>OY986041.1:21235852-23692742 GCA_963920215.1 Nineta flava
TTATTTTTCTCTATGTTTTAACAAAAATTAGAATACAAATATATTACTACAAAATTATTACAAACAAATATTTGACGTCAATAATATCACATTTTAGTACATATGATCGTTCCAGAAAATTACAAAGCATAAAATAAAAAAATAATTAAAAACAATATTTGTCGCTGAAAATTTGTAAAACTAAATTAAAAACTCACTTTTTAATTTATTGTCCATTATAATGTCTCGAAAATGGCAGAACAGCTGATCGTGAGACATTGCACGCCGTTTCAATTCAAACTGTTTGCGTTGTTGACGTCTCTCACTAAATCGTGATTGCATATAAATTTGACGGCGACTTTTTAACGATACTGGTTGATTCTTCATTTCCTTATTTTGTAAATCCACAACATCTGCTCGAGGTGTTTTCAAATCAGCCGCAACATGTTTTGATGATTCATTCTTTCTGGCTTCAAGAATTGTTGATATATTAGTTGTTTCTTCGGATAAAATTCGACGTCGAAGCTTTAATCGTGTAACATTTCTTGCTTTGTTTTTCATTTTTGGTGTCTCACAAAATGATGATACTTCAGAAGTTTTTATTACATTTCGTTCGTTAATCAATGTTTCCATTTGTTGTGGTAAATCTTCTCGCACTGGAGTTGAACTATCCATTTGTGGTGGCGTTGTTACTTCTGCTGGAATCAAAATTTCAAGTTTTCGTTTGAATGAAGGCATTTTTCTGTAACAAGAGAAATAAAATTTAGTTTAGAGAAATAAAACTCACCAGGTATCGAGTTTTATAAACAAATGTTAAAAGTGATTGTGTAAAATATGTCAAAACTTACCGAATTTTTAACAGTAAATAGAAAGAAAATATTGTAAAATATATTAAAATATTAAAATAAAATAGACAAACAATTTAAAATAGTACTTTTTTGAAATTTCAAATCACTTAAAAACACAAACAAATATAACGATTGTTTCCAAAGTAATTGAAAGAATGAAAATGACAAAAATAAAAATTTGTGCCAGATTTATACAAAAAATTAAAAATTGTGGGCTGTGTCCAGTGTTCATTTGATAGGTATGTTATGAATATTTTGGTCAAGGATGACCAGTAAAAAACGTTGAATTGTAGGTACCATATTTGCATTCGTAAATTAATCCTTGAACATAAAATTAATCCTTTAGAGTTTTATATGTGAAATTTGTAAAGATTAAGGATACAATTCAAATTATAAATAATAAATTTCAATTTTATTACTATTCAAACATTTATGGAGATTATTATTTTGGTAATAGACTGCCCATTTTTTTCTGTAATGCTCAGCTATAGTAAATTATTTTATAATCAGATTTAAAATACATGCTGTATTTAAAAATTGGATGAAAATAACCTCCATAAACTGGCGTATTGTGCTTGTTCACACCAAATTCCACAAACATGAATTGAATATTTATTTCAAACAAGAAATGTAACAACAACAGTTAATTGTTTTAGTAGCGAATTTCCTCCAATGTTGGAATTTCGTAAAAATTTCTTCAAATGTCCATCGATCCTACCTACTAGATGTTAAAAATCATTATCGCTAAAATTTGTAAATACCGGAACGTACCACCTTAATATTCGTTTGTACCTTAAGGGGGTACATAGGAACAATATAGGGTAGGAAAAAATTTTTCCGCAACTCGTGTTGAGATAAATGATTTTTCTCGATGCCATTGTGAAGAGAATTGTTTGTTCCGATGTTATTAAAAAAAAAAAAAAATGTAAAATAACAATTAAAATAACAATTAAAATACAAATTTTTTTTTTAAATCGTTTATTTTATTTTAAATTCGTTTTTATTCGTGTCTCGTTTAGGAATAAATTATATTTGATAATGTTTTTGTAGAGTCAATAGATTTAACACGTTTGGTCGAATGCAGACTTCATTTTTATCGCGTTTAAATAGTCGGCGATATCAACAGTACTTAATCCACAATTAAACAATTAGTACGATAGGTATAAGCGATTCCTCGTTGGTCCAAGTGAGTAAAAACGATTTGTCGGTGGTACAAACAGATGCAAATAATATAATTGTCGGTAAGAATGGGTACAAACGATTTGTCGGTGGTGCAATCCAGTAAAAACGATTTTATAGTCGGTACGAATGGGTACAAACGATTTGTCCGTGGTACAAACCGGTACAAACGATTTTATTGTCTGTACGAATGTCTGTATTGTGTGTACTGTCTGTACTGTAATGTCTGTATTGTCTGTACCACAGACAAATCGTTTATGACAACGCAGAATCGTTTGTACCCATTCGTACTGACAATAAAATCGTTTGTACCGATTCTACCACCGACAAATGGTTTGTACCCACTCGTAATTGTTTGCACCCACGTTTGTACCCATTTTTACCGAATATTATATCGTTCGTACCGGTTTGTACCACCAACAAATCGTTTTTACCCATTTGTACCAACAATAAACCGTTTGTACCTGTTTGTACGACCGACAAATCGTTTGTGACAACGCAGAATCATTTGTAACCATTCGAATCGCCAATTAAATCGTAAGTACCTGTTTGTACCACCGACAAATCGTTTGACCCACTCGTAATTGTTTGTACCCGTTCGCACCGACACTTATTTCATTTTTCCGGTTTTTTACTTCCGCCAAATCGTTTGTACCTACTCGTTATATTTTTTACCCATTCGTAACGGCAACAAAATCGTTTGTACCGGTTTGTACCACCGACAAATCGTTCGTACCCACTATTATTTTCGTTTACTTATAATTTATAATAAATTTTCCGACCAACTACATACTGTTAAGAAAATTTATTATCTCAAATATCTTTGGCCGGGTCTATTTTTAGAATAAAAGTTTCTGTGGAAATGAAAACTTGCACGAAAACTTTAACCAACTCCAAAAAAAGAACGAGTTCTATGTTCAACTGTATGTATTTTTCTCAGCGAATTTCGTCCTAAGGAAATGCAATTCTTGTTTCTGTACCAATTATTGTTTTTGTACCAATGTTGGAATTTCGAAAAAATTTCTTCAAATGTACATCGATCCTACGTACTAGATGTTAAAAATCACTATATCACTAAATATTTATCTATATATTGTTGTATCCCAAATTAGATACCACTTGTGAAGGCGGTTTGAATTCGGCTATTCGCTGTCACCAGGGTAGTTGATGTATGTAGCGGTATCGCATTTTCATTAAATTATTATTATAATTTTATTTATCATTTTTATCTGTTGCTTAACAACTATAACTTTCCTCTTTTATCACGGTTGCTTTGAATGTTAACAACTTTGATAATTTACATATAAATATATAATATGTCATAATTCAATCTAATAAAGATCAATTATATCTTTAACACTTATTTATTATTTATTTAAATAATAATCATATCTTCATAATCAATTTACGGAAATCTTAAATTCTTTTCCAAATTTAACCAAATCAGAAAAATTCAATCTTAATGCTAAACATAATACTCGACATCGCATTGTGACAAACTCTTATCCGATATTTTCTAAATATCGCAGGCTATGTCCTGAAGAGTTGTCAGCTGCTAAAAAACATTTTCAGGAACTTGTTGATTTGGGTATTTGTAGACCTTCGGATTCTGAATGGTCATCACCTCTTCTCATGAAAAAGAAACCGGACGGTTCTTTTCGTGCATGTGGTGATTATCGTCGACTGAATTCGATCACGGTACCTGACAGATATCCAATTCCTCATTTATATGATTTCAATGTAAAATTAAATGATAAAAAGATCTTTTCTAAAGTTGATTTAAAAAGAGCTTATTATCAAATTCCCGTACACGATTATGATGTCGCGAAAACTGCCATTATCACTCCTTTTGGTCTATTTGAATTTTTGAGAATGCCTTTTGGTTTACGCAATGCAGCTCAAACCTTTTCTAGATTTATGGCAGATTTATTCAGAAATGTAGATTTTGTTTTCACTTATCTTGATGATCTTTTAATCGCGAGTGAAAACGAAGAAAAACACACTCAAGATCTCAAAACTGTTTTCAACATTCTCAATGAAGCTGGAATTTTAATAAATTCTTCGAAATCTATTTTTGGTGTAACAAAATTAGATTTTTTAGGACATCACGTAGATTCTGAAGGAATCACCCCTATTCCTTCCAAAGTTGAATCTATTTCAAATTTTCCTATTCCGAACGATCAAAAATCACTCCGAAATTTTCTTGGGATGATTAATTTTTATAATCGCTTTATTCGGAATTGTGGTGACATTTTAGCTCCATTGAATAAACTTGTTGTACACGGTAAAACTTCAACGAAGTCAGTTATTCTTGATGAACGTGCAATTTCAGCTTTTAATTTAGCTAAACAAAAATTAATTGATGTTGTTAAATTAGCACATCCTGTTTCGAACGCTGAAACTTGCATTCTCACTGATTCCTCCGGTACTGGCATTGGTGCAGTTTTGCAACAAAAAATTCATAACGTCTGGAAGCCACTCGCTTTCACATCAAGAAAACTGACAGACACTGAAAGACGATATAGTACATTTTCAAGAGAATTATTAGCTATTGTTTTTGGCATAAAAAAGTTTCGTCATTTTATTTCAAATCGAAATTTTTTTATTCAGACTGACCACAAACCTTTAATAAATGCTATTAATTCTCGTAATGAAAATTTATTAAATCGTGATATACGTCATTTAAACTTTGTCAGTCAATATACAACTGATCTTAGATACATTAAAGGTAGTGAAAACATTCCGGCTGATTGTTTATCTCGAATTAATACAATTTCACTACCTTCAGGTATTGATTTGGTTGATATTAAGAAGATTTCTGATCACCAGAAATGTGATCCTCTTCTTATTAATTTGTTAAAAAATCCAAAATATTCTTTAGAAATTCGTACTCCTCCGAATTCTCTTTTTAAGGTTTATGTGGAGACTTCTTTGAAAATTCCCAGAATCTTCGTATCTGACATTGATATAGAAGATGTATGGAAAGCTGTCCACAATCTTGGTCATCCATCAATTAGACAAACCTTGAAAAAAGTACGCACATTCTTTTTTAACCCTAATCTTATTTCACGAATCAAAAATTTGACTCGATCATGTCCGATCTGCCAATTAAATAAAATCACTCGTCACACTAAAAGTGATTTTATGCCAATTGAAGAACCAAGTATCAAATTTTCTTTCTTACATTTAGATATTGTTGGACCTCTTCCTCCTAGTGAAGGATATCGGTATATCTTCACTATCATTGATCGTTTTTCACGTTGGGTCGAGGCTATTCCAATCAAAACTATCACGTCAGAAGAAATTATTAACAATTTGATTGCTTCTTGGTTCTCGCGTTTTGGTTTACCTACGAGGATCACTACTGATCAAGGTAAACAATTTCAATCACATATTTGGAAAGATTTTTTGTCTTCTCTAGGGATTAAGCATATTTCCACTACTGCTTATCACCCTAACAGCAACGGTATTATTGAACGGTTTAACCGGTCTCTCAAAATTTCTTTAAATTGCTGTCAAAAAAATAATAACTGGTACAAAATTTTACCTTGGGTTCTTCTAAATTTGCGCTCCTCGGTCAAGGAGGATATTAACCTTTCTTCTGCAGAAATTTTATATGGGATTCCTCTTCGATTACCATATGATTTCTTTTCAGAAAACGTTGATACATATCATTCTGTTCAACAATCTACTCGAGAGTTAAAGCATAGAATGATAAACGCAAAATTTTTCTTTACCAGACAGTTCACCAACAAAAATGTATTTTTACCTAAAGATTTAGATTCATCAAAAAAAGTTTTTATACGCGAGGATCATGTCAAACCTCCACTATCTTGTAATTATAGAGGTCCTTTCTCTGTTATCAAGAGATTTCCTAAATTTTTTGTTATTGATATCAATAACAAACCTACCTCTATTTCGATTGACAGGCTAAAACCTGCATACTTTTTTCAATGTTAATCTTTTCTTAATTTACTTTGTATTTAATTTTAAGATGTACATCAACTATTAAAGTTTTTTCCGAGTGAACAAGGTTGTTTTATGTTACAACCTTTTTCTAGTCGTTTTTCTTTATTAGTTGATGGGGGGAAGTATGTAGCGGTATCGCATTTTCATTAAATTATTATTATAATTTTATTTATCATTTTTATCTGTTGCTTAACAACTATAACTTTCCTCTTTTATCACGGTTGCTTTGAATGTTAACAACTTTGATAATTTACATATAAATATATAATATGTCATAATTCAATCTAATAAAGATCAATTATATCTTTAACACTTATTTATTATTTATTTAAATAATAATTATTTATTATATTTACTAATCATCTCAACAAGTTCAACTCCATAAACTAATTGAATTTACAGTTGTTATAAATGATGTCGTCCAACGTTCGTTGTCCAATTAACTTCATTCAACAGATTAGTAAATTTAAGTTACTAAAGATTGTCCCAAAAAAGTCGTCCAAATGTAATTTGTACTAATTGACTTCGTTCCAAAGAAGTCGTCCAAACGTAATTTGTCCAAATTGACTTCGTCCAATACTTTAGGAAAATTTAATGTAGCACACAGTTTGAAATTATAATACTTTATTTAATTTTAAATTGAAAGTTATTTATAAAAAAAATTAATAATAAAATATATTTTAAAATACAAAGTTTTGACAATAATTATGCTGATTCGAATAATATTGTATATTCTACTGCTACTAAAAAAATTCTGATTTTATTTGCTTTAACATAGTCTATTTATATTAATTAATTGCGGGATCAGCAATAAGTGCCATCCTGTCACGTTGTAGTCGATATCCATAAATCTCGTGGTCTCCACACTCCATCCCCCTTAATAAAAAGTTTTCGAATCTAAATTTGGTTTGGAGAAAACTTTTTCTTACTAAGTTGATTTTGGCTATTCGTAGAATTAGCGTATTTTCTAGACGTTACTTGGGACTGTGGCGTTGAATGGGATGTTGGCGAAAATATTACTATTTGTTTACTCGATTCTTCGTCGGATGATATTTCTGGATTGTACGATATGGTTTCGTTATACGGTGCTGTTGGTTTAAATTGATTTCTGGGTTGATTTCCATTACCAAAACAACAGTTGATGAAAGACATACCAGTGGTGTTTTTCTTGTTTGGTCTTAGCTTTTTCCAAATTATTTGAAAAATTTTAAAACGGTATATGCCATAAATTATTGTTACACTTGTTAGTGTTATTATGAAGATCTTGGCGTAGTGTAATATATTTGTTTCGTATTCGATGAAAAATGGTTTATTTAATTGCTGTTGTAATTGTTCATCAAATTGGTTTAAGCGATGTTGAGCATATTTAAGTTCACCAAGGTCCATGTGGGTTAATTTGATAGGTGTTAGGTGTAAATTTTGCAATGTTGTTTTATTGGCTTTGTTTTTGTTACAACAGTCGTCGTCTTCAATGTTGATTGTTGGCATAAAGTCGTGAAATGTTGAACTCTTCAAAAGTGTCTGTGGTTCCAGAATAACGGTATCTGTATATGCTTTACATTCTTCATGTAGTTGTAAAATTCCTACTTGATTTAGTATTGCTGTGGTATCCTCCAGGTTATTTTTACATAATATTGTACACCTGGTGCCTTGAGTGGTGACAAATATCCATCTATTTTGGTTAATATTTTGCCATATTTCTGTAGTAGCATGTATTGTTTGTGTGGAGCAACTCGTGGGTATTGTTTTGGATGTAACTTGGTATAAAGCGGTTTCGCAGTTTTCGGTCATTTTTTGATAAGATGTGGATACATGTGTGCAAATATATTCATCGTTCCTGTATTCTTTACATTTATCCAATGATTTAAGTAACACATACTGTGATCGACTTTTGGAAATAATTAGGTAATCATAATTTGGTTTTATGAAGGATAATAATTCGGGGTTTGTTCTACTAGGAATTGGTAAGGAATATAGTTTGTAAATGTTAAATGTGTCTATTGATGTAATTGGTATTTTTATTATAATTACTAGTTCTTGAAATGTTATAAATGATTTTAAAGTTATCATTTTATAATAAGATTCTAAATTTTGCCAAGTAGGTTCTAACGGTAGTTGAAATTTAATAGAGTTTTACAGTTCCGTCAGTAAAGTTTGTGGTGGTAATATTTGATAATCTATTATTCCATGTCTAGCTAAAGATAATGAAGTTGTGTATTTATTTATTTCTCTTTGAACTAATTCATTGATCTGTTTTATGAGAAGTAGATGATCAATAATTGCGATCTGTAATGTATTCTGGTTAAGTATTCTACTTGAGTCGTTCATGAAAATGTTAAAAATTTTTATGTTAGAATTTAGTTTTTCTTCAATTTCGTTCAGATTAAGGACGGTTTCATTAATATGCCTAATAGTATCAGTAATTACTCGAATTTGCGATTGCATTAACACGTGTGTTTGTTTTTGGTCATTTATTAAGTCATCAATAGAAGATTTATAGAATTTGGCATCCTCGGCGTCGGGAATTCCAAATAACCAATTTATTGGGTAACTTAATCCATCTAAAATACCACGTCTGTGTCTTTTAGTATTTGATTTAATTTTTACGCGTTGATTTTCAATATCGTCGTGTTGTATTTTTAAATTAATTAGTTGTTGTTCTATTAAAGACAATGTCATTTTGCATGTGCTCGAGGCATTGTTTGGTATAATATTACATAATGATAGAGAGTCAGAATAGCTTTTGTAAGCAATATTCAGCATACTATTAATGTTAGAGAAATTAAAATAGTGTAAAAGATTTAAGTATTGGTTGGATATTTTGGCTTGACCTATATTATTGTAATATAAGCCTGAGGAGTTTGTTACTTTAAGTATGTTATAGGAGTTCGCGTTCACCCGGGTCAGGAGGGTCATCAGAAGCGTTGTCCAAATCATTGAGTTGATCATCTGAAACAAAGGGTTTCAGTTGGTTGAGATGATACGTTGTGTATTTAAAAAAAAAAAAAAAAAAAAGTGTTTAGTTTAAAAAAAAAACTAAACACTTTATTGAAAATAATTGAATTATCAATTATTTTCATAAATATGAAATTAAGTTAATTTAGTAATTTTAATTAAAAGAGGTATTATGATGTATTTTAAAAAAAAAAATAATGAAAACTAAATATACGGTACTTTAAAAAAAAAATCCAAAGCAGAGTATTGTATGTGGAATTATGAAAATTGGAAAACGATCGGTGCTAACGCGATACACGTAAATATAAAAAAAATAACACGTTGAACCGAAAGTCTTTCAATAAAAGCTGGGCCCATTAAAAAAGATAATATTGAGGTAGTAAGATCTTTACTATCCAGTAAGTGTCTAAGTTATCGACTAGTGATTCGAATCAGAAATACTGAAAATAAAAAAAAAGTACAAAAAAAGAACAAAACAAAATATATGTAAAAATAAAATATATTTGAAATAAATAATTTTTCATTTAATATGTTGATAGTATAACTATCCTTAAAATACTAAGTTTGGTTGTACAAGTTATAAAAAAAATTACATGAATATGTACTAAATTGAACTGTAGTAAAAAGAAATATCGTATATATAAAAAAAAAAAACGACACTACAGTAAAAAAAAAATGTTCAAATATGTCTGATTTGCAAAAATATAAATATACACTACAAATTTAATTCAGATACATAGTTGTATATAAAGGGGACTTTACGCTTCTGTAAAGAAAAACTACAAGGCCAAAATACCAAGCGTATACAAAACAATATAGTTATAAATTGAAAAAGTCATTGCATATTCACATAAAATACATAAATTGTACAGCCAAAATGTGTATAGAATGTGTATTGAAATGTGACAAGTTTGAAAAACCACAAGTTTCGGAATGGTGAATTAAATAAATTATACAAAAAAAATATACTTAGATACAATCAGATAGAAACCATTAATTCGCCTATTCGATACTTCAGCACAATCCATAATAAATATTCAATTTGTAAATTGAAGAAATAAAAATTCAAAATACCATCTGATTAATTCATGTGAGACAACTACTTTTAATAACTGTACTGAGCCAACTAATTTTAGTAACTGTCTTGAGACAAGTACTTTTTGTAACTGATTTGAAATATGTGCGGAAATATCGAAGTAAGCTTGGATATACGCAAGTCATATCCGATCTAAGTAAATGTTTGTTGAAATTATGTAAATTCTCAACTCGCATAAACCAATAATTATATAAATAATTATTTTTGAAATAATAAAAATATGAAAACAAAATAATAATAAATTTTAAACAGTGGAGTACTAAAAAAAATTATTCTCCAACGTTTTAAATTTATTTTGAGTTAATTTAATCTTGGCAGTGTTATTATCGTAAACTTGTATTACTTCATACGGACCTTTATATGTCGGGTCGAGTTTCTTATTAAAATGACTCAAGTTTATTGAATCAAATAAAAGAACAAGGTCACCTATATTTATTTTGATTTCTTTTGCTCGTCTGTCGTAATATTTTTTACTAATTGTTTTGGAATGCACCAAATTTTCTGTGGCGGTTTTTCTAATAACTTTCGCTTTGTCTATAATGTCTTTTGTTAAATTTTGATAAGTTGGTAGCTCTTTAGGTTTTTCTAGACTATGTGGAATTTTGGGTTCTCGGCCAAAGACTAACGTATAAGGACGTTCTTTGGTAGATCTGTTTTCATGGGTGTTATAACTATGACAAGCCAAATAAACAAATTCGTCCCAATTTCTGGTACTATTATCTACATAAGATTTAATAAAGGTCTTTATGCTGGCATGGGATCTTTCAAGTGATCCATTGCTTTGTGGATGATACGGAGAAGTTATTTTGTGTTTTATTTGTAGTATTTTGTTAATTTCCTTAAAGAGATTACTGAGGAAGTTTGTGCCCTGATCCGTAAGGATTGTGTTCGGAAAACCGAATATTGTGCAATATTTTAGTAAATGGACTGCACAAGTTTCAGCACTGATTTCCTGAATTGGGTAGGCTTGAATGAATTTAGTTAATTCATCTTGAATCGTTAGTATGTAGCGGTTATTACTATCTGTAATGGGGTAAGGACCCATTATGTCCATTGCGATAGCATCACCAAAGTCCTGAGCAGTACTGGTGATAACCATTGGTGTTTTGATTGTTGATTTCTTTACTCTTTGGCAAGTTTCACAGGCTCGAATGTATTTTTCAATGTCTTGTTTCATGCCTTTCCAAAAGTATTTTTTCTTGATTTCCTGACATGTCCTATTTACGCCAGGATGTCCGGATAGAACATCGTCGTGATATTCTTTCAGGATTTGTTTTCGTTGTTCTTTACGAGGATGTATCAAATCTCCAGTTATAATATTTATTTTTATATTATTTTTATTTAAATATTGCAACATTGACTCAAAAGTGTCTTGTTTAATTTTGATACATAATTGAGGGACGTTTACAATATTTATCTCAGTTTCATTATTCAAGGTCAGTAACAAAAATAAATTTGATAGAGCCTTGTAAAGATTTTCATATGTGATATCGTCTCTAGCTTTTTCTTTGACAAATAGTAAATATAAATTTTGATTAGGTATTGTAGTGATTAATTTAGCAATCTCACTAATTTTATTAATTTTTAATTTTGTTAAATTACATTGCGTATTAACATAAAAAGAATGTGAATTATTCATTGATAGATCCGTTGAGTAGGGAATGATCAATGTTTTTAAATCATCAAAAGGTCGATTGATTTTATTAAAGGTTTGAATATTTAGATTTTGTTGATGAAATAATTTGAAATTTTCGTAAGACAATTTATCAACTGGGTCTTGATCATGAGTAATATTCATTACGGGTCTAGAGAGTGCGTCGGCATTAGAATTTGCTTTACCGGATTTATAAATAATTTTGTATTGGTATTCCGATAATTTTAAACGCCATCTGACTAAACGACTTGAAGGATCTTTGCAATTCATTAGCCATTGTAGTGGCTTGTGATCCGTGATTATTGTAAACTCTTTACCATATAGATACGGTCGGAAGTGTCTACAACTTTTGACTATACTCAAAAGCTCTTTTTCTGTCGTACTATAATTTCTTTCTGCTGCATTCAGTGTAGCAGAATAATAGGCTAATGGTAAGTCTTTGTTGACTTCACCTTGAGAGAGAACTGAACCAATGGCATCATTTGATGCGTCTGTGGTTAGAATAAATGGTTTGTTGAAATCTGGGTATTTTAATATGGGCTCAGAAGTCAGTATTGATTTGAAAGTTTCAAAAGACTCTTGGCATTTTTTATCAAAATTAAATTTTACATCCTTATTTAACAGAGATGTTAATGGTTTTGCTAATTGTGAATAATTGGGTATAAATTTCCTATAGTAACCGGTAAGCCCAAGAAATGATTTAATTTCTTTAATGTTCCTTGGTGCTTTTCGTTCCATTATAGCTGAAATTTTATCTGGGTTAGGCTGTACGCCTTTGTCTGAAATGACGTGCCCTAAATATCCTACTTCTTTTCGTAGAAACTCACATTTGTCAGGCTGCAATTTCAGGTTATGTCTGCGTAAAGAATCAAATACTCGAGTGAGCTTAAGATTGTGTTCTTTCAAACTTGATGCAAATATTACTACATCATCCAGGTAAACAAAACAATCTTGACCTAGATTATTTATTAGGGCTGTATTCATTAACCGCTGAAAGGTAGCCGGTGCATTCTTCAATCCGAAAGGCATACGGTTAAATTCGTAATGACCTCTTGGTGTACTGAATGCAGTTTTTGGCTTATCGTTTTCATTCATTTCTACTTGTCTAAAACCGTTTGCGAGGTCTAATATACTAAAGTAGATAGCATTGCCCAACTGATCCAATATTTCCTCAATAATGGGTAGTGGGAAATTATCTGAAATTGTAACATCATTGAGTTTGCGAAAATCTGTTACAATTCTCCATTTTTGGACACCGGATGCATCTTTCTTTTTGGGTACGACCCAAAGAGGAGCTGACCATGGGCTTTCACTTGGTCGTATAATGTTTTGATCTAACATTTGTGTGATTTGCTTTTGTACTTCTTCCTCGTGTACTTTTGGGTACCTATAAGACTTCACAGCTATAGGAGAGGGGTTATTGACCCTAATTTCGTGTTTCAACGTAGGTGTTGAACTTAGAGTATCTCCATTCAAGAAAAATATATCATTAAAGGTATTACAAATTTCTTCAATGGATTCACTTTCCTCACGATTACAATGATTGAGTCGAAGATTTTATTTGAGTTCAAAAAATCTTTCGCGTAAATTTTTATTTTGTGAAACATGAAGAAAAGTAGCATTTTGTACTGGAGCATTTACAGGTTTTAATTTTAGAATTTTTGTTGGATGTTTGTTCATAACGGGATAATATTTTGTTTCTGGAGTAATTAAAATATTGTTTGGTATTTTAATGTTAGCATCTTCAAGGACGTCGGTAATCACTGTATTATTAACGTCAGCTGTAATAAATTGTATTGGCACGTTTTGTATGCTATTGGGTTGAATTTCAATAATTTTATGAAATGTGATCGTGTTATTTTTATAATTTATTTCTGACTGATGCTTAGTAATGAAATCATGACCTAGGATACCGTCATATGGTATATTGAAATCATGATTTATCAGTTGAAATTCAAAAGGGAAGTGATCGTTTGACTTGTGAAGATTTATTAAAATTTTCCCTAGCGTTTTTATTCCTCCGTTTATTCCAGAGAGGTGTATTTGTTTGCTACCATCTACTTCGTTTTGAGAATAAATCAAGTTTTTTGTTTTTATTATTGAAGTAGTGGCGCCCGTATCAATCAAAAATTTGAATTGATTGGTTTTAGATTGGGGTGAATTAAACGATAGTTTTTTGTCAGTTATTCCATTGCATAACATGATGTTACTTGGTAAACTTGACGGCTGGTCGACGGTTGAGGTTTGTCTACAGGTGCGACCTTTATCTGAGACAGGTTGGAGTTTAAATTTATATTTTGAAATTCGTCTGTCAATTTTTCAAATGGGAGAGCTTGTGCTATTCGTGGGTTAGGATTAATATTCTGACTGTGTTTTTTTTTTCTACATTCTGATTCGATATGTCCACGATAGTGACAATAGTTACAAATTTTATTATTGGAACCATTATTATAAATTGTATTGTTACTATTACTGGGATAATTACTGTTTGTATTAGAATTTGTTCGATTTGATCGACAATCCCTTGTATAGTGCGTTTTTTTTTTGCAGTTCCTGCAATATTTATTATTATTATTTGTAGGGTTAGGATTATTTTGATTATTAAGTTTTTTTAATTTGCCCTCATTTATTAAATATGCTTCTTCCTCACAGGCTAAGGAGAAGGCGTCATTTATGTGAATAAATGATTTATGTCTAAGTATTTGTGATAGTTCGGGTATTGAATGGTGTGTAAACCGTCTTAATGCAATGCGTTGAATTACACGTTTCTCACTTTCTAAAGTGTGAGATTCGGCTTCTTTTTCAATCGCCATTAAGCATTTGCTTGTAATTTTATCTAACCGAACAAAAAATTCTCTAACACTTTCATTATATTTTTGTTTTGTTGTCTCCAATTGTTCCATGAGATAGTCATAAGATTCAATTGGAGAGTATACGGCTTTGAGTTTATCTCGTGATTGTACATATGTTTTAATATCTCGCATATTAATTTTTGCTTTAACTTCACTAGAAATTTTTGAAAATATAAACATTTCTAAAGGTAATTTTTGAGTTTTACTGGCTAAACCGATCGCGTTTTGTAGAAAGTTGTGAAGTTCTTTAGAATCTCCACTAAAAGGCGTTACCATATTCGATAAAAAACTTAATGGGATATGGTTTTCATTACCATTATGTGATGAACTTGACTCGCTGTCAGTATCATCATCAGTAACATCAATAGGTTCGTTATTATCATTGTTATGTACGTTTAAAAGTTGCTCGTCAGCTATATTTTGGCTGCCCGATAGGGTTCGTTTTGTATGTTTTGTCCGTTTTGTTATATTTGTAGTACTCATTGTGAAAGTGTTTTTAAATGGTAAAAAGGTAAAAAGGAAAATTGAAATTAAAAATCGATTAACACAGTAGCGTACTTACGGTTTTCGGCTGTGTGGATTCGGAATACTCTTGAAGTACGAAGTACACCAGTATCTACACCAACTACTTGATCAAGTTCTGCAGCTTGTTTTCTCGTAGTACTAAATAGATGCTGTAGCAGTATCCCACCGCTGTCACCAAAAATGTTGTATCCCAAATTAGATACCACTTGTGAAGGCGGTTTGAATTCGGCTATTCGCTGTCACCAGGGTAGTTGATGAGTTCAACTCCATAAACTAATTGAATTTACAGTTGTTATAAATGATGTCGTCCAACGTTCGTTGTCCAATTAACTTCATTCAACAGATTAGTAAATTTAAGTTACTAAAGATTGTCCCAAAAAAGTCGTCCAAATGTAATTTGTACTAATTGACTTCGTTCCAAAGAAGTCGTCCAAACGTAATTTGTCCAAATTGACTTCGTCCAATACTTTAGGAAAATTTAATGTAGCACACAGTTTGAAATTATAATACTTTATTTAATTTTAAATTGAAAGTTATTTATAAAAAAAATTAATAATAAAATATATTTTAAAATACAAAGTTTTGACAATAATTATGCTGATTCGAATAATATTGTATATTCTACTGCTACTAAAAAAATTCTGATTTTATTTGCTTTAACATAGTCTATTTATATTAATTAATTGCGGGATCAGCAATAAGTGCCATCCTGTCACGTTGTAGTCGATATCCATAAATCTCGTGGTCTCCACAATATATACACACATGTGTACTTTTTAAAATGTCTTTGGACTCTCTAGCGGTCACAGTTTTATTCCGATTGGAATGAAATTTGGTATGAAGCGCTTTTGGTATTCTAAAGGTTAAGTTCGTTAATAGGTAAAATCGGACGAGAGTAAAGGGGGTTTAGAGGGAGGGGAAATACAAAATTTGACTATCTCCCTTAATATTTGAAAAATCGAAAAATTTATCATGAGTTAAGTTGTAGGTAAGTTTTACTGTAATTTTGTTTCTAGTACACACATATATATAACACATAAGTACACACACACATATATATATATATATATATATATATATGTATATATATGTGCATGTATAAGTTATGTGTCTGTGGACTCTCTAGTGATCACAGTTTTATTCCGATAGAATGAAATTTGGTATTTGAGGTGCTTTTGATATTCAAGGTCAAGTTCGTTAGGAAGGGGGAAACACAAAATTTGACATATCTCCCTCAATATTTTTATATATACATCTTTGAAACCGCAAGAGATAGAAAAAAATTTGTTGTTTTAAAATAAACAAAAATCTTTTTTTTAAATAAACAAGTTTTGTTTGAAAAAGATTTTCATAAAGTCCATAGTTTTCTGATAATTTGTGATTACATGTTCCTCGGAAAGAATTGTTAACATTTCGAATACGCAGAATTGTCAACAATTTAATAATTGATTTAAAACTCAGTATATACTGGGTAAAATTAAACATCCCGTTCTATTTTTATATAGCCATTAATCCATTTACCGACCTTCTGTGGATGCTTCGGTTTACAAGTACTAGACCTCGCTTTTGATTTCGGAAAACAAGAATCAAAATGTTCTCTGATCTATTTAACCGATCTATTTAATATATATATATACTATACTATACCGTGTGTGTTGGAAAGCTTTTCCAATAGGGAATCAATGTTAAATATTATTTATAACTGGCTGGCCGTGTGGTTACTGTGTGAAGTAAGTCAGTACACATGTAACGAGCGTGGGTTAAATATATTCATTAATTCTTAACTTTATGTGCTTCACAAAATTCCCACTCTTAAATGACAAACAAACAACCATACGCATACAGTATACTCTATTCAGTATACCCACCTCTGTATATAGTGTATAGTATACACTATACACTATCCAGATGTTTGTATGTATGTGTATTGTATAGGTGTGCTGTATAGTTTTATAGTAAATATTTAATTTATTTATCAAACATTGATTCTCTATTAGAAATGCTTTTGAAAACGGTCTGTATAGCTAGACAGGAAGCTGACTCATCTATACAAATTCTAACCCACTTCTAGACGTTCTAGAAAGATGCGGTTTTTGGCGTTCAACGCAAAATTGCTCACAACCGATGAGAAAAAACCGAAAACTTCAATTTTTCATTTCGATCCCCCGGAAAATAGAAAAACACCCCCCAAAACTATGTTTTTCTATTCTATACATGCTAGAAAGATGAAATTTGCACCAATCGAACCGAAATAAAGACAATTAACAGATTACTTTGAAAAATTGCATTATCTACATCGCAAACCCCCGAAAATTGGAAAAACACCCTTAAATAAAACTGCCTTTTTCACTTCTCTATATGTTAGATAGATCAGATTTTTTTCATTCGACGTGGAATGGGTTTAAAATAACATGATTATTTTAAAAACGTAAATTTTTCATTCGTACTCCTCGCAAATGGGATAAAAACGTCTAAAACTACCCCTTTGCTTCTATACTAGAAAGATGCAGGTTCTTGTATTCGACGTTAATAGCTACAAATTAAGAAGATAATTCAAAAAGTTTTCATTGCTTCCCCCTAAAAAATGGGAAAAGCACCCGCTAAGCTACCCTTTTAACTTCGATTCATGCTAGAAAGATGGGATTTTCACCAGTCGACCCGAAATAAATTCAAATTAACAGAATACTTCGAAAAGTTTCATAATCTACCTCGCTACCTCCCAAAAACAGGAAAACACTTTTAAAACTGCTCTTTTCACTTCTATTCATGTTAGAAAGATCGTTTTTTTTTTATATAACGTGCAACAGGATTAAAATAACAGGATTATTTTAACAGTTTTCCATCGCAACCATTCGCAAGCGATGCGGTTTTTTGCATTCGACGCTAAATAGCTAAAAATTAAGAAGGTAATTAGAAAAATTTTTCATCACTAGCCCCTAAAAAATGGGAAAGAAACCCCCTTAGCTACTCTTTTAACTTCTATTCATGGTAGAAAGATGGGGTATTTTGCATTTGGTGGAGATTTCTTCAAACTATTTAGGTTATTCGATAAACTTTAATTTTTTCATCGCACCTCCTTGAAAATGGAATTTTATGCATTCAACGCAGAATAACTGCAAATTACTCGATTAACTCGAACAACCTAATTCTTTTCATCGCTACCCCTTGAAAATGGTAATGTGAGACCTATCTATGCGCAGTACCACCAACCCCCCCCCCAACCTTAACCAACCTCCCCAACAAAAATATCCTCCCCCACAAAAACCCTTAAAATTATCTCCATAAAAATTCCGCTTCCAAAAACATCCCGCCCCCCATTAATTCTCTAATGGTAAGTACTTTTTGATAAGTTGTATGTAAAAAAATTTAATTAGAGTTTAATTTTAAAAAAAATTGGGTGTTTAGTTTTAAAAAAAAAGACTAAACACTTTATAGAAAATAATTGAATTATCAATTATTTTCATAAATATTGGAATTTTGATAATTTAGTAATTTTAATTAAAAGAGTTATTATGATGTATTTTTAAAAAAAAATAATGAAAACTAAATATACGGTACTTTAGAAAAAAAAATCCAAAGCAGAGTATTGTATGTGGAATTATGAAAATTGGAAAACGATCGGTGCTAACGCCATACACGTAAATATAAAAAAAAAAAACACGTTGAACTGAAAGTCTTTCAATAAAAGCTGGGCCCATTAAAAAGATAATATTGAGGTAGTAAGATCTTTACTATCCAGTAAGTGTCTAAGTTATCGACAAGTGATTCGAATCTGAAAAAAAATAAAAAGGTACAAAAAAGGGAACAAAACAAAATATATGTTAAAATAAAATATATTTGAAATAAATAATTTTTAATCTAATACGCTGATAGTACAACTATCCTTAAAATACTAACTTTGGTTGTACAAGTTATGAAAAAGGAGATTACATAAATATGTGCTAGATTGAACTGTAGTAAAAGAAATATCGTATTTAAAAAAAAACGACACTACAGTAAAAAAAAAATATGTTCAAATATGTCTGATTTGCAAAATATAAATATGGATTACAAATTTAATTCAGATACATAGTTGTATATAAAAGAGACATTACGCTTCTGTAAAAAAAAAATACACGGCGAAAAAAAACGCCAAGCGTATACAAACAATATAGTTATAAATTAAAAAAGTCATTGCATATTCACATAAAATATAAATTGTACAACAAAAATATGTATAGAATGTGTATTGAATTGTGACAAGTTTGAGAGACCACAAGTTTCGGAATAGTGAATTAAATAAATTATACAAAAAAAAAAATATACTTAGATACAATCAGATAGAAACCATTAATTCGCCCATTCGATACTTCAGCACAATCCATTAAAAAATATTCAATTTGTAAATTGAAGAAATAAAAATTTTAAATACCATCTGATTAATTCATGTGAATCAACTAATTTTAGTAACTGTCTTGAGACAAGTACTTTTAGTAATTGCTTTCTTTTTGTAACTTCACAGAGAGAAGTAATTTTTGTAACTGCGTCCATGAGACGACTTTTGTAACTGATTTGAAATATGTGCAGAAATATCGAAGTAAGCTTGGATATACGCAAGTCATATCCAATCTAAGTAAATGTTTGTTGAAATTATGTAAATTCTCAACTAGCATAAACCAATAATTATATAAATTACTTTTTTTGAATAATAAAAATATGAAAAAATATCAATAATAAATTTTATACAGTGGAGTAGTAAAAAAAATTATTCTCCAAAGTATTTTTCTCAACTGTTTATACAATTCATGTAAAGTGTTATTTTCTGTGACGCGGAGCCAAGGGCTCAAGGGGGAAACTCCCTTGTGAGCAGAGCGAGTATATATATATATATATATATATATATATATATATATATATATATATATATATATATATATATATATATATATATATAATATACTATAAAGCTAGACATGAAGCTGACTGACTGACACACTCAATCATCTATACAAATTCTAAGGCACTTCTACAGAGATGCGGTTTTTTTATCCCCCCGAAAAATCGGAAAAACATCCCCCAAAATTACGTTTTTCTGTTCTATACATGCTAGAAAGATGGGATTTTCACTAATCGACCCGAAATAAAGACAAATTAACAAAATACTTTGAAAAATTTCATTACCACCCAAAAATGGGAAAAATACCCCTAAACTGCCCTTTTCACTTCTATTCATGTTAAAAGATTCGCGGTGGAACAGGTTCAAAATAACAGAATTATTTGAAAAAAGTAAATTTTTCCATCACAACCCTTTGCAATTAGGAAAAACTCCTCTCAGTTTTATGCATTTGACGCTAAGTAGTGAGTGAGACGGTGTTATCAATAAAAGACATGACAATGAAGACAATGCTATTTCCGTTGACATATTTTTATAGAACCCGTGTTGATGTGGATTTATTATATTATTTTTTTCTAGAAAGGAGCGTAAGCGTGCGAAAAAAGCATATTCAAAAATTTTTGACAGAGAGGGTAGAATTGATATTGGTGTATACTCTGGGCATGTTTTGGCACTATTGTTTTTAGAAATAGGAATGCCTTTTGATACCTTTAATTGATCAGGGAATATACCTTCATTAAACGAAAGATTAATTAAGTGGGAAAGTGGAATCAAGATAGTTTGAACCACTTTTAAAAAATTGTTGGTATTTCGGCTACTCCAGCGGAATAAGAATTTTTTATCTTATTTAAAATATACACTATGTCTTGGGGGATGACGGGGGTTAGATAAAGTGTATTGGATACACGGGACGTTAGGTTAGCTGGTTTCTGGTCCAAATTCTTTCTCATATCAACAACGATTTCGACAAAGTGTTCGTTAAGGACACCAGCTATCTGAAAAGGGTCGACAAAGGTAGAATGGTTAACCACAAGTTCAATTTGTCTGTTCTTTTCGATTTTTATTGCCACTTCTATGTTTATCATGCCCCATACTGCTTTTGACCTGTAACTAGCAAGTTAATTACATTGTTTATACTTATAGCTTTTGCTGTTTGTACTGACAGCTTGTATTTATTCTTTCCTAAATTATAAATTTCTTTCAATTCTGGGTATTTTTAACTTAGTACAAATAAATCATAAACATTATGGAGGTTATCATTCAAACATTTATGGAGGTTATTATTTTTGTAATAGACTAAAAAATAGGCCCATTTTTTTCTGCTATAGTAAATTATTTTATAATCAGATTTAATATCCATGCTGTATTTAAAAATTGGATGAAAACAATCTCCATATACTGGCATATTGTGGTTGTTCACATCAATTTACGCAAACTTGAATTGAATATTTATTTCAAACAAGAAATGTAACCACAACAGTTAATTGTTTTATTACTTTGTATTTACTTCGTATTTACATAATTCAAATCACTACACATTTTTTTCTTGAGCGGGTTCTAGAAGTGAAGAATTTCTTCGATTATGTAAAGACGAAGTATATACAAAATATTAAAACAATTAACTGTTGTTGTTACATTTCTTATTTGAAATAAATATTGAATTCAAGTTTGCGGAATTTGATGTGAACAACCACAATATGCCAGTATATGGAGGTTGTTTTCATCAAATTTTTAAATACAGTATGGCTTTTAAATCTGATTATAAAATAAATAATTATAGCTGAGCATAACAGAAAAAAATGGGCAGTCTATTTACATTTTACTGTTTCCAAAATAATAATCTCCAAAAATGTTTGAATAGTAATAAAATTGAAATTTATTATTTATAATTTGAATTGTATTCTTAATCTTTACAAATTTCATATATAAAACTCTAAAGGATTAATTTTATGTTCAAGGATTAATTTACGAATGCAAATATGGTACCTACAATTCAACGTTTTCTATTGGTCATCATTGACCAAAATATTCGTAACATACCAATCAAATGAACACTGGTCACTGCCCACAATTTTAAGTTTTTTGTATAAATTTCGCATGAAATTTTTATTTTGGTCATTTTCATTCTTTCAATTACTTTGGAAACAATCGTTATATTTGTTTGTGTTTTTAAGTGATTTGAAATTTCAAAAAAGTACTGTTTTAGTTTGTTAGTCTATTTTATTTTAATATATTTTACAATTTTTGTTTACATTTACCGTTGAAAATTCGGTAAGTTTTGACATATTTTATACTTTTATCACTTTTAACATTTGTTTATGAAACTCGATACGCGGTGAATTTTATTTCTCTTAACTAAATTTTATTTCTTTTGTTACAGAAAAATGTCTTCATTCAAACGAAGCCTTGAAATTTTGATGCCAGAAGCAGTAGCACCGTTACCACAAATGGGCAGTTCCACTCCAGTACGAGAGGATTTACCACAGCATATGGAAACATTGATTAACGAACGAAATGTAGTATCAACTTCTGAAGTATCATCATTTTGTGAGACACCAAAAAAGAAAAACAAAGCTAGCAATGTTGCACGATTAAAGCTTCGACGTCGAATATTATCCGAAGAAACAACCAATATATCAACAATTCTTGAAGCCAGAAAGAATGAATCACCAAAACGTGTTGCGGCTGATTTGAAGACACCTCGAGCAGATGTTGTGGATTTACAAAATAAGGAAATGAAGAATCAACCAGTATCGTTAAAAAGTCGCCGTCAAATTTATATGCAATCACGTTTTAGTGAGAGACGTCAACAACGCAAAGAGTTTGAATTGAAACGGCGTGCTATGTCTCACGATCAGCTGTTTTGCCATTTTCGAGACATTATAATGGATAATAAATTAAAAAGTGAGTTTTAGTTTTACAAATTTTCAGTGACAAAAATTGTTTTTCAATTATTTTTTAATTTTATGCCTTGTAATTTTCTGGAACGATCATATGTACTAAAATGTGATATCATTGACGTCAAATATTTGTTTGTAATAATTTTGTTGTAATATATTTGTATTTTTATTTTTGTTAAAACTTAGAGAATAATAATAATTTTGTGTTACTCAAACTTTTAGTCTTCTTGTTCAATCAAGTTTTTCGTTGGATTTGTAGACTACAGATCTGCGTAAGAGATGTAAGTTACCTTAAAATCACCTATATGAAGTTGGCAACCCACTTAACGGTAGAAGATTTTTTTTTATTCGATTGTACTCGATTTGTACCGGATCGTACCACCTTGATTTTCGTTTTTACCGTAAGGGGGTACAAAGGAAAAATATAGGGTTGGGAAAAATTTCTCCGCAACTCGTGTTGAGATAAATGATTTTTCTTGATGCCATTGTGAAGAGAATCGTTTGTTGTTCCGATGTTATTTTTAAAAAAATGTAAAATAACAATTAAAATAAAAACTTTTTTTTAAAAATCGTTTTGTTTTATTTTAAATTCGTTTTTTTTCGTGTCTCGTTTAGAAATAAATTATATTTGATAATGTTTTTGTAGAGACAATAGATTCAACACGTTTGGTCGAACGCAGATTTCATTTTTATCGCGTTTAATTAGTCGACGATATCAACAGTAGTTAATTCACAATTACACAATTAGTACGATAGGTACAAACGATTCCTCGTTGGTACAAGTGGGTACAAACGATTTGTGGGTGGTACAAACAGATACAAAAAATATAAAATCTTCGGTAAAAATGGGTACAAACGATTACGAGTGGGTACAAACGATTTTTCGATGGTTCAAACCAGTAAAAACGATTTTATAGTCGGTACGAATGGGTACAAACGATTTGTCCATGGTACAAACCGGTACAAACGATTTTATTATCTGTACGAATGTGTGTATTGTCTGTACTGTAATGCCTGTATTGTCGGTACCACCGAAAAATCGTTTGTACCAACACGGAATCGTTTGCACCGTCTCGTACTGACAATAAAATCGTTTGTACCGGTTTCTAACACCGAAAAATGGTTTGCACCCACGTTTGTACCTATTTCTACCGAATATTATATCGTTCGTACCGGTTTGTCCAACCGACAAATCGTTTTTACCCATTCGTAACGACAATAAAATCGTTTGTACCTGTTTGTACGACCGACAAGTCGTTTGTGACAACGCGGAATCGTTTGTAACTATTCGTACCGACAATTAAATCGTAAGTAATGCTTCACAAAGGTATTCATAAAATGGCCTAATTCGGCCTAATTCGTCTGTCCGTCTGTCTGTGAACACGATAACTCAAGAAAAAAAAGAGATAACGGGCTGAAAACTTTTGTGTGTGTTCTAGAGCAAAAAAGTAAGGTCAAGTTCGTTAACGGGTATATATATATATATATATATATATATATATATATATATATATATATATATTTATTTATTTATTTATATATATATATATATATTTATATATATATATATATATATATATATAAAAATATATTTATATATATATATATATATATAAATTTATATATATATATACCCGTTAACGAACTTGACCTTACTTTTTTGCTCTAGAACACACACAAAAGTTTTCAGCCCGTTATCTCTTTTTTTTCTTGAGTTATCGTGTTCACAGACAGACGGACAGACGAATTAGGCCGAATTAGGCCATTTTATGAATACCTTTGTGAAGCATTTTTGTCAATTAAAATTTTCAAGCGTTACAAAGACGGGACTAAACATACTATACCTAAAAATTTTTCAAACAAAAGTTGATTATTTTTTAAAGAAAATTTTTTGTAAACAAATTTTTTTTCTATCTCTTACGGTTTCAAAGACGGATATTCCCCCCCCCCTCCTAGTGGGGGGGAACATGTTCCGATTTTGCCCATTAACAAACTTGACCTTACTTTTTTGCTCTAGAACACACAAAAAAAATTTCAGCTCGTTATCTCTTTTCGTTCATGAGTTATCGGGTTCACAGACGGACAGACGGACATGCTAAAATAGCCGATTTAGGCAATTTTATGAATACATTTGTGAAGCATTTTTGTCAAGGATTAATATTTTCAAGCATTACCAAGTCGGGACTAAACTTAATATAATAATAATAATAATAATAATTTATTTGCTTAAGTTTTTACAACTTGTACAAAGTAATTCGTTGTTTACAAATAAACTGCATAATGCGTGTACAAAAAATGTCGTAGTATTTTCATGCCATAAACAGTTAAATTAAATCAAATATATTTCAAATGGAATTAATCATGTAAATTGTCTATTTATACTTATATAAGATTAATTTATAACTAGAAAAAGAACGATATTGTTCAAATAAGCTAAAATTAACTGAAACTATTCATATAAACTAAAATTTTGTAAATAAAAATATATAAATATAGAAACTCAGAATGAAACTATTTATTTTAATCAAAAATTAAAAAGGCTTGAAAAATAAGAAATGCAATCATTAAATATTGTGCTACTGCTCCAAAATAAATGATCTAGTGCAAACAATAGCTTTAATAAAACAAAAAAATCGTTTGAGCATACAAATATTCGACACTGAAAATAGGTTTACAATAGTATTAGAGCTATCACTTGGTTTAAAACTGATTTTACTGAAAAAATCTTTGCGAATGGCATTGTATATGGGACAATTAAATAATAAATGTGCTAGATCCTCGTTTTGCTTCAAATTGCATAGCGTGCATAGAGATGTCGGGTCTATAATGAAGGGAACTCCACGTATCACTACTCGAATTAAGCGTTTGTTAGAAGAGCGAAGCTGTGCTAAAACTCTGCTAAATGATATTGGGCATTGAAACACTAAACTTAATATACCTTGTATATTTACAAATATACTGGGTATTACAATACTATTTGATATATGTTATGTTTGTACATGTGCCCGTCTTCGATCGACTCATTTTCATCTTTAAGCACAAATTATGAAAAAACGGTTGACTTCATGAAAAAAGTTTTCAAACAAAAGTTGTAGAAGATCTCCTACGGTTTCAAAGATGTAATTTTTGAAGATTTTTTGTTAACAAATTTTTTCTATCTCTTACGGTTTCAAAGATGTATATATAACACCCCCCCCCCCCCGATTGAAGGGAAACACGTTCCAATAGTTTCAAAGATAAGCAGTTTTGACCAAATCTGACCAAGTCCGATTTTGCCCATTAACGAACTTGACCTTACTTTTTGCTCTAGAATACATTCAGCTCGTTATCTCTTTTCGTTCTTGGGTTATCGTGTCCACAGACAGATAGATGGACATGCGGAAAAGACCAAAGTTTATGAACATATGTACCAAATATTCATGCCTACGATCAATAATTTTAAGCGTTACAGTCGTTTTTAAAAAGTTCTTTACAATAAAATATATCTCATGTATTCGTGTCCACCAAACACAAAATATTAAATATCTCTCTTAATATTATAATAATCGAAAAATGTATAAGAAGTAAAGTTGTAGAAAATTAAGTTTGATACAATTCATTACTTGATCATTTTTCTCAAACTCTAATGCGAACAGAGATATTTATAATTTTAACTTTCAATCTTTAATTGTAAATATTTCTGTAAATATTAGTGTAACAGAAAAATGATAAGGAACAAAATTACTGTAAAACTAAGTGCCAACAACTTAACTCTTGATAAAGTTTTGAGTTTTCAAATATTAAGGGAGATATGTCAAATTTTGTGTTTCCCCCTTGCTATAAACCCCGTTTCCCCGCGACCGATTACCATTTAACGAACTTGACCTTTTGAATACCAAAAGCACCTCAAATACCAAATTTCATTCTTATTGGAATAAAACGAGAATAAAGAGAGTCCACAGACACATAAACTTATAGATGGATATATAATTTATATACATATATATATATATATATATATATATACATACATATAGATATATATATATATATATATATATATAAATTTTAGCGATAGTGATTTTTAACATCTAGTACTTAGGATCGATGTACATTTGAAGAAATTTTTACGAAATTCCAACATTGGTACAAAAACAATAGTTGGTACAGAAACAATAGTCGCGTTTCCTTTGGAGGAAATTCGCTGAGAAGACTACATACAGTTATACATAGAACTCCTCCTTTTTTTGGAGTCGGTTAAAATTTTTGTTCAATTTTTCATTTCCACAGAAACTATTATTCGAATAATAGACCCGGCAAAAGATATTTGAGAGAACAAATTTTCTTAACAGTATGTAGTTGGTCGAAAAATTTAGCATAAATTATAATAAAATGAAAATAATAGTGGGTACAAACGATATGTCTGTGGTACAAACCGGTACAAATGATATAATTGTCGATGCGAATACGTCCGAACGATAACGAGTGGGTACAAAGATTTATCGGTGGTACAAACCAGTACAAACGATTTTGTTGCCGGTAAGAATGGGTAAAAAATATTACGAGTAGATACAAACGATTTGGCGGAGGTACAAAACCGGACAAATGAAATAAGTGTCGGTACGAACGGGTACAAACGATTACGAGTGGGTCAAACGATTTGTCGGTGGTGCAAACAGGTACTTACGATTTAATTGTCGGTACGAATAGTTACAAACGATTCCGCGTTGTCAAAAACGACTTGTCGGTCGTACAAACAGGTACAAACGATTTTATTGTCGTTACGAATGGGTAAAAACGATTTGTCGGTTGGACAAACCGGTACGAACGATATAATATTCGGTAGAAATAGGTACAAACGTGGGTGCAAACCATTTTTCGGTGTTAGAAACCGGTACAAACGATTTTATTGTCAGTACCAGACGGTGCAAACGATTCCGTGTTGGTACACACGATTTTTCGGTGGTACCGACAATACAGGCATTACAGTACAGACAATACACACATTCGTACAGATAATAAAATCGTTTGTACCGGTTTGTACCATGGACAAATCGTTTGTACCCATTCGTACCGACTATAAAATCCCCACATTTGTACCCACTCGTAATCGTTTGTACCCATTCTTACCGAAGATTTTATATTTTTTGTATCTGTTTGTACCACCCACAAATCGGCCTAATTCGTCTGTCCGTCTGTCTGTGAACACGATAACTCAAGAAAAAAAAGAGATAACGAGCTGAAAACTTTTGTGTGTGTTCTAGAGCAAAAAAGTAAGGTCAAGTTCGTTAACGGGCAAAAAGTGTTTCCCCCGCCAAGGGGGAAATATATATATATATAAATTTATATATATATATATATATATATATATAAATATATTTATATATATATATATATATATATATATATATAAATATATATATATATATATATATATATATATATAAATATATTTATATATATATATATATATATATATATATATATAAATTTAAATATATATATATATATCGCTACTTACGCGACTTTCTAACGCAGCATCGACTATTGTTTCGCGTTGATGGACTAACGCTTCACGTCGCCTTATTTTAACGCTTAGTGTTAAAAAACTATCGCGTTGAATAACTAACGCTACCAACCATTGCTTCAAGTTGAGTAATAACCACTTCGCGTGACTGACGTCGCCTAACGCTTCCCATGCAATAACGTTTCGCATTGACCAACGTTGCGCGTTTACTGACTTACGGTTCGCTTAAGCTTACACTACGCTTTGAGCTTAACAACGCTTAGCGTTGAGTTGCTTACGCTCCGCGTTAACTTTCTCTTCGCGATAACTAGTGGTTCGTATTGATTGACGCTTCGAGTTGACCTAACGCTTCCAATTGACCAACGCTTCTCATTGACCAACGCTTCGCGTTGGGTGACTATCGATTCGCTTTAGCTTGCGTGTCGCGTTGGTTAACGCCTTGCGTTGGCTGACATACGGTTCGCGTTAACTAACGTTTCGAGTTGGTTCATGCTTTTCGTTGGGTAACGATTCTCGTGAAATCCCGCTTCGCGAATCACTGACGCTTCGCTTTGGATAACTAACACTTCACATTGACCAACGCTTCCCGTTGGCTGACTTACGGCTCGCTTAAGCTTAAGATTCGCGCTGGTTAACGCTTTGCGTTGATTAACGATTCGTGTGAAATCACGCTTCGCGAATTACCGACATTTCGCTTTGAATAAACAACGATTCTCATTAACCAACGTTTCGCTTTAGCTTACGTTTCGCGTTGATTTTCTAACGCGTCGCGTTGACCTGACACTTTCTAATGACTTACGCTTCTCATTGACCAATGCTTCGCGTTGATTAACGCTTTGCGTTAGTTAACGGTTAGCGTTAGTTAACGGTTAGCGTGAAATCACGCTTCGCGAATCACCAACGCTTCGCTTTGAATAACTAACGTTTCTCATTAACCAACGCTTCGCGTTGGCTGAATTACGGTTCACTTTAGCTAATGTTTCGCGGTGGATTCCACGTTGATTTAATAACGCTTCGCGGTGATTTAATAACGCTTCGCGTTGATTTAATAACGCTTCGCGTTGATTTAATAACGCTTCGCGTTGATTTAATAACGCTTCGCGTTGCCAAACTGACTTCTAATTGACTGACTTCTAATTGACTTCTAATAACTAACTGACTTCTAATTGACTTCTATCACTTCCTATTGACAAACTTCTCATTGACCAACGCTTCGCGTTGGTTGACTTACGCCTCGCTTTAGCTTACGGTTCGTGTTGGCTCACGCTTTCCGTTTACCAACGCTATGCGTTGATATACTAGCGCTTCGCGTTAACTTGCTTTCGCTCCGCGGTAACTTCCTCCCGTTAGGTAGTGCTGTGTATCGGCTGACGCTTTACGTCAGCTAACTGTTCGCGTTGTATAACTTACGCGTGTTTTCGCTTCGCGTTAACTATCGCTACAATTTAACTAACTTTTCACGTTTAATTTAAGCATTAACGATTTGCGTGAAATCATGCTTCGCGTTGAATCACGAACGATTTGCTGTGAATAACTATCGCTTCTCATTTACCAACGCTTTGCGTTGGCTGACAGTTCGCTTTAGCTTATTCGCATTGGTAAACGCTTTGCGTTGGTTAACGATTCGCTTGAAAGCTCGCTTCGCGAATCACGGACGCTTCGCTTTGCAGAACTAACGCATCTCATTGACCAACGCTTCGCGTTGACTTACTTACGGTTCACTTTAGACTACGTTACGCGTTGACCTAACACTTTCTATAGACTAACGCTTCTCATTGACCAATGCTTCGCGTTGGCTGACTTACGGCTAGCTTGAGCTTACGGTTCGCGTTGGTTAACGCTTCGCGGTAATTAACACTTCGCGTGAAATCACGCTTCGCGGATCACCAACGCTTCGCTTTGAATAACTAACGCTTTTCATTAACCAACGCTTCGCGTTGGCTGACTTACGGTTCGCTTGAGCTTACGGTTCGCGTTGGTTAACGCTTCGCGGTAATTAACGCTTCGCGGTAATTAACGCTTCGCGTGAAATCACGCTTCGCGGATCACCAACGCTTCGCTTTGAATAACTAACGCTTTTCATTAACCAACGCTTCGCGTTGGCTGACTTACGGTTCGCTTTGGCTAACGTCTCGCCTTGTAAAAGTTTCGCCTTGTAACGTAAACGCATTGCGTTTACGTTGCTTTACTAACTTTGCTTTACTAACGTTGCTTACGTTGCTTTACGCGTTGCTTTACTAACGCTTCGCATTGACTTAACCCTTCGAATTGACTAATGCATCTCATTGACCAACGCTCACGTTGGCTAACTAACGGTTCGCTTCAGCTTACGTTGATTTACTTTGCGTTGATATACTAGAGCTTCGCGTTAACTTGCTTTCGCTCCGCGGTAACTTCCTCCCGTTAGGTAGTGCTGTGTATCGGCTGACGCTTCACGTCAGCTAACTGTTCGCGTTGTATAACTTACGCGTGTTTTCGCTTCGCGTTAACTATCGCTACGATTTAACTAACTTTTCACGTTTAATTTAAGCATTAACGATTTGCGTGAAATCATGCTTCGCGTTGAATCACGAACGATTTGCTGTGAATAACTATCGCTTCTCATTTACCAACGCTTTGCGTTGACTGACAGTTCGCTTTAGCTTATTCGCATTGGTAAACGCTTTGCGTTGGTTAACGATTCGCTTGAAATCTCGCTTCGCGAATCACGGACGCTTCGCTTTGCAGAACTAACGCATTTCATTGACCAACGCTTCGCGTTGACTTACTTACGGTTCACTTTAGACTACGTTACGCGTTGACCTAACACTTCCTATAGACTAACGCTTCTCATTGACCAATGCTTCGCGTTGGCTGACTTACGGCTAGCTTGAGCTTACGGTTCGCGTTGGTTAACGCTTCGCGGTAATTAACGCTTCGCGTGAAATCACGCTTCGCGGATCACCAACGCTTCGCTTTGAATAACTAACGCTTTTCATTAACCAACGCTTCGCGTTGGCTGACTTACGGTTCGCTTTGGCTAACGTCTCGCCTTGTAAAAGTTTCGCCTTGTAACGTAAACGCATTGCGTTTACGTTGCTTTACTAACTTTGCTTTACCAACGTTGCTTACGTTGCTTTACGCGTTGCTTTACTAACGCTTCGCATTGACTTAACCCTTCGAATTGACTAATGCATCTCATTGACCAACGCTCACGTTGGCTAACTAACGGTTCGCTTCAGCTTACGTTGATTTACTTTGCGTTGATATACTAGCGCTTCGTGTTGAACACTTTCTATTGAACTACGCTTAGCGTTGGGTGATTTACGGTTCACTTTAGCTTACGTTTCGCGTTGGTTAACACTTTTCGTTGGTTAACGATTCGCGTGAAATCACGCTTCGCAAATCACTGACGCTTGGCTTCAATTAACTAACGCTTTTCATTGAACAACGCTTCGCATTGGTTCGCTTTAGCTTACGTTTCGCGTTGGTTATCGCTTTGCGTTTACCAATGTTACTAACGCTTCGCGTTAACTTGCTTACGCTCCGCGTTAATTTCCTCGCATTAGCTATTGCGTCTTATCGACTGACGCTTCGCGTTGGCTAACTCTTAACATTGTATAACTTACGCTTGCTAACGCATCGCGTTAACTAACGCTACGATTTGAATAACTTTTCACGCTTACTTTAAGCGTTAACGATTCGCGTGAAATCGAGCTTCGTGTTGAATCACTGACGATTCTCTTTGAATAACTAACGCTTCTCATTGACCAACGCGTTGGCTGACTTATGGTTCGCTTTAGCTTACGTTTCGCGTTGGTTAACTCTTTGCGTTTACCAACACTTTCCGTTGATTTACTTAAGCTTTGCGTTGACTAACTTTTCGCGTCGCCTAACGCCTCGCGTTGACCAACGCTTCGCGTTAACAGTCGCTTCGCGTAGATTAATTCAATTATATAACTCAATATTTAAATATATTAAAATCGCAAGAACATTCATATAAATTTTTTTAAATGCAAGAACATTTTTACTGTTTCAATTTTAATTATTAACACAAAACAAACATTTACAAATAATTCATATTTTATAAACATTGAATAGGCCGAAATATTAACAATTCAAACATTTATATACATCTCAGTATATACTGGGTATTCAAACAATTAACTCAGATAGTTGTTACATTACTTGTTTTTTTTTCAATACAAAGAGAAATATACCAAATACTCTTTCTCCTGTCATGCTTACCATAAAAATGTATGAACCAAAATTCATTATTCTCATTTTTAACCCGACTTCAAAAAGGAGGATGGTTCTTAATTCATCTGTATAATTTTTTTTTAATGTCTGTTACCTCAGAACTCCGTCATTTATGATCCGATTTTGAATTTTTTTTTTCGTTTTTAAGGGTTTGATTTCCCATTTGTCCCATTGTCACCAAATCGCATTTTTATTTTGGGATTCCCTGGAAATCGAGGAAAAGGGTATACTCATTCATAATGGAAAAATAAGAAACTTTTTTCAAAAAGCGACTTCAAATAAAAAATTCGTTACGCAGGAGCTGCGTCAACTAAGCGAATTTCCTTAGAATACATAAATCACTCTCTAGCGGTCATAATTTTTGTGTGATCAAAATGAAATATAATATCTGAGCCGTCATACCTTTAGTTTTGGCAAAAATTAATTAATTTTTTTTTAATTAAATTTATTAAAAGCCAAAATAACGATTATAGTTTACAGTATGGAAACGACAATCAAAATTTTTTACAATAAAATATACTTCATGTATTCGAATCAAACAAGCACAAAATATTAAATATAACTCGGAATATTAGAAAAATTCGTTACGCCGGAGCTGCGTCAACTTAGCGAATTTCCTTAGAATACATAAATCACTCTCTAACGGTCATAATTTTAGTGAGATCAAAATGAAATATAATATATGATATGACTTTAGTATTTACAAAAATTATAGTTATTAATAGCCCAAAAAAAAACGTATATAATATATATATATATATATGAAATTTGGTATTTCATATATATTTGGTAGTGTAATTCCGATTGGAATGAAATTTGGTATGAAGCGCTTTTGGTATTCTAAAGGTCAAGTTCGTTAATGGGTAAAATCGAACAAAGGAAAAGGGAGGTTTAGAGCGAGGGGGAATCACAAAATTGAACAGATATATAAGTAATAATTTGATAGATATATAAATATATAAATTTTACAGATTTTGAAGTCGGTACGAGACCAATAGCTCTATTTCCTGTCAGGAAATTCGCTATAAAAACAAGGAGAATAAAGCTTAATATTTATTATATAAATTTTTTTTAAATATCGTGTGTTACTGATTTTCGAAATATAAAAGTTTAAAATTATTATTTTTCTTCAAAATAACATTATTTTGTGTTGTAACATATATTATGTTATTGTGCAAATAACACTATTTGCACAATATAGATATATATATATATATATATATATATATTTAAAATCCATGCTGTATTTAAAATTTGATGAAAACAACCTCCATATACTGGCGTATTGTAAGTGAAATTCTTCTAGAACCCATTCAAGAAAAAAATGTATCGTAATTTAAGTTCGTTTTTGAAAAATATATAAATATATATATATATATATATATATATATATATATATATATCTTATATATATAAATATTTATATTTATATATGAATATATATATATATGCATATATATATATATATATATATATATATATATATATATATATATATATATGTCAGTCATCTATACAAATTCTAAGGCACTTGAAAGATGCGGTTTTTTTAATTCGACGCGAAATTACTTGAAACAGACGGGAAAAATCGGAAAACTGCAATTTTTTCATTTCAACACCCCGAAAATTCGTAAAAACACCCCCCAAAGTTACGTTTTTCTGTTTTATACATGCTAGAAAGATAATATTTTCACTAATCGACCCGAAAGAAAGACAAATTAACAAATGTAACCACAACAGTTAATTGTTTTATTACTTTGTATATACTTTCGAATATATCGTGCAAAAATGTCTTGATTGATGGCAATATAAAAATAGAACGGGATAATGTTTGTGGTTTATTTGTACTGTAAGTCAAAAATACTCAGAATTGAAAGAAATTTATAATCTAGAAAATAATAAATACAAGCTGTCAGTACAAACAGCAAAAGCTACAAGTATAAACAATGTAATTAACTTGCTAGTTACAGGTCAAAAGCAGTATGGGGCATGATAAACACAGAAGTGGCAATAAAAATCGAAAAGAACAGACAAATTGAACTTATGGTTAACCATACCATTGTCGACCCTTTTTAGACAGCTGGTATCCTTAACGAATACTTTGTCGAAACCGTTGTTGATATGTCAAAGAATTTGGACCAGAAACCAGCTAACCTAAAGTCCCGTGTATCCAATATCCTTTATCTAACCCCCGTCATCCCCCAAGACATAGTGTATATTTTAAGTAAGATAAAAAATTCTTATTCCGATGGAGTAGACGAAATACTAACAATTTTTTAAAGTGGTTCAAACTCTCTCGATTCCATTTTCCCACTTAATTAATCTTTCGTTTAATGAAGGTATATTTCCTGATCAATTAAAGGTATCAAAAGGCATTCCTATTCCTAAAAACAATACTGCCAAAACATGCCTAGAGTATACACCAATATCAATTCTACCCTCTACGTCAAAAATGTTTGAATATGGTTTTTTCGCACGCTTACGCTCCTTTCAAGAAAAAAATAATATAATAAATCTACATCAACACGGATTCTGTAAAAATATGTCAACGGAAATAGCATTAATGTCTTTTGTTGATAACGTCGTCTCACTCACTATTTGGCGTCAAATTCATAAAACTGAGAGTTGTTTTTCCCAATTGTGAATGGTTGTTATGGAAAAATTTCCTTTTTTCAAATAATTCTGTTATTTTGAAACTGTTCCACCGCGAATCTGAATCACTTTCACTTCTATTCTTTAAACATGAATAGAAGTGAAAAGGGCAGCTTTAGGGGTTTTTTTTCCATTTTCGGGTGATAATGAAATTTTTCAAAGTATTTTGTTAATTTGTTTTTATTTTGGGTCGATTCGTGAAAAATCCATCTTTCTAGCATGTAAAGATCTGAAAAACGTAATTTTGGGTGAATTGAAAAGGTCAGTTTCAGGGATGTTTTTCTCTTTTTTTGGGGGCTGCCATGGAGGTAATGAAATTTTTCAAAGTATTCTGTTAGTTTGTCTTTATTTCGGGTCGATTAGTAAAATCTCATCTTTCTAGCATGTATAAAACTGTCACCAAACTGTCAACAAATTAGTAACAAGTAACATATCCTGCGACAATATAAGAGTAATTTTAATAAGAGTAAAATTAACAGGAATAAATGTGAATGAAGGAAATTTTATCAAGAGCAATTTCAATATAATTTAAAATTTATTATATTTTAAATCTAGTATATTTTAATCTAGTTAATTTTCTATTTATTTTTATTTTTGTCTATTGATCTCGACTTTATATCTATTTCTAATTGTCAAAGAGGTAAGTACGACTATCTAATTTATACTGATGATGACTACATTGTTGTCGATCTAGGTAAAGGGAGCGAATTTGAAATTTTATTTCTTATACCTAGAGTTCTCACTAATTATTATTCGATAATATAATGTTTACTTTGATATATGATAACTGTTCTCTCTTTTTTAATTTCAAAAAAAAACATCAATGGCTTTGTTTCAATAAAAAGCAAGTTCTTGTTCGATCGACTAAAAACTGATGACAATTTTCTCAAGGAGTGTCCTACTTCATGGCCAAATAATGCTTCATTTTAACACGCTAAAACAATGGTGCTGAAAACTAAGAGTAGTTAATGATACAGCCGAAAGAGCGGTTAAGCTAATACTAGACTTTCATGGCTTAATCACTGTTGAAGAGGAACAAAAGCAAATTGTACAACGTTGCGTAAAAGAACACAGGCAGGTATATCCCGACTGTTAAAAGCAAAATTTGAAAAGAAAATTTAATAAATAATGCCCTTTTAATGATAAATACTTCAGAAATATAAGATACAAGTAAAACAGTGTTTTATTTACTGAATAAACATATTAATTTCTAAAATCTCTCTTGGCTTCCATACTAACTTTTATGTTAAACGTTTGACATCAAGTCGGCACGGGTTATCACTATCCGATAGCAATAATGTTATTATTTCGGTTATTAGGGTCTAATGGAAAAAAATAGAAGGTTTGCGTATCTCAATTCGAAAAAAAAATTTCGCCCTTATAGCCTGGGACACCTTAGGGAGAATATATATATAAGTTATATCAAGGTATTGTAAATAATATTTTTTCTATTTTTGGCTAATATTGCCTAAAACAGTGACGCTATGAAAAATTGTTCGAACAAAAAATATGTGCATTTTTATTTCCTATAAAATTGTTTTGTACAGCTTTTTCAATAAACTGAACAGTTGGTTGTAAATCAAGGAACAAATATACTTCTCTCCGTAAAAAACAATGTGGCTGAGGGGAGTTGACTTAAAATGGTTTTCGCACTTGCGTATTAACCCCGTTTACGATCCCACAAGCTCCCATTGACGTTATAGTTTCTTAAGATGAGATTTCATTCAATACTTCGAAAAAGCAACACACAATTTCTTAATTAAATGAAGAGCAACAAATTTTTTTCTACACAACTAAATCACCACGAAATTGCGGCAATTTACGCTCCTACTTTCGACTCGATTAGAAAATGTTGCTTCGCTAAGTCGACGGTCAACTTGGCAAAATTATGATCCTAGTTTGAAAAATTTGTATTTCGAAACAAAAAGTTGTTTCGCTAAGTTGACTACCAACTTAGCATAACAACATATTTCTTCGTTGGATGGAGAGCGACAAAAGTCTTTTTACTCTACTAATTCACGACAAGATAGCAGCGTCTACTTTCGACTCGATCGGATAAAGTTTGTTGTACTAAGTTGGCAGACATCGATATCTTTCTTCGATTTCAAAGTCATGTCCCTCAATTTGAAAATAAATCCTATTTTGAAGAGGAGGGTTCAATGAATGTGTGTACCAATTTGCCTGGCTGGAACTCAAAACACAAGGGCACACCGCTAATAAGAGGCATACAAATTAGCAAAATCTATTCACACTATTTTTAAAAGATGTACGTGTACTAATATGTACGTTTGATATGGGCTACATGGGGGTGGTAAATTCTGGGAGACATCACTTTTTTTCAGTAGTACATTTCAGAATAAAATATGAGTACAAAAATCATTCAGACTTCTACATCTTGTTAAATTTTGCATGACGATTCCGATTCCCTCTATTTCAATATTTAATATTCGGTTCTATAAATTAAAGATGTACGAGCACTAGATATAGTCCATTTATAAAATTTTTCAAAATCTTATGAATGAACTATATTCATGATAGTCCACAATAAAGTTGATTATTTTTTGTCGTAAGTTAAATAGAGAAAATTCATTATTTTCGGTATGACGGGCCTAAAAAAACAAAAAGAGAAAATTCGTTACGCAGGAGCTGCGTCAAGAAAGCGAATTTCTTTAGAATATATAAATAACTATTTAGCGGTCACAATGTTAGTCAGATCAAAATGAAATGTCGTACGGGATATGAATTTGGTATTTGTAAGTTCAAATTTTTAAACAAATAGCATAGCTCAAGGGCAAAGCGAGATATAAAGAAAGAAGAAAAGAAAAAATGTAAAATATCTCTCCTAATATTAAAAAAACGAAATATGTATAAGAAGTAAAGTTGTAGAAAATCATGTTTGCTACAATTCATTACCTGATCATTTTTCTCGAACTCTAATGTGTTATAGAGATATTTAGGAATTTAACTTTCTATTTTAATTCGTAAATATTTCTGTCAATATTAGGGTAACAGAAAAAATAATAAAAACCAAAATTTAAGTAAAATTAATTATCTATAACTTTACTTCTAAGACAATTTTCGATTTTTCAATAAACCAAATTTTGTGCCTTACCCCCCCCCCCTTCTAAACCCACCTTTTCCCTTGACCGATTTTGCTCATTAACGAACTCGACCATTCAAATATCAAAATCACCTCACATACCCATTTTTAGAGCGATTTCAGACACATATATACATACATACATACATACTACGTATATTTGAAGAAATTTTTGGGAAATTTTGACTTTGGTACGAGGCAAATAGCTCTATTTATTTCAACTTTCTACCATCTGTACAGTCGACTTGTCAAACTTGTCAGATTTTTCAGACGTGTTGTTTATTTGTTTGCTTGTTCAACTTAAAATTAACAAATAATATGAACGCTGAAGAGTATTTCCAACAAATTGCATATTCTCATTTGTAATGGAAACATACAAAGTTTGTTGAATACAGAAAACGGGCTGTTTAAAAGTCTCAAAGAGAAAAATAATCGAAAGCAAAAACAAGGAAGTTCACAAAGTTCGCAAAAAAATTCGCATATTAAAGATGCCTAATATTTTCTCTCAGTTAGGGTCAACAATGTTTTTTTGCCCAAGACGTTATTCAACGTCAATCTAAGTATCATAAAGGCAATATGACATAAATTTTATCTAATTTAATCAAGGATATATTGTTGCATAGACAAATAACGAAAAAGTTGAAATATATCTCACATTAGCACGTAAGTAACATTAGTAAAATAGATGCGAAATTTACCGATTTGCCAATTTTTGATCTAATAATTAATAAATACATAAATACAAAATACATAAATAAATTTTTTTATTTAACAGACTGCAAAAAAGTACATTTCAGCCGAAAATCTACTTAAAAACCTACAAAATCAAGAATAAAATTAGCCGTGATATTTCGATTAGAAAACTTGATGCTTTAATACTGGCTTATACGATAACAGAAATAAAATTAGCAAACCAGACGCAATTGTACGATTTTAGTAGAGTTTAATCGTTTTAACGAGGCCTGCCATGCAGACAAACTACACACGAATGAACCAAGACTTGCAATGATCAAGCACATGGTACTAAGCACATAAATAATAATAAGTCTTAGTTCACTCGTACGCAATCCGCTCACATAGCTGGCCTCGTTAAAACGATTTAAGTATAGATAGGTTTAGCTGGGAAGCTCATCAAAATAAGACAACCGTTCATAGCGTTGCACCTTGTATCAAATACATATTATACCTCTCAATTGTAATGTTTTATTTTCGAAAATTTTAACAAATAAATATTTTTATAATGAAAATTCCCATAATCAAAATCTGTAAACTATTAATTTATTAATTAGTATTTATTAATTTGTCAGGATGTAAAAATTACATGCAAGCATCGGTTCCAATCTATGATGGAGAAGCTGAAAACTGGATCGTGGAAAGTATATTATTTGACATTAAATTTTTTCAAAATAAAGAAATCATTGTCGTTTCGTTAAATATTGATGTTCTGGTTTTAATCACTGACTTAACACCATCACACACAAAAATATTTTAATGCCTAAAAGTAGTGGTAATGACCTCAAAAATGTCTTTCCCCGGTTTGAAAATGCAATTTACATATTCAAAATCAAGTGTGAAATGTTACTATAGTGTGACTATAGTGTGTATTGTTCCATTCCCCCCATTGACACGAATTTAATGTTTTGCCTTTTGGTGCAAAGTAGGTTGTTGCAGGTTATGTATGCCCGCTGCCACCTAAGCAATTAATTAAAGCTCAACTTTGTAGGCTTATTTAATTTCAAATATTTGACCATAACGATTTGAAAAATTTGATATTACCCAAATGTTTCCAATTTAATACGAGTAATTTTCTGGTTAGGAATATTACAAGATGGTATGAAAGTCAGAAATGAAACAAAACACTTAAAAAAACTTAATTTAATTTATTTACTATTTAAATTATTTTACTGAACTAAAAAATTGAAATGAATTGATTTGAATGTTAAATTTTGAATCAATATCCGATTCTTATTGAATTTATATTTTGACTGATTGAATTTAAATCGTGACTCTATAATCTATAATCTAAATTATAAACTAAATTTATTAAATCTAAATTATTTACTAAATTATAAACAAGACGGGTGCTAGAATAGATCCTTGTGGAATTCCCATTCGGAAAGGTTTTGGTTCCGATAATACACCGTTGCAGCAATCCATCTGATGCCTATTATTTAAAAAGGCCTCAATCCAAGCCCTTAGTCGATGAGTGAGACGACGTTATCAATAAAAGACATTAATGCTGTTTCCGTTGACTTATTTTTACAGAGTCCGTGTTGATATGGATTTATTATATTATTTTTTTATAGAAAGGAGCGTAAGCGTTCGAAAAAAACATATTCAAAAGTTTTTGACAGAGAAGGTAGAATTGATATTGGTCTATACTCTAGGCATGATTGGGCACTATTGTTTTTAGGAACAGGTATGACTCTTGATACCTTTAATTGATGAGGGACTATACCTTCATTAAACGAAAGATTAATTAAGTGGGAAAGTGGAATCGAGAGAGTTTGAGCCCTCTTTAATAAAATTGTTGGTATTTCGTCTACTTCTACTACTACGGAATAAGAATTTTTTATCTCATTTAAAATATACACTATGACTTGAGCTTGGGGGATGACGGGGGTTAGATAAAGTGTATTAGATATACGGGACGTCAGCTTAGTTGATTTCAGATCCAAATTCTTTGTCATATCAACAACGGTTTCTACAAATTATTCGTTAAGGATGTTCCAGAAAACCACCACTTTTCGCTGATTTTGCTCATTCTTTTCCACAAGCAAAAAATAACGTTTTCTAATAAATCCCGACGTTTTCGAATTTTTGACCGTTTAGAACGCGAGATAATTAATATCAAAGTTATCATTCTCTCTCACACTCTCTCATTAAAAGCATGTGAAACTTCATGCCCGCCCAACTATTATCTGTTGTATTAGAAAAAATACTCGACAGAATTTAAAAAAAAACTAGGAGACTAAAGCTAAATATTTATTACATATATTTTAAAAAAAAAACCGTTTTGTTTTCGAAATATGAATGTTTAAAATTGTTATTTTTCTTCAAAATAACATTATTTTGTACATGAACAGTGTATTTGTCTGTGTGTTGTATGTATAAGTGTGTTTATACCTTTGTGCTATAATAAAATCAAACCGGTTTTTTGTCCTGATTACATATTATATATTATATAACACAGTGCTGGACCGGTCCTTAAGTAGGGTACAGACGAGGAACATTGTGCAGCAACATTGAGCTCTGCCTACAAAATATTTTCTCTGCAGACGTGCAACCAAATTTGGGAACTAAAATTATTATTTTATTACTTTACTTTTATTACTTTAAACTAATACACGTAATACACATACTTATACTAAAAATTCAATCACTTGTCATCTTGTCTCTATCTGTCTCGTTTAATTTGTAATTTATTTATCTACTAGTTTATGTATCTACAGTTTTTTCAAATTTGGTGTGTGACATTTTTTTAAATAAAACTATAAACAAAATCAAGTATTTAGAATATATCATAAAGTAATAAATCTATGTAATAAAACATAAAAAAATATTAGGAAAACATAAAATTTTAGATAATATGTTGCAAATTTCGCTACAGACGACCAATTTGTACAGAAACATTAAACACCTCCCACAAAATATCAAATAATTTTGATTTTTACTGCAACCAGTTCAAGGACTTGTTTTTCGTTCTGCAACAGCTATACAGACTTGCAACCTAGTACCGAACATTCATAATGTTCCTGCACAAGTTGCACGTCTGAAGCCCCATTAAGGACAACAGCTATCTGAAAAGGGTCGATAATGGTAGAATGGTTAACCACAAGTTCAATTTGTCTGTTCTTTTCGGTTTTTATTGCCACATCTGTGTTTATCATGCCCCGTACTGCTTTTGACCTGGAACTAGCAAAGTTTATTACATTGTTTATAGTTTATACTTTATAAGTTTATACTAGTGGGTTTTGCTGTTTGTACTAACAGTTTGTATTTATTCTTTGCCAGTTTATAAATTTCTTTCAATTCTGGGTATTTTTAACTTACTACAATTAAATCATAAACATTATCCCGTTCTATTTTTTTATTGCCATCAATCCAGTAACCTTGGTAGGTACCATATTTGCATTCGTAAAGTAATCCTTGAACATAAAATTAATCATAGGTAAAGTTTGACTTCACTCAGCTCTGAGTGATGGTAGGGAGAGATATAGAGTAAATACAGGGTATCCTCATACCAATTATGATTATTCTCTATTTTTTAATGAAAACATTTTCTGCAAAAAAATATAATACTACCAACTCTTTTTTATGGCCACTATTATACAAAGTATACAATACATACAATATATTGAATACATACTCTGGAATTTTGGGCTGGTAATTTGGGGCATAAAATATAAATGTTAAATAAAAATAAATCTTTAAATCCTTTACCGATTGACCGTTATAATAAAAGAGGTAAATTATTGATTTTTAGATAAATTTTTTTGGTGATTTAGTTTTTTGGCAATTCCGAATAATTTGCCTAAACAATTCATATCGGAGAACTAATAAACAATTATTTACCTGATTTAATTATTTTTTCTTCATAGCAGGTATAGTGTCATGGGAATTTGATGACACTGGATACAATAAACATGTAAATGATAAACCTGGGGGGGGGGGGGGGTTATTTGTTACTGACTTCTCAATGATTAAATTTTACATAAAGTGGGAATTTTATGTTAGCTTACCCAACCTGACTGAGTTTCTTCAAGTTAGCCTACTTTGAGTTAAAAAAGTGAAAAGTACTATTCGTGCTAGTGAAAATTATTTTTCGCATAATTTCTTTTTTCAAAAAAAATAAAAGTAATGGTTTTAATAATGGAGAATACATCCCAAGCAGTCTTGGATAAGTTCAGCAGTGGAGGTGCGGTGCCGTCTGCGAACGAAAGGAGGATATTTTTTGGCATCAACGAGTAGGAGCATCATTTTGGTATATTTTACAAAACTGATTAAGAGGTTATTTGCCTATTTTGTGGTAAAACGTTTATTTGTTTAAAAACAAGTAATTTCCAACGTCATTCTACCGCGAAACATTCTGCCGGGTTTGATAAATTGGAAATAGGAACAGCAGTACCCGATCGCGTAATTGCTGTTTTTAAAAATAATTATTTTGAATCATCGTCCACCAAAAATTTATATATTAATAATGATAAATTCACAAAAACCGCGATATCTATCAAAACCGCGTATAGAATCGTGACATCGTGAAAGTCATTTAGTGAATGTGACTTTATACAGACGGGAGTAGAGATTCAATGTTCGGTGGGACCAAACTTGAAGATGCATCTAAAAAATTTGTTAATGAAGTCCCAATATCTCATCGAACAATATCACAACGAGTAGAAGCAATTGATGATGACATGACAAGTCAATTAAATGAAGACATAAAGTCTTGTTATTGCTATTCATTGCAGTTGGACGAATCGACCGATGCAATAAATACTGCACAAATGTTAATTTACATTCGTATGGTTTTCGATTATTTATTTGTTAAAGAAGAACTCTTTGCGATGATTTCCCTACATCGCGAAACGAGCGTCGAAAATCTCTATGACGGAGTACTTGCACGAATAAAATCGTTACCTTTAGAAAAATTCGTTTCACTTACCGAGGATGGTGCAAGTAATATAACGGGCTGTAATAACGGTTTAATTTAAAGCACTAATATAATTATATAATAATATTTAAGCACTAATAAATAATATAATTTTTTTAAGCACTTTAAAAAAAATCCCTGAATTAAAAAATATTTTATCATTTCATTGTATCATACATCAGCAGGCTTTATGCCTTTCAGTAACGGAAATTGAAAATATTCCTAACTATTCTTAAACTTTTCCTAAATTGATTGAATAAATTATTGGGCAATAATTGGTAGGCAACCTGTATTGAAACATTATTCCGTCTTATTTCAAAACATACCTATCTTACTTACTCCCACACAGCTTATAGAGAGCCCAGTGGCTTCGAAGAGCCGTCCATGCCAATCTTTGCTTTAGTCATCTAAGGGTCAAATTCAAATTATAAATAATAATTTCAATTGTATTACTGTTCAAACATTTATGGAGAGTATTATTTAGGTAATAGACTGCTATAATCAGATTTAAAATCCATACTGTAGTAAAAAATTTTATGAAAACAACCTCCATATACTGGCGTATTGTGGTTGTTCACATCAAATTCCGCAAACTAAAATTTTGAATATTTATTTCAAACAAGAAATGTAACAACAACAGTTAATTGTTTTAATACTTTGTATATACTTCGTTTTTACATTATCGAAGAAATTCACTTCTAGAAACCGTTCAAGAAAAAAAAAAATTATATATATATATACGACTAGACGTCGATTTTTCAAAAACAAATTCATATCACGATAATTTTTTTCTTGAACGGGTTCAAGATGTGAGTTTCTTCGATTATATATATATATATATATATATATATATATATATATATATATATATATATATATATATATATATATATTTATATATATTTATATATATATATATATATATTTATATATATATATATATATATATATATATATATATATATTGTTAGTCACCACATACATGAGTAACGTCATCATTTCAATCATTATTAATTATCCAAATTAGGTAATATATAATAAATGCTTATGTCGCATTTATTTTAATATATAAGCAATCGAAATTTATTGTAAAATTCAGATCATACTTCAAGTTCAAAGTTATAATTTTAATTCAAGTAATTATTAATTATTGTAAAAACAATTGTAATTGATTTAATATTCATTGCCAATAAAAGTAATTCAAGTAAAGTTAATTCAAGTCAGTGTTTCAATCAATTCAACAATTAGAATACAAGTAAGATTCTCAACAATTAATTAGTGTTTTCGAATATACTAGTAGTCTAGTTTTATCAGGATTATACTAGTAGCCTAGTTATCCTGCTAACGAGAATTCTATCCAAGTATCTTCGTATATACTAGTAGCCTAGTTTCGTCCGGAATATACTAGTATCCTAGTTATCCTGCCAACGAGGATCTGGAATCAAGTGTCGAATATACTAGTAGCCTAGTTTCAATAAGGAATATACTAATAAATATAGTAATATCCTTTTGATAAAACACACAAGTCTACGGAGTTGGACCCTCAACTGCCCTGGTGACAGCGACCTGCATAACCGAAATCATCACAATTTGGAATTCCAAGGAGGAATCCAACATAAAACTGGTGACAGCGGTGGGATACAACACATTGGAATCAATAAATCTTCCAGTGGATCACTTCAGTGACTTGGTTGTATACAAAAAACAAACCCCTTTCAACAAATCGTAAGTTTTTGAACAGCATATATTATTGTGTTCATTCCTTACCTAATATATTACAAACTCACAAACTCCTTAAAAATTACAAACTCACAAACTCCTTAAAAAAAAATTACCAACTCACAAACTCCTTAAAAAATTACAAACTCACAAACTCATAATGTCTCAAGACGCTAGATTAAACATTTGAAGATAATGGCGTCGACGTTGACGTCGATGATGACGATCAAAACTTAAATATGCCATTAGGATTCCTATGCAAACTAATTACTCCGTTTAACGGTAATCGCGAAGAAGTCGAAAACTTCTTACTAAACGCAAAACACGCATACGACTTTGCTCAACCTAATCAAGTTTTACCCCTATTCGCTTATACCTTAGCTCAAATCTCAAGCGATGTAAAAAATCAATTAAATCTTACAGAAGTAACAAATTTTCACTCATTAAAATTAGCATTGAGGAGATTATATGTTGACCAAACACATTCCACACAATTATTGGAAGACTTAGACACAATCAAACAAAAAACTAACGAAACGGTAACTGATTATTACACCCGTCTCGAAAAATTAACTAATCGGTGTCTGTCTGCGATCAAAACAAACAACGATGAACCTGATCTCCTCAGAGGAAAACTTGCATTCATCAAAGATACAGCTCTCAGACGATTTATATTTCATTCACATCCCGAGATTTCAAGAGTCCTTAGAATTCACAAAAATATAGACACTCTAAATGAAGCATTCAGTACTGCAATATCTGAAGAAAAGGCATTGCATATGTATAAAAAAGCAAGTAACTTCTCTTCAGATAACAAATATTGCAGAAATTGAAAATCAAAAAGTCATAATTCTAGAGATTGTCGTTCTAAACCAACTCATTTTCCAAATCAATCAAACAATACGGACAAACAAACAAATAATAAGTTTTGTAATTATTGTAAAAAGAAAGGACATGAAATACCGGAATGTTTTAAGAAGAAATATAATGACGAGAGGAGAAATGCTCAAAATCCGTCTAATCCTAGAGTCAATCATTTAAACTCAAAAATGTCCGAGTTGAGTGTCGAAACATCGGACGATTGCATCAAATCGATACAAGCAACAATGCAAATGTTAGACTAAAGAAAATAAAATTCAAATCGGATAATGCAAAGAATAAAGAATTCATCTTCTTAGTAGATACAGGCGCATCCGTTTCAATAGCGACACATAGAAATGTCACTAAAGAAACTCCATTTGATCCCAGACATGAAATCATGTTAAACGGTATCGGTACTACAGAAGACGCAATAAAAACTTTAGGAAAAGTACAATTGACATTGTCTGATCAAAATTTCGAATGCAAACACAATTTCTATTATGTAAATGCAAATAGAATCAATCTTCAATATGATGGCATTATTGGCCATGACTTCTTGTCAAAATTTAATGCAAACATTAATTATTCCACAAACTCACTAACTCTTTCGCATTCACCTAAATTAGTTTCAATCAAACCACGTAGTCAGCAACAGATGCCTATAAATGTTATAACTGATGCGATTGGTATTATTGACAAATCCAAACTAAACGTAGATGAATCAATTATTATAACCGATCATCTACTAATTGATAAAAATACAAAATCCTATCCTATTATAAACATATCAGATAAAGAAATTAAAATTCCTGTTCCACAAATTCATCTATTAGAAATGAATATCATTCCTCAAGAACAAATATTTCACACTTATCAAAATTCACAAAAAATAAATAAACATGATCGAATCAACTTACTAAAAGAGAATATTCGTACAAATCACATGAATCGCGAAGAGAAAGAATCCCTTATTCAAATCTGTGAAAACTATAAAGATATTTTCCACTTACCCGGTGATTTATTGAGCAGTACCAAATCAATAAAACACGATATCATAACCACCGACCCATCTCCAATTTTCACGAAAACATATCGATACCCGAAGGTTCATGAAACCGAAGTCAATAAACAAATAGACCAAATTTTAGAACAAAATATAATCCAACCCTCAACTTCTCCTTGGTCCTCCCCTGTCTGGGTTGTACCAAAAAAGCTTGACGCTTCAGGAAACAAAAAATGGCGTGTCGTTATAGATTATAGGAAACTTAACGAAGTCACTATATCTGACGCCTATCCATTACCTAACATAGAAGAGATTCTGGATCAACTTGGTCAATCAATTTACTTCACCACCCTGGATCTCGCTTCGGGCTTTCACCAAATAGAGATGAACGAAAATGATAAACAAAAAACTGCTTTCACAGTGCCATCAGGACATTACGAATTCAATCGAATGCCTTTTGGTTTAAAAAACTCTCCTAGCACATTTCAACGGTTAATGAATTCCGTTCTGAGTGGACTACAAGGTACAGAATGTTTTGTCTACTTAGACGATATCGTTATATACGCCGACTCCTTAGAAAATCACAATAATAAACTCTGTAAAGTATTCCAAAAAATACGCGATCATAATTTAAAGCTACAACCCGATAAGTGTGAGTTCCTAAGAAAAGAGGTAGCATATTTAGGTCACATCATCTCTAGCGATGGTGTAAAACCAAATCCAGATAAAATAGAATTAATAACAAAAATCAACCAACCAAAAAACCCAAAAGACATTAAGTCATTTCTGGGACTTGTTGGTTACTATCGTAAATTTATTCCAAACTTCGCAAAAACTGCGAAACCTCTCACTAACCTCCTAAAAAAGGATACCCCATTCAAATGGACTGAAAAATGTCAAGACTCCTTTCATAAATTAAAAAACTCATTGATCACACAACCTATACTACAATATCCGAACTTCAATCAACCTTTCATTTTAACCACAGATTGTTCAAATGAAGCTTTAGGTAGCGTACTTTCACAAGGAGAAGTCAATTCTGATTTACCTATAGCTTACTACTCACGAACACTAAATGCCGCTGAACAAAATTATTCAACCACAAAAAAGGAATTGTTGGCTATCGTAGACTCAGTGAAGCATTTTCGACCATATCTATACGGTCAAAACTTTCGCATAGTCACCGATCACCGTCCTTTAACATGGCTTATGAATTGTAAGGATCCATCTTCACGACTCGTTCGCTGGAGACTGAAACTTATGGAATATGACTATAAAATCATTTACAAACCCGGCAAATTAAATTCTAACGCCGATTGTCTCAGCAGGCCAATTCATAATATTAACTCAGTTAACTTTCCAAACTTTCAAAAATTTCATCAACAAACACTAGATATTCCTGAACCCAAGAGAGAAGTATCTAGTCTAGAAAATATTTCAAACTTAATAATACCTTATTCTTGTGATCTATCTCAAAATAATCATTATTCATATTATGTAGAAGCAAATTGCCCTACCTTAAAATCGTTTTGAAAACATAAACCCGGTGAAGTCGCAATTTTAAATTCATTAAAAGAAAAACAAAAAGTAATATTGTTATTCGTCAAACAATTCTTTAACGATACTATCGAATACCTAATACTATTTGAATGTTTAAAAAATCTTAAATCCATTACTGAACTCCAAAACTTAAACAATTTCACTATCACTAACATACCATTTAGTAACCTATCCATTAAAATGGATACATTTCATTCTATGCTCCATTATTTGTTTCCAAACAAAAACGTACGCATTTTACAACACATAAAAATCCAAATCCACTCAAAGGAAGCAATCGATGCTGTTCTTAGAGAAAACCACGATGATCCATTAGCTGGACATCCAGGTTTTAATAGGATGTATGATAAAATACGTGAAAACTATTCTTGGAAAACAATAAAACAAGATATTCAAACTTATATCCAAAATTGTAAAACTTGCCAGACAGTTAAAACAAATTTTAAACCAAATAAATCCCCCATGATTATTACTACTACGTCAAACTCATTCAATGAACAAATCGCTATGGACATAATGGGTCCATATCCTGAAACTACTAGTGGTAATAGATTCATCCTCACTATACAGGATGATTTAACAAAATTCATACAAGCATATCCTATGACAAATCATAATGCTGAAATTGTAGCAATTCACTTACTAAAATATTGCTCAATTTTCGGTTTCCCATCCTATATTCTTACCGACCAAGGTACTGAATTCACTTCAAAACTTTTCAAGGAAATATCTAAACTCCTACAAATAAAACATAAAATGACTAGTCCCTATCATCCTCAAACAAACGGTAGCCTCGAACGTACACATCTAACCTTACGAGATTACATAAGATGTTACGTTGACAAAAATCATGATAATTGGGATGAACTCATATACTTAGCTACACACTCGTACAATACACATAAACATAAATCAACACAAGAGATTCCTTATACTTTAGTTTTTGGAGAAAAACCAAAAATTCCCTCCTTATTTGAGAAACCAAAAGACAAACCTACATATTCAAATCTTGTCCAAGATATGACGGATAAACTAAAAATCATCCGCGAAACCGCTAAAGAACAATTAATTAAAACAAAACATTGTTCAAAAAATTATTATGACAAAACTCATAACCGTACATACCCTTTCTCAGAAAATCAACTTGTCTTATTAAAAGACAACTTATCCAAAGCACAAAACAAAAAACTAAATCCCGAATTCAAAGGACCATATAAAATCATTCAAATCCATAACAATAATACCGCAACAATAGAAATTTCCAAAGACAAACGTCGCACATATCATTTTAACCTACTGAAACCTTTTGTTTCAGGCGGCAACAATGAACAACCAAATCCTTCTAATACTATTCATGACCTCCCTCATGATCCAGGTCCTCAAAATCAACTCCTACAAAATTGAACCTATTAAGTCCTCATCAGGTCTATTTTATAAACATTTGGGTGCTGCTAAAACAAGCAACCAAAAATATTCCTTATTAATATGTTATAATTTAACCTTATTAGACGATCAATTAGAATTAGTCAATAGTCAATATGCCAAAGCTATCACGTTATGTCGCTTAATGGACGACGAAAACTATAGCATCTTTTACTGCACTAATCAGATACGAAATCTTCAAAATACCCTCATTCAAATCAAAACCAAATTATCAGTACTTGAAAATCACACTCGTCAAAAACGAGGAGTAATTAATGGTATTTCAACCGGTCTCAAATGGCTTTTCGGAACACCAGACGCAGACGATGCAATGTTCTATTCTGACTCTATAACTTCCTTAATTAATGACCAAAAACAAACACACACACTCATGCAACAACAAGTTCGTATAATATCCTCAACCATTCAAAACTTTAATAATTCATTAACTAATCTAAAAAATAATGAAAATGTACTCAACAATAACATTCAACTATTTAACAATTATTCAAAAACCACTACAAATTTAATTCACCGCGAAAGAACAGAAATCTCCGTAATAGAACACGTTACGCTACTATCAAATATCGCGAACGAATTATTACTTCAAATCGAAAAATATTTATTAGACCTTACCTTAATTAGACACGGTAACATTGATTACAATACAGTCAATCCTAAAACTCTTTACGAAGAATTAAAGTTAATCTCATATAAATATTCATTACCAATTCCTTTATCTATGCAAACTATTGAACTTTACTATAAAATCATAGATGTTAAAGCCTTACTTCAAAATAATAATTTAATAATAAAATTAGAAGTCCCTATGGCATCACTAATCGACTATGATCTATTTCAAGTATATCCTCTACCAACACCTCATTTAAATAATTCTTTCATATTTTCTTACATTGAACCTGAAAGTCCTTTTATCCTATTCTCGAAACCTAGAACACAATATGCAATGCTTAAAACATTAGATAACTGCAAGGAACTACTCGAAAACCAATGGCTCTGCAAATCAATACCCACATTCAGGAAAATGATCAAAACAATTGCGAAATACAACTATTTTCAAAAATCACCAAAGAAATTCCCAAATCATGTGAAGTAAAGAACATGCACGCAGATGTGGAAATTTGGCAAAATATAAATCCCACTCAATGGCTCTTCGTCACATCAAAACCAATATCTCTCAACATACTATGTCACAATGCTCCTGATCATGAAGAAGAAATTAGCAAAATTTGTATTCTCACACTGGACACAAATTGTAAAGCTTTTTCCGACACAAACACTCTAGAAACGCAAACAAACCTTAATAACAAGACTACAGCTATCAAAATCCCAATAACAGACATAACTCAAGATGATTGTTGTGTCAAGCATCAAATCAATTTAACACTAACTGCTCTTCAACTTCAGCCAATCAAGTTCGCTCATTTAGACTTAAACGAAATTAAATTCGCCCAACATCGACTCCAACAATTTGTTGACATTCTACAGGAACAATTATCAAAACCTTTTATCATTCAACACTCCTCATGGTTCACCACAGCTATTTCAACTACAACTGGAATCATCCTATTAGTAATCGTATACAATCTTTTTAAATGGTGTGGTTTATTCAATCTTCTAAAGAAACTACTCTGCTGCACGAAATCTCCCCGTTCCAATCAAGTTGGCCCTTGTATTAAAATATTCAACCAATGTTATCAAAGTCAAGTAGACCATCCCCAAAATACTCTATACAACGTCAAATATACATCTGATGATCAAACCCTCACTTGCCCAGCATTACCAGCTTCGTCAACTCCATATTACGTAACAAATAAAATCAGCTCAAGGCGTTCAACTGCTTCTTCTGAAACTATCAAACCGACGAAGACATCATATGCATCACACCTTAACAATGACTTAGATTAAAACTTATCCCTAGTTTCAATCTTTCTACCCTGGGAGGTGTGTTAGTCACCACATACATGAGTAACGTCATCATTTCAATCATTATTAATTATCCAAATTAGGTAATATATAATAAATGCTTATGTTGCATTTATTTTAATATATAAGCAATCGAAATTTATTGTAAAATTCAGATCATACTTCAAGTTCAAAGTTATAATTTTAATTCAAGTAATTATTAATTATTGTAAAAACAATTGTAATTGATTTAATATTCATTGCCAATAAAAGTAATTCAAGTAAAGTTAATTCAAGTCAGTGTTTCAATCAATTCAACAATTAGAATACAAGTAAGATTCTCAACAATTAATTAGTGTTTTCGAATATACTAGTAGTCTAGTTTTATCAGGATTATACTAGTAGCCTAGTTATCCTGCTAACGAGAATTCTATCCAAGTATCTTCGTATATACTAGTAGCCTAGTTTCGTCCGGAATATACTAGTATCCTAGTTATCCTGCCAACGAGGATCTGGAATCAAGTGTCGAATATACTAGTAGCCTAGTTTCAATAAGGAATATACTAATAAATATAGTAATATCCTTTTGATAAAACACACAAGTCTACGGAGTTGGACCCTCAACTGCCCTGGTGACAGCGACCTGCATAACCGAAATCATCACAATTTGGAATTCCAAGGAGGAATCCAACAATATACATACGACTAGATGTCGATTTTTCAAAAACAAATTCATATCACGATGCATTATTTTCTTGAACGCGTTCTCGAAGTGAATTTCTTCGATTATGTAAAAACGAAGTATATACAAGTATTAAAAAAAATTCGTTACGCAGGAGCTTCGTCAACTTTTTCAACAATTCAACAATTTTCTTAGAATACATAAATCGCTCTCTAGCGGCCTAATTTTAGTGTGATCAAAATGAAATATATCTGATATGACTTTAGTATTTGCAAAAATTAAATTTATTAATAGCCAAAATAGAACGAAATATTTAATGATTATAGTTTATAGTTACTATGGCAACGACAATCAAAATTGACATTTCAAAATTAAAACAAAAATAATTTTTTAGTTTATTTTAACCAACTCGAAAAAAAGAAGGAGGAGATTCAATGTTCGACTGTTAAGTAATGTAACAACTAACTGACTTACATGTTTGAATACCCAGTATATACTGAATTGTATATCAATAATTAAATTGTTAACAATTCTGCGTATTTGAAATGCTAACAATTCTTTCCAAGGAACATATAATCACAAATTATGAGAAAACTATTGAGTTTATGAAAATCTTTTTCAGACAAAACTTCTTTATTTTAAAAAGAAGATGTTTTGTTAACAAATTATTTTCTATTACGGTTTCAAAGACGTATATATAAAAAATTGAATGTTAAATTGCAAAAATTAAATTTATTAATAGCCAAAATAGAACGATATGTAACGATTATAGTTTATAGAAACGACATAGTTATATATAGTTTATAGTTACTATGGAAACGGCAATCAAAAATTTTTACAATAAAATATATTTCATGTATTCGTATCAAACAAACACAAAATATTAAATAACTCTCTTAATATTAGAATAATCGAAAAATGTACAAGTAGTAAAGTTGTAGAAAATCAAGTTTGCTACAATTCATTACCTGATCATTTTTCTCAAACTCTGATGTGAACAGAGATTTTTAGAATTTTTACTTTCAATCTTTAATTGAACATATTTCTATAAATATTAGTGTAACAGAAAAATTTTAAGAAACAAAATTACAGTAAAACTTAGTACCTACAACTTGAGGAGATATGTCAAATTTTGTGTAACCCCCTTTCCCCTAGTCCGATTTTACCCATTAACTTGACCTTTTACGAGATTTTACTGGACCATTAGAATACCAAAAGTGCCTAAAATACCAAATTTCATTCCAATCGGAATAAAACTGTGGCTGCTCGAGAGTCCACAGACATTTTAAAAAGTACATGTAAATATATATATATATATATATATATATATATATACAAATTTTAGCGATAATGATTTTTAACATCTAGTAGGTAGGATCGATGGACATTTGAAGAAATTTTTACGAAATTCCAACATTGGAGGAAATTTGCTAATAAAACAATTAACAATTGTTGTTACATTTCTTGTTTGAAATAAATATTCAATTCAAGTTTGTGGAATTTGGTGTGAACAACCACAATATGCCAGTATATAGAGGTTATTTTCATCAAATTTTTAACTACAGTCTGGATTTTAAATCTGATTATAAAATAATTTACTATAGCTGAGCATAGCAGAAAAAATGGGCAGTCTATTACCAAAATAATAATCTCCATAAATGTTTGAATAGTAATAAAATTGAAATTTATTATTTATAATTTGAATTGTATCCTTAATGCTTAATCTTTACAAATTACACATATAAAAAACTCTAAAGTGCAGAATAGACACAGAACTTGGTTGCAGCAACATTGAACTCCGCCTATAAAATATTTTCAGTACAGACGCTGCAACCAAAGTTTGGGATCATAAAATTTAATTTTTATTATTTTATGACTCTAGTCATAAAAATTCAAACATTTCTCATCATGTCTCTATCTATCTCATTTAATTTGTATAGTTTATTTATATCTCTAGTAAAAACTACACAAATAATTCTATACAATAAAATATATACAGTGTGTCTACTTAAGTTGGCTCCATATGGAAAATTTTTTTATTATAATGTTTACGAAAAAAAGTTATTCTTTATAAAAATCTCTGCATTCGAAAATATTAATATTCAGCTATTCATTTTTGACATGAAATGTATAGGGTGTCTAAAAATTGAAAAAGTTCGATAGGAATGTGTTGACCACTTCAATTTTAAATTAAATTTTGTATATTTTTGTTCAAAATGTAGACCATATAGAACAGATTATACGGGAAACGGTTCAAGAAATCACTCCCGAGATATGTAGGAGTGGATTTAAAGAATTTTGTAAAAGGACAATTACATGTATGGAACGCGAAGGTGGATACGTTGAGGCAAAAACGAACTGAAGGTAACTGTTGTTACTTACGTCAACAATAATAATTGTATTTGTAATGTAATGTATGAAAAATAAATGATCTGTATTCATTATTTTGTTACATATCATTCAAAATGTTTCAAATCAGCAAATAAACATTTGAAGTACGATGACTGGTTAATTAGCAGATAACGTGTTTTATAAGTAGGATTTGCAAAATTTAATTTAAAATTGAAGTGGAAAAAAAATTCCTATCGAACTTTTTCAATTTCTGCACACCCTGTACATTCGATGTCAAAAGTAAATAGCGGCATGTTAATATTTTCGAAAGCAGAAATTTTTATAAAGGATAACTTTTTTTCGTAAACCTTTTCCATATGGAGCCAACTTAAGTAGTAGACACACTGTATATATTATATATAATGTAAATTGTAACCAATATAGGTATTTTGAATATGAACATTTAACTCCTCCTACTAAATATCAAATAATTTTTAATGTTGCAGCAACCGTTCAAGGTCATGTTTTTTGTTGCTGCAACCAGTACACACACACAGCAACTTGCTAGTTGCTCTTCAATGTTGCTGTTCAATGTTGCACGTCTGTGGAGCCCATAAAGGATTAATTTTAGGTTCAAGGATTAATTTACGAATGCAAATATGCCATATGTTACCTACAATTCAACGTTTTCTATTGGTGATCATTGACCAAAATATTCATAACATACCAATCAAATGAACACTGGACACTGCCCACAATTTTAAATTTTTTGTATAAATCTCGCATCAAATTTTTATTTTGGTCATTTTCATTCTATCAATTACTTTGGAAACAATCGTTATATTTGTTTGTGTTTTTAAGTGATTTGAAATTTCAAAAAAGTACTGTTTTAGTTTGTTAGTCTATTTTATTTTAATATATTTTAGAATTTATTTTCATATTTACTGTTGAAAATTCGGTAAGTTTTGACATATTTTATACAATCACTTTTAACATTTGTTTATAAAACTCCATATCTGGTGAATTTTATTTCTCTAAATTAAATTTTATTTCTTTTGTTACAGAAAAATGTCTTCATTCAAACGAAAACTTGAAATTTTGATGCCAGCAGCAGTAACAACGCCACCACAAATGGATAGTTCAACTCCAGTGCGAGAAGATTTACCACAGCATATGGAAACATTGATAAACGAACGAAATGTAGTAAAAACTTCTGAAGTATCATCATTTTGTGAGACACCAAAAACGAAAAACAAAGCAAGAAATGTTACACGATTAAAGCTTCGACGTCGAATTTTATCCGAAGAAACAACCAATATATCAACAATTCTTGAAGCCAGAAAGAATGAATCACCAAAACGTGTTGCGGTTGATTTGAAAACACCTCGAGCAGATGTTGTGGATTTACAAAATAACGAAATGAAGAATCAACCAGTATCGTTAAAAAGTCGCCGTCAAATTTATATGCAATCACGTTTTAGTGAGAGACGTCAACAACGCAAAGAGTTTGAATTGAAACGGCGTGCTATGTCTCACGATCAGCTGTTCTGCCATTTTCGAGACATTATAATGGACAATAAATTAAAAAGTGAGTTTTAGTTTTACAAATTTGCGACCAAAATTGTTTTTTAATTATTTTTTTATTTTATGCTTTGTAATTTTCTGGAACGATCATACGTACTAAAATGTGATATTATTGACGTTAAATATTTGTTTGTAATAATTTTGTAGTAATATATTTGTATTCTAATTTTTGTTAAAACATAGAAAATAATAATAATTTTGTGTTACTCAAACTTTTAGTCTTCTTGTTGAATCAAGTTTTTCGTTGGATTTGTAGACTACAGATCTGCGTAAGAGATGTAAGTTAGCTTAAAATCGCCTATGTGAAGTTGGCAACCCACTTAACGGTAAATTAATAGGGCGGTTGATTGACTAAACTGTCGGCGTATGGACTAGAAAAAAGTAACCAGCTATGCTTGTGAAGGTTTTCTGCAGTTTTCCTTCACGAACACCAGATGAATATCGGCATGATTCCAATCAAAGTCGGCTGCAGCCGCACACCTACCAATTCCTTGTCTGCATACGAATTCCTAATCCTCCACTCACATCATTTAAAAAAAATAAAAATAAATAAAGGTTGAAAAATAATGCTGTGGGTGGCTGCTCTGTTATAGACCGTCGTGTCTCAAAAACGGAGGTTAATCCCCATTATTTTTATTATTATAAACGGTAGATTTTTGTTTATTCGATTGTACTCGATTTGTACTGGATCGTACCACCTTGATATTCGTTTGTACCTTAAGGGGGTACATAGGAACAATATAGGGTTGGGAAAAATTTCTCCGCAACTCGTGTTGAGGTAAATGATTTTTCTCGATGCCATTGTGAAGAGAATTGTTTGTTCCGATGTTATTTTTTTTTTTAAATGTAAAATAACAATTAAAATACAATTTTTTTTTTTAAATCGTTTCTTTTATCTTAAATTCTAAAATAGTTTTTTTTCATGTCTCGTTTAGGAATAAATTATATTTGATAATGTTTTTGTAGGGACAATAGATTTAACACGTATGGTCGAATGCAGATTTCATTTTTATCGCGTTTAAATAGTCGACGATATCAACAGTACTTAATCCACAATTAGACAATTAGTACGATAGGTATAAACGATTCCTCGTTGATACAAGTGAGTAAAAACGATTTGTCAGTGGTACAAACAGATGCAAACAATATAATAGTCGGTAAGTAAAAAATAAGTGTCGGTACGAATGGGTAAAAACAATTACGAGTGGGTCAAACGATTTGTCGTTGGTGTACTAAGTACACCAAGTTGTGGGTACTTAGTTTTACTGTAATTTTGTTACTTATCAATTTTCTGTTACACTAATATTTACAGAAATATTTACAATTAAAGATTGAAAGTTAAAATTCTAAATATCTCTGTTCACATTAGAGTTTGAGAAAAATGATAAAGTGATGAATTGTAGAAAACTTGATTTTCTACAACTTTACTCCTTATACATTTTTCGATTATTCTAATATTAAGAGAGATATTTAATATTTTGTGTTTGTTTGACACGAATACATGAAATATATTTTATTGTAAAAATTTTTGATTGTCGTTTCCATAGTAACTATAAACTATATATAACTATGTCGTTTCTATAAACTATAATCGTTACACATCGTTCTATTTTGGCTATTAATAAATTTAATTTTTGCAATTTAACATTCAATTTTTTATATATACGTCTTTGAAACCGTTAAAAAATTTGTTAACAAAACATCTTCTTTTTAAAATAAACTTTTTAAAAACGACTGTAACGCTTAAAATTATTGATCGTAGGCATGAATGATTGGTACATATGTTCATAAAATGTGGCCATTTCCGCAAGTCCGTCAGTCTGTCTGTGGACACGATAACCCAAGAACGAAAAGAGATGACGAGCTGAAATGTGTTCTAGATCAAAAAAGTAAGATCGAGTTCGTTAATGGGCAAAATCGGACTATATTTAGGCAAAACTGCTTATCTTTGAAACCATTGGAACGTGTTTCCAATAGTGATATACATCTTTGAAACCGTAAAGATAGAAAAAAAATTTGAAAACAAAATTTTAAACAAAAAATCCTCTTTTTTTAAAATAAATGAGTTTTGTTTGAAAAAGATTTTCATAATCTCAAAAGTTTTTTCATAATTTGTGATTATATGTTCCTCGGAAAGAATTTTTAACATTTCAAATACGCAGAATTGTTAACAGTTTAATCATAGATATACAACTCAGTATATACTGGGTATTCAAACATGTAAGTCAGTTAGTTGTTACATTACTTAACAATCGAACAGAAAATCTCCTCCTGATTTTTTTGGAATTGGTTAAAATAAACAATAAAATTATTTGATTAAAATTTTGTTTTATTTTTTAAATGTCAATTTTGATTGTCGTTTCCATAGTAACTTTAAACTATAATCGTTATACATTGTTCTATATTGGCTATTAATAAATTTAATTTTTGCAAATACTAAAGTCATATCAGATATTATATTTCATTTTGATCACACTAAAATTATGACCGCTAGAGAGTGATTTATGTATTCTAAGGAAATTCGCTAAGTTGACGCAGCCCCTGCGTAACGAACTGTACTATTTTTTATAATGAAATTTCCCATAATCAAAATCTGTAAACTTACGATAATGACAATTATAATTAAAATTTTTGCAAACAATTAATTAATAACGTACATTCCTTTTTAATCATAAAAATAAACGTAAAGTATTTATTAATTTGTCAGGATGTGAAAATTACATGCAAGCATCGGTTGCCATCAATGATGGAGAAGCTTAAAAATACTTTAATGACAAAAAGTAATGGTAATGACCTCAAGAATTTCTTTTCCCGGTTTGAAAATGCTATTTATATATTCAAAATCTAGTGTGAAATGTACGCTATAGTGTATATTGTTGCATTCCCACCATTGACACGAATTTAATCTTGTGCCCTTTGGTGACAAATTGGTTATTGCAGGCGATGAATGTCAGCTGCCACCAGAGCAGTTGATTAAAGCTCAACTTCGTAGGCTTATTAAATTTCAAATATTTGACGTCTCAAATATTTGACAATAACCATTTTGAAAATTTAATATTACCCAAATGTTTCCAATTTAATACGAGTAATATTCTGATGTCCATTATGCCAGTAGAGCAACCTGAGCAGAAAACAATGATAATAGTCTCATAATTAGACCCTAATTAAATGCTAATTAAATGCTAATTAAATACCCTAATTAAAAATTAAATGCTCTTTGTTGTGGTGTGTAACCACATGCTCTGCTAGCTTAATGTTAAGCTAGCAGAGCAACATTTTAAAAATCAAGTAATTATATTGTTTTTGATCTCAAATTATTAAGCTTATTAAATACTAATTAAATGCTCTAAAAAAAATTTCATGCTCTTTGTTGTACTGTATAACCACATGCTCTGCTAGCTTAACCAGCAGAGCCATGTTTAAAAAATCAATTAATTATATTGTATTTAATATCAAATTATTAAGCTAATTAAATGCTAATTAAATGCTCTAATTAAAAATTCACTGCTCTTTGTTGTATCATGTAACCGCATGCTCTGTTAGGTTAATGTTAAGCTAGCAGAGCAATATTTTAAAAATCAAGTAATTATATTGTTATTGATCTCAAACTATTAAGCTAACTATATGCTAATTGAATGCTCTAAAAAAAATTCACTGCTCTTTGTTGTATCGTGTAAGCGCATGCTCTGCTAGCTTAATGTTAATCTGGCAGAGCCATATTTTAAAAATCAAGTAATTATATTGTTTTTGATATGAAATTATTAAGCTAATTTAATGCTAATTAAATGCTCTAACTAAAAATTAAATCTTTATTGTCTTTATTGTAATGTGTAACCGCATGCTCTGCTAGCTTAAGGTTGACCTCGCAGAACAATGCTTTAAAATTAAAAAAGAAATAATACAATGATCGTAAAGTGCTCCAGATATTTAAATGCACTAATTAACAATGAATTGTTCTTTGTTTTAGAGTGACAAATAGATCTCCTCTCCTGGATTAATCTCATTCAATGCATGGGCATTCAATCAGTGGGTATCAACATATTTAAATTTTACTGGGTACTTTGAAAAATTTGTTCCTGGACATCTCAAATGAGGCCGTTCCAAATATGAGCTCTTAATATTAATATATAAATCATCCTCATCGCAGTTTTACATTTTCACTTCAGTTACACGACCAAAATTTTATGTCTTAAAATAGGTAGGAAAATATAGCTAAAACAGATAGGATATCCTAATACATATTGTTAGAGTAAACGATCCAAAAATTTAATTAGCATTTAATTAACTTAATAATTTGATATTAAATACAATATAATTAATTGAAATGTTTAAACATGGCTCTGCTGGTTAAGCTAGCAGAGCAGGCGGTTACACGATACAACAAAGAGCAGTGAATTTTTTATTAGGGCTTTTAATTAGCATTTAATTAGCTGAATAATTTGCTATTAAATACAATATAATTAATTGATTTTTAAACATGGCTCTGCTGGTTAAGCTAGCAGAGAATGCGGTTACACAGTACATCAAAGAGCATTAAATTTTTTTTAGTGCATTTAATTAGCATTTAAATAGCTTAATAATTTGAGATCATTAACAATATAATTACTTGATTTTTAAAATGTTGCTCTGCAAGCTTAACATTAAGCTAGCAGAGCATGCACTAACGCACCACAACAAAGAGCATTTAATTTTTAATTTGGGTATTTAATTAGCATTTAATTAGGGTCTAATTATGAGACTATTTTCATTGTGTTCTGCTCAGGTTGCTCTACTGGCTTAATGGACATAATATTCTGCTTAGGAATATTACAAGATAGAATGAAAGTCAGAAATGAAACAAAACACTTAAAAAAACGTAGTTTAATTTATTTACTATTTAAATTATTTTACTGAATTAAAAAATTGAAATGATTTGATTTGAATGATAAATTTCGAATCAATATCCGATACTTATTGAATTTAAATTTAAAATTTGTAAATTAAACTAAATTAAGTTAAATTTGTTTTCTAAAATCCGAATTATACAATGTATATGAGAAAATCGACCCAGTTAAAATATTTTTATGTTACACGTTTTTTAATACTTTTATCAACAAACATACTTTTAAATACATTTATGTTGATTTGACAAAAATCACCATAAATAGTGAACTTTTACGTGGAATTGCATAATACACTCAAAAATAAATTATAATAGTGTCATTAAAAGTAAATAATTATAAATATGTGTTATCGATAATAATTAAATAAAAAATGTATTAAAATGAGTATCGTTACAATATATAGAGGTGCTGTTACACAAATACCAGATTCTATACACAAAACTATCGGATTTTTTGATAGAAACACTCTTTCACTTGGAAATTACTGCTTAGAAGGCTCACATTTGCAGGAATATACTCTATATAAAATGTTATATATAATTATAGATGTACATATGTATAATTAGATAGATAAAACGTGTATCTTCACTAATCTGCAATTAATTTATTCAATTATGTTTGCATTACATAACTTGTAACTGCATTAGTAATACCTATGTACTGTTTTAAATTGTTTAAGTAATTAGTATGCAAAGTTATATAAAATAAACATCAAAGTAAATAAATTATTTACTATTGATTTGTATGTACATAAATATAGATTATAGAGTGACCCAAGTTATATGCTCCACATTCACGACATTGATGCTACCTAAGTCCTAAACATTAGGTGGGCACCCTTTGACACTATTGTGCTCTTAGTGAGAGGACGGAAGAGAGATAGAGTAAATACAGATGACCTACCAACTATATTTTTTTTTTTTAATTAAAACATTTTCCGAAAAAAATATAATAATGCAATATAAATTTATTTCTTTTTAGAAACTGAAAAGTAATGGTCTTTTATTAATGAATATAATTTATTCAATCAATTTAGGAATTGCTTTTCCTACTCGTGGCCAATATATAGTACTATTGGCCAATATGAAGTACTATTCGTGCTAGTGAAAATTAGTTTTCGCATAATTTCTTTTTTCAAAAAAGTAAAAGTAGTTTTTTTGAATAATGGATTTCAATAAATTTTATTGAATCAAGCACTGAAGTATGCCCTTCGAAGGTTTTCGGTATTGAAAAAAGTACATGCAGGTACCAAACCTTTTTTATGGTCAGTAAACAAAGTATACCATACAATACATACTCTGGAATTCTGGGCTGGTAATTTGAGGCATAAAATGTACCTTATTAATATATTGTGTATGAATAAAATATAAATTTTATATAAATCTTTTGATCCTTTTCCGCTTGACCGTTATAAGAAAGAAAGACGTAAATTTTTGCTAAGAAGTTTAATAGAATTGCAAAATAGTTTAGACTTTTAGAAATAGCGGAAAATTGTTTTTATGGTTTAAAAATTCTGAATAATTATCCTAAGACCTAAACAATTACACATCGGAGAACTAATAAATAAGTAATTACCTATAAATAATATTAAAGAGAACTCTAGGACTATTCGAAATAAATTTCGATTTTTGCCCCAATTTCCTAGATCAAAATTTTTTGTATTTTATAAATACGTTTGGTGACCGTCTGCACGTGCAGACCGTCACCAAATTAACAACAAGTAACATCTCCTCGGAGAACAATTACAATTAGCTAATTCATACTGATGATGACTACTTTGTAGTCGAAATACGTATTAATAAAATACAAAAAATTTTGATCTAGAAAATTGGGGTAAAAATCGAAATTTATTTTAAGTATTTACCTGATTTAATTATTTTTTAGTCAATAGATAGGGTGACCCAAGTTATATGCTCCACAGTCCACATTCACGACATTGATGCTACCTAAAGAACACCTGCAGTGAATTTTACTCCTTTTGTAAAAATAGCAGGTTTTTCCAAAAAATGTATCTTACAGTCTTACACAATATTTTTATTTATTGTGTGATAGCTATTTTTGTATGTGTTTTCACGTTTTGTATTGTATTTGTATTATATTCAATAATAAAATTTTATTACTGAATTCATTTAGTTTAGAATACTGGGAATTCCAAAATAGAAATAATCCCGGGAAATAATTGTTTTGTTGTTTTGCATTAGCAAAATAACAGACGATTTTTGCTTGGTACAGAACAGGTCTCTCCTGTGACGTTCTTATAATTTTGGCTGGCCTTGCTGTTGCTTGGCCGTCATTTTTCGAAGCGAAGTTTTCTGCGAGCGTGGAAGCGTCAACAGAAGGGGCGGGAGTAGCTGTGGCATTGACATAGGAGACGGCAGGCTGAGAAGATATGTAAACTTATCTTGAACTCTAACTTTCTGGATAGCCATTTTCTCTTTGTTTTTGGAGCAGTTCCTTGACTTTGCCGAGTGACTACCTTCACAAATCACGCATGTTATAGGCTCATTGCACGGTCTTCCTTCGTGCGATGGATCCCCACAGACAAAAATTTGAGGCCTTTTACATCTACCTGCCATGTGTCCGAATATTTGACACCGATAGCATCGCATCGGTGCTACAATGTACGGACGCACGGGGATTTTCTTGTGAATGCCAGCATCGACGGTTGCTGGCAAATGAATTCTATTGAAGGTTAGCTGGAGGAGAGGCTAGTCTTTCAACTCCACTTAATCTTTCGTGCCTCAATCGCTCCCTGGTCGGGCATATTTTTGATTATATCTTCGATTGAAGAGATCATGAGGTCTCTGCAGAAGTTCACCCCCTGGGGACTGTTTAATGTTCCATGGGGTAACACTTCCACCTCATGATCTACCAATCTCTTTAAATTGACAAGCTTCTGATTTGTTGCATTGACGCTGAATGATTCGACCAGCCACCCGTTATCCACTATTTTGACGTCTTAAAGACGCCTCACAGCCTCGTATAAACATTTAGCTAAAAAAGAGAGTCACTGACTTGAAGTCGCTAGGTTCACCTTTTTTCTTAACAACACGAGAAAAAACACTTTACAACACGATGTTCTGGAGGTAATTCCAGGTTACCCCAGGTTCCCGGGTTCACATGGGGAGTGAGCTCTCCCCACCACTAACATAAAGCGAGTCCATCGTATACGTTTCAAATCCGGTACAGTTTTGAAAAATTTTGGAAAAAAAATTCACGTTTTTTTTTCCAAAAAATCTAATTAACTGAATTATTCAATTTTTATTGGATTTCTTACAATAAAATGTCACTTAATAAATGTTTATCAACTTTTGGTTGACACAGAAACGTAGCCACCCAAATTATCCAATTTTTATTGACTTGTTTTTACTGAAAAACTATTTTCAATAATTATTGGAGTTAAAAATTATAATAAGAGGGTTACCGCAAACGGGTCCCTAGCCTCTAGACAATTATTGGAGTTAAAATAATAATTATTTTCAAATTTATGGTAAATAAAATATGGTAAATTTTTTTCCAAAATTTTTCAAAACTGCTATAAAAAACTGTACCAGATTTGAAACGCATAGGATTGACTCGCTCTACGGTAGTGGTGGGGTGAGCTCGATCTCCTCACGTATCTTTGTGGGTTAATTCCCCACCATTTCTTATTTAACGTGCTTCTCTAATTGGTTACTTTATTTAATTAATATCTAATTAACGGTGGGTCAGATCCAAGGACTTTTCATCTTAGAATTTCAACTCCTATCTATCCTTTTAAAAAACTTCATGACTTTTCACTCATCCTGTATATATCGACATATCTATAAGTTTATGTGTCTGTGGACTCTCTAGGGTTCACAGTTTTATTCCGATTGGAATGAAATTTAGTATTTGAGGTGTTTTTGGTGTACAAAAGGTCAAGTTCGTTTAAGGGTAAAATCGGGCAAGGGGAAAGGCGGGTTTAGAGAGAGGGGGAATCACAAAATTTGACATATCTTCATTAATATTCGAAAAATCGAAAAATTTATAAGAAATAAAGTTGTAATTACTAAGTTTTACTGTACTTTTGTTTCTAATCATTTTTCTGTTATACTCATATTTTCAGAAATATTTACAATTAAAGATTGAAAGTTAAAATTCTAAATACCTCTGTACACATTAGAGTTTTAGAAAAAATGATAAGACAATGAATTGTAGCAAACATAATTTTCTACAACTTTACTCCTTATATATTTTTCGGTTATTCGAATGTTAATAGAGATATTGTATATTTTGTGTTTGTTGGACACGAATACATGAAATATATTTTATTGTAAAGAACTTTTTAAAAACGACTGTAACGCTTAAAATTATTGATCGTAGGTATGAATGTTTGGTACATATGTTCATAAACTTTGGCCTTTTCCGCATGTTCGTATGTCTGTCTGTGGACACGATAACTCAAGATAGAAATCAAAGAGATAACGAGCTGAAATGAATTCTAGAGCAAAAAGTAAAGTCAAGTTCGTTAATGGACAAAATCCGACTTGGTCGGATTTGGTCTAAACTGCTTATCTTTGAAACTATTGGAACGTGTTTCCCTTCACCCGGGGGGGGGGGGGGGGTGGTTGTTATATATATATCTTTGAAACTGTAAGAGATATAAAAAATTTGTTAACAAAAAAGGAAAGAATTGTTAACATTTTGAATACGCAGAATTGTCAACAATTTAATCATTGATTTACAACTCAGTATATACTGGGTATTCAAACATTTAAGTCAGTTAAGTCTTCTTTCTCGGAAAAGTTTGTCCATGTCCCCTTGACCTGTGCCATTTAAAAAAATCCGATACGACTTTTCCATTTGATTAGACAATAAATGTGGCCACTAAAGAGTAATTGATGTATACTAAGGAAATTCGCTTAATTTTAAATATGAATAATATAGTTTAACTGGCTCTGAATGTTTACAGACATGTTATTGTAAAAAATTTATTAAATTATTTTATACAAACAATATTACCTAACAATTAAATTCTGAAATTGTGCAAAACAGTGAACTGTGTAATAAATAATTCTACTGTGTTGTATATATCCATATCATGTTCCCACTGGTAATGGTGAGTACACAAAAAAAACACACTTTTAAAACATCTAATATACAAAATTAACTTATAAAAATTCTAATATAAATCAAAATCAATACAAAAAATACCACAATTTCAAATCCAAATTATAATATAACCCCAGAAAACATAATTAAACCCGAAAACAACCCAACATCCTCAAAAACTTTAACTTTTGCTGAAACATTAAAAACAAAAAACCAAACACCCTCAACATCAACAACACCTACAGATGAACATGCTATCACTATACAAACCATTCAAGGGCTAAAATTTAAAGATTACATATCATCCTTAGCTAATTATATATCACCAGACATGATCATTTACACATACAGAATATATAACGGTCGCATCTACTTCTACTTAAATTTAAAAGAAGACGTTAACACAATTATAAACAAACACAAAACAATCAAAGTAAATAATATCGACACCCCAATTCGAAGATATATAATTCCATCCCACAGAATAATAGTGTGGGTGTTCCCTACCATTCCAAATGATTGAATTATAAACAACTACAGAAACTCGGAACTAACCCCACATCCAAAAGTTTTATATGTCTGCCGGATTTGACGAAAAGATCAAACACATACGTAGTTTTTGTAGATATATAATCGTAAACGCGGATCACCCTTCATTACCAGTGGCATCTGACATACACTACGATGGTAAAGTTTATTGAATGCGTCTCCTGATAAATGAAACAAAATGTAACTTATGCCAGCAATTTGGCCATTCGGAGGACATATGCAGTAACTGCAGTAACCCCATCACCAATACAAACAGAAAAAATACCTACAAACCCATTTGAGACATCGCAAACACACAAATAACACATGATATAATTGAAAACAAACAAACTAATATCTTAACACAATCAACACCAAAACAAATAAACAAAAACATGAAGGAACCCACTCAAGATATCTTAAATACACAAATAACAGACAATATAAAGATTATTAAAATAATCAAAGAGAACTCTTGGGTTTTTTGAAATTATATTTCAAATTTTGCCCCTATCCCTAGAACATTTGTTTGTATTTTATAAATACGTATTTCTTTTATTTTAAAAATACAAACAAATGTTCTAGGAATATGGGCAAAATTTGAAATATAACAGACAATATAATTAAAAATTTACAAACGAATATTTCTACCAAAAACCCAAGTGCAAACCACACACAAATATTACCACAAAACATGGAAATAGAATCCCCAATAAATGACAAAGAACAAAAAAACTTAACTCATCCAAACGAACCTGACTCGGACACAGAATTAACATCTATAATCACGAAAAAACTCAAGCAACGAACACAAAACAGCAATACCTCACTTGAAAATACACCTAACCAAGAAACACTAAATTCTAAATCCCGAATTATTCCAAACAAAACAAATAAAAACACCATATAAACGTTTTCCGCAAAACGCTAGAAGAAGATCCAGATAACTTTATATTCAACTTCAAAACTTTCATAAACTTTGTCACAGAATCCCATGGCCAACCAAACATAGAACATATTGTAAAAAATATAATACAGATCCAGATACAATCATAACCCAACTTGACAACCTACATAAAATATCTGAAATACATTCAGAAAATAAAATCCGCTTTAACCAGGCTCAAAAATCAACTGCTTATGCTCATGGCGAGCGATAACACAGACTCAGAGACCGTCGAAATGTGTTCTGATGATAACCAAACACCTAAAAGACATACTAAACGACAACGACACTAACACTCATAAAGTAATAAACTTTCTAAAACAAAATAAACTACATAAAGCAATTTAAAAAACAATATAATCAATAAACAGTGATAACTTCAAAATCCACCAACAGTGAAAACACTAACTGAAGTTCATGTCTTCTACCTCAGAGTTCCAGAGTTATTCTCAAGTTCCTAGCAGTCTAAACATATACAATAACTTCAAAACCACACAGTATATGACACCTAAGTTAAAAATACAGTGTAATTATACATTAAAAAAATAAATAATAAATAAGCTGTTACCTATAAACTTTGATTTAAATTTTCTTTTGTTTTTAATGTGCCCAGACATATAAAAATGCGTACAGACGATCGTGTCCTAGAAGTGAAAAATTTCTTCGATTATGTAATTCAGTTAACTGTTGTTGTTACACTTCTTGTTTGAAATAAATATTCAATTCAAGTTTGCGGAATTTGATGTGAACAACCACAATACGCCAGTATATGGAGGTTGTTTTCATCAAATTTTTAAATACAACATGGATTTTAAATCTGATTATAAAATAAATAACTATAGCAGAAAAAAATGGGCAGTCTTTTACCAAAATAATAATCTCCATAAATGTTTGAATAGTAATAAAATTGAAATTTATTATATATAATTTGAATTGTATCCTTAATCTTTACTAATTTCACATATAAAACACTATTTGATGATAACAATCAACAATTACTTTTATAATAATTTTTTTAAACTCAACAATAAATACAAATCATTTTCTTCAACAAAAATATATTTTTAATTTGCCATTATTTTAGATATCTATATATATATTTAAAATCTTTACTTCTAGAACCCGGTCAAGAAAAAAAATGTATCGTGATTTGAATTTGTTTTTGAAAAATCGATGTCTAGTCGTATGCAGTGCTCGATTAAGGCAGCGCCGGGCCCGTAGATTCCGTAAATTCCATTAAGGGGTCCTTGCTTTACCATAGGTTTTTAAATTTAGGGTGATAAATAAAACAAAATGTTACAAATGAACTTTTCTGAATTTATTGTGAACAAATTTAGAGATTACACTATTGATATCGATTTCTCTGAGCAAATCAGTTTCTATATTGTTCAAGCTGAGATGATTTAGACATTCTTGGCCCATCGTGTCTCTTAACTCATTTTTTATACGCTTTAACGTTGATAAAGAACGTTTGCCACCACCAACTGCAGGTGATCATGGGAAACAAGTAAATGCGCAACGCAATTTCTACATTTGGTAAACACGATTCTAAAAAATTATTCATTAAAAGATTATAGAATCGCAGATCCAGAGCCTCGTCTTTCTTGCGATCAATAGCAGTAGCCACATCTGTTTTGAGCAGCTCAGCGAACTGCACTAATTCGTCGCCTAGGCCGTCCTCCAACTCATGTGCGTAAGCACTGACGATAAATGAAGATTTTTTCAAAATCTCCTCTGTTGTAAGAGATTTAAACTGACGAAATGAGTTAAATTCTATAAATGTCTTAATTTCATAATATTTAGTGATTTCCTCCAAAAAAAATATAACATCCGTGACTTGTAGTTTCCTTAAATAATTTTTTTTAACGCTCAGACAGGCCAATCCGGCACTGATCGTATGTACATATATATAAACATGTAATGGTGAGCACACTGGACTAGATATCCAGAGGCCCGAGGTTCGATTCCTGGTTGACGAGTTAATTTTTTCATATCAGTATTTAATTTAATTAATAAATTCAATGACAATGAAATGTGTCGGGTATACGCTATAGTCTTCTACAGTTTGTCATACGTAACCGAAAGGAATTTGGACAAACATTGTGTGTTGACACGAAAGTATACACAAATAAACAAATATTAAATGTATATATATGTATATATATATATATATATATATATATATGTATATATATATATATATATATATGTATATATATATATATATATGTATATATATATATATATATATATATTTATATATTTATATTTATATGCATATATATATAATAATTTATACATATATATATATATATATATATATATATATATATATATATATATAATTAATATTATTATATTAATTAATATAATAATTTATACATATTCATATATATATATATAATATAAATATATATACATTTTTTTCTTGAGCGGGTTCTACAAGTAAAGAATTTCTTCGATTATGTAAAAACGAAGTATATACACAGTTTTAAAACGATTAACTGTTGTTACATTTCTTATTTGAAATAAATATTCAATTCCAGTTTGGGAAATTTTTAAATACAGCAAGGATTTTAAATCTGATTATAATATAATTTACTATAGCAGAAAAAAATGGGCAGTCTATTACCAAAATAAAAATATCCATAAATGTTTGAATAGTAATAATATTGAAATTTATTATTTATAATTTGAATTGCCTTAATCTTTACTAATTTTACATATAAAATTATAAAACCCTAAACTCTAATGTCTAAAGGATTAATTTTATGTTCAAGGATTAATTTACGAATGCAAATATGGTACCTACAATTCAACGTTTTCTATTGGACATCATTGACCAAAATATTCATAACACAATTTTAAGTTTTTTGTATAAATTTCGCATCAAATTTTTATTTTGGTCATTTTCATTCTATCAATTACTTTGGAAACAATCGTTATATTTGTTTGTGTTTTTAAGTGATTTGAAATTTCAAAAAAGTACTGTTTTAGTTTGTTAGTCTATTTTATTTGAATATTTTAATATATTTAAAAATATTTTTTTTATATATACTGTTGAAAATTCGGTAAGTTTTGACTTATTTTATACAATATCTTTTAACATTTGTTTATAAAACTCGATATGTGGTGAATTTTATTTCTTCTAAACTAAATTTTATTTTTGTTGTTACAGAAAAATGCCTTCTTTCAAACGAAGCCTTGAAGTTTTGATGCCAGAAGCAGTATCACCGTTACAACAAATTGATAGTTCAACTCCAGTGCGAGAGGATTTACCACAGCATATGGAAACATTGATTAACGAACGAAATGTAGTAAAAACTTCTGAAGTATCATCATTTTGTGAGACACCAAAAATGAAAAACAAAGCTAGCAATGTTGCACGATTAAAGCTTCGACGTCGAATTTTATCCGAAGGAACAACTAATATATCAACAATTCTTGAAGCCAGAAAGATTGAATCACCAAAACGTGTTGCGGCTGATTTGAAGACACCTCGAGCAGATGTTGTGGATTTACAAAATAAGGAAATGAAGAATCATCCAGTATCGTTAAAAAGTCGCCGTCAAATTTATACGCAATCACGTTTTAATGAGAGACGTCAACAACACAAACAGTTCGAATTGAAACGGCGTACTACGTCTCACGATCAGCTGTTGTGCCATTTTCGAAACCTTATAATAGACAATGAATTGAAAAGTGAGTTTTAATTTTACAAATTTTCAGTGACAAATATTGTTTTTTAATTATTTTTTTATTTTATGCATTGTAATTTTCTGTAACGATCATATGTACTAAAATGTGATTTTATTGACGTCAAATATTTGTTTGTAATAATTTTGTAGTTATATATTTGTATTTTAATTTTTGTTAAAAGAGAATAATAATAATTTTGTGTTACTCAAACTTTTAGTCTTCTTGTTCAATCAAGTTTTTCGTTGAATTTGTAGACTACAGATCTGCAGAGAGATGTAAGTTACCTTAAAGTCACCTATGTGAAATTGGCAACCGACTTAACGGTAGAAGATTTTTTTTATTCGATTGTACTCGGTTTGTACCGGATTGTACCACCTTGATTTTCGGATGTACCTTAAGGGCGTGAAAAAATACGGGTGAGCAAAGTTGCTCCGCAACTCGTGTTGGACTAGATGATTTTCGTTACAATTCGTTACAATTAAATCGTGGGTACCTGTTTGTTCCGATGTTATTTAAAATTAAAAAAAAATTTTTAAATTTAAAACAATATTTTTTTTAAATTCGTTTCTTTTATTTTAAATTCGTGTTTTTTTCGTGTCTCGTTTAGGAATAAATTATATTTGATAATATTTTTGTAGAGACAATAGTTTCAACACGTTTGGTCGAATGCCGATTTCAATTTTATCGCTCGAATACTCGACGATATCAACAGTACTTAATCCACAATTACACAATTAGTACGACAGGTACAAACGAATCCTCGTTAGTAAAAATGGATGCTATCGATTTGTCTGTCGTACAAACAGATACAAATGATATAATTGTCGGTACGAAAGGTTACAAACGATTTGTCGGTGGTCCAAACAGGTACAAACGATTTGTTGGTGGTACAAACCGATTCAAACAAAATAAGTATCGGTACGAATAGTTACGAGTGGGTACAAACGATTTTTCGGTGGTACAAACCGGTCCAAACCATATCATTGTCGGTAAGAATAGGTACAAACGATTCCGCGTTGGTATAAACGATTTGTCGGTAGTACAAACCACTACAAACGATTTTATAGTCAGTACGAATGGGTACAAACGATTTTTCGGTGGTACAAACCGGTACAAGCGATTGTATTGTCTGTATTGCCTATATTGTCTGTACTGGAATGTCTGTATTGTCTGTACCAGCGACAAATCGTTTTTACCAACGTGGAATCGTTTGTACCCTTTTGTACTGACAATAAAATCATTTGTACCGGTTTGTACTACCGACAAATCGTTTGTACCCACTCGTTATTGTTTGTACCGACTCTTAATCGTTTGTTCCCATTCTCACCAACAATTATATCGTTCGTATCGGTTGATACAACCGACAAATCGTTTTTACCCATTCCTACCAACAATAAAATCGGTTGTACCTGACTATACCACCGGCAAATCGTTTGTACACATTCGTAATCGTTTCTTTCCATTCGTACCGTCAATAAAATTGGTTGTGCCTGTTTGTACCACCGACAAATCATTTGTATCCATCCGTTATCGTTTGTACCAATTCGTACCGACACTCATTTCGTTTGTACCGGTTTGTTGCTCCGACAAATCGTTCGTACCGACAATAACATCGTTTGTTCCTGTTTGTACCACCGGCAAATCGTTTGTACTCACTCGTAATGGTTTATACCCATTCGTACCGACAATAAAATCGTTTGTACTGGTTTGTTCCACCGATAAATCGTTTGTACCCGCTCGCTATCGTTCGTACCTATTCGTACTGACAATTATTTCGTTTGAACCTGTTTGTACCACCGACAAATCGTTTGCACCAACGCGAAATCGTTTGTACCCATTCGTACCAACAAGTATATCGTTTGTATCGGTTTTCACCCCCGACAAATCATTTGTACTCACTCGTAATCATTTGTATCCATTCGTACCAATAATTAAATCACTTTACCTGTTTGGAACACCGACAAATCGTTTATACCCGGTTGTACCAATGAGGACTCGTTTGTACCTGTCGTACTTATTGTGTAATTGTGGTCTAAGTACTGTTTTAATCGTCGAGTACTTAAACGCGATAAAAATGAAATCTGCATTTGACCAAACGTGAAGAAACTATTGTCCATACAAAAACGTTACCAAATATAATTTATTTTTAAATGAGACGCGAAAAAAACGAATTAAAAAAAAGAAACTAATTTTTTTTAAATATATTTTTATTTTTTATTTTAAATTTTTTTATATTTAATAACATCCGTACAAACAGGTACAAACGATTTTCTCCACAATGGTATCAACGAAAATCTACTTCAACGAAAATTTACTTCAACACGAGTTGTGGAGAAATTTTTCCTACCCCTATATTTTTCACCCCCTTAAAGTATAACCGAAAATCAAGCTGGTACGATCTGGTACAAGCCGAGTACAATCGAATAAAAATAAAGGATTAATTTTATGTTCAAGGGTTAAATTACGAATGCAAATATATATATTTAAATATATATTTAATATATTTAAATATGTGCTTTAGATAAGTATATGCGCTAATTAACAATAAATTTTTCTTTATTTTAGAGGGACAAATAAACCCCCTCTCCTAGATAAATTCCATTCAATGAGTGGGTATCGACATATTTAATTTTTACTGGGTTCTTTCAAAAATTCACATGAGCAAAATTTTATGTCTTGTTAAAATAGGGAGAAAAATATAGCTAAAATACATAGGAAATCGCAATACATATTTTTGTAGGTCTCTTACACTCCAAATAGATCTCTTACACGTTTTCATTAACCCAACCATACAAATGATTCTATAGATTAAAATATGAAGTATATATAAATTTTTTTCTTCTTAATTTTATAACTCATTGATTTAAAAAAAAAAAAAGCGATACATTATTTTACAGGGAATTAAACGATCTATAAAATAGGTACCGTACACTTTTTTTATTTACTCAATCATTCAAATGATATTAGAGGACAAACTTAATGAAGAATTAAAAAAAGCTATGTTTTTATGCTTCTAAATTTTATACCTCGCTGATTGGTAAGCATTAGAAAATGAGTAATCTAAATGCATGGAGGAAATTATTGGACTTACGAATATGGTCTCTTTTGTTGAATCGGTAATTGTAAGCGCCTAAAAGCTAATTTAGTCTGGTTCACAAGTACGATTTTTCAAAAAATTTTTGAATAGTCTCCGAAAATTTCGACCAAGGTGTCATTCGATCCTGATTATTATGTAGATCATTTAAGGAAAGGTTCCAAAAGGGGCCGAAAAAAATAGCAAAAGTTATAAACAATAAACTAAAAAAAAAAGTGGGGGTTTAGTTGTTTTTGAATATCTCGAAAAATATTCAAGATTTTCGAAATGTTAAAAAAGATTTGAATAGATCATCAAATTTGCTAAAAAAAAGTCCGCACTCCCGGAACTGTATCTCCAATATTTATAATTTTTACAGAGCCCTGAAAATAGTGCCAAAAAGGGGTAGTCTGACTTTTACGCGCGTTGCGTCACTCTGACGCAGTAACTAAAAAAATTATTTAAACATATTAAATATGAATATTAAGGAATGATAAAATTCATATACTATTGGGATACATGAATGAACAATAATCCGCGGTTAAAAAATTTTTATCCCAATTTTTTCATTAGTTATGCTTTTGTTAATTAACAACTTTTTCTGCAGTAAATGTTAACAGAAAAGCCGCGATAATTATTGAACTAAAGCCTTAGGATTTTTTTCACTTCGTCGAGTTATTCTTAATAGGCTAACAAATAGATCCCCGTTGGAAAAATTCAAAAATTTGCATTTTCCAATTTTATATTAACAATTTAAAATACGTCAAAATTTAAGATTAAAAAATAATTATCAATAAAATTTTTTTTTTTCGATATCTCGAATGTTTCAATTTTTAAATGTTAAATGCTACATAAAAATATTTTTTTTTAAAAACACCATTGTTTAAAAAATTGTTATAAACAAATGCATTGTTTATGAGCTAATGAAAAAGTTTTTTTTCATAATTTATTGGTTGATACAATTTATGATTTTTAGTGAAAAAACGGTTTCTTAAAAAAATTTATTTGTTGCTAAAAAATGCGTTTGTTAATTAACATTCTATTTTTGCAAATAAATATTAAAATTAAGAAACCATTTTTTTCTCTAAAAATAGTAAATTCTATTGATCTTTCGGATTAAAAAAAAAAAAATTTCTTTATTCATTTTTTATTTGTTTATTTAATAAACAATTTGTTATAAATAATTTTTTTTTTTTCGTATATTTTTTTTTAAATACTTAAGTTTATTACGAAAACAACCATGTGCTGCATTTTACAAAAAAAAATTTTTTTCTATTTTTTAAATAACTTTTCATATTTCTGTGCCTTAAAACTTTTTTTTTCATCATTTGTTTTGCTTTTATTATTTAAATAACTGTGGAAATATGGCAGATACGCCAATTATACTTCAGGTCTTTTTTATTAACTATTAATTAATTAACAATTTTAGCTTTTAATAAAAGCCCTAGCTCTATTATTTATTTAATTATTGACTATTGTTTATAAAAAAATATCGAAAAAAATTTTTTTTTGTAAAATGCAGCACATGGTTGTTTTCGTAATAAACTTAAGTATTTAAAAAAAAATATACTACCCCTTTTTGGCACTATTTTCAGGGCTCTGTAAAAATTATAAATATTGGAGATACAGTTCCGGGAGTGCTGACTTTTTTTTAGCAAATTTGATGATCTATTCAAATCTTTTTTAACATTTCGAAAATCTTGAATATTTTTCGAGATATTCAAAAACAACTAAACCCCCACTTTTTTTTTTAGTTTATTGTTTATAACTTTTGCTATTTTTTTCGGCCCCTTTTGGAACCTTTCCTTAAATGATCTACATAATAATCAGGATCGAATGACACCTTGGTCGTAATTTTCGGAGACTATTCAAAATTTTTTTGAAAAATCGTACATGTGAACCAGACTAATTGGAATCAAAATTCAACTGAAAAATTATATTTTATATTGTTATAAAACGAGGTTAAAACGGTATTAGTTGAACTTTGTGCAATTATCTTTTAAAGGCTTGAACAAAAGAGGCCCTTTTTGTAAATCAGCTAATTTTCTAAGCAAATATGTATTACTCATATATGTAGAAGCAAAAAAGGAATATTTTTTATTCCTCTAAGTTTCACCTCTATTATTTTTTAAATGGGTGGGTTAGTGAAAAAAGAGTACCGGAACCCATTTTGTGGATCGTTTAATTAAAAAGGTGGGTATGGGTTGCAAATTTGAGCAACTGGACTCTCCATAAGCTGAGTGAGAGTAAGCAAGAATGGTATGTTTTGAAGTAAGACGGAACGATGTTTCAATACAAGGTGGCTAACAATTCTTGCCCAATAATTTATTTTATTTTATATGTTTTATACGTGCCATTCTCGATTTACATAGATTAGAAGAACTATTCACATAGATAACAACTACTAAGTTTTTTATTTATTTTTAATAATTCCGGATATTCAAACGAAGATGGGTTTTCTGCGACGATTTCCCAAATACTTTTTTGTGCTCGTATCATGGCTCCTAATAAATTATAATTTGTTGGAAGGGTAATCATTTCATATATAACGCGCAATCATTGGAATCCGGAAAAAATTTCAGAAAAATTTCTATTAGAGCGTTATAAATAAATAAGCGTTATAAAATAACCGTTTCACTAAAATCACTACTTTTCCAACTTTAAAAATTCCAATATTCCCACTTTATGAAATTAAACAATTTAACCATTGAGGAATCAGTAACAAATTATCCCCTCCCCCATCCTTATCATTGGCATGTTTATTGTATCCAGTGTCATCAAATTCCAATGACACTATACTATACCCCCTACGAAGAAAATATAATTAAATCAGGTAAATAATTGTTTATTAGTTCTCCGATATGAATAGTTTAGGCAAATTATTCGGAATTTTCAAAAATCTAATTCTAAACCATCAAAAAAATTTACAAGCGGTTTACAACTGTCAAGCGGTAAACGTAAAAGATCAAAAGATTTATATTTTATAATTTATATAACATTTATATTTTATTCATACACAAATATATTAAGAAGGTACATTTTATGCCCCAAATTACCAGCCCAAAATTCTAGAGTATGTATTCAATGTATTGTATACTTTGTATAATAGTGACCGTAAAAAGGAGTTGGTATTATTATATTTCTTTCAGAAAATGTTTTAATTAAAAAAAGAAAATAATAATAATTTGTAGGTACCTTGTATTTACTCAATCACTCTTCCTACCTCTCACTCAGAGTGAGTGAAGTCAAACTTTGCCCACCTATGTTAATTCACTATAAAAATATGTTTTTAAATTGTCTTTTGTATTCTAGCGTCTATTTATCTTCATTGTTAGTATGGTTGCCTTTCGATTATATTATACCAACGGAAGCGACTAGCGTTTACTTTATTTGACATTTAAGTAATATGTCTGAACATTGATACCATTTTTTAACATCAAATGCTTGATATGAAAAATCATACACATCTAGGAATGGGGATCGAACCCACGACCTCTGACTTTCTAAACCAATAGTAAATAAACAAAATTAATAATACAATGGCATCAAATAATAGATGTGTATGATTTTTCATATCAAGCATTGGATGTCAAAAAACGATAAAAATATATATTGGGATTTCCTATGTGTTTAAGCAATATTTTCCTACCTATTTTAACAAGAAATAAAATTATTCTCATGTGACTGAAGTGAAAATGGAAAACTGCGATGAGGATGATTTGTATACTAATATTAAGAGCTCATATTTGGAACGGCATCGTTTGGGGTGCCCAGGAACTAATTTTTCAAAGTACGCAGCAAAAATTAAATATGTCGATACCCACTCATTGAATGCCCATGCTTTGAATGGGATTTATCTAGGAGAGGGGGTTATTTGTCCCTCTAAAACAAAGAACAATTTTTTGTTAATTAATGCATTTAATTATCTGAAGCACATTACGATCATTGCGTAATTATTTTTTTACATTTAAAGCATTGTTCTGCTAGGTTAACCTTAAGCTAACAGAGCATGCGGTTACACAGTATAATAAAGAGCAATTAATTTTTTATTAGAGTATTAATTAGCACTTAGCTTAATAATTTGGTATTAAATACAAAATAATTAATTGATTTTTTAAATAATGCTCTGCTGGTTAAGCTAATTGTTAATAAGAAAATTTACTTAGCAATTGATTTGCTTAATAATTTGATATTAAATTCAATATATTTAATTGATTTTTTAAATATTGCTCTACTAGCTTAAGGTTGTGTGAAGAAAATTCAATTTAATGACAGGTTCTTCAAAATTTTACAGCTTATTATTTCAATAATAAAGAATATCCAGTCAAAATTTGAAGTTGATCCTGTTTTTAGTTTTTGAGTAAAAAAATCTTAAAGTTACGATTTTTAACAGATTTTTACTTAGGTTAAATGGACTAGTCGGTAAATACAAAAATCTATGACAACCAGATATGCCAGTGTTATGAAAAACTGTCATAATATTTATCAAAGTCATATAAATACCTGGACCAAATTTCAAATTAATCTTGTTTTTTGTTTCTGAGATAATTGAATTTGTAGATCGAAAAATGTTCTAAATCTAGTTTCATTTTTAGTTTTATTTAATTTTAACTAGTTTTATCACCATGCAACTTTTTTGAAATACATAAAAACATATTTTTGATTATTAAAACTCTACGAAAAATGAAATTTAGGATTTAAGTTTTAAACAATGTTTTTTTACAAATATATATGTTTTTTACAAAAATTAAATTATTTGAAACGATTGAATTGCAAAATTTTTAATTATTTAGAACTGGCAATGGATGAGATATCAATGCATTTAGTATAGGACAAACTCACCACCCCTACTTTCCCTTACCAGTTTCACAACAACCTTAACATTAAGCCAGCAGAGCATGCGGTTACACAATATAACAAAGAGCATTTAATTTTTAATTAGGGCATTTAATTAGCATTTAATTAGCGTCTAATTATGTGACAATTATAATTGTGATATGCACAGGTTGCTCTGCTAGCTTAATAGACATGATTGGACACTGCCCCAAATTTTAAATTTTTTGTATAAATCTCGCATCAAGTTTTTATTTTGGTCATTCTAATTCTTTCAACTATTTTGGAAACAATCGTTATATTTGTTTGTGTTTTTAAGTGATTTGATATTTCAAATAAGTACTCTTTTAATTTGTTAATCTATTTTATTTTAATATTTTGTTTTTTTTTACAATTTTGTTTTTATATTAACTGTTGAAAGTTGTGTATTTTTGACATATTTTATATATATTTGACATATTTTAAGTCATTCAATTTTATTGCCTTTGTATTATATTAATATTTTGTATATATTTATAATGATGTCTTGTATACTATTGTATAGTAATTTGTCTAGTAAATATTTTTGTATTGTAAAATGGTTCGTATATATTGTTTTGTATGGTAATTTGTCTTGTAAATATTTTTGTGTCTATATATATATTAGGTAAGTAGTTTAATATATTATTGATATATTATTGTATATATAATATATTAGGTAAATAGTTTTTGTGTATTGTAATATTTCTTGTAAATATTTTTGAGTATTTTAAAATTTCATGTAAATATTTGCGTGTATTGTAATACGTCTTGTGAATAATTTGTATATTGCAAAATGTCAATATTTTTGTCTATTGTAATATGTTTTGTATATATGGTTTTTATTAGAGTCAAATTAGCTTCAAAAAGCCGGTTTCAGGCAGGTTGCTCGGAACCGCAATTTTTTTTTTAAATCGATTCATTTTGACATCTTGAATATGACCCTAAATTTTTACGGTCCGACTCGTGGCGGAACAGGGTCAAAATTGAATTTGTTTATAACAAAAAAGCGTTTTTTCTTAATATCTTTTTTTAAACTTAAAATTTTAAAAATTACATTGAATATTATTCAATTCTATATAAAAAAGAAAACAGATGAGCCCATAAATTAAAATCGGTTTATTAGAATTCGAGGAAAAAATTCCCAAAGTTCGAAAAACGCAAAAATTTTAAATTAAAATAAAAAATCTAAAAATTACTTCATTTTTTTTAACAATGGCAAAGCATGCCTTTTATATGTTAAAAATAATGTGCCCAATTTTGGCTCTTAAAAAAAATTATTCCCCCAATAATTAATTAAATACCGAGTCACCGATTTTTATAAATAAAAAGAGTGAATTCAATTTTAAAAGAATATTTTTTTTTTTGTTAATTAAAAATCTTATAATATCTATAAAATGAAAAAGAAAATTATTTTTTTAACTGTATTTTTACCCATAATTTTTTAATTTGTTTATTACGCGCTATAAACAAATTTTAAAAAAACAGTTAAGAAATTATTTAAATAAATTTAATTTTCTTTTAACTTATAGATTTTATATAGACCTTTAATTTAAAAAAAAAATATTTCGACACGTTAACTTTATAGAGAGTTATCATATATTTTACCTTTTGCTAATTTACTTATAAACAATTTAATATTTTTTCGGTTTTATGAGGCTTAATCGAAAGTTTAAACACATACCTATAACAATAAACTTTCCGACCAATATGGTTTATTTGTTAAAGAAAACCAATTTAATATCTGTCGGATTTTAATTAGAAAATAATATTTTTATAATTAAAATACAGTTTGATTAAATTTATGAAAAAAAGACACAAATTTTTGCGTATTTCGAACTTAGGGAATTTTTTTCTTGAATTCTAATAAACCAACTTTAATGTTTATGGGCTAATTTGTTTTCATTTTTTATATAGAATTGAATAATATTCTATGTCATTTTAAGTTTAAAAAAAGATGAGAAAAAACGCTTTTTTGTTATAAACAAATTCAGTTTTGACCCTGTTCCGTCACGAGTCGAACCGTCAATATTTAGGGTCATATTCAGGATGTCAAGATGAATCGATTTTTAAAAAAATTGCGGTTCCAAGCAACCTGCTTGAAAAATCCTTATTTGACTCTACTATTTGTGTTGTAATAATTGTCAGATTATTGTTGAGATCCGTGGAATAAAATTAAAAATACTTTTAACTTGGTAAGATTCTTTTATTATAATTTCATGATTATTACACTTCTTTATAAGTCGATGCTTCTACTAGTACTTCCATGTTACAACCGTACACACATTAGATTTCTTGTTCTCAAAATAGATTAGCAGAGCCATCTACTTGCACATAAGATAAAAACAAAACTATGTACAACTTGTGCATCTGTATAAAATGTACAACTACATTAAATAGTTGCATAATGTTATTTGTAGATGGAGCCAAATGTTTAGGCATTTAATATACGACTGAATTTTGTCAGCTGTTAATTATCAGAAAAAAATTTTTTATTGTCACAAATATTGCTTTAGCTTTTTAACTTCTTAATTATTTATAATATTTATTTGTAATACCAAAGAATACAATATACACTTTAGTAATACTGAAGGGTTAGTTAGTTGTACGATTAAATGGTTTATGAATTTACAAAGAAAAATAAGGAACATAATGTTTATATTGATTTTGTCTCAATGACTAATTATTTTCTTGACAGTTAATTTCTTTTTCTTGTCTTTCAGTACTTGATAAAGTAGGGTAATAGCCCAATCGAATTAGGATTTGAGCCGGGAAAAATTATAAGTAGCAATTTTCCTTCGGAATTCATTGAAGGCGTTTTTCGTCTAAAATTGAAAATAACCGTGTTAATAACGTGTTATAATGTAATTATAAGATTTTACCCCCACCTCTTCTCGGGTATAAATCGAAAAATATCGATCCGACGAAAAAATTGATAAGAACCAAAATTGTAGAAAATTGAATTTTAAACAACTTTGTAAATAACAATTTTTCATGTAAAATTGAAAATAAACGAGTTGTTAATCAAACAAAAATTCACCCCCTCTGTTGGGGTATAAATCGGAAAATACCGATCCTAGGAAAAAATATATAAGAATCAAAATTGGAAATTTAATTCTTAACAACTTTTGTTATTACTATTTTTCATGTGAAATTGAAAATAAACAAGTTATTCAATAAACAAAAATTAACCCTTAAAATCAAAATGGCGGATGACGCAACGGATCGAGTACCACGCAAAACAAAATTTATACTACTAGTGACCCCCTCCAACGAATTCCGAAGGAAAATTGGTACTTATAATTTTTTCCGGGTTTACCCCTTTTTTGAGATAATTCAATTGGGCTATAACCAACGAAACGTTGTACAAAAACCATAAACATAACTGCAGTAAATTTTGTATACCAATTCTTAGGGGATTTGTTTAAACCGTAAACTGATTTTTTAAATTTTAATACGTGATTATTTGGAATATTTACGTCTGGTGGAGCCATGAGATATAAGCCTAATATTGTTACAGGCTTAGAAGACTTAAATGAGTAGAAAATAAAATATGTGAAATGGTACATTCTGATGTTTGTGGAAAGATTAGTCCAGTTGTTTGACATGGTAATAATTACTTTGTTATTTTTATAGATGATTACACCCATTTTATTATGGCATATTTGATAAAAAATAAATCCGAAGTTTTTGAAAAATTTAAACATATCTCCATATCTATATCTCCTCTCCGCTCTTCGTACGTCAGAAACATAATATACATCTTTAATTAATATTGGAACAGTTTTCATCGTATTATTAAATTAATTTGCAATACCATTTACTTTAATATTTCCCATACCAGCAGCTTCTACTTCAACACCATTTTTGGCAGCACAAATGTTCTTGGGTTTATTTATAGACCGTTTTCAAAAGCGTTTCTAATAAAGAATATATATATATATATATATATATATATATATATATATATATATATATATATATATATATATATATATATAGAAAAAATGATAAAAAACAAAATTATACTAAAATTAATTTTCTACAACTTTACTCCTCATATATCTATAAATATATATATATATAAATATATGCATATACATATGCACGTTTATGTTTCGATGGACTCTCTATGGTCTCTCCAATTGGAATGAAATTTGGTATTTGAAAAATCAAGTTCGTTAAGGTTTAGAGGTAAATTTAGCATATCTCCCTTAATGTTCGAAAAATATATAAGGAGTTAAGTTGTAGAAAATTAATTTTAGTATAATTTTGTTTTATATCATTTTTTCTGTTACTTTAATATTTACAGCCAACAAAAACATAAATGTAAAAATGGGTTCCCCTATCGATTCCAGCGAATTTCACCGAGTATTTGGCTAAAACGTGAAATTTTTTGTAACCCCAGAAAATAGTAATAGCGAATAGTAATACCCAACTTTATTTTTGTAAAATTGTTGGCATGTTTTTTCTACTCTCAGAATACGTTTGTTATAGCGGGTTTCGACTAAAATTATGTAAAATTCTTTCCTTTTTTTCATTGTACAGGTGGTGGAGGATGCAATTGAGTAAATGTTATTATAATTTAGATATGTTACCGAATGCTGAACAAGAATTCAAATCAGCTATACAGTTACATGATACTGTTGAAAAATATGTGCGTTTAGCAAGAGTATTCATACGTTTAGGCAAAGAATACATATATTTGTTTGGTTTAGGTGAGGTTTTTGTTTAATTTTAACAAGAATTGTTAATTGTTTTTTTACTCATGCGTTAAAAGTACGATCTTACCGGCTGCTTTTCCATGCGATAAATGACTGTTTGCCTATTCCATTATTACCACTACTTAGATGTATTGCAAATATTTATTTGCGTGCGGAAAGTTTACTTTCCGCACTGGATGTATGGAGTAACTCGGCTATATCAAAGAAATAAATTCAGTATCTTTTAATACCTAGTATATTAAATATGTATATAAGAGTATCATAAGTTTAGTCCTGACTTTTGAAATTTATTTGATATGAGTGTTATAATAGTATCTTGTGCAACAAGTGCGGTAAGTTGTCGATTGACCATGAGAGCGATATTGTCCACTCAATCGCGCGATTGGGTAAACGACAACACCGCACGAGTTGCAGATACTTTTTTTTACTATAGCGGGAATTGTTCTATTTTACCGCTCGTACTTTCGGGCGTTAAATGGCTGTTTGGCTATTCAATTATTACCAGACTAATTAAATGTATTGTAAATATTTATTTGAGCGTGCAAAGTTTACTTTGCGCACTAGAACGGAAAGTTAAATTTCCGCACGCAAATAAATATTTGCAATAGATCTAAGTAGTGTGCTAATAATTGAATAGGCAAACAGTCATTTACCGCACGGAAAAGCGGGCGGTAAAATAGTTTTTTTCACGCATGAGTAAAATAAAATTAATTACTTAATTAGCCCATTTTTGCATGCCAGTCGACAACATAACTCAAAAACTAAAATTTCTTTAATTATTAATTGGAATTGTAACTGCATTTCAATTTTACATGTTTTCAGTTCTAGTGTTTGATTTATAATCATGAACTGAATAATTTGACATTTTTTTGTAGGTTATTCGTTCAAGATACATACATAAATAGATATGTCACTTATCAGCACTACTATTACGTACGAAATTTCTTTGTTTACCTTGGTTAGTCCTTCTGCATTCAAATTTACATTGACACGTCTAAGCAAGCTATTCGATTTTGAAATTAACTGCAAAGGTATTTTGATTGTGTTAAAAGTTTCATTATCCGTTTCATTATATGTTTCCAAAAATGCTATTTTAAATTTGTTTTGAGTTAAATATTGCTAAATATGGGCAGGGGTGGGTAAAGTGCCTTTGAGTTTGAGAAAAAATGATCAGCTAATGAATTGTAGCCAACAAAATTTTCTACAATTTTACTACTCACATATTTTTCAATTGATCTAATCTTAAGAGAGATTGAATTTCAAATTTTGCCCCAATTCCTAGAACAATTATTTGTATTTTAAAAATACGTATTTCGAGTACAAGTTAGTCATCATCAGTATGAATTAGGTAATCGTAACTATCTCTGTCCACCACTAATCGTAATTTGGTACAATATAAAAGTGTCGCCAGTCAATTTACCAAAAATGGTTCATGATATTTTACGTAAGGTTTGTGTAGTAATTGAGTCGTAAATTTATGCTTGATGAGAATGTAATATTTTAGTAAAATATATAAACTAGTATTCAATATTAAACAAAAAAGGCCATTATAGCGCTGCTATCTACATTATAGCCCCATACTTAAAAATAATTAAGGATACACAAAATATTCACGTCATTTTAATTACGTTACGTTATTATTATTAAAAGAGATATAGTATTTTATTTAAAGTAAAAAAAATTATTCTAAATAAATAGTTCATGATTTAATTATGTAATCAGTAATTACTATATGTACTATTACATTGAAATACATCCCATCTACGACGAAATACAACTTGTGAACAGTTAACTTAGTTTTATATATCATGGTATTAGAATACAAAATATTTGAGATATAACTTACATCTATGGACATTTTTTATAACTAAATTGTATAATGCAATGTATTCCAATGGGGTCATAAATATTCCGGTAGAAAAAAAAAACATTTTAATAAGTCAATAAAAAACAAGTAATGTAACAACTAACTGAGTTATATGTTTAAATACCCAGTATATACTGAGTTGTATGTCAATGTTCGACTTAATATTTAATATTTCTGCCTATTCAATGTTTATAAAATATGAATTATTTGTAAATTTAAAAAAAATGTATATTAATGTTCTTGCGATTTTTATAATTTTAAATATTGAGTTATATAATTGAGTTCATCAACGCGTAGCGCCGTTAACGCAGAGCGTTGGTCAACGCGAGCCGTTAGGCAAGTAAAATTGTAGCGTTAGTTAACGCGAAGAGTTAGAAGACGCAAAGCGTCAGTCAATACGAAGCACAAGTTAACGCAAAGAGGAAGTAAACGCGGAGTGTAAGCATGTCAACGTGAAGCGGTAAACGCAAAGCGTTAACCAACGCGAAACGTAAGCTAAAGCGAACCGTAAGTTAGTAAAACAGAAGCGCTATTCAATAGGAAGCGTAAGGTCAACGCGAAGCGTTAGTAAATCAACGCAAAGCGATGGTATATGCAAAGAGGTGGTAAACACAAAGCGTTAACCAACGCGAAACGTAAGCCAAAGTGAATTGTAAGTCAGCCAACGCGAAGCGTTGTTCAATGAGAAGCGTTAGTTATTTAATGCGAAGCGCTAGTGATACAACGCGAAGCGTGATTTCACGCGAATCGTTTACGCTTAAAGTTAGCGTGAAAAGTTAGTCAAATCATAGCGCTAGATAACGCAAAGCGTTATCATGCATAATTTATACAACGCGAAGAGTTAGCCGACTTGATGCGTCAGTCAATACGAAGTATTAGTTAACGCGAGGATGTTAACGTGGAGCGTAGGCAAGTCAACGCGAAGCGTTAGTAATCAACGCAAAGCGTTGGTAAACGCAAAGTGTTAACCAACTTGAAACGTGAGCTAAAGCGAACCGTAAGTCGGCCAATTCGAAGCGTTGGTCAATGAGAAGCGTTTATCAATAGGACGCGTTAAGTGACGTGAAGTGGCGATAAATCAACGCGAAGCCTTGTTTTGAAAGCGTCAGTTATTTAGTAAACGCGAAGCGTTATTAAACCGGAAGCGTAAGTTAACGCGAAGCGTTAAGATAACGCAAAATGTAATTGAGTCAACACGAAACGTTAATTAAAATCGAACCGTAAGTCAGCCAACGAGAAGCGTTAGTTATTCAAAGTAAAGTGTCAGTGATTCAACGCGAACCGTGATTTCACGCGGAGCGTCAGTCAACACGAACACTAGTTAACGCCAAGCGTAAGCAAGTCAACGTGAAGCATTGGTAATCGCAAAGCGTCAGCCAACGTAAGCAAAAGCGTAACCGTAAGTCAGCGAACGTGAAGCGTTGGTAAACGCAAAACGTAGCGTAAGCTAAAGCGAACCTTAAGTCACGTTAGTGGATGGGAAGCGTTAGGCGACGAGAAGCGTTAGTCAACGCGAAGTGGTGATTACTCAACTTTGAAGCGTTGATTTGGCAGCGTTAGTTATTCAACATGATCGTTTTATGACACTAAGCGTTTATAAGGTGGCGTGACTGGTTAGTTAATCAACGAGAAGTGTTAGTTTATGCGAAGCGTTGGTAAACGCAAAGCGTTTACCGTCGCACAGCGTAAGGTAAAGCGAACTGTAAATCAGCGAAGCGTTGGTCAATGCGAAGCATTAGTCCATCAACGCGAAGCTTTAGTCGACGCTGCGTAAGTTTATATATATATATACATATATATATATATATATATATATATATATATATATATATATATATATATATATATATATGTATACAAATTTTAAAGATGGTGATATTTGATAGGATCGATGGACCTTTAAATAAAATTTTGCAGAATTTTAACATCTGTAGAAGACCAACTATTTCTTTGAAAAAGAAAGTCCCTTAATCCTTATATATACACCTGTTTAACTGAAATAAACATAAAAACAATAGTTTTTGATGTATACTGTTATGTTTGTACATGTGCCTGTCTTCGATCGACTCATTTACAACTAAGTCTCATTTTCAACTTTGAGCATAAATTGTGAAAAAACTATTGAGTTTATGACAAAAAATTTCAAACAAAAGTTGTTTATTAAATTTTCCCCCCTGGCGGGCGGAAACACGTTCCGATTTTGTCCATTAACCAACTTGACCTTACTTTTTTGCTCTAGAACACTCAAAAATATTTTCAGCTCGTTATCTCTTTTCGTTTTTGAGTTATCGGGTTCACAGACAGACAGACGGAACGACATGCGGAAATAGCCGAATTAGGCCATTTTATGAATACAGTTGTGAAGCATTTTTGTCAAGGATTAATATTTTCAAGCGTTACAAAGTCGGGACTAAACTTAATATACCTTGTATATTTACATATACAGAGTATAACAACACGCTAGGCCCACCGTTATATTTTGGTTTTATCTGTCAATTTTCACTCTTTTGAGATATTCTAGGTATTAATCCGCAAAAACTAGTTATTATCGTTCAGTTGTTGTTTTTAAATTCCTATAATTATACGTGCAGATAAAATAGTTATACACTGTTACTCAAAATATGGGTACAGTAAAGAAAGTCAAATTCTTTTTTCCATTTAGCCACTCCATAAGGGTAACATAAAATGAAATGCAAAATGACTTTGGGAAATATCTTTGTCCAGTATAACCGAAAAACAGGTGAAAAGCTGTTTCATTTTTCAGTAACATTTATACCATTTAAGACTTGACAATATATTGAACACACAAAAATTTGGCATAAATTACAAAACCATTTTTTCTTTTACTATTAAAAACTGTCTAGAAAGTCTCAAAACGATTTCAATAAATGGGAATGTTTTTTAAATATAACGAAACATTGTAGGAAGAAGCTGAATACCAAAACGATTTTATTTTACTAAGAAAACGAAATTATTCATTATAAAAATAATTTACATATATTTTGTAACAAATATTTGTCTCAGGCAAAGTAATAAAATTCTGACCCCATTGACATTGCATCGCATATAGTAGCTACATGTACCGGTTGGTAAATGAATGCGATGTGGCGCTGTGGCCTGTGCTGATATCGTCTAAGTCGGTCGTTGGCCGCCATTTTATATGTGTTCACTTTTCACATCAAGCAACAAGAAAAATAACATTGAATCCACCTGAAACATAAAAAAATATGTTGAATTATTTATTAAATGGTATAAATAATCCTTTTTTAATTAAAAATAAAGATGTGTAAACTTCCTTCAGAACTAATAATAATTAAATAAAGAAATAAAAAACAGTGTTACGAAAGCAATTTGAAGAAAAAATATTAACTTGTGAAGTTTATGTTAAAAAGTTAATTACGTAAAGCAATGTCGTAAATCATCAGCGATTACACTAGGGAGAATAATTATTATCTTCGTTCGAAATGTGGAATTTTGTGTATTCATTTAACAAGCGAAAAGTAAATACCTACTTGTGAAATATAAAAAATCCTGTTTTAATTAAAGACGAAGATGGGAAAATTACAATAAAAAAAAAAACAATATCCTGTGAAGTTTATGATAAAACTTTTACTGTGCCTTGAAAGTTAGTTAATCTTCAACGATTACATACCGGAAACAAATTTGCTTGTATGACAAAAAATTACATGAATGTATGCTGGCGAAAAATCATTTGTATGTAATTATTGTAATAAACTATTTACACAGCAAAGTAATTTAGTTACTCATGAATTGAGTCCAAAAAAAAACTATTGTTGTGATACTTGTGATGAAAAATTTACGCGCAAACACATTTTAATTGAACGAAAGTAACTTCATTTTGGTGAAAAACGATATTAATGTGATGAAACTATTAGCACTCAATGAAATTTTGAGTCCAACGATGTAATTTTGGTAAAAATCCATTTTTGTGCGATATTTGTGGTAATAAAGTGTTTCTTTACGGCAATTTAATTCAACATAAATACAGGAGAAAATCCATTTTCATGCGGATAAAAAAGTGATAGAAAATTAGTGATAAAAATTTAATAAGAAAATCATTCTACTAGTACTATAGTAGCGAAAAACCCCAATGTGATACTTGTGGTAGAATATTTACCTTGAAACACAGTTTGATTCGATATAAACGAACTCATATTTTGGAGAAAAACCATTTTCATGCGATTTCATATATAACATATTTAGCATTCAAAACAATTTAATCAATAGCGAATTCATACTGGAGAAAAAACATTTCGTGTGATAAAACAATTACTACTTTAAACATTTATAATATGTTCAACATAAACGACTTGATATTTAGTGAAAAGCAATTCTCATGCGTTATATGTAAAAAAACATTTACCACTAAAAGCTATTTTCACACAGGAGAAAAATCATTTTCATGTGAAGTGTGTAAAAAAATCTTTACTTTTCAACATAAACTAATTCATACTGACGAAAAATCATTTTCATGTGATAAAACGGTTAACTTCATACTGATGAAAAATTATTTTCATGTGATTTGTGTAAAAAAACATTTACCACTAAAAGATATTTTGTAGGACATCAGCGGCTTCACACGAAGTGAAGTGTGTAAAAAAATGTTTACTTTTCAACATTAACTAATATAATTTATACTTCATCATTTTTATGTGATGTTTGTAATAAAAAATATAATATTGGTGAAAAACAATTTTCATGGAAGTTTCTAAAGAAATCTTTACTTTTTAACATATACTGGTTCATACTGAAGAAAAATCATTTTCATGTGTGGTTTGGAATAAAACATTTACGCAGCAAAGTAATTTAATTAATCTTAAACGAACTCATTCTATAAAAAAACATATTTCGTGTGATAATCATAGCGACTTCATACGGGAGAATAACTATTTTCGTGTGATAATTGTGTTAAAATATTTCCAATGAAAAGTGGTTTCGTAACATTTCCATGTTTTCTTTGTGACAAAAAATTAATACAAGAGAAATTTAACGTTTCATAACAATTCATATGTGAGAATGTCCATCTTAGTTATGATATTTGTTATTAACAATTAACAAAGCGTGAACATGAATTATCATAAAATAGTCATACTAGATAATTTATGCATCATGTTCAGGGTTCCGTACCATTCAACGAAACATTAAATTTATGTACAATGTTAAACATATTAAAACAACGAATACTAAAAAAATTAAAACTTATGAATAAATAAATAAAAATTTATAAAAAGTTAAATATAACAAATTAACATATTAAAAAAATTAAACAAAAGAATAAAATTTTATTGAAGAAACAGTGAAAACCTTTTGTCAAAAAATGATAAAATTTGTAAAAAAAGTGCAAACTGTTAAAGAAGACCATAAAAGTTGGAGGTTTATGCCCGCCTAATATTTTAATAAAATTTTTGAGTCATTTTTCTTTGTATGGACTTAAATTGCCTCCAGAAACTCAAGCTTCTGTTCTGGAAACTCAAGTGTCCTGTTATTATGTGAAGTATGTCAGAGTATGTCAAGTTTGGGCTTGGTATGTGGTCAGCTTTCAGAAGCTGATTTGTAAAAATAGAAGCCTGTTCTTTTTTAGGTTTCGCCAAGGCTCTGCATGACTCTTTGTTCATAGCTTCTCTCTGTTGTAAATTCAGACAATTGTTCACATGATAATTTACATACTTAATTTTTTTGATCTTGTTCTTCATTTTTGTTTTGTTGTTAATGATCAGATGATATTATAATATGAAGGTAAATTTTCTTGTTTACCCAGAATCATTTTTTTTAGAGGTGTCACCATAATAAGTTAATATAATCTTAGATTCATAGATATGTGCACATTGAGTATTTTGGGTTCAATGCCATTTCCTTCTGCTTGTTAAACAGGATTTTGTCAGTGAAAGATTTATCGAACTCCTCAAAAAGTCTCGTTTCTCGATTTAAAAAAAGTTTTTTAAACATGCTTTTTGCAATTTTTCTCCAATCTTCAAACCAGTCTTAACTTCGAATTTTTTTGTAAAGTTCACTCAATTGAAAACTTAATCTTTTTTTGAAATTCAATTTAGATAAAAAAAAAATTCAAGATATTTTTCCTTATAACAGACAGTTTCTAAGTTAAATTTGGAAAAATTTAAAATGATGAATGTTTGACCTTGATTATATAAAATTTTCTCCCAGAATTCGTTTCTGCCGCACAAGGACACTTTTACGTCATAATGCACCACTACGCAATAATACTCAGTATGCTACCAAGCCGAATAAATCGTACATTTTTGGGATAAGGATATGCCGTGCTTGGAAAGTACTAACAATATTCATCAATTAAGGAATCATCAATGTTATTCAAAGTTTGTTAAATTACTAGAAAAAACGTTATTCAAAAATTTACATATTCAGAGCAGGCATCTTTATTTTTAATTATAAGTTACTCCGAAAGAATGAGTGATAGTCGAAATATTGATATACCAGATCTGATATCAAACGAGGCTCAATTTGTTTTTATGGTTTCTTAGTTAAGCCAGGCTCAATTTGTTTTTATGATTTCTTAGTTAAGCCAGGAACTCTTCAAAATAGCAGCTGATTTTGGGACACCCTTTACAACGTTTAGTCCAATATCAATTAAAACAAAAAATATTTCAAGTTTTTTGCATAAACCATGCAATGCAATAATACTTCAGTATGCTACGAAGCCGAATAAATCGTACATTTTTAGGATAAAGATGTGCCGTGCTTGGAAAATACTAACAATATTCATCATCAATTAAGGACTCATCAATGTTATTCAAAGTTTGTTAAACCACTAGAAAAAACGTTATTCAAAAATTTACATATTATACAGAGTAGGCCTCTTTATTTTTAAATATCAGTTACTCCGAAAAAATGGGTGATAGTCGAAATATTGGTATACCAGATCTGACATCAAATGAAGCTGAATTTGTTTTTATGGTTTCTTAGTTAAGCCAGACTCAATTTGTTGTTGGGTAATTCTATGATAAGAGGTTTCAAGTGCATAGAGAATACGGCCAAGGAACAAAATGTTTTTTTTTTTCATTAAACACTTATATTACGATTTTTATACCGTTTATGTACCTTTTCATGTAAGGGCAAGTCAATTTATACATATTTTGTTACTTTTTAGAAGGACAGGGTAAATACATCGAGCAGGGTAGAGACATCAAGAACAGGGTAGATACGTCTTTGAGCAGGGAAAATAATTTGACTTAATAAAATAATGATTGAAGTTAATTAAATCAACTTTTATTGAACATTGCACTTAACAGTTATAATCAGACTATCATTTTTATCAGATATTCATATTAACCATTAAAGAGACTATAATATTTACAGTCTTTTAAAAAAATCTAAAACAAGAGCGTCATTATTGTCATTTACAAAAATAAAATGTAATTTAACATGTCACCGTACCTTTAACAAATAATAAAATATCTTCCACCATACTTATTATATAGACTAGCGCCTTTTAGGTGATGATAATCAGACTTTCAGGTGATAATCAGACTTTAAGGTGATAGTCAGGATAATGTTCATATTACCTATAACTATGCTATATGTTATCTTAAATGAACTTATTTTAATTAGAATATAAAATAATAAAGGCACTATTTTGCCTATATGAACAAAAAATAAGAAATTAAAGGCAGTCTCTTGCCTACATGAACAAAAAATAAAACGAAATTGAAGGCATTCTCTTGCCTACAAGATCAAAAAATAAGAAACAAAATTGAAGGCATTCGCTTGCCTACAAGAACAAAAAATAAAAAACAAAATTGAAGGCATTCTCTTGCCTACAAGAACAAAAAATTAAAACAATCAAAGGCATTCTCTAGCCCACAAGAACAAAAAATAAAAAACAAATTAAAAGCATTCTCTTGCCTACATAAACAATAAATAAAATACTTGGCTTTCTCAAACACATTCACTGAGTTTTTGAAAGAGTAGAACATCCTTTGCCCTTTCAAAATAAGACTTGGCGTAGGGAGTGTCTGGACAATCTGATCTTCTGAGATGAATGAAACGTCTTGCTCATCAACTTAAAATATTTTTCCAGTGTGGTCCGCTATTTTACAGAAAACTACCTGTATCTCGTCATCTTCTTTCAAACCCGTACACATAGCTACATAACGGTACTCTGTTTTTTTGGATAGTAGTTTGACTAGAATAAAGTCGCCGTTCTTAATTGTTTTTTCCGATGTTGAGGGTTGTTGTTCATCGTCTATCGTGAACTTGCCAGCTTTTGGTGTAATGATATGTTCACTGGCAGATAGATTTTATTTCTCATTCTCGGACTCCGAATTCGGTCCGTAAACATCCTCGACTCGGAGACGAGATTTTTGATATGACGAATATGCCATGACACCAATTTTAGAATGACTACAATTTTGCTTGCAGAAGCACCTTAAACACTTCGTTTTCAATTGTTTTGGATCTTCAATATTCCAAGATACTTGGTTAACACGCAAAGTACCGGCAAAAGTTTTTATGCGTGTTTTCGCATTTACAAGCAAAGCGTCTTACTCTAGTATATGTTTGTCATCAACAAGGAAAACATTGATGCCAGGACAGTTTTTTTTGAATATTAAAAGACAAATATAAAAGACGAATATTATCTGACAAATCGCTCAGAGATGCTATGTCACTGCCACTGACCACTAATCGGTCTGCTGATCTTTTGCAAACGGCACAGACACCATTAGGGGCCCCCTTACCGTGTCCAGCTTCATGGTAATTCCAAGTAAAGTGTAAAAGAGTTGGATTGAATTCAATTAAGTGAGTGGCTGAAAAGTAAAACATGTATTTATTGCGATATTGTGTAACGTGTTCATCGCTCCAAAAGTGAAGGATGTTTACTTCAAGTGGCAAGGCTTTTAAAGTAAATGTGCCCATATAGCTGGAGGCGAATGTGATAAATTTAGTCTTTACTTCACCTGATGCCTCTTTTTTGTAAGTTACAACTGTGTGCAAACTTATTCGTTGACGCGAACCTCCGAAATGAAATGCCTGAATCTCTTCAGCGTGCAGTAATTCCCTCTGAAATCCATATGAGAATCACTGCTTCTTTTTCTGTAAAATTTGTCTTTTTAGTCTTAAAAGCAGAGTGCTGGTGAACTATATTCAGTTTATCAATTTTCCAAGTTATATTGTAATTTGTAATTGCATAATCCAATCATGAGGATAAATCTGAATCGACTTTTTCAAATATTTAGTCACCCTTGGCTTATTCGTTTTCGGATCAGTTATGCTGGTAGAGACGGATTCCCACTTTCTGTAGTAAATTTGGATACTATTCTCAAATTATTTGTATTCGAGTTGTTTATTTTTACAAGTTACGCATTCTCGAGAAAGGCACTGTTCGTTATACCTTTTGCAACAAATTATATGAAGTAGATTTTGATAACTTGATATGGATATAATTTTGGCTTGGAATAGAGATCCAAATTGGTGTGTACAACGCACAGACAAGTGTCACGTTTGTCGCAATTCGGTTGCGCTATCCAAAATGGCTTAAGGCGATAGAATTGAGAGTATGAGATTGTGATATTACACTTCTCCATGAACGATTTGTGAAGATTTCTTAGAGTATCCATAAGAACTCGCTTTTGTTTGCGATCTCCTTTCTTCGTGACATAATCTCTTTTGCCGGCACATAATCTCGTATTAGAGTGATCTTCAAAAAAATTTATAATTTTCCTCTTACTAGTTTCATAACTTGTTTTGGCTTTCCTTTGATTTTCCATTAATCGTACTTTTCCAAATTTTCTCAAAGGCTTCATATCTTTTTCGTTCTGTAGTATACCATATTTTTTCACTAATTTGCCGCTTATCATTCTTTTAAATAACCTTTTTTCTTTTTCGTTTGGAAGTGTAGAATAATTTTCTTTTAATTGCTGATTGAGCACTTCTGCAAAAAGTAAATTTTTCTTCACTATATCTCTGGCACTTGAAGAATTCATTACTTTTTCTACTTTGCTGTTAGGTGTAAGTTTTTGAGGCTTTCGTATTCTTTGTAACCTGTTTTTGTAACGTGCTAATTTAGTCTTTAGTTTTTATATAGTCTCATCTTTTTTTTTATTAACTTGTAGAACACTTATCTATCGAGTGTTTTCTACTTGCCACCCATAAAAAGAGAGTAATTAGTAACTCAGCAAGGTATAAAGTAAATTCGGCTCAAAAACAATAAAAACTCGAAAACAATGCGCGGGCATGCATTTACATAATACACACACAAGACAAACGTGTTTTAAGCGAAGTAAAAATAATAACGAGTGACGTCCGTATGTATATTGACCAGTTCAACCGTGACATCCGTATACATGGAAGTATAAAAATAATTTTACTATTTCGCAATGATATGTGAAACATCACTTTCTAATACTATCCATTCTACAAATATGCTAAAATCTGGAATATCATAGTCTTTTCCTGCCAAGTTTCTACAGATTGTCCAAGTTTCTACAAAAAGTAAAATATCTGAATTTGACACTAATTTATCCGTTTTTACATTGGCCAAATGTTTGAATAAACTTTGTACAATATGATAAACAATTTGAGTTTGACTCAAATTGCTATTCATAATTGAGAAAAAAGGAACTAAAGCCTTATTTTGGCGTAAATCTAAAAGCTCTTTAGCTACTGGATCTGAGTCAGTCAACGGGCTGGGAGGAATAAACTGGCCAACTAAAAATAAACCACTGGCTGATGTTGCTCGACTGCAAGCTACATAAAGAGATGCTCAAGTCATCCGTTTTTTTAAATGAACAGCTACTTTAGATAAGAAGCCCCTTGACTCTTGTGTACTGTAATACCTTCAGCAGGTACTACAGGAAATTGTAACCTCTCTATAGAAACTTGAGCATTCGTTTTATATTGGAATGAATTACTTTTTTTTACAATTGGTACCCAATTACCATTTATTTGGCTAACACATTTTGAGCGTGCTATAGAGCCAATACTTTCATCTGGAAATTGAACCCATAGCATTATGGGCACTCGTTGGCCATCACCTTAAATACCGTAATCTATGCGGGTCAACTCACAACATGCACTATTTGTAAGTCCATCAGCTACGTCTACATTAATGCATATCATGTACTTGGCACTGATTTTTAAGGTTACTGATGTGAACCCTTAATTATATCAGTGGCCATCACGATACACATTTCAGTATTTATCATACTTAGTTTTAATTCTTTGTAGGAATTTACTTCTGCGTTAGTAACAAACAAATGGATAGCATCTTGTGAAACATTTTGGGTACTACAAACTACTCGAGAACAGGGAAATATCAGATTCTGTTAGAGTTTCAGAACCTAAATTATTAAGAGATACGGCAAATTCTTTATCGTCTTTCTGTCTCATTATTTCGGTTAGCTCAAAGTATTTAAAATGATTCCATAAATGTGCACCAATTATTTTTGAATATGGATCATTAGCAGCCGGATAAAAAACAAATTTATCACCCACTAGAGGCAGTTGTCGTAAATCTCCTAAAACCAACACTGAAACTCCCCCAAAGGGTAAACTACTCTTAAAAATCTGTTTTAAGCGTGAATCCAAACAGAGAAACATTTTAGACCCGACCATGGAGATTTCGTCAATGATTAATAAATGAAGATTTATTAATTTTGAAAAAAGTGAATTTGCAGTAGCATTGCTGAGGGGTCACATTCAATCGAACATTGACTGACTGGTAGTGAAAATAAAGAATGTAAAGTCGAACCACCAATGGCAAAAGCAGCTCGACCAGTTGGTGCACTTAAAAGAACTTTAATTGAATTGGGGTCACTACCAGGATCAGAATTGAATCTGTATGTTAAAGCCTGATAAATAGCAGAAATTAATCTACTTTTACCCACACCAGCCTGATCACTTACAAATTCGTGAAACACGGTTTTTGAATTAATATTATGTAAAACATGTGAAAAATATAATCGTTGTTTCACATTTAACGAACAAACCAACTCATTTAAAATAGTTTCTGATATAACTGGTGGTAATTTAATAACACCAGAGCCATTGTCATTTGCATCAGGATCCACTAACCGAATAATGTTTGTACTGTCGTCAATTTCAGGTACGGCAAATGGTAAAAACTCGGTGTCGAGAACAATGTTCTCGCCATCATTTTCCTCTGGTATTAAATTTTCGCGTTCGTATGCATCACGTAATGCTTCATCTAGTTCAGACTCTGTTTCAAAATAATTATATTTACGTCGATTAGTGGTAATAATTTCCACATTTTGCTGACAGACATGCCGACAATTTTTACTTAATATATCCGTATCTTCGTTTTTCCAAGGAAGGTACAGCATTACCTGCTCGCGAAAATAGTTATCGGGATCAGTTCCCAAATTATGACGCCGATATCGAATAATTGCAGGTTTTCCGCGTTTTTTTACAGAACCATTACGATTTTTTAAGGGCAATAACATTCTTTTCTCCGTAGTTGATTCGATATCGTGGTCTTCGTCATGTTCGTCGTCTGAATTTTCAGTATCCCGAATGTTCTTTCTAGAAATGAAATTATACATAGCGATAAAATCCGCTAGACAGAGTTCGTCTAAATTATCTGGACGCATTATATAATGATCTAATGAATTTGAACAAAATATAGCACTGGAATCTGCGTCCATTTCCTCTAAACATGTACGTGACTTAATCATACGAACACGTTCATTAGCGCGAGAGGTGTTAATGTAGGTGACAACTTCACTACATTCTGAGAGATGCATACCCAAGACGTTATAAACAGCTTCTTGAGCTGAAACTTCAGAGCCGTGAATGAATTTATTGCCAAAAGTTGAAGTTTTTGCTTTACAGAAAAGTTTCCATGTTTTATTTCCTCCATTGCGTCATTCATAATTTTAGAAATCCCACGCCTGGATTTATTTATGTAATTAACAATATAACTACATCACGCATATGGATCTAAAACATACTGGTCGTCAATATTCTCTCTATGCAGACTTAAAATCTCAGAATTAAATGTGTTTATAAATATATCTGAAACAATTCTTTTCATGAATACCGCATTCTTTTTAAGATTTGACCGTACAGCTAATATTTAAGAATCTCTAGACCAGGTGTGGCCAACTTTGGTGCACATAAGATCTACTTTTTATTTTAAAATTGTGTCGCGATCGACCTATTTTTTAGGTAAGAAGGGGATGTTTTTGCAATGTGCTTTTATACCGACGTGCACTTTGGCGAGCTCCATGATTAAGGGGTAAATAATCTACATACATGAGTATTTATTTAATGGGTTAAAAAACTTATGTCCAGAGGAATTAAAACAACATGAGCACTTATTAATAACATTTATTCATTCAAACTTTTTAAATTAATGAGAAACCTGAGTCTGCATTTCCTTTACTAGTGCATCATAATTTGGAGTATATCCTGACAAAGACAATAACAATGAGTCCTCAGTATGAGAATCGGTCAGGACGGAACGAAGTTTAGTTTTAGTCAATTGTAAATATGAAAATGCCGATTCGCACAGATACGTAGATCCAAAGCAAGAATAAATATATTCGCTACATTTGATAATATTGGGATACTTTTCTCGGTTAACATATTTCCAAAAATTTTCTTCAAATTTTCTGGCTTGTAAGATTAAATCAGATTGTAAAATTATAATTTCATTTTCCAAGGCGTTTTGCTCCATATCAAATAAGTCTGCAATTTTTTTGCTAATTTCCTTCACAATTAAATCTTTTTTGAAAGGAAAAGATGTAAATTCCACAATTTCTTTAATTTTTTTAAAATCTTGGAATCGCTTCTCAAAATCTTCCATTACATTTTGTATTTCGGCCACGTACTTGTCAATCTCATAAATAATATTTTTATTTTTTTGTAAGTTGTCTGCCATATTTGGAAAATGGTTCATATTATTTTGTTGTAAATCTTCTATCAACAAAATAAATTTGGTTTTATATGCATCTATGCTGCTAATCATATCAATTATTGTTTTATTTTTACCTTGTAATTCTAAATTTAAATGGCTTAATATGGAAGTAAAATCTGTAAGGAATGCTAAGTCACTAAGCCAGGTTTTGTCATTTAAATATGCATATTTTTTCTCTTGTTCATTAAGAAATTCTATTATTTCAGGCAATAAATCACGAAATCGTTGCAGAAATTTACCTCTACTTAGCCATCTTACATCAGTATGCAATAATAAATCAGACTGACCTTCATCGAGTTTTAGTTGAAAAAGACGACGTTTGAGAGAACTTCCACGAATTGAATTAACAATTTCAAACGCGATGTCCATTACTTCTTTTGTATTTAGTCTCTTGCTGGATAATACTTGCTGGTGAATTATACAGTGGTAACTCAAAAAATCTGGGAATTCATCGTCATTTCGACATAGGGCTATAAATCCATTTTTGCGGCCTATCATTGCAGCTGCGCCATCCGTTGTTATTGAAACTAATTTAAAAAGAGGTACTTTCTTACCATTTCAAATGTCAAAACAAACTAATAAAAATAATGATAATATAAAAATTATATCCTTTCTATGAGCTAATCACAGAAAACATTTGAATAAAAAGTATTTGTACTTTTTAAGTTAAAAGTTTTTATGAGATACTTTCCGCAAACCCCGAACTTGCGAGTGATCGACCAAAATTGGTCTCGCGATCGACCGGTCGATCGCGATCGACTTGTTGGCCACCCCTGCTCTAGACAGTTCAATTTGTTCTAGAAACTGCTCTAAAGTCCAATTTTCATTTATATTTATATTTTCCAGGAAGTTTCGAATTTTATTATAGTTATTGCAGTGTTCTTCATTTTTTTCATGGTCATTTAGTGGCGTTAAAATGCAAGTTTTATCTAAAGGTGAATGCGGTATACCAAAACGACATATTTTTTGTCCTTTATATTCTCTAAGACATGACCGAGTGTGGGAATGTCTTTGATAATCTATTAGACTTTCGAGACCTGCAATATTACTATTAGTAGTTATAAATTTATCAATAAAATTTTCTACATTATTAATTACTTCCTGGATCTTCGAGGTTTAATTTGGGAGCATCAATAAGCCAATAAAATCCATGAACATGAGCCGAGCCACGTTGCTGAAATTCTATTCGGTAATAAAAATGTTTAACAAAATTTTGCCCAAAGATTCCCGACGCATTTTTTGAATAATTTAAATATAGTTCGAAAACGATAATCAAAATAACGTGCACAAGTAACCGGATCTGCACGAATAAGGCGAGATTTGGTTTTAAATTCAAAATTTTCAGCATCGTGTTCGGTCACATCTTGTTGGTCTACAACTTTACTTAAAATTACTAATAACTCCGTCCATTTGGTTTCGGCAGCTAAAGTGTTATAAATAAAGTTAGTATACCAAGTTGACGAATTATACCGAAGACTTTCTTCTTCTCTGATTCCCAGTGTGCCGGGGATGATCTTACTCCTCTTAAAATATGAAATGCATCGTCATGCTGTATTAGTTGGTTCACATAATTATCATTTAATAAATTACCAGCGGTATTAAATTTACCAGGTTAAATTTTGAAGACATTCAGGAATGTCTGGGAAATGCAAATCATTAAATAAACAAATAGGTGGAATTCGTCGTTTTAAAATCAACTGACGACAGTTAGAACAAAATTTAGCACAGCTTCCACTCAATAAATGAGGCATTAAATTCGCTAAAAAAAAACTTTATGAGCAAAAAACAGAGAAAATTTTTGAATTATTAAAATTTTGTCCAATGATTTGACTTGAGTCGGGAACCATAATCCGCCACAGATATTACAAATTACAGTAGGGCCATGTTTGATAATTGAATTATAATTATTTAATGTTCTGAGAAAATTTCTTTTTCTCCGAATTTCTAAGAAATTTTCTCTATCGAAAGTATCCATTCGTTCAATCTGTGACTGATTTCTCACATTTTGAGCTGAGCTTTCTGTCGTTCTATTTTCCGGTTTAGAACGGTAAGTGATAACTCTAGTCTCTGAAAGTAGCTGATCGAAATTCTTCTGCTCAAAAACCGCTTCCCGACTTTCACGGATGGCTTGAGTATTCGCTAATTGCTCAGCCTGTCTGTAATCTTTGTCTTGTCGCCTTTTGTGACGCCTGTTAGCCTGTTAGTATTTTTCATCTGTTCGTCCTTTCTATAAACTTCTTCTTGTCGCTTATCGTGGCGTCTGCCAGTATCTTTCGTCTGTTCGTCCTTTCTATAAACTTCGTCTTGTCGCCTATCGTGGCGTCTGTCAGTATTTTTCATCTGTTCGTCCTTTCTATAAACTTCGTCTTGTCGCATATCGTGGCGTCTGTCAGTATCTTTCGTCTGTTCGTCCTTTCTATAAACTTCGTCTTGTCGCCTATCGTGGCGCCTGTCAGTATTTTTCATCTGTTCGTCCTTTCTATAAACTTCGTCTTGTCGCTTATCATGGCGTCTGTCAGTATCTTTCGTCTGTTCGTTCTTTCTATAAACTTCGTCTTGTCGCCTATCGTTGCGTCTGTCAGTATTTTTCATCTGTTCGTCTTTTCTATAAGCTTCGTCTTGTCGCTTATCGTGGCGCCTGTCAGTATCTTTCGTCTGTTCGTCCTTTTTATAAACTTCGTCTTGTCGCCTATCGTGGCGTCTGTCAATATTTTTTATCTGTTCGTCCTTTCTATAAACTTCGTCTTGTCTCTTATCGTGGAGTCTGTCAGTATCTTTCGTCTGTTCGTCCATTCTATAAACTTCGTCTTGTTGCCTATCGTGGCGTCTGTCAGTATTTTTCATTTGTTCGTCTTTTCTATAAACTTCGTCTTGTCGCTTATCGTGGCGTCTGTTAGTATCTTTTGTCTGTTCGGCCTGTCTGAAAGCTTCGTCAATATTAACTAAGGAGAACCTTGACTGGTATTAAGTCACTTTTCTATTTAATTAAATCAAAACTCGATATTTAAATGAAAATTAGATTTATTAATGTACTAAGTATAACTTTTTACAAGTATGATGAAAATAGATTTTAATAATTCTATTTGAATATCTTAAAGATTCTAAAGATTCTAATTATGTAGGTGTTAGGCACGTCTTTTTATACTGTTTTTGACCCTGAGAAGGGCTGACCTAATTAGACATGCGTTAATTAAATTAGGACATGCGTATCACCCTTATAATACTTAAGATAGCCCTTTTGCTGTGTTACTACATTTTCCTCCCTTAATAAAAGGATTGTTAATTTTTTAATTGATACAATTCTTTTAATGCAATTATTTAAGAGATAAGTAACACATTATTATTATTTTCTTGTAATTAAAATTATTTAAAATATGTTTCTTTTGTTTTTATAATACAATTTTGAATTAATCTATGCAATTGGAATTTACAAAAATTATTATTATTATTTTTTTAATAATAAAAAGTAAATTGTTTTAATATTGAAATTAATAAATTTTAACTTAAATTCTAAATGGTTAATAGGTATTAAATTTTATTTATTGTCATTGTCTTTTTTAAATCTGTATCATCGGACTAATAACTTTTCAAACTTTTTCTTACATGCTTACTGTGTGATTTAGATCTTAAATTGTAAGCTGGTGGTGGTGCTGATGTTATTGGCATTATTTGAACTGCATCTTCATCGGATGAGTCATTTTTATAAAATACACTGGTACCTGTGCGTGGTTGGATTTGATTTTGGTTATTTACACGTTCTCCAAAGCAACAGTTAACGAAATTGAATGAAGAATCAGATTGGTTTCCATTTCTTCTACCATTATTTCCAATTAATTTAAAACATGACCTTATTAGATTCCATATTAATTTTAAAATTTGTAACTTGTAGGCTAAGTACAAACCGAATAGGATAGAAAGAGTACTAATTAAAATTTTTAAGGTGTGGAGTATTGAATTTTCATGCTGAATGAAGAATGGTTTATTCAACTGTTGTTGTAATTGCTCGTCAAATTGATTAAGACGATGAGTAGCGAATTTTAGATCAGACAAGTCGATGTGTGTTAATTTTATTGGTTCCATGAGTCTAAATTTTAATGTTTTGTTTATGTTTGTTTTAATACAACATTCATCTTCAGTTATTTCGATGTTTGGTGTTATTGTTTTTATTGTACGGTTGAACAATGAAATTTGTGGTTCCATAATATAGTTATTAGTATGACCTTTACAATTTCCATTTATTGTTAGTATTCCAGTTTTTTCTATTACGAAGTCGTGGTCTTCATTGTTTTGGCATAGTACAGTATATCTAGCTGGTTTAGATAAAACATAGATCCATTTGTTCATGGTGACTTGCTGCCAAATTTCTGCGTTAGCGTGTATTGTATTTGTTTTACATGTTTTTGGAATTTTCGTTGTTGAAATGACGAATAAAGCTGATTCACAGTTTTCTTCAATATTTAGTTTTGAAAGTTGAACTTTTTCGCAAATATATGTGTTGGGTTTGTATTCGTTACAGTTACTTATATCATTCATTAAGCTATATTGTGTTTTACTTCTAGTCATAAGCATATAATTAAAGTCATTTTGTATGTATGTTAAAACCTGAGGGTTTTCTTTGTATGGACTTGGCAATGGTATTATTTTGAAAAGATTATATTGGTTAATGGAAGTAATTGGTATTTTAATAATAATAATTAATTTGTTGTCGGTCATCACCGTTTTTGTTTTCATTAATTTATAATAATATTCTAAATTTTCCTAAGACGGTTCAATGGGTAAATTATATTTAATGGAATTTTGCAATTCTTTTTGTAAGGTATGAGGAGGTATTACATTGTAATCAATTATCCCATGTCTAGAAAGTGAAAGGGATAATTTATATTTATCTAATTCTTTTTGGATCATGTCATTTATTTGTTTTATCAAGAGTAAGTGATCCACTAATTTTATTTACAGAGTATTGATATCTATGACATTTTTTGAATTGATCATATATTCGTTAAAGATTTTTATATTTACATTGAGTTTATCTTCTACAGCGTCTAAGGTAGAGTTTTATTAATATTCTTTATTGTATCTGATATTATTCTTATTTGACTTTGCATGAGCACATGTGTTTACTTTTGATCATTAATTAGACTTTCTATTGAGTCCTTATAGAAGGTGGCGTCTTCTGCATCGGGTATACCGAAGAGCCATTTGATTGGATAGTTAACTCCATCTATTAAACCTCTTTGGTTCTAATATGATGTGATGATACATCATCTAATTGCATTGTTATTTCTTTTAATTGATTACTGATTATAGCTAGTGTTAACCTACATGTGCTAGCTTCTTTGTCTTTAAGTAAAGTACAAAACGATAAAGATTGACTGAAATATTTGAAAGACAAATCGAGCATATTTTGTAGATGTGTTAAGTTATGAAAGTGAATTAAACTTATGTATTGGTTTGTAACTTTTGCGTCTCCGAGGTCGACGTAAAAGAGTTTAGACGTTTTGTTGATAGGCTCAATTTTTTAATTCTCCGACTGGATCGGTGACACTTTGGTCATCGCTATTATTAATATCATCATCCACATCTGAAACATAAGGTTTCAGCATATTATAATGATGTTTTTAACTTATTTTTAATTTTAATGGTGGCTGTGTGATTTTCAGCATGATTTTGTATTATTTCGTAAGGACCTGTATAAGAAGGTTCTAACTTTTTGTTATGTTGAACTCTTCGGAGTTTATTTTCTAGTAAGACAAATTTCACATTTTCAAAGTTTTTTTCTTTTGTTTTCTTGTCATAATATACTTTTTTTTTCTCTTTGGATTTTATTAAATTTTCTTTAGCACTTTTTCTAATCTGTTTTGCTCTATTTAAAATATCTTGAGCAAGATTATGATAGGTTGGCTTATCTCTAGGTTTTTCTTGTAATCTAGGGATCTGTGGTTCTTTGCCAAATACGAGAGTATATGGTTTTTCCTGAGTACTTCGATTTATGTGAGTATTGTGACTATGTATAGCCAAATATATGAGTTCGTCCCAATCATTTTCATTATCTAAAATGTATGCCCTTAAGAAAGTTTTTATGGTTGAATGAGATCTCTCGATTGATCCATTGGATTGAGGGATGTTTAATGGAAAGTATAGTAGTGATTTCTTTGAAAAGTTTATTTAAAAATTCCGTTCCTTGATCTGTAAGTATTGTATTAGGAAATCCAAAGATTGTACAATACTTAAGCAAATGGATGGCACAGATATCTGCATTCGCTTCAGAGATCGGATATCCTTGAACGAATTTAGTTAATTCATCTTGGATTGTTAGAATATATCTGTTGCCGTTTTTTGTAAGTGGGTATGGTCCCATTATATCGAGAGCTATATAATCATTGAACTCCGTTGCAGGTGTGGAAATTACCATAGGTGTCTTTTGATATTGAGGGGTTTTAATTCTTTGACAAACAGGACAGTTTTTTATAAATTTTTCAATATCCTGTTTTATTCCTTTCCAGAAATAGCGTTTTTTTATTTCTTGGTGTGTGCGATTAACACCTGGATGACCGGATAAGATATTGCTATGGTAATCCTTAATTATTTCAGGAACTGGTTCACGTGAAGGATGAATAAGATCTCCTGTTATCAAAATAATGTCTAAGTTGTCTGGCATGATATATTCTAACATATCTTCGAAAGTATCTTGTTTTATATTTCTTGATACGTTTGGAATATTTATCATTTCTATTTTATTTATCTGATTAATTGTTAATATTTGACTTAAGTTAATCAGAGTTTGAAATAAATTATATATTATGTTTTCCGAAGGTTTTTCCTTTAACATTATAAGTATTAAATTTTGGTTATTAGTTGAATTTAATTTAAAAATTTCATTTATTTTTGATTTTTGTACAATTTTGTAAACTGGCGTTAGTTTGTATATAAAAGGAATACATATTGTTCATAGATAAGTCTGTAGAATATGGTATAACTAGATTTTCTATGTCTTCCAATGGTTTATTAGTTTTAATAAATTGTTTTGGTTCCAAATTTCTTTGATGAAATTCTTTAAAGGTATCTAATGTTTTTGGTAAAATAACGTTTATTGTGGGTCTAGACAATGCATCACATCAGCATTTGTTAAAGTTTTACCAGCTTTATATACAATTTTATATTGATATTCGAGTAATTTTAACCTCCATCTCACTAATCGAGATGAAACTCATTAAGTATTGTAAAGGTTTATGATCTGTGACAATGTTAATTCTTTACCATATAGATAAGATCTAAAATGTTTAACTGATTGTATAATAGCAAGCAGTTCTTTCTCAGTTGTACTATAATTTCGTTCAGCGTTATTTAGTGTTTTTGAAAAATAAGCAATTGGTTTATCTTTAGTCAATGGACCTTGTGAAAGAATACTACCAATAGCTTCATTTGATGCGTCCGTTGTTAATATGAACGGTTCATCAAAGTTTGGATATTGTAAGACGGGTTCTGTAGTTAGAGCTAATTTTAATTTATTAAAAGCCTCTATACATTTTTCATTAAATTCAAAAACTACACCATTTTTTAATAGTTTTGTTAATGGTTTAGCTATTTGTGCATAGTTTCTTATGAATCTACGATAGTAGCCGGTTAAACCTAGAAATGATTTAATTTCCTTTGTGTTTCTTGGAGGTTTTCTAGCGTTGATTGCTTGGATTTTATTTGGGTTGGGCTTTACGCCATCTGGAGTAATAATATGACCAAGGTATTGTGCTTCTTTACGTAAGAAATCGCATTTGTCTGGCTGTAATTTTAAATTATGTTTGCGTAGTTCTTTAAATACTTTTATGAATAATTCACGAATAAAATGTGAATCAAGATTTAGACCACTTGATAGGGATATCATTGTATTATATAATAATTGAGGAGTATCGAAATCTTTTTGAGATAAATTTAATAATTTATTTAGACGATCTTTACGAGAAAGTCCAAAAGTTTCCTTTAGAATATTTTTGAGTGCATCAAACTTATTTTGATGACAGTTACGCGTCAACCCAAAATTCATTGAGTTCGCCGACTGGTAACAACATACTTGCATAATCAATGTTGCCTTGCTGATCGATGACGGCGTCGGAGTTCCTTAGTCCATCAGTAAAATAGTTGGACATTAAAAGACTGTGGCATCCAGGCGAAGTGGAAGAGAAATTGAGAACACTTCCATTATCGACGTGTTTAACGGATTTTCGAGCGCAGAATCCAAGCAAATTCTTGACTCTATTTGCGTCCTGTTCCAAATGTTCAATATCATAATCTGGTGGCATGATATCGTCGGGGTTCTCCAATATAGGAAAATCTGGATGATGCTCTTGTCCTTGGTGGACGGCGTCTTTGTCCGGCAATCTACAAGTTCCTGAAAATGTTTTTTAGAGGCTGACAACTCTTCAGGACATAGTCTGCGATATTTAGAAAATATCGGATAAGAGTTTGTCACAATGCGATGTCGAGCCTAAAACTCTTAAATATTTTAAGGTCATCTTCCTGTTTAAAAAACAGGAGTGATCTATATTATCGGAATTGTTTGCGACAAATTGTCACAACAAATGTGAATTACACTGATGACAGGATCGTTGATCGTGATGATGATCCTTCAATTATAATTCCTCCTTATTTACCTCGTCCCGACGAACCTCTAGCAACAAAAAAGGCAAGATTGCTCTACCAGTCGCGTAAAAGAGGAATGTTAGATAATGGATTACTCTTGAGTACTTTTGCTGACAAGTACTTAAAATCAATGACCGCAGAGCAAGTCATTGATTATGACAAGTTGATTAATCAACCATCAAACGATTGGGAAATATATTATTGGGCTACGGAAACAAAGGAAACGCCAGAAGAGTTTGATGGTGAAATTATGGCTTTATTAAAGGATCATATCCATTCTCGGGCGCCAAATTGTAGAAGTATTTGATTGATATATTAAATAATAATTATTTAAATAAATAATAAATATATGTTAAAGATATAATTGATCTTTATTAAATTGATTTATGACATATTATATGTATTTATATGTAAATTATCAAAGTTGTTAACATTCAAAGCAACCGTGATAATAGAAGGAAGTTATAGTTGTTAAGCAACAGATAAAAATGATAAACAATATTAAAATAATAATTTAATAATGAAGAAGCGATACCGCTACAAACCCATAGCCTTATGGGCACTCGTTGGCCATCGCCTAAAATACCGTAATCTATGCGGGCCAACTCACAACATGCACCATTAGTAAGTTCATCAGCTACATCTACATTAATGCATATCATGTACTTGGCTGATTTTTAAGGTTACTGATGTAGCCAAACCACCTGTTTGTGATGTTTTGAGATCTTTTATAGCATTTAATAAATTAATTTTTTAGTGGCAGTCACAATACACATTTCAGTATTTATCATACTTAGTTTTAATTCGTTGTAGGAATTTACTTCTGCGTTAGTAACAAACAAATGGATAGCATCTTGTGCGACATTTTGGGTACTACAAACTACTCGAGAACAGGGCAATATCAGATTCTATTAGAGTTCCAGAACCTAAATTATTAAGAGATACGGCAAATTGTATATCGTCTTTCTGTCTCATTATTTCGGTTAGCTCAAAGTATTTAAAATGATTTGTTTTGAATATGGATCATTAACAGCCGGATAAAATACAAATTTATCACCCACTGGAGGCAGTTGTCGTAAATCTCCTAAAACCAACACTGAAACTCCCCCAAAGTGTAAACTACTCTCAAAAATCTGTTTTAAGCGTGAATACAAACAGAGAAACATTTTAGACCCTACCATGGAGATTTCGTCAATGATTAATAAATGAAGATTTATTAATTTTGAATAAAGTGAATTTGCAGTAGCATTGCTGAGGGCTCGCATTTCAATCGAACATTGATTGACTAGTAGTGAAAATAAGGAATGTAAAGTCGAACCGCCAATGGCTAAAGCAGCTCGACCAGTTGTTGCACTTAAAAGAACTTTAATTGAATTGGGGTCACTACCAGGAACAGAATTGAATCTGTATGTTAAAGCCTGATAAATAGCAGAAATTAATCTACTTTTACCCACTTTTACCAGCCTGGCCACTTACAAATTCGTGAAGCACGGTTTTGAATTAATATTATGTCAAACATGTGAAAAATATAATCGTTGTTTCATATTTAACGAACAAACCAACTCATTTAAAATAGTTTCTGATATAACTGGTGGTAATTTAATAACACCAGAGCCATTGTCATTTACATCAGGATCCACTAATCGAATAATGTTTGTACTGTCGTCAATTTAGGGTACGGCAAATGGTAAACCTAGTTCAGACTGTGTTTCAAAATAATTATATTTTCGTCGATTAGTGGTAATAATTTCCATATTTTGCTGACAGACATCCCGATAATTTTTACTTAATATATCCGTATCTTCGTTTTTCCAAGGAAGATACAGCAACCTGCTCGCGAAAACAATTTTCGGGATCAGTTCCCAAATTATAACGCCAATATCGAATAATTGCAGCTTTTGTGTTTTTTTTTACAAAACCACTACGGTTTTTTAATGGCAATAACATTTTTTTTTCTCCGTAGTGGATTCGATATCGTGGTCTTCGCCATGTCCGTTGTCTGAATTCCATTTCCTCTAAACATTTACGTGACTTAATCATGTGAACACTTTCATTAGAGCGACAGGTGTTAATGTAGGTGACAACTTCACTACATTCTGAGAGATGCATACCCAAGACGTTATAAACAGGTTATAAACAGCTTCTTGAGCTGAAACTTCAGAGCCGTGAATGAATTTATTGTCTAAATGTGGGAGCTTTTGTTTTACAGAAAAGTTTCCATGTTTTATTTCCTCTATTGCGTCATTCGTAATTTTAGAAATCCCACGGCTGGATTTATTTATGTAATTAACAATATACATCACGCATATGGATCTAAAACATACTGGACGTCAATATTACATCACGCATATGGATCTAAAACATACTGGACGTCAATATTCGCTCTATGCAGACTTAAAATCTCTGAATTAAAAGTGTTTATAAATGTATCTGAAACATTTCTTTTCATGAATCCGCATTCTTTTTAAGATTTGACCGTAGAGTCAATATATAAGAATCTCTAGACAGTTCAATTTGTTCTAAAAACTGTTCCAAAGTCCAATTTTCATTTATATTTATTTTTTTCCAGGAAGTTTCGAATTTTATTATAGTTATTGCAGTGTTCTTCATTTTTTTAATGGCCATTTAGTGGCGTTAAAATACAAGTTTTATCTAAAGGTGAATGCGGTATACCGACATATTTTTTATCCTTTATATTTTCTAAGACATGATCGGGTGTGGGAAGTCTTTGATAATCGATTAGACTTTCGAGACCTGCAATATTATTATTAGTAGTTATAAATTTATCAATAAAATTTTCTACATTATTAACACTTCCTGCATCTTCAAGGTTTAACTTGGGAGCATCATTAAGTCAATACAATCCATGAATAAAAATGTTTAACACAAATTTGCCCAAAGATTTTCGACGCATTTTTGAATAATTTAAATATAGATTGAAAACGTTAATCAAAATAACGTGTACAAGTAACCGGATCTGCACGAATAAGGCGAGATTTGGTTTTAAAATCTAAATTTTCAGCATCGTGTTCGGTCACATCTTCTTGGTCTACAACTTTCCTTAAAATCATAACTCCAATAAAGTTGGTATACCAAGTTGACGAATCATACCTAACACTTTCTTCTTCTCTGATTCCCAGTGTGCCGGGGAAGATCTTACTCCTCTTAAAATATAATATGCATCGTTCTGTTGTATAAGTTGGTTCACGTAACTATCATTTAATAAATTACCAGCGGTATGACTTGCATTTCCACTCTTTTTCCGTTTTTTACGTAAGCAAGTTGAAATTGAATTTCTAATACTACTGAGTTCATACTTTTTGTAGGTATAAAATATTTTTTCTGTAGTTGCACACCGTCTATTGAAACGTCTTATTTCGGATCGAGCTATTTTCGAATAAGTCAATTGAACGGATGGATTACGGGCAATACCACAATAAATACTTGTGAAAGAGAGTTCTTCAGACTGGGAGTCGAAGAGCATATCAAATGGTCGACGACCTTCACCGGGAGCCAGGACAATATTTTCTATAAATTCATTATCTAAAAGAGTTTCTTGACCTCCTGGATTTAAATTATCTGGATGAAAAGCATCGAACTCATTGAGCAACTCTAGTTCAGATTTAAATTCAGGCTCATGATTTTGATTTCCGAGCTCACTCAAATCATTGATTATGGTTTCATCTTCAGGCAAAACAACAAACGGTACGTCAGACTGACTAGTGTAAACAATATTTTCTAGCCAGTTATTTGATAAAGTCACACCATCCTCAACATACAAAGGTTGTTGAATTAAAAAGCGAGCTGCTTCTAAAACACGTCCAGGGCGAATGTTATCAGTCATAAAATTATGACTGTATCGAAGACGCCGCTTCAAATGTACTTGAATGACGTGACTTTGATCAAAAGTTATGGGAAGAACTCCCACAGTACTATCAATAGATATAGGTACATTTACTACAGCACCTTTTAGAACACATTGCCTGTCATATCTCAAGGTTCTGATTTGCATAAATGGAATTCGGAGAGCAAGGAGTCTCTGTTCTAAACAGGTTAAATTTTGAAGAAATTCAGGAATGTCTGGGAAATGCAAATTATTAAATAAACAAATAGGCGCAATCCGTCCTTTTAAAATCAACTGACGACAGTTAGAACAAAATTTAGCACAGCTTCCACTCAATAAATGAGGCATTAAATTGGCTAAAAAAAAACTTTATGAGCAAAAAACAGAGAAAATTTTTGAATTATTAAAATTTTGTCCAATGATTTGACTTGAGTCGGGAACCATAATCCGCCACAGCTATTACAAATTACAGTAGGGCCATGTTTTATATTTGAATTATAATTATTTAATGTTCTGAGATTTTCTGAGAATTTCTTTATCTCCGAATTTATAAGAATTTTTCTCTATCGAAAGTATCCTTTCGTTCAATCTGTGACGGATTTCTCACATTTTGAGCAGAGCTTTCTGTTGTTCTATTTTCCGGTTTAGAACGGTAAGTGATAACTCTAATCTCTGAAAGTAGCTGATCGAAATTTTTCTGCTCAAAAATCGCTTCCTGACGGATGGCTTGAGTATTTGCTAATTGCTCAGCCTGTCTATAAGATTCGTCTTTTCGCCTGTTGTAGCGTCTGACAGTATCTTTCGTCTGTTCGTCCTTTCTGTAAGCTTCGTTTTGTCGCCTGTCGTGGCGTCTGTCAGTATTTTTTGTCTGTTCTTCCTGTCTGTGAGCTTTGTCTTGTCGCCTGACATGTGGTCTGCCAATATCTTTCGTCTGTTCGTCTTTTCTGTAAGCTTTGTCTTGTCGCCTGTCGTGCCTGTCAGCATTTTTCGTCTGTTCGTATTTTCTGAAAGCTTAGTCTTCTCTCGTTTTACGCATTAAATTTGCTATTTTAGAACGTTTTTGAGCAGAAGATTGTTTTTTTATTTTAGGCATGATTCAAAAAAATAAATTAAATTTTACTATGTATATACAATTGTTAGTATTTAAATATTACGTATAGTATTTGTTAGTATTGAAATTCCAAAGTTAGATAATTTCTTAAATATTTGTTTTTCAATTTGAAAGTAACCTTGTATTACTAAACTACTCTCCACTAGAAATATATTGCTTTAAAAAAAATTATTTTGCAAAAAATAAATTTGTGAATGCTGAAAGTAAATAAACAAATTTAAAAAAAATAATCCATTGATTAACAGCATAGGGTTATTGAAACTCTGATTATATTTAAAACTAATTAAGAAATAAGATAATTTAAATGAAAAAAAATAAAAATCTATTACTGGCATTTTTAAAAACAAAAATTCAATTTAAAAAAAAATTAGTTTCGCAGGTGCTGCTTTAACTTAGCGAATTTCCTAAGAATTTAAACAAATATTTAATTAAATAATTTTATAGTTATGAAATGGAGTTTTAATTTTCAGATTTGATTCAGTAGTCTTGATTTCTGGAGGAAAGAGAACAGTGTGTTGATGATGTCTTGGTCATCTCCGAGTGCGATAGCCATCGCATCAGGGAAGTTTTTTTTTTTTCGAATATGTTTTAATTTTTTGCATCTCATGAGAATATGGTTTACTGTAACTGGTTCTTTACATAGTTCACATATCGGTTGAGGAGTTTTTTTTAGAATATATGAGTGCGTAATTCTTGTGTATCCGGTCCTTAGACGTGTTAGTATTATTTCGTGTTGTCTTTTGTTTTGGTAGCTTTTTTGCCATTCGGTTGTATTTTGTTTAATATTCCGTAGCTTATTTTGTGTAATTCTAGACCATTTGTCATCTCTTTTTCCTTTTAGGAGTAGTTTTATCGCATTTATAGCATCTTGGCTTATAATTGTTTGTAGGGGTGTTCCATTATCATGTGCGTCTTTGGCTGCTTTGTCTGCTAGTTCATATCCTGGAATATTAATGTGGCTTGGTACCCATAGTAGTACGATTGTTGGTTGATATGGTTGAGTGAGGGTATGCATTTTTTTTTGTATGGTCTGTATAAGTGAATTTTGTGTGTTTTCATTTTGAATAGCTTTTAGTGTGCTTAGAGAGTCGGATGCTATTAAGATTTTGTGTAATTTTTGTTTATTTGATTGAACAAACTTTAATGCCTGATAAATTGCCAATGCTTCAGCCGTGAAGTTTGTAGATATTGAATTTAATTTGAATTTGTGTGTCTCAACTTCATTAAGTATAAATGCACAGGTGGTCGATGTTGTTGTTGAGGAACCATCGGTATGTATAGTTAAGTAGTTGTGATATTTAGTGTGTCTGAGTTCACTAAACATTTGTTTATAAAGTTCGGTTGGAGTTGAGTGTTCAGCATTTTCATTTAAAGTAAGATCTACATTAATTATTAATCTTTGCCATGGGGGTAGTAGATGGATACTGTTTTTAAGTAGGATATTGTTGGCTAGATTTAGGCTTATATTTAGATTTTCTAGTATGAGATTTTGGGATAAAGCAATTGGTTTAGGAAGAGATTTTTTTAAATCAAATATGTGCTTGAATATGAGGGGAGTTTTGAGGGAGCGCCTTAGTATATCACTTTGTCTTTCTTGGATTTTGATGCATATTTTCGATAACAGGAATGATCTTCTTTCTGTCAGATTTGGTTCTCCCAGTAATTATCCTTATTGCAGAGTTATTTATAATGTCTAGGGGGTTCAGAGTTCTTGGTTTGGCGGATGCATATATATGACATCCATAGTCTAATTTTGACCTTATGAGTGCAAAGTATATTTTTTTTTAGAGTTTTGCGGTCTGATCCTGTGTTTTTGTTGGATAGTATTTTAAGGATATTCATTTTTCGAGTGAGTTCATTTTTGAAATAATTCGTATGTGCAGTCCATTTGAGTTTTTCATCAAAGGTTAGTCCTAGAAATCTTTTAATGTTTGTGTTTTCTATGGGTTCATTGTTTATTTGTAGGTTTAGTTTATGTTTAGTTTTTCTATGAAAGGACATATATTTGGTTTTTGACGTTGGGAATCTGAGACCATTTTTTTTATCCCAGTCGTTTATTTGGTTTATTGCCTGTTGTAAATATGTTTGAGTATAGTTGAGGTTGGATGTTGGAATATAAATTAGTATGTCATCAGCATATATGAGGAAACGTGTGGGAAATGGAATTATTTGTGCAATGTCGTCAATAGCTATATTAAATAGAACTGCAGAAAGACGTATGTATGTGAATATTCACCATTTACTTTAACTTTAAATGTTCGTTCTGTCAGAAAGTTTTTGATATATAAAGGTAGATTGCCTCGCAATCTCCATTTGTGTAAAGTTTGGAGAATTTTATGTCTCCAGGTGGTGTCAAAGGCTTTCTCTATATCAAATAAAACTGTATTTAGGTTTTGATTGAATGCAAATGCGGTTAATATCGATATCTAGTATAGTTAGACAGTCCAGCGTTGATCGCTGGATTCTGAAACCATACTGTTGATTGTGGAGCAGTGAGTTTTTTTTCTAACATCCATTGGAGCCTTTTATAAACCATGCGTTCTAGTATTTTTGAAATATGGTTTGTGGGGGAGATGGGTCTATAGCTAGATGGATCCAATTTATTTTTGCCCTTTTTGTATATAGGTATAATAATGCATTCCTTCCAACTGTTGGGGATTTCGCCTGTTGTCCATATTTCGTTCAATATATCTAGTAGTAAAGTAAGGGACGATTCGTGTAATTTTTGTAGCATTTGTATATGAATCTTGTCCGGACCAGTTGAGGATTTCTTAATTTGGTTAACTGACAGTGAGATTCATGGAGTGTAAATGGGTGGTTGTATTCTAGTTGGTTGTTGGTGGTTAAGTCTGTATTGGATGTGGTTTCAATTTTATTTCTTTGTTGAAAATAGTTGTCATTAGGTTGATTACTATTAGATATATTTGCGTAGTATTTTGCAAGTTTTATGGCAATGCCTTTGTTTTCTATTACTATTTCACCATTAGAGCTAATTGCATTGATTGAGTTCTGGCAGGTAGTAATTCCCCAATTAATTTTATTAATACTGTTCCATATATCTCGCTCTGGTATTGCTATTAATATTTAGGGTAAAGTTATTCCAGCATTTTTGTTTTTCTTTTAATATTTCTTGCATCACTTTCGCTCTTAGTTTTTTATACTCCTGGTAGTATTCTTGCAAGTTTGTTTTTTTATACTTCCTGATCATACTTTTTCCTTTTTTAATTAATTCAGCCATATCCCTGTTCCACCAGGGGACCTGTTTATTTTTGTGGTGTATATATTTTTGTTGTATGCATTGTGGTACTGCATTGTTAATTGTATTGTGTAAAAGATTTAATCTTTCACGCAGGGTGTTGGGAGTATCAACAGTAGTTTTTGTTTATAATTTGTACTTTTCCCAGTCAGCATCCTTAAATATGCATTTTACTGTTGTGTGATTAATCTTTGGTTGTATTAAATGATCAATCAATATAGGAAAATGATCACTAGAGCACAGGTCTCCGTGTGTGTCCCATTTGAGACTTTTGGAAAGAAGTGTGGTGGATAGTGTTATATCAATATTTGAGAACTTGGCTGTAGATGTTGAAAAATGTGTAGGTTTATCACAGTGTTTAATATCGTTAGATTGTCGTTAGTAAATATCAAGTTGTCGCGGTATCCTGGCTCTCTTTTTACTTCAAAGGAGCGCTGCCCGAATCTGCAATGATTCCGATACTCGACAAAAACAAAAAAAAATATACTAGTAAAAGATTTTACTAAATATTTTGTAATGAAATGACACGCACGTTTTTTGTTAAAGAAAAGAGAAAAAAAAAGTTAAATTAAACACAAGTTTTTACGAAACAAAAAAAAAACCTGATTTTATTGCTTAAAAAAGAATGATTATCCAATTTCTTTTTCAACAATTATTTTAATTTTTTTTTTCACACAATGTCAAACTTTGAATTACTTGATCAAATTACTTGTACAAATTCCAACTTTAACTTGATCTGGATTGAACAACAATTATATACTTTGAACTAATTAGACAATATTAAACTTTGAACGAATCAGACAATAGTCGATATAAAACTTTTAAACGAATCAGACAATAGTCGATATAAACTGATTTGAATCGACACTGGTCACCGGTTTATATACCCACCATGGGTCGTTCTAGAATATGATTGTTTTTTTGAATAAATTTTTTTTTTGACAATATATTTTCGCATGGAGGCTTCTAGAATATTTTCAACAACCATGGACGTAGTCGGAGTGTTCAGATTGTTTATAAAATTAATTAAAAATTATAATACCTCTCCTTAGGTTTGACCCATAGTCATACCCCGCTTGGTTGATATTTAACCAGCGACTTAATGAACACGGCCAGTTTGAATTCAAAATCTATACACAAATTTTATGATACATTCATTACTGTAAGCTAGCTTACTTCTGTTTACTTGTTTTACAAAAATTATCTTGTTTTTACAAAATTATTTACTTGTGATCTATTTATGTTATTTATTAAAAACATTCAAATTGTATGACTTTTGATTAAAATTAAATTATATGTAATAATTTTTTTTCAATTTTTGATTTTTTTTAAAAATAGAAAAACTTTAAATCAAAAGCATCTATTAATCTTATTATCATTTTTCGACTTAAAAAAAAAAACTTAGTTTAAGAAAATAAATAAATCGAGCTATATTATTTTCATTTTGTACTTCTTTCAAAAGAGAAAAACATTGTTTTGTTAAATATTTTTCTTAAATATTGTTTTTAATATTTTTCTATTTCATAATTAAAATGTGTGTTGGATCAAAAAAATTATTCTCAATAATTTTCATTACAACAAAGTTTTCAATTTGTTTTCCACGAGTGTCTGTGAATTCACTTCCTATAAGTGTTGTATGTGTGTTTAAGTCTCCTAATATTATGTATGGTCCGGTTAGTTGGTCAGTTATGTTTTGAATGTCGTGGGTAGTAAATTTTTTATCAGGTGGAATGTAGATGTTACATATTTTGAATTTGTATTTTTGTGTGAGGTAAATTTCTACAGTTATTGCTTGCAGAGGGGTTTCGATATCGATTTGTTTGGCATATACATTTTTATGTACGTAAGTAGCAACTGCCCCGAATGCTTTTCTATTGTCTATATAGTCGTGTCTAAACTGATTTTAGTTCATTAGTAGCGCTGTTTGGTCAGGTGCCAAGTGAGTTTCCTGCAAGCATAGTATTTTGGGTTGATAGTTGTTCATTAGTAATTCAGACAGCCTTGCACAGAGGCCATTGACATTGTATTATAGTTTTATTATGATCCATGGTAAGTTGAAACTACGTCTTCGTACCAGTACTTGATGCATCAGTATCATTGTCTGATTTTTGTTTAGGGTTAGTTGTAATTTTCTTTTTTTGCCTGGTAAGTGCGGATTTAGCGTTTGGATTATTTTCTGGGATAAAATACAGTGCATCTATCATTTCTATGATGTGTTCTGGGCGTATATTGAGTGCTTTTATACTTTGATTAATTTTTTTTGGATTTGTGGTGCCTTGTGTGTCAATTATAAATTGTTCAAATTTGAGTATGTATTTTTCAGGTTCTAATGTCATGGGTTCTTTAAATATTTGAATAAAATCTATTGTTTGTTTTTCAATTTTGGGATTTTTATTATCTGGTCTTTTTTTGATGTAGTTGGCTGGTTTGTTATATTAGGATTTTCTTGGAGAATTGATACATTTTCTAAGGTAATACTTCTTTGTGTTTCTAAGCATGGAGTTGGAGTAGCGGTTATGTTTATTGATTGTTCATTTTCAGAGTCTTGAGTACTGCTGGTGCTTAAATTAGAATGGGGACGTTTGAGATTTTCATTTTTCTCATTTGAGGTGCTTTTTTCAATTTCGTTTGGATTGTTATTTGGAGTTAGTGTATCAGATTCTATTGTTTCGGATATTGGGTGAGAAATTAGATTTTGTGTATTTTTCTGTGTGGTTAGGGGTGTTGTGTCTGCAGTATTTGGAGTTGATAGTTCAGGTGTATGTATTATCAGATTGTGTACGTCTGCATTCGTTTTCTAAATGTCCAAATCGATTACATATTTTGCATCGTTTCTCATCAAGAGTAATATATATGTTGTATAGTTCATTATCATAATTTATTTCTATTTTTTCAGGTATTTCAGGGTGATCTTGTTTAACGAAGATGTATCTCCTGAAGCTTTGCACATGTTTAAGATTATATTCTGAGAATCCAGCGGATATAAAGTATAAGTCAGATATAGGGCTAAGTCCAATTTTTTGTAAGTTATATATGATTTCATCTGGTATAGTTGGAAAGGTTGAGACAACTATTCTGTGAGTTGGTGATATGAAGCTTCTAATTTGGATATCTATACCTTGTACTTTTATAGTTTTATGTTTATTGATTAATGTTTGTAAATCTTCTTTGCTTTGTAAGTAAACACAGATTCGGCCGTTAGATATGGGTGCAGTAAATAAGATTTTATTTGCATCAATATAGTTTGTTAATGAAATGATGTATTCTTTATATGGTATTCCTTGAATTTTTTGGATTATTAGCGCTTGGTTCTTTTGGGGAATATTTTGGTTTTGAGTGTATACCATTTTAGAAATTTTTGATTTTAGTATTGCGGAATATGTATTCTTTTTATTTTGTTCGTTGGTTAAATTTGTATTGTTATTTTGATTTGAGGTATTAGTTAAGTTTGTTGATGCATGTTGGATAGGTGTAATGTTATTTTAGTGTATATGAGTTAGGTTTAATTTAAATTTGTATAAATAAAAGAAAATAAAGATATTCTGATGAAAAATGTTCTTTTGATATTCATTTCCACTCACCTTAGTGAGCGGAGAGGTAAAACACAATATTTATTTAATTTAGTTAATTTTGATATTTTATTTATACACAAATGAATAAAAAGTTGTTGAAAAACACTATTATTATTAGTAGCACTGGTAACACTGTATTATTTTTTAATTGTTACATAATGATTATGTTGCATGCAAAAAAAATAAAGTAAAGTATTAATGTAATACTATTTAAAGCACAACAATCGATGTCTGTACTGGTCAATCAACAAACATTTATTTACAACATATGGATAAATAAAGTACATATATTTACAAAGTTCAAAACTAAAAATAATAGCATTCTAAATGTTAAGTAATCAGTATGATTATCCTATAAACTGAATAATAGATTGACCGAATTAGTAAACCATTACATCACTTATATATATATATATATATATATATATATATATATATATATATATATATATATATATATATATATATATGTCGTAACCTCCAATTCTATCGTAGGAAAACCAATTTGGTTCGACAATTGTTATTTGTTTTCCAAAGAATCGAATGCGACTGGAAATCTTGGTTTTCGGTTCTAACTAGATCGCCACTTGATTTTATCGATAAATACAAGAAACGGAGCTTTGACTTTTAAATAATTAACGTTTTGAAATGTTCACTTTACCTTTTTTTCGACGATAAGTTATTTATAACTTATTGTGTTGCGGTTTTAGGTTTGATTTCAATTATAACACTTTTGATTTTTGTTTTAATAAAGTTTGTTGATTTGTATTTATTTAATTAATGAAAATCACTTAAAGTACAACAATAATAATTACAACAATTAAAATAATGTAAAAAATTCTGAACATAATAATTATTTCAAATATTAACGTCAAAAATTGTTTTAAATGTATTAACTTGTCAAAGACTTCTTAACTTGAAAAAATGATTTTATTTATAATAAAATTAATGCAAAGCTTGCCTAAAAATCTGTATGAGAAAATATTTGTATTTTAATATACTATTGTATGAGAAAAGAATTTATTTAATTATATTGTGAGAAAATAAGGAGTCAGCAAAATACATATTATGGGAATTTTCAGTGTAGGTAGATTCCAGTATACCACAATCCTCCCCCATTAAAAGAATTTCTGCAGTTTCTTGAACGAGGAAATTCTTAAAGTTTGACCTGACGGATTGCACGACGACCAGTAATACTTGATGATTCTGATGGTGCCCGCCTTCTGGGTTGTAGAAATACAGTTCCTTGAGTTGGTTCATATACTATTTTCGATTCGTATGGTTGAACTTGATTATTTCTGTTTTTCCCAAACAAACAGTTATAGAAGTTGAAAGTGTCTCCATTAGACTTTCTACATGGAAGTAAGCAGTTAACTGTTTTTGAAATTAGTGTTGTAAATACTTTGAAGATTCCATATTTGTAAGTGTAATAGCAAATGATTAACGATACCAGACCAAGTCCGAAGTAGCATAGCCATGTATAAATTACGTTTTCGTATTTTATTATAAACGGTTTATTTAATTGTGTTTGTAGGTTTTCATCCATTGTTTTCAGTTGATGTTGCGTATATTTGATCTCGTTCAAATCTAGATTTCTTAGTTTGATAGGTTTTAATTGTTCTGGACTAAGTTTTTCTTGTTTGAAAAGATATTTGCAACAATCGTCTTCCAAAATGTTTACTTGTGGGATATGCAGATAAGCGGTTATATTTCGTATTGATAGTTCTGGTTGTAGAATAATGTTGTTCGTGATAAAGCGACAATCTCCATTTATCTTTAACAGACCCATGCCATTTAGAGTTGATTCTTGATCTTCTCCAGTGTTACAAAGTAGACTTCCTTTTGTTGATTTTGACAATATAAATAACCATTGGTTTTTGGATATTTGTTGCCAAATTTCAGGTTGAGCCATTATATTTGTTGTTTTGCATGATTTTGGTATACTCTGTTCTTCCAAATCAAACATTTCTAATTCACATATGTCCGTTGAGCGTCGTTCCATTGTGTCAATGTGTTTGCAAATGTATAAGTCATTTAGACGAATGCATTTGTCGAGCTGTTTAAGTAATGCGAATTGTGATTTACCTCTACTTGATATTAAGTAAGGAAAATCAATTGTGATATAGGATATTTGACTTGAATTTTTATGTGGAGTAGGTAAGGGAAATACTTGAAATAGGTTGAATTCTGAAATTTGTGCTATTGGTATTTTAATTAATATTACCAAGGTATAATCCTTTATGAAAACTTTAACATCCATAATTCTATAATAATACTCGATGCTTTCCGGTTCTACTTTGATTGGTAATGATAGCGAAGTTATTGGCTTTAATTCGTTATACAGGGTTGTAGGGTTAATTATGTTGTAATCGATAATTCCGTGTCTTATGAGCGTTAGAGTCATACTGTAAGATTGTAGCTGTCTAATATTTATATCGTTTATTTGTTTTATTAGTAGCAAATGATCTAAAATCTCAATTTCCAAAGAATTTTCGTTAATTGCTGCGGTAGATTTATTTACAAATTTATTAAAAGAGTTTATATTAGCATTCAATTCCTGTTCCGCGTCTTGTATCGTTTCTAAAGTTTTATTTAAAGTATTCATTGTATCCGAAAGTATTTTGATTTGATCTTTCATCATTAGATGAGTGGTTTTTCGATCTTCGATCAGGGAGTTAATTGAATTAGAATAGAATTCTGAATCGTCTGAGTCCGGAGTCCCTACTAACCATTTTAGTATCTTAGACCCTGCATTAATAAGACCTCGACGTTTTCTCAGAAGAGTTTTTGCGGTAGTTGGTTTATCTAATTGTAAGTTATGTGATTGGACGGTATTAATTAATGATTTGATTTCAGTAAATTGTTGCACTAGTAATTTTTGTTGCAGTTTGCAAGCTGCTGCATTTGAATGATTACTTGGTATCATAAAGCATAAAGCGTAAGATTTGTGGTAAAAGCGTGTTGCTAAATTTAAATTATCACTAAAAGTAGTTGTATTAATAAAATGTAGAAGTGTTAACTGTCGATTACATAATTTTGCATCTCCAAGGCGTTTGAAAAATAATCCTGGTGATTTTTCAATTCGTTCCACCTGTAGTTCTGTTGTCGTCCGGTGAATTAACATAAGCATGAACAATATGAACATCATCTGAAATGTAACGTTTTAAGTTATTTTCGTGATATGTCTTGTTGGATTTTTTCATTTTTATGGTGACTGTATGTGATTCGGGATGGACTGAAATGACTTTGAAGGGACCTCTGAAACGATTGTTGAGTTTTCCTGGTGCTGCTTGGCCTTCTTTTATTAAAACTTCGTCTCCAACATTAAAGGTACGAGGTTTGGTTTGTTTTTTGTCGTACTGGGCTTTATTAACTTGTTTGCTTTTTGTTAAATTTTCTCGTGCTGCTGTCCTTAAACGTTTTATTTTTTCTTGGACTTCTTTTGACAGATTTTGATAAGTTTTTGTCGTCATGTTTCTTTCGAATGATGTTGGAATATTTGGTTCTATTCCAAATACTAAAGTATACGGAGTTTCATTTATTGATCGGTTTTTATGACTGTTGTATGAAAATGTTGCTAGGTATAACATTTCATCCCAATCATTCATATCCGTGTTAATATATGCTCGAAGGTAGTTTTCTATGTATGAATGTGTTCTTTCTAATGATCCATTCGTCTGTGGATGGTATGGTGAGGTTAATTTTTGTTTAATGTTAAATATTTTATTTACTTCTTTTATTAAAGCGCTGGTAAAAACTGGATCCTGATCCGTGAGAATTGCTTTAGGAAAACCGAATGTACAAGCGTACTTTAGGAAATAGATGGCTGTTGTTTCGGCTTTTCTATCGGACATCGGAAAAGCTTGTAGATGTTTTGTTAAATGATCTTGAATTGTTAAAATGAACTTGTTTCCACTGGATGTGACTGGTAAAGGACCAACAAAATCCATTGAAATTTCATCGTTGAAGTTTTCCGCCGTTGTAGTAATGACCATTGGTGCTTTGTTTGAGTGGGAAGCTTTTGTTTTCTGACAAGTAGGACATTTCTTGATATAGTTTTCAACGTATGTCTTCATACCTTTCCAAAAGTATTTTTCTCGAAGTTCACTGTAAGTTCTTGAAACACCTGGATGCCCTCTGAGTGGAGAATCGTGATATTCTTGTAAAAGTCTTTTCTTTTCTTCATCGGTCCGGATGATGGTTGTGGTTGTTCCTTCCTCAGATGTAGTATTCTCATTTGTTTCTTCTTCATTGGTTTCCGCTTCGTTTGTATTTTCTTCATTTGGTATGATGACAATTTCATCATCATTTTGGTTAGATGTAGATGGAGCTGGTTCCATTTGTCCGTTATTTTCATCATTTAACGTGTTTAGTTCGTCCTGTAGAATATTTTGTATTTCATCTTCAGTCAGGAGCGTACTGTAGTTTATGTTTTCAGTAACAATTTTTTCAATGTTATTATTAAAGTGGTATAAAAGTAAGTTATTAAAGTATTTTATAGTTATTGATTTATCTATAAGTTTTAAATCGACGAAAGTATTGAAGTCAGGTGAAGTGAGTGCCACTTCGTCAATTGTTTCGTAGAGAGTTTTTTGATTAATTTTATGGTTTTCGTGTTGTTTTAAAATCAGTAAAATTATGTTTTGATTTACATTTTCTTTTCTTAAAACTTGACCAATATTAGTATTTTGGATTTCGTTGAGAGAGAAATTATTTAATATAAATGATTTTAAATTCTCGTTAATGTTTAAGTTTTTTGTACATGGTATTATTAAATTTTTAATGGTTGATATTTCACAACCTGGGTTGAATCTTATTATTGGGTTTGATTTTTTATGAAACTTTTGAAAATCTTCGTAGGATTTTTCTTTATCAATCATTGAAACGAATATTGGGCGGCTAAGAGTGTCTGCCGTGTAATTTGTTTTTCCCGGTGTGTAGTTTATTTTGTATTGGTAATTCATGAGTTTAAGTCTCCAACGTACCAGTCTGCTAGTAGGGTCTTTAACCGAATTTAACCAAACTAAGGGGCGGTGATCGGTTTTTACCAAAACTTCTCGACCATAAAGGAAATGGTGAAAATTTTTTATAGTTTTCAAAATAGCAAGGCATTCCTTTTCTATTGTTGAGTAGTTTTGCTCGGCTTTGTTTAACGTATAAGAGTAGTATGCAATAGGCAAATCTACCCCGTCGTACAATTGTGTTAGTACCCCACCTATGGCTAGATTTGAGGCATCTGTGGTAATTGAAAATGTTTTATTATCATCAGGATATTGCAGTATTGGTGCGGATGTTATTTTTGATTTTAATGTTTCGAAAGCTGTTTTACAGTTTTCGTCAAATATAAATTTTTGGTTTTTCTTTAACAGTTTTGTTAAAGGTTTGGCTATTTCACCATAATTTTTTATGAATTTTCGGTAGTATCCAGTGATACCCAGAAAACTTTGGATTTGTTTTACGTTTTTTGGTTCGTTTAAATTTAATATTTTTTCTATTTTTTCTTTTTGTGGCTTGATGCCTGATAGGGTTATTGTATGGCCCAAATATTTTAAATCCTGTTGGAAGAATTCACATTTGTCCATATTAATTTTTAAATTATTATTTTTGAGTATTTGTAAGATTTCTTTTAAGTATTGTATGTGTTCATCTAAACTTCTTCCAAGGATAATGAGGTCGTCTAGATAACACATGCATTTATTTTGTAGGATTTGGTCATGAAATATTTCGTTCATCAAAGTTTGGAAAGTTGCAGGCGCATTAACCAAACCAAATGGCATACGAAGGAATTCAAAGTGGCCGTTGCCGATAGTAAATGCTGTCTTGGGAATATCCTCAGATTTGATCGGAATTTGATGAAATCCACTTGCCAAATCAAGGGCTGTAAAATATTTGTTTCCTCCTAAGTTTGATAATATTTCGTCAATTCGTGGAACTGGATAATTATTTGGGATTGTTTTTTGGTTGAGCATCCTGTAATCTATGACTATACGATACTTCTTAACGTTTGAATGATCTAATTTTTTGTCGACTATCCAAACAGGAGAGTTGTACGGACTCTTACTTTTACGAATTATATTATTTTTTAATAGTTCGTCAACTTGCCGTTGAGCCTCTTCGCGTAAATGTTTGGGTAAAGGATAAATTTTATTTTTAATTGCAATGCTCTCATCGATCAATTTAATTTCATGTTCGATTTTGTTAGTGCAACCCGGTACATCATTTTCTAATTTAACAATAGAATTATATTCCATAACTAGTTCAGTAAGTTTGGATTTTTCTTGTTCAGTTAGTCTGTCTGTACGTAAAAGTTTTAAAATTTCATCTTTTCTAGATGGTTCAATTTTAGTATTAAAAATTTGTACGGGGTCTAAGCAAATTGAATTTGTTTTATAATTAATTATAGCGTTATGCTTAGATAAAAAGTCCGTACCTAAAATTCCATCATATGGAACAGTGTCGCTGTCCATTAAATGAAAGAAATGGTGAAAATTGTGATTATTTTTTGTCATATAAATTGAAACAAGTCCAAATGATGTAATTTCACCGTCGGTTATTCCTTTAACTTTTATTTTAATGTTTGAATTTATTTCTGTTTTGTGATTTGGGTTCAAATTATTAACTTTTAATAAACTAACGCTTGCGCCAGTGTCAATTAAAAATTTAAATTGATCGTTTCGAGAATGTTTAGAATTAAATACGAGTTTTTTATCATTCATTGCATTTGGAAGTTTTGTGAAGCCCACTGTGTTGATTTGCTCGTAGTTGGGGCTTCCATTAACCCGAGCGAGTTGTAGTTTAAAGAGTGCGTATTTTTATTTGAACTACCAGAAGTGCTTGGATTATTTGTATTGTTTGCACTATTAGTGTGAGCTACTTTGGGATTTGAATTATTTAAATTTTCATTAAAACGTTTTTTGCGACATTCGTCAATAGTATGCCCTTTAAATTTACAGTAGGTGCATTGTTTGACATTATTATTTGATCGTGAAGTTTCTCCACTACTATTAGATTGTGAATTATTTTTGTTTCTACAGTCTTTAGTATTATGATTACTTTTTCTACATATTTTACAGTATTTTCGCGAATTATTCGGTTGAGTGCTGTTTAGGTGTATATTCCTAAGTTGATTCTGCATGCTAATGAATGCTTCTTCCTCACTAGCTATGGAGAGAGCCTCATTCATTGAATTGCAATTTTTATGTCGTAAAATATTTGAGATTTCAGGTTTACAATGGTGTGTAAACCGTCTTAAAGCCATATCTTCAATTAATGCTAATTTACCAACCAACATAGATTTGGAAGTTGTTTTTTGTTTAACTTTTTGAACTATTCGTGAATTTAAACGTTCAATACGCGAATAAAATTCTTTAATTGATTCGTTAGGTTTTTGTTTACATGTTTCAAGTTGTTCTTGTAAAAATGTTAAGCTTTCAGTAATTTGAAAAATTTGTTCTAATTTTTGTTTTAAATTTTCAAATGTTGTGATATTAGTAGCATTTAGTTTGTTTTTCACATCGGAAGATACCTTAGAAAATATTAATGCAGTTAGCGCTCTTTTTTGTGAATCTTGAGCTAAACTTAAAGCATTTTCAGCGTTTTGTAAAAAATTTTGTAATTCAGAAGGATTACCATTGTATGGTGTTATCATTTGCGCGAGAAATGATATTGGAATTTTTTCTTCTGATAAAACAATTGATTCGTCATCCTCAGAGTATTCAGGGACAGGAGAATTATTTCGTGACGGATGAGAGGACATTATGAATGAAAAATAAATAAAAAATTTTTTGCAGAAGTAAAATAAACAATTCGCTTACCTTGATACAAGCTCGGCTATTGCTGCGTCTAGACCTGCACTGGTTTGTTGAATTGTTTTGATTGTAAAGTTGTAATTGTTGATTCACTATTGAATTGTTGTTTCATAAGCACCGTCTTGACCTGGTATTTCCAAGCTGGTAGTGTTTGTATGCAACACAAATTCTTCAGTTTCTCCAACAATCACTTTATTACGTTGTATCCTGGCAAGATCGCCAATTTTGTCGTAACCTCCAATTCTATCGTAGGAAAACCAATTTGGTTCGACAATTGTTATTTGTTTTCCAAAGAATCGAATGCGACTGGAAATCTTGGTTTTCGGTTCTAACTAGATCGCCACTTGATTTTATCGATAAATACAAGAAACGGAGCTTTGACTTTTAAATAATTAACGTTTTGAAATGTTCACTTTACCTTTTTTTCGACGATAAGTTATTTATAACTTATTGTGTTGCGGTTTTAGGTTTGATTTCAATTATAACACTTTTGATTTTTGTTTTAATAAAGTTTGTTGATTTGTATTTATTTAATTAATGAAAATCACTTAAAGTACAACAATAATAATTACAACAATTAAAATAATGTAAAAAATTCTGAACATAATAATTATTTCAAATATTAACGTCAAAAATTGTTTTAAATGTATTAACTTGTCAAAGACTTCTTAACTTGAAAAAATGATTTTATTTATAATAAAATTAATGCAAAGCTTGCCTAAAAATCTGTATGAGAAAATATTTGTATTTTAATATACTATTGTATGAGAAAAGAATTTATTTAATTATATTGTGAGAAAATAAGGAGTCAGCAAAATACATATTATGGGAATTTTCAGTGTAGGTAGATTCCAGTATACCACATATATATATATATATATATATATATATATATATATATATGTATATATATATATATATATATATATATATATATATATATATATATATATATATATATATATATATATATATATATATATATATATATATATATATATATATATATACATATATATATAAATTATAAAACTCGAAAAATAAAAGTCTTAAAAAAAACTGTATTTAATTTAATTTAAGTACAAATTATTAATATTTGATTTGATTATTCTAAGTACAATAATTATTAACTAATTATGAAACTTTGTCCACCAGTAATTACACAAATTGAACGTATGTCAAAAGTTGGTAATTAAAAGATGACGCCATTTCATTTACATCGCTATTTATACAATTTGGGAAATAATAGAAAAGTATTTTAGCATCGTATGCAAAACGTGGATAGTTTGATGTCGTCAATGGACATCCTGTTGACTTGAGTAATTTATATTTTACATGTGTTACTATATTCCAGGTTCCGTAACTCCTCCCTCCTTAAGACGGAAGCCTAACCATGAAAGGGTTAGCTGCAGGTTGTAATGTAATCATTTCTGGGGCTGTTGGTAGCGGTTGATCCTTTTTATTTCTGTACCGTTTACTAAAAATAAAAATGGTTATTATGGTTATGATTATTACGACAATGATGATAATATTTATTCCAATATGTGAAAAATGTTGAATCTTCAATAAGTTGATTTCTTCTGTGTTTCGTATGCTGTCTAATTTGAGAGTGTCAAATGTCGTATCGTTAGATAGTTGTTCAATCTTCATCTCGTTGTAAATAATTTGTTCTAACTTGTAATTGTTTAATGTTGATGATATTTCTCCATAAGTAATTCCATTAATAATGATTTTACATTGACTGTAAGTGATGTATAATTTTCCAATAAAATTTGTTATGTTCTTTCCGCAGGTCGTGTTGATGTTAATTGCATTATCTGTGTAGGCTATGATATGATTATTTTCGATTTCCTCTATAAAGTTCTTTTCCATTGTGTGGTGTAATAAACATTTAGCTGGTTCGTTTTGGATTATTTTTACTTCACAGTTATTTACGTTGTTGTTTTGCAGTTGAATGCGTGAACATAATGAAAGGTTATCTATTCTTCTGCAGGGTTTCTCAATGAATGCATTTTGCTTGGGGTTGTAGAGGATATAATTTGTTTTCGGTAGGATTATAGTATTGTTGATAGGTAAGGGTCTTAGTCTGTACGTCACGAATGTTTCGTTGGTATGTATCTGAGGGATTTGTACCGTGAATATTATGTTCGTATCGTTAAAATATGCTTTTAACTCGAGTATTTCATAAATTTGTTCATCATTGAAGTTTCTAAACATTGAATGTACTTTATCGCGGATTAAATTGAGTTCCTTTTTTGTTAAAATATGTTTTGATAGTAATCCAAGTTTGGCTAATTGTATTGATTCTATAATGCTATCTACGTGATCATTTAGTAAGTTTATTTGCATTTGAAGAGAAAAGAATACTTGTGTAGTAAGTAATTGTTTTTCTACCTTTTCGTAATTTTTTAATGAAAGAGTGACTACTTGCAAGTGTTCTTGTTCAGCATTAATAAAGTTTGTGATATTGTCAAATCGTTCAATCATTTGGTTGTTAAGAGTATGTTGATTTTTCAATGAATCGTTAATGAGTAGTGTATTATCCTGAAGGTTTTTTATTTGTTCATTTATTTCTTTTGCATCGTCGTTATCCATATTTCCTGATATTGCTTTTATTATTGAACCTAATGCGTTGATAGCTCCTCTTTTATTTCTTTTATTGAATTTCAGTGAATCTACTTTGTCTCCTAATGAGTTTAATGTTTTAGTAATTATTCTGGGGTTATAAAAGTAAGTATTATTCGTTTCTAGTGTATTAAAAGTATGAACTATTTCTAAATAGGTATTTTCTAAACTAGTTACGTTGATTATATGAATAAGGTTAATATAATGTTCTGTGATTAACGTTTTTCCTAAATTAAGTGCCAGTAATCCTCTAGTGTGGGTTAAGTCGTGGTATTCGACGTGCTGGCTGTAGGTGAGCGCGAATCTGAAACAGGGTGTTTCCTTATTTTTATTTTGTTTTTATGATATTTACGATTTTTGATAGTTTTGAATGTTATATTATTGTTACTCTGGACTTTGGCTTTATCGAAAGCGGGTAATAATTTAGTATTTCTTTGTGTATTTTTGATGTAAACATCTTGGTTTGGTTCTAATACGGGTGGGTTGTTGCGGTTTTCATTTAAATTTTGTATTTTGTTAGATAGTTTTTTGTTATTTTGTTCTATAATATCCCTAATAATTTTATTTTCTGAAAGTCTATGCAAGTTATAGTTGTTGATTGCATTATTAGTTTCGTTTTTGATAATTTGGTTTTCACGTATACCGTTTATGATTTCGAAAGGTGTCAATTTAGTGCTTGTATGAATCGAATTATTATAGACTAGGGTAGCCATATCAATTAATTCGTCCACTGGTGCTTGTAATTTCTTTACTCGTAATATTCTTAAAGTTTCTAATATTGTTGAATGTAATCGTTCGACGGGGGAATTTCCTTGAGACGAACGGGCGCAAGTCTCATGGTTTTTGATATTATACAAATGTAAATATTCTCTGAATTGGTAGTTATTGAATTCCGTACCTTGATCGTGATATATTTTTGTAGGTAGCCCATGTCGTGATAAGTATTGTCGTAAGCCCTTAAGTATATCTAAGCCGTTCCTTGAATTCATAGGTATTATTTCGGCGTATTTTGAGAATTTATCTAATATAGTTAAGAAATTTGATTTTTCTATTAAGAGTACGTCTATGTGAAGTATCTCAAAAGGTCTGGTAGTTTGTTCTGTTTGTGTTTGTTTAATGTTTAATGGGTGTCGTTCGTATTTGCCTTGATTACAAATATCACATGAGTTTATGAATGAAGTTATTTTTGGTTTCATATTATCAAAATAATATTTTCGTTTTAAGTGTTGCCACGTCTCTTCTATACCTCTATGTATGGTCAGTTCGTGATACTGTTTCATTAAATTTGATTGTTCGTCTGTATTTTCTATGTCTTCTAATACTTTTGTACATCGTATAATTTTATAGTTTTGGAAGTATTGTTCATGTACGTCTGATAATGTTTTGAATGTTTTTTCGTCGTTAGTGAGCACTGCATTAAGTTTGTTAGGGGAAAAATACTCTTTAATTATTTTTATTAAGTCGTTTTCGCTAAATGTTACTAGTTCAAATATTTGTCTTTTCTTAGTTTTAAATAGTGTTAAATTTTCGTATTTTTTTTCCTATTGTTCGTTCTAAGATTATTTGGTTATGAAATTCGTTTAAAGGTCTTTCGGCTATTCTAATGCCGTCGGAAAGATTTTCATCAGCTGAGTGTTGTGTGTGTATTTCTACTTGTTGTGATTCGTTGTTGTTTAATTGTACTCTAGAGAGTGCATCGGCGTTTGCGTTTTGTTTTCCTGGTTTATAGTCTATATTGAAGTTATAATCTGCTAGTTTTATTCTCCATCGCAAAAGGCGGGAGTTACAGTCCTTTAGTGAGAATATCCATTTTAGGGGCTTGTGGTCCGTAAGGATATTGAACTTTTGCCCGAAAAGATAGGGCCTAAATTGTTGGCAAGCCCAAACAATAGCGAGGAGTTCTTTTTCGATGGTTGAATAGTTACACTCTGCTTTGTTTAATGTTCGTGAGGCGTAACATATCGGTTTATCTTGCCCAATAGGTCCTTGTGATAGCACGGCGCCTATCGCAAAGTTACTGGCATCGGTTGTTAGGACGAATGGTTTGGTAAAATCTGGATATTGCAGTATAGGGTCATTGGTTAGCAATTGTTTACAATACTCAAAACAATCTACATATCGAGGTTCTTTGATGTTTATTACTGAATCCTTTTTCAATTTTTCAGTCATTGGTTTGGTGATTTTGGCGAAGTTATTAATAAATTTTCGGTAGTAACCTATTAGTCCCAAAAATGATTTTATTTCGGTTACTGTTTTCGGAATTGGAAAATTTTTGATGGCTTCGATTTTCCTAGGGTTGGGTTTGATACCGTCTGTTGTAACTATATGCCCTAGAAATTCGATTTCTTTTCTTAAAAACTCGCACTTGTCTAATTGTGTTTTAAAGTTAGATGATCTAAGTTTTTCAAATACTAACTTGAGTGTTTGAATGTGTTCCTGAAGTGATGAAGAGTAGATTATAATATCGTCCATGTATACGAGAACGTTTTTCCCTATGTGTTCGCGAAGCATATTATCCATTACGCGTTGGAACGTTGCAGGAGCGTTCTTGAGACCAAAAGTCATTCTAGTGAACTCATAGTGTCCGTGGTCCACTGAGAAGGCTGTCTTAGGTATATCTTTGGGATCCATTTCAATTTGGTGGAACCCAGAAGCGAGATCGAGAGTGGTAAAGTATTGGCATTTACCGAGTTTATCCAATATGTCTGAGATATTAGGTAGAGGGTATTTGTCATCTACTGTTTTCTCATTTAATTTTCTATAGTCGATTACTAGTCTCCACTTCTTTTTGCCAGAGGCATCGGCCTTTTTGCTGACGATCCATATTGGTGAAGACCAGGGAGAATTGGATGGTCTAATAATGTTTTTCTCCAACATTTCATCTACTTGTCGCGTGACCTCTTCTTTATGTATATGGGGGTATCTATATGATTTAGCGTATATCGGTACGTCGTCAGTTGTTTTAATGGAATGTTTTAAGTCGGAGGTAAATGTCATATTTTGATTGGGTGTGTAGAATATATCTCTATATTCAGCACATAAAGTTAGTAATGCTTGTTTTTCTTCTACGTTCAAGTGGCTTGTACGTAGATGTTGTACTGCAAAATCATAGTCGTAATTTGAGTAGTCGCGTTGTATATTATTTAACTGCTTAGTTTGGTTGATTACTTCCGCTCTTATTTGTTTTGGTATTATTACTTTTTGTTGAATGCACGAGTCATTTTGAATGAGTGCATTTGTAATATGATCTTTTGTTTTATAAATTCCTGATAAGATATTAACATGATTATTTAATTTTATATCTGGTATAAAAATGTCGCCATTTTTTACATTAGTTGTAATTTTTATTAATTTTGTTTTGTTAGGTTCTATGTTATGAATTTGCGTTTCATTTAATTTTTTAAAATGTAATTTATTTTTTATTCCGTTAAGTTGAATAATTTGATTTGTATAATCGATTTGGGCGTTAAGATCTTGTAACGTTTTTGTACCGATTAGTCCATCGAAGAAATGATGAAATTTGAATATTAAGAAATAAATTGGTTGTGTGTTATTAAAATTTTCTAAATGATCTATTTTTACTTTTTGCGTTATGTTATAAGTTTTTAAGGCGGTTTTTAGTTTAACATTGGTTGGGTAGAATTTTGAAAAGTTGGGTAAATATTTTGGATCTAAGAAGTTTTCATCGGCTCCTGTATCTATTAGTAATTTTAATTTGTTAATTTTTATGTAAGGTAATGTATTATTAGTTTTTGAAAAATTTAATTCGACAAATCCGGAGGATCGTAGGTCGAGGCTGTTTCCGAAAAATTTTCGTCCTGTTCTAAGTGTAATTCATTATAAGTTTCGTCTTCGTAATTCTCTTCATATTCGTATTCGTTATAGTTATCGTGATTGTCTACATTGTTTGTTTCTTGATTATTTAGCTGTCTATGTATTACTTGTCTTGTATTTCCTGAACTTATGTCCATAGGTGTGGGTCGATTTTGATTATTGTTATTCGATTGTTGGGGTGGTCTATTAAATATTGGTTGATTCGAAGTTTGGGGTCGGTATTGTTGTTGTGCATATACCGGTGGTCTATTATAATTATTTTGAGGTCTGAATAAGGGATTGTTCATGGGAGAATTTTGTCTAAATTGTTGTGGGTTATTTTGATTGTTATAATTAAACCGAGGTGGTTGTAATAATGGTCTATTGTTGTTGATAGGTTTTCTTGGGGGTTGGTAATTCGTACTACATTGTATTGGTTGTTGTTTGTGAGAAAGTCGCGATCTATCGTTACTTGATTGTTGCATACTGATTTCGTTAAGGCAGATGTCATATGCGTCTTTAATTGTTGTAGGGCGATTGGCTCTAACAATGTAACCAAGTTTTGGGTCAAGTCCTGCTATGAATGATTTTAGTGCGATCATTATGTAAATTTCTGTTTGTCCGTTAATAAATTCTGTAGTTTTTGAAGAATCTATTGAATTTAGCAAAGCGGTTTGTAAATCAGATATTTCTGAATAATATAATTCTAATGATTTATTATTTTGAGATATCGTGTTTAATTTGTGTAGAATAGTTTCTACGGTTCGTCTATCTGAAAATTGAGTTTTCAAGTGCTCTGAAATTAGATTCCATGCACTAGGGTCTCCAACTGAAATTAGTATTTCGTTAGCTTTTCCTACAATTTTATTTCTAACCATATCCGTAACCATTTCTATGGTAGCGGCATTTTCTCCTGCAGTGGTAATAATTCTATTTGCATTTCTTAAAAATCTATTTAATGTACCTGGAGTACCATCAAAATTATTTAGATTTTTTATTAAATCAATTACGGTAATGGTAGTCATTTTGTTTGGTTGATTTATTTGTTTTAAAGTTTCCTTAAAATTACTTTCAATGTTTTCGTCTTCAATTGTAATAACTTTTATTTGGTTTATTATTTCGTCTAAAACTGATTTTTTTAATGGGAAATTTTTATATAAATTATTTTCGTCCTCAGAAGCTTGATCAGAGTCTGAGGATTCTGGTTCCGAATAGTCCCTGCTTGAAGTCGGTTGGTGTACGTCAGGGGAGTATGGAACTCGTTTACTTTTGTTAAATAATTTGGGAATTTTAGGCATTAAGGAAAGCAAATACAATAATCAAAAAGTTACTTACAGTTGAATTATGATCGCCTTCCACATTATGTTTTAACAATTAGGTTTCCAATAATTAACTTGTATTTAGTTGCGATGATAAATACTTTAAGTCACCAGTGATTTGATGATGTTAATTGTTGGACCACAATGTTGCTTCCAATTTCCAGATTCCAGTGAAGTTTTATAATAAATTTGTTTGTTTAGTAGGTTCGTATCCTGAAGTATTGAAATACACTCGAAAATTCCGCACTTGGGTTACTACACCAGTTATTTCGCGAATTTTCGATGGATAATAGTACCGTAAAAATGGGCACTATCCTACCGGCTGCGCCAATTATAAAACTCGAAAAATAAAAGTCTTAAAAAAAAACTTTATTTAATTTAATTTAAGTACAAATTATTAATATTTGATTTGATTATTCTAAGTACAATAATTATTAACTAATTATGAAACTTTGTCCACCAGTAATTACACAAATTGAACGTATGTCAAAAGTTGGTAATTAAAAGATGACGCCATTTCATTTACATCGCTATTTATACAATTTGGGAAATAATAGAAAAGTATTTTAGCATCGTATGCAAAACGTGGATAGTTTGATGTCGTCAATGGACATCCTGTTGACTTGAGTAATTTATATTTTACATGTGTTACTATATTCCAGGTTCCGTAACTTATATATATGTAAATAACAAAATCTTTTTACTCACGAAAGGTTATTTACTTTATTCGCAAATTCACAAATAACAATTACATTGATTTGATTTTCTCACAAATTAACAAAATAATAATAACAATTATATCGATTTAATTTACTGTGCACAGTATCGTTTTATTATGTATGAATCGTTTATCATTTAATATTATTGAAATAATAATTTTTATTTGTCGACATTAATAATGGCGGCCTTTCTGGACGATCGTCGCGTGTATCATTAATTACTTTTTTTGCCTCCTTTTCGGTCAGTGTGTTTGTTAGCACCGTTGCTTGTCAGTGTGTTCCTTATTCGGTAGTGATCATTCCGTTTTAATATTGCATATTTGGAACAGTCACTACATATATATATATATATATATATATATATATATATATATATATATATATATATATATATATATATATATATATATGTTGGCTTGAGCGATTTAATTAAAGGCAAATCAAACAAGTACGTTTAATTAATTACAAATACTATTTATTGAACACAAGTAATAATTATAATATAACACAAACAATTAATAATTAAATATTTTCACTTGAAATATGAATACATTCGTCAGGTTCGTCGTTGTTCAACCACTCTGTTGACTGCTTTTTTGAGTCGGTCGCATACCACTACTCGCATATGCACTCGCACCAACCATGCTATACTCCGCTTCAAAATATGCTCCCGACCAAAATAATCGCTAACAGTTCGGCCAATCTGCAACTTGTGTCGCCCCCGACACAACCTCAGCGTCCTCGATTTCTTCATCCTCCACCGAAACTTCATCCTCCGAATTTTCCTCCAGCGTACACCACGGCTTCATCAATTCGGCGGTATACACGGAATGGAATGGTCGTTGAGTTCTTTCGGCTCCTGGGATATCCTGTAATAAATATCTGTCTTTAGTAAGTACACGCTCGATCATGTACGGTCCTTTGTAACTGGGGGACAATTTCTTTGATTGACCCGTAGCTGCCATCTCTCTTCGTATCATTACTAAATCTCCTTCTTTGTAAATTCGTGGTTTCCGATGTTGCCTATCAAATCTAGCCTTCTGATTCGTTTGGGTTTGTTCGATCTTCTGAACCGCTTCTTCACGCTTCTCCTCGATTTTCTCGTTTATGTTGCCTTCTTCTAGTGCCAGTATTATTTGATTCTTTAACGCGTTTCTCGGATGGTAACTGAATAACAGTTCATGCGGACTTTTCCCTGTGGTTGCGTTCTTCATTGTATTAATTGCGAACTGTATTTCTTTCAGCCGTGCGTCCCAATCTCTGCTATCTTCTCTTTTGCACATAGTTTTGACTGCAGTATTTACGGTGCGATTATATCGCTCGACCTGCCCATTCGCTCGTGGAATGGCCGTGGCGTTTTGTATATGTTGTATTTGGTTTAACTTACAAAATTCTTTGATATCTGCCGCCGTAAAAGCTGTACCCCTGTCCGAGATCATTCTATTCGGAGCTCCAAAAATCCCCACAATTCCGTTCAGTATTTTACATACAATTTTGGATGTGGTATTCTTCGTAGGCTTCAAGATGATGTATTTTGTAAAGTTATCTACACAGGAAAATATGTGAGTGTTTCCTGACACGCTTTTTGGATACGGCCCAAGGTGGTCCACATTTACGGTATGCAATGGTATTGGTACTCGTATAATGTTGTATAAAATAGCCTCTTTCTGTCCTGAGGGTATTTTATGGTATGCGCATTCTACGCAGGAACTTATGTAGTTTTTAACCTTTTTTCTCATCTTCGCGAACCAGAAGTATCTTTGTAAATGCTCTATCGTTTTGTCTAGCGCGAAATGTCCCATATCGTCATGGCTGCCATGTATAACACGCCATATTACGTTTCTTGGTACGACCCATAAACTTTTAGTCTTTATCTTTCGGCATAATCGTTCATCTTTTATTTCGTAATCGGTCCATAACTGTTTTTCTTCGTTATTTCTTGGTGGATGCCGAAGTTTTTCGAAAATAACCTTCAATTTCAGGTCTTGAAGTTGCATCGTGAGAAGCCAGTCGTTACTCGTAATCCCTACAATGTTCATTACTCGCAGATCCGCAATTTTAGTTTCACGGGGTGGTTCGTCTGGGTTTCGACTTAGGGCGTCCACATGGGTCATTAACTGACCTGGTCGGTGGTGAATCTCGAACTGATATTCTTGTAGCTTGAGTAACCATCGTGCTATTCTCGGGCTTATATCTTTTTGTTAATAAGGTAAGTGGTTTGGCGATCGTTGCGTAGTTCCTAATAAATCTTCTAAAAAATCCAGTGAGCCCAATAAATTGTCTCACTTCGTGAATGCTCGTTGGCGTTTTGAAGTATTCGACCGCGCTTATCTTTCGTTTTCCAGGTTTAATTCCGTGGGAACTTATTTCGAGCCCCAAGAATTCGATGTTTTGTTGAAGAAATGAACACTTGTTCAATTTCAAGGTGAGGTTCGTTGTTTCCATCAATTTAAGCACTTTTTCTATTTTCGTTAGGTTTTCCAGAACCGTTTTTGATGCGATAATCATATCGTCCATATAAAAATAAAACGTATCTTTATCAGTCATATCCGATATCTTTCTCATCAATTTGTTAAAACAATTTGGCGCCCCGACAAGTCCAAATGCCATTCTATTAAATTCGTATGTTTTACCGTTAACCGTAAAGGCAGTTTTCTTGCGATCCTGTTTTTCGACGTTAATTTGGTAATATCCACTGGCCAAATCTAATCCCGTAAAGTAACAGTTTCCCGCAAGTTGATCCACTACTTCTTCCATAATTGGCATTATGGTTGTTTCCTTCTTGGTTATGGCGTTCAAACGTCTAAAATCAATACACAGTCTATCTTCGCCGTTCTTTTTAGCCACAAGTATCGCTGGAGAACAGAAATCTGAATTCGATTCGCTTATTATGTTTGCATCCATGAGTTCATCTACCATTTTCTGTACCGTTTCTCTTTTAGCGTATGGTAAACGATATGGTTTGGATTTGACTGGTACTTCCGTTGTTGTTTCTATTTTCATTTCCACTAATGTCGTTTCTCCAAGTTCCCTTGGATTCGCTGCAAAGCAGTTACTATAATTGCTGAGCAGATCCAATAACTTGTTTTCTTCTTCGCTTGTCACATTTTCTCCTACTCGAACATCTTCGCGACGTATTAAGTTGATTCTAACTTTTTCTTTCTCGACTTGCGTTTTGATTGACGACGTTCTTTCGATTATAAGGGATTTTTCTTCTTTAATTATTCGTAATCCCGGTTGATCCAATGCTGATCTACCAACTATCATTTCTTCGTATTGCGCACAATCGGGTACGATGAGGACATCCGCTTCAATTTTCACGCCATCGATTTCCATAAGTAATGTCCTTTTCCCGATGCTTTGGCAAATTCCATTTCCGAATCCATGTAAATTAATCGTAAATGGTTGAAATTCGATTTTATTTTTAACGGGCACGTCATGTCGCATGGTTACGGTGTCTCTTCCAAGATCTAGAAATGCTATTATTTTCCGACCGTCGATTCTGACTGGTTTGTGGTATTCATCCGTTAATAATTTTTCACAGGAAGTTATCCGTTTAACGTTTTTAGGTGACTCATCATGGTTAACTTTAACTCGGCATTCATTTTCTTTGTGTCCCACTGAGTTGCATTTTGCGCATCTCGGCTTTCTTTGTGGTTTTGGACAATCAATGGATTTATGTCCCATTTCGTAACAATTGTAACATTTCATGGTAGGCGTATTTGTTCGGTCACGTTTACTTTTATCATTTTCGCGTTTGCGTTTATTTTTATCATTTTCATCTTCGTTAGACGACGATTGTTTAATACTATTTTCATACCGTTGTACTGCCATGAGTAATTCGTTCATGGTGTTATAACAGTTGATTGCCAATAACTTGGACAATTCTCTGTTATTTAGCCCGGCAACGACATATTTAATCACGGTTGTCTCGCTTATGTCGACTTTGCTTGCAATAGCCAGCATTTCGTATGCATATGATGCGTAGCTCTCATGACTCTTCTTTCTTCTCGTTGACAGCTGGTGATGGATGTCCGCTTCGTCCACAATTGTTGGAAAAGCATTTACGATAAGGTGCTTGAAAATGTTCCATTCCGTTATGGTTTCGTTGATTGACATAAACCAAAATTTTGCAGCGCCTTCTAATTTGCTAAGGCTGTAATGTAACGTTACTTGTTCATCCCATTTATACAAAAGTCGTAAACTTTCGATTTTCTTAATCCATTGTTTAGCAGTCAGCCCGTTTTTAATATCTGGATCGAACTTAGGCAAAGTTTTCTCTGCCAGATATACGTTATTTGGCGAATGTGTACTGGATCCTTCGTTAGCGATTGATACGTTCGTGCGGGATAAAAACTCTCGTTCTCGGGTCAATAAATCGCGTTCCCGGGTTAGTAGTTGTCGTTCCCACGTTATTGTATCACGATCGCGCGCGTTTTGGATTGCTTCATTCATGGTTGACGATGCTACAGGATTTATTCCGTTAGGATTACTCGCGTCGTTTCCATTACCCGCATTTGTTGCGTTTTCACCGTTTAGTGTCCCTAATCCATCGTTTTCGGGTGTATTATTACTAATTACATCCATTTTATAATGTTTGATTACGGAATGTTCACGACAATCAATAATTATAACTTTGAAAAAATTTTTCGTTTTTAAATATATCAAAATCAATATATTTTGAGATCGACTATAGTTGTAAGTTTGTTGATTGCAACGCGTCTGCATGTATGCTATCGAACCGGTCGTTGGTACTATACAGCAGTCTTCGAACACTTTGATGCTTGCTGTCTGTTTCACAACACTTATGTTCACTCGTATAAGTCTATCTCTTTCTTACTCCTTTGTTTCAAAATGAGTAGCTTTGATTGAAATAATGTTTTAACATGGCGGACTTTTATTACGTTTCCCGCCGTATACACATTTTATTTATTATATTTATTATTCGTTACTAAGTTATGTTTATAATTTAGTTACCGTAATATTCCAGATAATCGGACACTCGCGTATTTATTTCGTAACAATATTTTACCAATGTTCCTTAATTGTATTTTGTTTTGTTTTTTTTTAATTTACCCCACACCTGAACTGTTGGCTTGAGCGATTTAATTAAAGGCAAATCAAACAAGTACGTTTAATTAATTACAAATACTATTTATTGAACACAAGTAATAATTATAATATAACACAAACAATTAATAATTAAATATTTTCACTTGAAATATGAATACATTCGTCAGGTTCGTCGTTGTTCAACCACACTCTGTTGACTGCTTTTTTGAGTCGGTCGCATACCACTGCTCGCATATGCACTCGCACCAACCATGCTATACTCCGCTTCAAAATATGCTCCCGACCAAAATAATCGCTAACATATATATATACATTAGGTTTACCAACTCTAAATCGTATTAATAAATACATACAAGAGAAATGTCTAACATACCTAATTAAGTTAAAATTGTCAGTTTCGCTGCCTTAACCGATTCTCCTGAACAATGTCAAATTACGTTCGCAGTGTCAAGAACGATTGTTACTTAGTGATCCATTATTTCAACAGATACTTAGTGATGAATATATATTGAAAACCATAAAGAGTGTCTTGTAGAACATTTATGACGAGAGTGTTTTGTACTTGCCACCCATAAAGAGAGTGTAACTAGTAACTCAGCAAGATATAAAGTAAATTCGGCTCAAAAACAATGCAAACTCGAAAACAATGCGCGGGCATGCATTTACATAATACACACACAAGACAACCGTGTTTTAAGCGAAGTAAAAATAATAACGAGTGACGTCCGTATGTATATTGACCAGTTCAACCGTGACATCCGTATACATGGACGTATAAAAATAATTTTACTATTTCGCAACGATATGTGAAACACATCACCTTCTATTACTATCCATTCTACAAATATGCTAAAGTCTGTTATATCATAGTCTTCTCCTGCCAAGTTTCTACAGATTGTCCATGTTTCTACAAAAAGTAATATATCTGAATTTGACACTAGATTATCCGTTTTTACATTGGCCAAATGTTTGAATAAACTTTGTACATTATGATAAACAATTTGAGTTTGACTCAAATTGCTATTCATAATTGAGAAAAAAGGAACTAACTAAAGCTCTTTAGCTACTGGATCTGAGTCAGTCAACGGGCTAGGAGGAATAAACTGGCCAACTAAAAATAAACCACTGGCTGATGTTGCTCGACTACAAGCTACATAAAGAGATGCTCAAGTCATCCGTTTTTTTTAATGAACAGCTACTTTAGATAAGAAGCCCCTTGACTCTTGTGTACTGTAATACCTTCAGCAGGTACTACAGGAAATTGTAACCTCTCTATAGAAACTTGAGCATTCGTTTTATATTGAAATGAATTTCTTTTTTTTACAATTGGTACCCAATTACCATTTATTTGGCTAACACATTTAGAGCGTGCTATAGAGCCAATACTTTCATCTGGAAATTGAACCTGTAGAGGTATTTGATTGATATATTAAATAATTATTATTTAAATAAATAATAAATATATGTTAAAGATATAATTGATCTTTATTAAATTGATTTATGATATATTATATGTATTTATATGTAAATTATCAAAGTTGTTAACATTCAAAGCAACCGTGATAATAGAAGGAAGTTATAGTTGTTAAGCAACAGATAAAAATGATAAACAATATTAAAATAATAATTTAATAATGAAGAAGCAATACCGCTACATACTTCCCCCCATCAACTAATAAAGAAAAACGACTAGAAAAAGGTTGAAACATAAAACAACCTTGTTCACTCGGAAAAAACTTTAATAGTTGATGTACATCTTAAAATTAAATACGAAGTAAATTAAGAAAAGATTAATATTGAAAAAAGTATGCAGGTTTTAGCCTGTCAATCGAAATAGAGGTAGGTTTGTTATTGATATCAATAACAAAAAATTTAGGAAATCTCTTGATAACAGAGAAAGGACTTCTATAATTACAAGATAGTGGAGGTTTGACATGATCCTCGCGTATAAAAACTTTTTTTGATGAATCTAAATCTTTGGGTAAAAATACATTTTTGTTTGTGAACTGTCTGGTAAAGAAAAATTTTGCGTTGATCATTCTATTTTTCAACTCTCGAGTAGATTGTTGAACAGAATGATATGTATCAACCTTTTCTGAAAAGAAATCATATGGTAATCGAAGAGGAATCCCATATAAAATTTCTGCAGAAGAAAGGTTAATATCCTCCTTGACCGAGGAGCGCAAATTCAGAAGTACCCAAGGTAAAATTTTGTACCAGTTATTATTTTTTTGACAGCAATTTAAAGAAATTTTGAGTGACCGGTTAAACCGTTCAATAATACCGTTGCTGTTAGGGTGATAAGCAGTAGTGGAAATATGCTTAATCCCTAGAGATGACAAAAAATCTTTCCATATATGTGATTGAAATTGTTTACCTTGATCAGTAGTGATCCTCGTAGGTAAACCAAAACGCGAGAACCAAGAAGCAATCAAATTGTTAATAATTTCTTCCGACGTGATAGTTTTGATTGGAATAGCCTCGACCCAACGTGAAAATCGATCAATGATAGTGAAGATATACCGATATCCTTCACTAAGAGGAAGAGGTCCAACAATATCTAAATGTAAGAAAGAAAATTTGATACTTGGTTCTTCAATTGGCATAAAATCACTTTTAGTGTGACAAGTGATTTTATTTAATTGGCAGATCGGACATGATCGTGTCAAATTTTTGATTCGCGAAATAAGATTTGGGTTAAAAAAGAATGTGCGTACTTTTTTCAAGGTTTGTCTAATTGATGGATGACCAAGATTATGGACAGCTTTCCATACATCTTCTATATCAATGTCAGGTACGAAGATTCTGGGAATTTTCAAAGAAGTCTCCACGTAAACCTTAAAAAGAGAATTCGGAGGAGTACGTATTTCTAAAGAATATTTTGGTTTTTTTAACAAATTAATAAGAAGAGGATCACATTTCTGGTGATCAGAAATCTTCTTAATATCAATCAAATCAATACCTGAAGGTAGTGAAATTGTATTAATTCGAGATAAACAATCAGCCGGAATGTTTTCACTACCTTTAATGTATCTAAGATCAGTTGTATATTGACTGACAAAGTTTAAATGACGTATATCACGATTTAATAAATTTTCATTACGAGAATTAATAGTATTTATTAAAGGTTTGTGGTCAGTCTGAATGAAAAAATTTCGATTTGAAATGAAATGACGAAACTTTTTTATGCCAAAAACAATAGCTAATAATTCTCTTGAAAATGTACTATATCGTCTTTCAGTGTCTGTCAGTTTTCTTGATGTGAAAGCGAGTGGCTTCCAGATGTTATGAATTTTTTGTTGCAAAACTGCACCAATGCCAGTACCGGAGGAATCAGTGAGAATGCAAGTTTCAGCGTTCGAAACAGGATGTGCTAATTTATCATCAATTAATTTTTGTTTAGCTAAATTAAAAGCTGAAATTGCACGTTCATCAAGAATAACTGACTTCGTTGAAGTTTTACCATGTTCAACAAGTTTATTCAATGGAGCTAAAATGTCACCACAATTCCGAATAAAACGATTATAAAAATTAATCATCCCAAGAAAATTTCGGAGTGATTTTTGATCGTTCGGAATAGGAAAATTTGAAATAGATTCAACTTTGGAAGGAATAGGGGTGATTCCTTCAGAATCTACGTGATGTCCTAAAAAATCTAATTTTGTTACACCAAAAATTGATTTCGAAGAATTTATTAAAATTCCAGCTTCATTGAGAATGTTGAAAACAGTTTTGAGATCTTGAGTGTGTTTTTCTTCGTTTTCACTCGCGATTAAAAGATCATCAAGATAAGTGAAAACAAAATCTACATTTCTAAATAAATCTGCCATAAATCTAAAAAAGGTTTGAGCTGCATTGCGTAAACCAAAAGGCATTCTCAAAAATTCAAATAGACCAAAAGGAGTGATAATGGCAGTTTTCGCGACATCATAATCGTGTACAGGAATTTGATAATAAGCTCTTTTTAAATCAACTTTAGAAAAGATCTTTTTATCATTTAATTTCACATTGAAATCATATAAATGAGGAATTGGATATCTGTCAGGTACCGTGATCGAATTCAGTCGACGATAATCACCACATGCACGAAAAGAACCGTCAGGTTTCTTTTTCATGAGAAGAGGTGATGACCATTCAGAATCCGAAGGTCTACAAATACCCAAATCTACAAGTTCCTGAAAATGTTTTTTAGCAGCTGACAACTCTTCAGGACATAGTCTGCGATATTTAGAAAATATCGGATAAGAGTTTGTCACAATGCGATGTCGAGTATTATGTTTAGCATTAAGATTGAATTTTTCTGATTTGGTTAAATTTGGAAAAGAATTTAAGATTTTCGTAAATTGATTTTGAAGTGAGATCACTTCAACGCATGAATTAATAGGTTTTAATAATGTTTGATTATTAAAATCGATATTCAAATTGAATTTCTTTAGAAAATCTAAACCTAGAATGCCATGAATTACATCGCCAACAATGAATTCATGACGAAAAACCAAATCATTTCCAAAATTGAGAAAAATTTCAGAAGTACCAAAAGTAGTAATTTTAGTATTGTTTGCTGCAATAATTAAAAAAGGTAAATTTGTAAATTTACAAGATTTACAATACGACTTTGGAATCACAGATAGTGAACTTCCAGTGTCAACTAAATATCGAGTACTTTCATGTAAGAGATCGTACATGAAGATTAAGTTATATGATGATGATGTTGTGTTATTGAATTGGGTTTTTTTATTGACAGAGCTACTGACCAACTCAACAGGAGCTCTTAGAATTTTTTTGAAGTTTTATTTGAATTTATACATCGCGTATTGAATTTACAAAAAGAACAAGGAAAAACACACTTACGTGCTTTGGTACCATATTTATTATGATACCAACACACAGACTTCACCTGAACTTTGTGTAAATTGGTTTTTGGAGTATATTGGATCTTTGAAGATGACTTTTTTGAATTTTCCAGTTCAGTGACTTGATTTTTAAGAATATTTAATTCTTTATTTAACAAAAAATTATCTGTTTTATGAATTTCTGAAATGGGAAAAGAACTGATATTAGATATAGAATTCAATTTATAAATATCATTAGCGAAATTAACAATAGTTTTCAGATCAACATTATTGTTTACGGTGACAAGTTGAATTTGAATTTGTGTGTCTAATTTACCAATGAATAATTCACGAATAAAATGTGAATCAAGATTTAGACCACTTGATAGGGATATCATTGTATTATATAATAATTGAGGAGTATCGAAATCTTTTTGAGATAAATTTAATAATTTATTTAGACGATCTTTACGAGAAAGTCCAAAAGTTTCCTTTAGAATATTTTTGAGTGCATCAAACTTATTTTCTTGTGGTGGATTTACAATAATATCTCTAACATGAGAAGTGTAATCCTCAGGTATAGCTAAAGAAGCTAGCGTGAACTTAGTTTCATCGTCAATAATATTTTGAATAATGAAGAAACGAATTTCGAATAACGAGAAACTTGAATTATCAATGCCTGTTACATTAAATTGTGGAAGTTTCGGTAAATTTGGAAGATGTATTGTAGGTGCATCTAAATTCGGTAACTCATTTCGATTTCTAGGCATATTAAAAATGAAATGTCAAAAAAAATAATAAAAATATTTTTTTAGAAATCGAAATAGTTATAAGCGTAAAGCAAAAATAAGTATTATAACAGAAATGAAAGACTTATCTGTTAAATTTGATGGGTGGTATGCTATATTTTGTAAGAATTACAATATTCAATTATAATTCATCCAAACCAATCATCCAATAGGCATCTGTTGGAAGATTTTGGAAATTTTTTCTTTAAAAATATGTTAATTTACCACCCTCTTCGCTTAATTTTTCTCGGGCGTCATGTTACCGCTTATAGCTGACCAGCGGTGACTAATTCTCTGCCTAGCATGTTCCAAAGTTCTAATGCCATAAACTTCGGCGGGTATTCCTTCAGGCGGAATCTCTCCTAGTAATTGCAACATGCCAAATAACGCATGATTGGAATCCAGTTTCGCGTCAACCCAAAATTCATTGAGTTCGCCGACTGGTAACAACATACTTGCATAATCAATGTTGCCTTGCTGATCGATGACGGCGTCGGAGTTCCTTAGTCCATCAGTAAAATAGTTGGACATCAAAAGACTGTGGCATCCAGGCGAAGTGGAAGAGAAATTGAGAACACTTCCATTATCGACGTATTTAACGGATTTTCGAGCGCAGAATCCAAGCAAATTCTTGACTCTATTTGCGTCCTGTTCCAAATGTTCAATATCATAATCTGGTGGCATGATATCGTCGGGGTTCTCCAATATAGGAAAATCTGGATGATGCTCTTGTCCTTGACGGCGTCTTTGTCCGGCAATCTACAAGTTCCTGAAAATGTTTTTTAGAGGCTGACAACTCTTCAGGACATAGTCTGCGATATTTAGAAAATATCGGATAAGAGTTTGTCACAATGCGATGTCGAGCCTAAAACTCTAAAATATTTTAAGGTCATCTTCCTGTTTAAAAAACAGGAGTGATCTATATTATCGGAATTGTTTGCGACAAATTGTCACAACAAATGTGAATTACACTGATGACAGGATCGTTGATCGTGATGATGATCCTTCAATTATAATTCCTCCTTATTTACCTCGTCCCGACGAACCTCTAGCAACAAAAAAGGCAAGATTGCTCTACCAGTCGCGTAAAAGAGGAATGTTAGATAATGGATTACTCTTGAGTACTTTTGCTGACAAGTACTTAAAATCAATGACCGCAGAGCAAGTTATTGTATGACAAGTTGATTAATCAACCATCAAACGATTGGGAAATATATTATTGGGCTACGGAAACAAAGGAAACGCCAGAAGAGTTTGATGGTGAAATTATGGCTTTATTAAAGGATCATATCCCTTCTCGGGCGCCAAATTGTAGAAGTATTTGATTGATATATTAAATAATAATTATTTAAATAAATAATAAATATATGTTAAAGATATAATTGATCTTCTAAATTGATTTACGACATATTATATGTATTTATATGTAAATTATCAAAGTTGTTAACATTCAAAGCAACCGTGATAATAGAAGGAAGTTATAGTTGTTAAGCAACAGATAAAAATGATAAACAATATTAAAATAATAATTTAATAATGAAGAAGCGATACCGCTACAAACCCATAGCCTTATGGGCACTCGTTGGCCATCGCCTAAAATACCGTAATCTATACGGGCCAACTCACAACATGCACCATTAGTAAGTTCATCAGCTACATCTACATTAATGCATATCATGTACTTGGCTGATTTTTAAGGTTACTGATGTAGCCAAACCACCTGTTTGTGATGTTTTGAGATCTTTTATAGCATTTAATAAATTAATTTTTGATTGATCAGATAATGAACCCTTAATTCTATCAGTGGCAGTCACAATACACATTTCAGTATTTATCATACTTAGTTTTAATTCGTTGTAGGAATTTACTTCTGCGTTAGTAACAAACAAATGGATAGCATCTTGTGCGACATTTTGGGTACTACAAACTCTACTCGAGAACAGGGCAATATCAGATTCTATTAGAGTTCCAGAACCTAAATTATTAAGAGATACGGCAAATTGTATATCGTCTTTCTGTCTCATTATTTCGGTTAGCTCAAAGTATTTAAAATGATTTGCTTTGAATATGGATCATTAACAGCCGGATAAAATACAAATTTATCACCCACTGCAGGCAGTTGACGTAAATCTCCTAAAACCAACACTGAAACTCCCCCAAAGTGTAAACTACTCTCAAAAATCTGTTTTAAGCGTGAATACAAACAGAGAAACATTTTAGACCCTACCATGGAGATTTCGTCAATGATTAATAAATGAAGATTTATTAATTTTGAATAAAGTGAATTTGCAGTAGCATTGCTGAGGGCTCGCATTTCAATCGGACATTGATTGACTGGTAGTGAAATTAAGGAATGTAAAGTCGAACCGCCAATGGCTAAAGCAGCTCGACCAGTTGTTGCACTTAAAAGAACTTTAATTGAATTGGGGTCACTACCAGGAACAGAATTGAATCTGTATGTTAAAGCCTGATAAATAGCAGAAATTAATCTACTTTTACCCACTTTTACCAGCCTGACCACTTACAAATTCGTGAAGCACGGTTTTGAATTAATATTATGTCAAACATGTGAAATTATATTTTTTCGTTGTTTCATATTTAACGAACAAACCAACTCATTTAAAATAGTTTCTGATATAACTGGTGGTAATTTAATAACACCAGAGCCATTGTCATTTACATCAGGATCCACCAACCGAATAATGTTTGGACTGTCGTCAATTTCAGGTACGGCAAATGGTAAAAACTCGGTGTCGAGAACAATGTTCTCGTCATCATTTTCCTCTGGCTTTAAATTTTCGCGTTCGTATGCATCACGTAATGCTTCATCTAGTTCAGACTCTGTTTCAAAATAATTATATTTACGTCGATTAGTGGTAATACATTTCCACATTTTGCTGACAGACATCCCGACAATTTTTACTTAATATATCCGTATCTTCGTTTTTCCAAGGAAGATACAGCATTACCTGCTCGCGAAAACAGTTATCGGGATCGGTTCTCAAATTATCACGCCGATATCGAATAATTGCAGCTTTTGTGCGTTTTTTTACAAAACCACTACGGTATTTTAAGGGCAATAACATTTTTTTCTCCGTGTTTGATTCGATATCGTGGTCTTCGTCATGTCCGTTGCCTGAATTGTCAGTATTCCGAATGTTCTTTCTAGAAATGAAATTATACAGAGCGATAAAATCCGCTAAACAGAGTTCGTCTAATTTATCTGGACGCATTATATAATGATCTAATGAATTTGTACAAAATATATCAGTAGAATCTGCGTTCATTTCCTCTAAACATTTACGTGACTTAATAATGCGAACACGTTAATTAGGGCGAGAAGTGTTAATGTAGGTGACAACTTCACTACATTCTAAGAGATGCATACCCAAGACGTTATAAACAGGTTATAAACAGCTTCTTGAGCTGAAACTTCAGAGCCGTGAATTAATTTATTGCCTAAATGTTGAAGTTTTTGCTTTACAGAAAAGTTTCCATGTTTTATTTCCTCCATTGCGTCATTCATAATTTTAGAAATCCCACGGCTGGATTTATTTATGTAATTAACAATATAACTACAGCACGCATATGGATAAAACATACTGGACGTCAATATTCGCTCTATGCACACTTAAAATCTCAGAATTAAATGTGTTTATAAATATATCTGAAACATTTCTTTTCATTCTTTTAAAGATTTGACCGTAGAGCCAATATATAAGAATCTCTAGATAGTTCAATTTGTTCTAAAAACTGCTCGAAAGTCCAATTTTCATTTTTATTTATTTTTTTCCAGGAAGTTTCGAATTTTATTATAGTTATTGCAGTGTTCTTCATTTTTTTCATGGTCATTTAGTGGCGTTAAAATACAAGTTTTATCTAAAGGTGAATGCGGTGTACCGACATATTTTTACCCTTTATATTTTCTAAGACATGATCGGGTGTGGGAATGTCTTTGATAATCGATTAGACTTTCGAGACCTGCAATATTACTATTAGTAGTTATAAATTTATCAATAAAATTTTCTACATTATTAACACTTCCTGGATCTTCAAGGTTTAATTTGGGAGCATCATTAAGCCAATACAATCCATGAACATGAGCCGAGCCACGTTGCTGAAATTCTATTCGGTAATAAAAATGTTTAACAAAATTTTGCCCAAAGATTCCCGACGCTTTTTTGAATAATTTAAATATAGTTCGAAAACGATAATCAAAATAACGTGCATAAGTTACCGGATCTGCACGAATAAGGCGAGATTTGGTTTTAAATTCAAAATTTTCAGCATCGTGTTCGGTCACATCTTGTTGGTCTACAACTTTGCTTAAAATTACTAACAACTCCGTCCATTTGGTTTCGGCAGCTGAAAGTGTTATAAATAAAGTTGGTATACCAAGTTGACGAATCAAACCTAAGACTTTCTTCTTCTCTGATTCCCAGTGTGCCGGAGATGATCTTACTCCTCTTTAAATATGAAATGCATCGTCATGCTGTATTAGTTGGTTCACGTAATTATCATTTAATAAATTACCAGCGGTATGACTTGCATTTCCACTCAGTTTTTTACGTAAGCATGTTGAAATTGAATTTCTAATATTACTGAGTTCATACTTTTTATAGGTATAAAATATTTTTTCTGTAGTGGCACACCGTCTATCAAAACGTCTTATTTCAGATCGAGCTATTTTTCGAATAAGTCAATTGAACGGATGGATTACGGGCAATAACACAAATACTCGGGAAAGAGAGTTCTTCAGAGTGGGAATCGAAGGGCAAATCAAATGGTCGACGACCTTCGCCAGGAGCCAAGACAATATTTTCTATAAATTCATTATCTAAAAGATTTTCTTGACCTCCTGGATTTAAATTATCTGGATGAAAAGCATCCAACTCATTGAGAAACTCCAGTTCAGATTCAAATTTAGGCTCATGATTTTGATTTCCGAGCTCACTCAAATCATTGATTATGGTTTCATCTTCAGGCAAAACAACAAACGGTACGTCAGAGTGACTAGAGGAAACCATATTTTCTAGCCAGTTATTTGATAAAGTCACACCATCCTTAACATACAAAGGTTGTTGAATTAAAAAGCGAGATGCTTCAATAACATGTCCAGGACGAATGTTTTCAGTCATAAAATCGTGACTGTATCGAAGACGCCGCTTCAAATATACTTGAATGACATTACTTTGATCAAAAGTTCTGGGAAGAACTCCCACAGTACTATCAATAGATATAGGTACATTTACTACAGCACCTTTTAGATCACATTGCCTGTCATATCCCAAGGTTCTGATTTGCATAAATGGAATTCGGGGATCATGGAGTCTCTGTTCTAAACAGGTTAAATTTTGAAGACATTCAGGAATGTCTGGGAAATGCTAATTATTAAATAAACAAATAGGCGGAATTCGTCCTTTTAAAATCAACTGACGACAGTTAGAACAAAATTTAGCACAGCTTCCATTCAATAAATGAGGCATTAAATTGGCTAAAAAAAAACTTTATGAGCATAAAACAGAGAAAATTTTTAAATTATTAAAATTTTGTCCAATGATTTGATTGACTTGAGTCGGGAACCATAATCCGCCACAGCTATTACAAATTACAGTAGGGCCATGTTTTATATTTGAATTATAATTATTTAATGTTCTGAGAAAATTTCTTTTTCTCCGAATTTCTAAGAAATTTTCTCTATCGAAAGTATTTTGAGCTGAGCTTTCTGTCGTTCTATTTTCCGGTTTAGAACGGTAAATGATAACTCTAGTCTCTGAAAGTAGCTGATCGAAATTCTTCTGCTCAAAAACAGCTTCCCGAATTTCACGGATGGCTTGAGTATTAGCTAATTGCTCAGCCGGTCTGTAATCATTTTCTTGTCGCCTTTTGTGACGCCTGTTGGTATTTTTTGTCTGTTCTTCCTGCCTGTAAACTTCATCTTGTCGCCTATCGAGGCGTCTGTCAGTATTTTTCATCTGTTCGTCCTTTCTATAAACTTCGTCTTGTCGCTTATCGTGGCGTCTGCCAGTATCTTTTGTCTGTTCGGCTTGTCTGAAAGCTTCGCCTTCACGGCTTTTGCGCATTGGATCTGCTGTTTTAGAACATTTTTGAGCAGAAGATAGTTTTTTTAGTTTGGGCATGATTCAAAATAAAATTGATTTTTGCTATGTATATACAATTGTTAGTATTTAAAATATTACTAATCGTATAATAAATATTACTAATAGTATGAGTTTGTATTGAAATGTTAAAATTATATAATTTCTTAAATATATGTTTTCAATTTAAGTAAACTTATTACCAACTTACTCGCAACAAAATAAAAATATATATATTAAATAAATATAAAACGAAATCAATTAGATATTTTGCAAAAAATAAATATATGGATGTAATATATGCTGAAAATAAATAAACAAATTTTTAAATTAATGAATTGGTTAACAGCATAGGCTTATTGAAATTTTGATAATATTGAAAACTAATTAAGAAATAAAATAATTTAATATTTAGTAAATAATTAAAATATATTATTCTAAAAATTAAAAAAAATATAATTTCTTAATTATAACTATTGGCCAATGTAAGCGACTTTAATAATATCTTCATAAATTAAACTACCATTATAGAAAAATATGAAACACTAATATTTTTAAACTGCGAAAAGTAAACAAATAAAGAAAAATACAATTAAAAAAATTAAATAAATAAATTAGTAAACTTACATGAAATAAATAATAAACTGATTAAATTCTAAAATATATACTCAAAGAAAAATTAATTCCAAATGTAAAGAAAAATAGTCTTAAAATAAATTTAATAAAATAAAAATAAGTAAATAGACTTAAAGGAAAATGTAATAATTTACACAAAATGATAAATAAATAAAATATAAAAAAAAAAACAATGCTTGTAATAAAAGAAAAAGAAAAGAAAAGTGTATTGTCAAATATTTTGAATAAAACTGTTAGTCGCATTCAAATTATTTTTATACACTGATATACTAATATATAATTTTTAGATACTATGTCTACCCTCCATAAATAACTACCCCCACTATGACTTTACAACAATAAGAATTGAAAAAAAGGCGTTACCATGACGTAGAACACTTAACTAGTACGAGAGGCATTATGAAACCAAACAATTTACATATATATATTGTTGGATTCCTGTTGTTTTTCGGTTTCCAAATGGGGCTGCGGAGCAGTGCTGTCACCAGGGCAGTTCATTAAGTCCAACTCCGTAAACTTTAGATACCAATTACCAATTTAGATGATTAAAATGATTAAATGGACCGGCTATGGATTAAATGGAACAGCTTCTGAAGATTAATTAGACTACTAGTATATTACTGACTGATACTGAGACTACTAGAATAATCAGGCAGATGATTGTTATTGACTCTAACACTTAAAATAATTACTATTATTTTAAATATAATTTAAATGACTTTATTTATTACAACAATAACATTTAAAATATTTAATTGACTTTATTTATTGCAACAATGAAAATACAATTTGATTATAAATAACAATAATTTCGGCGTTAAAGTATTTCAACAAAAATTCAGAAAGACAATTTGATTCGTATTGATTGATTTTGAGTATTTATAGGACGATTCAGGATATTCGTCAGCAATTTTGATATAGCGCGTGTACGCTATGTGGAGAGGTAAATTATATAGTTTTGATGATTCATATGTTGATTTCTTTTGTAATTTACTAAACTAGTGACTCCCAACATTCCTCCCAGGGTAAGAAGATTGGAACCATAGCGACGCGAATGAAGTTTCAATCTAAGTCGTTGTTGATCTGTGGATGCACATTTTTAATTGGCCGTATTCGTTCTGTAGATGCTGTTGATCTTCTGGAACTTATTTTGTTGGTTGCATAGTATGGAGGTGGTGCTGATGGTTCTTGTTCGTCGATTGTGTATTTTACATCATACAATGTGGTTTGGGGATGATCTTCTTGATTAGAATAGCATTGGTTAAATATTTTGATGCATGGAGAACTTTCTGTGCTACGAGGAGACTTTGTGCAGCATAGAAATTTTGTTGCTAATTGGATGAACCCACACCATTTGCATAGGTTGTAAAGGATCGCTGTTAGAATTATACCAGTTGTGATGGATATTGCAGTTGTAAACCATGATGAATGTTTAAGTATGAACGGTTTTGATAATTGTTCTTGTAAACATCATCGAATTGTTGTAGACGGTGTTGTGCAAATTTAATTTCTTTCAGATCTAAATGATCGAATTTAATTGGTTGAAGTTTGAGAACGTCCAATGTGGTGTTGATATGGTGTTTGATGCAACAGTCATCGCGTGTAATATCTGTTATAGGTATTTTGATTATAGTGGATTTATTTGATAACGTTGTTTCTGGTTCTAACGTATGTGTGTTGGTATATGCTTTACAATTTGTATCCAATGTAAGGACACCAATATGATTGATTATTTCTTCATGATCTAGAGAATTGTAGCAAAGTATGTTTAACGATGTGGGTTTTTTGAAGTGACGAATAACTATTGGTCTGGATTGATATTTTGCTAGATTTCTAAATCAGCATGCTGTTTTGACTTGACATGATGGCGGATATTTGTTCGTTATTTTGGAGAACAATTGAATTTCGCAGTTGTGTTGGTCGTTTTTATGGAATACAGATATTGCTTTACATATCCATTGATGGTCATAGACTTCTTCGCATTTTTCTAAAGTTTTTAAAATAGCATATTGCGTTCTGGTTTTTGATAGGAGAATGAATGGATTTTCAGGTTGAATATATGAAAAAATGAAAGAATTATTTGAATGTGGGGTTGGTAAAGGAAAAACTTGAAATAGTTCAAAGTCAGTTATTGACGATATTGGTATTTGTAATTTAATAATTAAGTTTGTATTTTGTAAAAACGCCTTAACGTTGATTATTTTATAATAATAATATTCTAAAGTTTCGAATGTTAACGGAATGGGTAAAGAGTATCTAACTGAGATTAACTTTAATTCATCGAAGAGTGTTTGTGGGTTTACTGTATTGTAGTCGATAATACCGTGACGTATTAAAGTTAATTCGAGAAGGTATTTTTCTATTTGAAGTAATAATTCATTTGCTATATTCGAGAGTAAGGTTATGTGTTCAATAATTTCTAAATCATGTTGTTCTCTATTTATAATATTAGTCGTGGTTTTTGAATAATTATTGAATAATTGAATATTTGAATTTAAAATATTTTCATTATTTTTTAAGTTTGTCATAGAATTGTTAAAATTTTGAATAGTTGAAGAGATTATTCGTATCTGTTGTTGCATTAAAGTATTCGTTTTTGTTTGATGGTCGATTAAAGAATTTATTGAATCGGAATAAAACACAGCGTCATCTGCGTCAGGTGTACCGAATAACCATTTTAGTCCATACGAAATTCCATTGATAAGACCACGTTTTTGTTTTGTACGTTTTTCCAAAATGTTAAGTTTGTTTCGAATTTTCATTAGTAACGTGTGAAGATATTTGATTTGATTTGTACAGTAAACTACACTAGAATGTTCTTCGTCCGTTAAATGGCATAATGATAGGGCTTTTGAATAATGATCGCTAACTAATTCTAATTGATCATCCAGTATTGTTAAGTTAAAATATAGAAGTAGGGAAAATTTTTGATAACTTATTTTCGCTTGTCTTAAATTTTTATAGAAGAGATCAGATGATGAATTTATGGGTTCGATTTTATTCGGCTGGGTTACTAGGACCTGGATCATTAGGATTGGTAGCAGAAGGATCAGTGTCATCTTGATTGTTATTGCCAGTTTCACTATCCGAATCTGAAACTAAAGGTTTCAGTTGATTAAAATGATAAGTACGGTGTTTGACACGAGATATTTCAATTGTTGCCGTGTTATTGTTGTGAATTTGAATAATTTTGAAAGGACGGCGATATTCGGGGTTACGTTTCTTATTTTGTGCTTTAGCGAAATTATCCTTTACGAGAACCATTTGGTTTTCTAAGAATGGATATGTTCGATTATGACTTTTATCGTAGTAGTTTTTTGTGTTATTTTTTGTTCGAATTAATTGTTCCTTGGCTGTATCGCGAATAATTTTTAATTTGTTTGTTATATCTTGAGCAAGATTAGAATAGGTTGGTTTCGCTTGAGGTTTTTCAATTTGGGAAGGGATTTTCGGTTTTTCTCCGAAAACTAGAGTGTAGGGACTTTCTTGCGTTGACTTATGTTTGTGAGTATTATAAGAATGGGTGTCTAATGTTAGAAGCTCATCCCAGTTATCATTACTTTTGTCGACATAACGTATGAAATCGCGTAGAGTTAAATGAGTTCGTTCTAGACTACCGTTAGTTTGAGGATGATACGGAGTGGTGAGTTTATGTTTGATTTGAAGTAGTTTAGAAAATTCTTTGAATAATTTCGAAGTAAATTCGGATCCTTGATCGGTAAGGATGTAAGTGGGGAATCCGAAAATTGAACAATATTTTAGTAGTTGAATAGCAACTATTTCAGCACTGTGGCTGGTTATAGGGTAAGCTTGGATAAATTTGGTCAGATCTTAGATTGTAAGGATAAATCGATTACCATTTGGTGTTTCTGGATATGGACCCATAATATCCATTGCAATTTGTGCATTAAACGAGCTAGCAGTAGTAGTTATCATCATAGGAGATTTGTTTGGTTTAAAATTTGTTTTATTTATTTGACAGGTTTTGCATTTTTTAATATAATTTTGGATATCCTGCTTGATAGTATCCCACGTATAGTTTTCACGAATCGCGTCGTACATTCGATTGAAGCCTGGATGCCCAGCTAAAGAATGGTCGTTTAATACGGTTTCGATATCTATTGGAGTATTGATTTTAATTTTTGTAAGTTGAAGTATTCTGACTGTTTTATTTTTAAATAAATATTGGACCATTGAATAGAGAGTTTCTAATTTAATAATTGGATTATTAAATGAAATTTTACTTATTGTTAGGTTATCTAAATTTTGAAGATGAACAATGCATCGTAGATTTAACATGCAATTGAATAAAGTTTTATATTCTATAATATCGTTGTAAAACTGTTTTTGTTTTTCTTGTTTTGAATTTAGAAAAGCTATTTCTCCCGGTCTATGATGAATGAAATTGTGAAGGGTTGGGCAATTTTTTTCTAAATAATATGAATAATTATTATTTTCGGATAGATCGCAAGAGTAGGGAATAAGATTTTTTACATTTTCTAAAGAAGATATTTCTCTCGGAGGCGCTTGTATATCAAGATTTTTTTGGTGAAACTGTTTATAAATTTTCGAAATTTATATCCGTAAGGTTATGAATAGGTCGGCTGAGAGCGTCAGCGTTAGAATTTATTTTCCCCGGTTTGTAGATAATTTTATAATTGTACTCCATAAGTTTCAGTCTCCATCGCACGAGTTTAGATGATGGATCTTTGCATGAAAAGAGCCATGCGAGGGGACGATGGATGATCTGTAACGATTATAAATTCTTGTCCGAATAAATATTGCCTAAAATGCTTCACGGAATCTACAATCGAGAGGAGTTCTTTCTCCGTTGTTGAATAGTTTCGTTCTGCTGCGTTTAATGTTCTAGAATAATACGATATTGGTAAATCTTTTCCGATTTCTCCTTGAGATAAAACACTACCTAGGGCTTCGTTTGAAACATCTGTATTTAATACAAATGGTTAAAATTTGGATATTGAAGGATCGGTTCGGTTGTGAGAATATTTTTTAATTTTCCGAATGATGATTGACATTGATCAGACCAAATGAAAGGGACATCCTTTTTTAAAAGAGAGGTTAAGGGGGTTTGGAAATTTTTGCAAATTGAGGGATGAATTTCCTGTAATACCCGATTAACCCGAGGAAGGATTTGATATCCTTTGGATTCTTTGGTTGTCTGATTTTTGTAATAGCTTCAATTTTTGAAGGATTAGGTTTGACACCATTATTAGTTATAATATGACCAAGATAAGCGACTTCTTTTCGTAGAAATTCACATTTGTCTGGTTGTAATTTTAGGTTGTGTTCGCGTAATTTATCGAATACAAGACATAATTTTTCGTTATGGTTTTCTAAAGATGAACCGTTAACTACAATATCGTCGAGATAAACAAAACATTTAATGCCTTGAAGACCACTTAAAACAGTATTCATTAATTTTTGAAACGTTCCCGGTGCATTCTTTAAACCGAATGACATTCTATTAAATCCGTAGTGCCCGGAAGGTATTGTAAATGCTGTTTTTTGTTTATCTTTCTCGGTCATTTGAATTTGGTGGAAGCCCGAAACGAGATCCAAGGTTAAAAAATAAACCGATTGTCCTAATTGATCCAGAATATCTTCAATATTGGGGATAGGATAGGGATCAGTGATGGTTACATCATTCAACTTTCGGTAATCAATTACGATTCTCCATTTCTTTTCACCGAATGCATCTAACTTTTTTGGAACGACCCAAACTGGAGAAGAGTAAGGAGATGATGATGGTTGAATGATTCCCTATTCAAGCATTTTGTCGACTTGTTTATTCACTTCCTGTTCATGGATTTTTGGATACCGATACGTTTTGGTATAGATTTGGGTAGGATTGGATGTGAAAATTTCGTGTTCTAATGTTCTGGTGTAAGTTAATTTATCACCAGGAAAATGAAAAATTTCTTTATAATTTTGACAAATTTGTGTTAAGGATTCTTTTTCTTCTTTGTTTAAGTGATCAATACGAAGATTTTCGTTTAAAAGTCGTATGCGATCATTTTTGCTTTGTGTGAATTATTATTATTTTTTGAATATGACAAAATTTTGTATTATTGTCGGATGAAAAATGATTTTTTTCATTATTATGACTTTTTGAACGACAATCTCGGGTGTTATGTGATTTTGATTTACAGTTTTTACAATATTTTGAGCCTGAAGGATTATTGTACGATTTTTTATACATTTGAAGAGCCTTCTCTTCTGATATTGCAATACTGTAAACTTCATTTAGATTGTTCAAAGTTCTATGAATTCTTAAAACACGAGAAATATCTGGATGTGAATGAAAAATAAACCGTCTAAGAGCTGTGTCTTTTATGAAAGCTAATTTTCCATTTAGCAGATTTGGGTTTTCGTTATTGTTAATTTTAAGAGCTGATAAACATCTACTAGTTTATCAAGACGCGTATAGTATTCTGTGATGGATTCATTAGATTTTTGTTTTATTGTATCTAAATCTTCCATCAATTGAGTGTAATGAGTATGATCCACGTATAATCTTCTCAATGAGATTGTTAAGGTTTCGAAATCTGTGATTTCAGAACGATTTAATTTGTTTTTTACCGAACTTGAAATTTGTGATAATGTGAATGCGAACAATGGAACGATTTGATTTGGCTGTGCAAATTCGTGAGCATGTTTTGCATTTAAAAGGAAGTTTTCAACTTCTTCGCGATCACCATTAAATGGGGTGATTAATCTAATAAAAATGAAAGAGACATTATTAAATTCTCGTTGCTAGAATTTGATTCATTGTCTGAAATGTTATGTCCGTCAGGTGAAGCTGGTCGAGACATTTTATTTTATTTAAGGAATGAAGGATGAACACAAATATGATAAAATAAAAACCTAAATAAAATACGACTTACAGTTGAGAGTTTCGTCTACTTATGTAGGCTCGCAATGTACTTGTCGTCGAAAGGGTTTGTTTCTTTGAATACAACCAAAACACTGAAGTGAACCACTGGATTAATTTTGTTCTTCTAATGTGTTGTATCCCACTCGCTGTCACCAAATTATTTGGATTCCTGTTGTTATTCGGTTTCCAAATGGGGCTGCGGAGCAGTGCTGTCACCAGGGCAGTTGATTAAGTCCAACTCCGTAAACTTAAGATACCAATTACCAATTTAGATGATTAATCTTAAATGATTAAATGGACATGTATTTGTGATGGTTCTGAATTACTTTGGCTTGTCCTAGTTCAACAGCTATTATCCCGGGATTGTTGGTCAGGTCTTGAATTTCGATTCTTTGCCCTTGGGTGATTGTGGTTATTATGGCAAGCCTGTAAAATTTTTTTGTCTTCGTAATTTTTGTTTATTTAGTTTCCGATTTTTATCGTCTGTTATGGTTAGTCTGTTATTTTGTTCAACAGTCACTTGTTTAAATTTCGGGTGTAGTTTGTTATTGTGTTTATTTTCTGTTAGGTAAGTTTGAGTGTTAGGCTGATAGTCGATGGGGTTTTCTCTCTTTTGGTTGGTTTTATGAATGTGTCTTTGTTTCTTTCGTTCCGTTTTTTGGTTTACGTTATCGTATAAGTCTTGTTTGTGTTTCTGGATATCGTTTGGATCAGGTTTTAAGGTTGCGTCATATTTTCGTCCGAAAAATAGCTCAAAGGGAGTATAACCAGTGCTAGAGTGTATTGTGTTGTTATAGACAAAAAGGGTTTCTAAAATTCGCAGTTGAGGTTCCTTTGGATAATTTTGGTTTGCGTTATGCAAGATTCTATACATCTCTAAAAATGTTGAATGGAATCGTTCAATCGGGGAGTTTGAATTTGAACTTCGTATTGAAGTGATATGAAGTTGTATGTTGCAGTTCTCGCAGAATTCTCTAAAGCTGATTGAACTGAAATTTTTCTCAGCATCGGCTACGAGTGTTTTGGGGCGTCCGAATCCACTAATGAAGCGCATTAGGGCTTCTTTTAGGTGAATTGTATTTCGGGTTTCTAGAGGATATGCTTGAGCATATTTCGAGAATTTGTCGATTATTGTAAGATACATTTTTCGTTCTACATAGAAAATATCGCAATGAGTTATTTCTAAAGGTTGTGTGGGTGTTTGCGTCAATGAAAATTCTTGTCGTGGGGGATTTCTATCGTATTTGTTTTCGTTGCAGATTTTGCAGTGATTGATGTAGAAAGTGATTTTTGATTTCATATTTGGAAAATAGTATTGTCTACGTAAATGCGAGAAAGTTTCGTTTATTCCTCTATGTATACTGTCTGTATGGTATTTAGAGATTAGTTCATCTTGTTCGGGTTCTCTTGTCATGTCTTGTAATAGTTTAGTGCATCTTAGAAATTTATATTGTCCTCCTTGTGAGAAATATTGAGTGTATACGTTTTGCACTTGATTAAATAGTTCGTCGTCTGGACAATAGATTGCTGTGATTTTCTTTGGTTGTACGAATTCTTTAAACAGAGTAATTATCCCTGGTATGGTAAATTCTGGGAATTGGAATGTTTGTCGACGTTTTGTATGAAAGAGTATTTCGCGAATTTTATGAGGTATTTCATTGTTTCGTTTGAGAATTATTTGTTCGTTAAAGTCATTAAGAGGATTTTCTGAGATGCGGATGTATGAGGTATCGTCTTCGGTTGCGCTATGTACGCTATTTGAATCTGAATATCTTGTTCCTCTTATTGATTTGTCATCTAAGCTATCATGGTTGTTTGTGTCTATGATAGTCCGAGATAGGGTGTCAGCGTTAGTGTTGTATTTTCCTTTTTTATAAACTATGGTGTAGTCGAACTCTTCCAATTTCAGTCTCCATCTAACCAGTTTACTATTTGGTTCCTTGAGTGACATTAGCCATGTCAGGGGTTTATGGTCTGTTATGATTTTGAATTTCCTCCCGAATAAGTACGGTCGGAAGTATTTAGTTGCCCAGACAATTGCTAATAGCTCTTTCTCAATGGTGGAATAGTTCTGTTCTGTTTTTGTCAGTGTTCTTGAAGCGTAACAGACTGGTCTGTCGCTACCAATTGGACCTTGAGATAATACGGCGCCTAAAGCGACATTACTAGCGTCCGTGGTTAAGATGAATTCTTTCGAGAAGTCAGGGTAGGTGAGTATAGTGTCGTCAGTTAAGATTTGTTTGCACATTTCAAAGCATTTGACGTATTCGTTGGTTAATTTCACAGTTTCTCCTTTCCTTAGACACTGAGTCAAGGGTTTTGTTAGTTTTGAAAAGTCTTTTATGAATTTCCTGTAGTATCCTAATAAGCCGAGAAAGGATTTGATTTCCTTGGGGTTCTTTGGGATTGGAAATTTTATGATGGCTTTGATTTTATCCGGGTTAGGTTTAATGCCTTCTGGTGACACGATATGTCCTAGGAAAGCAATTTCCTTATGGAGGAATTCGCTCTTGTCCAATTGAATTTTGAGATTGGCTTCGCGTAGTCTCTGGAATACTTTCTTTAGATTTAGCGTGTGTTCTTGGAGAGAGGTCGAAAAAATAATGATATCGTCCATGTACACTAGACAAATAGTTCCTTGAAGTTCTCGTAGAACATTATCCATCACCCTTTGGAAGGTGGATGGCGCATTTTTCAATCCGAAAGGCATGCGGACATATTCGTAATGTCCATTTTCGACCGTAAATGCGGTTTTTTCAATGTCTTTTTCGTCAACTTCAATTTGATGAAATCCGCTAGCTAAATCGATTGTGGTGAAATACATACTTCTACCCAACTTGTCAAGTATATCGGTAATATTGGGTAGCGGATATCTGTCATCCACTGTTTTTTCATTTAGCTTGCGATAGTCAATGACTAGTCGCCACTTTTGTTTGCCTGAGGCATCTAGCTTTTTCGGGACTATCCATATAGGGGCTGACCAAGGGCTATAACTAGGTCTTATTATTCCTTGGGTTAACATTTTATTGAGTTGTGTTTGTACCTCTTCTTTATGGACATATGGATATCGGTAAGATTTAGTGTATATAGGTATGTCGTCTTTAGTATAGATTCTGTGTTTGATTTTATTTGTGAAAGTGAGTTTGTCACCTTCGTGATGGAAAAGATCCTCATATTCCCTACATAATTTTAGTATTGCATCCTTTTCTTCTTCGTTTAAATGTTCTAACCTAATCATCTTGTCTATGGGTTGATTTGTTTTTTGTACAAAGTCGTTGGGTTGATTTTGGTAATAATCTAATATTTCGTGATTCAATATTTCTGTTATCAACGGTTGTTCGATAAAAAATATTAGATTTCTATCGGTGAGGTTAAATACTGGTACCGTTGTGTGCCAATTTTTTGCTTGATAGACACCTCCTGGGATGAAGAATTGATTGCCAATATAGGTATCTTTTAAGATGATATCCTTTTCTTGGACATCGACGGGTATGTGTGCGAAAGTTTTGGTGTTACCTTTTATCTCAAATTTTTTTGAAATATAGTTGGGTTTAGAAAAGGTTTTGATGATGGTTTGAGGGGTTTTTATGAGTTTTCTTGAAATATCGATTTGAGCTTCGATTTTTCTAAGTATATCTATTCCAAGTAACCCATCGAAGTAGTTATGAAATTTGAATACTAAAAACTCAAATTCAATTTCAGGGTTTTTGAATTCAATGAAAGCTGGTATTTTTATTTTTTTGTTTAATTTATGCAAGTTAAGAACGGATTTAATTTGTATTGGGGGGTTTAAGATCTCACATTCTTCTAAATTTATAAATTCCGGATTAATAAATGAATGAGACGAACCTGTGTCGATTAAGAATTTTAAGGGTCGGTTAAATGGTGATGATATGTTAATGTAAGGAAGTGTTATGCCATGCGAGTGAGTTTCTACATATCCGATTGGTTCGGGAAGTTGGACCGAAAATCCAAGGTGTCGTATAACTCAAAAGTATCTGACTCGTCAGCGACGTAACAATCATTGGGCTCGGAAGTGATTTGATCGTCCGAATTTGGGAATTGTAATGGTTTTGCGTCATAGTAGTCGTCTAGCTCTTCAAATTTATTTTTTTCTTCAATATTGAACAAGCCAGGTTTGTTTTGATTGAAAAAGTTTCTTGGTGTGGTTGATTGTGGAGGAGCATTATTATGGCGAAAATTTACGCTACTACCTAACTCCATAGGTGTGGGACTAGGTAATTTTGGTTTTTGTTGGAATTGATTATGCGAACGTTGGAACTGGCTAACTGGTTGTTGGAATTGATTTTGTTGGAATTGATTATTTGGACGTTGGAATTGGTTAATTGTTTGTTGGGGTTGTCGGAATTGGTTTTGTTGGAAAGGGCGTTGGAATGAACTTGGCTGGAAAGGCCGAAATTGATTCTGCTGGTTTTGATTATTTGGGGGTCTCCAGTTTTGTTGTTGAGGTATGAATTGGGGAAAAGTTTTGGGTACATTTAGATTGGTTTTGGGTTTAAAGGAAGGTATATTGTTTGTGTGAGGTCCTTCTTGTCTAGTAATATTAGAATTTCGCGCGTAATAGATATTTTGCTCGATTAGGCAAAAATCGAAACCTTCTTTTAAGGTTTGAGGGTTCCTTGCCCTAATAACGGATCCCATGGGTTCTCTTAGTCCTGTGAGGAAGACATTTAAACACATAGCTCCGTATAATTTAATCTTGGCGGTAATTATGTCTGCGGATGATTCAGTTATTTTAACGTGATTTGTCATTGCAGAATATATTTCTATAATAGTACTATAATACTGTTCAATACTAGAATTCCCTTGTTTTAAATAGTGTAAATCTCGTATGAGACTTGTCTCGTTTCTTTTGTCTGAGTAGTGTGTTATTAAATTTTCCTTAATATTTTCCCAATTAATTGAAGTACCGTACATATCTAGGACTTCGTTTGCTGACCCGACTATTTTGTTTCGTATTGCCCGGAGCCATAATCTACCTTGGGGTTTTGTATGTATATCGGGGATAAGTGCTATAATTTCTTCTACGTTAGCTATAAAATCATGTAATATTCTAGGGTTTCCGTTAAATTCCGGTAATTCTTTAATAGCATCTGGTATTTTCAGATGTTCTAGGATAGACATTTTTATTTGATTTGATTGGACTTGTGATGATTCAGAAGATTCAAAAATATTATTCTTAAAATTAGTAGAAGCAACGGTTAAATTTGTATTCTGCAAATTTGAGTTGCTGGACTCACTGTCAGTATATTCTGTACCACTGTGAGGAACTTCTCTAGGATAGGGTTCAAATTTGGCTGCTTGTAACTTAATATTGCCGGATTTTGGCATGAGAATGGGATAACAATATAGTATTTCGTTTACTTACATGTAGTAGAAGTGAAGCCCAAATACCATTGTAGATTCGCCGTCCAAAGGATAAAAATCCACCAATAATTGTTCAATGATTGTGACCAGTGTTGATGATCGGGAAAGCCGCTATACTTTAGTATGCCTCTAAAGCTGAAGATCTCGAACGATATGCTGTCGATCCAATTTCTTCACAACTTTAACCACGTTATCACACCAGTCCTACCGACTGCGCCAATTATGTTCTTGTTTCCAAAAATAATGTTTTAAAAACTAACTTTATTATTTATTTCTGGTTACAATGATTGTTTGATTACAATAATGATTATTTGAACTGATTGTTACAACAACTAATTTACATGAACAATGTCCTAACTAGAAATAGTTAATCACTTTATGTTTCAGTTGCTATTTATATGATTGCTGTATGTGTTTTTGATCACGTACGCCTGTTATCGATAGTGACAGAAACATTAAGTGGAACATAATATGTGTATAATAATTATGAATAATAAAAAATGAAATATTTGAAATAATCGATATATAATTAATTATAGTGATAAGTAAGTATAAAACAAAAATGTGAAATTGGATATATATGTGAATGTTTATATATAATTTGTAAATGATCGTCGTTTGTACTAATATAGTTTTATTACGCAGTATACTGTTGGGTGGTCCTTTTATTGTATAGCTGTATATGATAAGTCCAAGGGTCCTATCGTAACTATATATATATATATATATATATATATATATATATATATATATATATATATATATATATATATATATATATATATATATATATATATATATATATATATATATATATATATATATATATATATGTATCCTCCTGTTTGTGATGCTTTGAGATCTTTTACAGCATTTAATAAATTAATTTTTGATTGATCAGATAATGAACCCTTAATTCTATCAGTGGCAGTCACAATACACATTTCAGTTTTTATCATACTCAGTTTAAATTCGTTGTAGGAATTTACTTCTGCGTTAGTAACAAACAAATGGATAGCATCTTGTGCGACATTTTGGGTACTACAAACTCTACTCGAGAACAGGGAAATATCAGATTCTGTTCCAGAAGATATATATATATATATATATATATATATATATATATATATATATATATATATATATATATATAGGTATATAGATAAATAGTATGTCGTTAGATCGTGTGGTTTTACTTTTAAATAAAATAAAAATTAATTAATTAAAATGAAAATAATAATTTATGCTCTAATATTTTTTCGATCGTATAAATTTTACCGTTATCAAAATCTCTGAATATATTGAACCATTATTTATACGCAATAATTAATGTCATGAATAAAAATAATTATTTTCGTAACGCCTATGTCAGTGAGAAAAAATAAGTTATATATTAACTTATATAGAGTTCCAGAACCTAAATTATTAAGAGATACGGCAAATTGTGTATCGTCTTTCTGTCTCATTCTTTCGGTTAGCTCAAAGTATTTAAAATGATTCCATAAATGTGCACCAATTATTTTTGTTTTGAATATGGATCATTAACAGCCGGATAAAATACAAATTTATCACCCACTGGAGGCAGTTGTCGTAAATCTCCTAAAACCAACACTGAAACTCCCCCCAAAGTGTAAACTACTCTCAAAAATCTGTTTTAAGCGTGAATACAAACAGAAAAACATTTTAGACCCTACCATGGAGATTTCGTCAATGATTAATAAATGAAGATTTATTAATTTTGAATATAGTGAATTTGCAGTAGCATTGCTGAGGTGGTAATTTAATAACACCAGAGCCATTGCCATTTACATCAGGATCCACTAACCGAATAATTTTTGTACTGTCGTCAATTTCAGGTACGGCAAATGGTAAACCTCTGGCATTCCTCTGGCATTAAATTTTTGCGTTCGTATGTATCACGTAATGCTTCATCTAGTTCAGACTGTGTTTCAAAATAATTATATTTTCGTCGATTAGCGGTAATAATTTCCACAGACATCCCGACAATTTTTACCTAATATATCCGTATCTTCGTTTTTCCAAGGAAGATACAGCATTACCTGCTCGCGAAAACAGTTATCGGGATCAGTTCCCAAATTATAACGCCGATATCGAATAATTGCAGCTTTTGTGCGTTTTTTTTACAAAACCACTACGGTTTTTTAAGGGCAATTACATTTTTTTCTCCGTGTTGGATTCGATATCGTGGTCTTCGTCATGTCCGTTGCCTGAATTGTCAGTATTCCGAATGTTCTTTCTTGAAATGAAATTATACAGAGCGATAAAATCCGCTAAACAGAGTTCGTCTAATTTATCTGGACGCATTATATAATGATCTAATGAATTTGTACAAAATATATCAGTAGAATCTGCGTTCATTTCCTCTAAACATTTACGTGACTTAATAATGCGAACACGTTCATTAGGGCGAGAAGTGTTAATGTTGGTGACGTTATAAACAGGTTAAAAACAGCTTTTTGAGCTGAGACTTCAGAGCCGTGAATGAATTTATTGCCTAAATGTGGAAGCTTTTGTTTTACAGAAAAGTTTCCATGTTTTATTTCCTCCATTGCGTTATTCATAATTTTAGAAATCCCACGGCTGGATTTATTTATGTAATTAACAATATAACTACAGTACGCATATGGATCTAAAACATACTGGACGTCAATATTCGCTCTATGTAGACTTAAAATCTCAGAATTAAAAGTGTGTATAAATATACCTGAAACATTTCTTTTCATCAATACCGCATTCTTTTTAAGATTTGACCGTAGAGCCAATATATAAGAATCTCTAGACAGTTTAATTTGTTCTAAAAACTGCTCGAAAGTCCAATTTTCATTTATATGTTTTTTTCCAGGAAGTTTCGAATTTTGTTATAGTTATTGCAGTGTTCTTCATTTTTTTCATGGTCATTTAGTGGCGTTAAAATGCAAGTTTTATCTAACGGTGAATGCGGTATACCGACATATTTTTTATCCTATATATTTTCTAAGACATGATCGAGTGTGGGAATGTCTTTGATAATCGATTAGACTTTCGAGACCTGCAATATTACTATTAGTAGTTATAAATTTATCAATAAAATTTTCTTCATTATTAACACTTCCTGGATCTTCAAGGTTTAACTTGGGAGCATCATTAAGCCAATACAATCCATGAATAAAAATGTTTAACAAAAATTTGCCCAAAGATTTTCGACGCATTTTTGAATAATTTAAATATAGATTGAAAACGTTAATCAAAATAACGTGTTACAAGTAACCGGATCTGCACGAATAAGGCGAGATTTGGTTTTAAAATCTAAATTTTCAGCATCGTGTTCGGTCACATCTTCTTGGTCTACAACTTTCCTTAAAATCATAACTCCAATAAAGTTGGTATACCAAGTTGACGAATCATACCTAACACTTTCTTCTCTGATTCCCAGTGTGCCGGGGAAGATCTTACTCCTCTTAAAATATAATATGCATCGTCATGCTGTATAAATTGGTTCATGTAATTATCATTTAATAAATTACCAGCTGTATGACTTGCATTTTCACTCAGTTTTTTACGTAAGCAAGTTGAAATTGAATTTCTAATACTACTGAGTACATACTTTTCGTAGGTATAAACAATTTTTTCTGTAGTGGCACACCGTTTATCGGAACGTCTTATTTCGGATCGAGCTATTTTTGAATAAGTCAATTGAACGGATGGATTACGGACAATACCACAATAAATACTTGTGAGAGTTCTTCAGAGTGGGAGTCGAAGAGCGTATCAAATGGTCGACGACCTTCACCGGGAGCCAAGACAAAATTTTCTATAAATTCATTATCTAAAAGAGTTTCTTGACCTCCTGGATTTAAATTATCTGGATGAAAAGCACCGAACGAACTCATTGAGCAACTCTAGTTCAGATTCAAATTCAGGCTCATGATTTTGATTTCCGAGCTCTCTCAAATCGTTGATTATGGTTTCATCTTCAGGCAAAACAACAAACGATACGTCAGACTGACTAGTGGAAACAATATTTTCTAGCCAGTTATTTGATAAAGTCACACCATCCTCAACATACTGTGTATTAAAAAAAAAATTATGCATACAAAAAAAATCGGTTAATAGGTATTTTTATTTGAGGTTTAATATTTAAATTTAATTTTAAATTCTTATAAGTAAAACTTTTACTTTAATTTCTAAAGAAAATATGAAAACATTCAAATGTAAATTGATCCGTGAATATGAAAAGTTATAGGAATGCAAAAGCATGTTGGAAACATTCAACTAAAACATTTGCCACCTATGTGCATTAGTTTAGCTTGACAAGAATCCTACAGTGACATGATAGTTTGTCATTTTAACTTCAATTTAAGATATCAAAAAAAATCGAAAATAAACTATACAATGCATTAAAATAAAAAAAATCTAAAGCAGAGTATGTGCGTGGATTAAAGAAAATCAGAAGCAAACGATCGGCCCTAACGCGATACACGAAGTTATAAAAAAACTAACACGTTGAACCAAACTATTTCCAATAATAGCTGGGCCCGTTTCAGAAAAGAATATATATATATAGGTTTGAGGTAGTGAGATCTTTACTATCCTGACAGTTTCTTAAATTGTCGACTTGTGATTCAAAGCTGAATTTGTGAAACCTTAGAAGTTGAACGAAACACACAAAAAAAAAAATGCATTAAAGTAAAAATATATTTTTAACAAATAATTGATTTATCAACTACATTCATAAAGCTTAATTAATAATTTATTTGCTCTACTTCAAATAATTCAGAGCTATTTGTATTATCGCCAAGTATATAACAATATAACAAAAATTTAGCATATATATATATATATATATATATATATATATATATATATATATATATATATATATATATATATAATATATCACTTTTTATAAATGCTATTAAACAAGAAAGTTTTAAAATATGTACAAGTCTCAAAACTACTTCGAATAGTATTTAATAGATGTCGTTGTTTAATTATTTTATATGAAAGAACTGAAACATGCTTATATAATTTTTAAAAAAAGTGGTCGAACAACAAAGATAATTTTTAAAAACTTTATGTGCAAAATACTTGTATTAAAATTTAATTTTGAATTGTAATTGGTCTTTAATAAAGTTTTATAAATGAAATGTAAAATATTTTCAGTATAAATTGAAATATCCTTTACAATGTCAAAAGGTAAGTTGTTTATATTAATTTAAAATATTATATTTGCCTAATACAAATTGCAAAAGTTACATTAATATGTATGAAATTTGACTGTAGTACAAATAGCGTAAAAAAAAATACGTGACTACAGTAAAAAAATTTATATTCCAAAATGTTTGACCTGCAAAACTATACATATGTTTTACAAACTTTATTTCAAATCATAATTGGATTTAAAAAAAAGTATGATACACTTCTGTAAAGAAAAATACAACACACTAACGTGTTAAGCGTATTAAAACAATATACTAAGAAATTGAAAAATTATTCCATATTCATATAAACATACAATTTGGCGAGCAAAATGTGGTTAGAAATTCCAACACGATTACAACACTTTGTCAAAACATATGGTTAATTGTAGCGATATGTGCTGATAATTTTGAAACCCATCCCAAGTTTCAGAATGATGAATTAAATGTTTTATATAAAAAAATTAAATACTTAGAAACAATAAGCATATGTTGAACATCCACTTTAGTTCAAAAATTTATACTTTCCAATATATCCATAGTTTCACATTTACATTGAAAAACAAAAGCTACACATGTTTTTACCATCAATTATGTAATCGTAATAGTATTAAAATATTAAGTGAAATCATTGAACCAACTTATTCGATACTTCCATAATAATCCATATAATCAATTTTAAGCATTTGATTCATAAATTGAACATATTTATTCAAAAAAATTAGATATACCACAAAGATGGCGTAGAAATTAAACTACATCCACTGAATTATTAAACTACGTTATAAAGCGTAATTAAGATACATTTAAAACTTTTCAGACAATCCAAACCGGATGACTAATGTATTTAATAAAATTAAAAAAAATTATCACGATCAACGAATTGAATCCAATGAATTATTGTAATCAATAGCATAATAAAAAAAAAACTGAAGTCAGTGTAGTAAGTAAGTGTGTAACTCTCCTCGGATAATGTCCGGAAAAATCGAAGTAAGTTTTTGGTAGAGGATATGCGCAAGTCATCCCCACTTAGGTAAGTGTTCAAATTATACAAACACTAGTAAGTACTAACTAATAGTTATTTTATTTATTTTTTTAGAGACTATAAAGACGCGGAAAAATAATGAATTTCAAATCGTGGAGAAATTATACCTCCAATACAAAGGTTGTTGAATTAAAAAGCGAGTTGCTTCTAAAACACGTCCAGGGCGAATGTTTTCAGTCATAAAATTATGACTGTATCGAAGACACCGCTTCAAATGTACTTGAATGACGTGACTTTGATCAAAAGTTGTGGGAAGAACTCCCACAGTACTATCAATAGATATTTACTACAGTACCTTTTAGACCACATTGCCTGTCATATCCCAAGGTTCTGATTTGCATAAATGGAATTCGGGGAGCAAGGAATCTCTGTTCTAAACAGGTTAAATTTTGAAGACATTCAGGAATGTCTGGGAAATGCAAATCATTAAATAAACAAATATGCGGAATCTGTCCTTTTAAAATCAACTGACGACAGTTAGTACAAAAACTTAGCACAGCTTCCACTCAATAAATAAGGCATTAAATTGGTTAAAAAAAGCCTTATGAGCAAAAAACAGAAAATTTTTGAATTATTAAAATTTTATCCAATGATTTGACTTGAGTCGGGAACCATAATCCGCCACAGCTTTACAAATTACCGTGGGGCCATGTTTTATAATTGAATTATAATTATTTAATGTTCTGAGAAAATTTCAATATTGTTTGTCTGTTATTCCTGTCTGTTGGCTTTGTCTTGTCGCCCCTGTCGTGGTGTCCGTCAGTATCTTTCGTCTGTTCGTCCTTTCTGTAAGCTTCGTTTTGTCGCCAGCATAGGGTTATTCAATCTCTGATTATATTTAAAACTAATTAAGAAATAAGATAATTAAAAAAAAAATGAAAATCTATTACTGGCATTTTTAAAAACAAAAATTCAATTAAAAAAAATCGTTTTGCAGGTGCTGCTTCAACTTGCGAATTTCCTAAGAATTTAAACAAATATTTAAATAATTTTATAGTTATCTTATTGAAGTAGAGTTTCTATGGAAATGACAAAATCAACACAAATTTTAACCAACTAAAAAAAAAAAGAAATATGGTCGTTAAGTTTTCTTAAATTTTCTAATGTTCCGCGAACTTTCTTAATTTTTTCTTTCATAAGAACCTTCTCCTGAAAATAACAAACTCAACAAAAAAATAATTAGCGAAAGTTATGTTATTTTTTCAAAATAATCGTAAGAATCTAAAAGATAAAGATGCGAGTAGATTTGATCATGCAAAATTGTCGGATATGAAAGTTTATTTGAATCGTTTTCCTATGATGATTTAAGTATCAATTTTGATACTGACAAATATGCGTTATTATATGATAAGTATGATATGTATGCTAAATTTCAACAATCGTATTGTACATCTCAAAATCAACCACTATTATTACCTGATGAATTTTTAAAAAATGCACCTACATTGACTAAACCCACCAAGAATACCATGTTCTACAAACATTATCATATTAATTTCGGTATACCGCATTCACCGTTAGATAAAACTTGCATTTTAACGCCACTAAATGACCGTGAAAAAAGTGAAGAACACTGCAATAACTATAACAAAATTCGAAACTTCCTGGAAAAAAAAATATAAATGAAAATTGGACTTTCGAGCAGTTTTTAGAACAAATTAATCAGGTTGCCAGAAGTGGTCGCTCAAAAGTCGCGCGTCGCTACGGGAAAAGCGCACACTACTAAGAAATTTTTAAAATTTAAATAAAAAAATCATTTTAAAAAAAAGATAAACATTAATTTAAGTTATTTTTATAAGTATATATAGATATATATTTATATATATATGTAACGAGAATTATCGTTGGTTGATTAATTAATACACACAAGTTTAGAATAAGAGATTTAATTTATCATATATGTAGTTTTACATTCTTTGATACACATAACAGTTTTATTACTTTATTCATATATTACGCACTATGCTGTCGCGTATTTCCAGTCTAACTAACTCAGCACTCTTGGTGTGCTTGCCTGTACGATCACCTACGATTCAATTCGTCTGTCCGTGTGCGCCTCATGGCTTCTACTCTGGTAGCCAAGCGCGCACCTAATGTCCTTTACACTATCCTCCCCTTTAAGAAAAGTGAACTCACCGGGTTCACGCAAACACTGCCTGGTAAAATTCCGTAGGTCTTGTTTCCCTAACGGGATACCTACGTTCACCCTCCTGTTCAACTTGTATTGCCTCTTCGTCCTCGTCCCCTTCATAATTTGGTTCTTCTAACATTGGTGGCCTTGGGACTCCAACCACAGTAAAAGGTCGTATTTCGTCGTCAGTGATTTCTTCCCTGTTCGTTTCCCGCGTTACATTTTTGGCCGTTCCCGTTACGACCTTCCCCACCCGTACATCTAATCGTTCGACCTCCCTTGTACCCACGAACGGTTTTAGCCGGTTAAAGTGAACAACCATTCTTTTTCTACTATTTGCACAGTGTTGGACCCGAAATGTTATTTCTGACAACACCTTTTTAATTACATAAGGCCCACTCCATGGTTGGTGGAATTTTCTACAGGCGCCCTTTTTCACCACTGGATTATATATCCAGACTTTATCTCCTTCCGTATATTTTTCTCTTAAACATTTCCGATCATAATATTTTTGGTTAATATTATGGCTATTTTATAGATTTTGTAACGTTTTCTCGTACGATTCCTGGAATCTATTTCGCATTTGGTTTACATAATTTCCAGTGTCCGTATTAAATTGCTCAAATATAACAAGGACCATCTGGCATAATTGGGCTGGTTTAACGCAAAAAATATATCAGACATGTTGAAAATTGAGTCCACGTACAGTTTAAAGTTACTGGTGTGGATACTTCTGGAAAACCGATGGTATAAATTAAGTAACTCACAGTACTGGTAATAAAATTGAGCAGTTTTCCCATTTTCTCCTATTAAAGTCTGATTGCAGAATTCTTTATAACCGTTCAAAATACGACTCAATAAATCTGGTTACTCGATTGTTTCGTTGACGTCATACGCAGCCTGATTTGATGCATTCTGTATTTGCGTTTGCAGCAGTTCATCCATCGCCTCAAGTGTTACATTAGTTGTGGATAAATACTGTTTAAAATGTAATATTTGTAATGCGGCAGCGGTTAGCGGATGTACGCGCTTGCAATGATTGAAATGCTTGCTGTCTAAAAAGCTATTCATGGAGCCGCCGGCTAATACTTCTGCTTGTACCAGTATTTCCACTAATCCACTGCAGTCAATATATTTTCCGATGGCTTTAAAAAATGCCATGTCTGTGTGGACCGCTCCCAAGTTAACAAAAATATTATTGTATAGCGGTTTTTCTTGTTTTTGAATCTGCATTGCCATTTTTGCTATCGCTAAATCATATGTCACAATAATTTCTGGCTGCTGACATTTTTCAGCGATTTCTTTAGCCATGTTTAATGTTTCATTGACTATTGCATACGACGTTGGTGAAGAATTTATGGGAGGCAAATACTCGATTTTTTGCTTCTCACTGTGGTCACTTGATATCATACAGTTACAACCCAACCACATAGGAACAGAATCAATTCTTGACATCGACATTATCCATAGTGAATCTTTATCTGTTGCTATTTCTGTAGCACCTTTGCATAACTCCATTGTATTGGTAAACGAACTACAGTAATCAGCTGCATACTTGCCTTAGGTTTAGAATAATATGGTCGAATTTCTTGTGATATTTCATTGAAACGCCTTCTCTTGCGGGTAGGTCCTTCTCCATTTTCGTTGTCATATACTTGAGGCGCTGATGAAGTTGTAGCTTCACCATTATCAAAATTATCAGCTCCATTACTAGAGAATTGATAAATAATTCCAACTGTGTCGTGCATAGTGTCCTTTCTAGAAGTTGTGTCAACGAAGCGGTCGAAATTGTTATCTTGGATCGATGTATATGTCATTTCGGTTTCCAATTCTTCTGCCAAATTATATCCAATCGTATGGCCATACCTATTAAGTATCGTGATTACTTGCCGAGAGTTGGTTAAAGACTTTACTGCCAATCCAAGGGTTAAATTTTTTGCGGGCTTACATGCACCCCTAGTTACAGCATAAATAATATCACTACATATTGACGTTATTTTAGTTCAGTTCTTTCAGTTTGTCCGAATCTTCATCAGAAAAATTAGGTCCTCCGATAAGATTTCGCATAAAATCAATTAATTGCTCAGGAATGTCACATTCTCCATGAATGATATCATCAGCAGTTACGTTGCGAGGAAGCGGATGAGCATCTATATTTTTAATGCAGCTTCTCAAATAATATGCAACATTTTCAAACTCATATTCATTTCATGTCTCCAAAAATTTGAAATTGTTAGATGTTATAGAAACGTCCATGTCTGTTTTGTACACAATTTTTTTGTTACGTATTCCAGTTGACACTTCAATCGTAATACAATCACCAAATTTCTTAATTATTTTTTTTTGCAAGGTTTCAGATCGGTAATCTTGTATATCATCCGAAATCAATTTCATGATTTCCGAACTCCAACAATAATGGTATCTTAAAAATAATTGAGCCAAGTACATAACCTTGTTGTTTTCTATTATTTCTGTTTCAATGAAATTCGATATTGATTGAAAGGCCAACTGATGTAACTGTCTATATTTACTATAGGTGGAATCGGTAGATTCTTCCGTGGACCGCTTCTCTTTTGATTGATACATTGCGTAACAAGGCAGATGGTACGCAACAGTTTGATGTTGAAGTTTGGAGAGAATCACCGAATCTCCAAAATTTTTCGCCATATTTTTTATCTGCAGTGATACTTTGTCACTATTAGGGAAAGTAAGATTAACCAGCTTCTTCCCACATCTCTTTTGACTATGGTCACAAAAAAGACAAATAATTTTGCTTGATGTCGATGCTGTTGATGTTGACTGCTCCTAAAAGAATTAAAATCATTCTTCAAGTAAAAATTGATGATAATAAATATAATTGAAAATAAAAGTTCAATTAATAGATTTTCATATCATTTTTTTAAAAAAGCTTAAAAAAACAAATAAATTATTACCTTGTCAAAGTCCCCAGAAGTTTGAGACAGGTCTTCAACATTACTCTTTTCATCCTCAGCAACTGTAGCACAGGAATCGACACTAGGACTCAACTGTTTGGATTCTTCTTCTGTAGTAGATGCATTGGTATGCTCCTAAAAAAACCGATTTTTGCGATTAAATGAAAATGTTTGATATATAAATTTTATAAACTTTTTGATTTGAATAGTTGATTGAAAATATCGTCATTTAATTATGTTACAAAAAAACGGAAATCAGATCATTTTCTTGTTTAATTTATAAACAACCGTTTTTTAAGTTAATTACAAAAAAATTATGTGTGTCGAAAATTAACAAAACCATAGGTGAATTTTACTAACAATTATTTCAACATGAAAAAAATATAGAAGTTGTATTAGCTAAAATAATTTTAAAGATTCAATTATTATGTACTTACTGTATATTCAGCACAAAAATTATCAAATTCTTCGTTATATTTTTTATTCAAAACGGTCACTTTTTTATAACACGTGGTATGATAACCTACAAATTCAAGTGACGCACTGGGAGCTTGTAGCGGTATCGCTTCTTCATTAAATTATTATTATCATTTTGTTCATTTTTATCTGTTGCATAACAACTATAACTTCCCTCTATTATCACGGTTGCTTTGAATGTTAACAACCATGGTAATTTACATATTAAAAATAATATTTCATAAATCAAATGAATAAAAATCAATTATATCTTTTTCATGTATTTATTATTTATTTAAATAATAATTATTTAATATAACAATCATTTACCTTTACAAGCTCAACAACATTGTATTTAAAGTTTTGAAGAAAAAATAAATGATCATTAAAAAAAATGAGTATAAATATAAATAAAAAAATGATGATGTTTATATACTATTTACGGAGTGCGCAATAATAACGTTTGTTAGTTTGTTTGTGGAAGCCTTTCTGATAACCCCTTTGAAATTATTATTAATTCCCTGGGCCCTATAGAATCCATAATGGGTTTTAACAGAAACTGTGTATTTTGAGTCCGTAAGAAAGTATGAAAATATTACAATCAGTTAAATTGAATATGTAATTGTTGAACTCTCTGAAATATTTAAGTTTTATATTATTTTATATTTTTTTAAAAGGAACAAAACGCAAACAAATATGTGTTTTTTATAAAAAACAAGGTTTATTTAAATAAAAAGAATAAATGAAAGATCTGTAAATCTCAGTGTATTTAATTTTTAACCGACATCGTCAGTACGAAATGCGATTTAAAATCGAATAAGCAACATAATTGTGATTAGTTTATGCCAAAATAAACGTTTCAAATTGAAACCGGCATAAAATAATTTTTACACAATTACTACAAGATACAATTGAAATTATTAATAAAAAAAAGAACATGTTGATTAACCAAAATGGTATTTAAAGAAAATACCGTAAAAATCAACATCATTAATAAATTGAAACATGAATATCTTCCAAAATTTAAAATTAATCTTTATAACCTAACAAGTTTGATTGAAAATATTGAAAATAATTGAAGTTATGGTTTTACCAAGCTAGTCTTTTCAAGTAAATATCTTTTTTTTTTTAATTTAAAATAAATAATGTAATACATCACCAATATGAATTGCTATGATCCGACCATGTTAAAAAATAATTAAAATCGATGAATAATTTTAATAAAGTGTTATTAAAATTAGATGTTAATGGTTCGGTCGATCGCAGGAAAAAAAGAAAAAATGAATTTTTAGCTAATATCGTCGATAATAACTTTTATCGGATAGTGGGGGTTGCAAAAATGAATGTTGTGTTCATTATTCGAGCGTTACATAATTTGTTATTTTTTACAATAAATATCAAAACAGAAATATATAAAGGATGATTAGAATTAGCTTGAATAATAAATACCACTATCATTCCACCCCCGTTTGAAAAGCGAACCGCTTGGCAAATGTAAAACAAAATATCTGTCATAAAATTACTATATGAAAATACTTAAATATTTGTAAAATATATCAGTATACCCTTCTGTTGAGACGGAATGATTTTATTTTTAAAACAGTGCTATCGATTGTAGTACGGTCGTAAATTGTAAATGCTGGAACTGATGATTTTATCGTTGTTACCAGTACGTATTCTCACTGAAGTGGGGGATGTAAATTTTAAAATTCTGTACGGACCCATAAACTTTTGTTTGAATTTAGGTGAAACATTAAAATTATTATTGGGAGCATTATTTTTCACCATTACCCATTGACCAACTTTAAATTTAGATGCTGTGGGCCTGTTAGATGTTTGCAAGACACGATGTTGATGTGCCAATTTTACTGCGTTGTCAATTTGCAGTTTTGTTGGTGCCCGTTCATCCGTAATTAAATCAGTTAATTGCTGAATAATGGTAAATGGTGTTTGTAATAATCTTCCAAAGTAGGCTTGTGCAGGCGATGTATTGATGGTTTGTTTAAAAGTATTATTGTAATTTAAGATGACAAACCCCAAAAATTTCACCCAGTTTCGATGTCGAAGTCCATACTGCTTTAGCAGACAGCTCAGGTTGTATTTAATAATTTTATTTAATGTTTCCGCTTTATTTGAAGTTGGAGTATACGGAGTGCAGAAACATGACTTGATGCCATTGTTGAATAAAAACATTTTCCACTTATGTGATGAGAATGCTGGCCCATTATCGCTTACTACGTTCTTCGGAAAACCATGTTGAAATATTTTTTGTAGACAATCGATAGCTGTTTCAGTCGTTTGTTTGCGACATGGAATCGCAAAAGCGTATTTTGAATATCCGTCTACAACAGAAAAAATATATCTGTAATTATCAGGAGTTTTAATAATTGGACCAATGTAGTCCACAAATATTGTGTCAAAAACATTAGTTGGTACAACCGAAGATAATTTAATTTTATCGACACGAGTATATGGTCGCATTTGTTGACAAACTTTACATGTTTTAACATAATCTCTTACAATTTTATATAAGTTTTCAAAATAAAAAATTCGGGAAATATCCCTGAAGGTTTTTATGACAGAATTATGTGCACCATATCTCGAATCATGAAAGTACGTCAATATATAATCCAAAAGTGTATCTGGTAACACTATCCTTTTAAGTTTTTGTTTCCCGACAAATTTATAAAGTAGTCCGTCTCTAATGTAAAAATTTTTATCATTAATACCGTTTTTAATTGACTGGTAAATGATTTTACAATATTCGGATTTCCTTTGTTCATTTTTAACGGATAGGAAATCATAAATTGGATCAGATAATGCGTTAATACATTGATGGTTCGAAACATTGTTAATCAAAGTATTATTTTCAATTTCAGAGTGATCCAGTGAGTTTTTGATTTTTGAAATTAAAGATGAATAACCTGGATCATCGCTATTCATATTCTGTATTTTATTTATTTGTTTTGATGTAGATTCAACAGTTTGGTTTAAGTTAATATTATCGGATTCAAAAAGACGAGAAAGAAAGTCAGCCATATGGTTAAGTTTCCCTTTAATGTGTTCTGGAGTAAAATTGTATCTAGAAATTTTTAATATCCATCTGGATAACTTATTAAATTTTTGAGGAGTATTGAATAACCATAAAAGACTGCGGCAATCAGTTTGTAATATAAAATGCCGATCAAGTAAAAAATCTTTAAATTTTTCTAACGTTAGAATAACAGCATACAATTCTAGTTCATGTGAATTATATCTCATTTGTGCATGGTTTAATTTCTTAGAAACAAACATAATTGGGTGAATACCGTCCGAGAAATTTTGTAAAAGAACACCCCCAACTCCCGTTGAACTACCATCGCATTGAACTATAAAAGGTTTAGAAAAATCCGGGAATTTTAAAACAGGGGCCGAAATTAGTGCTGTTTTGAGTTTGTTAATTGCGTCTAAATGAATTTGTGTAATTTTAAATTTAATATTTTTCTTTTTTAGTTCATTTAACGGAGCAACTATGTGACTAAATTTCGGTATGAACCTGGAATAAAATGCGGACGCCCCAATGAGCCGGGAAATATCTTTTACGTTCTTTGGAGTAGGCATGTCATTTATCGCTTGGACCTTTAATGGGTCCATGTATCGACCGTCTGAAGAAACGATACTTCCTAATAGTCTGACTCTTGACATGCAGAAACGAGCTTTCTCTTTATTAATAGTAATGCCGAGTTTTTTAATTTTAGAAAAAAGAAGATCTAAATGAACCAAATGTGAATCTAAATCTGGGCTATGAATTATTAAGTCATCATAATAAATTAAAAGGAATTGATGACGAAATTCACTCAAATTAGAGTATAAAAATCGTGCTAATGCCTGTGCCGAAACATTAAGTCCAAAAGGGACATAATTCCACTGATACGTTCCGAATTGTGTAACGATGGCTGTTACGTGTTTGGAGTCTTTGCTCAAGGGTATTTGATTAAATACCTGTCGCATGTCGACAAGTGAGAATACTTTAGACGACCCCAAACTCGCAAATATATGTGCCATATTAATGGAACTCATCGGATCAAATTGTATATGTTTATTTAAAAACCTATAATCCGCAACTAAACGATAAGTATTGTCTTTTTTGGGGACAAAAAAGACAGGACTAGCGTAGGAGCTATTAGATGGGGATAAAATTCCCTGTTTTACTAAATCATTAACATGACATTCCAAGATTTTAGCTTTATCTGGAGCCAGGTAATATGATGATTTTACAACGGGAATATTATCTTTTAATTTAATTTTATATTCATAACCTTTTGCTTTGCCTGGTAATTCAGAGAAAATTGATTGATAATTAAATAATAAGGTTTCAAGTTTTTTATTTTGCATCTTGTTCATATAAACTTTTGATTCACAAATTGCTGATAAAATATTATTATTTTTGTCACCACTTAAAAATGGTAATTGTACTGTAGAATCATGATAAAAATTTATTTTAGAAGATGAAAAATTCAAAACTATACCGCAATGGCGGAGCGTTTTGCAACCAATTAATAAATTGAATGGTAAATTTTCGACAACACAAAATTGTTGTGTCCAACTAAAATTAGCAATTTTAAAATGTAACATTGCTACTTGAGTTACATTTAAATTATTATTACCAGGTAAGGCAATGTAAAAATTAGTATTTAAGATTTGAATATCAGGTTTTAATTTTTTAAATTTATTTAAGGTTTTAGCACGAATAGCATTAATTGTTGACCCAGAATCTAAAAGTGTGGTAAATGGGAAACCACAAATAAAAACAGTTTGAATTGGTAAAGAATATGAATTTAGTATAAAAGAATTGTTAGGTTTCAATTCAAGTTTTTTGAATCAGAAGGGATTGTATTAATTTTAATATTACGATTATTTTCATTATATTTGCGTTTTCGACAATATGCAATTGTGTGCGAATGTGATTTGCAATATGTACAAAAATAATTGTTTTTGTTAGCAGAAGTAGTAATATTTGAATTATGCGGTAAATTATTTGTTACAGAATTATTTGAATTTAATTTAGCTTGTACTTCCTCCATTTTACATATTAGTTTCTGTAAATCTTCAAAGTTTGAAGGAATTGGTGTCAAACCCATAATTTGTAGCGTATTATGGTTTGCATGTGCAAAAATAATTTGAATAATTTCAGATTGTGGCAAGTTTGAAATTAAAATATTAGAAAATTGAATTATATTTGCAGAAAATTGTGAAAATGATTCATCAGCATTTTGTGATCGACGAACCATTTTATCGTTCAAAATCTGTTTGGCCGTGGGTGATATATATATTTCAAACAATTTTTGTTTTATTTCATCCCATCGTAATGATTTGCTAATGCAATCAGCCCAAAATTGATATGCATTTTGAGAACATTTACTGATTAATGATTTTGAAAGAAAATTAAATGGTATAATATCTATGTCGATAATCTTTTGAATTTGAGAAATGAATTTAACAATGTTCTCTGGACATGATAAATTCAAAGGGTTAATATTTTGCAAATAAGATTCAATTGACGGCTTTGAAAAAAAATTGAATGAATTATCTGAATTTTGGGATGGAGAGAAGTTTGCGTTAGAAGTATGATTAATTAAATTATGTAAAATGTCACTTAGCTCTTTGGTTTGGTTCTGTTGCTGTAACATGCCTTGTTGAAAAAATGTAAACTGCCTCACGGTGTCAGCTAACACGTGGTTAGTGGAAGCCAGTTGCGTAGAAATTGCTGCCATATTGACCGCTGAAGCCTGTTGTGGTGAACTAAATATATCTTGTGATTCGCTTTGTGGAGTGTTAATGGTTTGAATATTTACAGTAGATAATAATAATAATAATAATAATAATAATAATAATAATATTTATTTCGCAAATGATATACATAGATATGCTTGCTACGTCAAAAATATAAACATGCATAAAAGCAAGTACAGAAATAAAAACAACGAACTTGAAACAGTAATTTTAACAAAAAAACAGTAACAGAAAAATATTTAAAAAAACAAAACAGTAGTCAACAATAAATAAATAAAAAATTTTTAACAATAAAATATGAAATATTTAAAATAATATATAAACATACAATTTAAAAAAATCAACTCAGTATAAGATAAAAACAATAGTCAACATTGGATAGAAAAAAAAAATAAAAATTTTAACAATAAAATATGAAATATTTAACAATAAAATATAAACAATCAATTTAAAAATCAACTCAGTTTAAAATAAAAATAAAAATAGTCAACAATGTATAAAATAAGATTAGAAATTAATAGAAAACTTAGTACAAAATCAACAAATAAAATAATATCAAAATCAATTTAGTGTTAAACAAAAAGGTCATCTATGGAGTAAAAGGCGTTTCTAATTAAAAAAATTTTTAAGTGCTTTTTAAACATGTTCTTGTTTTGCATTTCCAGCAGCTCCTTGGGGAGGTTATTGTAAATTTTTCTACTAAAAATTTGCCAACTCTTCCCACAAATTGTAAGATGGTATTTTGGGATGGAAAGCATGTCTTTATTTCTAGTTGTGTAGCTATGAGAATCTCCCATCCTCGAATACTGTGACAAATTCTCTTTCACATGTATTCCTGCCAAATAAATGTAAATTGATGGTAAAGTGAGGATACCATTATCCACAAAGAATGTGACACATGACGTGTTTGGTTTTAAGTTGAACATGCATCGCAATATCATCTTCTGATATATTAGATTCATCTGTAACGTTGGGATCGGCATTCATTTGTGCCTCCATACTCCTCGTAGTAGGCATTTTGTAACAACATAATATTAACTAGTAAATTATGAGTATCGTAACAATATGAATTGCTATGATCCGACCATGTTAAAAAATAATTAAAATCGATGAATAATTTTAATAAAGTATTATTAAAATTAGATGTTAATGGTTCGGTCGATCGCAGGAAAAAAAGAAAAAATGAATTTTTAGCTAATATCGTCGATAATAACTTTTATCGGATAGTGGGGGTTGCAAAAATGAATGTTGTGTTCATTATTCGAGCGTTACATAATTTGTTATTTTTTACAATAAATATCAAAACAGAAATATATAAAGGATGATTAGAATTAGCTTGAATAATAAATACCACTATCAGTTTTTTCTTTTACGAAAAGCTAACTTTAATACACAGTTTTTAAAAGTTTCATGATTAAAATCAATTATATATCCGAATCACACAAAAAACACTTTTTTGCCATTTTTTTCAACAATAAATAGTAGCACGTTTTTTCAATTGTAACAATAGCGACAATCTACTCCAAAATGATGCACAGCATACACGAGTCTATCGCTATCCTTTGTAAATGTAAAAATTGTGTACTTGCTGTTATTAGTAGCCTGATGGTAAAGCGGGGTACAGTGTAACACGCAAAAAGGTGGAAGTAGCCTAGTGCTCGTTATAGGAATCCTGGGCCCCCGATTCCTATTGTGGCCGTTGGATGGAAATACTCGTCCCAGAGCCGACGATCTCTGAAAAGATTTCCTTGGGCAGGAATCGTGAATAAAAAAAAAGGTGGGAAGGAGATATATTGATATAATAAAGCCTTATAGTAAAAAAAAAATAACAAAGTTTTATTATAATAATATTCACTAGCAACCTGAAGGATTCGCAACAATCCTATTCGTGTATGTATGAAGTACCCACACGAATATTTTTATTTAATAAAAGAATTGAACAATAAATCCCCAAACGTACTTATATGAAGGTAGCCCAATTTAATTTTAAAAAAAATTAACCATTACAAGGTAATCCTGAACGGTCTCTAATAAATATATATTTACTGCCAAAACAAGTTTGACAGATACAATTCTGAACTAACCTCACATATACACGTGTATGGGCAAACCAATTCAATGGCTTAGAGGTATAATCTTTTAAATGTTTTACGATGAAATACACTTTACAAATGAATAATATTGAAAAACACCTAAATCACAATATGTACAGAACAATCACAACCGAATTACAAATAGACACGAGAAGAAAAAACAAGATATTAGGAAAAGTTGATGAAAGTTTCGAACAAATATCAAAAATACAGAAAAATAAAGAAGTAAGATTCGATTTATGAGAAACAGTACGTTTTACAACTTTCCTAATGAAATACTACGGTAAATTTGTAATAATGAAAGATAGTCGATTTGAATCAGATAATCCCTGATTCACCATCAATTTATTTTTAAATTTCAATAAAAATTGTTCTGTACGCCTGTAATATTTTTTTAGCTAATGTTCTAGATTTAACCGAAACGGCACTCTTCCAATCACCGGAATATATTTACTCCAAAAATAAAAATTGGTAAGATGATTGAATCCTAACTAATAGTTAAAAAAAAAAGATAATTAAATAAGTTAGAAATATAGACAAATTAAAAGAAATCACCATACCACAAAATACTCCAATACTACCACGTGCATCCGCCCCAATATATATAAATCGCAGAATATGGATCTACCCGACGAACTATCAGAATTAAAATGTGAGTATCCAGAAAAAGGAAACAATTTACCACTCAATCGCTGATGCAATCCAAAAAATATGCCTCAAACAAATGTATTTGTTTAATAATTTCAACCGGAAACATCCATCCCGAAGGGATCTGATAGATTGCTAAGACGAGATGACAAGTAAAGAAAAAATAGACTTACTTATCTGTAGCAGTAAAACTTTGTGAATGAATCTAAATATTCAGAAGCTCGGTTTCAGATAAGCTTTGAGTTAGTAATATTTTTAGTTACTTTTATTCTTGTTGTTGAAAAAAAAAATAACCAAATGAATTTTACTATTTTAGGTAATCTGGCGGTAATTTTAAAGAAAAAAAAATATATATACACCTTTTCATTTTCAAGAACAAAAAGCTTGCGCACTCTCTTTCTTTAAATGGACGGACTTCAAACAGCTGCTATGCTGTGTCCTCTTCTATCGCATGGGATGGTTGGTTGGGACCTCTCAGTCGCACATATTCACTCGCAGCAATATTTCACTTTTCAAAATTTGACAACCGGAATTCGGGACTGATTTTTCGCAGGCTACCCTATACCACCGTGTTCATAATGAAATAATCTTTATTTTCATTTAATTTTAATTCAATAATCAGACCGGTGCAAAATGCTAGTATCGATTTACCTGTTTATTACCTGGCTACCCGAGAGTTGTGACCGGAAAAGAATAGGCAACCTAACGTTTGCATATTTTATGGGCTTCATACTTTCGATTGGTATAGAATTTGTCTAATAATCAACCGGTGAAATGTTTAAAAAAAATAATTTTTTTAAATTATTAATTAATCATATCCTGGACTGAAATTTGTTAGACAACCCATATGCAATATATTTATTGACATATTCAATTAAATATAAAATACGTTTCATCAAATAAACAACTCGGTGAAGGTCGTTTTATATCGGGATCTTAGACTATAATTACTTCTTTCAGAGCGCGCGATTTTTTTCTATTATTCATCAGTACTTTTCCTGCTCATCTTTTTTCACAGCACTCGATAATTACTTCCTGTCTAAAACTGCAATTATGCAATTATTTACAAATATTTTCATTTATAGCTAATTTTTTTATATTATCTACAACAAATATTTTTTAATTATTATTCCAATTAATACTCACCTCTGTGCTCATATTTCTATATGGGTTAGTTCTATTGTGGACGATCCAGAATCACCTCTATTTTTCTTATCAATCTTTTTTTAATATTTACCAATCTGTATTAATATTTCTATGCCAGGGATGGCGAACCTTTTTTGATGTCCGTGCCACAAAGTCATAACAATTCTTTTTTAAATAGGTATCGTGCCACAATCAAATTTCATTCGAAATGTTAGCGTGGTGAAACTATACGTAAGTATAACTAAATAAACAAATAAAAGCAATTCTTCTTTAAACAATTTTTTATTAATCAATGTTTTACAAAAAGCAATATGCTAGAAACAAAATTCACGTTAAAAACAATTGTTTTTAATATGATTTTTGTTGCTGTACACAAGATGATAAAGATTTAATATCTGGTTCATATTTAATCAATTTCAACAATACGCATGCAGAGCTCGACTCATCCGTCATTATATTCCTATATTTATTTTTTATAAAATTTAATTCTGAAAATAGAGATTCACATGCCCACGTCGATGAAAATATTGATAAAATTGCCTTTGCTAATATGTTTAAACAATTAAACGTGTCAGGAATTGAATTCCATTTAGTTAGAATTTCATCTTCTGCAATTATATTTATTTTATCCAATAATCGATTACTTTCAATAATTTCTAAATCATTTCTTAAATCAACAAATTTTTGGTTCCATATGGTACTTGACTGAAATTCAACTAATTCCATTTCTAATTCATTAAAATTTAACCACTCAAGGACTTTTAAATTAATTTTTTGAATGGTATTGTATCAGGATAAAAAATAAATTTTAAAGTTTCTTCAAATTCTAGATTTGCCAGTCTGTTTTGAGCTTTTTCACACGGACACTGATCCCCATTGATTTGCTGGCCATCTTTATCGTTCAGAGCTGTTAAGATGTCATGCAAAATAACTCTACTGTCTTCTAATTTTCTTCTAAGACTTTCTTCTTTTTTCTAAGGCCCTTTTGGACGCAGGATAAAATATATCCTGCGTCCTAATGCTGCGGCGAAGATCTTTTAAATACGAAGAAAATTTCTTCACGAAGTGTGCTACATCTATTCGCACATCGCACTTTGGAACACTCGAGGTTTTGTGTATTTAAAAAAAAAATTGGTGTTTAGTTTTAAAAAAAAAACTAAACACTTTATAGAAAATAATTGAATTATCAATTATTTTCATAAATATGAAATTAAGTTAATTTAGTAATTTTAATTAAAAGAGGTATTATGATGTATTTTAAAAAAAAAAATAATTAAAATTAAATATACGGTACTTTAGAAAAAAAAAATCCAAAGCAGAGTATTGTATGTGGAATTATGAAAATTGGAAAACGATCGGTGCTAACGCGATACACGTAAATATAAAAAAAATAACACGTTGAACCGAAAGTCTTTCAATAAAAGCTGGGCCCATTAAAAAAGATAATATTGAGGTAGTAAGATCTTTACTATCCAGTAAGTGTCTAAGTTATCGACTAGTGATTCGAATCAGAAATACTGAAAATAAAAAAAAAGTACAAAAAAAGAACAAAACAAAATATATGTAAAAATAAAATATATTTGAAATAAATAATTTTTCATTTAATATGTTGATAGTATAACTATCCTTAAAATACTAAGTTTGGTTGTACAAGTTATAAAAAAAATTACATGAATATGTACTAGATTGAACTGTAGTAAAAAGAAATATCGTATATATAAAAAAAAAAAACGACACTACAGTAAAAAAAAAATGTTCAAATATGTCTGATTTGCAAAAATATAAATATACACTACAAATTTAATTCAGATACATAGTTGTATATAAAGGGGACTTTACGCTTCTGTAAAGAAAAACTACAAGGCCAAAAATACCAAGCGTATACAAAACAATATAGTTATAAATTGAAAAAGTCATTGCATATTCACATAAAATACATAAATTGTACAGCCAAAATGTGTATAGAATGTGTATTGAAATGTGACAAGTTTGAAAAACCACAAGTTTCGGAATGGTGAATTAAATAAATTATACAAAAAAAATATACTTAGATACAATCAGATAGAAACCATTAATTCGCCTATTCGATACTTCAGCACAATCCATAATAAATATTCAATTTGTAAATTGAAGAAATAAAAATTCAAAATACCATCTGATTAATTCATGTGAGACAACTACTTTTAGTAACTGTACTGAGCCAACTAATTTTAGTAACTGTCTTGAGACAAGTACTTTTTGTAACTGATTTGAAATATGTGCGGAAATATCGAAGTAAGCTTGGATATACGCAAGTCATATCCGATCTAAGTAAATGTTTGTTGAAATTATGTAAATCCTCAACTCGCATAAACCAATAATTATATAAATTATAATTTTTTGAATAATAAAAATATGAAAACAAAATAATAATAAATTTGAAACAGTGGAGTACTAAAAAAAATTATTCTCCAGTTTTGCATGCTTCAGCATACTCTTCGATAGTTTTTTATTGTTTGAAGCACCTTACGACTGTCGTGAGAAGAGCTCGAGTGGAATCTGTCACAACTTCTTTTGGAGGTGGACAACCAGAACCTACTCCATCAGCCAATACTGAATCGTATTAGTGTTATGTGTTTCGAAAAGCATCTAACTCACAGGGAACTGTCCAGCTTCCGAATTATCCACACATATATGCAGAAAAATATGTGAGGACTTCTTTCCATTTGCTTTGAAAATCCGTTTACACACTCCACCGATAGCGTCAATGCATACGCAACCCATTTTCGAAGACATATAATTTTTATATACGTGATTTTGATGATTGATCCAATTATGTACGTAGAATGGGTCGGCACCAACGTTGTGGATAATTTCTTGCAGTGTCGTTGCTTTCATTTTTAGAATAGCTTTTATTGGTTGGTTATCTAAACGCTGCCTCGCTGTGTACTCATGCCTTGCCGTGTGTTAGACCGATGATTTTGGCAAATGCGGAGGTTCGGGATCTCCAAGGTTCATCAGTTCATCAGCTTTTTCAGCCTGATAAATCTCGACAGGTTTGTACGATTCGGTTGTCCTTAGGTAGACCTTCGCACAACAGATTAACAGTAAAACTTCCCAATACTTCAAATTCTGATGCTTCATCATCCAATACCCTTGATGTAACTCTTTTTTTATTTGCCACTGATCCAGTTTCGTTGAGCTACTATTTAAAACGTAATTATGACTTATATATAGTCATAATAATCATAATAATAATAATCATAATTATATATAGTCATAATAATCTTATATATATTCATCACAAAATGTGATGAATAGATTGAAAATAATAATCACTTATTTTCATTAAACGCAAAATTATACTTTATTTATTTATTAACAAATTACTTTTACAAAATACATTACATGAATATTTCGATGTATCAAATGTCAATACCAATATAAAAATCCCTACGTCAACACAAATGTAAAAATTTGTAATGTTGTAAAAATTATATTAATGATGTAAAAATTATACTTATGTTGTAGAAGAAGTTATTGGTGTAGAGAAGTTTTATTTAACATACTTAAAATGATCCGATTTATGTCAAATATGCGCCGTTTTGTTCGATAACTTGTTGCCATTTTGAGGGTAATACCATGATGCCTCTCTCTTAGAAGCCCTTGCCCCAATTGGTAAAAAACTGGAGCAGTCGATTTTAACAAGCCTCTCTTGAGGCGAATTTTTCACAAGAAAAATAGTTCGCTATGGACAGGGACAGGTGGTAATCACTTGGTGCCAGAACCGGACTATATGGTGGATGCTCAAATAAAATAATTTGCAAAGTTAGCAAATTTAATATATATATATATATATATATATATATATATATATATATATATATATATATATATATATATATATATATATATATATATATATATATATATATATATGTATATACATTTCAGATTTGTGATTTTTTTGCAAGAAAACGATAAATTATCGACAATAATAATAATAAAAGTTAAATAACGAATTAGTGAGACATTCTTTTGATCGATATTCTATTTTTTATAAATTATCGGGATTAGGTTTATGTAACGTGATTTGAAAAATTATATTCCCTTTATCTTTGAACTGGTTCGTTTTTCGAATTTGGTTTGAGTATAGTGTAAAGAAAATTTCTCATCTTTTATATCTCTAAATATAAACACGAATTTTTCAACCATTTGAATAGGTATCACCTAGAAATGTTGTACATCCCTATCAAATTGAAAACATTGCATAAAAATAAAATTGAATTCAAAATCAATCAATAAAATGTCTCTCACTAATTCGTTAACACGTTAACAGATATCAAAGAAATACTAAAATTTTTACTAGCATTGTTACAACACAACTGAATTTTAATTTACTACCTTGTCACCAGGTAGTAAATTTTCTCCCAAAGGTTCGAAAGCATTTTATAACAATGATTTTGTTCCTTTTCGCATACCTTCTTCAGTGAACAAAGATAATGGAAACGGCGCGAGCTCGTATGTCAGAAATGTTTTACATCAGTTTCCGAGTTCTTCGCAATGCCCAGTCTTTGAAAAAGTACGAGTGGATTGATTGGAACTGGTCTGGTGCCTTGTCAATTTTAATGCTGCTGTTGACTGCCGATATCAGAACGACAAGGACCTGAAATTTGCTCCAACGATTTGAGTCATCATTTCGCAACCAATTTCGTTTGCAAGATGACAATTAATGTTTTGGTTTGCAACGATTCCTGTGCCGATAGAAATTAATTAGTTGTTTTCAAGGAAAGGATTATGCCCTGCTAGCCACATATCCAGTTTCTCGATATCGGAATTTACTCGTGATATCCGTGAAGGTCTCATATCGATATGCTGTTCCAGGGTGGCGATTGACCTGGAAATGTCAGGGAATTTAAAATTTCTGGAATAGTTAGGGAAAACCAGGGAATTTTAATCTTAGTCAGGGATTTGTAGTTTATTGCTTTTATCTCAAGAGCATTCTAAAAAATTTTAAATTCAAAAACAAGACAACATTTCAAATATTCGCGCTATTCGAACCAGCTACACTGCTGCCAGATAATCAAGTACGAACTACAACAATGACGTTTTCATGAAAATTTTTGTTGAAAAGTTGAAAACCGGGTATTATTTACATACACACTTAATATATATAAATTATAATTCTAACAAAGAATTATTTGTAAAAAAAAGATTTTATTATTTCGAAAAAAAATGATATAATTATTTTTACAAGAAATACAATTAAATACAACTAAATTACAATTGAATATTGACAGTAAATTTGAACAGAATAACGTTATTAACTTTTGATATTAGAATATGATATACTTAAAAATCGCTGGCTTTATATAGTAAATTTTATATAAATTGCTGATATTTTGTTTATGTTACTTAAAATATTATTGAAAAAGGCCCGTGTTGTCTAATGTTGCGATTGTGACCGGATGCTTGCTTAATATTTTTATATTGATAGGTCTATTCCAGAATATGTAACTCTTCCCTCCTTAAGATGGTTGTTTAATTTTTTTTTAGGAAATTGAATAACCGGAGCTGTTGGTTGAGGTGTATGCTCCATAGCTGACCCCATCTTCCATTTGCGGTTTTTTCTTGAAATAACGTTTGTGCATGAAAAATATAGAAATACAAATTATTACAGAAATTATAATAATTAGTGAAATGCTAATATGTGTGGTTTGTTTGAATTTTAATAAGTTGAGTTCTTGAGTATTTTCAAGATGTTTTATTTGTAGATTTTCCCAGTTGATATCTGTTGCAATATCTGTTATAATATTCACGGTGTTGTAAATGATTTGTACCAATTCTATATTGTCAACCGATGTATGTAAATTTCCATATGTGATGCCGTTGATATCGGCCTGGTATTGTAATAAAATTATGTGAAGACGTCCCACGAAATTCGTTATATTTTTACCACAAGTATTGGTGATGTGAACTGACGTTATTACTATGATGTGATTATCTTCAATTTCTTCAATAAAGTTGTTTTCCATTGTGCGAAGTAGCGTACAATTGGCCGGTTTAATTTCTAAGATCTTGATTTCACATGTATTAGATGTTGGTGATTGTAATTTCATGGGTGGACATATTAGACTTTGTTCTATTCGATTGCATGTTTGTTCGAATTGGAATTTATTAGGATTGTACAAAATGTAATTAGTTTTGGGCTGTATGATTTGATGATTTTCAGGTATAGGTCTGAATTTTATTGTTTGAAAGGTCTCGTTGTAAATCAGGTATAGGTCTCGTTAGTAAATTGAGGTTTCATAACGACAAATAGGATGTTGCTATTATTATAGTATGTTTTAAGTTCTAATAGTTCGTACAAGTGTTCGTCATTTAGTATGTTAATCTGTTTACTGAGTGAATCGTGTACAATAGTTAACTTTTTCTTTGTCAAGATGTGTTTTGATATTATACCGAGTTTTGCTAAACTAATAGAAGAAATAATATCGCGTACATGATTGTCTAAATATTGTAGTTGCGATTGTATAGTAAAACAGAACTGCGACCGAAATAATTGTTGTTCAATTCTTGGATAAGTTTGCGTAGCAGATGCTAACATATGCAATTTGGCCTGTTCAGAATTAATGAAGTTAGTAATATTATCAAAGCGTTGTATCATTTGTGTATTAAGTTGGTGTTGTCCTGATATCCTATCTTTGATCAGCAACTGATTATTTTCAAGCGTTTCTATTTGATTATTAATTTCTAATGCATCATCATTGTCCATGTTACCGGTGATTTTTTTAATAACGGTTCCTATCCCATCTAAAAGTCCACGTTTAGGTCTATAGTGTTATATTTCTAGGCTTTTAATTTTATGATCTACATTTAAGTATTGGTGTTTTAAGCTCACATGTTATGAAATAGCGCTTCATTGAAATCTGTTTTAAATAAGCTGAGATAAATTTGGTCTAACCTGTTTCTAATGCTAGTTACGTTAATTATATGAATAAGGTTATTATAATGAGAAGTAAGTTTGGTAGGTCCTAGGTTAAGTGCCAATAGTCCTTTGGTGTTAGTCAGGTCATGATATTCGATGTATTGTGCGATGTTGTAACGTAAAAACCTGAAATAAGATTACTTTCGTTTAGGTTTTATTTTAGACTTATGAAATTTAATATTCTGAGTTGTCTTAAAAGTAAGTTTATTTTCTGACTGTTTTATCTTTTTGTTAAAAGGTGTCCTTAGTTTTGTATTGCGTTGAACATTTTTTAAGTAAATTTCATTATCTAGTTCTGAGGGTTCATTTAAATTTTCGTTATACCGATTGATACGTTCTAATTGTTGTATATATGCTCTCTTAGCATATTGTCCATCACCCTTTGAAAAGTGGCTGGGACATTTTTCAAACCGAATGTCATTCGCGTATATTCATAGTGACCATGATCAATACTGAAGGCGGTTTTGGCTATGTCGCGTGGATGCATTTCGATTTGGTGAAAACCAAATGCTAAATCAACGGTCGAGAAGTATTTGCAGTTACCTAACTTGTCTAGAATGTCGGAGATGTTTGGAAGTGGATACCGATCACCAATAGTCTTTTCGTTCAATTTACGATAGTCTACGACTAATCTCCACTTCTTTTTACCAGAAGCATCGGTCTTTTTTGGTACAATCCATATAGGAGAGGACCACGGAGAATTCGATGGATGTATGATGCCTTTTTTTAGTAATACATCAATTTGTCTATTCACTTCTTCCTTATGACACTGAGGAATACTAGACTTGTAATACTATGTTTTACGTCGGATGTAAAAGTTATGTTTTGGTGTGGTTCATAAAAGATATCGCGAAAATCTATACTTGTCTTCGTAAAATGTTTTTGTTCCTCTTGGTTTAGGTGATTCATACGTATGTTTTCGATGACAAATTCGAAATTGTCTGTATAATCGAAATTATCAGGTTCGACACTTTTGTTTATATTGTTTAAAAACTTTTGGTGTTTGTCAGAATTGTTTTGAATACAGATTTTTGTATGATAATCTTTTGCATGATAAATTCCACTTATTGTTTGTATGTTGTCGTTTATGAGTGTCTGTGGTATGTAAACGTCATTCTGTTTTTTGTCTATAGGTAGATTAATAAGTCTTTGTTCAAATGGTTCAAGTGTGTAAATAGGTGTTTTTATGCATGGTTTGTAAAATATTTTATTTCTTACGTTATTGAATATTATTGAATCGTTAGAGAAATTTATCAGGGAGTTTAATTTCCTATGTGTTTGATTCCCTATAATTCCATCGAAGAAATGATGAAACTTAAATATTAAAAATTCTAACGGTGTTTGATTATTTAGTTCATTGATATACTCTACGGAAATTTTGTTAGTAATCAGATGTTTGTTAAGAGTGGTCGTTATTTCTCGTTCAGTAGGTATTAGGTTTGAATGTTTCGTGTGTTTAGGATCGATAAAGTTATCGTCAGAACCCGTATCTATTAAAAATCTACGTTGGCTATTACCGTCCCATATGTGAAAGTATGGTAATTTTCCAAAGGGGATTTATTGCGAATTTAACTCTACGTATCCTGTTGTGTTGAAGCAGTTAATTGAAAATTTTCATCTTCAACAATATTAATTTCGTTTAAGTCGATTTGATCGCTGTCAACTATGTCAGGTAGGGTGTCGAAATAGTCGTTATATCGTGAATGGGCAATTGGATGTGTATAATTATGTTGATCGTATGAATAATTATTATAATTTTCGTAGTATGAGTCGATTGGATTGTCAGGGTCCATATTAAATAATGGACCTATTTCTTGTAATGCAACGTTTGCATGATTAGTTGGTTTAAAACCATTGCTATGATATGAACGTCTAGTGTTTCCTGATGATATGTCCATTGGTTCAGGTCTGGGTAGTATTGGTTTGTTAAATTGGGGATTGTTAAATCTATTATTATTTTGAAAATTTGGTTGTGACGGAGGTGGTCTATTTTGATTTTGACTAAACACATTATTATTCTGGGGTCTATATTGTAATCGAGGATGATTATCAAAAGTATTAGCGTATGGTTGATTTTGTTGTGGCAGAGAATTAAAAGGTGGTTGTGTAGTAAATTGATTTGGGTTATATGGAGGTCTGTTAGAATCATTCATGTTTATGTATCTTATAATAGTTATAGGTTGTCGTGAATTGTTTGAATTCATTTTAACAGGTGTTTTTTGAAATTGACTTTGTTTATAGTACATGTTCTGTTCTATTTGAACACGTTTGTAAGCATCAGAGAGAGTTTTTGGTTGAGATGCTCTAACTATATTTCCTGTGTTTCTGTTAAGACCTGTTAAAAATCAATCTAAAGCTAATTGATGGTAGTAATCAATTTTGTTTTGTTTTACTTCTGCGTTTAATTGTTGTAATGCTACGTTATTTATAAGTGATGCGAGCGCTTCGTTTACTTTACTAAAGAAATTTTCAGCGGAAAGATTCCCTTGATGTAAAGTATGAAGATCTCTTGTCAAATTCATCTCTTTTATCGGCATAATGATTAATTAGGATTTCTTTAATTTTATTCCATTCTCTAACCCTACCGCATTGATTAAGTACATCATTGGCGTTTCCAATGACTTTTTTACGAACTTCATTATTATAAATTGCTTTAAGATTTTCATCTAGTTATGGTAATAATGTTGAAAAAATAGTATCAACACTGTCAATAAAATTAAACAAATCTGATTTATTCCCGTCGTATTGAGTTATAGTTTTAATACAATCAGGTATTCTAAAGTGATTTATTATTTGATCTAAAGTAGCTGACTGCGGTATTTGAAGTGGTATTGCCATTTTATTAATATTTTTAATTTTTCCTGTTAATTCTGAATTAGTTAAACTATTGTCTGATTCACTGTTCGATAAACCGTCGGACTTGTAATTATTATTAGGAAACGATGAACCGTCTTTTAGTTTAGTATTAGTTCTGCTGCGCGTCGATCGATATAGTTTTGGCATGAGGATAAGAACAAACAAATTGTACTTACAATAGAATTATGAACGTAGTCTGCAAATTCACTATAAAACGATAAATCGTCGTCTCTGAATTGATATGAAGTTGAAACGAATCTTGATGAACCAATTAATCGATCAATAAACCGTTGATAAGTTACCAGTATTCAAGTATTCCAACCATAAATCTTCGATAAACCGTCGAAGTATACCAATCCAACGAGTATGTTGCCAAACCACCTATTTCTTGATTCGTTGTGAATTATAATTTATTTGTTTCGTAGGTTCGTCCCAAAGTATTAATATTCACTCGTATTTTCAACAATACCGTCGTTAAAAGTTACGATGGACGCTAGATAGTAGGTGAATTTTCACGAACTATCCTACCGGCTGCGCCAATTATAATTCTAACAAAGAATTATTCGAAAAAAAATGATTTTATTTCGAAAAAAGTGATACAATTATTTTTACAAGAAATACAATTAAATACAATAAACTAAATTACAATTGAATATTGACAATAAATTTGAACAGAATAACATTAACTTTTGATATTAGAATATGATACTTAAAAATCGATGGCTTTATATAGTAAATTTTATATAAATTGCTGATTAAATAAATTGATGATTTGCGAATTTGTTTAAGTTGCTTAAAATATTATTGAAAAAGGCACGTGTTGTCACATGTTGTGATTGTGACCGGATGCTTGCTTAATATTTTTATATTAATAGGTCTATTCCAGAATATCGTCCCTTAGCTTACAACACAGCATAAGCCATTTTTACCAACTTTACACTAGACGAAAAAAACTGTCTATTTTAAAAAATCGGTGGAATTTTTCTGTTGTTAATAAATACCCTAGTTAGCGGTTAAGAAATAATTATTTATACTTATTTTGATGATTTACTTTATTTTAACTTTTATATTATGACTTGAGCTGTGTTGACTGATAATTTATTAGATTTAGGCGGTGTTGTTTGCGGAAATGTTAGGGAATAAGGTATTTATAATTCAAGAATAATTAACAATGTCATAGCATAGGTATCTATAACCTTAATCTTAAGAATCACATTGTTGAGATCAATTGCTTAAAGTTATTTGGTGACACACGAACCTTGAGAGCGTAAGTGCAATTATTATTTTTAATTTTAATAGGTAAATATTTAAAACATAGTCTTTAATAAACTCCAACTAAACAAGATATAATAATCAAATTATAAAAATAAAAAATAATACTCGAAAGCATTGCTTAAGGTGTTAACATTGCGATTTTGAGCACAACAGCCATCGGAATATAAAATCACAGGCAATAATTTCTGACTCAAAACCTTCTCTAGATGGTCTACTAAGCATGAAGCAAAAATAGATGCTTCAAGCGTGCTATTTGACTCATCGAACCAGTAACACATTACTTCTTTAGTTGCTAAATTGTATAATGTAAAATTATGGACGCATAATTTAGTTTTATAATAAATAGCACTGGCTTGAAGAAACGGCCAATTTTACCGATTCAACATCCTGTGTGAATACGTGACAAGCTCCGGACTGTGCAATACCTTTGTCAGTATCTTTCTCTTTCCTGACTCGATCTTTCTTCAAAACATGTTGAGCGTATTCTTCATCAGTAATGTTTCCAGTTTTATGACTGCAAGTCACATTCTTCTTTCTTCGGGTGGAATAAGCTCAGATTGAGTCAAAAACATTTTGTCAAATAATTTACGGCCAAGACATTCTCTACCCTCCAACTCACAATTATTTTTATATGTGTGATAGAGCTGTGTCATGTTCGAGAAAATTGGTTCTAAATATTCTCGTGATGTTTTAGCACGACAGCAATGCGACGGCATCTTTGGAAGACCTGCTAAAAACTTTTCAACATATTTGTGGCATTTAATTTTCTCTGGATTTCTGGGATTACTGGTTGAAGTAGATAAATCGGGAGGCATGGTACAGTCTGTTTTTGTCAGCCAATATCTGACAAACCAATCTTTAATGCCAAGAGTGGCCAAGAACATTTTTTTACAGACTTGGTGACGTACATTATCAATCGTCAAAACGTAAGTTCGACTATCAGTTCTTTTGGATGATTCTGGATTTTTTGTAATTTTCTTTGGTACTTTATTAAGGTGAGAAGTTATAAATGATCTTCGCTGCTCCCAGTTCATGTTCTTCTAGAAATTTTCAAACAAATAATGCCGCTGTTGATCGTTTATGTTGTCACATGTTTGACTAATGAAACTCTGGGGCCAGATAATAGTAATTACCATTCATGCAATGTCCATTACATATATGGATGTTGCATGGATTAATGGAAAGAGTCACCTTGTAGTTTCTTTCCATCCATAGATGGCACCGCGTCCGTTAGTCAAATCTATAATGTTGACAAATACAGATCCCTGTAAGCGAATCCTTTTGATATTATTTGTGGAAGCGATTTGTTAATGAAATAAGTTAAGCAGAAAAAAATCGGATTCCCCAAGAGACCTGAAAAATATAGTTTAACCAAAGACTACAACCTTTAGTGACGCTATTTGGTTTGTCCATATATTGAAGTAAATATATGGATATGTCGGTATTTACAACAGTTCAGACTTGTTTGTTGAAATAAATCTGTTGCAGCCGAAACAAATGAAAAACAAAATGTCTATTGCTAAAGTACTCAAATCAAATTTAAATAATTTATACAAAATGTCAGTAATTATTCCTTATTTAACTTCTTCTTTATGATTTCAATTAAACAAAATTATTTGAGTACTGCTGTGATATTAGGTTACTCGTGGCCGAGCAAGTTTATTACTTGTCCGGGTTTTTCACGTGGGGTGATGCAAGAACCTTGGAGTTTTCGCAGCGATGCCACAGTATTATAGTTCGTATACTTCTCCTTTAGATATACCCAATAAGATGTAATAAAATAAAAGTTTATAGTACTCACCGTATTAAAACTCAATTCCGGAAATTCGAAGACCGGTATAAGATCTCTACCTCACTTTTGTTCGTTGGTTAAAAATAAGTATAAAATATATTTCCAACGATGTGAGTAAGATCGTACCTCCTTGAAAGTGAAAACAGGTTTTTCTTTACTGGTAAGTACAGATAGAAAAATTCTATTTATACGATGTTCAATATATATAAAATTTGAATTATTTCAGATGATACAAAAATGGATACAGTTTTTTTTTTTTAAAGTTTAACCTTACTGGATCGCGTTAAAAGATATAATAATGCATTTTTGATCTTGTCTCGATCACAGCTTTCATTCAGCGCCCTCTTACGACTTCTATTAATCAATATACGTTACGCATATTAAAAAAGTGGTTAATATAAGAAGTATATTGTGTTAGAAAAAAAATTAGTGTTTAAACAGATCAGTTTCTAACATATTTATCGTTTTAACAACAAGTGTTGTGTTGTGATATAGGTCTTATAATATGGTGTGTGATTTGGTTTTTATGGTGATAGATTAAGAGTGATAAAATGATGAAAACATTTTCAATGATATCAGTATTTTATAGCGTATATAGCCTCAGCAGCTAAAACGCTGAAATAATGAAAAAAAAAAGTGGTAAGTTCGAATTCTTAACACACATGATCTGATTTTCGATTTCTTGCAAAACGCAGAAGTGCACGGTGGTTTCATGGATCTTACAGGCTTAAATACGTCTTGTTTCACTTTAAATTTTGCATTAGTCTTTGCTTTTATGTCTCTTCTGTATCCTAAATAATATTCACCTTTCATCCGTAATTCTTTATTTACATTGCGTTTATATTTCTTTGGATCTTTTGTCGCCTTGTTCTGTCGTTTTTATGACTTACCAAATCACCGTGATATGGAACATTACTGAGTATGACCACTTTTGAAGAACACGATGGAGTAGCAGAGGCACTGGATTGCTGCATATTGTTCTGGGTTATATTATTTTTATCTGTACATTGAGTATTGTTTTCATTATCAATGACTATATCAGAAATTGGGTTTTAAGTATTCGTAGATACGAGAATATCCTGGTTTGAAGTAGGGAAAGATTCGTAATGATTTGATTTTATAGAATTTGTATTGATATTGTCGATATTTTCTAGTTCTTGCATAACGTTCTCACTTTCTACCGTGATATTGGCAATATTCAATACAAAAGGCTGAGGATACTCGATGAATTCGGGTGGTTTCCTGTTGCAGATCAAAGAAGTCGTTACCAACTATTTCTGTAACTTGTAGATATTTAATGTCAATGTTTTCAATATTATTATCCAAGTCTATGTTTTGATCAAATATTTTTTTTACATTGTCCTGGCTACTTATAATACTTTTCATGGGCTCCCCGAAGCTTTGTTCGTTTATTGGTGTTGCAAATTTCGTATTTATTAGGAGAATTGCATGCTTTGATATCAGAAGAACTAGTGTTATCTTTTTGATTCAAATCTAAATAATAATAATAGAAATTATTGCATTAAAAATATACAAAAATTAATGTGGCCTCAAAACAAACCTATGCTACTAACCTAGTTTAAATCTTTTTCTATCTTCTTTGCAACTTTGTTTACGCCGTTTATGTTTTGTCATCAGTCCTGCTTCTTGTAATTTTGCACATAACATCTCACATAACAATTCATCACTTGAACTCGGATCACTCCGGAAATCAATTTCTTCTCCATCCATAGTGTATTTCAATTATTGAGCTTCCTAAAAGAAATAAAATACATTTTGAAACACCGCCTAAGTTAAAAAAGACAGTTGGTAAACATCGCTTAAGTAAATGAAGATATTCTATTATCATTTCTTTCTATATTAATACGCGTAAATCAATAAACATTACTTTATTATATAGCTTACCTCTTAATCTTCTATTAAAACTCCTTGCATAGACCTTTCAGCGATAAAACTCACATAAAAATATAATAATCACGGAGCGCGAAGTACTCTTACGAGAAAAGTATGACAGACTAACGACTTGTGCGGTGTTGAGAGGCCAACCGACTTGCGCGCTGTCACTACTTTTCGAATTATGGCTTCTGATTGGCTGAGCTAGCAATGAGCAGCTATATCTAAAGACATTCAAATGTGAAAACTGCCAATTTTCGACTTGAGCGGTGTTGTAAGCTATGGGACGAAAAGTAATTCAAATCAAATTACTTATTTACTGAAAATCAATTAATTAATTGCTTAATTCCACAAAATAAATTTATAAAATATATAATTTATAAAATAAATCAAATCAATTTCACCACGTGGCAATGAAAGGGTCAAAACACAAACACAAAAATAGACCACAATTTTGTTGTTAACAACTGAATTTGCTGTAAACAACAAACAAATTTTACTAAATCAAAATTAAATGTGCAATCTTAATATTTAAATATATCAAATGGCAATTAATGACTCCAACCAATTAGTAATTACTGCGAATCTAATTAATTAAATGTTCACTTTGGCACGGCAATAATGTATCCCAGCGAACAAAGAAACATACGGGAAAGGCATCCGGTTATGAGGGACCAAATGTTTGAACGGAACGAAATTTTGGAGTTAACTGGCGCCTACCTTTTATTCTGCATTCTCTATTGACTTAATCACTTAAATGTTTAATAATATATACATATATATATATATATATATATATATATATATATATATATATATATATATATATATATATATATATACATATATACATATATATATATATATATTATATATTGTGTCATGTCTGATTCCAGACTTTGACAACTATGCTTTTCCAGGATGCTCTGTCCTGGGCTTTATGAATAAGATCTGTGGTGGTTTGAAGTTTTGTAATTGGCAAAATGCTGTTCAAAAATTTTATTCTTTTTCGACCTCTTCCTCTTTTTCCAACCATTTTCCCTGTTAAAGAAAGGTGTTCTAGCTTTTGCATTCGGATGATGTGACCAAGAAATTCCAGTTGCCTTTTTCGAATCCATTTTATTACGCATTTATCTATTCCTGCCTTTTTCCACACTTTATTGTTTGAAACAAAATCTTTCCAACTAATTTTGAAGATTCTTCTCCAAAACCACACTTCGCAAGCTTCGATTTTTTTAGCTATACTTTCGCATATAGTCCAAGTTTCACATCCGTATGTTAGAACCGACCACACACAAGTCTTTAAAAGTTTATGTTTAATGTCTAATGTCACTGATTTATTGAAAAGAACTTTTTTTAATTTATTAAATGTTACTTTGGCAAGGGTAATACGTCTGTTTATTTCCTGAATACACTTTCCGTCATTAGTTATTAAGGACCCGAGGTATACATGTTTATCACTTATTTTAATATTTTGGTCATTCAGTTTTAATGAGGTTTCTATTTTGTTCTTTGAAATGACCATTCCCACCGTCTTCCTTGGGTTTATTTCCATACCCCATTTTTTGTTGGCTTCCTGCAAATTATCCAGTAAATACTGCATTTTTTCTTCGCTGTCTGCGATAAGAACTGTATCGTCGGCATACCTAATATTGTTGATATTTTTCCCCCCTATTGTGATACCTTCAATGTCCTTGATATTATCAAAAATTTCTTCGGTGTATATATTGAATAGAGCTGGCGATAATATACATCCTTGCCTCACTCCTTTTTTTATATTGATTTCAATGCAATGAAAGGGTCAAAACACAAACACAAAAATAGACCACAATTTTGTTGTTAACAACTGAATTTGCTGTAAACAACAAACAAATTTTACTAAATCAAAATTAAATGTGCAATCTTAATATTTAAATATATCAAATGGCAATTAATGACTCCAACCAATTAGTAATTACTGCGAATCTAATTAATTAAATGTTCACTTTGGCACGGCAATAATGTATCCCAGCGAACAAAGAAACATACGGGAAAGGCATCCGGTTATGAGGGACCAAATGTTTGAACGGAACGAAATTTTGGAGTTAACTGGCGCCTACCTTTTATTCTGCATTCTCTATTGACTTAATCACTTAAATGTTTAATAATATATACATATATATATATATATATATATATATATATATATATATATATATATATATATATATATATATATATATATACATATATACATATATATATATATATATATATATATATATATATATATATACATATATACATATATATATATATATATATATATATATATATATATATATATATATATATATATATATATATATATATATATATATATATATATATATATATATATATATATTATAACACTTTATGACATTACCGATCGATCGAACGTTTATTAATTAATGGAATTGAATCTACACTCATCTGTTTTTTTTTTTGCATACAGCTGTGCGTAATGTCTCTGGGGTTCATTTCTATTTGATGAAATCCTGACGCAAGATCTAGAGTACATACTTTTTCCTAATTTGTCAAGTTTTTCTGTAATGTTTGGAAGAGGGTATCTCTCATCAGTTGTCTTCTCGTTAAGCTTTCTATAGTCTACGACGAGTCGCCATTTTCGTTTACCACTAGCGTCTAACTTTTTAGGTACTATCCAAATAGGAGAGGACCAAGGAGAATTTGAAGGTCTTATAATTCCATTATCAAGTAATTCGTCTATTTGTCTTTTAACTTCTTGTTTATGACATTCTGGGTAACGGTATGTTTTAACAAAGATGGGTAAATCGTCTTTTGTATCTATGGTATGCTTAACTGAATTAGTAAAAGTCATTTTATTAATGTCAGGTTTAAAAAATATGTCTTGAAATTTGTTACATAATTTTATCAAATTTTGTTTCTCATTATTGTCTAAATGATTTATTCTTAAGTTATCCTGTATGTCTGGGTATTCGTCAACGACTGTAGTATAGTAATTATTGCCTTGTAATTTTTTGGTATTAAAATTATTAATTTCTATAAAGTCATTTATGTATTCACATTTTATAGGTTGGTCTATAAAAATACGAATGATAGATTTTGTGTCTGTATCGTTCTTGTTTAAAATTAAAACTTTTGCATGAAAATTTTTGGATTTGTATAGTCCTTGTGGGATAATTACATTATTTTTTATAATAGTATTAGGTATAAACACGTCATAGTCAGTTTTGTCTACGGGTTCTAATGTCGATAAATTTTCTTTTCTTTCATTACTTTTTTTAAATGTTCTTTTGCTTTGATTTTTAATATTGGGGTTTAATACAAGGTTTATAATAAATTTTATTTTTTGTTGTTTCTGTATAAAATAATGAATTTTTTATATCAATTTTTGCATTTAATTGTTCTAGAGTTCTCAAAGCAGGTAATCCATCAAATCAAGTAATGGTGGAATTTGTATATGTAAAATTCCATAAGTTCTTGATTGTCTAGTTCAATCAAATAGTCAATAATTAATTTTTTGTTTATTTTATGTGAAGCTAAGGCAGTAGTAATTTCAATGTCGTTAGTTTTATATGTCTTTTCTTCATTGGACCATTTAGGGTCTATGAATGATTCTGTGCTACCAGTATCTATTAAGAAGCGTAAAGGAGGTTGATTTCCGTTACTAATCAATATATACGGTAGTTTGTTTCCTGATGAGTGATTGAGTTCTATGTGTTGAGCTGAGGGCTCAAGGCTTTGATTTGAAAATTTTCGTCTTCAATTTCCTCAGTGGGTTCTACACATTGTTCTAAATTTTGTTGATAATTAATCGTATGGGGTTCGGAATTTTCATCCTGGGAATTTTCTGAATAATCAAGATTTTCGTTTTCTACATAATAATTTTCGTATATTTGTGAAGGATGACATGAATCAATTGACTCTTGGGTATGCAATTCTTCATGTGTAAAATTAGGAGTTCCTGTTGGTTTAAAGAAATTGTTTGGTCTATGCACTATATCTTCTAAATTCTTGAAAGAAACCAGTACCAGTTTTGCAGATATTGTGAAGAAAAGTTTTCCAGACCAAAATTTTTCAATTATTTTTTCAAATTTTTCACATAAATCACAGAAAACCATACTACCGGTTGCGCCAATTAACTTTCGAGACCGAGCGGAGTTAATAAAAAAATTTTTTACACTTCAAAACTACAAAATTTACTTTAAAATAATATTTCAAATGCTTAGTACAACAGAGTAATACAACTGATATAAATATAACACTATGTTTTAACAAACAAAAATGGTTGATATGATTATAAAAATATTATATATGTTTTTATGAACGTTCTAGAATGTTCCATAATATTATTTAATGGAAAAATTATTTATTGTTTACAAAATATTGATAAGGTAATATGATACACTAATACAAATGTTAATGTTACAACTTATAACTCGCGCGTAGACACCAGAAAGGACAGGGATACATCAACATAAATGATTAGGGATCCGTACCAATAAATGAACGGTTCGTATAACTATACTTACGGAAATGATACTTTTTGTAGGTTTTTACTGATGTATATAAAACCTATTTTGACAAAATGGAAACCCGACTTCGAAAATCAAATATTCTATAACAATAGATGCAGTAAAAAGTAAAAAAATAATTGCATATTCTTGTGCCAATTTTAGTTCACCAAAGCAAAAATTTTTAAATATATGTACAATTATTGTTATTTTTGGAGGCGGTGTCAGCATAGAGAAATTCACATAACTTTTGGACACCGCCTCCAAAAATAACAATAATTGTACATATATATTTAAAAATTTTTGCTTTGGTGAACTAAAATTGGCACAAGAATATGCAATTATTTTTTTACTTTTTAGTTTGTCAAAATATTTCCATTTTTTTTTTTAAATAATTTTTAGTGCATTTTTTTATAACAGATTTCAGATTTTTTTACAAGCATTTGGGTTTTTTTTTTGTAAAAATTTTTTTTTGGGGTCGGTTTTTTTTTTTTGTAAAAAATTTTTTTGAAGTCGGTTTTTAAAAAAATTTTCTTATTTTCCCATTATGAATGAGTATACCCTTTCAAAAACAAAAGAAAATTTCGCAGAAATCGGTTATTACATATAAAATGAGGATTTTCCTCGATTTCCCGGAGATCCCCTCATCAGAATGCAATTTGGTGACAATGGGACCAATGGGAAACCAAACCGTTTAAAACAAAAAAAAAATTCGAAATCGGTTCATAAATGACGGAGTTCTGAGGTGACACACATAAAAAAAAAAAAAAAAAAAAATACAGACGAATTGTGAACCATCCTCCTTTTTTGAAGTCGGGTTAAAAATACATCCTATTTATCTATACTGTGTTCCGACAGGCTTAAGTTGTTGGAAAACTATAAAGATAAAAAGGATGTATTTAAAAAAAAGTATTTTAGAGCATTAAACATGTGGATAGAATCTGCTGTTATAATTACTACTACGTTTTAATTTTATTGGATGTGCCAAAATATTTTTTACAAATCCATACTTTAGTTGACATAAAAACAACCATGTGTTTGCAGCAAGTCAATTTTTGCTAGTTAAGGGTGTTTTTTATATTTTACCTTCCCTTTATTACATTTTTATTGTTGTCTTAAATTGTATGCATCATTGCAACTATGAGTTAATAAGTGTGCGTTAATTTTAACCTACTTAAATGGAACTTAATAGTTGCACATCCCTGTAGAATATAAAATTATTCAAAACGTCGTTTAGTATCAAAGTCCGTTTTTTTATCCTGATGTACCAAAGATTTCCTATATCTAACATCTTAATGATATGAATACTACAAATTTTTAGTTTATCAATTAGTTTGTCAAAGCTATTTAGGAATCTATCCATCCTGGCCATTTTTCTTTATGTCTGTTATTAACATTTCAAATATGTCTTCTTTTGACCTGCCTGTTGTCCTCTGAAGGTTCTTATGCAGAAGTCAAAGGGGTGGCCTAATTGGTCTGCATCTGTTGCATATCTACTTTCATTAAAGAGATTGATGTGCAAACAGCAGGTGGAGAAATTTTACGGCTTTTGTGGAAAAGTCGACCCATGATTGAGTAGTATTCCCAGCTATTGGTAGCATTTCCTGATTTATTATTTTGAAGTTTAATGCTCTTATAGGTTCGTTTCATTGTTTTCCATTGGCTATCAACATTCTTACTATAAAATGAAGTGCATTGAAGTGTATTGAAATAAAATTTAATTTTCGCCCCTATACCTAGATCAGTTTATGTATTATAAATACGTATTTCATCATCAGTGTATCTAGCTAGTCGTAATTTACTCTTTGACAATTAGAAATACATAGAAAATCGAAATCAACAGACAAAAATAAAATAAAAATTAAACAAAATAAATTAAAATTAAAATAAGATAAATTTTCTTGAAATTACTCTTGTTAAAATTTCTTTCATTCAAGTTAACTTGTTAACATACTCTTGTTAACCTCACGCTTATTAAAATTATTCTTATATTGTCTCAGGATGTGTTTTTCGTTGCTAATTTGGTGACAGTTTCATGACGTTGCTTGGTATTACCTAGCTGATATGTTTGGCTGACGTTTGATACTATTTTAAGATCGCACCTGATTGGTGCTGAGTTATGCGTTGCGCAGTAAACAGTTTTTGTATTTTGACATCTTTAGAGATAGACGGGATGAAGCAGGTGCCAATGGTCGTGTATCCGATGGCGGAGTTTTTTCAAATAGTACCTTCTATGAAAAATTTAAAAAAAATTCTTTGAATATTCCTTTTATTATTAGCCTTTATTGCTAGAAAACTAAACTTACAAAAAATTTATACTTATTACATTAAAATTTTAACAATCACATCGAATTTTCCGGTCTAGTAATCAGCGTGTCCTGTGACACATAGGCCTCTTCCAATTCTTTCCATTCCTTTCTATTTCTAGCTTTTCTGGCCTAAGTAAATTCTCCAATTTTCTTAATATCGTCTGCCACCTTTTCAGTTGTCTGCGTCTTCTTCTTTTGGCATCGCGTGGTTGCCATTCTGTAATGATATTTGTCCATTTTATCCTACTCTCTCTTGTCATATGTCCTGTTCATCTCCATTTCAACTCTCTTACTTTCTTTATTATATCATCCACTCTTGTTATGTATCTTATGTCTTCTGCTCTATTGTAATCTTTTAACGTTACGTCTGTCGTACTTCTTTCCATTGACCTCTGACATGTTCTCAGTTTTCTTAGGTGTTTTTGAGTCAGCGCCCATGTTTGGCATCCGTATGTCAGGCATGGCAAAACACAAGAGTTATAAACTTTTTTCTTAACTATTGTAGAAAACTATTTACTTTTGAGTATCTCCTTAAGTGACCAGTATCTTTTCCATGCGCAAGCGACTCTTTTTATAAGTATTATTTAATATAATAAAAATTTAGAAAATGCACAAAAATAATTACGTATATAATTTTTATTTTTTATTAAAAAGAAAAAAAATTTTAAGAAAATTACATTATGTATTATAAGTATTAATAATATAGTTAAAATTTAGAAATTAAGAAGTATTTTCTATTTCTGATCCATGGGTTAACAGAGGGCTTTCAATAGATCGCGAAGGATTCGGAATTAAGGGTTGTGTGGGAGAAAGTTGCAAGGGATGGGATGTGTAAATGAGTTGACCCTTGGGTTAAAGGAGGACTTTGATGGAATCTTGAAGTTGAGTATCTAGTATTGGTATTTTCTATTTGCCAGGTGTGTGATTGGCGGTGTATAACAGTAGGTGTTGACCTATAAGTTAAGAGAAGATTCGTAAAAGTTTGCTGAATGATCGTTGCTGAAGTTGAGGGTTGCGAAGGAGGGAGTTGCGAGAGATGGGATTGGTAGTGTATAAGTGGATAAGCTGGCCCATGGGAGGGCTCTGAAAGGATCTTGGATGTGATTGACGATGTATAAGAGTAGGAGCTGACTCATGCGTTAAGGAAAGATTCTAAAGAGATAGCGGAGAGATCGGAGTTTGGAATCTAGAGGTATGCGTGGAATTATAACGTGGACGTACTGTTGGTACTACTATTGCGAGGTACACTAAATGTATCATTTGTAAGCACCTCCAAATGCCTTAGGTTGAAAATGTCATCTACAGCTTTGTCATCTACAGCTCTACACTCATTTTGCTAATTTTGTTGAGGAGTGGGTAGACTGTTCTTCTGATTGCTGTGTATGTTTTTTGTGTGATTTTTGTAGTATAGTTTACGATCAAGTGCAACTGCCCTAGGTTTAAAATGTCATCTACAGCTTTATTTGCGTATGTTTTAAGAATCGACGACAATTTTCGGTAGGAAGCAGCCCAGACTTCTCGGTATGTACTCGCTTCTTCCTTTTCACTTATTATATGGCCCTGTAGCGGAAAATATAAAAGAAAAGAATAAATAAAATAAAGAACACCCTCTATGAGTGAGATAGAATGAATGAGATAGAAATGATGTAGAAAAGAGGTAGAGCGCACAGTAATACGGACGTGCAGATGTTAATCAGGCCCAATGTGGGGATTAGGCAATAGCCAATCCAATTCCCAGAACTATTCCGAAGTTCTATCTCCCATTCAGGAGACCCAAGATACACCCTCTCTGATATAGCTAAAAATTTCTGTTAGTGAAATAAATTCGGATTCAATGCTAAAAAGGTTCATGTAAAAGGTAACAAATGTTTATTAGGTAAACTAATAAATGAATACAATATAACGATAATAAATACAAAGAGAACAATTTGATTAAGAAGAATTAAATTATGAATGTATTAGTATTTAAGATAAATCAAAGAGTTAAAGTTACTATTGTCCTTCTACGGAACCCTAACTAAATTATAGATTATCAATATTATCATAGTCCATTAGGACATATATTGAAAATAAACTAAAGCAAAACTTACAACGAAATATCAATAAACGAAACTATTTACAACGTAATAATAAAGAGCGAATTTATGATTAACAAATTGATTTACAATTACAATTAAACTACGACTAGCATATTTTTTACACGAACAGTAAACATACTTAAATGAAACTTAGCTTAAAGTAAGATAGCATTCAGGATGGCATATATTATTTAAACTAATATTAATAGCTTTAGAAGTTATTGAATACGATTTTAACATTTGAATTAGGAATGAACCATAACATCATATACTGCTATATGTACGAACGTAAAACGTTTTTACACTACAATTTGTAATAAATAAATTAGTATATCACACCAAAAAAAAAAAAACATGCAAATAAGATATAGAAAGTTTTGGATTTAATATAAATTTAATGAATACGTCTATAAATATTCAAATGATTTTTCGACGAATGTAATTGAATAGAGTGTGTAAAATCGACACACGTGCTGTAATTTCTTTAAAATTACCTACATTACTTAACTTTGCAATACTACGACTAAATCGCTATTAAAACCAACTAATGGTCATCTTTAATCAAATAAAGGAATTGTAATACAATTTTACTAATATAAATTTGACGTACCTTAATAACTTTTACAGTTGTTTTTTAATAAGAAAATATTTATTTACAGTACCTTGTGTATATTTTCGGAATGTTACGTGTTTTAAAACATGTTAACAGTTGTACATAAATTAAACTAGTCAAATAATATTATACATTGTAAACAACAAAATGTCTGCCGAATAGTTTTAACCGACCACATGATATTTTTCAAGTCGGCAATTCCAATTAATTCCGTATTAAAACGATGTTACTTAGCTGGTGTCGGAACCAAAAGTCCTACTTGATTATCATACTTTTAAAAGGAAACCGAGAACAGCGATGTCTCTGCCGTCTATATGGCTAAATCGGTACTAAATAATAGTACCAACTTTATCAATGCAAATCTAATTAATCGAAAACATCAAGGTAGGTTCACACCTACAAGTTAAAACAATTTAAAGCCGAGTTGATATGTGTGAGGTGATTAAAACCCGAACAGTCCAATACATCTCTAAGTAGGACCGATCTCTCAGATATCTGTTGTGAAACGTTTTTCTTTCGTTTATTCTGGTAAGGTTGGATTCAGTTGACTCAGGAAAGTTAAATTATCATTTGTTTCCTAAAATAATTTAAATATTGTTAATACTCTCATTTTAAAAATTCAGGATACAGTTTGATGCAAACAAATTTAAGGCGTTTTTTTATATCCGGTAAATAGAATATTGAAAGTGAATTTAAAGCCGTAAAAGTAGAAAAAAAACAAATAATGTAAAAAAAAATCAATAGATTTTTCATAATTTAATCTCAGTGATTACTGTGGTAGGGTTAAGGAGTGGACTAATATGTAAATAAAACATATTTAATGATATAAAGAATATGTTATGAAGTAAAAGTTAGGAAATTGTTAAAAAAATATAATGTGTTAAATACATAGATCGAGGTTTCGTTAGGAAATTGCCCAAAAAAATAATATGTCTAACATTATATTACGAGTTATCCTCAATTTTGTATACACTCAAACTGGTTCATGGTAACTAATTTACTTACATCTGTTTCCTCAATTTCTCCGCCCAAATCGACAGTAAATATTCCACGAAGTTGAGTTTCGTTGTCTCGAAGAAACTCTAGATCCCCAAAGTACCATGAATTCGAAACATACACATCTTCCGTACCAGCTAGATACTTCTCACTGTCATCTGCATTCTTTAGCTCTCTCATGTAACATGTTTTGATATTGTGCACCCTTTTGTTTAAGCTGTCTATAGTAGCATTTTGATCTATTTTATTGTAAATTTTTAATAAATTTTCCCAAAGAATTTTCTTCTTATCTCTGTCTTTAAACTGTTCAGATTTAACATTCCACAGTTCTGGGAAACTCTTAAAACGCTCAAAAAACTCTTTCTAAACATGAATATTGGGTATATTGGACATAGTCGAATTTTTTTAAAATAATAAAAACGTTTTACATAATAGAACTTTTTAAATTATTTCAATTGTAAACGTAATAACACGTAAATACACTTTTAAAATAATGGTATGACTAAAAACATTTAAAACATAAAAACAAAAAATATTTATTAAATCTTCTTCAGAACTCAATAACTAATTTAATAATAAATACATTTAATATTATTTCCTTATAAAATATAAACACAATATAAAATGTCAATGTTTATTATATAAACAGTATTAAAAAATAAAGTTCTCCTTAAAATAAATTTTATTGTTTGCATTATTTTTCATTTATTTCAAACTACAAACTTTTACTTTCTAAACTATACAAATTTAAGTTTTACTTTTTAATTATTACAATCTTAGTATTTTAACAATCACCTTGTGATTTTTCAAGTTTATAATGTTTCGTTTTTATATATAAACTTTAAACTTCAGCGTTCGACTAATAACGATTATTAATTAATTGTTAAAATAATGATTTTATTATTTGAAATAATAAAAATCTTGATGACTACAAATTTAATACAATTCAGTTTTTTCCGTGTAGGATGAATTATTGCTTGTTCTAATAAATTTTGAATTTGGGATTGGACTTCTTCTTTGTGTACAGAGTGGGCCAATTTCGATGGTTTTATGGGGTAACTCGGTAACTATAAGATCTCTTTTTTTGAGAATAATTCTTTGGTGTCAACAAAAATTTGTTAGCATCTTTTGTTTGCGAGTTATCAGAAAAAAGTTAGATTGTTCGACTTTGAAATAATTGTGAATATCTTGGTTGTTTGTAAAGCTAGGTGAAAATAATTTTTACATTCTTAAGGCACTTTTTTGGTATAATCCAGTGGCGTCGTGAAAGTTTGAGAAAAACGGTTGGTTTTCGAGATATGACCTAAAGTTTTGTTTTTTAAAATAGGAAGTATAGTTGGCTATGACTTAGAACGGATTTTTTTCTGTCTTTTTAACCATGGATCATTTATCGGGTCGCTTTTCATCCGTATGTCCGAAATAGCGAAAATAGTAATTTCCTAGTTTAATTTTTGCGTTTTTTATATTTAATTCAAGGAGGCGATGATTATTTACAATTTTTTTTCCGCCATACAAATAATAAACTCATTTAATCGTAAATGTAAAAGATGCCTTACGAAAATTAGGAGAAATTTGATATGTTAGAAAGCTTTATTCAAAGTAGTAACAATTTGATATTGTATCTGAAATATATTTCAATCGCTATCCAGAAAGAAGACAACCTGATAAACGTATTTTCAAGAAGTTAAAAGAAAATTTTATTGATTGCGGGTTAAACAGAAATAATTGAACCTAAATTCTGCATGTTGTGAGCGAAAAAGTTTCATAGCTTTAGTTATCGATTACAATTTTGCATTTCAGATGATTCTGCATATCCGCTCCAACCGTTTTTGCTAACGGCAAAATTAAATCAAGCGGAGGGCAAGATAATCCAGGCGCAAGATATACGGATCACCATGTTCGAAGTCGTGTGGCTGTAGAAAGATGTTTTGACATTTTGAAGGGTCGCTGGCGTTGCCTACGGAAGGAACGGGCTTTACATTATTTTCCACAATTTGCTGGTAATAAGCCCTTCTTGGGGCTTCGAGAACAAGCCTCCGCATTAGCCCCCGCAGGTTAAAAAATAACAAAAACAAAACTTAGCAAATAACAAAATATCACAACACTACCTAGTCAAATGAATTGACTAGGTAGGAAAAAAAATAACCAAAAATAAAATATATAAAAAAATAACAACAAAATATAAACAAAAAATACAACAACAAATAACAACGTTGCAGTGAAGGTGTAAAAGGCCTTCACTGCAACAAATAAAAATACTTAAAAACTATATAACAATATAAAAAAAATTTAAAACTTAAAAACTAGATAACAATAAAAACTTTTAAAAACTAAAAAATATAACAACGTGTAATAGTGTGGGTGTAAAGAGCCCACACTATTACAATAAAAACAATACAACCTAAAACAAAGTGTAATAAAATGTGATATTGTGGGTGTAAAGGGCCCACAATATCACAGATAAGACTGTTTTAAAACGACTTTTTAAAAACAAGAGATGTTTCCCCTAGAGTCTCCGTAGAAGGTGAGATTCATTAAAAAATGTAATTATCCTCTTCACGGAGCTCGCATTATATGATAATGCACGTGCTACATTTTTTCGAAGCCGTAGTCTTTGCCGTAAAGGTTCAAAGACTACACATTCCTCAACAATATGCCTCACGGTTTGCACTGTCCTGCAAACAGTGCACCTTGGCTGATCCTCACCGCAGAGAAGATATGCATGCGAGATTTGAGTGTGGCCTATTCGCAAACGCGTAAGGGCCACACTCTCTTTACGGCTCAGATTTACAGGTGCCGGCATCTTATTGATGCTTGGCTTGACCTGTCTGAGCTTTTCCGTGAGGTTGTTCCACTCACGCTGCCATTTTTCATGAATTTTGAAACGTATGCACACTTTCAGGTCCTTTTGGGGTAGGGGGATTAGATTCAGATGGTCTGAATCAGCCGCGACCCGCGCACCTTCATCAGCCACCTCATTCCCATGTATACCCACGTACCCAAGCGTCCATACGATGGACATGTGCTGGAGCACGTGGAGTATCGCTTGGATGTTTTGCACCAGAGGGTCCCTTGCACATTAGTGCTTGCAGCGCGCTCAACAAGTCGGAACAAATGAGGAATGTATTGTGAAGGTTCGAAAACTCTTCACAATATCGCAGGGCTTGCAAAATTGCATATAATTCAGCAGTGTATACGGATGCCTGTGGGTAGAGCGACCAAGTAAGTGTGTGAGCTATTGCCAATGGCAATAGCGCTCCCCACACCAGAAATGGTTTTAGATCCATCCGTATACACGCACAGAGAGTCATTGTATTCGCTAATATTTTGCTGAAAGCAGGCCCGATAGTACTGGGAATTGGTCTCATCTTTACGGAGACCAGCCAGGTCAAAGCGGCACCTTGCCTTTGGGATCAGCCAAGGAGGTACTTCCTGAAAACTATAGGGAAGTACCTGAGCGAATTCTAGATTAAGATTCTCTAAAAGCTCCTGCGTTCGAACGGCATCTGCGGCTCCTGCGTTTCAATTGTATCCATTGATGGAGCTCCATAGAAAATTGCAAGGTCATCATCATACAGACATTGATGAATCGGGGTTGAAGCTGCGATGTGATTGACCGCTATAGCAAAAAGGGTGACACTAAGCGTCGAGCCCTGGGGAACACCATTCTCCTGGGAATGGATCCCAGAGTCAGTGCCACCTACCCGGACACGAAATTTGCGGGCACACATAAAACTTTGAATGAACTGATGCAGAGATCCTCTTAGACCCCAATCATGCAGCTTCCTGAGAATGCCATACCTCCAAGTCATATCATATGCTTTCTCCAGGTCGAAGAACACTCCCACAAAGTGATAGCCCCGGCAAAAGTTGTCGTGAATGGCATTCTCAAGGCGAACAAGTTGATCCGTCGTCGAATGGTATTGGCGGAAACCTGTCTGATATTTACTTATCAGATGATTAGTTTCCAGCCACCAGACGAGACGTCTGTTCACCATTTTTTCCAATATCTTGCTGAAGCAGCAAGTCAAAGATATTGGACGGTAGATTGATGGTTGCGATGAATCTTTACCCTCTTTAAGCAGCGGGATAATAATGGCTTCCCACCATTGCTGAGGGTAAACGCTCTGCCGAAAAATATTATTGTATAGATCCAGTAATCCGCAATTACCATGATAAGGCAGATTCTGGATCATGGCATAATGTATTGTATCGGGGCCAGGTGATGTATCTTTTGACCCCTTAAGCGCTTCCAGTAGTTCTTGCATTGTAAAATCTTTGTTATACTGGAGGGATTCATCTGAGAAAAAATCAAGATCATCATATTGTTCGTGATGCATCTTGATCCGCAGGAAATCCGGGTCATAATTTTGGGAGCTGTAGACGTGCTCGAAATGCTCTGCTAAACACTCAGCGATTTCGGCACGCTGCATTACGACTCGGCCATAAAAAATTGAGGAGGGCAGGCGCCGGTGATGAGGAAAATTTCCCCGAAATTGTCTTCACTCTCCTCCATACCTCCGTAGATGGTGTGGAGGTATTGATGGCCGAAACATATTGCTCCCAAGATAGCCTTTTCTGTTCTCGAATAGTTTTTGTTGCTATAGATCTCTTTCTTTTAAAGGCTATCAAATTTTCATGCGTGGGGCGTCTTTTCAATTTGTTAAACGCCCTCTTTTTCTCTGCAACCGCTACTCTCACGACATCATTCCACCAGGGAACTTTTCTCTTAGGTGGAATGTCGGAAGACTTATAGCGTGTGTAGCTGCTTCAATGACTTTGGAAGTTATTTTGCACACATCCTCTTCTACGTCTCCCCCCAACGTGGGAACTTGAAAACTTTCCTTAAAATGTCCCAGTTGGCTCGAAGACGCCATCTCGGCGAAGTAGGATGTGGACACATCGGTGAGTTATGAGAAATTTTGATGAGTAGATGGTCACTCCCACAAGGATCAGGGAGTACCATCTATTCCAGTCGATGAGCCAGAGCCGGTGAGCATAGTGTCAGATCAATTTGCTGACATCTCACCAGTTCTGGCGTTCAATCGTGTTTTCTCATCGGTATTTAAAAGAAACGTGTTTGACTCATCCAAAAAATTTTCGATGAGTCTCCCACGTGCGTCTCTATGCTCACAGCCCCACAATTGACTGTGAGCGTTAAAATCACCTAGCATCAGAAATGGTTGTGGAAGTTGCATGGTTAAACGGGCCAGATCTTCGATACTCCAATCGAAGTCCAGCAGATATATGGTGCATACTGTGAGTTCGAGCGTTCCGTATATTCTTACAGCTATTGCTTGAAGGGGGGTGTTAAGGCGAAGGGTCTGGTAAGATAGGCGCCGCCTTAATAATATTGCGACACCTCCCCTTGCTCGAACATCTGGCAGAACATCTAGCCGGCGGATGGTATAATCCTTCAGGGTATATGTCTCCGCCGGTCTAAGATGTGTTTCTTGTATACATACACACAAAGGTGTATGCTCTGCCAGAAGCATGTTTAGCTCACAGTAGCGTTGTTTAATACCATTGCAACTCCACTGTAATATATTAACCATTTCTATTTGCTAGGATGGGTTGCCCCAGAAAGTTGTGGGATCATTTCCTGGGTTTCCCCTTCGGCCAGCCTCGTTTATACCTCCTGGTCATCTCCTTGTCGGAGAAAGTGACGGAATCTGAATCCGTCTCCGACGTCTTCTTGTAGGAGACGACGACCCTTTTTTCTCGATCCGGGAGGCTACTCGAGCGCAGCATGTGCGCTGGGCTGCCTCCCGGCGATGTTGAAGCCGGAGGCCTGGACGTCTCCGATTTCGGTGAGCTCAGCTCCGCCTGCAGAGCCGGCTCACCCCGTGATGAAGATGGAGGTGGAGTCTTTTCACGATCCACCTCCATCCTTTTCTCTTCGGAGGTGGTCTTATTGGTTGCCACCTCCGAAACTCTCACGTCCGTCTTGAGAGTCTCTCTTTTGCGTTTTGTTGTAGTTTTAGGAGGAACCTGAATAGGCCCCTCCCGAGATGTTTTAATAATTTTTACTGGCCTTGCTGACGCTTGGCCTTCACTTTTTTTATTTAAAAACACGCTGATGATTTTCATCATCAGCGGAGCAAGCTCTTTAGCCAGAGCTGACGGGGCAGGAGTACCTGTGACGCGGGCATAGGAGACGGCAGGCTGATTGCGAGGGCCGGAGCCCATCACCCTCCTGCGCGCCTCAGGATAAGTGAGCTTATCCAGAACTCTCACTTTCTGGATAGCCATTTCCTCTTTGTGTTTGGGGCAGTTCCTCGACTTTGCCGAGTGACTACCCCCACAATTAACACATATAATTGGCTCATTGCACGGTCTTCCTTCGTGCAATGGCTCCCCGCATACATAAATTTGAGGCCTTTTACATCTACCTGCCGTGTGCCCGTATCTCTGACACCGATAGCATCGCATCGGTGCTGGAATTTACGGACGCACGGGTATTTTCTTGTGAATGCCAGCGTCGATGGTTGCTGGCAAATCAATTTTACTGAAGGTAAATTGGAAGAGAGGTGAGTCTTTCAACTCACCATCCTTCCTCCACCTAATCCTTCGGGCCTCAATCGGGCCCCTGGTCGGACAAATTCTCGACTATGTCTTCGATGGAACAAATCATTAGGTCTCTGCAAAAGACCTAATGATTTGCTCCCTTGCACTCCTTGGGAACTATTTAAAGTTCCATGGGGTGACACTTCCACCTCATGATCGCCTAGCATCTTCAGACATAAAAGTTTTTCGTTTGTGAATTTGTCGCCGAAAGTCTCGACCAACAACCCGTTGTTTACTTTTTTAACGTCTTTAAAACGTCCAGCAGCCTCGTACAATTTTCTCGCTATTAAAAAAGGGGCTCACCGACTTAAAGTCGCTCTTTAGTCACCCTTCCTCTTTATTAAAAAATACCTGACAATACTTTGCTTTTGGGAACCTGGAAGCAATGCCAAGTTCCCGCGGAATTTCCTTTTATCTTTAGGGGGGTTTGGTCCCCCCGACGTTTGGGTCATAACCGGGACGCCGCCCGGGCCTCCTTTTACGGAAGGTGGCATTTCCGTTGTTTTTTGGGTGCTTCCATTAATTTACAGACAAACCAGCCATCGTGTGCAAAGGGGCGGGCTGGAATAGCCGGGAACGGGTATACCCTCGGACTTTAATAGCCCTACCCCAGTACTCTGAGGCCCGACCTCCACTTTACCAGTCCCGGAATACGCGGACGGACTGGAAATCGCCCGAAGCAATGCAGATTCCGATCTCTGCATCCATTGCACACTATCCTACCAAGGACCGACGTGGCTGGTGGCTAAGTCCCGCACACCCTGCCTCGGCAGAGCAAGCTCACATCAGATCTCGGAGAAACCGAGGCCCCACCCTCAGCTCCCCTTGACCACTCCCAGCAGGGATGCACGAGACCGCCAGTTAATCGTCTTCAACGAAGACAATGTCAGCCAGATGACATGGCCGACAAGTAATGCTGAGACAGTGCACGAACACCGCACACCGAAACCAACGATGACGATGATGACAGCGCACGACATCCGCACACTGATCCCAACGTTGAGAAGTTTGGGTCTGTTAGCTTCCCCTCCAGCTGGCTTGCAGGCTAGGTACTAGGCCCTCCCACCACGACAAGGTGGACCCACGGGAGGGAATGTATTATTTAATAAAAGATTCGTATATTATATTTTTGTTATTCATTTCGTGGCGTAACATATTTAATCGTCTTTACAGTGCTCGTTGTAAATGCCTGTTGCGTTTTACATAATATGGCTATGAGATGGAGGATTCCGCATGATGAAGTTCATCTGGATGAAATGGACCTTGCGCCAGCGATACCACACAATGACGTCGAGGAAGAACATGCAGAACAAACCTGAAATCGCGTGATTCAGTTATTTTTTTTTACGAATTAAGAGAAAACATCCAAGCCTTTTGGTAAAAAAAATTGTCATTTAAAAAAATAAAAAGTAAGTTTCTTATCGATGTAAAAAAAAGTTAATAATTATATGATAAAATAATCGAGTTAACTGTAAGATCAACAAAATATCAGAAAACAATATATACATTTTTACACAATATATACATTGATTTGTATAATTTAATTGTATTATAAAAATGAATGTGATATGATAAAGCATTGATATGATAAAATATTATATTTTTTTATTTATATAAATAGTGTTCGTACATACGATTTTAATAACATAACTGTAATAAAATAACTTTATATGAATAAAATACTTTTGTATTGGATGCACTTTATATTATATTTTATTCTAAACATTGCGGACTCAAATTTTAAACCGCTTCGGTTAAATCTATTACTTTTTGGGGAAGTAAGTTAATTGCTTCTGTTCGCTGTTCGTGAGCTCTTTTCTTAAACTCGAAGTTTTTTTTAGCAAGAGTGAGTTTTTCTTGCTTCAGCTGTAGCATTCGCTGTTGAATATTTGAGTATTTGGATGTGTGCTGTTCAAAAAGATGCGCGATCTGCTGCTTCTTTTTTTTTATGGTCAGAATCTAAAAAAAAATAGTTTAATAATATTTTTCGATATTTTTAATAATATTGAAAAATAACATAAATTGAATGATTTTTGCTCGTAACGAATAATCAATATTAGTCATAAATTCTTATTACCTGAGTCATCAAAGAGTTTCAGCTTTTTTTGCATTGACGGTGTTTGGGTTGGAGTTCAACTAAATCATGTTTTTGCATGCTTACCGTAGAGCGAAGTACATTAAAAAAGATCTAGGATAGTATAAAACAATTAATATTACTAAAAAAAAAATTTGAAAAATCTTAAAGGGAACAAATTTATATAACATGGCTTACGTTTTCCGTAGAGCGAAGTACCTTAGAAGAAATCTAGAACAGTATAAAATAATTAATACTTCTAAGCGAAAAATTTGAAAAATCATAAAGGAAACAAAATTATATAACATGGCTTACATTTATCGTATGATGATTCTCTTCATCGTATGTATTATCATTCAAATAACTCTATAAGTCATAAAGCAAGAAAATTAATGTATACAAATGTAAAATGTTATGTAAATTGGAAAAAAAGTTGCAAAAAAAATTCCTGAATTTAAAAATTTAGGAATTTTGTTTAGGAGAATTAGAAACAACAGGGGTAAGGGACCGTTCATAAATTACGTAAGAGGTTTTGAGAGCCAATTTGGTCCCCTCCCCCTCTACTCTAAGACAACGTAAGATTACAACTACTCCCCCCTGCCTCTTAATAAGAAATTTTCGTAAGAAATGGATATATTTATAAAATAAAACACCGTTTATTCTGAAAATAGCCTATATTGTAATGTTACTACTATAAATATCATTAATTCACCGCAATAATATTAATCTCATTAACCTATAAAAGTTTTGACCAGAATTAGTTCAGTAAAACCTAATGTTGAAACAAATAGATAATAAATCAAAACTGTAACTATTATTTACCCATGGGATGACCAACCAGTTTGATATAGATTTTATTACCGGAATGACTGACTCATTTTGTTCCTCTTGAGACTCTTACAATTTTTCGATATCAATATCTTCATTGTCGTACCACTCTACATCATGGGTGTTATTATTGTATGATGTAAGACACAGACTCTGCCCAACTCGACGACGCAATAGAATACAACGACGCAATAGAATAATAGAGCATATAATTTTTGTAAGATTCAATACTAAGTTAGAGAAAAAAGTACAGATGGCGTTATCCAATAATAATGCCATTTCTTAGGGCGAAAGTGGTAAAATTTTCAATTCAAAATCTTACGTAATATTAGATTCTCTGCCCCCTCCTGTCGATGGTAAGAACTTATAATATTCAGTCAACACCCGCCCTCCCCTAATCGCCTTTACATAATTTATGAACGGCCCCTAATCATCATATATTGTTTTAATATTGAAATAATGACTATCAGATGATATTCTTACCCCTGCTCGCCACATGAAGATTCTTCCGAAGTTATGATAGAGGATCTAGAAACGAAATTGAGGGACGCGTATCATCAAGAGCCCCTCCTTCTAGAATGCCGGACAACCCACTGGCTTCAGGCGTTACGAACTCTAATAAATCTTCTTCAGTGGGACACAAATTTAAAGACATTGGTGGACCACCAACTGTTTACCCTGCATGACTTTTATAGATGGCCATTTTTTTAGTAGGTTGTTCTTCCAATCACGCCATGTCTGTGATTAAAAACAATTAACAATTATTAATTTATTAATTATGTAATGGAAGTTATTCACTACTATGGGAAATTAAGTAATGGATATTAAATTACTTTAGCCCACTCTTTTGACTGTTTTTTAGGACCACTACCAGCGGAATTAATTTTGAAGGTTAATTCTTTCCATAACTCATCTATTATTTGTTATTTTTAATTAGTGATACATATAAATTATCAATTTTGAGTTCATTAATTAAACAAAACCAATAAAATCACTTACCAATATTTTTTTATTTTCGCGGTTATACCGCAATCTACCTCATCCAAAGTCGAGGTGGGCGCGCACGAAATTTAAAATTTTCTGCTTTTGTTTTTCAGTCACATTCATGTTGAAAAATTGAAAAATTCAAAGTAAAGTGGCTTACTATATTCATAGAGATAACTACTATATTTTATCTATGATGTTAAAGTATAGTCTGAGAAAAAAATATTCCATATCATCTCACGTAGTAATTTCGTATTTTCACTACAACCTTACAGAATCAGTCGAGTAAACTCACGTGAGATGAAAATGCAAGAAGTGGACAACCTCACTTAAAATACAGAATCGGGTGCTCACTACATGACCAGTTTACGACTGTAGATAGCTTCTATTGCGTATTACATTGTACAACCAATACTGTTGCTGCCGTGTTGTGTAGTTATATATACAGCTAGTGGGTACGAATGCTGTGCATGGCTGCCCCACTGAGTTCGCTTGTATGTTAATGATAGAATGATTTGACTGTACAATTATGAATGAATACTTGTAATTGTTAACCCATGTAGTGTACATTTGTGAATGTTGTTAATCAGTGTAGTGTACACTTGCGAAAGTTGTTAACCAGTGTAGTGAACCTTTGCGAGTAATGTAGCTGGTGCTGTGGTCACCCACTACGATTACGTGTGTAGGAATACACACTAATACAGCGGATGAATGTATTTTAATATATATATATATATATATATATATATATATATATATATATCGCAGAGGTAGGAGTCATTAATACAACTTCGTACCGGAGCATTATAATTTTAAGTCCAGTACAATTTAGGATCATTATTTCATATAAATGTGACGAACTCATGAAATTGAGTTCGTAACACTTTTATGCAATAAGAAAAAGCTTCCATTAAAGTTGTAGGTTGAACAGTTCGTATGGTTGAACCTAAAGGTTCTCGTAGACCAGATTGGAAAACATTCAAGCACATATCGTTGTAAAATTTTTGTTTAGATTCAACAACTGATTTTTCTGTTTCGTGTATTTGTATATAATTTATAATGTTTGAGAGAATTTATATTATTTTACTATAAAATAATTCTACTATATCCATTATTTTGTTTAAGCCCATGAAGATCACTAATTAGAGGAGAATATCTGTTTCTCTGGTCACTATAATGCATTATGAGATTTTCTTTTATTTTGTTCCAGACAATTGGGGTCCCATACATCTTTCAAACTTCATTTGCTTCACCTACAATTTTATTTCTAATAACGCGAAGTAAAATTTTGCCATAAGAGAGCTATTCATTACGTTTGAATTAATGGTGTAATTTCTTCGACGTTATATATAAAATCATATAGTAAACGAGGATTTCCATCGAATTGTGGAAGATCCTTAACGACATCGGGAATTTTGAAACATCTGCGGGTGTAATAACCTGTGTAATTGGGGGTGTCATTTTTTAATTACTGTTATAATTATTACTTAACGTTAAATTATTATTTAAAATCAAATTTGTATTGTTATAATTAGTGTTTTCTTAATTTGAATTGATATTTATAGTTAAATTGTTTAAAGAATTGATAATATAGTTTTTTTTTAAATTATCAATTATTCTAGTTTGTGATTCCTGATCTGTATTCAGCAGCGTTTCAGGTTCACTATCGATGTCGGTATCAGTTAGATTTTCCGCGTTGCTACTTTTACCAGAAGTTCGATTTCTGTATTGTAAGCTTGAATCGGGTTTGTTGAAATTAGGATCAAAGGACATATGAAATGTTTTTTTTAAGAGTAGTATAATCAATAAAGGGACTTGGAATGGATGGCTATTCATTTCTTGATACTGTAGGTCCGTTGAACCAAATGGTTGCAAGTCCACCACAATGATCTTCGTTGATTGCGTGTTCTCTCTCTCGTTGATGAACGTACCACAAGTCGACTAGTAAATCGCCAGCGATTGTTACAACAATGATAAACCGTCAATGTTTTCACAGGATACGACAACGTTTTCAACGACCGATTACTTTAAAAGATTGTTCATGGTTTTTGAACAATTCTGCCGACTGCGCCACTTAAGGTCCTGATCCCGAAGATATTTGAAAAAATTATTTATTTTCAATTTAATCAAAATTACAACTTGTTTTACACAATGATACTTCGATTGACAATAGTTTGAACTTTACAAAAATCAGAAATCGAATCGTGAAAACAGGTGTTGCTAAATAATCGGACACAAATAATTGATTAAATATTTTTATTTAATTAAAACAATTCATTTTAGTTAACGGTCACAGACACGAGGAAAGACAAGTTACATAAAATTGTAGGTTATACAATACAAAAAATAAAAATAAAATATATTCGATCAAAAACATAAATGTAAAAAAGGGCCGAGTTTTCGGGGAGATACTTCATATAATAGTTGCTCCTTAAAAAGTGATGATATCTCAATTAAAGAGCCGAGCTATTAATAAAGTAAATAGTTAAAACTAAAATGTAAGAATATAAGTGCAAAGTAAAATGAAAAAAAAAATTTGGTTGAAATTTATTTCCTAAGTTTTCTTTAGTATGTTTTTAAAATTTTATAATTTAAAATTTTATAACGCGGCAAGTTTTAAAATATTTGAAATAAACAGAAAATATAACATCTTCAATTCAAGTGGGTAGAAGGAAAATTTATTCCTCCTAGTAAACAAAACGGACTGAGTCTTCGTGGGATTTATCTTGATTTCCATAGCTTGAAATAGTTTTCAAGCCTGGATAGATGGGATTGGAGACAGGAGACTGGAAATGTGCTGGACACTCCATGGAACTGACCGGATGCGCAGCGCCACAATTGCAGCACTTCGCCGGCTCCGACCGCGGGACTGCGCATTCCCGTGAAGTGTGATTATCATCAGCGCACAAGTCCACGACAGTTCCGTGAACCGTGGCCGTAGAGCTGACATCGGCAGCACTGATTTGCACCTCGTTTGTTTACGTACCTTTCGACATTCACAGGTACCTCACCGATCCATTTAATCTTGAGGACGCTTTGCGTTTGCGTTCCCTTGTGAATTGAACCAGATGCGATACGCGAATGGTTTCCTCACCTGTTCGGCTGAACTTAATGACCTTATTAGGCTCAAGGCCGAAGTTCCTTAAAGCTTCAGCCACCATACCGCCTGAATGGTGGCGCATGGTACCATGGATTACGAATTTTGGTTCGTAAGCACCCTTGGTACGATAAAAATGGTGGGGCATCTGCAAGGATTCCAATCGTTCCTTGCACTTGTAGTCTTGATCCGTTTCGCAGTAGACACTAGTAGTTTTAGGTCCAAACGTAAACCGGACGCTACTTTTAGCTCCCGCTTTTATGGCTCCCTCAACTTTTATAAAGGTGATGAGGCCCATATGTACAACTATGGGCGGTTTCTTATGCTTCGAGTTCATTCGAATTGCTGACGCAGCTTGATCTTTGATGTCGATCAATGTATCAAATCTGTTCGATACTTGTATCGCTGGTTTTTTCGAAGAGGTGCTATACCCCATCCCTCGTCGTCGTTTTGTTAAGATTATTCAATTAATTTATAATATTTATAATTTATCATATGTTAGATATTAACCAATGGTATTATAGAAATGTCGTAGACCAATGAGCGGACAGCATTCATATATCATGTAAGATCGGTTTTCTTATAAAAAGTCTATACAAACACAAAATATAAAATATCTATCTTAATATTAGAACAATCGAAAAATACGTGAGGAATACAGTTGTAGGAAATCAAGTTTGCCACAATTCATCACCTTATCATTTTTGCTCAAACTCTAATGTGTATAGAGATATTAAGGAATTTAACTTTCAATCTTAAACATATAAATTTAGTTTTTGATTTTTCATATGTTTCGTTGGGAAAATTAAATTTTCCCAAAGATTCTTATTTAAAGTATTCCGCGTCGAATGCAAAAAACCGCACCCTTCTGGCATTTCTGGAAGTGGAGCAACAAAATTGTAAAATATCGCACACACCTCTCACTAATGGTATGTGCTAACATTTTACTATAAATATAGAAATATAGACCAATCATAGAGCAGCAATATTTCCTATGTTAATTTTATCAAAACAAAAATGCGAAAATTTTCCCATTTCCCGATATAAATTTCGTGATTTCATAATTTTTCCTGTGCCTTGGGTACTAGACCTAACTTTATGCCAAATATCATCTTTAAAGGATATCTGGTGTAGGCCCTACGTTTTTATCCTGTCTAACGAAAATTGTGGGCGTACCCGCTATTTTACGGTTTTTGACCGAAATAACTTTTTAACCGTTTATTTCTTAACGAAAATCCAAACTTGTTCTCTTATAATTCCCTAAATAGCTTATATTCGAAAAACCAGCACTGTAGCTCTTTTCGTTCAGGACATATTTTGAGGTCAAATCGGCTCTGATATTTCGTGTAGTAATAGTACTGTAAGCGCGAAGGCAAAAAACTCCTTAAACTCGGCCTGTCGCCCTACCGTGCTCTAGATCACTATGTATAGTAGCAAAATATTGATAAATATCTATTCTGATAATATCGCCAAATTATAATATTCATTAATAGGCTTAGCCAAACATGCTATGTTTTGTACTGTTACTAGACTAGTAATAAAACTTACCCACGAACATATGTTTACAAAAAGTAACCCAAGGCTATGTGAAAAATGCAATTTAGCTTTAAGTGTCAGCCATCTTTTTACGAACTGTAAAATGACCGCACCCGTTCTGACTGAACTGGGTATAGACAATGTAAACACAAAAATATTAAATCCCCTAGATTCGCGTATTCCTAAAGTTCTTCTACGATTAAAATTAGTGGGATTATTCGTGAAAATTTAAATATTCAATAAGTTTTACTGTTTTTTTAACCTTTATCAAAAAATACAAAAACAACTGTCGTGTTATATAAGAAGGTAGTGTTTAAATGTAATATTACTGTGGATTTACAGCACATTTAAAATTTCATAAACCGCTTAATTCATGAAGATTTAATTATTTTCATTACATAGATCAGTTTCTGACATAAGTTTCGTAATAATAACCAGTGTTGTGGTGGTTTTACGATTTAGTGTATGGTTTAGTTTTTGGGTTTTGTGTGATTTTGTTTAGTCGTGAGATGAAAAGTGATAAGATGATGATAGTGCTTTTCAGTAATATTAGTATTTTTACAGCGTATATAGCCTCAGCAGCTGAAACGCTTAAAAAATAATATAAAAAAAAATCGCTAACCAAATCGATACACAATCAAAATGATAAAATTGTGATGTTATGATAATACTTTTCTAACATTCCCCTTTAACATCACAATTATTAATTTTTAATCGAAATATTAAGCCAATCCTAAATATTCACAGAACAATTGGTGCTTAGGTGTAGGTAAGGCTAGTGCAAATATCAGCACACATTTCATCGGTAGATTCGATATTTTAATATTATTTCTTTATTCTCAACCCATTTTCGAACAAAGTGGTATTTAACATTAATATGTTTCGTTCGCCGCGAGCTTTGGATTGGAAGTAATCCTTTGTCCACACTGATTATCATTATAGTAGTAGTAGTATTTATTGTTTTGAATAATATTCATACCATATTTTACAAGCTTATAGTATTTTGGCATATATTTAGTCAAACATACCATACAAATTCAGAAAAATTTTAATATTTTAACAAGATAGATATTTTAATATTTTAACATGATTAAAGCCAGAATTTTAACGAAAATATAAACAGATTAATAATAAACATTTCATAAACTTAACAAAAACAAATATAAATAAAAGAAATGTAGTATTTCATTTTTCTCATATTATAAAAGATAATGTAACAGAGTTTTCAATAACAAAAGACAATTGTGAGAAAATGTAACAGGCAGTAACCAGGAGAAATGTAGTTTAGGTTTTCATTTTGCAGCAGGCATCCGTATATTGGTAAATATAATTTACTTTTTCTGTGGAGTCAAATTTGAGAATGTCTATGATGCTGGTATGTATGCCGTTTTTTGTTAGGATCTGGGATCTCATAGGGTCGAAGGCCGGACATTCTATAAGAAGGTGCGTTAGGGTGTCGTTACTCTGCCCACACATGCTACAAGTTTCATTTGATTTTAAGTTAAGTTTTATGTGGTTAGAGTACACGCAGACTTGTTCGTTGTTAGACATTCTGAGCTGACTAACTGCCCTGTTCTTGTCAAAACTCATTTTGAACTTTAGATATTCTTCTCCGTCTGCACTCCTTTTAATGGTACAGGCTACAAAAACTTGAGTTTAGTACCCTCTCCCAATCTTGAAGCTTAAGTTTGTGCACGTAGCTTTTTTCGAGCTCATTGTATCGTTTCGTGGCCAGGTTAATATCTTGTGTGTTTCAAACGTTTTCCTCTCCAATAAATGTAAGATATTTTTTAAATGACGACGCCCAGTTGTATTTCATCTTAGTGGCTTCAGAGTTTCTGTCGAAATCTAGCAGTCTATTAAACAAATCCTAGATAGTCTGTACTGAGACATTCCATGTAGTTTTGTCCACCAGTTGAATGCTCTTTTGAAAATCTGTAGTTCCAAATTACTGACACCTGTTTCGAGGCGGACTAGGTATCCTGGGGTGTTTCTTGCCCAGTAGTGTAGATTTTTCAAAAAAACCCACTTGAACTGAGTTATTTAAAGCCCAAATTTCACCAGGGTATAGAAGAACAGATGTCTGTGTTGTCTGAGTCCATGATTATCATTATATATGACAATAGCTTGGTCCGGAATCATAATTTCTGAACCTTTCAGCAAATCAGGTCTAACGTTGGAAGTAGCAACACTTACCCAAGTTGTCTAGTATGTGAGATATGTTGGATAAAGAGTATCTGTCGTCTATTGTCTTTTCGTTTCAGTCAGTTTCCTATAATCGACTACTAATCTCGCATTTCTTTTTGCCCAAAGTATCAGTTTCTTCGTGACAATCCAAACATCACTTCTTCTTTGTGGCAATGTGGAATTATCGATTATACTTTACTCGAATACTCATGAGAGAGTTTTGCCGATATGCCTATCGGCCTCGCATCGACTGTCAATTTCACCGGTACCTTCGGGCCATAATGGGCTAGGACGTTGTTTGACGTCAGCGCGAGTTTCAGCTCATTGAATGCCTTCGCCTGTCTTTCTCCCCATTGAAATTCGACATTATGACCTAAAAGTTAGTATAAAGGAGCACAAACTATGCTCATATTAGGTATGAACCTTCTGTAATAATTTGTTAGCCCTAAAAAAGCTTGTACTTCTTTAGTATTGTTAGGCGCTTCTGCGTTTCGCATCTATTTTTTTGGAAACTTATGTAAACTGTTCTTTTCTAAAATGTGTAAATATGTAATAGTTTTCGCATAATAGTTTTCGAAGAAATTCGCATTTGTCCTTCGGAACCCTTAATCCTGACTCCTGCAGCCTACTCAACACCCCTACTTAATCTTTTTAAGTGTTAGGCACGGCTTATGTCTGTGATCAAGATGTCGTCCATGAAGTCTACTACACCCGGAAATCCTGAAAACAATGAGTCCATCGTTTTTTGAAAAATTGCCGGGGCAGAGGCTATCCCATATACTAAACGTGTATACCTGAAAAGTCCTTTCGAGGTAGAAATGGTTGTCAGGTCTCTACTTTTTGGGTCTAATACCAGCTGTTATTATGCCATGGACAGTTCTATTTTAGAAAATTCTTGTCTCCCATGAAGTTTTGCGAATAATTCTTCGATTCTATGCAGAGGAGTCTCTAGCTCGCTGTAACTCCTTCTCAAGTCGTTCATTGTGCTGTCGTTTGTCTTCTCCCTAAATTATCAAATCATCAATGTATACTTCCACTCCTTCAATCCCTTCAAAAACTTTTAAAAAATTACTATAAAATACTTCTAAAGCTGAGTTCACTCCTTATGGAGGTCTTTGTAACAGTATCTTCCGAAATTTCCTGCATTAAATGTAGTCAACAGTTGAGATTCTTTAGACAGCTTTATTTGATAAAAACCTTTATCTATAGTTGAAAACACTTTGGCTTTAGGCATTCTTGAAACAAGTTCTTCAAAGGTGGGTAATTTAAACTTACCTTTCTCTATTTACTACCTTTCTCTAATAATTGTTTGTTTAAATTTTGTGGATCTAGGCATAATCTCAAAGATTTATCAGGCTTTTTTGCTACTACTAATGAACTTACCCATTCTGTTGGGTCTGTAACTTTTCGAATAATTCGAAATTTTTTCATATTATTCAACTCTTTCTTAACTTCTTTTTGTAGCTTCAATGAAAATTTTCTAGGGGGTTCACAAACTGGTACGTAATTTTCTTTCAATTTTATATTATAAACATTTTTTAATTCACCAATGCCTTCAAAAATATCTTTATTTTTATCAACTTTTCTGTCGCTTTCAATGTATCAAGTTTTTGATTAGGGCAATTTATTATTTGTAGCTCTATCGCTGAAGTCAATCCTAACACACTCGGTGCTTTTACGTCAACAACTTGGAATTCTAGCCTGTATATTTTTGATTTAAATTTACAAGTAACTTTAATTGCTCCAACACATTTATCGGTGTGCCATTGTAGTTTTGTCTTTGTTGGTATAATTTTTAAATCCAGCTTTTTAACCAAGTCTAAATTCATTACATTTACTTGAGCTGCACTGTCTATTTTTATTCTTAATTTCTTACCATTTACTTCTAATTCTTCTATCCAATCCAAAACTTCCTTACTTTGATGCTTTATATGTCCTATAAATAATGTATTTTCATTTTCTTCTTCTGTAGTAATTGCATTCATGTGTTTATTTTTGCACATGATTATACTTTTTGCAATTTAAACACTGTTTTTGTTTCAATTGATTTATTTCAACTGATTTTTGTTTCAATTGAAAAATTTATGTTCATTCAATTTTTTCACAATTTTTTTATGTTGTGCAGTAGCTGCATACCATTTTCGTCACTAACTTGAAATAATATTTTTTAATGAAATACAAAATGGCATGCAAATCAAAAACACGAAAATTTGCACAGTGTATTGTGCAAGTTTCGTCATGCATGCCTCTATTTTGGAACATCCTGGTGTGCATGCCAAATTTCCTACTATTAATAAATTATACAAATTAAGTATCCGTCTAATGCCATGCAGTTTGGAATCACGGAAAATCTGTACTAAAAGTTTACAAAGTTTTCCCGAGATTTTTCACCGTTGGTCATACGAGTGGTGCATGCCAATTTTCCCAGAGTGTTTTTGTGATTATAACTTCAATTCTTTACATCGGCATGCTATTTGAAAACACGGAATTTCCCTTTAATTTTTTGCATTTTTTCGTAACCCTTTGAGCCCTTTCTGCTGTTGCGGATTGCATGCCATCAATTATTGGAGCTTCAATTTGTTTTTACTACCTTATGTTAAAAAGGCTTGCAGTATAATATCACGGAACAACACAAAAATTCTCAACAAAAAACAAAAGCGCTTTTCCATATGACGTGCAAGCTTGCTGAAGCCAAGAACCCGTCTATATTTCATATTTTAGAGTTAATTATCAAGCCTTAAAAAGGCATGCGGTATAAAATGGGAGAATGTCACCTGTCACCATCTCCTGGTCTATAAGTATATTGTTCAAAAACTTTATTGTTATGTTGGTTTACTTCTTGCGTACAATGTAAAAAAAACAGGGTGTTATTTCTGTTCGAATGTACATTGGGGTCCGGTACTGAATTTTATCCAAGTAACAAAACTTTCGTTGCTTGTAAATGCTGTTGAATGTGGAAGAATGTATTCGAAACTTTGGACGTACAAACGGATATTATTTATGATTTTGGACCCATGAATTTATTAAATCTATGTGGTCATAACACGTGGTTGTGTGTGAAATTTCTATCAGTTGTAATTTAGAAGAGTAACAAACCTTATTATTTACAATTGAAAAACAGATCACACAGGTAACTGTGATTTATTCTCCGTCAAACACAAAACAAATGAATAGAAAAGAATGACATAAATTATTTGATTATTCACAGATATAAAATAATAATTTGACAAAGAGTCTACTTACTTGCTAAGTCACTCTTTATATCGTGGTGAGTTGAATTTCCGTTTCGGTTTTTCTTGCCGTTATATTTGAATCCAAGATTCCTACTCTAGCTAACCAGAGCTTACTAACTATTAATATTCTCTAATGCCGCAGGATATGAATTGCGACGGGAATTATGGCGAATAAAGTTTCGAAAAATGGTATCTAGTACTTTATATTAAATGCTATTATAACTTTTTACACAATTCAATCCTTTGTTATGATTTGTATTTTAGATAAAACTCGTTTGATTTATGATATAACAAAGGATGATTAAACGCACAATGTCTCAACGAAAGAGGTATAGAAATCTATGTCGAAAAAAATTTTATATTTCAAAGATAAAGAAATTATATGTATTTCATTCGAAAATTAATGTAAGAATGAATTATTACCATGGAACACTGGTATTGGCTCCACGCATTGTTTTTTTACATAAGATAGTTTTACAGGTTTTGACATAATTTTTGCTTATACGTAACGTACAAATATTGAAGTTATTTCAAATTTAGCGCGAATATTTATTTAAATTTGTTTACATTTTGAAATGGCAAAAATATTTATTTTTAAATGTTTTTAAATTTATATTTTATACATATTGTCGGGTGGGTTATTTCAAATAACTAGACAAAATATAATCCTCTGAAAAGTTACATTTGGGATTGCAATTGTTAGAGCACGAAATTTTATTTTTTGGATGTCGAGAGGGGATTACTATAAAGCTAAATCCATGTTTGCGGGGTCGCAACACTTGTCATGCGGCCGCCATCTTGTAAAAAGGGGTGCGGATGGTTTTTACGCTATATCGGGCAAACTATTCGTCGCACAGAAAATTTGTCAAGAAATATTTTGTTGCAAATTAAATTCTGTACAACTTTGGGTCGATAGCTCTTAGTCGTTGAACCAAAAAAAAACAAAGTTATTAACGAAAATAGATAAAAATTGGGGAAAAAATTTTCTTTTGGTCGTCATAACTCTTTTTCTGGTCATTTTACATAAAAATGACATTGGAGCATTTAGATAGAGAGGTTTTAGAGAAATAATTTCCATTACATACTTTTTTCACATTTTTGTTATTTATTAGAGTTTTACAGCGCTGCGAAACTAACACTATTCTCTAGTACTCGTAAGTATACATTAATGAATGATTAGGCATAGTTTTGTCTCATATTTCCATAATTTTTATAAGAAACATTTTAACGATTGACATTGCAATGTTGTTAATAATTAGTTATTGACTTTTTTCCCACCCCTACGAGGTAAAGTCTGGAGGTGCGTTTTTTTACGTGGTATCCCCGGTAGGGATACTTTAAGTTATTGAGTTATTTTGAAAAAACTGAACAAAGTGATTTTTTTAATAGATTTCAAAAATGCACCTCGGAATTTACTAGCACTTTGTGATTTTATCATATTTAGGTGCTCAACTAATATATTATACAATAAAAACCCTTTAACGCAATTGTTGCTTACTAAAAATTAATTTTATCAGCCTATTAGTTTTGAAAAAATTTGCAGTGTAGAGAGTCACCTTTGATCTTTCTATAATTTTATCAGTCTATAAGCACTGTAAACCGGTGATATTTCTAGAGCGTATTACAAGTATATTGTAGCCGTTTTTAGCTACACTATGGTGTGGACTCTATATAGGTTTTGATTTTTTAGTGATAAATTATGAACTTAATTTGGTTTAATCCAATAAAACCACGTGGTCAATCAAGAGCAACCTAAATCCTGGAATTAACTACTTCGACCGAAATAGAGAAATGCAGAATAAAAGGATTGACTTTATTACCCCTGATTGTCAGTATAACTACAAAATTAAATCACAATGATCACTTTAATATAGTTATTATAGTAATTATAATATAGTTTGTAAAGTATATGATATTCAAAATAGTACACAAATATGGAAGCACATTAATTGGTAAACAACTAATCACAATAAGTTTTGCAGCATATACACTAGATTAAAGTCTAACAATAGAGGAGTGTGTTTACTATTTATTACTCAAATTGACTTAGTCACGCATCTACCGGAAAGTGAGAAGGGGCACAAAAAACACTTGTATTGCATCTAACAGCGGCTGGCCGCTACATATATTAATAATATGGATTGTGAAGTAGTACCGATTATTTTAAATTAGGGTGGTAATTAAGGGGTGATTTTCACATTTTTTTGTCGCCGAAAAAAATATGGACCAACTTTATTTTCGTCATAACTCGCTTAGTTTTGATGCTAAGGACTTTTATAAAAAAACAAAAATAAAGGTTTTCCCCGAAAATGCAATGTTTTTCGTTTATTTCACGTTAAAACTTTCAATTTTGGCGTTTGACGAATAAGAACCAACCTTCAACAAGCTATTACTTCGTTTGTATTGGGTCTACAGACACCATAAACTCACCATTCCTGTTGTTTTTTTAATAATCAACATTTTTAATAAATAAGCTCCATGTTTAAATATTTACTTTTTGAGTTATTCGCGAAAAGCCGTCTGAAAACGTGGTGTATTTGGTTCAAAAATTGTCATTTGCACTCGCGACTCAGTCGAAAAGTATTGACTTTTAGAAAAAAATTGATTGAACAAAAGTTAGAATTAGTTGATCTATCTGTTCCCGTGCTCATTTTCAATAAAACTTTTTTCACGTCACGAGAAGGCGTGGCATCCACCCCCTGGATAAAAGCTACCCCCGGCACAGGGTAAAATTTGAAGTAAAGGGTAAGTATAACCTAAATCCAAATTTTTGTGCAAATCGGTGGTGTTTGGCAACATTATACATTGACTGGACTGTATGTTATGCCTTGTTATTTCGTAAGCCGTTAAGCTAATCAATTAAGAAAAACAAAGTAGTTTAATGAAAAACAAAAATAAACACTGAATTATTCACTTTTGAAGGAATCGCGGGTGCAACATCAAATTATCGCGGGTGCAACCCGTCTGATTTAAGTGAAACATCAATAAAAATCAATAAAAACTTATATAGGAACAAAATATGAGATCAAACCAATTAATTTACTAATCAGTACCCTTTTCTGTCACTCTTGTTGATTATTTCTTCTCAAATACGTCAATATTCGTCGAAAATTTAATGAACATATTATTTCCATCAGTCTTTTTCTCTGGCGGCTCCAACTTCGTGATATTGTCTTTAAATTGCACGTCTGCTATGTTATTTACGATTTCAGTGAAGCTGATGTGAAGCATGGAGTTTGTCGATAGTCCAAATAAAACACGTGAAAAGCGTGACTTGTCCATGAGACCAGTGTGCTGATTGTATTTCGTCTTGACTGATCAGCGCATAATTCTTCGTACAACTGTTTTGCACCAGTATTGCCTGGTGTGATTTTGCAGTTTATACCATTTCTTCGAAAGGTAATATTTCCAAGCGCTCTAAAAATTTAAAACAGGAAGTAAAATCGAAAAAAAATTTTAATATTAAATTTAGTAATAATCACTACATAAAAGTGAACTGATAAAACATAGTCGTGATTTTTCTCATAAGCTTCCTATGATATCGTCAAAGCAAGAACCGCATTTTGCATTCCACATTTCGTAGCCTTAGAGAACCCTCCACAGTCGTTCCTTTTGTTGGCTGCTTAACTTGCCCTTGCTCAATGTTATTACCCCCAGTAGGTCAATGCTTTTAGCATTGAGATGTAGCATATAGAATAATTCTATTCACTTCGCAATTGAAAATGTTTTAAAGTTATGCTACTTGCACTACACTTGTGATGTTACACAGTGGAAGCGAATTATGAACCGCTGGATAATTGTATAGCCATCTGTTGAGACTCTGATAACATGGGGTTTGGCCCTTTGCTAAACACCGTAGCATGCAGAGTACGTTGAATGTCTATATATATACGTTCATTACCGTTCAATCTGACAAGAAGGCATTCATATTGGACAAATTGTGAATTGGATGATTGAATTATCAACACTATTGGAATTTTATAAAACGTTTTATTTAACTATTTTCTTTGGTTAAACCGTGTAAAATGTTTGTACAATATACAATGCAAGGTAAGTAAAATAAAATCATAAAGAAATTAAGTGAATAGACATTAGCTTACAAAATAATGTATTCTTTCAGTAAAAATAAACCAAATTATCGACTTTCACTACAATCCTCAGTGAAATATCTAATAGTTTCTATATGAGTTAATTATTATTAAAATGTAACTGAAATGAATCTTTAACTACAAATTAACGTTGTTCATTATTATAAAATGTCAATTTTGACACAACGCACACACCAATGTGGGAATATTGGGATATTAGTCTATTCTTTCATATATTATTTAAAACACAAAAACGACAAACTGTAAGATTTGTGTGTAACAATACACCGTTATGGTGAAACGGTAGATCGGATCTCGGATGTCGCACGGTTCGTAGGGTATATCGGAAATCCCAAAGGGTCCTTCCTACGCGAAAAACTGTGTTGTATTCTATCAAAATCTACTCAGGACACGAGAGTCGAGGACGTGAGGGTCGCCCTACGTAGTACGCTTGGGAGTCGCGACGTCCAACGAGGACTGTCTCCACCCAATGTTTCGTAAACTTAGTTTACGGGACTAGGTATGAGTGACGTGGTTTCACTGATCCTCTACGAATCGTTGCGATGACGATGTCCGATCTATCGATTGGTCTCTGTGTATATTTTATGGGGTCTAATAAATTATTGTTGTATCCAGGTGTAAACCTCCAACTGATAGTACTCGGGTCGACAGAGAGAGATGATACGATGTGTTGGGGATTGAGTTCGTGAAAAAATCCTATGATTTCAGGAAGATATACCTGTGACGAGCGTTGCTGCAGCACTAGGACGCCAAAGAAAAACCTTCCGCACCGAGTTGAATGAGGTAAGTGACGGCACTGTTGAGACGTGTTGAGTGTTGTTGCGGCGAGTCCATTCAGGTAACACACCAGAAGATGTTGGATTCTGGTTTGTACGCCTTCGTAATAAATGCTACCCTCGATTATTACTAACCGTAGCGTCTTGTGTTGAATAGATATCGTGGCTTATTTATTAGCCGTATTAGAGCCCGTATCCAAATTGATGTCGCTGGTTATCCAGTGACTGTATCGTGTTCAAACTGGAATCGTATAGTTGATTACTTAATTGTAAATGAATTTCAAAGGAACCAAAAATGTATAACGCGTTGTGTATTAAAAAAAAAATTATGCATACAAAAAAAATCGGTTAGTAGGTATTTTTATTTGAGGTTTAATATTTAAATTTGATTTTAAATTCTTATAAGTAAAACTTTTACTTTAATTTCTAAAGAAAATATGAAAACATTCAAGTGTAAATTGATCCGTGAATATGAAAAGTTATAGGAATGCAAAAGTATGTTGGAAACATTCAACTAAAACATTTGCCACCTATGTGCATTAGTTTAGCTTGACAAGAATCCTACAGTGACATGATAGTTTGTCATTTTAACTTCAATTTAAGATATCAAAAAAAATCGAAAATAAACTATACAATGCATTAAAATAAAAAAAATCTAAAGCAGAGTATGTGCGTGGATTAAAGAAAATCAGAAGCAAACGATCGGCCCTAACGCGATACACGAAGTTATAAAAAAACTAACACGTTGAACCAAACTACTTCCAATAATAGCTGGGCCCGTTTCAGAAAAGAATATATATATTGCTAAATAGTGACCCGGTGCGGAATAACTATTAGCGTTTGCAAAGAATAACCCAGTAGTCTTGCAGAGATATTTTGAAAAATCACACGATTCAAATCATTTATGCGATAATTTTCCTAAATATTCAATCTATTTCAGTAATGTAATGATTTCAATTGTAATTTAGTTTTACTTACGTATTTCAGTAATGTAGTGATTTCAATTGTAATTTAGTTTTACTTACGTATTTATCTTGGTTTAAATATTCAGGTTGATCCAAATAACATCAAACCGCTTTTGTCGGCCACGAAACCATATCTAGTTGGGGTATTTCTTTATTGCTTTTCCAACAAGCGGCTGTGGTGCGAATTCAGTTAAGTGGATATTATTACAAAATGAATAAGAATGATTTTATTAATTAAACGTTAGTTGTCGACTTTGATCACAATTTTATTTCGATGTTTTATTACAAATTAATTATAAATTTCGAATCATTTACAGAACATTTATAGAACACTTGAATATGCGTAGCCAATTTCATTAAATCCAACATTCAGTTACGAGATTTTTATATTAATTCAACCTTCAGTTACGAGATTTTTATATTAATTCATTTTTTTTACAAAAATTATGAATTGTTATTTTTCTTATAATAAATGCCGTTGCATAATCAATTGATATTATTAAAAAAACAAATTTGAGAGAGAGAGCTCGACAGATATATGCCCAACGTGTCAAAGTGAGTTGGGAGGCCATGTACTGTGGCGTAAACAAATATAATAATTATATTTTGGTTTGTGTTATGTAGCTGACCGTTTTTATGTTCACTTTTAAAATTGGGCTTGTTTAACTGTTACAATCAGCTACATAACAATATATAGGTTTGAGGTAGTGAGATCTTTACTATCCTGACAGTGTCTTAAATTGTCGACTTGTGATTCAAACCTGAAATTGTGAAACCTTAGAAGTTGAACGAAACACACACAAAAAAATATGCATTAAAGTAAAAATATATTTTACATAAATAATTGATTTATCAACTACATTCATAAATGCTTAATTAATAATTTATTTGCTCTACTTCAAATAATTCAGAGCTATTTGTATTATCGCCAAGTATATAACAATATAACAAAAATTTAGCATATATATATATATAATATATAACTTTTTATAAATGTTATTAAACAAGAAAATTTTAAAATATGTACAAGTCTCAAAACTACTTCGAATAGTATTTAATAGATGTCGTTGTTTAATTATTTTATATGACAGAACTGAAACATGCTTATACAATTTTTTTTTAAAAGTGATCGAACAACAAAGATAATTTTTTAAAAATCTTTATGTGCAAAATACTTGTATTAAAATTTAATATTCAAATAGCGTTAAAAAAAATACGTGACTACAGTAAAAAAATTTATATTCCAAAATGTTTGACCTGCAAAACTATACATATGTTTTACAAACTTTATTTCAAATCATAATTGGATTAAAAAAAAGTATGATACACTTCTGTAAAGAAAAATACAACAGACTAACGTGTTAAGCGTATTAAAAGAAATTGAAAAATTATTCCATATTCATATAAACATACAATTTGGCGAGCAAAATGTGGTTAGAAATTCCAACACGATTACAGCACTTTGTCATTACAAATGGTTAATTGTAGCGATATATGCTGATAATTTTGAAACCCATCCCAAGTTTCAGAATCATGAATTAAATGTTTTATATAAAAAAATTTAATACTTAGATACAATAACCATATGTTGAACATCCACTTTAGTTCAAAAATTTATACTTGCCGATATATCCATAGTTTCACATTTACATTGAAAAACAGAAGCTGCACATGTTTTTACCATCAATTATGTAATCGTAATACGTATTAAAATATTAAGTTGAAATCATTGAACCAACTTATTCGATACTTCCATAATAATTCATATAATCAATTTTAAGCAGTTGATTCATAAATTGAACATATTTATTCAAAAAAATTAGATATACCACAAAGATGGCGTAGAAATTAAACTACATCCACTGAATTATTTAAACTACGTTTTAAAGCGTAATTAAGATACATTTAAAACTTTTCAGACAATCCAAACCGGATGACTAATGTATTTAATAAAATTAAAAAAAAATTATCACGATCAACGAATTGAATCCAATGAATTATTGTAATCAATAGCATAATAAAAAAAAAACTGAAGTCAGTGTAGTAAGTAAGTGTGTAAGTCTCGTCGGATAATGTCCGGAAAAATCGAAGTAAGTTTTCGGTAGAGGATATGCGCAAGTCATCCCCCACTTAGGTAAGTGTTCAAATTATACAAACACTAGAAAGTACTAACTAATAGTTATTTTATTTATTTTTTTTAGAAACTATAAAGACGCGGAAAAGTAATGAATTTCAAATCGTGGAGAAATTATACCTCCAGCGTTATAAGACGAAGTCAACTAGCTCGAATTCTGATACATAATGAATGTTTTTTCTTTTAATAATTTGTTTTTGTCCCTCGTCTCGATTCCAACAACATCTTACACGTCTCAACTGTTTCTGGTGGAATAATGTCACCCGAAATTATTCTTCAATCAACCTCCGTATATTTTATTTTAGTTAAACATGGAATGGCTTTTTTGTGCGGCAGCGTTTGTGATGCATTTCGCGTGTTAGCGTCCACAACTCAAGCACAGGTGGTGCCAACTTAATCGTAGCATTTTTTAAACTAGTTTTTAGATTTTTTAAATTAGTTTTAAGTTTTTTGTAGGTTTTCTTTGTATTTTAATATAGTTCTTAGGTTTTTAAAATTTGTTTTAGATTTTTAAATTAGATTTTTAAGTTTTATAGATTTACTTTTATTTTAATAGTTTCACCTCTCTCTCTCTATATATCTATTTTATTGCTTTTTTGTTTTTAATTTGAACTTTGAATTAATGAAATCTGGCCCCAACAATCAGTTTATAATTTATAATTATTGAATTGTCCGGAGTAGTACTTTGGACCATTAATAAATGGTTCAGAGAGCATCACGTGTCATCCTTGGATCTTTGTTTTCTTTCGCGTGTGCTTCCCCAGGCATAGAGCCTTTTGGACTGATAGTCCGCCTTTTCTTGGCCGTTCTCCATCGTAAGTCCTTACTTCCATCCTCATCCGACGCCGAGGCGTCGTCAGCTTGTTCCCCCGCGCCACAACCACTTGGGCCAACTACGGCCTCCCTTCCACTTAGCTGAATTATCGGTGTCAATGAAATACTGCATTCCTTGGGAATCGAGACATCCATCCTTGACATGGTATTAGATCCGATTAGATCATGGTATTAGATTAAGTCCCTTTGTTGCTCAAGGCATTATTCTGTATTGCACCTTTCTTATCATCTGACGCAAGAGCCTGAATCGAAGCGTCAACCGGATCACCCTCAACGGCAGGGACAAACCATGAGAAATTATTGTATCCATAGAATTTGTTTCTACCAACAATCGTGTGAGAAGGAGCGTGCTGTAATAACCGGGGGGGGAGGGCTACCCCTCAGACCACAACATGGCCGTTGCATGCTGCATTCCTACCCCAAGTGAGGTCTCGGCCTACACTGAGTCAGTCCCTGACACCGGAAGGATTGGTACCGTCTCGTAGCAATGAAGGCTCCGTCCCCCGCATTCATCTCACACTTCCTTTCCAAGATCCGAAGCTGTTAGTAGGCCAGTACAAGCATCCACCGCCTCGGCAGAGCTAGCTCACAGCAACCTTCAGGATACCAAGTTCTCACCCCAGTACCCTTCTAGTACTCCCAGCGGCAACACAAGCATCGACAGCGATTTGCATGGTCACTTAGTCTGGTGTTTCAGATTTGTCCTGTCCGACATGGTTGTACCTGTCAGTATCAAAGATGTGGACCATGCCTCGGAGAGGTCTATGCAAATGACAATCAAAATTGACATTTCAAAGGGTGGCTATAGGAAAATTGAGATCGAAAAACCTATTTATCATCTTCCGGGTTAGTAAGCCCAGGGCCTGTTTTTTTGGGTTAATGACTGATAGGTGAGATGAGCACTCCATCTAAAGCCTAGTTATTTTTCTGGTCAGTTTGTTGTTTTTTAGCTGGGTGGTGTAGAATTTCGAGGTTAGCTTGTCGATGTAGTCCCTAATTGTTGGTAATTCTGCGTCTCTGTGTAACGTCGTTATTGGTGTGTATCTGTCTGTATGAAGAATTAGTCTCAGGCATTTATTTTGTAGTCGTTGTAATTTTTTGATAGTAGTTTTGGATGCTTGACAGCTCCAGGTAGGGGCGGTAAATTAGCTAAATATTTTTCAATTAACATATGAGGGAAGTAACCTAAGCTTACATTAAGTTTGAACATCTGGCTGCAGGTAACCGTAGCAGTAATAAGCGGCGCTGCCTGCTATTACAAGATTTGTCGTATCGTATACTCTGTTATTTATTTAACAAGCAAAATTCAATTTACACGTGAGGGATTTAATTATAAAAAAATCAATTTTTAATTAATTTATTTTTGTTAATTGCAGCAGAACTACCCTGGCAGACATTTCATTGCCAAATTGTTTATATTGCAATAAGCGTTTTTAATAATATTTCAATCAATTAACAGATGAGGGAAGGTTTTCACTAATGCCGGATCTTAGACCATATAGTTTACGATCAAGTTTTATCCCTAGGTATTTTACTGTGTGTTTGTGCTGTGTTTTTGTTGTGTTTATTGTTAGGGGTGTGGTGATTTTTGTGTCCTTAAATTTTCTTGTGAAAATTATGTGTTCTGTTTTTGTTTTGTGGCTACTTGTGCGTGGAATGAATGTGCATAGACAGCGATATCAGCGGCGTAGATTGCAATTTTTTTTTTTTGGGAACTTTGGGATGTCGTTTATAAAATAATTAAAGATGAACGGACCCGGAACTGAGCCTTGTGGGACACTGGAATTTTGGTGTTTTACATCCGAGTGTTTGTTTTTTGTAGTGATTATTGCTTCGGTGAACTTTTTGGCTTAGTTATCTATTTCTAGACAGATTTTAATGCGATTATTGATGAATGTCTTTTTGTTAAGGGTTTGTTGAATGTCTTCCAGTCAGTGGTTTTGTAGGAGGTTATTGTTTGGTTTAGGGATTGTTGGTTTAAGTAACCGATTTCAAATACAGGATTTTGGTCAGAATTTAGTTCAGGGAGAGATATTGGGGTTGAAACGTTTGGTGTGTTTTTATTTATAATTTTATCTACGTGTGTGGGCGTCATGTTATTTCCGGGGAAATATGTTGTGGTTGAAGTGTGTTGTATGATTATGTTATTGTTTGATGTATAGTGTAAGTCCGTTCTTATTGTTTGTGTGGTTTTTTGTGTCTGGCGTTCAGGTCTTCAACAATAAGTACTTTATTACTGGTGCCAGTTAGTTCATTAGTAGGTCACGGTCGGTGTGTGTGATTTTGTTTGACGGGCTGCTACATACTGCTGAGAGCTGTAGACTATTTTTAAGTTTTATGGATATTGCTTTTATTGTTAAGTAGGCTACGAACGTGGAACATTGTGCAGCAACATTGAACTCCGCCAATATATTTTGCCTACAGACGTGCAACCAAAATTGGGAACATTACTTTATTACTCTATCTTTAAATTCAATCACTTGTCATCTTGTCTCTATCTATCTCATTGAATTTGTAGTTTATTTAGCTACTAGTTTATTTGTTTGTACCTCTATAGTTTTTTTAAGTTTGTTGTGTGACATTTTTTGCTCATTGTTGTGGATAAAAACATAAAATTAAACAAAACTTTTTAATAAGTAATTTTAATTGTTTTTTGTTTTTCTATACTTTTAAAGTATTTAAATTTAAACTTTAAAATGAGTAAAGTATTGTTATTCCTCATTGCTCATGATTTATGTGAAACTCCAACTGCCCTAGGTTTAAAATGTCATCTACAGCTTTTTTTGCGTATATTTTCTAAATCTATGACAATTTTCGGTAGGAAGCAGTCCAGGCTTCTCCGTATATACTCGCTTCGTCCTTTTCACTTATTATATGGCCCAATACATCTCTAAGTAGGTAGGTTCTCTCAGATATCTGCTGTGCAACGTTTTTCTTTCGTTTATTCTTGTTAGGTTGGATTCGGTTGGGTTGACCCAGGAAAGTTTTAAATTATCATTTGTTTCCTAAAATAATTAAATATTGTGAATACTCTCATTTTAAAAATTCAGGGTATAGTTTGATTGCAAACAAATTTAAGGTGTTTTTTTATACCCGGTAAATAGAATATTGAAAGTGAATTCAAAGCCGTAAAAGTAGAAAAAAAATTTGTTTAAAACTGTTTCGTAAATCAATAGATTTTTCATAATTTAATCTCAGTGATTACTGTGGTAGGGGTGAGGGGGAGTGGACTAATATGTAAATAAAAAATATTTAACGATATAAAGAATATGAAGTAAAATTTAGGAAATTGTTAAAAAAATATCATGTGTTAAATACATAGATCGACTAATCCTCAGTTTTGTGTACTGGTTCATGGTAACTAATTTACTGACATCTGTTTCCTCAATTTCTCCGTCCAAATCGATCATAGATATTCCACGAAGTTGACTAAAAACATTTAACACATAAAAACAATTTATGGAAATACCCAAAAAAATTTTAAAAAGACAGTTACCTTAAAAAATGCAATTTTACAAATATTTAATGTAATTACGCACGGCAGGTAAAAAATTTTTACAAAAATATGTTATAATCAATATAAAAAATAAAGTATATAAAGTAATCAATCTATGTAAGAAAACAAAAACAAAAAATTAGGAAGACTTAAAATTTTAGATAATATGTTGCAAATGTGGCTATACACGAGCAACTTGTACAGCAACATTAAAATATCAAATAATTTGGATTTTTATAGCAACCAGACCAAGGACATGTAATTTAGTTCTGCAACAGCTATACAAACTAGCAACCTACTACCGAACATTCATTTGTCCTTAAAATGTTCCTGCACAGGTTGCATGTCTGTACTCCCTATAGTGTACTAGATAGAACTATGTATTTCCATTTCAACGTATGCGATATAGTTTTTTATTTCTATAGCTATTCCGCCCGCATGAGCCGTTCTGTCTTTGCGTAGTATTTGAATTTTTTTTTAAAATTTTGTCTGTCATTTTTGTTGATAAGTATTATGTCAAATAAACTACAAAGTGGTTGTTTGTGCGTGTGGATGAAATGTTTCAATTCTGTAATTTTAGGTCGAAGTCCGTTGGCATTCCATGTGCATAGTTTTGTCATCATTTAATTTTTGAATTGTGTTTCTACAAAGTTTCTAAATGCTATGAGTTTTCCTATTTCGTTATTGCAGGTTTCCAGTATGTTATTCAATTATTGAGTGTTTTGATGGCATTTAACATTTTTGTCACCTCTATTAGGCTGTTTAGATTGATCATCGCACCTACCAGCTCATTAAGTGTATTGGGGTTTGTTGTTGCTATTTGGGGTTGATTAGTTTTGTTCATAGAGTTTCCCATGCTCCATACGTTCGTTCTTGGGATGTGTGCTGATACGAATGTTGGCTTTTGTATTGTTGTTGGACTGATTGAAGATTTGTTTCTATTTTTCAGTCTCCGTCGCTGGTCGATTTGTGTAATTTTATTTATATAGACCGGGCATTCCGCTGAGTTTGCAAGATGGTTTTGTTATAATTGGCGAACTTAAATTTATTTTCTTCGCTTTTAGTTAGAATTTTTGGGCTGTCCTTGCTCCAGTGGGGGTCTGCGCATTTTAAGCACGTTGGCTATGCCCTACAATTGCTTGTTACGTGCCCCCATTGTTGGCAACGGTGGCACTGTATTATCACTTTGTTGTTAAAGTGTTTTTCAAAATTAATTTTTTTGCTATACACGTATTTTATATTACTTTTTAAGAATTTTAATAATAATAATAATGATACTGTATTTAAATCTTTCGATTATTACAGGAGTTGGTACCAATACAAAATTATACAGAGATTCTATCAAATAATGAACAACAGAAACAAATTTTCGACAATAAATGGAATAAAATAATAATAATAACTTAAAAATTAACAAAAATTAAACAATAAATTCTGACTAACAAATACTACCCATTTGAAGGAGTAAATTTAATTCGGAAATCACAAAAAAAAAAGGAAATAAAAGTTAGATATTCAAGGTACACTGTAGAAAGCATCTGGATAGCAAATAGATTTTTTCCATACATCATTCTTCTGCTATAAATGCTCTCAATTTGAGGGCATTAGTGCAAAAAGCAAAAATTTTATTTATCTTCTCTGAATTCAAGTCAGACAGCAATTCTGATATAGGGTTTAAAGATTCTTCCTTGATGCAGCTCCCTAAGTATGCTTGCCTAATGTTTTCTAGAATGGGGCAAATAAATAGGAAGTGTTCTAGCGTTTCATTTTTCTGGAGGTTGCATAATTTACAATCAGCATCGCTATTCCAAATATACAGATCGCCACAAACTAAAAATCTTACCCTTAGATCCCCCATCAGGCGTAGTTGCACAATCAGTCTAGTTTTTTCTATTTTTAAATTTAAAAGGAGGTACTGATTTGAGCTCTGTGACAAATATTTGTAGGTGGAACTATATGTAGAATTTAAGATTCTACTTTCATCCTCTGCCCTGATACCACCCATGTAGGACTCAAGTAAATTCTCGATATTGTTCTTTACACTAAGCGCGCTCTGGCTCTCCCATAATTCTTCGTAACCAAGATTCAGGAGGATAGTTTTTAGTTGAGAGGCCCAATTAAATTTTAGAATATTGCTCCTGTCATTACTTAGTAATAGTAGGTGTAAGTAACACTTTTTTATGAATCGGTCATTTGAAGCAGCTAGAAGTTTGTACCACCAGTTCAAGATCGATTTGAATACGCAAGCCCCCAAATGTGGTCTCCCATGTTCCCTGCGGATAATGTGGTGTGTTGCGAGGTAAGCTGTATGTATTCTTGAAGAACATGCTTTGCACTTTATCTAGTTCATTCAAATATCGCATACCCCATGATTCTACCCCATACAATAATGTAGTTCTAACTATAGCATCAAAAAGCTTTATCCTACTAGCATACGAGTTGCATTTGGCTTTGACAAATATCTCTCTGATGCTATAATTTGCCATATTTGCTTTTTTAATGGAATTGTTCGCTGCCTCTAGGAATAGACCTGAACTCGAAAATATGACACCCAGATAGTTGAAAGATGGCACGATATCAATTTGTTTGCTCTGTATGAAGAACTGCGTACCGCGCTGAAGTCTTCCACCTTTACGGAATACCATTATTTTTGTTTTCTCTGTATTAATTTGCAAGTTGTTAATTTGACAATATTTTTCAAAGGTGTCTAAATTTTCTTGCAGATTCTTAGCAGAGTCAGCTATACAGGTAGTGTCATCAGCATACAGCAAATGAGAGATACGACTTCCTTCATGTAGTTCCACGCCTTTAACAAAATTTTCTTTATAGAAATTGTCTAGATCTGCGAGGAAAAGAATAAAAAGTAGAGGACTCAGCGAGTCTCCCTGCATAACTCCTTGCGTTACGTCAATATTCAGAGATTGACCTTCATTTACTTTAAATAGAGTTTTCGCATTTGAGTAGAGATTGTTCAAAATGGAGATAACTTTTCTACTTATGCCTAGTCGATGCAGTTTCCCCCAAAGCAATGTATGGTTTATCGTATCGAAGGCTTTCCGCAGATCGATAAAAGCAACAAACAGCTTACCTTTAGTTTTTATTAAGTGTGCCTGTACAAAACAATTGAGGGCAAATATATTGTCTTGGCAACCCTTCCCTTTTCGGAATCCTGCCTGATTTTCAGGTATAATATCATGTATTTGTGCCCACTTTTGTAACCGTTCACTGAGCATATAAGTAAACATTTTTGAGGTACTATTCAGCAATGTAATGCCGCGGTAATTGTTAGGATCATTGATATCACCTTTTTTATATATACTGATTAGTTTGCCCATTGACCACTCTTTAGGAGATACTTCACTGTTAAGCGCTTTGTTGAACATTTTTAACAGGCCGTTTCGCCAGCTGCTCGGCAGATTTTTAATAAACTCATTTGGGATGGAGTCTGGTCCTGGTGCTTTACCAGATTTTATATGGCTAAGAGCACGATTTAACTCACATAGAGTAAAAGCTTCATCTAAGAAAGGATGGGCTACATCAAAGAAGGATATCTCAGATATTATTCTAGGTGGGAATAATGAGTCGAAATAATTATGCCATATTTCAAAATTTATGTTATTGGATGCGGTGGGTACCCTTCGCTTAAACTGGTTCACAGTCTTCCAAAACTGACTACTGTCTCTTAGATTTTGTATATTTTCACTAATTGATTTATAGTGAGAAGCTTTTTTTTCTTTGATTAATTTTTTGTACACTCTTTTTGCTTCCAGATACCTTCCAGAGCTTACCGGGTTGAAATAATTTGCTTTAGCTATCTTAAATGTATCCTTTATTGTTGCCTTACAAGCTTTACAATCGGCATCAAACCATGGCTTATTGTATTTAGTAACTCTATTTTTATTAAGGTAAACAAGACTTTCATGAAGCATGTTGGAGTCCTCAGCCGAAGACATAATGGCTTTTGTTATACATTCGTACAGTGTGCCAGCTGACGATTCATCATGTACTTCGTTCCGAATACTTAAAAGATGTGTATATTGATCACGCCCATTCTCATTCCATTTCATTACTTTCATGGGAACGATTTTAGAACAATTTACTTCAATTGATTTTTTTTGGACACAGTTACCAATAGTTAGGACACAAGGCAAATGATCAGACGTTAAAATTAAATCTTCTACTTTAAAATCTACTACTTCCGTTAAAGCCTGATCATTCACCCAAGCCAAATCTATGACACTGTTACCGTTGAAGTTGTGGAAAGTAAACTGCCCTTTACAGTCAGATTTTGTTCGACCATTTAAAATACTAAATCCCGCATTTTCAAGAAAGTCAGTGAGCAATTTCCCTTTTTTATTAGTAATCAGGTCCATGGAGTTTCTAATTTCTGTTAGCTGGGTAAGCTCAAATAATTCCTCATTTCTTTGCCCCAGTAGACCTATTCTGCAGTTCATGTTCCCTAGTATTACAATGGGAGCATTAAAAAACTTACTATTAATTTCCAAGAGCAATTCATTTAAATTATTAATGATATAATCCACATCTACACTAGGTTTAAGATAAACAAAGATTATAATCATCACCCTGCCATTAATAACTAGCTTTATCGATATCCACTGATCACATGTATTTAACATCTCACAATGAATTGAATTTTTGACTAATACTATTAATCCACCACTTGGCAGACCCGTTGCTTTCGGTTTACAAACTCTTACACAGAATGTATTGTAATTGTTCAAGAAATCAAATTCACTTTTATCAGCATCCCCGTGCAACCACGTTTCACTCAGGCATATTATCTCACATCTTGCCAATATTTGCTGGTGAGTGGAATCCAATTCTCTAAAATTATTGAATCCGTTGCAATACCAGAAAAAACATATCAAATTCAAATCCGAGGTCAAGTTATAATTTTCGGTTGTCTTATTAGATTGAGGGGTGCTAGATATTGTTGTCCTTGTTTGAACGAAATAACTCCTGAGACTGGCTAAAAGAATGGGATCGACGTACAAAGTTGTCAAGCGTAGATGGTTTTAACTGTGGCTGGCTTAATGTTGGGGGTGGGTGTTTTATATTTTGTTCAAGATTTTGCTTTTTTGTTGTTGGGGGTTTCACTATTTCTTCTGAGGGTGGTCGTTTCTTCTTTATCTGCTTCTGTAGTTAGATCTTCAAGCACCACTAAGTTCCCATCAACGTAAAGCTTATCTTGCCTTAAAAAAGAATTGTGACCATTTTGACGATATCTCAACATCCATGGCACCATGTCTTTCCTCCTGGCGCGAGCTTCCTCTGACATATCCTCATTTATATATATTTCTGTACTTTTTAGCAGACTTCTGTTTTTTAAAATTTTATTCTTTTTCCTCCATGTAGTGAAGCCAACCAGAATAGGTGAGACGTCTTGTTTACTTAATTTTCTTATAAAATCAATATCATTCTGTTTGCGCATTCTGTTTTCAGCTTATCATTCAGCAATTCAAAAATTTTACTTTCTATAACTTCGATGTTTGCGTTTCCACAATTAAGACCATGGATTATTATATTTTTTCTTCTAGAAGCATTGATTAGAGAGGATATTGCTGTTTCCAGTGTTTCGGTTCGTTTTTTAATTGCGGTATGTTCAAGTTTGAGGTTTTCAAATTTTTCATTAAGATTGTCATTCACACTTTGTATTTGATTTTTGAGTTCACTTTTTGAGACATTTATGGCTTGCAATATTTCCTTATAAGGCATTTTAGTTACACTGCAATTAATATAGGTGATGAATTTAACAAGTGATGATCGTACTTTCGGTTATAGTCTATCTACGGAAAAAATACAAACAGGCAGCTTACTTTGCAGTTACAGGAATTTATTTGAACTAATTGTGTTTACTATATTTCACTTTACAATTTTATAAGTGATGTATTTTTATTTTTATTATTTTTTCTTTAAAAATCATTAGATTTCACTGAGATTCGAACTCTTGCCTACCCCTTTCAATGTTTGTTAAATGCTAATGATACGCTATTTAACCAACTGCCCCACGGAGCTGTTGTATGATTAAAACAAGTGTAATTATATTAGCGTAATTCAATGGTTGTTTTTAATTGCACGAATATATTTGTTTGATTTAGCCTTCTTACAGAAAAAAATAAGACACGTAGTCGACTTACAGTTATGAAATTACGATTTTCAAAGATTTTATTTGGTTTTAACACAAATTAGCTTGTAATTATAGCACAAAAATTATGGAATAGATACTTTTAAATGATTTATTCACACTAAACACAAACACAAAACATTTTGGTTAGGTCTTAAGATTTGGAGATTTTCGCTTTCTTTAATATTAAATCCACCGAATTAAATTGCCAAATTATAAAACACAATTTCTAATAGTGTTGATTATTTATTTACTTTTTTATCGTTATAGCACAGGATTTGTTAAACTTAAGATTTTTTATACGAGAGCGAACAAAAACACGTCTTTACTTCACGGTGTCAAGATACCAACCCTTTTTAAGAATTTTAGTGAGATTGAATTAGGGCTGTTGATATTTTTTTAAATTTCATTATTTCGATATATCGATAATTTTAAATATATCTTTTAAATTAATATATCGTAAAAAATATCGATATTTCGTTATTTCAATATATCGGCTTTATTTCAATATATCGGCTTTATTTAAAAAAAACAATTTGTGATTTATCAATAGAAAATTCACTCGTTATATAGAAACTTCTTGTGGAGTATGCAGTACTTGGAAACTGGGAGGTTATGGGTTCGAATCCCGACATCGGCAATTTGTGAATTATAAAAAAAATAAAAAGGGGGCGGTTAGTAAATTGACTAAACTGTCTGGCGTATGGACAAGAACGAAGTAACCGGCTATGCTTGAGAAGGTTTTCTGGAGTTTCCTTCACGAACTCCAGATGAATATCGGCATAGTTCCTATCATATTCGGCTGCAGCCGCATATCCTACCAATTACTAGTCTATTCACAAATTCCTTCCACTCCACTCACATCCTAAGGCATCACAATGGACATGATGGTTGAAGTGTATCCCGTCCAGGGCAGCCTTTACAATCTATCTCTATCTACCACTATATCTCTTGGTGTTGAAAAAGTAGAAAGAATAACCTACGCGTATGCACTTCTACATAATTATCTCATTATGAAAAAGAACTCATATCAGTGGTATGTTCCTCATAATTATATAAATTCAAGTGATTCTAATGATAATTCTCGAGAAGCACAACTACCAGACAATCAACACATTCTGCAGCAACGACCTTGTAATCGAAGCAGTAGCGACGGTTAAGTGATACGTGATAAATTTTGTGAATATTTTAACACCACAGGTACTGTTCCATTTCAATGTACTGCTATCGATGCAATGTACTGCTACAGATGCTATAATTGGTAGCGTAATTGGTGACGATTAAAAATGAACATTAAACCTTTGTTGACCAAAAAAAAAACTACAAGGACTTATTTGAAACTTTGTTTATTTATAGACATAGTTATTATAAACAATTAGTAATGACAATAAAAAAAACTATTTTGCAAAAAAAAAAAAATTATGTTTATTTCTATCTATATGCCATTAAAACACGTTGACACGCAAGTTGGTTCCTGTACGCCGCCTGTATAATTTCGTATACACGAACAATAACTTGGTTCTAGCCGTGTGTATGCAACTAGGGTGCGCTTAGGATAGGTTTCTTATAGCGGACTGGTTCGCGTGGCGTGGAGTTACACATCTAGCTAGTAAGCCGAAAAAAATTTTAAAATATATTTGAAATAAAAGTTTTTTATGTGAAAAAGTTTATTATTACAAATATACAAACATTGTGGTAATATCAAGAACAGAAATTAAAAAGCTTATGGTATAGTAACACACAAAACATAAATAAAAAATGTATTATATTTCTTGAATGTAATATTATGCGTAGAAGAAAAACATTCTAAGCAAAGAAATGGCTCAACTGTGTATGCTTGTCATCGCGAAGAAACTTGCTTCGTTTTGCGTATTGCGTATGCGCGACCTTGGGCTTCTTTGTTCTATTGATAAAAAATCTTGCAATGACTTTTTTTCCAGCAAGACTGTGTGCATGTTGGTTTTTCACTGGAGTCGCTTCGATATTTTCCTTGCTAACATTCAAAACCTGCATGTACAGATTTTCTTTGAAATTAATACTTTTGTTGCTACTAATTGAAAAGAAATTCTCGGAAAACCTAATGTTCATTTTATTCTACGCTGTATTTCAGTCGATTTAGCATTAAAAATTTATGAAATACTATTCATTAACTCTAATTTTAATTCTTCATCCTGAAAAGTAAGAAGTAGTGATCCAATAAATGAAACAAAACTATCACATGGATCTAATGCTGAAGTTGATGTATTTTCTGAATTGAAAACCGTGACGGACTGTTTGAATGGTTTTGCGAGCACGTGTACAGCGTCAATAAGGTCGCTTCAGTGGAATCGCGTCGTTTTTTCTTAGATTTTGGTACTGATACACTAGATATTCCCGATGACGATGATACCGAAAACGCAGGATTAACAGGAGCAAGTGGTATGAATGCAGGCCGATTTGGCTGCACATCCAAGTTCGATATAGATGATGATGCACTGCTTGAAAAAGTTGATGGAGGCGTTGCAATGCATAGAGGAGGCTATTGTAAAATTATTTAGTTCAACATCAGATGTAATTCATGATTCATCAAAAGCTTCAATGTTTATGCCGATGCCGTGTTTATCAAGTGGAATTTTCATGCAGCCACTATTCTCAGATAATTGAGTATCTAAGTCTGAGTTTACATCTATTTGCTCTAACGAATTTCGGCTCTTACGAGGTTTGACGAAAGTTGTAAAAATAACAACTTTTGGTAATACCATAATGTTGGTTGATAAATCTGAAAAAATACATATTTATCTATATAATTATTTATATTTAATACATATTATTTACTTACATATATAAATAAAATGGATTTTGTATGGCTGATTTTATAAATTAATTAGGTTAAAAATAATACTCACGTTATCGGTCCTAGTTTCATTTTTATACGCTGGTCGAACTTTAGCGTGGTCAATGTTGAACTGGTTTCTTAAATTAAAAATATTCAAATGTCAACGTTATAGGTTAAGTTTTAATGGGTTAAGTATTGTCATTATCGAACATAATTCTGTGAAGTAGTCATTATGGCTACAAGAAATTATACCATCTAATTGGCCATAATTGGTCTGGGAGTCCCATTATTTGGTCTGCGATAGAAAACTTTTTATCGATGTTTCAAAATTTTTTAAAGGTAATAGAAAACTTTTAACATCCCATCCATGGAATTTCGAAAAACAAATTATACTGTCTAATTGGTTATAATTGGTCAGGTAGTCTCATTATTATTCAGCGATAGGAAACTTTTTATTGATGTTTTAAATTTTTTTCAAGGTCAAAAAAGTTTTTAACCCATGGAATTTCGAAGAAAAAATTATACCATCTAATTGGTCACTAATTGGTCATAATTGCTCAGGTAGTCCTATTATTTGGTCAGCGATAGAAAACTTTTTATTGATCTTCTAATTTTTGAAAGTCATACATAAATATTAGTTAGTAACCCATGTGGAATTTCGAAAAACAAATTATACCATCTAATTGGTCACTAATTGGTTATAATTGGTCAGGTGGTCCCATGAATTGGTCAGCGATAGAAAACTTTTTATCGATGTTTTAAATATTTTTTAGGCTAGTTATTTAATCGTAGATTGTTAGGCTAGTACAGATAATGGTTCAATGGCATTCGAAAATTTGGTCGGATGCTATGTATGTACAATTGTTCATTGGCATTAGAAAATTGATGTATTGAAATATTGTAAATGTTGAAGTATTTGAATATAAAATGCAATTAATGGAATTTAACAAAATCCTATTGTTTAATTTTAATTTTATTATCAATTTTTAGCGAATTTCCAAAGGAAATGCAGCTATTGTTTTTGCACCAATGTTGGAATTTCGTAAAAATTTCTTCAAATGTCCATCGATTCTACCTATTAGATGTTAAAAATCACTATCGCTAAAATTTGTATATATATATATATATATATACATATATACAGATATACATATATACAGATATACATATGTACTTTTTTTAAATGTCTGTGGACTCTCTAGCGGTCACAGTTTTATTCCGATTGGAATGAAATTTGGTATTTGAGGCGCTTTTGGAATTCTAAAGGTCAAGTTTGGGTAAAACCGTACTGGGTAAAATCGGACGAGGGGAAAGAGGGTTTACAGGGAGGGGGAAACACAAAATTTGAATATCTCCCTTAGTATTTGAAAAATCGAAAAATTTATCAGGAGTTAAGTTGCAGGTACTAAGTTTTACTGTAATTTTGTTTCTTATCATTTTTCTGCTACAGTAATATTTACAGAAATATTTGCAATTAAAGATTGAAAGTTAAAATTCAAAATATCTCTGTTCACATTAGAGTTTGAGAAAAATTATAATGTAATGAATTGTAGCAAACTTGATTTTCAACAACTTTCCGCCTTATACATTTTTCTATTTTTCTAATGTTAAGAGAGATATTTAATAATTTGTGTTTGACACGAATACATAAAATATATTTTATTGTAAAAAATTTTGATTGTCGTTTCCATAGTAACTATAAACTATAATCGCAAATTCAATTTTTGCAAATACTAAAGTCATATCAGAAATTATATTTCATTTTGATCACACTAAAATTATGACCGCTAGAGAGTGATTTATGTATTCTAAGGAAATTCGGAAAGTTGACGCAGCTCCTGCGTAACGAATTTTTTTTTATTTATACATTCTACAGAAAATTTCGATGAAGTAAGAGATTAAAAATTACTTTTTAATAAATTTTATTTATCATTTCGGACAAATATAGCCGCTGATGGTGTGAGCTTTTATTGCGCGATACATTTTTAACCTCAGTGCTCAAGTCATCATATAGGTCCCATTGATCACGAGATTTGGGGTAATACGAATTAAAATGTCCCGGTTTATAATTTACGACCCCCTTTAATCCGAAAAAATAGAAGTTTTATTTTTTATGTTTTTATGTACTCTAAAATAAGTAGTTTGTGGGGCTGTATCGGCTGAAGTATTCTGTGATTTTCCTCAGTCCTGGACAAATGTGACACAACATAGGATAAGTCGGACACAGTCCCAATATGGGGGTTTACAGATTTAGGGAAGTATGGCTAAAAAACGGAAAATTATAATAACCGGAAGGAGAAACTATAAAAACATAAATACAGTGGAGCGTCGATTCTCCGAACGTCAGTTATCCGAACGTTCAATTAACGGAACCGGTTTTTTTTTATTGTTAATATGTAAATTTTATTAGATTGATCATCTAATTACTTATTTTTATTGTTAAAATTATTGTTATTTTAAATAAACTTGAAGGACAATTAACTTTGAAGGTCATGGTTAAGTTGAAACGAAATCAAAAGTTCCTTGAAGAAATATTCATGTGCCTTGTTTAAAATGAGCATTCTGTACAAATCTCAAAATATGAAAGAATATATGATTTATATATTGATATTATATGATAGTAATATTTTTTTTGGAGTTTACTCCTTTAGAATCGATTTTCATGTAAGGTAACGGTATGCAAAAAATATGAAGAGCAAAATTTAATGATCGAATGATGACCTCGTTACGTTTTTTGTGCGCAACCGATCGTGCGTACCTTTTACTTTTGAGTAATTTGTGTGTATAACTTGTATACTTCAGTCGGTTAGTCAGTCAGTCAGCTTCATGTCTATCTGTATATTCGATACTTGTGTGCTGCCGACGTACACAGGGTATGCTGCGAGGCAGCTGACGCATGTAAGTATACATGTGTATATACCTATATGTTATATATATATATATATATATATATATATATATATATATATACATATATATATATATATATATATATATATATATATATATATATATATATATATTTATATAATATATACTGTACAGCATCTACAAATGATGAATATATATAAAGTATATCAGTTTTACTGTAGTGATACGGATAGTGAGCATCATTTTTATTTTATTTTAAAGTTTTGTTTTATTATCGATATGATATTGATATCGATAATTAATATTATTATTGTGGATTACTTCAAAGGTTTACTTCAATCTCGAAAAAACTTTTTATTTCAAGAAAATTCACAGAAAGACAGGTTTTTCAAACTCCAATATGATATCGGTCTTTTTTTTAGTGTAGCAAGTCTTTTTTTCTGTGCCAGTTCAAAGACAATTGTTCTTAAGGAGTAAACTCTAGCGTGCGTCGGAGCTGGCACTCACACTTTTTCAAATTAAAACAACTAATGTTATATTTGTATTACTAATATTTATTTTGCATAATCCACTTTTAAATTTTTCAAGAGAAAAATTAATTGTTTTACATGTATTCGATCTATTTGATCATCTTCAGAACATAAAGTTAAAAATTAAAAATTTACAGGTTTATATACTGTTTGCTTGTTATGTAATTACAGGAAATCAAAAACAAGTTAACAACTTGTTTAATGTTTGTTACAAATACATATTATTTTTTTACTAAAATTATTTCTATTTACATAGAAGGTCAAGTGGATAAAAATTATTCTAATTATTTAATAAATTTGTTTTTTGTTTTTCAAAAATTTTTCTTTGTAAATATATCGATTCAGGTGTAATTTCAACAACAGTTTAAATTTTTTTTTTTTTTTGTATAAAAATTTTTTTTTTGTATTATAAGTAAATATTGTCAGATTAATTAAAATACATGTAATATATAAGTCGTGTGTGAAAAGTTAAACTTCCAGTGCCCTGATATTGAAATGTTAATTTCTTCTTTATTTCAATAGCTGAAACAAAGAAGATGAGATTAGTTCAGTTTGGTCGTTTAACAATATGTCAGGACCATCTTTGTGTCTAAACACCTCCAGTGACTCTAGCAGGTTGAGTTTTTGTCCATTTTCAGTGATATGCATGATTTCGAAGTTAATGTTTTTTGGTGTATGGTCCTGTTCTCGTAGGTGATTTGCAAAATTTGAGTCTTGTTTTTTTAATTTATATGAGGATAGGTGTTCGTTTTTTCTTATAGAATAGGATCTCCCAGTTTGACCGATATATAAGGCATTGCAATCACCACAGATTATTTTGTATACACCAGATTTCTTCATAATATCACACTTGGTCTTGTTGTTAAGGATTTGGTTGCTCAGAGTTGAAGATGGGCGAAACGCGACATTTATACCTTCGTTCCTTAAAACTCTTGCCACTTGTTCTGACACGTCACCGTAATACGTGATTGTTTCAAATGTTGTAGGTTCTTTTGTTGTACCAGGACATGCCGCTAAGAGTGCCATTTTTCGTTGTTTTTTCTTTATGAGGTGGTCAATTAATTCAATTCCAAAACCATTTGATACAGCAATATGCTTAATTGTAATAACTTCCTTCTCAAAGTTTTCTTCTGATAAGGGTAAGTTAAGGGCACGATGGACGATTGAATTGTACGCAGCTATTTTTTGGCTGACGGGATGTAGTGAGTCTGCTGGTTTTCCATTATTCCTTGTAATGCTGACATCCAAAAAGGAAATTTTTTTGGTCTAATTCCTTTTCCAATGTAAATTGAATGCTGGGATTCAATGTATTGGCATGGTTTACGAAACTTTCCAGCTGTCTATTGGAGCCGTCAAAACAAATGTCGTCGACATATCGATACTAGAACTTGATCCGATGTTTCCACACATAATGGTTAATGAGATTAGTTTCGAAATGGTCCATAAATATTTTGGCTAATAGCGGACTCAACGGGTTTCCCATTGGGAGCCCCTTTGTTGATTTATAAATCTTGTTATTGAATGTGAAATAGTTCATCTTGGTGATAGTGTTCAATACATTAACTATTTCATTTTGTATAACCGGGTTTATATTCCTTCTTTCACATATATTAGTGATAATGTTGATGGTGTCCTTGGCCGAAATGTTACCGAACATATTCGTTATGTCCAAAGATGCCAATTTATAACCGTCATGTATGTGAAAGTTGGATAATTTTTTGGTTAATTCTAAAGAATTTTTTAAGTTGTGCTCACTAAAAAATTTAGTTCCGATCTTAGCCATGTGTTAAGTTTTTTGCAGATTTTGTATACTGGACTACCAATGTATGAGACCACAGGTCTTATGGGAGCTCCCTCTTTATGTAATTTAATTAAACCATACAGTATTAGTATTGGAGCTCTTGGATTCATTTCGATCAAGGAATATTTTTCATAATCGTTAAAAATGACAATGGAGTTCTTCAAACATTTTCTAATTTTATTTTGGAATTCATTTGTCGGGTCATTTTTAATATTTTGTGATCTTTCTTTGTATAAATAATCTCCTACTTTATTAATGTAATCTTGTTTGTTAAGTATTACGGTGGATCCACCTTTGTCCGCCTTTGTCACAATTAAATTCTTTTCCACAAGTTTCTCGTTTATTGACTTGATATTTTTCCATTGGTATTGATCAGTAGGGATAATAAGTTCGGGTTTCAAAATTCTTTTTATCCGCTCTTTTGCCATGGTGTTTTCTGTTGTACGTTTTAGTGCCAATTTACATTCCACAATTAGATTTTCTTTTACTTTGTTTTGTTGTAATTTTGGAACAAATTTTAAGCCTTTGTCCAATATGTTTAACTCATGTTGGTTTAATGGTACATTGGATAAATTAACTGTTCTTTTTTCAAACCGTATTGGTTGTTGTTTTTCTATGTCGATATGTGATAAAAGCTTTACAGGTTTTTCTAAATTCAATAATTTATTGGTTTGTTTAATGTATTTTTTATGTATATATTTGCTTATATTGTTTCTAAATTCAAATTCCAAAGCATGAAGTTTACCTGTCAATTCAATGTGTGCAATTTTTAAATATATGTGTATGCAAATTATATTTCAAATTTTGCCCCTATTCCTAGAACATTTGTTTGTATTTTATAAATACGTATTTCGACTACAATGTAGTCATCATCAGTATGAATTAGCTAATCGTAACTTTCTCTGGGATATGGATTCAGAGATATGGTGCTTGTTGCTAATTTGGTGCCTGTGTCACAAAAATTGCTGATCCACTCCGATGGTCATCGTATTCAATTTTAAAAAATATAAAAGCAGAGATTAAATTCCTATAATTAGCAAGTACACGATTTTTTTATCATTAAAATAAGATTCAACGTGAGCTGACGTTGCATGCTTTTGAGGTCCATGGAGGCATGCTGCGAACCATAATGGAAACTCATAGATAACTGATTTCCCAATTTCATCAATAAATTGCTTGTTATAAACAGCATTGGGAATTTTGCCTTCCCAATCAATGGTTTCAGCTCTGCTTATGATATCTTTAATCCAAGAAACGATTACAGACTTTAATGAAGACTTATCATATTCATGAAAAGTATCAGAAGTAACATTGTCAATTTCACAGCTGCCTTCGTAATTATTTTATCACAGTGATGATAATTAATTAACTAATTAATTCTTCTAACTGTTGACGAGCATTAATTACTGACTGACCAATTTTAAAAGGACTATCTTCGAATTTATTAAGTAAAACTATACACATTAACTGGAATATATGTTTAAATTGTGTTAAATCTCAGCTTCAATTAAAAGTGCTATACAAAAAATAATAAATTTATTTATAACGGGATTCGCGAGAGATTTAACAGATTTCCATCTTGTTATCATTGAAATAAAATGCGCAACGTTAATTCTTATATAAATGTTTATTATTGGTAAATTCTCAAAATGATCGTCAATAGCTTTAAGAAAAAGTGTGCTAATGTAAGTTGCTATATTAAGCTCGTTGAAAGCTAAGCAACAAGCATTAAGCAGAGCTTTAGAATAATCATTGCAAACCATGTGCGGCTTCGGCGCGCCCATGGTTAACCACTCTTATCCAAAATCCAAGTAAATTTGCAGTTTGATTATTAGTTAACAATTGATGAACCGATAGTGTAAATTTTCCAAAATTTACTACAATTACATATAGCATTATATGTCCAGATTTTTCACCGTCTTTATAAACAATTGATTTCATTATGCTACCGGTACCGTCAATTTCAATTTTTATTGGTTGTTTTTTTATTTTCATAAGATGACAATATTTTTTATATGAGTGCAACTGAGATAATAAGCTATAAAATACGTAAAACCGTGTTGCCTTTATATCATGAATAAAATTCTTATATTGCGGCTGACTTCCCATTGCATCAATAGCTGCGTAGACGTCTGTTGTTTTACTGTCGATACCCAGTTTATGATTGGTGAATTCACCTACACACTTTAGAATATTGTCTAACTTCGTTACATGAGGTGGAATTCGGGATGAGCCAATCACCGGAACCAACTGTCGATGCTTCTTTCCCAATTTTTAATCTTTTTGGTTTCTTACAGGTCGCCGTACATCCTCGTGGGCAAGATCAAAAGAGGAATCATTGGTCCTCACACGTAATACACATGGGAATGTAGTTGGTTTATAGTCGATAATAACTAAAAATATGTTTTTACACATTTTGCTCTTGCATTTTTCACGAATCATAACATGCCGAGCTTTGCTGTCTTTTTTATACACGTCTGCTTTTATAAAAACGTAGGCACAACGTGAACCACTGCAAATTTTATAAAATTCATCTGCAATAGTATCCGTCCATGTCCACCTTTGTAAAATTAAATAATTACGAATACTATATCTAACTTCCTCCTCAGGTTTAATTAAGTTACTATACAAATCTTTTGAGATCTCTATTTCGAAATTATCCAAGCCTGGACATTCAAAATCCTGGTCGTTGATATTGTCAATACTATCATCGACGTTGAATAAATAACCATCAACAGAATCGCTAATATCCATGCTTGATTCATTGATGGATAAATCTGCATCGAGATATGTTGTAAAGATAACCAAATGTTGCGTCCGTTGGATTTACATTCTCGGTATACATCTACCATTAAAATAAGCTTGGCTTATTTCCAACCAAATCTTCTGAGTTGGTCCAGCTAATTCATTCCTACTTTGAGGCAGTAAATTAATATACTGTTCTAAAACTTGTAAGCACTCTTCTCGAGAGACTCAGCCCTTACGTCCTGGTTTTTTAATTTTATTCAAATAAATTTCTTCCATTATTAGAAAAAACTAAATAAATGTTAAAAAATAAAATATTGTACAAAGTCTTAAATTCATAGCTTAGAATTATTGTAAACGGGCAATGGAATTCCCATTACTAAAGGTTCCTTTTTCCTAACAAGCTCTATATATTTTAGATATAGTCAAAATTATTGAAATTAAATAAGGTAACTATTACAACCTTAACAATCTTTCACTTCATCGGTCATGTCCCGAGTTGATCGGGTTTGCGTGTTTTTGGACCCCGCACTAAAAGGCGGTCTATATATTTTCCTATATCAAAACGCCCTTTGTGACTACAGATAAGCTATTCTGCATTACGTCTAAACGTGGGTAGCAGTTTTGTAAAACGTATCGCAAGCACAATCCAGCTGAACGTCCTTCAGTTGTTTTACATAACGAAGTTGTTATATAAAACAACTAGCGGTTTTGTAAAACAGCGGATTCTACAATCCATCTGCGACATATAAATATTTCTGTAATCGTTAAAACGAATGCAATAGCTAAATTTCAATAATCTAATATGTGATTTTCGTTGGAGAAAAGCTAAAATAAAAGTATAATAATAAAAATTATAGCTATAATGTACAAATTATAGCTATAATGAACAATTATATATACATAGCATCCGGCCAAATTATCTAATGCCATTGAACAATTATCTGTACCAGCCTAACATCCGACGATTAAATAACTAGCCTAAAAAAAATTTAAAACATCGATAGAAAGTTTCCTATCGCTGACCAAATAATGAGACTACCTGACCAATTAGTGACCAATTAGATGGTATAATTTGTTTTTCGAAATTCCATGGATGGGGTGTTAAAAACTTTTTTTGACCTTGAAAAATTTAAAACATCGATAAAAAGTTTCCTATCGCTGACCAAATAATGAGACTACCTGACCAATTATAACCAATAAGTGACCAATTAGATGGTATAATTTGTTTTTCGAAATTCCATGGATGGGGTGTTAAAAACTTTTTTGACCTCGACAAAAATTTGAAACATCGATAAAACGTTTCCAATCGCTGGCCAAATAATGGGACTACTTGACAAATTATGATCAATTAGATGGTATAATTAGTTTTTCGAAATTCCATGGATGGGGTGTTAAAAGTTTTCTATGACCTTGAAAAAAATTTAAAACCGATAAAAAGTTTCTTATCGCTGACCAAATTATGGGACTACCTGACCAATCAATTGTGACCAATTAGTGACCATTAAATGGTATAATATTCTTTCTTCGAAATTCCATGGATGGGGTGCTACATCTTGTAGCCGTAATTATGGTTACTAAAAACTGTTTTCTAAGGACAGATAGTCATTAAAATTCAAAAATAGAAATATCTTTTTACGTTAATCTTATAATATTAATAATAAGATTAATTAAATGTTATACATCTACCTGTGTTCTATAAATTGGTTGGTTTTATTTTAGTTCTTGATTTTTTTAAATTATTTATTATAAATCAGTTTTAAAAAATTTCACTTATGATGAAATTAACTTTTTTTTAAAATCACTTCAATAATAATATAGAAATCACAAAACAACACTACTGATAAAACAAGCCCATGTGACTAAATAAGACGTTCTATTTGGTTAACATGAAAAACTAGCAGGGAAAAAAGTACGGAAAATAGGACATGAACTATCCCCGAATTCTGGCAAGTGCCCACGCAACATAGCCAGCAGTTACGTTATTTTCCATCACAACTTCTATCATAGCTGCCATCACAGTACCCCGCAAGTAATCCAGCTAGCGAACCAGCATCGTGATAGCCAGGCTTAAGTACTAAGTAGAAGTAGAGAAAGAGAAAAGAGATGCTAAACTGTTAACGCTGACAAGTAACAACAACAGTTAAATAAAGTGGATACTAGGTATCATAGATTATCGTAAGATATTATACATATCTCTGGGTACGTTCCACTTAACAACCGCAAAAATGGTCATATAATCTCTCTTAACACGTAAAAAACAGAACTTAATTATAAAACTAATTACTTCTTAACAACTAATGTAGAAAGTAACACGAGCATTTTTACATCCATTTCCATGTGTAGTATATCGCCTGGACTTGGATATGGTCCATGGAGATACACCCAAATTGCGCCGATGGAATTTTGGAAGCGTGAGAAATAAAAGTAGTGGATCCGAATTTTACCCTTGGTTGATGTGTTCCTTCAATAAATATAAAAAATAAAACAAGTGTTCTTGTGGTTGGCACCGAACCGAAGCCTTTTGAACAATTTAATAACTCCTCACAGTGATGACATCTATTGGTCATTAGAGGAGTAATAAATCATTCTACTGTCAGAATTGTATTAATTAAAGGGGTTTTTGATTTCTGGATCTGGATTGAACGACGCGGATTATTTATTAAAAAAAGGAAACTAAAGAAAAAAGAACTGATATATATTAAATAATATATATTATAAATTAAATTAAAAGTCGGTTCAAATGATGATTTAAAAAAAATGAATTTATTATTTAAAAATATAAGTACATTTAATTACAATAGTTAGATATTTTGAAAAGTAGTTTTAACATTGGCAATTTTGTCAAACCACAAGTGCATTAACGTAAGCTAATAACTTAGTAATACAAATGATGACGAGAAGTCATTTACAATAGTTGATATATGATTATTAAAACGAATTAATAATATTGAAAAGATAAAGTATGAATGTTATTTGTGATTATTAAAACAAATAACTAATTTTGAAAAGATGTTGTTTAAAGTTATTAGATCAAATAAATAATATTGAAAAGATAAAGTATGAATCATTTTTAATGTAGTGTATACAAAACTGATAATTTTGCATGACGCCTGTAATACATCTTGTTTACTCAAATGTTCTTTATCTGTGTAGGAGTCCCTATGCCAGGATCCATAACTTCTCCCTCCTTAAGAAGGAAGTCTAACCATGAATGGTTTGGCTGACGTGTCTGCTAACTCATATGCTGGGGGAGCAGATGCGGGAATCACAATCTGTTTTCTTCTACATTTTGTAAAATATATGATAAATATGACTCCAATCGCTATTATGATAAAGATAATTATATTTATGCTGATATGTGTATAATGTTGAAGTTTTAATAAATGAATGTCATCAGTATTCTGTAGATGATTCATTTGTAGTGTTTCTAAAGATGTGTTGTTGGATATTTGTTCAACTTTCATTTCGTTGTAGATGATTTGTTCCAACTTAAAATTTGTTGTTGATGTTGATATTTCTCCATATGTGAGTCCGTTGATAATGACTTTACAATGTTCGTTTGATATATAAAGTTTACCAATGAAATTTGTAATGTTTTTACCACAGGTAGAATTTATATTTAATGCATAATTGGTGTATGCTATTATGTGACTGTTTTCGATCTCTTCAACGAAGTTTTCTTCGATAGTATGATGTAGTAGACATTGAGCTGGTTCATTCTGTATTATCTTGATTTCACATGTATTTGTTTCTTTATTTTGGAGTTGTAGTTTAGAACATATGTAAAAGTTTTCTATTCGCTTGCAAGGTTTTTGAATAAATGCAAAATGCTTTTGATTGTATAAGATATAATTTGTTTCAGGAATAATGATGGTTTTATTGATTGGTAAAGGTCTGATTCTAAGGGTGTTAAAGGTTTGGTTCTTAAACTGGGGTATTTGAACAGAAAATATGATATTCGTATCATTGAAATACGCTTTAAGTTCCAATGTTTCGTAAATTTGTTCATCATTAAAAGATTTAAACATATCGTGAATCTTTTGTCTAACTATCGTTAATTCTGACTTGGTTAAAATGTTTTTTGATAAAATGCCTATTTTAGCGAGTTGTATTGATTCTCTTACATCGTCTACATGTGTGCTTAATAAATTGATTTGAGATAAAAGTGAAAAATATGTTTGTGTAGCAAAAAGTTGTTTTTCGATTTTATCATAGCTTTTTATTGCTAATGAAATTATTCTTAACTGAGCTTGTTCTGAGTTAATATATTTTGTTATGTTCTCAAATCTTTCGATCATTTGACTATTTAATGTATGTTGGGTTTTATCTGCATTTTCTAATATTGCATTGTTACTTTGTAAGGTTTCGATTTGGTTATTGATTTCTATGGCATCTTCATTGTCCATATTGCCTGATATAGTTTTAATTAAATTTCCTAGTACATTAATTGCGCCACGTTTGGTGCGTTTTATTTTGAGTGAATCTACTTTGTGTTTTAATATTTCTAAATTATGGTTGATTATTTTCGGGTTGAAGAAGAATGCATTATCGATTTCTAACTGTTTGATAGTCTGTTCTAATTCTAAATATGTAAATTCTATGTTAGTTACATTAACTACGTGTATTAAGTTAATATAGTGGTTGGTAACTAGGGTATTTCCAAGGTTAAGTGCGAAGAGTCCTTCAGTGTGCGTGAGGTCTTGAAATTCTATAAGTTGACTGGCGGTGAACGCGAATCTGAAACAGATTGTTTCCGAATTTTTAATTTTCCTTTATGATATTTAAATTTATTAGTTGTTTTAAAAGTGAGTTTGTTTTGGTCGGTCACTTTGTGTTTGTCAAAAGCTGGTTTTAATTTAGTATTTCGCTGATTAGTTTTAACATAAACTGTTTGTCCTTTTTCTATAATTACGGGGGTTTGTTTAGCTAAATTTCGTTTTTCTATTTGTTTATAGATTTTCTTGTTATTAGTGTTAATAATTTCTCTAATTATTTTATTGTCTGTAAATTTTTGTAAGTTATAGTCGTTGAGGGCGTTATTCGAAGTTTTCATTATGATTTGGTTTTCTCTGAGTCCATTAACAATTTCAAAAGGAGTTAATTTTGTTGAAGAATGAATTGAGTTATTATATGTAATTAATGCTAAGTTTATTAATTCGTCATTTAAAGAAAGAGGTCGTTTTAATTTTAGTATCCGTAGTATTTCCAAAATGGTTGAATGTAGTCTTTCTACGGGGGAATTTCCTTGTGAGGTTCTAGCTGTTGTTTCATGTCGTTTGATATTATACATATGTAGATATTCTTTGAATTGGTAGTTTCCAAATTCTTTTCCAGGATCGTGATATATTTTAGTGGGAAGTCCATGTCGAGATATGTATTGTTGTAGGGTTTTTAGGATGTCTAATCCATTTTTTGAATTCATATGAGTTCGGCAAATTTTGAAAATTTGTCTAACACTGATAAATATAGAGATTTTTCTAAAAAGAAAGTATCTATATGGAGTATTTCAAAAGGTTTTTTTGATTAGAGAGGTGATTTGCCTTGATTACATAAATCACATGAGTTGATTAGAGAGGTAATTTTTGTTTTCATGTTGTGAAAGTAAAACTTTCGTTTTAGGTGTTGTAATGTCTCTTCTATTCCTCTATGAATTGATAATTCATGGTATTGTTTGATTAATCTAGACTGTTCGTCGATATCTTCTAAAATTTTCGTACAGCGAATTAATTTATAATTTTGGAAGTAATTTTCGTGAAGTTTAGTTAAAGTTACAAAGGTTTGGTCATCAGTGTAAATGGAATTAACTTTACTTGGTGAAAGGTATTCTTTAATTATTTTAATTAGTTCTGGTTCGGTAAATTTTATGAGTTCGAATGTCTGTCGTTTTCTAGTTTTGAATAAAGTAGTAGTTTCGTGTTTTTGTCCAATTGTTTGCTCTAGGACAATTTGGTTGTTAAACTCGTTTAAGGGTCGTTCAGATATTGGAATTCCGGGGTAAAGGTTTTCGTTTGCAGAATGTTGGGTAGAAACTTCTACGTCTACGTCTACGGATTCGTTGTTATTTAATTGGATACAGGATAATGCGTCTGCGTTTGTATTTTGTTTTCCGGGTTTGTAGTCGATATTGAAGTTATAATCTGATAATTTTATTCTCCATCTCAGTAGTCGGGAATTGCATTCCTTAAGGGAGAATATCCACTTAAGGGGTTTGTGGTCAGTTAATATATTAAATTTTTGTCCAAAGAGGTACGGTCTAAACTGCTTACATGCCCATACGATTGCAAGGAGCTCTTTTTCGATAGTCGAATAGTTACATCCGGCGGAATTAAGAGTTCTTGATGCATAGCTTATTGGTTTATCGTTTCCAGTTGTTCCTTGGGAGAGAACTGCTCCGATAGCGAAATTGCTAGCGTCGGTTGTTAAGATAAAGTTTTTCGTAAAGTCTGGGTATTTTAGAATAGGATCGTTCGTTAAAAGTTGTTTGCAAAATTCAAAGCACTCTTTGTATTTTTGATCTTTGACGTTAATGATTGAGCCTTTCTTAAGTTTTTCCGTCATTGGTTTTGTGATCTTAGCAAAGTTGTCAATAAATTTTCGATAGTAACCTAATAATCCAAGAAATGATTTTATTTCGGTTATTGTTTTTGGGATCGGGAAATTTGTGATTGCTTCTATCTTTTTCGGGTTTGGTTTAATAACGTCAGTAGTTACAATGTGTCCTAGAAATTCTATATCTTTCTTTAAAAATTCACACTTATCAAGTTGTGTTTTGAAATTAGATAAACGTAATTTGTCGAAGACTTTTTGTAACATTTGTGTATGTTCTTCGAGGGAAGATGAGTAGATAATTATATCATCCATATATACAAGTACGTTTTTACCAATGTATTCGCGTAGCATGTTGTCCATTACACGTTGAAAGGTTGCTGGGGCATTTTTGAGACCAAAGGTCATTCGTGAGAATTCGTAATGACCATTGTCGACTAAAAAGGCGGTTTTCTCGATATCTTTGGGATCCATCTCTTTGGGATCTGATGAAATCCCGAAGCTAAATCCAATGTGTTGAAATATTGGCATTTTCCTAGCTTATCAAGGATGTCGGATATGTTGGGAATTGGATATTTATCGTCGATGGTTTTCTCGTTTAGTTTTCGGTAGTCGATAACTAATCGCCACTTTTTCTTGCCAGAAGCATCAGCTTTCTTGCTGACTATCCAAATTGGAGAGGACCAAGGTGAATTGAATGGTTTAATGACACCATTGTCCAACATTTCATTTATCTGTCTGGTTACTTCGTCTTTGTGTATGTGAGGATATCTATATGATTTGGTATAAACTGGTAAGTCATCTGTTGTTTTGATTGTGTGTTTTATATCGGAGGTGATTATATGTGTTGATCGGGTGTATGAAATATGTCGCGATATTGTGCGCATAGTTCTAGCAAAGATAGTTTTTCTTCGTCATTTAAATGATTAGTTCGTAAGTTGTTTTCGGCGAAGTCATAGTCATAACATGCGTCACTTAAGTTGTTAAGTTCTTTTGTCTTGGCTACTGATTCAGCACGTATATTTTTTGGTATGATGAAATTTTGTTTGGTATTAGTGTTATTTTGAATTAATACTTTTGCTTGATAATCTTGAGTTTGATAAATTCCTGATATGATTTTTATGTTTTTATCTAATTTAATATTGGGTATAAAAATGTCACCATTTTTGAGATTTGTATTAATTTTGAAAATTTTTGTTTTGTTTGGTTCTAAATTGAATATTTCTGGTTGATCTAATTTCTTGAAGTGAAGTCGATTAATAACACCATTCAGATTAATTGTGTGTTGAGCATAATCAATTTGGGCGTTTAATTCCTGAAGGGTTCTAGTACCAATTATTCCATCGAAGAAGTGATGAAATTTGAATACTAGAAATTGAACTGGTTGTTCATTGTTTAAGTTGTCAGCATAATCTACTTCTACTTTCTTGTTCAATTTATATGATTTTAACGCGGTTTTTACTATGATTTGAGTGTCAAAAATGTTTTCGAATAATGGTAGATGTTTTGGATCGATGAAATTTTCATCTGCACCAGTGTCTATTAAGAATTTTAAATAGCCTATTTTGATATACGGTAGTGTGGTGTTTGAATCATGAAAATTTAATTCTACGAGTCCGGCGGATCTGAGATCGAGGCTGTCTCCGTAAAATTTTCATTGTCTTGATATTGTTCTTCGTCAATAACTTCTGAATAATCGTCAAAAGGTTCATAATCAACGTATTCCTGAGCGTCTTCAGTTTCCTGATTATTTACTTGTCTGTAAATACTCTGTCGGGTATTACCTGAGCTAACGTCCATAGGTGTTGGTCTATTATTTTGATTATTTTGTCGATTAAAGATCGGTTGATTTGACGTTTGGGGTCGGTATTGCGTTTGTTGTGCGTATACAGGTGGTCTGTTGTAATTATTATTTCCATTAAAAGGACCATTTTGTCTCATGGGAGAGTTTGATTGTTGGTTGTTATTTGATCTAAATGGTTGTGGGTTATATTGAGGTCTATTTTGGTTTTGGTTCTGATTATAATTATTATATCTGGGTTGTTGTGGGTTAATTGATCTGTAATTGTTACTACTATTTTGGATTGGTCGCCTATTTGTATTTTGTTGTTGCAATTCGGGTTGGTATTGAGTTTTGTTACTCATACGCGATCTATCAAAACTAGATTGTTGCATGCTTAGTTCATTTAGGCAAACATCGTAAGCATCTTTGATTGTAACAGGTTTGTATGCTCTTACAATGTATCCAAGTTTTGGGTCTAGTCCTGCTATGAAAGATTTCAATACAATTAAAATATTTAGGTCGGTTTGTCCACTAATGTAATCTCTAGATTTTGTTTGATCAATTGAAATTAATAATGCAGTTTGTAAATCAGAAATTTCAGAGTAATAATTTTCTAATGATTTATTACCTTGTGCAATTGTATTTAATTTGTGTAGAATTGTTTCGACAGTTCTACGGTCTGAGAATTGTGTTTGTAAATGGTTTAGAATATCTGTCCAATTTATTGGGTCTCCAACTGAAATTAATATTTCATTTGCTTTGCCAATAATTTTGTTACGGATCATATCAGTAACCATTTCACGAGAATCTTCGTTCGCTGCATTGATAATGCGATTTGTGTTACGTAAGAATCTATTTAATGTGCCTGGTGCACCGTCAAAGTTATTTAAATTTTTAAGTAAATCTAACACAGTAATAACTTGTGTAGCCATTTTGATTTGTTTTGATTTGTTTGAATCCTCTAAGTTGATTTCTTTTATTTTATTTGTTAATTTATCCAATAGGATATATTCTTCAGAAGGTGAATCGGAGTCTGAGAATTCATTTTCAGTATAATCTCGCGAATTCGATTCGTGTAATTCCGGAGTATTATATTATAGTCTGTTCTGTCTATTAGTTTTAAAAATCTTAGGTAGTTTTGGCATTTAGGAAAAGCATTTACAAATAATCAAAAGTTACTTACAGTTGAATTATGATTGCCTTCCACATCATGTTTTGACAAGAGGTTTCCAATGGTTAACGTTCGTAAATTAATACTTTCTAGTCTTCAGTGATTTGTAGATGTTGTTCCAATGAACCACGATGCTGCTTTTACTTGAAATTTGATTGTTTAATAAATTTATTTGTCTGTATGTTGCTTGAAGGTCCAAAGTATTGAAATACACGCAATGTTTTCCAATTTGTCCAAAGTTTGAAAATTATACACTAACTTGGGTTGTTAAATATTGCTGAACTGATAGTACGTCAATTTGAGCACAATCCTACCGGCTGCGCCAATTAAAAGTCGGTTCCAACGATGATTTAAAAAAAATGAATTTATTATTTAAAAGTACATTTAATTACAATAGTTAGATATTTTGAAAAGTAGTTTTAACATTGACAATTTTGTCAAACCACAAGTGCATTAACGTAAGCTAATAACTTAGTAATACAAATGATGACGAGAAGTCATTTACAATAGTTTATATATGATTATTAAAACGAATGAATAATATTGAAAAGATAAAGTATGAATGTTATTTGTGATTATTAAAACAAATAAGTAATATTGAAAAGATGTTGTTTAAAGTTATTAGATCAAATAAATAATATTGAAAAGATAAAATATGAATGTTGTTTGTGATTATTAAATCAAATGAGTAATATTGAAAAGATGTTGTTTAAGGTTATTAGATCAAATAAATAAAATTGAAAAGATAAAGTATGAATATGTATTACTGGCCGTCTAGTTCGAATGTGCGTTAGCCCAAGCTTTGGTCGTGAATAAAACTTATTTTGACAAAATGGAAACCCGACTTCTAAAATCAAATATTCTATAACAAAAGATGCACTAAAAAGTAAAAAAATAATTGCAATTCTTGTGCCAATTTTAGTCCACCAAAGCAAAAAATTTTAAATGTATATGTACAATTATTGTTGTTTTTGGAGGCGGTGTTCAAAAGCTATGTGAATTTCTCTATGGTGACACCGCCTCCAAAAATAACAATAACTGTACATATAAATTTATATATATATATATATATATATATATATATATATATATATATATATAAATTTTAAATTTTATTGTCAAGACTTTTATAAAATAACTTGTTTGTATATTAATTATAACACATAATATTCACTTTTTAATATTATTTTATTTTACATTATTATTTTAATACGCACCACTTCATGTTATTTTTTTTTTTTGTATATACATATAATTTTAAAAAAAAATTAGTTTGCCCTTTTATTTATTCTAATAAGTGTGATGGAATCGTCACATCCAAGCGCTGTTTATGCCGTTTGGCACGCGCTTCCTCCCCTTCAGATATTTGCCGGAGTCTCTTTTTCAAGAGGGAGGCCACGCTTTCTTTTGTTTTCCGGATGGAGAATCAATCTAAAAAATGTATATAAAATTTGGTGTTGCAAATAGTTGCTTATAAATGAAATTAATAAACATACCGGATAACACTTCGCTTCAAGTTTAGAAACCAAATATCAACATATAGATTTTATTTTTACTTCTTAAAACAGCCATGATCGCTTTTGTTATGATCTTTGACACTCTTGTACGTTTTTTTTTTAAACTTCTGATCTTGGCTGCACACTGAGGTCCAGTGATGAGTGGAATTTTAATTCTCATGGCTTTCGTAATGTTTTCCCAAATTTTTTCTTTTTGGGAATACTTCCCGCTGGAGAATTTCTCCTCTCACTCTACATGCGTATCGAAGAGCAAGAGCACCATCTCCGTAGTCCAACGATATAATCTTGGAATGCGAATAGCATATTAGAAATTATCGTTTGCATTAATCAATCTCGATTATATGCTCTAGATACCACAGATAGATTTACATACCACTATCTTCGCTGGTAACGACATCACCCTGCTGTGCTGATTGCGAGTGATTCTCTATATTTGCTAAATCAAAAGTAAAGATAATGAAATTATTATTTCATTTTTGACTCTCTATTAGGTATGCCATAAAAACTTTATAGATTTTTAATGAGTTTAAAACATTTGTATAAATGCATATTCAAATTGTTTAATAGAAAACAGAGCTTACGTACCACTTTCAGTATTGTCAGCATCTCCTTGCTGTGATTCCACAGTCGTTGCAGCTCTTTCGTGTAGTGCAAAATTCATCAGTGCCGTTGAGAATTGTAAATCTGAAATAAAAAACTGAATTCTTTCGGAAATGTATTACAAAAGATTAAAATACATGAACGTTCAGGAACACAACTGTTCAGGAAATGTTGTGAAATGATTGATCTGACTCCAGGTTTTGATTGAATTGAATTTAATTATTAATGAAACTAATTAAATATTCTTGATAATTACATAATTTGTAACATATGAAATTATTGATATAATTCATTATATTATTATAACACACAAACAAAATAGCCATTATGCATAGTTTGTTCGCTCACAGTTCTGATCGACTTCTTCATTACGATTCTAATCAACAACTGCTGATGTCCTTACAGCTTGTCTGCTTGTTGCTCACTGCCGTTTAGAGTGGGGAGCATACCCAAAATTTGATACACTTTAAGTACACTTAATGTCAATTTTTCGGAACATGTCCCCCCCCCCCCTTCGTTGAAAGATGAATGTTATTTAATGACACGAATAAGTGTTTTTTTTTTTAAATTATATATCGTCCTTTGGAAAGGGCATATTTTACTAATCGCTCTTTTAAACATACCTGTATTAGTTTGTAATGTTACATACAACTCTCACTACACCATCACTACCACTGTGAAATTCAATCACTCTACCCAGCTTCCATTTCAAAGCAGGTAAGTTTTCGTCCTTTATAAGCACTAATTCACCGTGTTGAATGTTGTTGTGAGTTTTCCACCACTTCGTCCTGGGTGTAGGTTGTTTAGATATTCGTTTTACCATCTGGTCCAAAAATGCTGTGATAATTGCTGTACTAAGCGCCAACGTGTGCCATTGGGCTAATTTTAGTACTAGTGAGATCCTCTTCGGATCCATTTGTGAGTATATCTCCAATAAGGAAATGAGAGGGTGTAAGTGATAAGGGTGTAAATGAGAGGGTGTAAGTTAATAACAATTGGGGTCCTGCATGATAATGCTTTTTATGAGCATCAAGAATAATTAATTTGGTTAAATTGCATTTTGGCAATAAAATTGGGTTTCTTTGATCCTGTGTTAAATGTGATGCTTTATTTAATCTTCCACCGACCCTTAAAATGTTATTTTTGTCCAAAAAACAATGAAGTGTTAATAAATTTATTTCCCTTGTATAAAATTGTTCTTGAACGATTTTTATTAATTTATACAAGGTATCATCCCTTTCTTTAACTGCCAAGTGTATTGAATTGTTACGCTGTTCATTTGTTAATTGAGTGTTTTTTAAGTATCTTAGACAATATGCAATCACATTAATGAGTTTTTGTAACGTCGAAAATTTACTGATTAAATTGGAATCGGAGATAAAACTAACGTTAGTAACAAGAACGATATTTTTTCTTCGTTCTGGTAACGATTCCTCTTCGATTTGAATAATTGATGGATTGATTTGATTTGAACAAAGCCATGTTGGGCCATGCTACCAAATATTTGAATTAACAAGATTTGCCACAAGCAGCTCTCTTGATACTAGATCGGCTGGATTTTCAGATCCTGCTACGTGTTGCCAATTAGAGAGTGTTGAACTCTCTTGTATTTTTGCAATTCGATTTGCTTCAAAGGTTGAAAAATGTGACGATGGCGACTTTATCCATGCAAGAACGATGGTAGAATCAGTATAGTAGAATATTTGGTTTATTTCAAATTTGTATGCCTTTCAAATTGTATTTGTCAATTCTACTAAAAGTAATGCACCACAAAGTTCTAAACGAAGTAATGTGGTTTTCTTTGATGGTGCCACTCGCAATTTAGAAGCAATTAAGTTGCTATGTATGATTCCTGAGTGATGAATAGTTTTTAAATATACGCATGCTCCGTATGCTTTCTCAGAAGCGTCTGATAAGCCGTGAATTTCAATCGATGTTATGAACCCATAATGTTTGAATTAATATTTTTGCTAACACGGTAATTGGACCCGGTGCTGCTATTGGCACCCTCCACGGAAATTTCTTGATACTAGACAAATTACTAGACAAATTAATTTATAGAAATTTCTTGACACGGAAGCCTCTTGATACTAGATCGGCTGGATTTTCAGATCCTGCTACTTGTTGCCAATTAGAGAGTGTTGAACTCTCATGTATTTTTGCAATTGCAGTGGCTCTTAGAGACCCGGAAATTTTTATAGAAACGGATCAGAATGAAGCTTTTTCCGTGTCTCTAAATCTTACCATATGATCCAAAATCACCACCCTCCACGGAAAAAAACGTGGTCTAATTTTAATCTTAGAAACACGGAAATTTTAAAAGAAACGGACTTGAATGTATCACAAGCCACGGATTTCCGTAGTTGGAAGAAATAAATATCCGTAGATTTAAGCAACAGAAATTTTTTATGTAAACACCAGCTGCGGATTTCTGTAGCTGTAAGGAATAGATATCCGTAACTATAAGCTACAGAAATTCCAGAATGTAATTACAAGCCAGGGATTTCCGTAGCTAGAAGGAATAGATGTCTGTAACTTTAAGCAACAGATTTTCTTAACTGTAAACTGTAAACAACCGCCACGAATTTCTGTGGTTGCAATTTCTTTAGTGAAGTTTAACATTTTAATAATTACAACCTCCAAAGAGAAGTAGGGCGCTGAAAACATTTTCTGTTTTTACTACTGATTTCATATTTTCAAAAAGTTAATATGGCCATATCGGGCGTGATATAGTCGGATATAGCCTGATATAGTTATAAAAACCAATGAAAAATTTTTTTGATCAGGCTTGATATGCCCCTATATAATTTTTTGATATAATTTGATATTGCTTGATCCGGTTTTAGTTATTATTTATTTCACTGATATTTCAATGACATTGCAATAATTAATTAAGGATCGGCAATGCAGTTGTTTATTTATCAGCCTCGACGAATACTTAGGTATATACCACAAATGGCCTGTATGTAACTACCGCGCTTGGCCAATGCTCCTCCAATCCTCGGCTACTATGGTCGGGCAATGCTTGTTTACTATGCTTGGCCGATGCTCTATTAAATATATAATATAAAAAAATAAATAAATATTTGCGTTAGTGCTTCGGTTAAAAGTTTGACATATTTATTTTCTAATGGAGAGTGGAAAACACTTGAAGTGCTTTCATCATGTCTTTAATTGTTTATCTTACTTTTATTACAATGATACAAAACTAAAAGAACACAAGTTTAAAGACACGGAAAATTTTAAAACTATAAAAAAAATACAAAAAAAAATTGTTTCCCAACAAATCACAGATGGCTACTTTTTTTTTTTTTTAGTTTAAATAAAAAATATAATACGGAAACTCAACAGCTTATAACATTTTTTTTTTCAAATCATAAAATAGCAATACAAATAGGCGTAAAGAGTTTTCTTAAAAGTAATTTATTAATTCAGACATGACAATTATTTCCGTTTACAAAAAAGTTGTCTTCATTGCGTCTTTCGGGCGACCTTTTAATTTAATAGGCGTCGGTAACGTTGCATTTGTCCACTCTTCACTACTTTTACCAGCAATTTCAGAATCGATTTCTAATTCGTGTATATTGTTTTTATCTTCTTCAATTACTAATTTCACAGAAGATCCTTGATTCCATGTTGATTTTAAAATTTCACATTGAGCAGTGAAATCGGAGTTGCTCGATTGTGCGATAATATTAGCGATTTCATTACAATACTTTTGAGCAATAAGTTCTTTTTCATAACTAGAATATTCTAAAGAAGAAGAAAATATTTGGTTTGACGGTTCATGCGTAATAGTATTATGTTGTATATCAATGAAACAAGTCGAACTCAAATCAATATTTTGGATATTTTCACGTTTTAGCTATCGTTTTTCACACAAGTCAGAGCAAAAGAGGCTTAAGCTGAAATTCTTTCGTACTGCTAATATATGAACGCAGGGTAATTACCAACTACGTCGGAAGTAACATGAACAATCAACAGCGGAACAGGTGTGTGGATGACCATTGACTGTCATTTTACAAGTTTGATCACTAAAACTCTCAATGATGCAAATATCAGCATGATTTTCAATTTCTTCTTTAAATTTATTGAATGCTGTTTTTGTTAAGATGTCCGCATAGTCGTTAACAAATTTGCCTAAATTACGGTTTATGTTTAATTTTTTGTGGCCATCTATTGCACCTATTAAACTCGTCTCCTGTTTTGATGATTGTATTAATTCAATGAAATTTACTCCAAATTCACATAGAGTACTTATTGCACAAACTTTTCACTTGCTTATTAGTACTTTCCACCAAATTATTCGTTGTGCTTCCATAATTTACTTCAGCCATACCAAACAAAGTCCACTCCTCGCGATTTCTGTGCCAATTAACATTGAAATAATCAACGACACATTTCGGCGTAACGGTAATTAATTTTTGATATAAAATACTGTATCGGCTTTCTCGCTTGGCTTATGCTAATTGGCGTAATAATTGGAAAGAAATGGATCTTTCATCACGAGTTAATTTCATAGCTTTCAATATTCTATCGAAGGTTTTTAACGTGTGAAATAAGCATAATAAAAATTTAACGTACGGAAAAACTCTCGCAAAAGCATTTCTTTCGGTTAAATCTTTATCAGTCATTATACATGTCGTTTTTTTACATGATTCTTCATTAGTTTCACGAAATTTTTTTGCAATCCACTCTAGGTTATCAGCTGATTCAGATGCAGTTATAGAGGCTCCGCCGATTTCACCTCTTCCATTTTCATTTTGTACTACGATTAAATAAAGAGTAAATCCCAAGTTAAATAACTTACAAGTGCCGTCAATAAATATAATTTCAGGCCAATTAGCTACAGATTTCTGCATGACAGTATTCGTGAAATATTATTGTAACATTCACGGCTGAAATTAGAGACACGGATAAAGCTTCATTCGGCTCATTCTTTAAAAATGTCCGTGTCTCTATGGTTGAAATTAGAGTCACGGGCTTTTCCGTGGAGGGTGCCAATAGACACTTCGAATTGGACCTATGAGATCTAACGGGTCGAAAATTTGTGATATTGCTGATAAGATTTGTCGTTTGGTTGTACAACATTTAGGAACAATCATATCCCAGTGAAAGGTATCTTGAAGTGGATTCCATGTTAGTCCAAGCGTTTTGATTTTGAAATCATTTGTAAATGAATGAAGCTCCGTAGTCCGGTCCTCCGGGGAAACTTGTTGCAATAATGATGATTCATTGGAACACCATTTTCTAAGATGGAAACCTCCCTTTGATAACGTGTTGATTATTTCATGTTGTAATTTCTGTGCTTTATGAAGATCGGAGGCTCAAGATAAGAAATCGTCAACATAGATGCCAGTCTTGGCTGCTTCTGCCACTAATCAATACGAGTCATTCTCCTCTTCAGCCAATTTGATTAAAGTACGAGTAGCTAAGAAGGGTGCACACGCTGTTCCGTACGTGACGGTACGTAATTGATAAGATTTTATTGGTTGATCTTTAGATGATCGCCATAACACAAGCTGTAAATTGCATTGTGATGGATTTATTTTGATTTGACGGTACATTTTTTCTATGTCTACTACAAAGGCGTAGCGGTGTGTTCTAAATCGATTCAGTATTGAAAATGAGTTTTGTTGTACGACTGACATAACCCATGAGATCCCAAAAAATGTCGTTTCCAAGAATTACGTCTACTTCAGCATGATTAAAATAGGGTCTGCGAGATTAATATCAGTAGGAATTTTTAGTGTTTAGCGTTGTTACAATTTTTCACCATTACTACGTCATTAACTTGGAATTTAGAAATTTCTGGTTTATCGGTATAACGTTTTAGAGTTTTGCGTCTAGCCAGAGCGATAGCATTTTGTACTTGATCCAGAGACATTTTATCGGCAGCCAAGTTAATATTGCAGGCCAGATCCAATGTTGTATAAAGATCTCTACCCAAAAATAAACTTGCGGATGTACAATTTATTGACGAATGATAAGATCTGTTGTAATTATATTGTATAAATAGCAAAATTTCCGACCAACATCTATGATCAAGATCATCAAACTTTAATAAGGCGGATAAATTGATTTTTAAATTTCGATTGACACCTTCCACTTGATTAGCATCAGGGTTGTATGGTGAAGTATAAACAGGCTTGAACATTTTAATAAAAAGTCAACGTACATTTTTACTTTGCAGCTAGGACCATTATCAGAGATTATAAAATGGCAGAAACCATATTGATGAATACTATTTTTAGGTAGTTTCGTAGTAACTGAAGCAGTATATCTGCGCGTAGGTATCGTCATTAAATACTTAGAAAAACCATCCAGATGGGGTGAAGAAGGTAGGTTTTAGCACAATAGTCGAGTTAGACGATTTAGTTTTAGCACCTAATCACATTTTAGTACACAATTTTTAACAGATTTAAAGAGATTTGCGCACCAAAATCTCTTAGAGATATCTCTATAAGTTTTAGTTATACCGTTATGATTGATTTGATGAAAATACTCAAGCATAAAGTCAAGTCGATTTTCCGGTATACGATTCTGCGAAGACGATTTTTCCCAAGGAATTTTCCAAAAATACCATCGCGAATATAGAAATCTTTGACATTTTTCCCTGAATTAATTTCAGTATAAATGAATTTGCAATATTCAGATTTATTTTGTGAGTTACGTGCGGAAATATATCCTTGTGGCTCAGTATGTATTAAGATATTTAATAAAAATACCGGATCATATGATTAAGTAGTTTCGTTGTCTACATGATCTTTACAAGAATTAGTTACCTCGAAGAGGTGTGATAAAGTATAACATTTGAAATTTTCTTTACCTTTCACATGGATAGGTACAAATTTAAACCTTGACAACTGTAGTTTGTTGATAGTCGGTGCAGTTTTAAATAGCCAAATAAGGGCATTGCACTCGGTTTCGAGAATAAATTCTCGTTCCAATAAATAGTCTTTAAAATGAAATAACGCTTTGACAACAGCCAATAGTTCGAGTTCATGAGCACCATATCTAAATTCAGCGCCTTGTAAGCGTCTAGAAAAATATACAATGGGGGGGGGGGGGGTGTCTATTATCAGAGAATTCTTGTGATAGAACCGCAGATAAACCCAATGATGACGCATGGGTGATAATGATAAATTTAATATTGAAATCTGGAAACGATAAAAGTGGTTGAGAAGTAAAGGCTAATTTAAGTTTGTCGAAAGCGACATGATGTTCGGGTGTTATTTTAAACTTAGAATTTTTACGTTTAAGTGCGTTAAGTGAACTCACAATTACACTAAAATTAGGAATAAATTTAGCGTAAAATGCACACAAGTTTTTAGGAAACGGTAATGAATTAATAGGCGTACATTTGTCAGGGTCAGGAGATTTTCCCATATTACTGACAACATGACCGAGTAATTTTAAACGAGTCATACAAAGATGTATTTTTACTTTACAGCTGAAGAAACTTTAGCTGGTTTGGAAATATGATCGTCTAAAGTAGAAGTAAAGATGATTAGATCATCATAATATTGCTAGAAAAAGCCTTTTCTACGAAAATCAAAAAATTCACGTAACAGGTACCGGTATAGAAGGTGTGCTGAGTAGACCAAACCAAAGGGGCAAACATTGAAAGAGTACTGACCAAAGGGTGCTACAATTGCCGTAATGTGTCTCGACTCGGGAGCTAAGGGTATCTGATAATAGCTCTTGGACATGTCAACTACTGAAAAATAATTTGCGTTCAAAAGAGACGCAAAAATAGAGTTCATTTTAACCGAACTAAGAGGATCAAACTGAATTTTATTATTTATAAATCAGTAATCCGCGCAAAGACGTACGTCAGATTGTTTGGGTACAAAAAACACGGGACCACCATTAGAGCGGAGGCTGGTGTGAACCCCTCCCCCCGCGGGAATTTTCGACACATACATTTTTTTTTTGTAGTGACATGTACTTTAAGGCCACTTGCGAATTACAGTTTTTTCTTTATTTCTTTATATATAGATGAATATGATGTAAATGTAGAAGAAGATGATTCAATGCCAATTTTAGACATTGCTGAGTATTTGAAGAAGTCTTAGACTGCTGATATTAAATAAAAAAATTATTTATTTGCTTGTTAGTTTTAATATTTATTGCTTTATCGAAATTTGATTATTAAAATAATAAATATTTTAAAATATCAATATTTATTGTACTATTAATCGAAATGAAATACTTATAGGGCTGAGGGGGCGCGGTCAGAAATGGCAAAATTTAGCGTGACGTAGTTTATGAACGGCTCCTTTGTCTTACTTACAACATTTAGTTGCAAGTTGGACTGCATTCAGTTGCATGGACGGCACATCAGACGACCTACAATCAAACATTTCAAATGTTTCCAAAACATTATTTATCAATTGCTTTTGAGTAATGTGCAACTCGTTTCCGAATATTTCTATCTCAAATCCCAAAAAAGTTAATTTATCGTTTTTAAATTTTTTTATCTTAAAAAATTTGGACAACTTGTTCTTGGTATTGATTAATTTTTCAAAAATTAATGAAAATGACAGTATGTCATCGACATATATTAGCAAAAAATATCTTTATTGAAATATAGACAGGGATTTTTCTTTGACCTGTGCAAGCCCAAATTTTTCAATGATTTGTGAAGCAGATCATTCCAGCACTTCCTTCGGTGCTTGTTTGAGACCGTATAAAGATATATTTAACTTACAGATTAAATCCGGATTTTTCTCAAAACCCTTGAGGTTTTTTCATATAAACATAAGTTTCTAATTATCCATACAGAAACGCAAAACTCACATCAAGTTCTAAACCTTTCATGTCAAATTCGAGATACAATGCTAAGAGCACGTGTACTGTCGACATACGGGAAATTGAAGCATAAATTATATCTTCTAATGAGTTAATTTGTTTAAAACCACGAGCAGCAAGCCTAGCCTTTTTCACTGACTCACCGTTCACTACTTTTTCTCTAAACACCCACTTCGAATCGATTATTTCTGTATCATCACTCGGTCTTACTAACTACCAAGTTTCATTCTCGTCTAAATATTTCAATTACTCATTTATGGCCTTTTGCCATCCTTTATTTTTAATTGCTTCTTCATATGTCACTGGTACTTCAGAAATCATTTGACCAACACATAGAGCTGCCATTAAATTCACATCCATGTCATAATCTTTCAATCGATCTGGTATTTTTCTTTGTCTGTTACCACGTATATCATTTTTAGTGCTCATAAGTATATGTGATTGTGAAATTATTGAACTTCGTGAAAAATTGTATTGTTCGTATGCGTAAACATTCAACTATGTGAGTATTAAATATTTTATTCACGTTTTTTATTTATGTAATTGTATGTTTGACTATCAGCTATGTTGATCAAGCTTTAATTTATTAGAATAAAAAAATCAGAACAAGTAAATTTCAGTAGAGTAAGTTATACTTTTTTAAATTTATTAGTAATTATTTTGAAAAGTTCTACGATAGTTTCGTTTACGACTACAACTTTTACTTTTATTATTTATTATATATGTCATTAATTTTTTGTTTATTTTAGCATCAAAAATGAAAAGAGTAAAAGAAAGTGGGGCATCTTACCGTAATAAAAGAATAGCTAAATTGGAATAAATACGTGAAAAGTCTTGTTCCTGAGACGTCAGATTCCACGTTGGGCTTAAATTCATCAAAGACAACTGAGTCTTCAAACCCACAACAAGCTAAAAAAGGCGTTACGCAGGAGCTGCGTCAACTTAGCGAATTTCCTTAGAATACATAATCTCTAGCGGTCAGAATTTTAGTGTGATCAAAATGGAATATCATATCTGACATGATTTTAGTATTTGAAAAATTTAAATTTACTAATAGCCAAAATACAATCATATACAACGATTAATAATAGTGTGCTATTGTAGTTTAAAGTTACTATGGAAACGACAATCAAAATTGACATTTCAAAATGGACGTTTGATTCAACAAAGTTATGTTTGATTCAATAAAATATTTTTATAGTTATTTTTTAGAAATAAGGTATAGTTTCTGTGGAAATGAGAAAATCAACAAAAGTTTTAACCGACTCCAAAAAAAGAAAGAGGAGATTGTATGTTCGACTATATGCATTTTTTATAAATTTATGTTCACCGATTTCTCCGACAATTGTGGATCGATTTTGAAAATTATTGTGTTGTATGAAAGAATATACTCTCGGGGTGGTCCCATTGTCATCAAGTTATAATCTGATGAGGGAATCCCTTCAAATCGATCAGTAGGTAGCACGTCATACCAATAATAATATTTTATGACAAGTAATGTAACAACTAACTGAGTTAATTGTTTGAATACCCAGTACTGAGTTGTATATTAATGATTGAATTGTTAACAATTCTGCATATTCGAGTTATTAACAATTAGCTTTCCGAGGCACATTTAATCACAAATTATGAGAAAACTACTGAGATTATAAAAAAAAATTTCAAATAAAAGTTGTTTATTTTAAAATGAAAATTATTATTTGAAAAAAATTTCAGCTCGTTATCTCTTTTGGTTATTGAGTTATCGTGACCACAGACAGGCAGACGGACATGTGGAAATGGTCGAATTTTATGCACACATATATCAAACATTCATCCCTACGATCAATATTTTTAAACAAAGTCGGGATCAAACTTAATATACCTTATACATTTACATATACTGGATATAAAAATTATACGTAATAGGTTTGGACAAGAATTGTCTTTTGGATTAAATCTGTATATTGTTATTTTTGGCTTTTTAGTGTAATGAGTTTTTTTGTGTTTTTTGAAGGTTGAATTTAAAAAAAAAAAGTTTTTTATATTATAATAAAATATATTTTATGTTTATGTATTCGTATCAAACAAACACAGAATATTAAATATCTCTCTTAATATTAGAAAAATTGAAAAATGTATAAGGAGTAAAGTTGTAGAAAATCAAGTTTGCTACAATTCATTACTTGATCATGTTTCTCAAATGTGAACAGAGATATTTAGAATTTTAACTTTCAATCTTTAATTGTAAATATTTCTGTAATTATTAGTGTAACAGAAAAATCATAAGAAACAAAACTACAGTAGAACTTAGTACCTACAACTTAACTCCTGATAAGTTTTCCGATTTTTCAAATATTAAGGCAGATAGTCATATTTTGTGTTTTCCCCTCCCTCTAAACCTCCTTTACCCTCGTCCGATTTTACCCATTAACGAACTTGACCTTTAGAATACCAAAAGCGACTCAAATACCAAATTTCATTCCAATCGGAATAAAACTGTGACCGCTAAAGAGTCCACAGACATTTTACAAAAAGTATATATATATATATATACAAATTTTAGCGATAGCGATTTTTAACATCTAATAGGTGGGATCGATGGAAATTTTCACGAAATTCCAACATTGGTGCAAAAACAATAGCTGCATTTCCATTGGAAGAAATTCGCTAACAATACAAGAACTTGACACTGTCGATCTGGTACCTGATGTATACATTTGTATACAGATGGTATTAATTTATGGTCAGTAGCCACAATCCAGTCATGGACTGGAAGAGAAATTCTTTATTGCATGTGCATTAATAGCTTGTTTGGAAGCTGCTGTGAGTCCGATTGGAACACGAGTTTCTTCATCTTGAGAAAGAAAAAGCATTCCAGAAAAGAAGCAAAGCTGTCTAAGTATCTAATTGAAGCAGTAGCGAACTCCGTACCAATATGTTTTTTTTAAAAGTCATTTTGAGCACGAATTAATTTTACAGGAACTGTAGACACATGTCTCTTTCCTTCGCGAGAAGTTGATTTTTTGGGTAAAAGTCGTAAATACATAGCACTTCTACTCAATTGAAAACCCGAAATTTTTAATTGCTCGTGCAATTGATCTAAATTTTTACATTATTTTTGATATAACTCACTTCTCGAAGATATCATTTTTTGAGAATATCTTATACGTTAAATTTAAGAAATATTAGACCGAGTAGTTAAATAATAACGAGCAGAAGATTAAGGAATGTGAGGTAAAGAGCGTCTGCATTTGTTGACTGCTAAATGACAAATGAAAAAAATATAAAAGAATAAATATATATGAAATTATATATGAAATTATATATGTATATATAATGACAATAGTATATATGCAACTTTATTTTACTATTGGCGCGAGTACTATTTTACGAGTTGCTTTACTGAGTCACGAGCGTTGAATACGTTGAAGCGCTATTTGCTTTGATATTAGATCCACAGAGCCATCGATTGCGTCCAACCGCACTACTAGTGCGATGCCGAAACAATCATAAGTAAATATGACTAGCTGTATTAAGCTTTTGTAACGACAATGTATACATAAAAATACTTATATATTTTACATTCAATACGAATGACTTTCTATTGTGACGGAAAAATAAAATAAAAAAATCAAGAAAAAAATTAAAGAATAATTGTTTGATGAACTGCGAACGTCACGTTTTCTTAGACCCCCCTTCCCCTTATCTAATCTTGTCACACAAAGGGATACCCCTCCCCTGTTATGGGAATTATATGAACGGTCCGAAATGTAAATTTACCTTATCGTGAGTTGATATGTTTTCTCATGTACATCATGTTTGGTTCAAGGCTAGATTTGTCTTTCACTATAAAGGTACAAAGTTGTCGCTCGTTTTCAGCTACAAATTAGGTCATGTGGTACAATTCGCAATTCTCCGCCACTTTAAATTGTAGCGACAAGTCGCTGCGTTGCGCAGCGTCAAACAGCAGCTTCGACATGGCTGCTTGTTATTATTAGTGGAGCGCCGTAAGATTTATACCTCGGAATCCAAGGCCAGTCAAAGAATCTTTATACAAACTTTTGAAATGTGTTTTTAACAATATATAAAAAAAATGTTTAAAAAAATTTTTTATCCGATCTTAATTTTTTAATTATTTAAAAAAATAATTAATTTTTCAGTTTTCTTTTATTTTTTTAGTTTAAAGTATATTTTGAAAAGGAGAACTATTACAAACTTGTCCTTGGGTCTCAAGGGACTGCAGGTATACAGGTGAGGGGTGCCTTTTTCTAGGTTTTTTCAAGAGCTATAAGCTGATGTATACTAATTTTTTTTAAGCTCTTATTTTTTAAAAGGTTTGAGTTGAAAGACCTTTAAAACGTAACTATTTGCGAACATATGCAAACTTGAAACGGCCATATCTTACTCAATTTTTATCGTACAGAAAAAGAAATACTAAAGTTTTAAGAAAAAAAAACCTACAATTTTTAACTCCGTAAAATTTTGCGTATCTTTCGTATTTTTTTAGTTATTTTTAAAGAAAGGAAATTTTTTGCTAACTTGTAACGCATAATTTTTTAAGTTGGTACCATAAAATTTGAAAAAAAAGTTCGCCCCTAAAGCAAAAAAATAGGGAAAAATTTATTGTTCACCCACTGAATTTTTATCTGTAAACCCATTCTGTTGAAACTTGGGCCACTTATGTAGTTCTAATGACACTATAACATGTATGAAAAAAGAAAGGAACTTAAAGGTGGAAAATAGAAACTTTTTAACAAAAAAAAAAAGAACCGACGAAAGAAGAAAGTAACTGAAAAGCAAAAAATAAAAACTTTTAAAGTCCTAAACTAATGTAAATAACTAAATAATTTTGAGTCGGCCCAAATTATACAATTTAAATGATACATGACCATGAGCACATATATATATATATATATATATATATATATATATATATATATATATATATATATATATATATAATACATATATATATATATATATATAATACATATATATAATACATATACGGGGGGTTAACTTGAGAACCTTCTCCGTTTGTTTCGTCGGTTAAAAAAACATTCAAATTGCGCAACGATATTGAGTGCTTTCAAAGTGTTTACACACAGATAATATACAGCAGCAATTATGATATTTGTTCTTTAGTGGAAGCGCTGGGAAGTCTTATTTTTTTGTGGCTAAAATTTGTCTTCAAATTTATATGTTACCAAATTAGAAAAATTCCCTATACAATAAAAAAGGAATTATCAAAATCGGACTACTCTGTAAAATGTTATGCGTGATCATATATAAAATAAAAAAATATACAGTTTGAATTGAGTACCTCCTTCTTTTCGTCGGTAATAAAATAGATAAGTTTTGTATAGAAAATTCAAATTTTTATTACCGTTGATGGCTGTCGCAACTTCGTTCCACAAATCGGAAATGTGTTTTTTTTTCTCTGTTTAATCGGTATACAGATATTCCATACAGCTTGTCTTTTCTCTACTTCTTGAATAAGAATATCTTTTTCAACGTCATCCAGTTTAGCATTACATTTGACTGGAGTCTTTCGCTTAGTGGTCCGCGTTCGGACTTGACTCTTTAATGCTATTAAACATTTTTATCAATTGAATGTATACATTTATATATAAGATCAATGTATACATATATTCTTTTTTTAGCGGATTTTCATAAATTTATTAGAATTTTAAAAATTCTTTTTTGATTGTTAACTTACGTTTGTTAGGGCAGATGTTCTCCTTATTTCCTATTTCCTCTTGTACCACACCTTCAGACTAGTCCTCCAATCGCGAACGTCGAATTATGGTTTTTTGATCGTCTAAAAAAATTTTACTGTACATAAAATTTGTCCTTGTACTGGATTAATTCAATTGATGTTTTGTTGCTTACCTGACACCGGATAAAAGTAGTGATTGTCATCCAGGAATATGTTCATATACCCTTTCTGGCATGGATGACCTTCGTATTTTTCCACCATTTCTTCGCATAATCCGCAGGCGTAAACAACTTTTATCTTTAAAAAGAAAAAATCATTTTCATTCGAAGATAAATTATTTACATATAAAAAGAGGTTACAATGACGTAAGCATTCATTGACATCTTATAAAAATTAAGATATAATAAAATAAAGATTTATAAATGCTTTTGTCTTTATATTTACTAAATCCTTTTAATTATTATTACTGAATCATTAGAAATATTTACATCGTCCATTATTGCACTCATGTGTTTACTCCTGTAATTGAAAGGCACAATAGTTGTAATTTTATTGTTTATGTTATTCAAAGATTATATATCTATTTTTCGACCCGGATTTATTTCATCGTTCGTTTTCGTTTCTCAGCGACAAAGTTCAGATTTTTCAGCTTTATCGCTACAATTCTTGAAGTGTCGGAAAATTTGAAATTGTACCACGTGACCTAATTTGTCGCTGAAAACGAGCGATTGCATGAAGCCGCACCTTAAAAGATCAGGTTATTTGGTTAGATCTGAAGGCCAGTAAGTTGGTTCTCCAGTAGATAGTTGATCCAGATTGTTTGCTTGGATTGTTTTTCGGAAATTTCTACCTTTAGGATTTATGAGCCTTGAGCCCCAGAATGTGTGTTTGGCAATATAGTCACCACCGCAGATAAATCTATTACTAAGACTATTGAAAAAAGTTTCGAACATTTCTTGGCTAAATTGAATGTCTAGGTGGGCAGTAAACAGCTGAGTCAGCTGTTTACAGTGTCAGCTGAGCTGACACTGTAATTGGTCCTACCCAAACCTCAACAACACCGCTTGTAGCTTGAATTTTTTGAGAGTTACATTTTCAATTTCGTAGTGTTTTAGACTACTTTTTATAATAACTGCTGTTCCTCCTTGAGCTTTTCCACTTGGATGTTTGGTATCGTAAACACAATAATTTTTTATGATTAAATAACTTTTCATTGTGAAACGTATCTCAGAAATGAGAACTATATCAATATCCCGATCCGTGAGGAAAGCTTCAAGTTCTAGACGACGATTTCTTACACCGTTGGTATTCCACATAACAATATTTATGTTTTGGACCATTTTATTTTATTTTGGAAACAAGAGCAGTTAATAGATTGACCATAACGCTGTTTTGTTTCATTAGATCTCGGAATATTTCTTTGAGTTCATTAAAACACTCCATAATAGCTGCGAAATTGTTTTTTTCGCTATGGTTATTACTGATTCCTTCTTCGGTGGGTTTATGGGTATTTTGGTTATTGTTATTAACTGCTTGAGCGTACGAAAAGTTTTCACGTATATAATAGGGTGTGTAAACTCTTAAAGCTTCGTTGAGTTCAGATAATTCGCATTCTTTTAACGCTGGATACCTTTTTTCAAGGAGTTTTTTGTAGACTAGACATCCTTTGTAGTTCGCTGGGTGATTTTCTCCGCAGTGTACGCAATGAGCAGGTTCATCCCGAGTTGTTTTTGTGCCACCACCAGTCGGGTGATAACCTGTACATTTAACGCACCTAAATGACAGTTATTTTTTGTGCGACCAAATCGCTTGTACCTTTTGCATTGTGGTAATTCACGTTTTTTATTTGGAGGTTCACATTTGACAATTTTGTTTCCAAGTTTGGTGACCGAGTATATAGATTTATTATTGATATCATTTTTGAGATCAATAAAAACAATTGACAATGGCTGTTTTGTCTGACTGTGTTTTATATTAGATACGTTTTCTACAACGTATCCAAGTTCTGACAGGTCCTGAATAATATCCTCGTTAGCAGTCGAGTAATGTACATTTGTCAAAACTACACGAAATGGTCGATCTTGCTTCAGACGATGAGTGTAGTAATTTACATTTATAGCTTGGAACATTTTTACAATATCCTTGTACGTAGCAACATCCTCGAGGATTAACTTAATTTGGTTGTTTAAAATTTTAATCAGGCATTTTTTCGAAAAACCGTTGGTGTAAAGCTCTTGTTAAAAGATTTAAAGTTGACAATATTAAGTACAAAAATTGGCTGTATTTGTGGTTTTTTGGGTTCTTCAGTAGAATTGTCGTTGACGGTCGCGTGTAATAAAGGATTGAATCGATTTTCCGTAATTATAAGATTCGAGTTAGTGTCTTCCCTATGTCGAACAACGCCGGTCGTTCACATCAAGGCTTCGTTTATTTTTTCTAAAAACAACAACAAAGTCATCTTCTTGCCATAACGGAGTTTCGTTTGTAGGAACTGAATTATTGTTGACTAGGGATGTGGGATTGCTACTCATTGTTTCAGATGATTGAGACGAGAGGCTTAGTCGATACATTTGTCAATTCTTGCATAAAAATGTCCGTGTTACTTTTGTAGTCGGTAACATTAGCTTTGACTTTTTTTAATTGAGTTTTATGATGGCTTGTACTAACTTCTAGTAAGTCATCAAGAAGTGATTTAGAACTCTGACGAGAGCATATTAACTTGTTTTGATTAAGGTAATCAGATTCATTTGGCATACTATGCAACAGCTGTTGAGTATACCATTTTAGATGTAATTAGTAATGTGAAATAGTTAAGATTACTGACCTATCATTTATTGGTCAGCAAAAAAAAAAAAAGAAATTATAACACTTCAAATACAATAGTTTTTGTGTTTGCTAACTATGCACTATGTTTTTTTTATTTGAAATAAAATTTGGCTTATGCAGTAATTAGATTGTAGACATTTGAATTGTAAAAATTACTATTAACAATTAATACGTCTGTACACATTGGCAGTCGATATAAGAATGAATTTAATTCATTGAATGCCTTATCTGCGTTCGCATCCCAAATCCATTCTGCATCTTTTTTCTTAAGCTTTCTAAGAACATAATTTATTTCAAATAAATGAGGTATGAATTTACTACCTACATACTCTATCATGCCTAAAAGTTGTCGCGGTATCCTGGCTCTCTTTATCCTCAAAGGAGCGCTGCCCGAACCTGCAATGATTCCGATATTCGACAAAAACAAAAAAAAATATATTAGTAAAAGATATTACTAAATATTTTGTAATTGAAACAACACGCACGTTTTTGTTTAAAGAAAAGAAAAAAAAAAGTTAAATTAAACACAAGTTTTTACGAAACAAAAAAAAAAAACCTGATTTTATTGCTTAAAAAAAAAATGATTATCCAATTTCTTTTTCAACAATTATTTTAATTTTTTTCACACAATGTCAAACTTTGAATTACTTGATCAAATTACTTGTACAAATTCCAACTTTAACTTGATCTGGATTGAACAACAATTATATACTTTGAACTAATCAGACAACAATATCGCTCTTTGTAATGTCGTTCAATTTTCTATAATCGACGCACAATCGAAAAGTACCATCTTTCTTCTTCGGCAATACGACGGGTGCGGCCCAAGGCGATGTGGATGGTTCTATAATGCCATCGCCTTCCATCTCTTCAATCATCTCTTCTAATACCCGTTGCTTCTCATTGTTGTACGGGTATGGTCGTATTTTAATGGGGGAATTCTTCGTAATCTCAATCTTGTGTGTGATTGTTTTTGTCCTTCCAACTTTGCCGAAAACGCTGGGATGTCGCCGAATGACATCTTTTAACTGCTCTTGGTTCTCAAGGAGTTTGTAACTCGCCCAATGCATCGTTAATTGTTGTCACTTCTCTATGGGCTCCATCTGGTTTTCTCCATGCAATGCGGACTCTCTTATCACACCCCAAGTAAATTATACCACTCCGGTAATCGATGCTCACACCATTGTTTGTTAAAAATTCATGACCAAGTATTAAGTGGTTCCGTAGGCCAGGTACAACCATTACTTCAACATTGAACTTCATTCTTGATATCATCACATCCATGCACACTTTCCCAAGAATTCTGAAAGTATTATTGCATGTGGCTCCACTCCCTGTACTATCTCTGACAGGGTGCCATTTTCCAATACTTCGCTGATAAAATTGTGTGATGCTTGACTATCGATCAGTGCCAATATTGATCTTCCACGCACATCAACTTCCACAATTGGCCCATTCTGATGTGAGTTCTTGGTCTCCATTGTTGTTAAATGGACCGGTAATTGTTGGTGTTCACGCCGATGTTGTGTGGCTTTGTGGAGGTTAATATTTTCTCCAGAACCAATCTCCTCCATTATTGATCCTGGCTCTTCGTCCAGAGTTCGAACCGTGGTGCGTAACTCGTCCACTGGACGTATGTTGTTGCATAATAAACTTAATATGATTGGCACCACGTCATCCATATTCCTGTCGGCGTGCACTCTTCTGAACAGCTGCACCTTCATATTTACGAACGCTTCTGTCTTCAATCCTGTGGGTTGGGAAACGGTCATCAATTCCAGTTCGGCTTTAGCTTTTCTTCCGACACTGTTGAAGAAGTTTTCCAACTGCCACTTCCATTCATCGAAGGTGTAGCCCAACCCACGGTTCATTAATGCCCAATCTCTGGCTGGTCCTGTTAATTTTTTTGTTACCATATCAATCCAACAGTCTACGGGCTGATGCGTTTGTCGTAGTAATGCCGTCGCTCTGTTCAAGAAAACTACTGGATCTTCAGCCGGTCTACCACTGAACTCCGGCATGATGGACAGAAGCGTCGTTGTGTCCAATGCGGCGGAGCGAATGACTGTATTCACTTCTTGAGGATCAATACGCATGTCTCGAAGTTGCTGTGTTTGATGCTGTTCGATCCGTATAATGTCATCCACGACTTTATTGTATTGTTCGTTCATCTTCGTTTCCATGCCATCAAGTCGTGTGGTTACGTTGCTTTCTATGCCTTCGATTTGTGTGCGGGTTACAGCGACATCGGCTTTGATGTTCGTGATGTCAACTTTCACAGCCTCGACGTCAGTGTTTATTTGGCTGATACGTCGTACGCACACTTCTCTTAGATTCTCCATTCGCTCCGACAAGTCCTCTTTCAGCTCTTGTTGGACTTGTTGCATTATACTTAATGTCTGTTCGCCCACTCTTTCTTCAGACTCTTGAATTCGATTACTAAGTCGCTCGTCCATCCTTGCTTCAGATCCTTGAAGTTGGTTGCTCATCTCTTCAAGTTTGTTGGCCGTCTTATCCAATCGATCACCTATTCTCTCATCCAAATTCTTGAAGTTGGACATTATTGTCGCAAACATCATTTCCATTGTCGCAGCAGCTGGCTCTTCCGGGTTGGAAACCACACTTCTACGCCGTTCTGATGTGGGAATGGCTGGTCCTTGAGTCCTTGAAGTCGGTGTTCCTTGTTGTCTAATTTGGTGCTCCTCCCATCTTGCCTGTAAGACCTCTCTAGTGCCAGTGCTGTCCAGCCCTTCGGCCTCCATCATCTCACGCAATCGTGGCATGGGGATGCTGCGGCTTGCCATTGTAATTCTTTTCTTCTTCCGTGCGTCTCCTGGTCCTGTCACGGTCGCCACTGGTCGCGGTATCCTGGCTCTCTTTATCCTCAAAGGAGCGCTGCCCGAACCTGCAATGATTCCGATACTCGACAAAAAAAAAAAAAATATATATATTAGTAAAATATATTACTAAATATTTTGTAATTGAAACAACACGCACGTTTTTGTTTAAAGAAAATAAAAAAAAGTTAAATTAAACACAAGTTTTTACGAAACAAAAAAAAAAAACCTAATTTTATTGCTAAAAAAAAAATGATTATCCAATTTCTTTTTCAACAATTATTTTAATTTTTTTCACACAATGTCAAACTTTGAATTACTTGATCAAATTACTTGTACAAATTCTAACTTTAACTTGATCTGGATTGAACAACAATTATATACTTTGAACTAATCAGACAATACTTGATTTCAACTTTGATACTAACAGACAATAGTCGATATTAAACTTTGATACTAACAGACAATAGTCGATATTAAACTTTGATACTAACAGACAATAGTCGATATTAAACTGTTTGAATCAACACTGGTCACCGGTTTATATACCCATCAAAGATCCTTCGAGAACATGGTTGTTTTTTTGAATAAATATTTTTTTGTTGACAATATACTTTCGCATGGAGGCTTCTAGAATATTTTAGTATATCAACACCCATGGACGTAGTCGGAGTGTTCAGACTATTTATAAAATTAATTAAAAATTATACCTCTCCTAGGGGTTTGACCCATTGTCACACCCCGCTTGGTTGATATTTAACCAGTGACTTAATGGACACGGCCAGTGTGAATTCAAAATCTATACACAAATTTTATGATACATTCATAACTGCAAGCTTACTTCTGTTTACTTGTTTTACAAAAATGATCTTGTTTTTACAAAATTATTTATTTGTGATCTATTTAGTTATTTTGAAAAACATTCAATTTGTATGACTTTTGATTAAAATTAAATTATATGTAATAATTTTTTTTTCAATTTTTGATTTTTTTTTAAATAGAAAAACTTTAAATCAAAAGCAACAATTAATCTTATTATCATTTTTCGAAAAAAAAACTTAGTTTAAGAAAAAAATAAAAATAAATCGAGCTATATTATTTTCTTTTTGTACTTCTTTCAAAAAAAACTCCTTTTTGTAAGGAGAAAAATATTGTTTTGTTAAATATTTTCCGTAATATTTTACTTAATATTTTTCTATTTCATAATTAAAATGTGTGTTGGATCAAAAAAATTATTCTAAATAATTTTCATTACAATAAAATGTTGGTAGTTCATCTTTATTTGATGGTGTTTTTATATCTACTATAGCCCTAATTCTTTCATCAGTGACTTTTATACTTTTATCTGAAAATATGTGACCAATGTATTTTACTTCAGTTTTACCACAACTGACAGTTTTTTAAATTAAAAAACTTTAAGTCATTAAAAACTTTTATCATGTTCATCTTTTGTACTACCCCAAACTATTAGATCATCTACTAATATTTCAACTCCTTTCAATGTCTCCGAATATTTGCAGGAAACAATTTTGAAAGATTTCATTATCTGCCAAAAGGAAGGCGTTATAAAAGTTGTTAATAACGAACTTTTTTTATTTAACTTAATTTTGCCAAAATCCTGTATCTGCATCTAAGGTACTAAAGAATTTAGCATTTTAGCAGTTATTTCTTCAAAACTGGGTATAATATGATGTTGTCTTTTGATACACTTATTTAACTCAGTGAGATCAAGACAAATTCTTCTATCCCCATTGGGTTCCCTAGGAATTACTAAAGGAGAAACCCAATCAGTAGGTTCTTCCACTCTTGATATGGTTTTAGTTTTTAACATTTTTTCGTTTATGGTGTCTTTTATCTCTGATAAAAACAGACATGATTTTATTTTTCAATGTCTTATCTTTGTTATTTATGGGAACAGCACATAGTGCCCCATACCAATTATAGAGATCGAAAAATCCACATAAAGGTGTTAAGTGAATCTAAATTTAAAAAAATGGACATGGTGTCCTTTACCTCCGAGGCATAGATATGTTATTTCATTTGTTGTTTTGATTCCAATTCTTTCCGCGATTTTGTATTATTTTTTTCTTTGGTACATATAAATATTTATATAATGTGATACAGGCTGCCACAGATTTCTTTATCCTTTTACGTATACCAGTATACTTATTTTTTTAAATTAGTAGTGTTCGTGAAGTACTATGATTGATTTCCTCCCAGGAAGATCGTTATATACATCCCAGCAACCTGTGATGCGCCGTGCATAAGTTATATAATGTCCAGGTGCTTTGTTCACACCTGGGCATGGCTTATGTTCATTAGAGTGGCCAACGTATTCTATTACAGCCAGTAATGTGTACGGTACTTGATGAATTTGAACTCTTTCCGGTTGTTTCCGAATGTTGACCTATCGTCAACATTCCTAGCCACTCAGGAGGTCCAAGATTTGTAGCTAGCCGGGACGATTGAAGACATTCAACATCGACGATGACGTGATTCCCCATTGTGAGATGTGAGCTTGGATGAAAAATTGTCACAATTGCATCTGCTACACAAATTTCTAAGCTCGACATGCCAGTCATGTAAAAAGGCTTAACATCGATATTTATGATAGCGGAACACTGGAGCTCTCTATAACTAACCACACGACGTACAGTCTACGACTCTTTCGAAAGACCATTCATCTTTTAACAGGCTGCCTATGTGATCACCCGCGTTACCTTCACAGTTGAGTTCATTGTCCGTAATCTGACATATTTCGCTCATTATTGCAGCTCTTCCCGTCTTCGCTTATTCACACAGCCCGATTTACTCATTGCTCTGATGAAATCAAAGAATCGATTTTCAGTAGATTCCATGTATTGATGGTAGTCTCGATAGGCTACAAGAAGTGCTTGAGTAAAAGTGTCAAATGGGTATGTATTACGGAGGTATATTACTTGACGATTCAATTAAACTGGAAGAAGAAGTGAACTGTTTTGTAGAAGCAATACGCAACGCTCGGTCGCCGATAGAAGTTTTCAATGTCTGGACATGATCCTAAATACTTACCATGTTTAGTTTTTTTTTTTCTGTCTCATCCAATCCTCTGTTTCGTTCAGGAAGGTATTTGGTTGCCATCAATTGTTGGAATCTGGCGTTTTTGAATCTAGCGCACGTTGCGCAGCTAAGTATTATTTGTTTTATTTTGCAATAACCGTTTGGTTTCCCTCGTGTAATAATATTTCGTGATAATATCGCAAAATTAATCGAGTTACGTAGTGTTTTGTCGGTAACAAAAGAGGATGTTTTTGTGCGAACGGTATTTTTTGCATTTTCCAGCCTACACGTACTAAACCATTTTCATCTAGAACCGGATTCAGTTGTTTAATGGTTTTGCTTTTTAAGAAAGTTAAATTACCGTATTTTTTCAATGTTTCAATTTCCGTGTTAAAAACATTGTTGGGGCCTTATTGGCCGTTTCTTTAAAAGGCGAACTTCCAATTCCGTGGACTGTATTTAAATGGCGGAATTTTATTTCCCCTGACAAATGCAAATGGACGGTTTAAATAACATGTGATGTACAGAATCGAACGTATGATATAATTATATATATAAATCGAGTTAACAAGTTGATGAGTATCGGCTTTCTAATGTAGGTTTTAATCGAGGGAAAGAACAGGCTAGATGGGAATAGTCAGGGAAATCTCGACGGTTCACCTGGTGAAAGTCTGACGATACTTTCCAAACCTGTTTATCACTTATGTAATGAGCCATTTCAAATTTATATAATTATTATACGAAATTACTTAACTAAACTACTAAATGTTCACTCTAAACTTATGTAGTATTACAAAGCGAAAACAACACAATGATTTTAATTTAAATTATTGTTCGAAATAGAATATTTTACACTAAAAAATATCCTAGGTGTATCTTACAACTAAAAAATAACGAATATGAATCTTTTCTAATGCTCAATGCTTTTATCAAAATACATTTTTAGTTTTAAAATCAAAAACAATTATCCCATATATAAGAAAACTAAAACCAATTGCGCATAATTCTGATTCAAAAAGCAAATTATTACAAAATATAATTAATTCCAACTATTTATAATATGAAAACAGGGGCGTAACCAACCGTCTAATTGAACTAAACCTATAATGAAATAAAGCGCATTTACCAATTCTGTACAGGATAAGTAATTAGTTAATTTTTGCATTGCTTTTAAAGTTTTTATGAATCGGAAGCAGTATGCGTAGGTACTCATAAGTTTATTGAAGTTTGAAAAACGATTAAACGTTAAATTCCATTTGTTTTCTACATGTGCGCATATAGCGGCTTTTCGGAGTTCTGATAAATATTCTATGTTTTTCTGATTAACAGACTTCTATTTAAATTAAATAAATAAAAATTCTTAAAAATCTTAATTATATGTAATTCTTAATAAGTTTTTATCTGTAAACTAAGAGTAATTTTATTAGTTTAAACATAATAACCATTGAATTAACAAACCTACGATAAACTAAATTAAGTTACACTATGAAGACAATTCGTAAATGACAACTATTAATTATGTATGTTGACTGACCAAGTAATTAGAAATGTGTAGGTTCATATGGTTACCTGATAATATTAATAGATGCACGGCCATCTATTACATCCCCCCTGTTAAGTTGACCATTCAACCAGGTATGGTCAACGGAACTAATTGGTTTGTGTGAAAAATTTTATATTTCTTATTTGTTTTTACTTTAAATAATAATGGTGAAATTTGTTCAATGGCTTAGAACGGACCATCTCTAATTGTGTCCAATTTATTTCTATTCAGTTTGTTTCCTTTTTCTACATATACTAGTTCACGAATTTTAATCGTTTCATCTCTTCTATTCTTATCTATTCTTTGTTTATTATTCTGATGGTTTTTTTTAATACGTTCAATTACTATCTTTCTTATTTCTTCTAAATCAACTTATTTATCTTCTAATCTATTAATTGCTGTTCTTGTTCCATATAATAAAGTTACAGGAGCATATCCAGTCACTAAATGAATCGAACGATTGTATTCTCTTGTTGCTTCTTTTTCTATTGATGTCCATGATGTTTTTTGATCACGGTTGTTTTCTTTAAATTTACAACGAATTCTATTGACCATTGTTTGTCCAACACGTTCACAAGTACCATTAGATAAAGGATGTTCAACTGGTATAAAATATTTAATTTGATTATTTTTAAATAATCTTTAAAATCTCTTTAATTAATTGCTGTATATTGATCAAATAAAATTTGTTGAATTTTGCCCTCTTTTTGTACCTTCTTTACTAGGTTGATGAAATCTTTTGCTTTTTGTGTTATAGACGTTGTAGTCCAAACATGCTTGGACAGATGATCTATCAAAACGTGTAGGTATTTTTTTTGTTGAATTGTTTTCCGAAAATCCACCAATTGAATCAAGAGACATTGTTTGAAATGGCATAACTGGTGATGAAAATCTTTGTTACAATCCAATTAGTCTTCTTTTTCTTGATTTGTTTTAACATGATCTGTATTCGTTCTCAATGATTTTGTTCAAATTTTTGCTTGTATATAATGGTGCAATCGTATCAATCATACAACATATACCAATATGACCATAATCAAGATGTACTTCATGAACAAGTTTCTTCATTAACTTCACTGAAATTATGATTCTCTTTCGATCTCTTTTTTTTTTTGTATTTAATTGTTTCACCATCGATTATTTTCTCTTCAAATTCTATTAGATCACTTGTCTTTTGGTCTTGCTCAATTTCTTCTAAACTTAACTGTTAACAAATTAACTGTTCTTATTAAATCTTCTTCTACAAAACTTACCAACACAGGATTACGTTGATAATGCATCAGCATCCAAATTGTTTTTACCTTGTTGATAGATTACCTTAAAATTGAATTGTGATAAGAATAGAATTATGTTACCAAGGTAAGTATCTAGTCGAACTTTTAGGTTGAGGTTCTCCAAAGGCTTGTGATCGCTTAAAACAATGAATTCATTTCCACTTAGTAAATGTTGCCAATATAATATTGCTTCTTTAATTGCTTGCTTCAATATAACTTGCATCTTTTCTTAATTTGTCGCTTACTTTTAATTTGTGTGAAAAATATGCCACTAGTTGTAGTTGAGCATTATCATCTTCTTGTTTCATGACTGCTGCAACACCAACCTTAGAAGCATCGGTATCATTTTACTTGGATCAAAAATACGTAATACTGGTTCAGAGCATAAACATTGTTTAATATCATTGATATTCCTCTGTCCAAGTGAATTTAGCATCTTCTTTTAATAGATCATGTAAAGGTGCAAGGCGATTTGAACAATTCTCAATAAATTTGTAATTATAATTCACCTTGCCTAGAAATTGTCTCAATTGTTTCTTTGTTGTTGGTGGTGGATAGTGTTTTACTGCAATAAGACGATCTTTTAATGGTTTACCGTGTTTTTACTGATTTGATGACCTAAAAATTTAACAGAACTCTTGATCCAATTACACTTTGATTCTTTTAATTTAAATCCTTCTTCTTCTAGGGCTTTAAAAAATTTCTCTAATTGAATAAAATGATCAGTTATTGTTTTTGAATAGATTATTACATCATCTGAATAGTTTGTACAGAATGAACTTAAGCCTTTTCGTCTAATCATGTTTGCAACAACTCGATTAAAGATGATCGGTGCATTCCGAAACCCAAAAGGAAGGACTTTTCAGGTAAATTGATTATATTCTGTGACGAATGACAGTTTATCTCTGTCATCTTCATGTACTGTAATTGTCCAAAATGCAGATTTGATATCTATAACAGTGTGATGAATAGATTGAAAATAATAATCACTTATTTTCATTAAATGCAAAATTATACTTTATTTATTTATCAACAAATTACTTTTACAAAATACATGAATATTTCGATGTATCAAATGTCAATACCAATATAAAAATCCCCTTTTTTAACTGTCTCAGGTCACTAAGTTACCTTCTATTATTATTATAAAAAACCAAAACAGAAACTGTCTCAGGTAACTGAGTTAACTTTTATTATTATTAATTATTTCTCATTTTTATTATTTATCTAGTGTGGTTCTTTACAAACAGAATAATATACGCAGTCACGTGTTTTTTCAATTACATCCTCAATTCGAGGCATTGGATAATTTTCCAGCACCACCAATTGGTTCAACTTTCGCAAATCTAAACATAATCTTGTTTTATTATTTTCATTACCTTCTTTTTTGTAAGCCAATGTTATTGGAGATGCAAACGGTGAATTGGATTCTTCAATTAAATCTGGTTTTAGTGATTGTTTAATTTGCTCATTTATTTCGTTTCTATCTTTTGCTGAATAACGATATGTTCTTTGTGTAATAAATTTCTCTTCTTTTAATTTTACTCTTGCTGGTTCTGTTTTCACCCGACTAACATTATACTTATTTGTGGCAAAACAATGTTTGTACTTTTCAATTAATTTCTTAATTTGTTCTTCTTCTGCTGGTGTCAATACATGTTTTTCAGTGTCTTCACACATAAATTAAAGATTGTAGACGGTTGTTGTTTTTCAATGATTGTTAATTTAGTGTACGTGTTCGATTTTAAGTTCTTTTGGTGAATATCTAATTGTTCATCTTGTAACAATCTAAATTTCTTAATCGCATCTAATCCAGTTAACAATTGATATTTAAATTCTTCATTTTTGACCACAATGGAATTAATATAACTGGTTATTTTTCCAATTTTTACCTTTAAATATGCCCGTCATTTGCTAAAAGAATGACCAGATATCGTTTTTAATAAACGTTTATCTTTGAAAAATTTTAATTGTAATTTATTTAATAAATCTTCATTAATAAGAGATACATTGCTACCTTTATCGTACACTGCTGACAACTGTTTATCTTTAATATTAACGTTTATTTTTATCAAATCAATTCTTTTAGTCGGGTTGATTAGTTTTTTTCTTGTTGGCTTTCATCGTCTGAATTATCTGATTCTTCTTCAATTTTATTAATCTTAATATCATTATTGTTGCACCAACATTTTTCTTTTGGATGAAAACGGCCAGGCTTATTTAATTTAATACAAATTGAGCATTCTTATTTTTTTACCATCTTCTTTTGTTTGTTTTGATTATTATCATTTGTATCTTTCTTTAAATAATTATTTGGTATATTTCTTGGTGAATCTAATTTAGTAATTTCTTCAAGTAATGTAGCTGCAGTTGCAATATCATCTTTCTTTAATTTATCTTGTATCGCCATTGGTAAACCAATTGCAATCACGTGAATCATAGACAAGTCTGTCATTTTTGGTTCAATCTCTAGTAGTAAACGTTGCTTTTTAAAGCAAAATTTATCAATTTACCAGATTGATACTTATATGCATAACGTATTACTTGCCAATTTATAAAACCGAACACCGATAGAAATGATTTTTTCCATAGATTCCAGTCTTTATCACTATGTTTAATGTGTAGTGCATTGTACCAATCGTTTGCAGTTTCTTTTAACAAATATTTTAATGCTTTAATCTTCTCATCTTCTGTTAAATTCTTGTGTACACATTCTATTTCAAATCTATCAATGAAATCTTCTAGGTTATTTTTTTCATCAAATTTATCAACATCCATTTCTTTCACAATATCTTTTAATTGTTTACGATTACTTTCATTCAATTTCATCTCTAAACATTGCTTTAGTTAAAGCTTGACTAAAGCTTTAACTAATTTAGTTAAAGCTTGAATACCTGATTGATCACTACCTGCATTTTCATTTACTTTATAAGAAACTGGATTATTTAAATCACCAGGTTCATAATGCTTCAAGCAAATTTTCTTGGAATATCGGATTATCTACTTCATCAAAATACGTCTTTTTTAATGTATCATCCAGTTTCACATTCACATGTCGATATTGATCAAGTTTAGTGATTGCCTTCATAGTTTGTTGCACAGGTTTAGCTTTACCTAATTCAACGTGATATGAAATATGTTGTAACCCCACTGGTATTCTAGACCATTCAAATTAACTCTTGTAATTGCAGGACCTAATTGATTTGTATCCACTGTTTTAATCTCAATTTTAAATTTAGCAATGGTTGCCATTTTGCTTGTCCAAATAATTTAGTTTATGTAATAATAATGATTCTTAATAAGTTGTTATCTGTAAACTAAGAATAATTTTATTAGTTAATAATAGTTTAAACATAATAACAATTAAATTAACAAAATAACAAACCTAAGATAAACTAAATTAAGTTACACTATTAAAGACAATTCGTAAATGACAACTATTAAATTATGTATGTTGACTGACCAAGTAATTAGTACCAATTGACCAAGTATTTGACATTATGTCTAGTAAATTCTCCGAGTTCTCCGAAAACAAATTAATTTAGCCTCTGATAAAGTAAGAGATGTTACTCTGGCAACTTGTACATTGCATAGCGTTCTACTTCAACACATTATTTGTGCCAAGGTTCAGTTGATTATGAAGAGCAAAGTACTCACGAAACAATAAATGGCGGAATGAACCTCTATCGGAAGGAGCATTGTTTCCATTATAGAGGGGCCAACAGCGAAATTATTGAGTCTTCCAGAAAGATGTGTGGGACGATTTTTCAATACATTTCATGTCAACTGATTGATGAAGGCAGTATCGATTTCTATCCTGAATAGCAATAAAATTTCAAATTCGCCCCATTTACCTTGATCAGTTTTTTTGTATTATAAATACGTATTTCGACTACAAAGTAGTCATCATCAGTATATATTAGCTAGTCGTAATTTACTCTTTGACAATTAGAAATAGATAGAAAGTCGAGATCAATAGACAAAAATAAATATAAATAGAAAATTAACTAAATTAAAATACACAAAATTTTAAAATATAATAAATATTAAATTATATTGAAATTATTCTTGTTAAAATTTTTCTTCATTCACATTTATTCCTGTTAACTTTATTTACTCTTATTAAAATTACTCTTATATTGCCTCAGGATATGTTACTCGTTGCTAACTTGAGTGAAACTGTCACCAAGTTAGCAACGAGTAACATATCCTGAGACAATATAAGAGTAATTTTAATAAGAGTAAAGTTAACAGGAATAAATATAAATGAAGAAAAATTTTTACAGTTTAAAGTTATGTAGGTAATATTTCATTTAACTGTCGTTACAGAAGTGTCCGTTCACACGATAGCGTGTACCAATGGGCTGCGCGTGACTCGATTCTTGTACATTTTTTATTTTTAGTATATACTTTTTTAAACCAGTCCAAGTGAGTCAGCGTCCAAGGCTTTATGTCTACATATTTGAAAACTGGGAGCTTATGGGTTCGAATCCCGACATCGGCAGTTTAACAATTTTAAAAAAAGAGGCGTTTAATTGACTAAATTGACGGCGTATGGACAAGAACGGAGTAACCGGTTATGCTTGAGAAGGTTTTCCTATTAGAGTCGGCTGCAGCCGCATATCCTGTCTACTCACAAATTTCTTCCACTCCACTCACATCCTAACGCATCACAATGGACCTTACGGTCGAAGTGTAGCCCGTCTAGGGCAGCCTCTATAATTTTTTAATTAGTTTCAAGTTTTATTGATAGTTTTTTATTTGCCGTAATAGGTTTATTAATTAATTTTAATAACCTATTACTGACTTTTTAACTAACTTTTACTCTTTTTTTTTATATTTTCAATCTAAAGTTAATTAATTTTTAATTAATTAATAACACATGTACACTTTAAAAAAAGAGAAGCTGACCTATGTTTAAATAATATTGCAGTACTCTTATCTGGTAATATAATTTTTTTACTAGTTTCATTGATATGTTGCACAAATTTTAAATTTTGATCTATATGAATGCACAGGAATCTAGTAGATTGACTTATTTTTAGGCCATTATTATTTAGCCCTATTTCCGAACACCTGATTTCGCGTGATTGATTTATTCTAAAATCCAGAAAAGTAGATTTTTCTCGATTGTATATCAATTGGTTCTTGTAACACCAAGCTTTAAAATCATGAAAAACCTTATTGGCTGAACTAATGACATCGTCTGTAGTTCGAGAGCTGACTAGCACAGTCACGTCATCAGCATACATTAAAATCTTATTTTAATAATAAGTCATTAATATATCAGTTAAAAATCAATGTCGACTAGAAATTTTATGCGCATCAAACAAAATTTTATTAATTTATTGTAGGATCGGCTATACTATACCTTCGTTAAAAAACCAATTCTATGATTTCTTCATTTATTAATACTAGTTGAATTATTGTCTTAATTTGACTTCCAAATTTCGTTTCCACTCTTTCCAATTTAAGCACCTGGGTATGCTGTGGCTACGCAGACATACAAAACCACAATGCTAACAAGTCACGAGCCTTTTTATTGTTTTTATGCTTAGAAACGATAAAAATTAAACTGCTTCTTGCACCAGGTGCAACCAAAGCACAGTGCAAGGCGTTATCTCACCAAATTCTTCCTGTACCACGATTTGGGAAACACGGGTTGAGTCTAATATAAAAATGTGATCAACGGAAATGAGTATGATAATTTTGTTGCAATGTAGTCTTTATCTTTAACACAGTCTTAACTCAAAAAACACGTCTTAACTCACTGACGCCAACTCTGTTAATAAATTTGTTTATCGATTTGAATTCAAAAAAATTATTGATTGTAGTTAATTATTTGAAGATTTAGTTCATACAGATGCGTTATATATTTTAATAATTTTTTATTTTAATATTATTTAATATTTGTTTAATAATACGACAATCGGTTTTGTCACTATATTTTGAATAAAAGAAAGTTATAATATATTCACTATTCATTTTTACCGTTTGAAAACACTCAACAGTATAACTTTAATTATCTATAAACACTGTGTATTTATAGGTAAAGTCTGAAAAGGCAAGTATTTAAATATAAAAAATAATAATTTATTTCTTTTATAATTTATTATTTTTTTAAATATTAATGTACAATATATTTATGATTGAAAATGAGTAGAAATTAACTCCTTAATATTTAAATAATGATCCGGGTTTTCAGTTTGTTTTATAGCTCGTAAACTAGTTGAATCTTGATCTTTCCCTGAATTCCTACACTTTGGCCATTTGCAGTACTTTCAATATTTTCGAAAGTCCAATTCCATAATTTTTATCAAGTAAATTTTTATGAAAAGTATGCTAATTTTATATAATTTACTATATATGAGTAAATTTTATAGTGCTCCGGTAAAGCAAAATATATTGCTGTTTCCACACATTCTCTTACATAATTTTCCAAACTATTTTTCAATAAATGTTCAAACACAAATTTTTTAAATTCTGTGGATTCTACTCTACAGACTGGTTCCAAACGATTTTTTAACCACTTGCAAAACTTTTCTTTATGCTTAATTAGACAACTCATCAATAAATAATTGTGGTTATTTTCCATTGTTTAAAGCGAATGTGTATTTAAAATTTCCATGATGTGATTGAACAATATTTAAAAACTAAAACAATTTTTACTATGATAGTCTTTTATACCAAAATTCGGACAATTTTTATCATCAGAAATATCCCAAGGTATTATAAAAGTAAAAATAGAAATTAAAAAAAAATATTTCTATTTGAATGAAAATTTAGTATTACAATACATATTTCAAAAATTTGCGATTCCTCCACTTGAGGTTCAAAATGCTTAATGATTATTTGCCAGCTTCTTCCTATGGCTTATTCAACACGCATAAATGATGGTGTTGAATTGATCGCATGAATTATTTGGTCGGTTAACATACTGAACCGACTGGGTAGAAATACCGATTCCACAAGTCTCCATCTGTAAACATTTCCACCGTCGCCTTGATTTGTTCCCCATACTACTTGGTACCAATTCTTTCTACATTTATTATGAGTATTTTTTCCTTCACCGGTAAATCTTTTATTTTTCTGGCGATCTTCAAACAGCAACTCTCTAATAATTAACAATCAGTTGCATCATTTGTTTTTTTTTTGTACTCCTCTGAATAATATTTAAAAAGTAAAGCAGTTTTTGATATTTAGTTTTTGATAATTATCTTATATAATACTCTTTTTATACAATTTATAATACTATTTTTATAACTTTTTTCAATAAATGTTCAAAGACAATTTTTTCAAATTCTGTAGATGCTAGTCTACAGACTGGTTCCAAATGATTTTTGAACCACTTGCAATATTTTTCTTCTTACATGGTAATAATAATAATATTAATTAATATTACTAAGGTAGTATCTTTTATGAAGCTTTGACATCAATAATTTTTTAATAGTATTTATTAAATGTTTTTTGGTTCTACTTTGATTGGTAATGATAATGAAGTTATTTGTTTTAATTCGTTATAAAGCGTAATGGGATTTATTTATTTATTTTTGTAATTTATTTATTGTGCTCAGTTGCTGAGGTTATATGCACATAAATATTATTCAGAGATTCATTGTTACCTAAAACTAGGTTATATAGATTCATGCCTTTTAGAGTTTTAAAGTTAAACAGTATTTTTATTGTGTTTTCATTATCCCCTAGTAGATATCCACTTAAAATATGTTTAACACTTAATTGCACATTAGTTTTTTAAGATTAGCAATTTGATTGGGTTTGAGGTGAATTTCTTGGATACATACAATCGTTGGATCTAGTGTTTGTGTTAGGAGTTGAATTTCATCAATGAGTTGGATATATCCGTTGCAGTTCCACTGTAACGGCCATTATGAGAGCCGAGATGTTATGACAAAGTCGTAACATCTTCTGTTTGACAAACAAAGCAGTACCAACGATCTTTCAGGATTCTCATCAAAATTATCATCAAAGGAACTATCAGCGTATGGCACAACATCTTCGTTCTTTGATTCCGTTTCTCTGTCATAATTCTTATTTTTACCATTTTTTCCCTTTATTGGTTTTCTTATGGAAGTATTGGCTTTTCTTATCTTTTTGTTTCGCATCTTGTTTGACTTTCATATCTTTTTTTTCTTTAGTTTTTCATTGAGTCTTCTTAGTTTTTTTAATAAAATAGTTGCGTCATCTTCTGTGTCACTTTTCTCAAAAACTCTTTATTTAATACTTTTTTAACGTTTGTCTTCTTACCACATCATTACTCTTAACATTTGATTGAGTTTCCTTACTCTTATTCTTTGACTTTGTAATGTTACTACATTTTTCATTATTAGCATTGGATATTTCCTTCGTTAGAGTTTCAGTGAGATTTTCATTGTTGCAATTTTCTTTATCAGGTGTCATTGTTATTATTTTAGTCTTGCCGGGCTGACGACCTCGCCGAGCTATCTTTCTAGAAGCTGCTTTCGGAAATGGTCTTACGTTTTCTGGAGTGATCAATACTTTAGAATCTTTTGAAGTAGACTGGATCGGTGAGGCAGTGCATAGTTCCAGGGTATTGTGCTGTGTGGGTCCCATAAATGTGGGTCTCACTAGATATAATCGGCGTCGCCAGAAGGGATTATCACGACAACCTAACGGTAATACCCTCGACAAACCAGGTATGGTATGCAAAATTGTTCATCTACGTGGTGTTAATGTACAATCCGGGTGGATTTATTATTGTTATTTTATAAACAATTTTTCGCCCGATATGTCTCGTATCGATTCCATAAAACATAAGACCGTTCCTTGTTTTTTTTTATCCCTCCATAACAAATTTTTGCATTATCCTGTTTACAGTTTTTAATAGTTACAGTTCCGTGTAATTACCGCTATAGTAATAGCTGTTCACACGGTTTTTTTTATCATTAATATATCAGTTTTTGTTTTGTTTTTAAATTTTACATATTCCAATAATTTTTAATTTCTTGTGTCTGTATTTTTCTATTTTTAATTTTCAATTTTTCTCCCCTCTCTCTAAATGTCAATCATCGTATTTATAATTTATTCGTTTAATAGTTTTATTTTGTGCACACCATTCCAACAACCAGATCTGTATTTTTATTTTTTGAAAATTAAATCCGGAACCATTCGAGAACGGTTCATTCTCCCCCGCTTCCGGATGAAATACCACTGTGTTTCACTAATTATATATCCACCCCTCCCCCTGTCATTGTAAGGTTTAAGGTCATCAATGTGAGCTTTGTAGCGTACCTTAGTTTCCAGGTCTTCGAGGTCGCATGCCACGAAGGTAGTTAATCGAATAATTCTTCTTGGGGTCGACCACCTAGGAATGAACTTTCTAGCCTCGTTGATTTGGGGGCATACATGGACCTATTGGAGGACAATCTGTCCTTCTTGGTATGTGTTTTCTGGTGGACGTTTAGCGTTGTGAAAACGAATGAATTATTCGAATCAATGAATTCTAATGAATTATTCCCCATGACTAGTGTTTTAATTGTCTTTGAAACATTAATTTTACAAGAACACATTTTACTTAGTACATTAAAGCACTACTGATACAATTAGTTGTTGAACTGTAGTATAGTGGCCTAGTGCAGGCGCAAAAGTCCATACCAAGCTTGACTCGTCCAAACCAGACTCGAAAACGTCCGACATAAAAAAAATTCATTAATAACGTCAGGAAGGACTCACCCTGTTTCTGAAGCCGACGAATGCATTTATTTTGGAGTTGAGTTCAAATAATACTCGGAATAAATATTCGCAGCATATAACTTTTGAAATCACGCTAACTTGTATGCGATGTTTAAGGCAGTTATCCACTAAACACGTAATGGACCCGATGTTTTAGTGATACACGCAGAATCAAGAATGGACCACGTGGTGATATTTTATTTCGCAATTTCATGGATGCTGGATATGAATGAAATTAATGCTTCGGCGTTTTCATCATTTTATATTTGATATTGGTATGCAATGCGTTACCGTCCATTTTAAATTTCCAATCTAACACTTTTTCATCTTTTGCAGGTATTGATGAAACCTGAAAACTTACATTATTCACCTTTTCGAGAAGCACTACTGAAATATCCAAATTCACTGCCATTGCTGATTGCAAAACATCTTGGATACCAGAATTGGTTGCTTGCGAATGAGAACTCGAGGCGTTTGAATTCAATACGTTCTGTAGTTCAGTGGAAAAAATCGACTTCAAAACCTCTTCATGTGCTTAAACTGGTTCCGTGGATGATGGACGAAATGATGGAATATTTGGTTCTTGCCTGGTGTTACCATGTGTAGGATACCCGTGTTGTTTGGCTGGTGACCCTTTTTTACTTCCCGACATTTTGTTTTAATTTGAATAAAAATTTAAATTTTTGTGTGTTATTTTAATTTTTATGTGATTTTAAGATTTTAATGTGTGCTTTTTATTTTAAATGTATATTAAACACTCGTTATTCAAATTTTAAATGTTTTTTATTTGGTACGATACCGAACTAGTTAAATAAACGAACTACCGAATAATTACAAAATATTTATTCCGTGTTTTTGTGAAAATCTTTATTCTTGGACAAAGCAATTGATTGTGAATTTTCTTTTACAATATAAGTTTCCCGGACGATGCACCAGTTTTGAAACACAGTTTGATCTTAAAGTGTTTCAATGGAAATTGTTCATTTAATTTTAGTTATTAGAAAATGATAAAAATAATAATAATATTTATTCGTTCTCTTTTAACAATACATTATGTGGACCGTGCTTTTAGACTTGAACGCCAACTGGTGACAAAAAAATCAACTATATGGGAGTATTTATTCAAATTTTATATGGAATTTTTTTGTTGTAAATATTATTAATTAATAAACTAATTTTTTGTAAAATGTCAGTGTCAAAAAAGATTTGTTGTATCCGTGGGGTGTACCTGGATGTCACGTAGGAAACGCGGAATTGATACATTAGTAAAATTTTATAAATTTAATAAGTGGATAAATGCAGTAAAATATTACATGCAGTAAAAAATTTGTAGTGCAATGAAAGAAAAATGTTTTTTTATCATGTGAAACGTTTTAATTTTTAATGGTTATTTTAGTTTTCTGATGTTAAAATTTTTTGGACACGAGGATCTGCAGTGCTAATTTTTTTAAATAATAAAAAATCGGAGCCTCCATTCCTTCCAGCGTATGTTCCTTCAAATTTTCCTGAGGAGGATAATATTAAATCATCACTCTAGTCTTTACGACGTTTTGAACGACAACAAAAACGTCAATCAATAAGAAGTTACACTAATCAGGGCATAGCAATGGAGCAAGCTGTTTTTGCAGAACCGAATTATACTGATATAAACGATTTGAATGTTATTCCGACAGTTGCTCATCGAAGTATATGTTGTCAAACTGAGGAGATAGTGGATAATACGTCGAATGATTTGATGTTTTCTTTCTGTAATTTGGATTATCGAGATGGTTTAAGTATTGCTGCAGTACAAGTCAATATTCCAATGAAAAAGACAATAGACAAGATTTGTGAAGCAAACATGCCGACTTTAAAAAAAAATGTTCGAGACTCTAGTTGTGATCCAATAGTTATAAACCTGATGAAACCACTGTGTAATGGTTTTTATGGATTTTCTTCAATTACTACAGACGAATCTATGAGTAGCTTAGTTGGTGTAACATTATCTATATTTTTGTTTCTTTTAATCATACTTCCAGATTCTAAGACCTCGAAAATAGATAAAAAAACAAATTTATTAATTACTTTAATGAAATTAAAGACAGGTTTGTCATTTACAACGATATCTGTTCTATATAATATCCATCGTACTACGGTACAACGAATTTTTAGAAAACATTTACAACAGTTGAGGGTATTGCTGCCAGAAACATTTAAACGACATTATCCTAAAAAGCGTGTCATTATAGATTGTACATAAATAAATACTGAAGTTCCTCCCGAGGTTAAGCATCGAGTTCTAACGAATTCCGATTACAAACATCACCACACAGTGAAGTTTATGGTGGGTTTTACTCCGAATGGGTTTGTAAATTTCGTCTCCAAGTGATATGGTGGTCGTGCTAGTGGCTGCCTCATTACCAATGATTGTGGTATAGTTGATCTACGTGAATCTGGTGATGTGGTACTGGCAGACAAAGGTTTCCCACAAATAAAAACAGAAGTAGAAAAAAATACTGTTTTCGTAATGCCTCCATTCTGCAATAAAGACCAATATACGCCAGAAGAAGTGGATGAAACATACAATATTGCATCAGTGAGGATACACATTGAACGAGTTAACCAACGAATTAAGGACTTCAATATTTTTTCTAAAGTTCCTGTGTCATTATTTCCTCACATTGATGCAATTGTTTTTGTAGTGTGTGCTTTGATAAATATTGAAAAACCATTATTTAAAGAATAAATCAAATTTTGCTTCACATTGCTTCTGTGAGGATACATATTATTGAATTAATAAATGTTCGAAAGCCATTGTTTAAAGAAAAAGAATAAGTTAAGCTTTTTAAGAAAATTGTAAATATTTACTTTACTTTGTTTACTTTAGTTGCTATAAATTTCTTTAACAAAACTAACATGTATACTTTAATTTAAAATTTCTTAAACATTACTTAAGTACTTTCTGTAACGAATAAGTAATTTTTTTGTATTTTAATAAAATTGTGTATTTAAAAAAATTAAATATATATATATTTAGTTTAAAAAAAAAATTGGTGTTTAGTTTTAAAAAAAAAATTGGTGTTTAGTTTTAAAAAAAAACTAAACACTTTATAGAAAATAATTGAATTATCAATTATTTTCATAAATATGAAATTAAGTTAATTTAGTAATTTTAATTAAAAGAGGTATTATGATGTATTTTTAAAAAAAAAATAATGAAAACTAAATATACGGTACTTTAGAAAAAAAAATCCAAAGCAGAGTATTGTATGTGGAATTATGAAAATTGGAAAACGATCGGTGCTAACGCGATACACGTAAATATAAAAAAAATAACACGTTGAACCGAAAGTCTTTCAATAAAAGCTGGGCCCATTAAAAAAGATAATATTGAGATAGTAAGATCTTTACTATCCAGTAAGTGTCTAAGTTATCGACTAGTGATTCGAATCAGAAATACTGAAAATAAAAAAAGTACAAAAAAAAGAACAAAACAAAATATATGTAAAAATAAAATATATGTAAAAATAAAATATATTTGAAATAAATAATTTTTCATTTAATATGTTGATAGTATAACTATCCTTAAAATACTTAGTTTGGTTGTACAAGTTATAAAAAAAAATTACATGAATATGTACTAGATTGAACTGTAGTAAAAAGAAATATCGTATAAAAAAAAAAAAACGACACTACAGTAAAAAAAAATGTTCAAATATGTCTGATTTGCAAAAATATAAATATACACTACAAATTTAATTCAGATACATAGTTGTATATAAAGGGGACTTTACGCTTCTGTAAAGAAAAACTACAAGGCCAAAAATACCAAGCGTATACAAAACAATATAGTTATAAATTAAAAAAGTCATTGCATATTCACATAAAATACATAAATTGTACAGCCAAAATGTGTATAGAATGTGTATTGAAATGTGACAAGTTTGAAAAACCACAAGTTTCGGAATGGTGAATTAAATAAATTATACAAAAAAAATATACTTAGATACAATCAGATAGAAACCATTAACTCGCCTATTCGACACTTCAGCACAATCCATAATAAATATCCAATTTGTAAATTGAAGAAATAAAAATTCAAAATACCATCTGATTAATTCATGTGAGACAACTACTTTTAGTAACTGTCTGAGCCAACTAATTTTAGTAACTGTCTTGAGACAAGTACTTTTTGTAACTGATTTGAAATATGTGCGGAAATATCGAAGTAAGCTTGGATATACGCAAGTCATATCCGATCTAAGTAAATGTTTGTTGAAATTATGTAAATTCTCAACTCGCATAAACCAATAATTATATAAATTATTATTTTTTGAATAATAAAAATATGAAAACAAAATAATAATAAATTTTAAACAGTGGTGTACTAAAAAAAATTATTCTCCACTCCAGGGGGCCAAAAAAATTAGCGACATGCTAATTGAAAAATATTAAAGCAAGAATGACACGAATAGATGAATGAAAAATCTTACAAATGTGGATTAGACGTGAAGATTTAAATACATTTAGATGTTTAATTAGGATGCAGTAACGTTACCATTCCCTTGATATCCTCTGAGATAGTATGGCCGAATGTTGTATATCGACATGCCGAAGGTTTTCTTATTAGACTTTGGAGCTTTTAGCCTAACTGAAGTTGGTGTAGTGAACTTTATTATCTTGTACGGTCCATTGAATTTTGAAGCGAATTTAGGTGCGATATTCTTGTTCATATTCGGGGCCAAGTTTTTTACCATGACCAATTGACCCACTTTATATTTAGACAGCGTTGGTTTATTTAAAGTTTGGTTGACTCGTTGTTGGTGAGCAATCTTTAACGCATCTTGTATATGTGCTTGTGATGGTTTAGCAGAACTCGTGATTAACTCAGTTAATTCGTTTATAATCACAAACGGCGTCATTAACTTTCTACCAAAATAAACTTCAGCTGGTGTTGAGTCGATTGTACTTTTGTAGGAGTTGTTGTAATTGAAAATTACAAAACTCAAAAATTTTGACCAATTTTTATGTTCTACAGAATATTCTTTGAGAATGCATCCTAAATTATATTTTATCTGTCGATTGAGGCACTCGCTCTTGTTCGAAGATGGTGTATAGCTCGAACAGTAGGCAGCTCTAATACCATTATTAAATAAGAAGGTTTTCCACTTGATCGACGCAAAGGCTGGTCCGTTGTCGGCTACAACAACCGTCGGATATCCGTTTTGCAGGAAAATCTTCTGTATCAGTGAAATGGCAACGTCACTGGTCTGCCTTTTACATGGAAAGGCGAAAGCAAATTTTGAAAATCCATCTACAATAGAAAAAATATATTTAAAACCTTCACTTGATCTAATAATAGGACCGATAAAGTCGACGTACAAAGTATGTAGGGTATACTCCGGCACGGAACTACTCAACTGAACCTTATCGTTACGTGTATATGGCCTTATAGCCTGGCACACTTTACAGGTTCTGACATAGTCCCTTACTTTTGCATAGAGGTTTTTGTAGTAAAATATTTTACTAATTTCACGGAATGTTTTAATTACTGAATTATGCGCAGCATACTTGGAATCATGATAATATCGAAGAACGTAATCGAGTAAATTATCTGGTAAAAATATACGTTTTAGTCGATTCCTTCCGACGAACTTATAAATTAACCCATTCTTTATGCAAAAATTAGGGACATTCATCTAAGCCTTAAGGTTTTGATAAATGATTTTACATTCGGGAGAGTTACGTTGCTCGCTTTTAATAGAAAGGTAATCAAAATTTGTATTAGCTAAAACGTTAATAAAGTTCAGTTGCGCATTGTTCCTGATTTCTTCATTCACCGATTCTAAGTCAGTTTGATCCAAAGTATTGGTTATCTTTTTTAAAAGGTTTGCATAACCTGGATCATTGCTATGCAACTCTTTAATTTTAATGAAATTTTTGCCTGAATCTTGATTTGAATCAGAAAATTTGTTCACTAACATATGGTCAGTTTCGTATAACCTAGATAGAAAATCGGCCATATTGTTCAATTTGCCCTTAATATGTTCCGGGGTGAAGTCATATCTCGAAATTTTAAGGATCCACCTAGATAATTTATTAAATTTATTGGGGGTATTAAAAATCCACAATAACGACCTGCAGTCAGTCTATAGAGTAAACTTGCGGTCGGTTAAAAAATCTTTAAATTTATCTAGGGCCGTTACTACTGCGAGAAGTTCTAATTCATGACTGTTATATTTTCATTCGGCTGGATTCAATTTTCGAGAACAGTACATAATGGGGTGCAAACCGTCATCATACTTTTGAAGTAATACCGCGCCCAGACCAGTAGCTGATCCGTCAGTTTGTAGCACAAAAGGTTTGTCAAAATTAGGATGTTTTAAGACAGGCGCACTTACTAAAGATTTTTTTTAAAGTAGAGATTGCATCAAGATGAACCTTAGTAATTTTGAACCTAACACCTTTCTTTTTTAAATCGTTTAACGGAGCTACAATCTGACTGAACATGGGAATATAGCGGGAGTAAAAAGCCGCAGCCCCAACTAGACGCATAACTTCTTTGACGTTTTTTGGAGTTGGCATGTCATTGATTGCTTGCACCTTAATAGGGTCTATAAAGCGTCCCTCAGCGGATATTACGCTACCCAACAAACGTACCCTCGACATACAAAATCGAGCCTTAGAAGGATTAATAGTGATACCGATAGACTTTATTTTAGTGAACAAGAGATTCAGGTGATTTAAATGTGATTCAATGTCGGGCGAATGTACAATTAAATCGTCATAATAAATAAGAAGAAATTTATGACGAAATTCTGCGAGACTGGAATTTAAAAAACGAGCTAATGATTGACTAGCCACCTTTAGCCCGAAAGGCATGGTATTGTACTCAAACAGACCATATTGTGTGACGATCGCGGTGACATGTTTCGAGTCATCTGATAATTTTATCTGATGAAAACTGGATTTCATGTCGAGGAGTGTAAACACTTTCGAATTACCTAAGCTAGCGAAAATATGAGCCATACTGGCTGAACTCATCGGATCAAACTCTATATGTTTGTTAACAAACCTATAGTCAGCGACTAACCGATAAGAGTCGTCTTTCTTTTTAACAAAGAAGACGGGTGAGCTATAATTAGAGTTCGAAGGAGAAAGTACCCCTTGTGTAACAAGCTCTTGAACATGCTCGTCCAAAAGTTTGGCTTTATCGGGTGCCAGATAGTAAGGAGCTTTAAAAACCGGAATGTTATCGATTAACTTAATTTTATATTCAAAACCCTTGGCAAGACCAGGAATGTCAGAAAAAATCGATTTAAATTTTTGAAGAAGTGTTTGCAACACTTTGGTTTGTTTGCTATTAAGATTTACTTTCGCTTCGACAATGGTATTAATAATTCGATTATTGTTACAAAAACCCGAAAACGGTATTTCAACATTAGGATGAAAATAAAATTTGATCGTCGACTTAAAGAAGTCCAAAATGATGTTGCAATCTTTAAGTGTGGCAACACCTAAAATTACCTCAAACGGTAATGAATCTACTATAAAAAAAGTTTGAGTCCATGAAAAATTAGCCAATTTAAAATGAAGTTTCGCAGTTAAATTACATTTTAAAAAATTATTTCCCGGCAAAGAAATAGTTTTATCAATTGATTCGGTGACGATGTTTCTATTGTTAGATTTTAACTTATTAAAAGTCGCAGTTTTAATAGCATTAACAGTAGCACCGGAATCAAAAAGTGTTAATAGAGGATAACCTTGAATGAAAATGGTTTGTAGAGGTAAAATAGTATAATTTAAAATAACATCATTAATAAGAAACTTGGGGTCTATTGCGAGTTTTTTGGAACCGTAGTACTAACATTTATATTATGCTTCTTTCTTTTAAAACAAAATTTAAAATTGTGATTAGTACCTTTACAGAAAGTACAAAAAAGTTTAGTGTCATTATGCGTATTTTGAATTGAAGTAACGTTTACACTGACGGGTGTTGTAGTTATTCGCGCTTGAATTTCCTCAATTTTAGTGATTAGTTGATACAAATCTTTATAAGTATCGGGAATTTGATATAAACCAAGAATAGTTAGGACAGAATTATTGGCATGAGCAAAAATAATTTGTATGATTTCGGATTCAGATGAATCATTAAGTAGGATGTTCGCGAATTTTATTATTGAAGGAACAAATGTCGAAAATTTTTCAGTGTCAAGTTGATTTCGCCGGACCAATCTATCAATTAATATCTGTTTAGTCAAAGGTGGAATATAAACTTGTAATAAATTATGTTTAATATTTTGCCAAGACAAAGAGTCAGCCAAACAAGTAGACCAAAATGTTTGTGCGTTCGAAGCACACCTATTGATTAAAGATTTCAAAAGAACGTCTATAGGTAAAAAATTAATATCAATTAAATGTTGAGTATCGACAATAAACTGTATAATATTTTCTGGAACCGAAATGTCCAGAATAGTGATTTTATTTATAAAGGAATCTATACTCGGTTTTGCAAAAAAACTAAAATTTGAAGTTAATTGATTTGAACTAGTGTTATTATTTGATAGAGTAGTTGTTATTGTTGCCAAGGCATCGGTAATGCTACTAATCTGCTTGCTTTGCTGTTGTATTTGTTGCTGTACATCCGAAACGTGCAGCACTGACGCATGGAACTGTTGAGCTGTAGTCTGCATCTGCGTAGTTAGTTATAGCCGCTAAGTTAACCGCTGATACTTGATGAGGCGTGATGAATAAGTCATCTGGTGAAGCTGGAGGATCGTCATCTCCTGGGGTACCTGGTGTATTACGAGTTGTTCTCGGCATAATGAAAATTTAAACCACAAACAAAATAGAAGAAAGAGAAAAAAAATTAGCACTAAGTTAAATATAATTATAGAATTAAAGAGAATGTAAAAGATATAAATGTATAAATATAAAGAAAAAATTATAATCATTTCAACTTTCAAAAGAATTTCAGAATCACAAGTCGAGCTTTGTGAAAACTATCGAAAACAAAAGACACATATGGATATTTGCTCTGCTTCCATATGTGTATTTAAAAAAATAAAATATATATATATTTAGTTTAAAAAAAAATTGGTGTTTAGTTTTAAAAAAAAAATTGGTGTTTAGTTTTAAAAAAAAACTAAACACTTTATAGAAAATAATTGAATTATCAATTATTTTCATAAATATGAAATTAAGTTAATTTAGTAATTTTAATTAAAAGAGGTATTATGATGTATTTTTAAAAAAAAAATAATGAAAACTAAATATACGGTACTTTAGAAAAAAAAATCCAAAGCAGAGTATTGTATGTGGAATTATGAAAATTGGAAAACGATCGGTGCTAACGCGATACACGTAAATATAAAAAAAATAACACGTTGAACCGAAAGTCTTTCAATAAAAGCTGGGCCCATTAAAAAAGATAATATTGAGATAGTAAGATCTTTACTATCCAGTAAGTGTCTAAGTTATCGACTAGTGATTCGAATCAGAAATACTGAAAATAAAAAAAGTACAAAAAAAAGAACAAAACAAAATATATGTAAAAATAAAATATATGTAAAAATAAAATATATTTGAAATAAATAATTTTTCATTTAATATGTTGATAGTATAACTATCCTTAAAATACTAAGTTTGGTTGTACAAGTTATAAAAAAAAATTACATGAATATGTACTAGATTGAACTGTAGTAAAAAGAAATATCGTATAAAAAAAAAAAAAACGACACTACAGTAAAAAAAAATGTTCAAATATGTCTGATTTGCAAAAATATAAATATACACTACAAATTTAATTCAGATACATAGTTGTATATAAAGGGGACTTTACGCTTCTGTAAAGAAAAACTACAAGGCCAAAAATACCAAGCGTATACAAAACAATATAGTTATAAATTAAAAAAGTCATTGCATATTCACATAAAATACATAAATTGTACAGCCAAAATGTGTATAGAATGTGTATTGAAATGTGACAAGTTTGAAAAACCACAAGTTTCGGAATGGTGAATTAAATAAATTATACAAAAAAAATATACTTAGATACAATCAGATAGAAACCATTAACTCGCCTATTCGACACTTCAGCACAATCCATAATAAATATCCAATTTGTAAATTGAAGAAATAAAAATTCAAAATACCATCTGATTAATTCATGTGAGACAACTACTTTTAGTAACTGTACTGAGCCAACTAATTTTAGTAACTGTCTTGAGACAAGTACTTTTTGTAACTGATTTGAAATATGTGCGGAAATATCGAAGTAAGCTTGGATATACGCAAGTCATATCCGATCTAAGTAAATGTTTGTTGAAATTATGTAAATTCTCAACTCGCATAAACCAATAATTATATAAATTATTATTTTTTGAATAATAAAAATATGAAAACAAAATAATAATAAATTTTAAACAGTGGAGTACTAAAAAAAATTATTCTCCAAAATATTATTCATATTAAAACTTTTTGTACATAACTTTTATAAAATCTTTTAAGTTTTTGACAATTTAGTTATGCAATGTTAAAATACTGTAAAAGTTATAGCTAAATTTTGGTATCATTTAATTCCTCTAATAATAATTTATGATCTTAAAAATTACTTTGGTATCACCATTGTAATATTGCACTATCATTGCTGGATCATTTTATAATTTACGTTTAAACAATAACTTGAATATTTTTAGTAATAAATATATTAGTTCGAGTCAGAAGAGTATTTGGCATTTAATCTTTGGAGATAATTGGTAAAATAAAATTGATTCCAGATGAGGAATCAACTAAGTTAACAGTTGATTCGTCTCGTTGAATTTTTACTAATACACTTCCTTGTGGCGAGTAAACAAATCAATCACAAAATATAATATTGGTAACATTCATTATGAGATGAGCTTTAGAAATCGCATGAGTAGTATTTAAATGCAGCCCACTTTCATCCAATTTCAAGTACAGTACATTTAGCTTTCCTTGTTCAATGTCCCAAACAGGAATTTTTCGGCAAGTATATGGACATTTAATCTCCACAGGTCGCTTTTGCCAAGCTTCTTTTCCATAAACTAAAACGGTGTCTGGAGAACAGCTCAACCATGGCTATTGAAGATTAATAATTAATCCAACTTGGATTATCTTGCAGTTTGGATCAATTAATTGTTGATATTCTTTGAGAGCAATGTCCTCATTTTGTTACCATACACCATAGCAGCATTTCTATGATTTTAGGGTTTAATAGCTCTGCAACTACTTTTTCTATATTGAAACGGTTACCTTTCAGCCTGTATCCATTGCTGGCAGTTATTCGTAGTGTACGCTGGTTAAACCACTCACTGATCTTTGATTGTTGGATCGTAGCAAGTATTGGGGAACCATTTACATTTTGGTGCACCACATTTGGATGAGCTCAGTAAAATTCTTTTGAAGGACCACTCAGAGATTCTGGGAATTTATCGTGTTGAATGGCGGCAGTAGACTAGCTACCCGTAGATAAGGTTCCTTTTATTAAGCCAACACACATCTTTTGGTATTCAACAAAAGTACACAATATTTTTTGACATTCACATTCGCAAGAAACGATGCGAATGTTTGGCGAATGTATTTTACAAACAAAAAGGAAATTATATATGAATGGATATGGAATTATAATACTCATAATTATTAGTAATACAAATATAACATTTGTTGTTTTAATTTGATAAGATTAATTTATTTTTTATTTACTTTTTGATTAAAAAAATGATTATGGCACAGTTTTGAGGTAGGCAACTAAATTAGAAATACTTTCTCGTTTGTTTTTGTTAGTCACTTAAATATATTTGCTTTAGGTTGGTTTTGGTACATTGTCGCTAAGAGGGCGGCAAAGAATTTATTTTAGCAGCACCTAGCTTTTCATTTTCTCGTCTTTTTATTTCGTCACACTCATTTTTATGTTTAGCTTCCAGGTGATTTCGCATAGCACTAGTGGTCCTTCCTTTGCGAGAGTATTTTTTATCACACAACTTGCATTTCACATATTCAGCGTCATAAATTGTGAAATAAGTCCAAACTTCGCTAACATGTGCTTTACTTATGTTTTTATATCACTTTGTCACTTTTGAATAACAGTTAAATTTGACAAATGCAATAATACTAAGGACGTTCCAGCACTGTGTTATGCAATCAAATCGGTTTGATTTTATTATAGCACAAATACATAAACACACATATACAACACATAGACAAAAACACTTTTCACATATACAAAATAATGTTATTGTGAAGAAAATAAATTTAAACTTTTATATTTCGAAAACAAAACGGTAACATACGAATTTTTTTTTAAACTTATATAATAAATATGTAGTTTTACCCTCCTAGTTTTTTTTTTTTAATTCTGTCGAGTATTTTTTCTAATACAACAGATAATAGTTGTATTGACAGGCATGAAGTTTTACATGCTTCGAATGAGAGAGAGTGAGAGAGAATGATAACTGTGATATTAATTATCTCGCGTTCTAAACGGTCAAAAATTCTGAAATTTATTCAGATTCGGGATTTATTAGAAAACATTATTTTTCTAATAAATCCTGTGAAAAAAAAATGAGCAAAGTCTGTCGAAAAGTGGTAGTATGCTGGAACATCCTTTTGAAAGTCAACATTCGCATTCGCGAATAATGCAGATAAATATTCGCATTCGCGAATGTGAAAAATCCAACATTCGTTACCATCACTAATTGTAATATTCAAATTTCTTATATCGATTTTTTTTCTTTAATTTTTTTTAGATATTCATTATCAATTAGTAATAAGGTATTAGTTTTTGAAATTAGATTACTTATACTTTTTTAAACTTAAAGATTTTTTTATCAATTTAGTTTCTAGTTTTGTTCAAAATATATTAAGGATTAGTTATTAAATATTTAGGGCTAGGTATTAGGTAATATATAGGGTTAGCTATTTTTTGCCAAACTATGTGATGGAGTTCGTAAATTTAATTAATTTAATAGAAACATAATCTTTTGCGACCAGTCGAATCCGTTTGATCTGAGCGATCGATATTTTGTTCACCTATTTATATTGAATAAGGTTTGTGCTGCGTAATTAATAAATGATTTAGGACATCATTTACATCAACATTTTCAAAATGTTGATAACCAAAGATGAATTATTTGTTGAAGCACACGGGGTTAGAAATAAAATAGTAGCAACTTATTAATTTATAAATTATTTATTTAAAAATTAAATGATTAGCTATTTTTTCAAAGCTATCCACAAATTTAGTTTGATTTAACAATTTATTTTTAAATTATCCTTCCAATGCGTTTGCTTGGTGCTTAATAAACCCGCCGGTTTTCACCGGATGCTGCATTGTGCGTCTATTTTATTATTTGATCGGCGTCCTATAATTAATAATTAACACTGCGTTAGTATAAAAGTATTTAAATATTTTTTAAATAGGGCTTACGAATATTCACGCTCCTGCTTTAAATTGGAGGCGCAGTTTGAGGCCTCGATGCGCTAGGAGAATCTCTTAGAAATTCACAATTCGCTCCTTATTAGAGAAAGTGGTGTTAATTTAGCTTCTCTTTATGTCCGTTCTCATCTCTTGCAAATTTTGACTGGCCATTTCTTATGTCTTTCGCCGAAGTCCGCCACGCCTATAATTTAAAATAAATATATTACATTTAAAACAATGATCATATATACAATTATGTTACCTTATTTTATTCATTCAGTTTTTCCGTGCACGCCACCAAATCTGTTCTCGAAAAAGTTTTCAACAACAAGATTTTGTGGCTGAAAAAACTTTTTGTTTCGTTTCGACGAAACGTTTCGTTTCATTTCGCAAACTAACTAAATCTAAATATATTTAAATTAACTTATAAATACTAACAAAATTAACCTACTGTAATATTAAATAAAATTCCACGAATAGACAATTTGCTAAATTTAATAAAAACAATTGATAAAAACTACGAATTAAAACTAACCTTGGAAATGAAACGAAAAAAATAAACTAATCTATTAAACTAAGAAATAAAAATGTAAAAACTAAACTAATTGATTAATAATATTTAAAAAATTTAAATAGATTTAAAAAAAAAAAAAAACAACCAATAAAAATTCGAATATAAGAATTTTTTAACCTTACAAAATGTTTGAATTCAATAATCATAATATGAATGAAGTTAGTGATTCTATATTTGAGTATAAATTTAATGGATACATTATCCATGATATTGTTACCAATATAAAAATATTTGATAGTTTTTATATTAACGCCAATTTAAATAATACCAGACGCTATCATAAGTCAGTACTAGCTTTTAAAACATAACGCCTGTAAAAGGTACTATCGATAAGAGGTACTACGATACTGCCTACAACAAAAGTAGTATCATAACGTATCTCGGTACTAAGGGTCCTGGTCACTTGTACACTTATTACTTAACATAAGCGTCTATCGATTTCCTATCTTTGTTGATGATCATAGATAACTGGCGAGTATAGTGATGTTGATAAAGATGGCGGTGTGGATGCCAGCTGATTTTATTTGTTCCAAAGTGTACTATCTTCGCATAGTTTAATAAAACACTTTTTATATAAAACTATTTAAAGATTTATTATATATTTTATGATTACAATATAACATGTGTCTAATAATAATTTGTTACGTGTTGCTCGCAAGCCAGGCAAAAAAGGAAGTGAACGAAGTGTGATGCAGTTTAATATTATGTTAATGACAACGGTCAAACTTCACAGTGGTTACTTTATGATGGGTGGGTTCACACTACACAAAGTATACTGCGTAATTACCGTTGTAATATAAGTACAAATTTGAAGTTTATAAATTTGCTTACCCGATTAATGCTATAATATAGTTGAGTTGTAACTCTGGTAATATTCAAAATTGACCACTTCTTGAATGTTGAGATGCCTATTTGCAATTCTTCGTGATTGAAGGGCCAAAAATGTTGGGGAACCAATTACCTTTTGGTGCACCACATTTGGATGAGCTCGGTAAATTTCTTTTGAAGGACCACTCACTCAGAGATTCTACCCGTAGTCAAGGTTCTTTTTATTTAGCCAACACACATCATTTGATATTCAACAAAAGTACACAATTTTCACAAAATTATACATTTATTCTCATTAAATTACAGTTTTGAAATTGTTACCTTTATATTTTTTATTGCAAAAAAATGAACCTTCCTCGTGGATCACATCAACGATATGTTTCGAACATCACCTCACTCATATCAACATACTGTCTGTTACTCCTCATGCGCAGCAAATACTTTTAGCTGAGCACAAATACAACTCTACAGAGGCGGATTCAGATTTAATTCAAAACCCAACTGCAGGACTTGATTTTAATTCAAAATCAGTGTTACTGCAAATGTATTTATGGTAAAATGCGTATAAATATTTTGTTATGACAATAGAGAATATGACTCTGATTCAAAAAAGGATCAAATTTTTTTTTTGAACATTATTGCTTTAGAATTATGCCTACGTAAATATTTTTACATATTATTTCTTTTTCGTTAAGAAAATAATTATTGAAAAGTGCAAAAAAATAGTGGGAAATTCAAAATACTTAAACGCAACGCTATTGGTCAGATAGAATGTGACGTTAAAGTCTATATGACAACAAGCGCGTAGTTGTTTGATGGTTACAATTGAATGGAGATTTTATTGTGATTTTTTAACATATTTAGAATATATCGCTCCGTTGATAGAAAAATGACGCAACTCAAAATTGCTAAATTTCCAGTACGACGGTTTAAAAATTCCAGACTAAAGAAAATATAAAGTTAGGTGGGAAAAATATTTTGTATGACTTTTTCCTTATGTTATAATTTAAGGTTATAATGAATTTTTTAATATGGTTTAATGTTTTATGAAAATATTAAAAATTACACCCTAAATAAAAGGAAAATTCTAGCCCTTGTTAGATGTGTCACTTTTCCATGAAAACTAAGCGCCATGTTACTTGTTAATATCGGTTTTAAATAATACAAAAATGATGTGTTTTGAGATTATATTTTATTCTAGAAACTAATCAGTACTATCTTGTAAACAATTTCTTATCATATTATGCTTATTAATTTATTACCACTTTATGCTTATAAATTATTATTGAATTCAGCGTGGCAAACAGGAATGTGTTTCTTTTTCAATAATTCTAATAGACCCTTCTTCTTTTTTTCGGAAATTTTTATTTTGTTTTTATACACTGGTTCCAAAATACAGTTATTTATGGATGATAGTCTACGAGTAGAGTAGGTCTTTTTATTTTCAACTCGCTAAAGTCATCTTGGGCGTAAGAAGTCTTATAAAGTATTGTAATTGGAGCTTCCCTTTCAATTTTAATTACTTTCATGGATCCCAACTTGTCATCGTTGCTTTTTGTGGAACTTTCTATGTTTCCAACTGTTTCATTTAGTAGCTTTAAATCAAAAAAGTCCGTAAACAACATTTCTTTTACCTGAAAGAAGTTTCCAGTTTTTTTTGCACTCTTAATGACACCAACATATTCAGCTGGTAGGAAAATAGGCCCCGATTTTAAAGACCGTTTTTTTTTGTCGTTCAATGAGGGAATGTGCATTGTCGCCCTAATTACACTTTATGTATTAATTATCTATTTTTAATATATTTAATGTTACATTTTTATGATATAATTAATATTTCAAAATCAAGTTCAAAGTTCATATAGATAAGAATATTTAAGTTTATTTTAAATATTTTAAAACTATTTCTCATGACGTTAATTTTATACTATTTCTCCTAGACGGTCAAAGGTGACGTAGTTCACAGTTCACTAAGATTGTACAGAAGGGTGGTTTAAATAACACATTTCTTAATTATTATTCAGTAGTTTGATACTATATATAAACCAAACTTTTGTAAGGACAAATCAGACTTGTTATCTCGTTCTTTGACATATGTGCGGATCGAAGGATAATTTTGTTTCAATAAAATATTTATTATTGTTAATATTTTAATTGTTGTTACTTAAAATTTGTACGACTGTAAAGCAAATTGTGAATTAAAATTAAAATTAAATAAATATATTTTTATTTAAAATATCTGGTCTACAAGATATTAATGGCGCAGCTGGTAGGATAATTCGAGAAAAACATATTTCCAGAATTATCGCGTCCATCGTAAATTTGTGAAAATTCTACGAGTGGCTCTTAAGTCTTTGGGACGCATCTACACTCCAAATAAATTTTTAATATCAGCCAGAGTACAAAATAAAATTTACTTGGAAGCAACATTGGAACTGGTTAAATTCATTTCGACTGCATATCGAAAATTTATGGTATTCTTTTTTGGACTTATCTGGAATTTTAAAGTAACAATGTGTTTGGTGTTCATATTTCATATGTAAGTAAATTTTTCTTTATTGAATATTCGAATACCTACACCTTAATGTCTAAACATCCAATTAAATGTAAAGTAAAAAATAAACTAAACTTTAGTTTATTCAAAATCTTAGCTCCGACTCAGATACGGACGAAGATTTACCAACAATTAAAGAAAAAAATTCTAAAATAAAACAAATAGAAAATTTATTAAATAAAATATCACTTGATGATAATTTTGAAAATTCAAATAAAAATAATAACAATATTTTAAATAATATTTTACCAAATAATTCAAGTAACTTAAAATTAATATTAGAAAATAATAACGCTAATATGACTACTAGCATATCAGTGATTGATATAATTAGAAGTATGGACACCTACGAAGGTTGTCCAGGAATGTTAAATACATTTATTGAAATGGGAGATGTCGTGCTCCATGGAAAAAATGCTAACAGTTCTTTATTGACTAATATGGTAAAACAAATAATAAGAGGACCAGCTCGAGATGCTCTTACAGCATCTGGAACCCCTTCTGACTGGGAAACTATTAAAGAAATATTAATAACTCATTTCTCAAACGAACTATAGAATCAATTCTTCATACTCTAAAAACTATTTGTCAAGGGAATAAACCATTAAAAGATTATTATACAGACATAGTCGATTTACAAACCGTTTTGTTAAACTCAATAGATCGAACAAAATCACAAGAACTCATAAAGGGCCAAAATGAAGTATATTTGAATATTGTTTTAAAATCCTTTATAGCAGGGTTAAATCAAAATTTAGGATATATCGTGAGATCCAATCGACCAACAACAATCAAAGAAGCATTTGATATTTGTGTCAACGAAATTTCAATGCAACAATCTAATCTAGATAGAAATAGAATCTCTCGATCAAATGTAAATTCCCAACCGAGACAAATACAAAATAATTATCCTCATAACAATCGTGTTCCTACACAGAATTATGTAAATAATTATAAAATACCCAACTTTTCAACGAATCGTATGCAATTACGACCACCACAACCCATTCAAAACAACCCCCATTTAATACCCCGATTCATTACCGTCCCCCACAGTATAATTGACCGACTTGGAATCAAAATCAAATTTAACCTCAACAAAGTCGATTTAACAGTTCACCAATTTATAGATCTCAAGTACCCAGCCCTGAACCTATGGATATTTCAAGTGGAAATACTAGACAAGTATTTCATCGATTGAATAATATTAACGCTTATGATAAGTTCAAATATTCGCAAAATAACCCATATGATAGTTATCTAAGTTAACAATATTATTCATATGATATCGATCCCTATAACTTTATTTCATATGATCAAACTAATAAAATTCCTGAAGAAGAACACTTAGAAATTTTAGAAATACGCGACTATAATTTTAATATAGACCATAAACCTGACAAAAAAAACACTAATGTAGACGCATTATCTAGAGTTCAAATAAATAATTTAAGTAGCAATAGTACCCAACATTCAGCCGAAGAAAACCTTAATCCCGGAATTCGAATATCCGAACGAGCATTAAATGAGTTTTCACAACAAATAATAATTAAATTAGGAACAAAATATGAAAGAAAACTAACTAAATTATTTAAAACAAGACAACATATTGTATTAACAATACCAAAAATAGACGAATCCATAGCTATTAACATTTTAAAGACAGAAATGGTTAACAATAAACAAAATGCTATCTATACAGAAGACAATATCTTCAACATAATTCAAAGCGCATATGTAAAACATTTTGATTCGAAATTAAAAATCATTCGGTGTACTAAATTCTTACAGGATGTTGAAAATAGTATATTACGTCCCTAGGCCAGAAAGTTGGATTTCCTGGCGTATGTGATGTGATGGCCGAGGCGAAGCCGAGGCAATCATATCACATACGTCAGGGCATCCAACTTTTTGGCCGTAGGTCGTATACTATTTTTCTGGCTCCCCCGCCGAAATTATAAATAATAATTATTAGTAGCTTTTGAATATTCATCTCAGTGTTATCATAACAACTATACATTGCTTGGAATACATTGCTTGGTTCCTCTAGACCCATGATTTACAAGGACGATGTTTAAATATACCAAGATATCCTGGTATATACGAGCTGTAACCTAATTTATAAAAATGATTAAATAAATACCAATTTTTGGACTTAAATCAATGTTTATACCATTTTCGGACATGAAACTATTTATCCCATCCCACTAAAATAATCATTATCATTACAATATAAAAAAATCATCTTGGATATAAAACTTGTAGAAAATAAAACAATTGTCAATGTAAAAAAAAACTTTGTTCTTTAATTTGGTAAACAACTTTTCATATAATTAATCGATCTTCATTAAGTTTTTCAATTTATCACGAAAAAAAAAATCAAATTTCACGCCTTTTCACAGTATGCTCATAAATAAAACAAAAAAAAACCTCCAAAGCAGCAACTTATTCGAAGTTAAATGAAATAAAAAATATAAAAAAGAAAGCATTTTTTGTGTGGTTTTAATTCTCAAATTGATTTTTAATGAAATAAAAGAAAATTTTATAAGGAAATAAGAGTCAAAAAAAAATTAATTGTTTTTTAATTATACGCCTTTTTAAATTGTGGAAAATGGGAAAAAAATATTTATGATTGTGAATGGAAGCCATCAAATAAATATGCATGCGCGTATAGTTGTGTACACATTTATTAAAAATTCTCTGATCTTATTATTATACGAAAATAATAGTAAATTTACTTTGTGACATTTCTTACATAATGACTTTTGTGGTTGTGTTATTGTAAACAAATGAATAATTGCTATGTTATAAAAACAATTGCTATGGTAGCGGCCAGAAAGTCTCGAGCCTGTAAAAGCGCACTGCAGCTCGAGAAGGCCATGAAAATCGTTCATTCTGGCGTAAAATGCGGCCAGAAAGCGCGTACATTCGGCGGGTGGAGCAAGAAAAATAAATGAGCAAACGAAACTGATAAAAGACTATCACGATTTATCAATCCATCGTGGAAATAATGAAACACTGAACCATCTTAAAAGGCTATATTATTTTGACAATATGAAGTCAAAGATTCAAAAATATATAAATAATTGTGATATTTGTAAAATAAACAAATATGAAAGGCATCCACTAAAAATCAAATTGACGCAAACACAACAGGCAAACAAACCATTTGAAATTTTACACATAGATATATTTCATGTAGATAATACAAATATTTTAACTATCATAGATAAATTTAGTAAATATGGAGAAGCTACGGTTATGAAAGCTAGAAATTCTAAATATGCTCTAGATGTATTTAGACATTATTTATCAAGGCAAGGTATCCCTGATCTTATAATTCATGATCCCGGAATGGAATTTGTAGGTAATGATTTTAAAGATTTTCTGAATCTTTATAATATTCGTAATCACACTACTTGTGCTAGAAACTCAACCGGCAACTTACCAGTTGAGCGATTTCATTCAACCTTAGTAGAAATAATAACTATACTAAAAACTACTCATAAAAACCTTACAATAGTAGAGCAATTAGATACGGCTTTATTAACTTATAATAATTCCATACATTCAAGTACCAAGCCTACACCTTTCGAAGTTATACGGGGAATCAGAGATAACCAAATCTTAAATCCCACTGCAAACAATATACATTCTATTTATGCTAATAAACATGCTGAGGAAAAACAAATTATAAAAGATTTAATTACTAAACAGAACGATAAATTAAAACAAAAATTGGAAGTCCGAAACAAAGGCCGAATTGATCCTCCAGATTTAAAAGTAGGTGAAAATGTTTTTGTAAAACAAAATAGACGAAACAAAATAGCACCCAAATATACAAAGTAATAGAAAATAATGGTAAAACTCTTAAAGTTAAAAATATCCAGAAAGTACAAAAATATCATAAAGGGAAAATTAAAGTGAGAAAAAAATAATCTGTTTCAGATTCTGTGTTGCTGGACAGAAAATTACTTACAACGACATTAGCAGTACTCAAGGACTATTCGCATTGAATTTAGGAACCATAAAACTAATCAATCATTATAATAATTTAATTCACATAGTTAATATTAACCCATTAATTGAATCAGCTTATCAAATTAAACAAACTTTATTACACGAAAAAGCTAATCTCCTCACTAACCCCATGACAGATACAACAATGCTTCTAGTAGAAATAGATAAAGTAATTGATAAGGCTAATAGTTTAACGCCTTTTCATAGAAACAAACGAGGACTTATTAATGGACTAGATCTGATATTAATGGACTGGATCTTTAATAAAAGGTATTTCTGGGAATATGGATAATGATGATGCTAAACGCATAAATGAACAGATTAGGAATTTACAAGACTATGAATTGATTTTTTTAAAACAGGAACAAAAAAATCAACATGTATTAAACCAAGAAATGATCAAACGATTTAACAATATTACAAATTTTATAAATACAGAACAAACTAAATTAAAGTACATACACAATATTTCTTTTCTATTCAGTTTCAGGTTAGATATGTAGATCAACACATCATTGACAATATAATTACTGCTATTCAATTAGCTAGAGAAAACGTTATTTTTAAACATATTTTGAGTTATAACGAATTGAAATTAACCAAAACTGAGTTAGATAAACATATTAATTTAATAAACGTAGAACATATATACGAGTTATTAGAATTGAAAGCGTACTTTAATGATTCGAACATTATATTCGTAGTACAAATCCCCATATTCAATTCAGCATGCTTTACTTTAACGACTATATATCCTATCCCCACAAATCATAGTAAAATAAATCCTGAAACTAATTTAATCCTACATAATCCTAACGAATATTCATTTATAAGAGATGATAATTACAAAAGAATAGAACAAGACTACATTTGTTACCCAACGCAACTGAATGACAGAAAACGCAGTACATGCGAAATGGAAATACTGGAAAATCATATTGGACTCTGCATTTACTAGCATACAGATGAAATGAATATTATAATAGAACTAGTTACTAATCATTTTATAATTTTTACAAACATTGAATTAAATATTAGTTCGTCATGTGGAAAGAACATTACCAACTTTCTGGTAAACTTCATATTTCCCTGAATCAATGTTATATGGATATCAATGGTATACGATATGGAACATTGGAAACTACATATACTAACATCGAAGTGGAACAAATTTTATTTAATAAAATAAACATCACATATAAATAGCCTGATATTTGAATAGACAAACTAGTTAACTACGACTTAGAAAATATAGAAGATTTGGAACTCATGGCAAATAAACTTCATAAACATCCCATAACATGGTCATTAATTATTGTTATAATAATTATAATAACAGGCATAATTTATATTATCTACAAGTATGGTCAAATGAATCAAAACACACAAGCTGTGCCAATACCTGCAGTTAATCGAACTCAATTAGAAATGGTTGGAATCCCGATACCAAAGCTTTACGTTGATCGAACTGCCCTGTAAAAGGCAGTAGTTCTTTCTTAGAAAGGAGGAATTACACTTTCTGTATTAATTATCTATTTTTAATATATTTAATGTTACATTTTTATGATATTAATATTTCAAAATCAAGTTCAAAGTTCATATAGATTAGAATATTTAAGTTTATTTTAAATATTTTAAAACTATTTCTCATGACGTTAATTTTATACTATCTCTCCTAGACGGTCAAAGGTGACGTAGTTCACAGTTCACTAAGATTGTACAGAAGGGTGGTTTAAATAACACATTTCTTAATTATTATTCAGTAGTTTGATACTATATATAAACCAAACTTTTGTAAGGACAAATCAGATTTGTTATCTCGTTCTTTGACATATGTTCGGATCGAAGGATAATTTTGTTTCAATAAAATATTATTGTTAATATTTTAATTGTTACTTAAAATTTGTACGACTGTAAAGCAAATTGTGAATTAAAATTAAATAAGTATATTTTTATTTAAAATATCTGGTCTACAAGATATTAATCCCTCGTTCTGCGTGTGCCCGACAATTAAGAACTTATGCGTTATGGACTTTACATTTGGGTATTTTAACAATGCATAAATGTACATGATCAAAATATATAACGATTTTTTTGTTGTCCCACGCAGTTGTCAGAATACAAAACAAAATCAATGTTTTCTTCCGGATTTGATTTGGACCTTTTTTCAATGTAATTCAAAAGGCAAGAACCAATTTCATTGGCTCCCCTTTGTCCCTGGGTTTCATTCCATATATAGCAGTAGCACTGGTCCCCTTTTTTATTTTGATTTATTTCGTACACCGTAAAGTTAAAAACGTTGAGTTTTGATTGATGATAAAAAGAGGAAATGTCTCCCTTGGGGCACGGCAACACTGCCTGTAGATCAAAACATGCTACGATATGACTTTTACTAATGTTTTCTTTATCGAACTGTTTTTCCAAACGGGAGAGGTCTCTTTCAGATACATGCATTTCTCATCTTTAAAATTTAGTTTTTCCTCTTCTCCTGAATTTGTATAAGTCGCACAAATCTCACACTGATCCTTTTTGGGAGTAAAGATACTGATATTAAACTCCCGAGTAAATATTTGGTGGTAAATTAAATATTTTCCATGGGGTAAATTTTTTTCTGTACATTCTTTAACGTAGTCTCTGTGCAGATCACGTAAGGATTTTCCACCTTCAATAAATTCACGGGAAGAACGTGCTCTAGTGTAGTGGCTCTCGATTCTGGGTACAGAGTTTATATGTCTTCGACTTCCCTCCTTGATGCTTGCATCCAGTTTTTTATGTTTCCCATGTTTTCCTCGGAGATCAGGTGAAAGCATTCCTCCAATTTGATCTCGTTTACTAATTACTGTTCTTATCGGTCTGTCGGTTATGTCCAATGTTGATTTAAAAAAGCTTTTACACACGCGAATATGATTTCCGTCAATATTAAAATGAAACGCAGTGTTATCGCGACGTTTAGATTCATGTCGATGGTATTGATATTTAAGTTGGATAGGAGTCATGCATGATGCTAAATAGTCTCGTTGTCTTTGCGAATTGTCGAGGGCCCAATAACTTTTAAATATTTGTTTTCGAGACTCGGCAGTGATCCTTGTATTGCACTTGAGTTTGCAGTTATTTCTACAGGGTGGTTTCATTTCTCGGGCGGCTATTATTCTTTTGGTCTTTGAAGTGGAAACATATTGATTTCCAGAGTCCCTAGCTATTTTGGCAGCAGTTTTCTTCCACATCGAGCTATTACGCTTACGCTTTTTTGTTCTCTTTGTGGTTTCACCATTCTTTTACTGTTCTGTTTCTATTTCTAAATCAACAACTTTCGATCTGCTCCGAACTTTGACCGCCAGAATCTAAATAATCAGGGTCTTTGTCGGTGTCATCGGAAGCATATCCGTTTCATGCTTCATGATGTTAATTCTTAACTAAAATAGACTTGATGAATTCTTTCCAAGTTTTTATATTCTTTTATTTTATTTTCTCGTCAACTGGATCTATCTGTGAAAATAAACATCGGTTGTTTCCATTTGAAAAACACAAAGTTGACATTACACCAAGAATAATCAAGATGAAAAGCGCTTCCTTCAATAATTCATTATTCAGGTGGATTGTTTACAGATCATTTAAATTCAGAATTATAATCATTGAATATAGTTAATTAGATAATTTTATATTATTTTGTAGGTATAATTATTGTTATTCTCTGAACGTAGAAGCTACGTCAACTACTTGCTCAGAATAAATATAACATTTCTCTTATAGATATAGAGATATCTCAATTAACTTGATTTGATTAAAATGTTATATTCTGTGTATGATATCTCACTGTATGTGATATCATTAAAATCAAAATGGAACATCGTGTCTGACATGCTTCTGGTCTGGTACATTAGAAAGTGGTGGTACGTACATTTTACTTCTTCTTTTTAAGTAATATCGCATTACCCTTTGATTTGAGTAAGATGTTATCAGGTTTTTGGGTATTTACGGAAAAATATTCAATGATTACTTTAATATATTTATTTATTTACGAGAACACCATTGAAATACATGTGGTTATGAACACGGTTGTATTACTTTTGTACACTTGCTTGTGTATCATGTATGAGTACAATTTAATATTAAAGTTGGTGGTACCAACTTAAGATTATTAAAATATTTTTCATTGATATTCTATTACTCCCCCTCAATGAAATTTATTTTATTTAATTAACAAATTAATTAAATATTATATTAGCAAAATTAACGCAGATTAATTTATCCAAAAAAAAATTACTCAACCGATAGGCCTAAACGCCTTCTAAAATTTTCAAATTTAACTTTAGATAATGGTTTGGTAAACATATCAGCTACATTATCCTCAGTTTTTACGTAAACTACATTTATTATTCCTTTTTCAATTTTCTCTTTTACAAAATTAAATCTTATATTAACATGTTTTAATCTTTTGTTATTTTCTGGATTATGAGCTATTTTGATGGCTGATTGTTTATCTTAATAAATTATGATAGGTTGATTTTCAAATAAACAAAAATCATCAATTAATTTTCTTAACCAACAAGCCTCACTAATAGAAGATGATGATTCACAAGAAGATATTGCGACACTATGCTGCTTTTTGCTAAGCCCACTTATCGTACAATTCGATAATTTAAAAACGTATCCTGTAGTGAACTTTCTGTCTTCAATATCTCCTCCCCAATCAGAGTCTACATATTCATAAAGAATGGAATTATCTGCTTTAAAAATAAGTTTATAATCAATAGAACTTTAAACGTATCTTAAAACTCTTTTTAAAGCATTCAAAAAATTATTGTCAGCCCTTGCTTGGTATCTGCTTAATAAGCTTACACTTTCACAAAGATCGGGTCTTGAACCCTGTACCGCATACATAAGGCTTCCAATAATTTTTCTACAAATATTTTCGATTTTTAAATCATTTTCATTATCAAATTAAAACAACAAAGGTTATATTTATATTACTAATATTTATTTTGCATAATCCACTTTTAAATTTTTCAAAAGAAAAATTAATTGTTTTACATGTCATGTATTCGATCTATTTGATCATCTTCAGAACATAAAGTTAAAAATTAAAAATTTACAGGTTTATATACTGTTTGCTTGTTATGTTACGTAAAATTATTCTAATTATTTAATAAATTTGTTTTTTGTTTATCGATTCAGGTGTGTGAGTGATTCTGGGTACAGAGTTTATATGTCTTCGACTTCCCTCCTTGATGCTTGCATCCAGTTTTTTATGTTTCCCATGTTTTCCTCGGAGATCAGGTGAAAGCATTCCTCCAATTTGATCTCGTTTACTAATTACTGTTCTTATCGGTCTGTCGGTTATGTCCAATGTTGATTTAAAAAAGCTTTTACACACGCGAATATGATTTCCGTCAATATTAAAATGAAACGCAGTGTTATCGCGACGTTTAGATTCATGTCGATGGTATTGATATTTAAGTTGGATAGGAGTCATGCATGATGCTAAATAGTCTCGTTGTCTTTGCGAATTGTCGAGGGCCCAATAACTTTTAAATATTTGTTTTCGAGACTCGGCAGTGATCCTTGTATTGCACTTGAGTTTGCAGTTATTTCTACAGGGTGGTTTCATTTCTCGGGCGGCTATTATTCTTTTGGTCTTTGAAGTGGAAACATATTGATTTCCAGAGTCCCTAGCTATTTTGGCAGCAGTTTTCTTCCACATCGAGCTATTACGCTTACGCTTTTTTGTTCTCTTTGTGGTTTCACCATTCTTTTACTGTTCTGTTTCTATTTCTAAATCAACAACTTCACTTTCGATCTGCTCCAAACTTTGACCGCCAGAATCTAAATAATCAGGGTCTTTGTCGGTGTCATCGGAAGCATATCCGTTTCATGCTTCATGATGTTAATTCTTAACTAAAATAGACTTGATGAATTCTTTCCAAGTTTTTATATTCTTTTATTTTATTTTCTCGTCAACTGGATCTATCTGTGAAAATAAACATCGGTTGTTTCCATTTGAAAAACACAAAGTTGACATTACACCAAGAATAATCAAGATGAAAAGCGCTTCCTTCAATAATTCATTATTCAGGTGGATTGTTTACAGATCATTTAAATTCAGAATTATAATCATTGAATATAGTTAATTAGATAATTTTATATTATTTTGTAGGTATAATTATTGTTATTCTCTGAACGTAGGAGCTACGTCAACTACTTGCTCAGAATAAATATAACATTTCTCTTATAGATATAGAGATATCTCAATTAACTTGATTTGATTAAAATGTTATATTCTGTGTATGATATCTCACTGTATGTGATATCATTAAAATCAAAATGGAACATCGTGTCTGACATGCTTCTGGTCTGGTACATTAGAAAGTGGTGGTACGTACATTTTAATTCTTCTTTTTAAGTAATATCGCATTACCCTTTGATTTGAGTAAGATGTTATCAGGTTTTTGGGTATTTACGGAAAAATATTCAATGATTACTTTAATATATTTATTTATTTACGAGAACACCATTGAAATACATGTGGTTATGAACACGGTTGTATTACTTTTGTACACTTGCTTGTGTATCATGTATGAGTACAATTTAATATTAAAGTTGGTGGTACCAACTTAAGATTATTAAAATATTTTTCATTGATATTCTATTACTCCCCCTCAATGAAATTTATTTTATTTAATTAACAAATTAATTAAATATTATATTAGCAAAATTAACGCAGATTAATTTATCCAAAAAAAAATTACTCAACCGATAGGCCTAAACGCCTTCTAAAATTTTCAAATTTAACTTTAGATAATGGTTTGGTAAACATATCAGCTACATTATCCTCAGTTTTTACGTAAACTACATTTATTATTCCTTTTTCAATTTTCTCTTTTACAAAATTAAATCTTATATTAACATGTTTTAATCTTTTGTTATTTTCTGGATTATGAGCTATTTTGATGGCTGATTGTTTATCTTAATAAATTATGATAGGTTGATTTTCAAATAAACAAAAATCATCAATTAATTTTCTTAACCAACAAGCCTCACTAATAGAAGATGATGATTCACAAGAAGATATTGCGACACTATGCTGCTTTTTGCTAAGCCCACTTATCGTACAATTCGATAATTTAAAAACGTATCCTGTAGTGAACTTTCTGTCTTCAATATCTCCTCCCCAATCAGAGTCTACATATTCATAAAGAATGGAATTATCTGCTTTAAAAATAAGTTTATAATCAATAGAACTTTAAACGTATCTTAAAACTCTTTTTAAAGCATTCAAAAAATTATTGTCAGCCCTTGCTTGGTATCTGCTTAATAAGCTTACACTTTCACAAAGATCGGGTCTTGAACCCTGTACCGCATACATAAGGCTTCCAATAATTTTTCTACAAATATTTTCGATTTTTAAATCATTTTCATTATCAAATTAAAACAACAAAGGTTATATTTATATTACTAATATTTATTTTGCATAATCCACTTTTAAATTTTTCAAAAGAAAAATTAATTGTTTTACATGTCATGTATTCGATCTATTTGATCATCTTCAGAACATAAAGTTAAAAATTAAAAATTTACAGGTTTATATACTGTTTGCTTGTTATGTTACGTAAAATTATTCTAATTATTTAATAAATTTGTTTTTTGTTTATCGATTCAGGTGTGTGAGTGATTCTGGGTACAGAGTTTATATGTCTTCGACTTCCCTCCTTGATGCTTGCATCCAGTTTTTTATGTTTCCCATGTTTTCCTCGGAGATCAGGTGAAAGCATTCCTCCAATTTGATCTCGTTTACTAATTACTGTTCTTATCGGTCTGTCGGTTATGTCCAATGTTGATTTAAAAAAGCTTTTACACACGCGAATATGATTTCCGTCAATATTAAAATGAAACGCAGTGTTATCGCGACGTTTAGATTCATGTCGATGGTATTGATATTTAAGTTGGATAGGAGTCATGCATGATGCTAAATAGTCTCGTTGTCTTTGCGAATTGTCGAGGGCCCAATAACTTTTAAATATTTGTTTTCGAGACTCGGCAGTGATCCTTGTATTGCACTTGAGTTTGCAGTTATTTCTACAGGGTGGTTTCATTTCTCGGGCGGCTATTATTCTTTTGGTCTTTGAAGTGGAAACATATTGATTTCCAGAGTCCCTAGCTATTTTGGCAGCAGTTTTCTTCCACATCGAGCTATTACGCTTACGCTTTTTTGTTCTCTTTGTGGTTTCACCATTCTTTTACTGTTCTGTTTCTATTTCTAAATCAACAACTTCACTTTCGATCTGCTCCGAACTTTGACCGCCAGAATCTAAATAATCAGGGTCTTTGTCGGTGTCATCGGAAGCATATCCGTTTCATGCTTCATGATGTTAATTCTTAACTAAAATAGACTTGATGAATTCTTTCCAAGTTTTTATATTCTTTTATTTTATTTTCTCGTCAACTGGATCTATCTGTGAAAATAAACATCGGTTGTTTCCATTTGAAAAACACAAAGTTGACATTACACCAAGAATAATCAAGATGAAAAGCGCTTCCTTCAATAATTCATTATTCAGGTGGATTGTTTACAGATCATTTAAATTCAGAATTATAATCATTAAATATAGTTAATTAGATAATTTTATATTATTTTGTAGGTATAATTATTGTTATTCTCTGAACGTAGGAGCTACGTCAACTACTTGCTCAGAATAAATATAACATTTCTCTTATAGATATAGAGATATCTCAATTAACTTGATTTGATTAAAATGTTATATTCTGTGTATGATATCTCACTGTATGTGATATCATTAAAATCAAAATGGAACATCGTGTCTGACATGCTTCTGGTCTGGTACATTAGAAAGTGGTGGTACGTACATTTTAATTCTTCTTTTTAAGTAATATCGCATTACCCTTTGATTTGAGTAAGATGTTATCAGGTTTTTGGGTATTTACGGAAAAATATTCAATGATTACTTTAATATATTTATTTATTTACGAGAACACCATTGAAATACATGTGGTTATGAACACGGTTGTATTACTTTTGTACACTTGCTTGTGTATCATGTATGAGTACAATTTAATATTAAAGTTGGTGGTACCAACTTAAGATTATTAAAATATTTTTCATTGATATTCTATTACTCCCCCTCAATGAAATTTATTTTATTTAATTAACAAATTAATTAAATATTATATTAGCAAAATTAACGCAGATTAATTTATCCAAAAAAAAATTACTCAACCGATAGGCCTAAACGCCTTCTAAAATTTTCAAATTTAACTTTAGATAATGGTTTGGTAAACATATCAGCTACATTATCCTCAGTTTTTACGTAAACTACATTTATTATTCCTTTTTCAATTTTCTCTTTTACAAAATTAAATCTTATATTAACATGTTTTAATCTTTTGTTATTTTCTGGATTATGAGCTATTTTGATGGCTGATTGTTTATCTTAATAAATTATGATAGGTTGATTTTCAAATAAACAAAAATCATCAATTAATTTTCTTAACCAACAAGCCTCACTAATAGAAGATGATGATTCACAAGAAGATATTGCGACACTATGCTGCTTTTTGCTAAGCCCACTTATCGTACAATTCGATAATTTAAAAACGTATCCTGTAGTGAACTTTCTGTCTTCAATATCTCCTCCCCAATCAGAGTCTACATATTCATAAAGAATGGAATTATCTGCTTTAAAAATAAGTTTATAATCAATAGAACTTTAAACGTATCTTAAAACTCTTTTTAAAGCATTCAAAAAATTATTGTCAGCCCTTGCTTGGTATCTGCTTAATAAGCTTACACTTTCACAAAGATCGGGTCTTGAACCCTGTACCGCATACATAAGGCTTCCAATAATTTTTCTACAAATATTTTCGATTTTTAAATCATTTTCATTATCAAATTAAAACAACAAAGGTTATATTTATATTACTAATATTTATTTTGCATAATCCACTTTTAAATTTTTCAAAAGAAAAATTAATTGTTTTACATGTCATGTATTCGATCTATTTGATCATCTTCAGAACATAAAGTTAAAAATTAAAAATTTACAGGTTTATATACTGTTTGCTTGTTATGTTACGTAAAATTATTCTAATTATTTAATAAATTTGTTTTTTGTTTATCGATTCAGGTGTGTGAGTGATTCTGGGTACAGAGTTTATATGTCTTCGACTTCCCTCCTTGATGCTTGCATCCAGTTTTTTATGTTTCCCATGTTTTCCTCGGAGATCAGGTGAAAGCATTCCTCCAATTTGATCTCGTTTACTAATTACTGTTCTTATCGGTCTGTCGGTTATGTCCAATGTTGATTTAAAAAAGCTTTTACACACGCGAATATGATTTCCGTCAATATTAAAATGAAACGCAGTGTTATCGCGACGTTTAGATTCATGTCGATGGTATTGATATTTAAGTTGGATAGGAGTCATGCATGATGCTAAATAGTCTCGTTGTCTTTGCGAATTGTCGAGGGCCCAATAACTTTTAAATATTTGTTTTCGAGACTCGGCAGTGATCCTTGTATTGCACTTGAGTTTGCAGTTATTTCTACAGGGTGGTTTCATTTCTCGGGCGGCTATTATTCTTTTGGTCTTTGAAGTGGAAACATATTGATTTCCAGAGTCCCTAGCTATTTTGGCAGCAGTTTTCTTCCACATCGAGCTATTACGCTTACGCTTTTTTGTTCTCTTTGTGGTTTCACCATTCTTTTACTGTTCTGTTTCTATTTCTAAATCAACAACTTCACTTTCGATCTGCTCCGAACTTTGACCGCCAGAATCTAAATAATCAGGGTCTTTGTCGGTGTCATCGGAAGCATATCCGTTTCATGCTTCATGATGTTAATTCTTAACTAAAATAGACTTGATGAATTCTTTCCAAGTTTTTATATTCTTTTATTTTATTTTCTCGTCAACTGGATCTATCTGTGAAAATAAACATCGGTTGTTTCCATTTGAAAAACACAAAGTTGACATTACACCAAGAATAATCAAGATGAAAAGCGCTTCCTTCAATAATTCATTATTCAGGTGGATTGTTTACAGATCATTTAAATTCAGAATTATAATCATTAAATATAGTTAATTAGATAATTTTATATTATTTTGTAGGTATAATTATTGTTATTCTCTGAACGTAGGAGCTACGTCAACTACTTGCTCAGAATAAATATAACATTTCTCTTATAGATATAGAGATATCTCAATTAACTTGATTTGATTAAAATGTTATATTCTGTGTATGATATCTCACTGTATGTGATATCATTAAAATCAAAATGGAACATCGTGTCTGACATGCTTCTGGTCTGGTACATTAGAAAGTGGTGGTACGTACATTTTAATTCTTCTTTTTAAGTAATATCGCATTACCCTTTGATTTGAGTAAGATGTTATCAGGTTTTTGGGTATTTACGGAAAAATATTCAATGATTACTTTAATATATTTATTTATTTACGAGAACACCATTGAAATACATGTGGTTATGAACACGGTTGTATTACTTTTGTACACTTGCTTGTGTATCATGTATGAGTACAATTTAATATTAAAGTTGGTGGTACCAACTTAAGATTATTAAAATATTTTTCATTGATATTCTATTACTCCCCCTCAATGAAATTTATTTTATTTAATTAACAAATTAATTAAATATTATATTAGCAAAATTAACGCAGATTAATTTATCCAAAAAAAAATTACTCAACCGATAGGCCTAAACGCCTTCTAAAATTTTCAAATTTAACTTTAGATAATGGTTTGGTAAACATATCAGCTACATTATCCTCAGTTTTTACGTAAACTACATTTATTATTCCTTTTTCAATTTTCTCTTTTACAAAATTAAATCTTATATTAACATGTTTTAATCTTTTGTTATTTTCTGGATTATGAGCTATTTTGATGGCTGATTGTTTATCTTAATAAATTATGATAGGTTGATTTTCAAATAAACAAAAATCATCAATTAATTTTCTTAACCAACAAGCCTCACTAATAGAAGATGATGATTCACAAGAAGATATTGCGACACTATGCTGCTTTTTGCTAAGCCCACTTATCGTACAATTCGATAATTTAAAAACGTATCCTGTAGTGAACTTTCTGTCTTCAATATCTCCTCCCCAATCAGAGTCTACATATTCATAAAGAATGGAATTATCTGCTTTAAAAATAAGTTTATAATCAATAGAACTTTAAACGTATCTTAAAACTCTTTTTAAAGCATTCAAAAAATTATTGTCAGCCCTTGCTTGGTATCTGCTTAATAAGCTTACACTTTCACAAAGATCGGGTCTTGAACCCTGTACCGCATACATAAGGCTTCCAATAATTTTTCTACAAATATTTTCGATTTTTAAATCATTTTCATTATCAAATTAAAACAACAAAGGTTATATTTATATTACTAATATTTATTTTGCATAATCCACTTTTAAATTTTTCAAAAGAAAAATTAATTGTTTTACATGTCATGTATTCGATCTATTTGATCATCTTCAGAACATAAAGTTAAAAATTAAAAATTTACAGGTTTATATACTGTTTGCTTGTTATGTTACGTAAAATTATTCTAATTATTTAATAAATTTGTTTTTTGTTTATCGATTCAGGTGTGTGAGTGATTCTGGGTACAGAGTTTATATGTCTTCGACTTCCCTCCTTGATGCTTGCATCCAGTTTTTTATGTTTCCCATGTTTTCCTCGGAGATCAGGTGAAAGCATTCCTCCAATTTGATCTCGTTTACTAATTACTGTTCTTATCGGTCTGTCGGTTATGTCCAATGTTGATTTAAAAAAGCTTTTACACACGCGAATATGATTTCCGTCAATATTAAAATGAAACGCAGTGTTATCGCGACGTTTAGATTCATGTCGATGGTATTGATATTTAAGTTGGATAGGAGTCATGCATGATGCTAAATAGTCTCGTTGTCTTTGCGAATTGTCGAGGGCCCAATAACTTTTAAATATTTGTTTTCGAGACTCGGCAGTGATCCTTGTATTGCACTTGAGTTTGCAGTTATTTCTACAGGGTGGTTTCATTTCTCGGGCGGCTATTATTCTTTTGGTCTTTGAAGTGGAAACATATTGATTTCCAGAGTCCCTAGCTATTTTGGCAGCAGTTTTCTTCCACATCGAGCTATTACGCTTACGCTTTTTTGTTCTCTTTGTGGTTTCACCATTCTTTTACTGTTCTGTTTCTATTTCTAAATCAACAACTTCACTTTCGATCTGCTCCGAACTTTGACCGCCAGAATCTAAATAATCAGGGTCTTTGTCGGTGTCATCGGAAGCATATCCGTTTCATGCTTCATGATGTTAATTCTTAACTAAAATAGACTTGATGAATTCTTTCCAAGTTTTTATATTCTTTTATTTTATTTTCTCGTCAACTGGATCTATCTGTGAAAATAAACATCGGTTGTTTCCATTTGAAAAACACAAAGTTGACATTACACCAAGAATAATCAAGATGAAAAGCGCTTCCTTCAATAATTCATTATTCAGGTGGATTGTTTACAGATCATTTAAATTCAGAATTATAATCATTAAATATAGTTAATTAGATAATTTTATATTATTTTGTAGGTATAATTATTGTTATTCTCTGAACGTAGGAGCTACGTCAACTACTTGCTCAGAATAAATATAACATTTCTCTTATAGATATAGAGATATCTCAATTAACTTGATTTGATTAAAATGTTATATTCTGTGTATGATATCTCACTGTATGTGATATCATTAAAATCAAAATGGAACATCGTGTCTGACATGCTTCTGGTCTGGTACATTAGAAAGTGGTGGTACGTACATTTTAATTCTTCTTTTTAAGTAATATCGCATTACCCTTTGATTTGAGTAAGATGTTATCAGGTTTTTGGGTATTTACGGAAAAATATTCAATGATTACTTTAATATATTTATTTATTTACGAGAACACCATTGAAATACATGTGGTTATGAACACGGTTGTATTACTTTTGTACACTTGCTTGTGTATCATGTATGAGTACAATTTAATATTAAAGTTGGTGGTACCAACTTAAGATTATTAAAATATTTTTCATTGATATTCTATTACTCCCCCTCAATGAAATTTATTTTATTTAATTAACAAATTAATTAAATATTATATTAGCAAAATTAACGCAGATTAATTTATCCAAAAAAAAATTACTCAACCGATAGGCCTAAACGCCTTCTAAAATTTTCAAATTTAACTTTAGATAATGGTTTGGTAAACATATCAGCTACATTATCCTCAGTTTTTACGTAAACTACATTTATTATTCCTTTTTCAATTTTCTCTTTTACAAAATTAAATCTTATATTAACATGTTTTAATCTTTTGTTATTTTCTGGATTATGAGCTATTTTGATGGCTGATTGTTTATCTTAATAAATTATGATAGGTTGATTTTCAAATAAACAAAAATCATCAATTAATTTTCTTAACCAACAAGCCTCACTAATAGAAGATGATGATTCACAAGAAGATATTGCGACACTATGCTGCTTTTTGCTAAGCCCACTTATCGTACAATTCGATAATTTAAAAACGTATCCTGTAGTGAACTTTCTGTCTTCAATATCTCCTCCCCAATCAGAGTCTACATATTCATAAAGAATGGAATTATCTGCTTTAAAAATAAGTTTATAATCAATAGAACTTTAAACGTATCTTAAAACTCTTTTTAAAGCATTCAAAAAATTATTGTCAGCCCTTGCTTGGTATCTGCTTAATAAGCTTACACTTTCACAAAGATCGGGTCTTGAACCCTGTACCGCATACATAAGGCTTCCAATAATTTTTCTACAAATATTTTCGATTTTTAAATCATTTTCATTATCAAATTAAAACAACAAAGGTTATATTTATATTACTAATATTTATTTTGCATAATCCACTTTTAAATTTTTCAAAAGAAAAATTAATTGTTTTACATGTCATGTATTCGATCTATTTGATCATCTTCAGAACATAAAGTTAAAAATTAAAAATTTACAGGTTTATATACTGTTTGCTTGTTATGTTACGTAAAATTATTCTAATTATTTAATAAATTTGTTTTTTGTTTATCGATTCAGGTGTGTGAGTGATTCTGGGTACAGAGTTTATATGTCTTCGACTTCCCTCCTTGATGCTTGCATCCAGTTTTTTATGTTTCCCATGTTTTCCTCGGAGATCAGGTGAAAGCATTCCTCCAATTTGATCTCGTTTACTAATTACTGTTCTTATCGGTCTGTCGGTTATGTCCAATGTTGATTTAAAAAAGCTTTTACACACGCGAATATGATTTCCGTCAATATTAAAATGAAACGCAGTGTTATCGCGACGTTTAGATTCATGTCGATGGTATTGATATTTAAGTTGGATAGGAGTCATGCATGATGCTAAATAGTCTCGTTGTCTTTGCGAATTGTCGAGGGCCCAATAACTTTTAAATATTTGTTTTCGAGACTCGGCAGTGATCCTTGTATTGCACTTGAGTTTGCAGTTATTTCTACAGGGTGGTTTCATTTCTCGGGCGGCTATTATTCTTTTGGTCTTTGAAGTGGAAACATATTGATTTCCAGAGTCCCTAGCTATTTTGGCAGCAGTTTTCTTCCACATCGAGCTATTACGCTTACGCTTTTTTGTTCTCTTTGTGGTTTCACCATTCTTTTACTGTTCTGTTTCTATTTCTAAATCAACAACTTCACTTTCGATCTGCTCCAAACTTTGACCGCCAGAATCTAAATAATCAGGGTCTTTGTCGGTGTCATCGGAAGCATATCCGTTTCATGCTTCATGATGTTAATTCTTAACTAAAATAGACTTGATGAATTCTTTCCAAGTTTTTATATTCTTTTATTTTATTTTCTCGTCAACTGGATCTATCTGTGAAAATAAACATCGGTTGTTTCCATTTGAAAAACACAAAGTTGACATTACACCAAGAATAATCAAGATGAAAAGCGCTTCCTTCAATAATTCATTATTCAGGTGGATTGTTTACAGATCATTTAAATTCAGAATTATAATCATTGAATATAGTTAATTAGATAATTTTATATTATTTTGTAGGTATAATTATTGTTATTCTCTGAACGTAGGAGCTACGTCAACTACTTGCTCAGAATAAATATAACATTTCTCTTATAGATATAGAGATATCTCAATTAACTTGATTTGATTAAAATGTTATATTCTGTGTATGATATCTCACTGTATGTGATATCATTAAAATCAAAATGGAACATCGTGTCTGACATGCTTCTGGTCTGGTACATTAGAAAGTGGTGGTACGTACATTTTAATTCTTCTTTTTAAGTAATATCGCATTACCCTTTGATTTGAGTAAGATGTTATCAGGTTTTTGGGTATTTACGGAAAAATATTCAATGATTACTTTAATATATTTATTTATTTACGAGAACACCATTGAAATACATGTGGTTATGAACACGGTTGTATTACTTTTGTACACTTGCTTGTGTATCATGTATGAGTACAATTTAATATTAAAGTTGGTGGTACCAACTTAAGATTATTAAAATATTTTTCATTGATATTCTATTACTCCCCCTCAATGAAATTTATTTTATTTAATTAACAAATTAATTAAATATTATATTAGCAAAATTAACGCAGATTAATTTATCCAAAAAAAAATTACTCAACCGATAGGCCTAAACGCCTTCTAAAATTTTCAAATTTAACTTTAGATAATGGTTTGGTAAACATATCAGCTACATTATCCTCAGTTTTTACGTAAACTACATTTATTATTCCTTTTTCAATTTTCTCTTTTACAAAATTAAATCTTATATTAACATGTTTTAATCTTTTGTTATTTTCTGGATTATGAGCTATTTTGATGGCTGATTGTTTATCTTAATAAATTATGATAGGTTGATTTTCAAATAAACAAAAATCATCAATTAATTTTCTTAACCAACAAGCCTCACTAATAGAAGATGATGATTCACAAGAAGATATTGCGACACTATGCTGCTTTTTGCTAAGCCCACTTATCGTACAATTCGATAATTTAAAAACGTATCCTGTAGTGAACTTTCTGTCTTCAATATCTCCTCCCCAATCAGAGTCTACATATTCATAAAGAATGGAATTATCTGCTTTAAAAATAAGTTTATAATCAATAGAACTTTAAACGTATCTTAAAACTCTTTTTAAAGCATTCAAAAAATTATTGTCAGCCCTTGCTTGGTATCTGCTTAATAAGCTTACACTTTCACAAAGATCGGGTCTTGAACCCTGTACCGCATACATAAGGCTTCCAATAATTTTTCTACAAATATTTTCGATTTTTAAATCATTTTCATTATCAAATTAAAACAACAAAGGTTATATTTATATTACTAATATTTATTTTGCATAATCCACTTTTAAATTTTTCAAAAGAAAAATTAATTGTTTTACATGTCATGTATTCGATCTATTTGATCATCTTCAGAACATAAAGTTAAAAATTAAAAATTTACAGGTTTATATACTGTTTGCTTGTTATGTTACGTAAAATTATTCTAATTATTTAATAAATTTGTTTTTTGTTTATCGATTCAGGTGTGTGAGTGATTCTGGGTACAGAGTTTATATGTCTTCGACTTCCCTCCTTGATGCTTGCATCCAGTTTTTTATGTTTCCCATGTTTTCCTCGGAGATCAGGTGAAAGCATTCCTCCAATTTGATCTCGTTTACTAATTACTGTTCTTATCGGTCTGTCGGTTATGTCCAATGTTGATTTAAAAAAGCTTTTACACACGCGAATATGATTTCCGTCAATATTAAAATGAAACGCAGTGTTATCGCGACGTTTAGATTCATGTCGATGGTATTGATATTTAAGTTGGATAGGAGTCATGCATGATGCTAAATAGTCTCGTTGTCTTTGCGAATTGTCGAGGGCCCAATAACTTTTAAATATTTGTTTTCGAGACTCGGCAGTGATCCTTGTATTGCACTTGAGTTTGCAGTTATTTCTACAGGGTGGTTTCATTTCTCGGGCGGCTATTATTCTTTTGGTCTTTGAAGTGGAAACATATTGATTTCCAGAGTCCCTAGCTATTTTGGCAGCAGTTTTCTTCCACATCGAGCTATTACGCTTACGCTTTTTTGTTCTCTTTGTGGTTTCACCATTCTTTTACTGTTCTGTTTCTATTTCTAAATCAACAACTTCACTTTCGATCTGCTCCGAACTTTGACCGCCAGAATCTAAATAATCAGGGTCTTTGTCGGTGTCATCGGAAGCATATCCGTTTCATGCTTCATGATGTTAATTCTTAACTAAAATAGACTTGATGAATTCTTTCCAAGTTTTTATATTCTTTTATTTTATTTTCTCGTCAACTGGATCTATCTGTGAAAATAAACATCGGTTGTTTCCATTTGAAAAACACAAAGTTGACATTACACCAAGAATAATCAAGATGAAAAGCGCTTCCTTCAATAATTCATTATTCAGGTGGATTGTTTACAGATCATTTAAATTCAGAATTATAATCATTGAATATAGTTAATTAGATAATTTTATATTATTTTGTAGGTATAATTATTGTTATTCTCTGAACGTAGAAGCTACGTCAACTACTTGCTCAGAATAAATATAACATTTCTCTTATAGATATAGAGATATCTCAATTAACTTGATTTGATTAAAATGTTATATTCTGTGTATGATATCTCACTGTATGTGATATCATTAAAATCAAAATGGAACATCGTGTCTGACATGCTTCTGGTCTGGTACATTAGAAAGTGGTGGTACGTACATTTTACTTCTTCTTTTTAAGTAATATCGCATTACCCTTTGATTTGAGTAAGATGTTATCAGGTTTTTGGGTATTTACGGAAAAATATTCAATGATTACTTTAATATATTTATTTATTTACGAGAACACCATTGAAATACATGTGGTTATGAACACGGTTGTATTACTTTTGTACACTTGCTTGTGTATCATGTATGAGTACAATTTAATATTAAAGTTGGTGGTACCAACTTAAGATTATTAAAATATTTTTCATTGATATTCTATTACTCCCCCTCAATGAAATTTATTTTATTTAATTAACAAATTAATTAAATATTATATTAGCAAAATTAACGCAGATTAATTTATCCAAAAAAAAATTACTCAACCGATAGGCCTAAACGCCTTCTAAAATTTTCAAATTTAACTTTAGATAATGGTTTGGTAAACATATCAGCTACATTATCCTCAGTTTTTACGTAAACTACATTTATTATTCCTTTTTCAATTTTCTCTTTTACAAAATTAAATCTTATATTAACATGTTTTAATCTTTTGTTATTTTCTGGATTATGAGCTATTTTGATGGCTGATTGTTTATCTTAATAAATTATGATAGGTTGATTTTCAAATAAACAAAAATCATCAATTAATTTTCTTAACCAACAAGCCTCACTAATAGAAGATGATGATTCACAAGAAGATATTGCGACACTATGCTGCTTTTTGCTAAGCCCACTTATCGTACAATTCGATAATTTAAAAACGTATCCTGTAGTGAACTTTCTGTCTTCAATATCTCCTCCCCAATCAGAGTCTACATATTCATAAAGAATGGAATTATCTGCTTTAAAAATAAGTTTATAATCAATAGAACTTTAAACGTATCTTAAAACTCTTTTTAAAGCATTCAAAAAATTATTGTCAGCCCTTGCTTGGTATCTGCTTAATAAGCTTACACTTTCACAAAGATCGGGTCTTGAACCCTGTACCGCATACATAAGGCTTCCAATAATTTTTCTACAAATATTTTCGATTTTTAAATCATTTTCATTATCAAATTAAAATAACAAAGGTTATATTTATATTACTAATATTTATTTTGCATAATCCACTTTTAAATTTTTCAAAAGAAAAATTAATTGTTTTACATGTCATGTATTCGATCTATTTGATCATCTTCAGAACATAAAGTTAAAAATTAAAAATTTACAGGTTTATATACTGTTTGCTTGTTATGTTACGTAAAATTATTCTAATTATTTAATAAATTTGTTTTTTGTTTATCGATTCAGGTGTGTGAGTGATTCTGGGTACAGAGTTTATATGTCTTCGACTTCCCTCCTTGATGCTTGCATCCAGTTTTTTATGTTTCCCATGGTTTCCTCGGAGATCAGGTGAAAGCATTCCTCCAATTTGATCTCGTTTACTAATTACTGTTCTTATCGGTCTGTCGGTTATGTCCAATGTTGATTTAAAAAAGCTTTTACACACGCGAATATGATTTCCGTCAATATTAAAATGAAACGCAGTGTTATCGCGACGTTTAGATTCATGTCGATGGTATTGATATTTAAGTTGGATAGGAGTCATGCATGATGCTAAATAGTCTCGTTGTCTTTGCGAATTGTCGAGGGCCCAATAACTTTTAAATATTTGTTTTCGAGACTCGGCAGTGATCCTTGTATTGCACTTGAGTTTGCAGTTATTTCTACAGGGTGGTTTCATTTCTCGGGCGGCTATTATTCTTTTGGTCTTTGAAGTGGAAACATATTGATTTCCAGAGTCCCTAGCTATTTTGGCAGCAGTTTTCTTCCACATCGAGCTATTACGCTTACGCTTTTTTGTTCTCTTTGTGGTTTCACCATTCTTTTACTGTTCTGTTTCTATTTCTAAATCAACAACTTCACTTTCGATCTGCTCCGAACTTTGACCGCCAGAATCTAAATAATCAGGGTCTTTGTCGGTGTCATCGGAAGCATATCCGTTTCATGCTTCATGATGTTAATTCTTAACTAAAATAGACTTGATGAATTCTTTCCAAGTTTTTATATTCTTTTATTTTATTTTCTCGTCAACTGGATCTATCTGTGAAAATAAACATCGGTTGTTTCCATTTGAAAAACACAAAGTTGACATTACACCAAGAATAATCAAGATGAAAAGCGCTTCCTTCAATAATTCATTATTCAGGTGGATTGTTTACAGATCATTTAAATTCAGAATTATAATCATTGAATATAGTTAATTAGATAATTTTATATTATTTTGTAGGTATAATTATTGTTATTCTCTGAACGTAGAAGCTACGTCAACTACTTGCTCAGAATAAATATAACATTTCTCTTATAGATATAGAGATATCTCAATTAACTTGATTTGATTAAAATGTTATATTCTGTGTATGATATCTCACTGTATGTGATATCATTAAAATCAAAATGGAACATCGTGTCTGACATGCTTCTGGTCTGGTACATTAGAAAGTGGTGGTACGTACATTTTACTTCTTCTTTTTAAGTAATATCGCATTACCCTTTGATTTGAGTAAGATGTTATCAGGTTTTTGGGTATTTACGGAAAAATATTCAATGATTACTTTAATATATTTATTTATTTACGAGAACACCATTGAAATACATGTGGTTATGAACACGGTTGTATTACTTTTGTACACTTGCTTGTGTATCATGTATGAGTACAATTTAATATTAAAGTTGGTGGTACCAACTTAAGATTATTAAAATATTTTTCATTGATATTCTATTACTCCCCCTCAATGAAATTTATTTTATTTAATTAACAAATTAATTAAATATTATATTAGCAAAATTAACGCAGATTAATTTATCCAAAAAAAAATTACTCAACCGATAGGCCTAAACGCCTTCTAAAATTTTCAAATTTAACTTTAGATAATGGTTTGGTAAACATATCAGCTACATTATCCTCAGTTTTTACGTAAACTACATTTATTATTCCTTTTTCAATTTTCTCTTTTACAAAATTAAATCTTATATTAACATGTTTTAATCTTTTGTTATTTTCTGGATTATGAGCTATTTTGATGGCTGATTGTTTATCTTAATAAATTATGATAGGTTGATTTTCAAATAAACAAAAATCATCAATTAATTTTCTTAACCAACAAGCCTCACTAATAGAAGATGATGATTCACAAGAAGATATTGCGACACTATGCTGCTTTTTGCTAAGCCCACTTATCGTACAATTCGATAATTTAAAAACGTATCCTGTAGTGAACTTTCTGTCTTCAATATCTCCTCCCCAATCAGAGTCTACATATTCATAAAGAATGGAATTATCTGCTTTAAAAATAAGTTTATAATCAATAGAACTTTAAACGTATCTTAAAACTCTTTTTAAAGCATTCAAAAAATTATTGTCAGCCCTTGCTTGGTATCTGCTTAATAAGCTTACACTTTCACAAAGATCGGGTCTTGAACCCTGTACCGCATACATAAGGCTTCCAATAATTTTTCTACAAATATTTTCGATTTTTAAATCATTTTCATTATCAAATTAAAATAACAAAGGTTATATTTATATTACTAATATTTATTTTGCATAATCCACTTTTAAATTTTTCAAAAGAAAAATTAATTGTTTTACATGTCATGTATTCGATCTATTTGATCATCTTCAGAACATAAAGTTAAAAATTAAAAATTTACAGGTTTATATACTGTTTGCTTGTTATGTTACGTAAAATTATTCTAATTATTTAATAAATTTGTTTTTTGTTTATCGATTCAGGTGTAATTTCGACAACAGTTTAAAATGGTTTTTTTTTTGTATAAAAATATAAGTAAATATTGTCAGATTAATTAAAATACATGTAATATATAAGTCGTGTGTGAAAAGTTAAACTTCCAATGCCCTGATATTGAAATGTTAATTTCTTCTTTATTTCAATAGCTAAAACAAAGAAGATGAGATTAGTTCAGTTTGGTCGTTTAACAATATGTCAGGACCATCTTTGTTTCTAAACACCTCCAGTGACTCTAGCAGGTTGAGTTTTTGTCCATTTTCAGTGATATGCATGATTTCGAAGTTAATGTTTTTTGGTGTATGGTCCTGTTCTCGTAGGTGATTTGCAAAATTTGAGTCTTGTTTTTTTAATTTATATGAGGATAGGTGTTCGTTTTTTCTTATAGAAAAGGATCTCCCAGTTTGACCGATATATAAGGCATTGCAATCACCACAGATTATTTTGTATACACCAGCTTTCTTCATAATATCACACTTGGTCTTGTTGTAGGATTTGGTTGCTCAGAGTTGAAGATGGGCGAAACGCGACATTTATACCTTCGTTCCTTAAAACTCTTGCCACTTGTTCTGACACGTCACCGTAATACGTGATTGTTTCAAATGTTGTAGGTTCTTTTGTTGTACTAGGACATGCCGCTAAGAGTGCCATTTTTCGTTGTTTTTTCTTTATGAGGTGGTCAATTAATTCAATTCCAAAACCATTTGATACAGCAATATGCTTAATTGTAATAACTTCCTTCTCAAAGTTTTCCTCTGATAAGGGTAAGTTAAGGGCACGATGGACCATTGAATTGTACGCAGCTATTTTTTGGCTGACGGGATGTGGTGAGTCTGCTGGTATTGTAATGTCTGTATGTGTGAGCTTTCGATAAATATCAAATTCTAATTTTCCATTATTCCTTGTAATGCTGACATCCAAAAAGGAAATTTTTTGGTCGAATTCCTTTTCCAATGTAAATTGAATGTTGGGATTCAATGTATTGGCATGGTTTACGAAACTTTCCAGCTGTCTATTGGAGCCGTCAAAACAAATGATAATGTCGTCGACATATCGATACCAGAACTTGATCCGATGTTTCCACACATAATGGTTAATAAGATCAGTTTCGAAATGGTCCATAAATATTTCGGCTAATAGCGGACTCAACGGGTTTCCCATTGGGAGTCCCTTTGTTGATTTATAAATATTGTTATTGAATGTGAAATAGTTCATCTTGGTGATAGTGTTCAATACATTAACTATCTCATTTTGTATAACCGGGTTTATATTCCTTCTTTCACATATATTAGTGATAATGTTGATGGTGTCCTTGGCCGAAATGTTACCGAACATATTCGTTATGTCCAAAGATGTCAATTTATAACCGTCTTGTATGTGAAAGCTGGATAATTTTTTTGTTAATTCCATAGAATTTTTTTTTTTTCATTATTTTTATTTAATTCAAATTTATAGTTTTCGTCTAAAGGTGTGTTTATTGGTTTACAATTGCTCATTCCAAATTTACTTAAAACTTTAATTAGATAATTTTTTTGACTTAATTCTGTATACCCTTCAAATAAATTTTGTTTGATATCGATACCCAAATAATTTGAAATTATTCCCAAGTCTTTCATTGAAAAATGATTACTAAAGGTTAATTTCAATTTATCAATTTCATTTAAATCTGAACCAAGAATTAATAAATCATCTACATATATTAAAACAAATGTTTTGCTATTTTTATCAATTTTTGTATACAAACGATAATCATTTTCAGATCTAACAAAACCCTGAATTTTCATTAAATTATCAAATTTTAAATTCCAACATTTAGGAGATTTTGTTTAACCCATAAATATACTTATTAAGTTTACATACGGTATTACTATTACGTTTATTATTGCCTGGTACGCCTGCACTTTTAACATCCATTTGGAAAATGGGTTTGTTTAATTTTAGAGCAATAACTAACAAAATTCTAAAAGTAGTGAGTTTTGCAACAGGTGAGTAAATATCATACAAATTGTCATTATATTCCTGTTGAAAACCACGAGCGGCTAAATGCGCTTTATACTCGTTATCATTTTTTATTCGAAACACCCATTTACTTTCACTTCACTCCAAGTATTACACTCACTTAAAGCACTTAATTCCTTTTTTATAGCTTCTTTCCACTTTGAAGCGTCTTTTCCTGAAATAGCCTCTTCATATGTGATAGATTCGTTTGAAGCAAGTAAACAGATCTCATCGTTGAACGATTTTTCCATTACATTATAAGAAACGAAATCTTTAAGCTGTTTTCTTTTAGATAATCTTCCTGACCTTGTTACTACTGTTTCTTTATCTTGATTATCTAAATTATTTTCAGAAGTTTCATTTTCTAATACATTTTCTTCGTTATTCGTTTCTTCAACATTAAGTCAACAGTAACTTCTGTGTTGGGTTTTGAGCCGACCAATCTTGTATCACAATTGTTATCAATAACTCTGAATGGCTGATTCAAAGACTCATTAAACTTAACCGTTCGACTAATTATTATTTTGTTTGTTTCTATTTCCAAAACCCTATAGGCTTTACTACTTTCGCTATCTCCTACCATTATTCCCTCTTTTGCTTTCTTTTCTAACTTAGTTCTATTTTCTTTAGGTATATATACAAAAGCTTTTGAACCGAAAGTAACCATATTAGATAATTTTGGTTTAATTTTCGTCCATAATTCAAATGGTGTTTTGTCTCTCGCTTTAGTGGGTAATCTATTTATTATATAATTTGCAGTTGTAACTGCTTCCCCCCAATAATTATGAGGTAAATTTGCATCTAATTAAACATGCATCGTGCGGATTCTACTATCGTTCGATATTTCCTTTCAGAAACCCCATTTTGTTCTGGACAATAAGGTACGGTTGATTGAAATTTTATTCCAAAATTTTTTAAGCCACCCTGTACAGCTGTATATTCACCGCCATTGTCGCTTCTTAAAATCTTTGGATATTTCCCAAAAATATTCTTTACTTCTAAAATAAATTATTTTAGTTTGACACTAACTTCATCTTTTGATTTTAATAAATAAAGGGTAGTATATCTTGAAAAATCATCTGTGAAAGTTAAAAAAAATTTCTTTCCCCCAACTGTTGGTGTTTTCATAGGACCACATAAGTCGCTATGAATTAAATCTAAAACTTTCACTGATTTACTTTTACTTACTTTAGGAAAAGTCTTTTTAGTTAATTTTCCTTTAATACAACTAGTACATTGTTTTACGTTTTGGCAATTATTTATTTTTATACCCTCAGCCAAATTTTTATTTATTAACTAACGTTTTAATATCCTCTGGATTTCGGTGGCCTAACCGTCTATGCCATACATGAATGCAATTATTAACTTGTTCACAAGTATTTTTAATAAAATTTGCATTTTCTGTAAAAATATTAAGTTTGTATAACCCGTTTATATAATTTGCCGTCGCAAATAATAAATTATTTTTTTCGATATAGCATTTCCCGTCATCAAATTTAACTTTATAACCAGCTTTAGTAATTTTGGAAACAGATATCAAACTATTTTGTAAGTCGGGTACAAATAGTGCATCAATTAATTTAATACGTATAATTTTACCTGATATCTCAAATTTCAGCAAAATGTCACCTTTACCTTTAATTTTTAACTTTTGACCATTTGCAACTATTATATTTTCATCATTTGTTTGTTCCATTTTATTAAAATATTTTATAATAATAATAATCTTTATTCAAAATGAACAATTTACAATTGTATTGAATGCGTCAAAAAAAAAAAGAAAGAGAAAAAAAAAAAAAATTTAATCGAAGGCCTTACGCCTTCCACACCTGTATAAACACGAATGGAAAACGCAATAATTTGCGTTCATGGCCGACTTTAGGGGCTGTTCCAACATACAATGATATGTTTAAAAGTTTGTGTAAAAACCATGAAAAAACCACAAACGGAACAGCAACAAGTAAAATTAGATTAATAATTAAATCGATAAATAAAATAAAATGAGATAAATAAATTAAAATAGAGATATAAGCTCTCTCTTGTTGGTTTCAATAAAATTGATCAAAATTGAAAAATTTCATCGTCCCATAAACAAGTTAATAAATAGATAATAAATAGTAGTACTGTATTAACAGTACAGTCAAGTGTAATAAAAATAACACACATACAAAAAGTATTTAAAATAATAGTACTGTATGTAACTTGACAGTATGGTCAAAATGTTAAATATAAGCCAATGACTTATAATCAAATGATTTAAAAAAAATTAAGATGTCAAATTTCTCAAAACTTAAGTTTAAACATAAACATACAGTACAATGTCAATGAAACAAAACATAAGTCTGAGACTTACAGCTAAATGATTGGAAACAATCAAAATGTCAATTTAATTATGTAAAATTTTAAAATATTTGAAAATACAAATAAATAAGCTAATTAGATTTTTTTTAAAATTTTAGCCCTGGTACAAAAATACAGTCAATAATATAAAATACAATATACACATAAGTCAAAAGGCTTAAAAGAAGTTTGTAACAATAGTATTGCGTACCAGTTGCAGTCATTTACAAATATAATATAAAATTTCGTATTCTGGTGATAAAAAATACACACGAAAATGTCAAAAGATAAAAAACTAGAAGTTGCTTTTTAGTCCTTCCTCCAGTGAATAGAAACACTGTTGTTGCATATACATTCGAGTTGCATTGATTAAAGTCATTCTCCTATCTCTCATAATGTCACCAACAGTTGACCCTTTACTGATTCTATTATAAAAAAGAATTGCGAGATACCGTGAGTTTTTTTCTAAAAATGAATATTTACACCTAGGATGCACATATTCAGATGGATTACGAATCATATAACGATTACCCTGATTTTTATTGATCACAAAAACATTTCTATTTTTGATAAAAAATTTAAAGATTTCTAAAATAAAATGGGAATAAAACGTCAGTATTTTGTTATTCTGAAAATAGCTTTTGCAACTGTCAGTTTTTTTTTAAATTGAAGACAATTCGTATGGCTCTTTTTTGAATTTTAAAAATTTTCGAGGCATTCACTGATGCACCCCATATTATTATGCCATATGTCATAACTGAAACAAAATTAGCATAATAAACTGACAGTAAGGTCTTGAAATCAACCCTTGCTCTCAAAGCTCTTAATTGATAGCAAGCTCTACTTAATTTAACACATAGGGTATCAATATGAGTTTTCCAATTCAATCCTGTATCCATTTCAATTCCCAAAAATGTCGAGTTATTTACAGAAAGATAATGTGTAGGGATAGTGACACCGCAACCAAAGAACATAATGGCTGTTTTGTTGCGATTTAAAAGCAAATCGTTTACGTGGCACCAGCTTTCCATTACTTCCATGATATTGTTAATGGTTTTTATAAGCTCATCTGTATCTTTGTGTGAGACAATGATGGTCGTATCATCGGCAAAGAGTACAACTTTGCAAATTAATTGAGTTAATGAATTTGGCAAATCATTAATAAATAGGAGAAACAACAAAGGGCCCAGAATAGACCCTTGTGGGACTCCAGACCTGACAGCCCTCCACTGTGACTTGAAAGTATTTCCATTTATATTTAATTCAACAAACTGAGATCTATTGGATAAATATGACTCAATGAGTTTGTAACATTGACCACGAATGCCATATGCATAAATTTTAGAAAGGAGTAAATTATGATTCACACGATCAAAGGCCTTAGACAGGTCAAGAAACAGAGTAGCTACTTTAAAGCCTTCATTTATTTTTGTAAAAATATGATCCGTGACGGCAAAAATTGCGTTTGTAGTGCTGATATTTTTTCTATATCCATATTGATCAGGGATCAATATGTTGAATTTATTCAGAAACTTTGAAATTTTATCAAATATAGCTCTCTCTAAAATTTTGCTAAAGATCGGTAAACAAGATATTGGCCGAAAATTACTGACATCCATGTTATTGAGCTTTTTTTGAAGGGGCACTACTCTTGCTAATTTACCACGATCTGGAAAAATTCCCTCACCCAACATACAATTAACTATTTCGACTAAAGGAGCCAATAAGTTTTCTGAAACTGACTTTAAAACGTTACTTGAAACGCCCAAGTAGTCCATTGACTCTTTGCATTTCATATTTTTAATCATTTGATCTATTTCACGGGTATTAGTTTCGTCAACAAAAATAGTTTTTTCGAAATTTTTGATTTGAATTATATTTTTGACATTATTATCAGAACTAATAACTGAACCTAAATTAATGAAATGCTCATTTAATGTGTCAACAATAGACTTAGGGTCGTTTATTTCAATATTATTGACACTTATGTTTTTAATGCATTTGGGTTTGTTTGACGTTTCAGTTTTAATGATGTTCCAAACAACTTTAGGATTATTATTTGTTTTCTTTAATTTATTAGTCAATGAAATTTTTTTTGCGATGGTAATAATGACCTTCTTGTATATATTTTTGTATTGCTTTACATAATTCAAAAAATTTATATTATTCGACGTTTTTTTCCGAATGTTAAGTACTCTCAAGTTCTGGGATGATTTTATGATACCAGGGGTGATCCGTTCAGGTCTGGAGTAGCCACTAACTCTAACACTTGAGGAAGGACATGTCAAGTCATAGTAGTACATGAAGATATTCAAAAAGCTATTAAATTTATTGTTAATGTCTTTACTTTCAAAGACTAGCTCCCAGTTTTCCGATTGCAAGTAATGATTGAGCTTGACAAGATTTTCATGAGTTACATGACGTTTATTACTTTACACTCTTTTGATTGTGGTTTTATAGCACTAAATTTCAAAACAATAGCGTCATGATCAGAAAATGCGCAGTCTTCAACATACGCTGAGAAGTTTGGTAAATTGACGAAAAAATTATCCAACAAACTAGAAGAGTTCGTGGTAATTCTGGTTGGCTTGTCTGTAATTGCCAATTTACTGCCACATGCTGCTAACAAATCAAACAGAGTTTTAACTTTCTCATCATGAACGTCTAATTGATTAACATTGAAATCCCCACAAATCACAAAGTGTTTTTTTTCACTGTTAATAATATTAAGACACTGTTCCAATCTACTAAAAAACGTATCAATATCACCACTAGGTGGTCTATAAATACAGAGCAGCACAATTGACTTACTATCAATCATGGCTTCAATTGCTGTACATTCAAAAACTTTTTCAATGCTCTGATTATTCAGGTCGTTTTTTATTTTTATTTTACCATCAATGTTATTCGCAGCTAATATTAAACACCCGCCATTCTTAAAATCTTTTCTACAAAAGTATGCTACGGGATCATAATTCTTTATTTGATAGAAATTCAACTCAACCTCATTTAGCCAGTGCTCTGTTAAGCAAATAAAACTGGGCTGTGTAGCGAATTTATTCGTAATAAATTCTTCTAAATGAAGGTGATTGGCTCTTAAACTACGAATATTTAGATGCATAATAGAGTGAGAGTGCAATTTGGCATTTACTATTTTAGAACTTTTAGAAGCTTGTCCAGCAAGTTTTTTAATTTATTCATTTTTACTCTTTTAGAAATTGGAACAGTTTTTGTAAAGCCAGTAGTTGAAGGAAACTGGTTTTTATTTTCGTCAGGAACTCTTTGAACGATATTTACTTTTACTTGCGGGAGAGTGCGATCATCGCTCAATTCTTTTGCGATGTATTTTCTAATAGTTCGTGCTAATCCCCGTGCACCACCATAATTAATATCTATGCCATTTTTATGGTAGTCAGTGTGTAAAACTAAAACTTTATTAGTATATAATGTTAGGGTATCGGTGCGTTTAAATAATTCATTTTCCATGAACTGATTAATATTGTAAATAATATTATTAAAGTCGCTTATGTCTTTTCTATAAGGCAATGTGGACAGAATTAGATTTGTATTTTTAGAGAAATTCATTAATTTAAGCAAATTTTCTTTTAAGTTTTTGATACTATCATTTTCATTATTAGAAACCACATGATACGAACTAAGCATAACAATTATGTAATCCGATTTCGTGAAAGTACTTATCTGTGATTTCACGCATTTAATTATATTTTCATGAGAATCATGACTTTTTATGAATGAAGAAATTGAAAAGTTGTTAGGCAACAATTCTCTAAGACAAACAGACATTTGCTTACCAATTTGATCGGATACAATTAATACACGCGGTGTAATGCGAGGGGTAACAGTGGTATTTGAACCATTGAATTTATTCATTATATTTGGAGATGAAGACTCATTACATGCGTTGACTAAACTACTTTTCTTTGCTCTTTTTATAAGTCCTTTATTATGCATATCGTTAGAACTAGGACTACCTTCATTATTGTCTACAGAGATGTCAACCTGTATAGGTACCTCCAGGGGTTTTGATTCAGCAAAACTTTGAATCGACTTACTAACCAGCTGAATTTGTTCCGTTTGTGTTTCTACATTAATGCCGTCATTAGAAACACTAACCTGAAGACATACATCAACTACATCAACTTCGGTTTGCATGAATGAGTCCACCACCTCCAACTCCTTGATTTCAGACTGCGTAGATGCGCAAATGCCCCGAATTTCCTCCGTTTGGGAACCTACACTACTTACAGTTACTTTACTATTTAAATAAAAATCAAGTTTACTATCTAAAAATTCAATAGTTGAATTTTTTTCTCTAATTGTGCCTTCTAACTCCATTATTTTCTGTTCACATTCCTTATTAGAATTTTGCACCTGAACGAGTTTATTTCGGAGATCCATTACAATTTCGTCATATTTTAATATATTATCCGCATCGTCTTCAACAACAATAGTGCTATAACTAATGTTTAATTTGTTATCTGGGGCCGGCTGTGTGGAGGATTTATTGGCACTTCTTGTTTGTCGTAAAATTGGAAAATTAGTTTTCTTCATACTGTCTAAATTCTAAAATCAATAAAAGAGATATGTTTATATTTAAAAATCGAATAAGTTTTAATAAAATTAATACAAAATACTTATCTTTAATAAAGCGTGCAGTTGAATTACGTAAACACGACAAACAAACAGTGCCAATAATAAATTTCTTGAATAACCAGACTTGCAAATACTAATAAATATTATTAGGTACTATTATTATAATTATTTTCTTAAGTTAATTGAAATTTATTTTTAAAGAATCATAAAATAATTATTAAAAAATTATTTTCAAATCATAAAAAACAAAATGTTATATAATATTTTACGAAGCACATTCAAAAACACTCAACCAGCTAGTCCAGAAGTCACGATGCGAACTATTAAACTTTTATATCATTTGTCATATGACTTGTCGCACCTGAGTCTTTGAACCATTCATCCTTGTATCGATCTATAACATTAAAACAAAATTCAAGATTACTCGACTTACCCTCTTCCAGAACCACTTTTGCCTGTTGCTTATCTTTGTATTTTTCCTTTTTGAAGAAAAAGCAATCCATTTTTGTATGCCCTTTTCTTCTACAAAAATGGCATTCCTTAGTTTTAAACTTTGTACTTTTTCTTTTTTCTTTGAGTGCTACTTCTGTGGAATCTTCTTTTCTTTTAAATTCATCCATTAGTTTTCCTTCAACATATTCTAATGTTAATTCATCATCTGGTCTAGCATCTTATGCTGTCATCAACGTAGAATAACTTTCAGGTAGACCTAACAATAAAGCTGCTACATGAAAATCTTTAATAACTTCACCACGCCACGTAACTTTTCCACTAATTCCAAAACTTCTATAATATATTCTGACATTGATTTGTTCGATATTTTGATTGATAAAGTTTTCGAAGTAAATACAGTTTATTGCATAAGTTATTTCTTGCATGTACCTTTTGTAGTTCATTCCACATTTGCTTTGAATTTATACACTTGCAAATATGAATGATTTGGTTGTCGTCTACGCTTAAAGATATGGTAGCTTGAGCTTTTTCATCTTTACGCTTCCACGTGTCATCAACTGCTGCTGGTGTTTCTTTTTCATTTACGGACCAATTACCTTTGATGAGTAACATTTTTATTTTAAAAATTCCAATTTTGGTAATTGTCATTATTTAGTTTAGCAAATCCAAACTTCGTTGCCTCGTGTTCCATATTTTCACTTAACTTACTGTGTTCGGCCATCAAGACCTTTCCTTTGATACCCATATCATAGGAGTCAATGTGGAAATTATAAATCGCCGATTTGCGACGGCCGACCGTCAATATCTCTGTACCAATCCCAGAAACCATAAAGACATTGGAAAAATGGCTAAATACTCAGGATATATCCAAAGAAGAAATAGCAGAATGACTAAAACTAACACGCCTTTGCATGAAACAAAATGTCTTTACATTTGAAGAAAAATTATACAGGCAAACATTCGGGACAAGCATGGGTAATCCACTATCACCTTTTCTAAGCAATCTCTTTATGAACGACCTAGAAGAAAAAGCCAAGAACAGCTTCGAATACTTTCCGACGGTCTGGTACCGGTATGTTGATGACATTTTTACGATTTTTGATACGGACAACGAAAATCCGAAAACTTTTCTAGAAAAGCTCAACAAAATGTACTCGTCTATAGAGTTCACAACATAATTCGAAAAGGAAGAGAGCTGATTTTAAAATCAGCTTGAACAACGGCACAGAAAATTAGATTTTGACATATACAGAAAACCGACCCACACAGAAAGATACATCACTTCAGATTCCAACAGTCCACCTCAACACAAACAATGTCGAGAAAAAATTATTTTAAAGAAGCCCAACATATTAAATAAATTGCAATATTTGACGGCTACACTCCAAAATTAATAAATAACATAATCCGTAAAATTAAATTTAAAATTCTTAAAAGAAACACTACGACACTAACATCAGAACGGGCCGACGACGAACAAAAGAAATAGTGCAAGCTAACGTACTTCTCACCTTGTACGAACAAAATTAAAAAAGAAATGGAGGATCATAATATAAAAATAGCTCTCGTGAGCAAATGTAAAATTCTATAGCATAGAGTGTCCTTCGTGTTCACAAACATACATAGACCAAAGCCGTAGACAAATAGGAACCCGATTCAAAGAACATATGGCTCATACGACATACGGCATATTAGAAAAATCCTGTGTAGCTGTACACATTATAGAGAATGACCATAAAATCGACAAATCCAATTTAAAACTTGTTAAGGCTGTACAAAATCCCTCAAAGCTGGATGCATACGAAAGCATATACATTCAGAAATTCAAAAGAAATATTATGAATCTAGACAATGGACCGTTACCAAATTCAGAATCTTACGATTTAATCAAATCTTACGGTAAAATCAAGTGCCAATATGTCTATCTCTCTCTAAAGATGTCAAAATATAAAAACGTGTTCAGTGCGCAAGGCATAACTCAGCACCAATCAAGTGCGGTCTTAGAATAGCATCTAAAGTCGGGCGAACATATATAAGTAGCGTAAAACCAAGATAGATTGTGAAACTGTCACCAAATTAGTAACAAGTAACATATCCTGCGACAATATAAGAGTAATTTTAATAAGAGTAAATTTAACAGGAATAAATGTGAATGAAGGAAATTTTAACAATAGTCATCATCAGTATGAATTAGCTAATCGTAACTATCTCTGGGATATGGATTCAGAGATATGTTGCTTGTTGCTAATTTGGTGCCTGTGTCACAATGATATTAAAAAATTATGTCCTTTTATACGATTTGGCCATTAAAGATTTCAACTTGTTTAATGTGGTCACACATCATATTAAACAAGTTGCAATCTTTAATGGCTTCGACTCTAGCATAATAAATAATTTGGTCCGCAGAACTAAATTTAAAATTGCACGAAACAATTCCACCGCATTAACACCAGAAATTGGCAACGTTAAACAAACTAAATGCAGAAATAAAATCACTAGAGAATTAAGGGACCACATCTTAAAAACAGCGCTTGTTAGTAAAAATAAAATCAAACAGTTACTGGGCAACCCTAAGGATAAAAATTCGTTACGCAGGAGCTGCTTCAACTTAGCGAATTTCCTTAGAATAAATCACTCTCTAGTGGTCACAATTTTAGTCTGATCAAAATGAAATGTCCTATATGATTTTAGCATTTGCAAGTCCAATTTTCTTAATAAATGATATACGTCGAGGAGAATGGAGGGAGGTATAAAAAAAGAAGAAAACACAAAATATAAAATATCTCTCTTAATATTAGAACAATCGAAAAATGCGTAAGGAATAAAGTTGTATAAAATCAAATTTGCTACAATTCATCACCTTATCATTTTTGCTCAAACTCTAATGTGTACAGAGATATTAAGGAATTTAATTTTCAATATTAAACCGTCAATATTTCTGTAAATATTATTGTTACAGAAAAAATGATAAGAAACAAAATTACAGTAAAACTTAGTACCTACAACTTTACTTCTTATAAATTTTTCGATTTTTCAAATTTTAAGGGAAATATCTCAAATTTAGTGTTATCCCCTCCCTCTAAACCCCCCTTTCCCCTTGTCCGATTTTACCCATTAACGAACTTGACCTTTTGAATATCAAAAGCGCCTCAAATACCAAATCTCATCCCGATAAAATGAAAACTGTGACCGCTAGAGTGATGACAGACATATATATATATATATATATATATATGTATATATATATATATATATATATATATATATATATATATATATATATATATGTCCATAGATATATATATATAAATTTTTCAGATGGTGATTTTTGACATCTACTAGGTAGGATCGATGGACATTTGAAGAAATTTTTGCGAAATTTTGACTTCGGTACGGGACCAATAGCTAAAATTAGTAATGAAAAACAATCGGGCATATATGGTGTTAATTGTCAAAACTGTTCGAAAATTGGTAAATTTGGGAGAACAGTAAAATCGTGTATAGCGGCGCACGTTATTGAGAACAACCATAAAATTGATAAATCGAATCTAAAACTACTTAAATCGGTACAAAACCCCCCAGAATTAGATGCATACGAAAGCATCTTCATATACAAATTGAGAAAACAGATAATGAATTTAGACAATGGCCCAATTCCAAATTCTGATTTAATAAAATTAAACCATTTTCAAAAATAAAAATACAATACCTTAATGTCAAGGTTAACGTACAAGGTACACTCACTTTAGTGACAAAACAAACGCCGCATAGTCACCAAAGAATACCGCCAATAAATAGGTGGGGCTTTCCACACACCTAATCCAGTAGTCAGGCAACTTAAATAATCCTCAAGTCAGATTATACCCTCAGCCAAATCGTATAAAAGGCATAATTTTTTAATATCATTGTGACACAGGCACCAAATTCGCAACAAGCAACATATCTCTGAATCCATATCCCAGAGATAGTTACGATTAGCTAATTCATACTGATGATGACTACATTGTAGTCGAAATACGTATTTATAAAATACAAACAAATGTTCTAGGAATAGGGGCAAAATTTGAAATATAATTTATTTTAATTTAGTTAATTTTCTATTTATTTCTATTTTTGTCTATTGATCTCGACTTTATATCTATTTCTAATTGTCAAAGAGTAAAGTACGACTAGCTAATTTATACTGATGATGACTACATTGTAGTCGAAATACATATTTATAATACAAAAAACTGATCTAGGTAAAGGGGGCGAATTTGAAATTTTATTTCAAAAACCCAAAGTTCTCACTAATTATCATTCGATAATATAATGTTTACCTGTTATGTCTTTTTCGATTTTAGCAATATTAAGATAGATATACCAAATTATGTGTTTTCCCCTCCCTGTAAACCTCCTTCCCCCTTTCCGATTCCGGTCATGCTTACCATAAAAATGCATTGTCATCAGAACTGAACCAACATGTAAAAATCTTATCAACTCCGTAGGATAAGAGAAAGTGGGTCAAATTTAACTTGCAAGATTCCATTACAGACGCCGGAACTGGTGAAACTTAATAAAAGCAAACTACTAAATAATGGTTGGAAATTTCAGTTCGAATTGTTCAATCAACATAATGACATAATCGATTTTCAAAATCGATTGCCTATATCTGATCAAACTACCATGTAGAAATCATTATAAGCATAATTGTTATAAGCATAAATTAATTTTTGTTTTTTCCCATCTTATCGGTAGTCCAGTAAGTTAAACATGAAAAGGGGGTCGTGGTTGCAATAGGTCGGGTCGTTCTGAATTATTTATATGTTGTTAAGACCTAAACCAATATTTAAAAACCAGATTTGCAATTTCCCAAGTGCTGTGCGAGCGGCGGAGTACCCAAAAAACTATGAAATTTTTGGACTTTTTTCAGATTTTGCTCAATATCTCAGTGATGGGGAAGGGTCTGGCCGGTAAAGTTATTCTATATACTTTTAAAGTAAACTAAATTTGCTACAATTTGAGACCAAAGCGAGTTCTTCACAGCCATTGGTTCCCAAGATACAGTTCATCGAAAACAGGCAATTTTTTTCCAAAAAATGTAATTTTTTCGAAATGCTCACTTATTTTGTGAAATTTCTTCTAAAATACGCATCCCACGTCAAATATTACATTAATGAAGTTGTAATAAATTTAATAAGCTTTTATTTGAGATCAAACTAGTACCTGTAGGCCTAGCAGTTCTCTCAAAAACGGCAGGTAACCAAAAACAGCCATAAGTTAACCAGCGCAGCGCACATATTTACCAGATGTTTGGATTCATATTTTCTGTAAAAGTAGGTATTAATTCCAATCAGAAAAGAGGAAACAAAAGATCGAGGTCGTACAGCAGCTATCAGAGCATGAGAAAATGATACACACTTCTACTTCCATGCTTCAAGGAGGCCACGCTTGTTTTAGAGAACAACAGTCTCAAAAAATAACTGTACTGACTTGGGATGACAGAATCAACATTGTTGAAGAAATCGTCCGAGGGGGGATACTGACTGGTGTCATACATTTGTGTACAAACAAATCAAACCTTTTTTTTTAGCGGGAACATCCATTGCGCTGCGTGATCAGTAACATACAATAATATGTATAAATAATTGTGTTATAACATGATTGACGCGGGCATTTTTACATTATTCTGTTAATTTCAATCACGGTTTTGTATAGAGGTACGTTAGCGTTGAGGATGATACATAGTAATTAGCAAAAGTTAAGTGTCATACCATAATTTTTTTGTTAAATATAAACAAATGTTTTTTTAAATTATTAGTTTACCGCAAATGAAAAACAGTTTTTAAATGCGCAAATGGTGAAAGGAGTTTTTAGATTGATATTGCAAAACTTACTTCTACAGCAATGATGACAGCTATACCGTCAATGACTATTACTTCTGCCTTTTTTATTAGCTATTGTGGATTATTACTATAACAGTGATGTTACTAGAATATAAATCATAATTATTCTAAGTTTAGCATAACGCAATTTTTTTGAAAATTGCCACATGACATTGTAATTGTAAAAGCGTATTATTATTATATTTATATTACATTATAACTTCAAATATAGCTGTTGTTTTAACTTACAATTGCGGGCAACTCAAGTGGAGCACGTACAACTACGACTAACACAACTGAAGTATAAACGAAAAATTGACTTAAACAGGAGCTCGCGACAAAATCATTGTATGATTTTATTCACCGCCATATTAATATAATTAGTTATTCCAATCGAGTAAGAGAGGTGTATAATAATGCCGAAGTCGGTCAGCGGGACATTGAGAAAGAAAACGATTCCGAATATGTAACTTTCAAAAGAGTTATTGTTACATCTTATTCACCTTGTAAATAATTTTTTAATTAGTTTTTAACAAATAATGTATGAAAATAAGTTTCTTACACCTAGCAAGAGGGACAAAATAGTACTTACGGCCTCTAAACAATGTAATATTTCCTAAATTTAAATTTTAAAGTGTGATTAAATTTTTTTTATTAACTCCGCTCGGTCTCGAAAGTTAATTCGCGCAAGAGCGCCAAATTTTATTTTAATTAGAAATTTTTTATTGAAGCACGGTACTAACAGGGGCACGAATAAACCGAGGTTTTTCTACCATTTTTTTGGTCTAATAATCAAAACTAATTGTTTATTCTCACAATTTTTATTTTTTTATTTTTTTTATTTGTGAACTTTTTCCATTCCTTATCTCACAATTGTGATGTACTTCAAACCTCTTTAAATTTTTAAAATCTCCTTATTAATAGACCTTCAGCTCACGAAATCATACGTGTTTCCCGGATCGACTATCACTGTCCGGTGGCCCAAAGTGCCCCAAGTGCAATTTTAAACGTCCAGTTAGTCAGTGATTAATCATCGATGAGCAGGTTCAAAAATTGTATCCAGCGTATGAAATTATGTTAATTATAACGATGTTTGTCGGTGGCAAATTGGGGGGTGAATTTTATCAAAATCGGATGGCATTGATACACACAAATCCTTGCACATATTAGAGCCTAAATTTCGAATACCATCCGATTTAAACAGTTAAAAAATTCATGATTTCAAAATATTCCCTGTGCCTTGGGTACTAGACCTAACTGTATGTTAAATATCAACCTAAAAGGATATTTGGTGTAGGCCCTACGCTTTTATCCTGTCTAATAAAAATTATGGGCGTTCCTGCTATTTTACGGTTTTTGAACCGAAATAACTTTTTAACCGTTTATTTTTTAACGAATAGCGAAAACTTGTTATCTTAGAATTCCCTAAATAGCTTATATTCGAAAAATCAGCACTGTAAGCTCTTCAGAAAATATTTCGGGGTCAGATCGACTCTGATTTTCGTGTAGTAATAGTTACTGTAAGCGCGAAGGCAAAAACCTCTTAAACTCGATCTGTTGCTCTACCGTGCTATAGATTATTTATTTTTTATTTTTATTTATTGTGCTCAGCTGCTAAGGCTATATGCACATAAATATTTTAAAATCTTATATTCAGTGATTCATTGTTTATTAAATTAGGTTGTATAGGTTCATGTCTTTTAGTGTTTTAAACAGTATTTTTAATTGGGTTTCGTTATCTCCTAGTAGGTGGTTTAAGTTTAGATTTGTTTCACCGTTATGTTTAAAGTTTTCTTTTATGGAAGCACATTCACTTAAAACACTTAATTGTATATTACACTTTTCACATTTGGGGGGTTCTTGATGGTTAAGAAGGTAATTGTGGGTAAGATTTGTGTGACCTGTTCTCAACCTTGCCAGAATCACTTCTTCTCTTCTTGATGTTCTGTAAGGTGTTTGCCATTCAGTAATTGTCGTTTGTATGGTTCTTAATTTATCTGTACTGTGATGCCATCTGTTTTGCCACATTATTCGGAGCGATCTTTTACTGTTATTTAACATGTCAGTGATTGCTGTCTTATATATTGGGATACCGTCGGTGCGAGCCTCCATGGCTAGGTTGTCAACTAGTTCATTTTCAAATATACCAATATGACCAGGAATCCATAAAAAAATGATGTCATATCCTTTGTCGAGTAGTTTTTGTGTTACAGTTTGGATATATTCATGAATTTCATTTCTGCTGTTGGAGTTTAGACTTTTTATTACACTTTGTGAGTCAGAACATATAATGTATTTATTTGGTGGTAGTTCTTGTAAATGTAGTAATGCTTTCAGAATTGCTATTTGCTCAGCTGTGTAGATACTGCTTATATTTGGTAGTTTGTATTTCTTTTCAATTTCTCCAATTTTGTAGGCACATCCGACTAAGTTTTCTGTTTTTGAACCGTCTGTGAAAATTTGGATATAATCGTGCAATTCACTGGTAATTTGATTAAACAGATGTTTGTATATCTGTGGAGGTGTTATTGCCTTGTTGAGCTCTTGATATCGCCGTGAGTGATTTTCTTTCAAGTGTAAGTAGTTGATTTCTTGGCAAATTTGTCGAGCTATCAAGTGTTTTTTCGTTAATGTTAAATTTGTTTCTCCGAATCCTTTTTCGAACAGAAGATCACTGCTACGCTACGAGGTACGCTTTCAAAAACTTCCATAAGCAAGTGAAGGTAATCTTTATCGATACAATATGCCATTAATTGTACAAAATTTGGATGACTTATTTCTTCTAACACTTTAATCTCACGAACAGCTAATTTCAGATTTGAACCTGACATCATTATACTTTTTACGGCGACATAAAATTTGCACCACCTAAGGCTTTAAGGCACGAAGTATTTCTCGGAATATTGTAAATGAATCTCTTCTTGTAAAATCTAAATGGGGTTTTTAGTTACTGTGTATTCATGCAGCTTATTCTGCTCACTTAAATTAAAATTACTTGACATTAATTCTACATTCTTGGATTTACATCTTATGATAAATACATTGATAAGTATAGTATTCAGGAATATCCGATAGCCAGTGTCTGAAGGATCTTTTACTGTTATTTAACATGTCAGTGATTGCTGTCTTATATATTGGGATACCGTCGGTGCGAGCCTCCATGGCTAGGTTGTCAACTAGTTCATTTTCATATATACCAATATGACCAGGAATCCATAAAAAAATGATGTCACATCCTTTGTCGAGTAGTTTTTGTGTTACAGTTTGGATATATTCTTGAATTTCATTTCTGCTGTTGGAGTTTAGACTTTTTATTACACTTTGTGAGTCAGAACATATAATGTATTTATTTGGTGGTAGTTCTTGTAAATGTAGTAATGCTTTCAGAATTGCTATTTGCTCAGCTGTGTAGATACTGCTTATATTTGGTAGTTTGTATTTCTTTTCAATTTCTCCAATTTTGTAGGCACATCCGACTAAGTTTTCTGTTTTTGAACCGTCTGTGAAAATTTGGATATAATCGTGCAATTCACTGGTAATTTGATTAAACAGATGTTTGTATATCTGTGGAGGTGTTATTGCCTTGTTGAGCTCTTCCAAATCTGATTGTATTCTACTTTTTTTGTATTTCCATTTAGGTATTTTATGCATTTCAGTAGTAAAGTGAGGATAGATTTTGATTTTTTTCGGAACTTTTGTAATTTTTAATCTGGCTGGATAGGGTTTTGGATAATATAACTTTAATGTAAAAGTGTTCATTTGGATTTCGGAAAATAGTTTTTTGATAGGGTGGTTTTTTGTTGTGTCTATTTTTAACGCATATTTTATCATAAGGTACATTCTTCTGTCCTGAAGTGATTGTTCATTGGCTTCTACGAGTAGAGATGTTATTGGACAGTTTCTGTGTGTTCCAGTAGCTATTCGAAGTCCTTCATTATGGATTGTATCTAATATTTTCAGAGTATAAGTTATCCAGTTAACTTTGAGGTCTTTAATGTGTGGTAACCAGGTTAATCGTGAGTCGAAAACAAGACCGAGAAATTTGTGATTTTTTACAAACGTTAGTAGATGATTGTAGATTTTCAGCTCTAAGAAGGTTGGAATTTTTCTTTTTTGTGAGAAAATTACGGCTTTCGATTTCTCCGTTGAGAAGCGTAGTCCATTTTTGAGGGTCCAACATTCTAATTTTTGAAGTGCTCTTTGAAGAATATCTTTCCCAAAACTGAAGCAATCTGTACGCACTGATATTGCTATATCGTCTGCATACATATATATTTTTACTGGCTGGGGAATTTGATTGGTTATGTCATTGATTGCTAATGAAAATAGTGTAGGGCTAAGGATTGTACCCTGGGGTAATCCGTTTTCTTGTATTATAAACGGTGATAAGCAGTCATTGATTCGAATGGATACTCTACGTTCTTGTAAAAAGTTTGATAAAAAGAACATTATGTGACCTTTTATTCCATGGTTATTGAGCTCTATTTGACTTTTTAAACGCCACGTCATATCGAAGGCCTTATTTATATCGAAGAAAATCGATAGGACGGATTCTTCAGTTTGAAACGCTGTGCATATTTCTGTTTCGAGTCTAATAAGGTTATCTATCGTAGAGCGGTTTTTTCTAAAGCCCGATTGTGATTCGTGTATAATATTTTTCTTTTCTAATATCCATTTTAATCGAGTATCTATGATTCTTTCTAATACTTTACTTGTACAGCTTGTTAACGAAATGGGACGGTAGCTGCTGATATCAAACCTACTTTTTCCCTGTTTCAGTATTGGGATTATAATTGCTTTTTTCCATTCAATAGGGAATACATGTTCTTTCCAGATTAGTTGAAATATATCTAATAAATATTTTTTTGCGATTTGGTGCATTTTCTTTAGAAATTCTGGATGAATGTTATCTGCCCCTGAGGTTGAGTTTTGTTTTTGCTTTGATATTGCTTCTTCAAGTTCTGCGTAAGATAAATCACAGTTATATACCTCTTCGTTCTTACTTGTTGGAATAGTAAAGTTTTGTTCTATGTTATTTTTAAAGTGAACAAAGTCTGCATCATAATTATTTGAACTAGAGATGTTCGCATAGTGTTTGTTGAAGCAATGTGCTATTTCCATAGGGTTTTGTATTAATGTGTCATTCGATATTATTTGATTTATAGATCGGATGGGTCTTCTATTTAGACGTTTTACCAAGTCCCAAACTTTTTGTATTGTGGTGTTCATGTTAATTGAGTTTACGAACTCTGCCCATGATTCCTTTTTTTTGTACGAATGATGTTCCGAGCCTTTGCTCTCATTTTTTTGAATTGGATAAAATCTTCTAGGCTTTTGGATTGATTATACTTTTTTAGTGCGTTTTTTCTATCATTAATAGCGTTTTTTATATCTTCACACCACCAAGGGGTCGGAGGTGTTTTGACTATTCCAGATGTTTGACTGAAGTTAGTGATTGTGTTGTTTATGTTACTATTAATTGAAATTGATGGAAGGTCAGTTTTTATATCAGTAAGTTCATAAAATTTCGTCCAATCTGCTTTTTCAGTCACCCAGCGCTTTGGAAGTTTGTGTACACTTTTTGATAAATTTAGTTCAATTGTAATTGGGTAGTGGTCACTTCCACATAAGTCAAAGTAAACGTCCCAACTAAGATCCGCAGCTATGTCCTCGCTACAAAAACTTAGATCAATTGCGGATTGTGTGCCGTATGATAATGATAAATGTGTGGATTGGCCATTGTTTAGTAGTATTAGGTTGTTATATTTTAGATAAATTTTTTCAATTTTTCTTCCTTTGGAATCAGTGAAGTTTGAGCCCCGCATTTGGTTATGTGCATTCATGTCTCCCAATATGATATATGGGGTCGGTAAGTTGTCAATTAAACTTTCCAATGATTCTTTTTCAAAGTTCCTGGGAATATATATGTTGCATATATACCATGTTTTAGCATTATCTAACCGTATTTTTGTGATTACTGTCTGTAGTTCTGAATCTATAAATATTTCTTAAGAAATGTAATTTGTTTTGACTGCAGTTAGAACACCCCCTGATGCCTTTTGGCCCTCTACAAAGTCTTTGCGATAAATTTTATAGCTTTTAGGTTGGTAATTTGATTAGGTTTGAGATGACTTTCTTTAATGCATATAATAGTTGGGTCTAGTGTTTGTGTTAACAGTTTAATTTCGTCGATGTGTTGGAAGTATCCGTTACAATTCCATTTCAGAAGAGCCATTAAGATTTTAGTTGTTTTCCTCTTCCGATATATCGTTAGAGGATAGGTTTAGGTAGTGATTTTGTTGTTGGGCAGATAATATTTTAATAATTTTTGTTATTTTCATTTTTATTCCTCGGTCCACTGATTTGTGGATAAATTTAAGCATATCTATGAGGTCTTCTGTTTTGTTAGTGTATTTGAAACTCATTTTTAGTATATCCTCCGTTTCGTAAGTTTCTGTTAAGAACGCTTTTATTTGTTGAATATTAAGCGGATAATTACTTGTGTTAGGATCCAATACTTCTTGTAGTCTATCCACGTCATCAAAATTCTGTGGTTCTGATTTAGATCTTTTAGTTTCCGTTTTTAAATTTTTGGTTCTTGGTCCTTAGTAGAGGTATCTGGTTTCTTTGAATTGTCTGTTTTTTGTGTTAATATTTGTTGTGGGTTTGTTGTTGTTATCTGTGTTTGTGATTGCGTTGATCTAAGTGTGCTCATTGTTGTTTGTATTTCGTCAGTATTTGGTATTTCGTTGTTTATATTTTGTAGTACTTGTGAATGTTTTACAAATGTGTCATTATTTGTCTTTTTTATTTGATGTTTTACTGTTTCATTTTCAGATTTTTGGCTATTATTTGAGTTTGGGGAAAGTGTGCGTTTTCTGGTTTGAATTTGTGTTTCTACTAGTGTTGTATTGTTTTGTTCACATGTATCTGTTGTGTTTTGGGTTTGAATGTTTTGGTTGTGAGTGTTTTGGGTTTCAGTATTTTCGTATCTACATCTGTCCCTAGTGTGGCCGTGCCTATGGCAGTTCTCACATTTTTCGGTGCTAATGTAAACACGGTGAGTTTCACCTTCATACTCAATTGTAAATGAATCTGGGATGGGGACATCGCCCTACGGTTGGTAATATGTCTGTCTACGGCCACTGTTGATGTGTGTTAATAATGGGTTTGATAGTTTTAGTCGGGTTATTGGTGAGGTGATTTTAATATTATTTTTTGTGAGATGCTGTGATAGTATTTCATTCGGTATGTTTGCGGGTATGCTTATGATCATTCTTCTTGTTGTGCTCACTAATTTTCTGATAGGTATTTCATATCCATTTATAGTTAGTTGTTTATGTGTTTCAACGATTTCATCTGCCATTTCTTTAGTTTTAAGATAAACGCATATTCTTCCAGAACTCATAGGATATGCATCAGTTATTTGTTTTAGATCGATTATTTTACCTAGGCCTAGTATATGTTCTGTGAAATCCATGTTTTCGATTTTTGGTATTATTATAGCTTGTTGTTTACTTGGAAATGAATCTGTTTTTACTATGTTTGAATATGTAGTTGTTTTTTGCGATAGCATTTTGAGTATTTTTGATTTGGTATGTAATGTATATTTTAATTTGTGTTTGGTGTTGTATTTTTTTTTTATTATATTGTATAACAAATTGTTTTTGATCTACTCACTCAAGGTGAGTAGATAAATATTCAACAGTTTATGGTTATATAAGTTTTATAAACTTGTGTACACTTTATTTTTAATAATCACAACAATAGTATGTACACTGCTTCACTGTTAAAGTCAATAAATCTATAGATTATTAAATGTTTTAATATAAACAAGACAAGTTATATTTATTAAATTAAGCACGAAGAAATATTAGCATACATAATTTCCAGATCGAAACAATTAAATTAAAAACCGACGTAAAAAATATGAATAAAATATATTTATAGCTCCAAAAATTTTCAGGCTACTGAGATTTTCAGTTACTATATAACTAAATAAAAATCTTTATTTTACTTTGATATGTATTATTAAGTTTATCTATCACATTTTTTTAAATCTTGATTCACTATAATTTTAAGTAGAGTATAAAGATTTATCATAATTAGAAATAATCCACAAATTTTTCACTTTTTTTTTGTAGTTAGACTAAACAATGTTTAATTTAAAAATATTTTTGTAATATTCTCCACTTACAGCATCAAAACCACTCAAAATTAAAAATTTTTAGATTAACTTAGGAATATGAATCCAAAATTTCGTTCACGGTACATTGTTATGATGGTTCTGTAAACCTTGGCAAATTACATTTTCTAACTCTCGTGGAATCTTTGTCATATCCGGTACTTTTTTCTGAGCTAATAGAGCTTTCAAGCGTTCTTCATTTTCAACATCTCTCCAAATGGACTTCTCAGCATAGAGTTCAATCAAAGTACAAGTCAAAGACCAAACATCAGACCGGACAGTTGCTTTCTTATGGTCAAGAAGCAGCTCCGGCACCATGTACAGTGGAGGTCCCTTGACACATGCCGCTCGACCAACCGTCGTTTGCAGAGAAATTGACATCTTTTTGAACTTACTGAGCCTTTAATCACAAACTTTATAGTTCCATTACAATGCAGTTAAAACATTAGCAGGCTTGATATCGCCGTGAGTGATTTTCTTTCAAGTGTAAGTAGTTGATTTCTTGGCAAATTTGTCGAGCTATCAAGTGTTTTTTCGTTAATGTTAAATTTGTTTCTCCGAATCCTTTTTCGAACAGAAGATCACTGCTACGCTACGAGGTACGCTTTCAAAAACTTCCATAAGCAAGTGAAGGTAATCTTTATCGATACAATATGCCATTAATTGTACAAAATTTGGATGACTTATTTCTTCTAACACTTTAATCTCACGAACAGCTAATTTCAGATTTGAACCTGACATCATTATACTTTTTACGGCGACATAAAATTTGCACCACCTAAGGCTTTAAGGCACGAAGTATTTCTCGGAATATTGTAAATGAATCTCTTCTTGTAAAATCTAAATGGGGTTTTTAGTTACTGTGTATTCATGCAGCTTATTCTGCTCACTTAAATTAAAATTACTTGACATTAATTCTACATTCTTGGATTTACATCTTATGATAAATACATTGATAAGTATAGTATTCAGGAATATCCGTTAGCCAGTGTCTGAAGGTTCCTTGTGAAATTATTTTATCATCCTTATACGAAATGAAGAGTGACTTATAGGAGTCGGTGCAGTTGGTAACAACGCCAACGCCATTTTTATCTTCACATTTCCCGTTGACTTCAAGGTCATATAAGATGTAATGATTATCATCATCAACGATCTCATTCGCTGGAAAAACAAACTCTCGCGTCAAGTTTTCATTATTGGTGTATATTTCTAACAAAATCTTAGCACCAACTTCAATTTCAGAAATTCTATAACCATATTGGAAGGGATCAAATTCATCTTGAGTCATAGAACCATACTCCTCCAAATTGTTATTATATATAAGATTCTTTGACAAGTAACTTACACAAAAGTCACCCGAGTATTGGGACTCGCGGACTGATTCGTACTGAATAATAACATTATTTGTTGACGTTTTTGAATTATTTTGAGTCTGACTGCTTGAAAGAGTGAGCATTAACTTTGTTGGTTCATTCGTGTAAAGAGAAGTGTTAACTCTAGAATTATGATATCTGAAAGGAACTTTTCCATGGTTACGTGAACATTCTTCTTCTTTCTGTGTAGGTGACGTATTTTTTTTAGCAGAAGTTAATAAATAAAACACGGGATTTCTGTTCTTTTAAAAACTTCCATAAGTCTCAATCATTAACTTTGCTGTCTTTGAAACTGGAAATAATAGAGCGATCAAAAAGTACAAGATGTGTATCGTAATGTTCAAAAGAAAGTTCGCTGTTACGAGCAAACTCATTCACTGCAATTTTGATAATATCACCAACACAATAGTTTTTATTAACTACTAGAGCTAATTCTGTTATACCTCCCAACGGCTTCTTCGTTTGTTCATAATTATTGCCGGTTTTCCGGAGTTATCCAATGCGTACTCTTTTTAATGTTGGTAATTGAAAATTCATTTAAATAATTTTTCATGGAGTTACCTTTCGCACCAGTCCTTTTGACTTATGAATTGCTTTGAGTTCAATCCAAGCTTTATTCGAAGTGTCCGCATTCTTAACATGACTTAACTGACTTTGCGTTATATTTAATATGGTCATAGCCAATGCTTTTTGATCTTTCTTGACCCATTCAGCAGCATTTGTTTCTGTTTTTATTTCTTCATCATTCACATAATTCCATAAGTAACTGCATACCAGAATGCTTCTCATTTGTAGTTTCCATGATTCATAATTTTCTTCATTTAATTTGTCAATATTTTGTAAAGAATTCACAATCGACATTTTTTCACTTTAATTTATTTTTATTATTAATTATTTAACATACTCGTACATCTCGGCCTATAAACTGACAGAGTTCAACGGGTTTTTAGTTTAATGAAAACTACAATATATTTAATATAATATTTATTCCTTGCTTAAGACATGCATTAATCATAAAATTGTGAACTCAATTAACTATTATGTACCAAGTAGAAGTGTGCTATGGTGACCGGCTATTGGGAGTTTCAATATTCCTGGAGCTTATGAGAAACATTCAATATGGCGACGGGGATGATACGTTTTCATATACTTAACATTGTAATTTAGCTGTTCGATCAAATAAATATTAAATTTTAGAAGTATGACAAGATATATTGAGATAAATTGAAAAGAAAGGTGTTTTTTCAAAAAAAAGTGGTCGGTGCTATGTGCGTGTTTTTTTATCTTTTTTAAAACTAGAAATTTAAAAAATGACATAGAATATTATTTAATTCTATATAAGAGAAGAAAACAAAGAAGCCCATGAACATTACAATCGGTTTATTCGAATTCGAGGAAAATATTCCTAAAGTTCGAAAAACGCAAAAGTTATAAATTAAAATAAAAAATCTAAAAATTATTTCATTTTTCTTTCAACACTAACAAAGTATGCCTTTTATATGTTGAAAATAATATGCCCAATTTTAGCCCTTAAGTACCGAATAGACACAGAACTTGGTTGCAGCAACATTGAACTCCGCCTATAAAATATTTTCAGTACAGACGCTGCAACCAAAGTTTGGGATCATAAAATTTAATTTTTACTATTTTATGACTCTAGTCATATAAATTCAATCATTTCTCATCATGTCTCTATCTATCTCATTTAATTTGTATAGTTTATTTATTATATACTAGAAATTCAATCACTTGTCATCTTGTCTCTATCTGTCTCATTTAATTTGTATCTAATTTATTTATCTTAGTTTATGTAGCTACAGGTTTATCAAATTTGTTGTGTGACATTTTTTGTTCATTGTCGTGGATAATTTTTAAACAACATAAACTCAAAAAAAACTTAAGTAATTTTTATTGTTTTTTCTTTTTCTTAACTTTTTAAGTATTTATATTTAAACTTTAAAATGAGTAAAGTATTGTTATTCCTAATTGCTCATGATTTATGTGAAGATGAGATTATACAGAAAAAAAGAGGAGAATTTGGTCAAAGAACTGGTATCTAAACCGAAATCAATTTACGCATTCTAATTTAATGAAAGAATTGCGCATTAGTTCACCTATTGATTTCCAAAATTATCTAAGAATGGATGGTAAAACTTATGATGAATTATTAGCGAAAGTACGACCGTTATGCGGGATGCAATTTCTGTGAATGAACGTTTATCATCGACTTTGCGGTTTTTAGCGAGTGGGCAGAGTTTCGAAGATTTGAAATTTGTTACTGCTATATCTCCCCAAAGTCTTGGAATAATAATAATTGAAACCTGCTCTGTAATAATTAAAGTTTTAAAGGAATATATAGAGGTAGGTAACAGAAAAAGTATAATATATATTATTTCAAATTATTATAAAATAAACATACTGTAAAAATAAAATCCGTGTATGTTTATTTGCAGATCCCGAAGACAGAAGAAGAATGGATTTCTGTTTCCCGTGAGTTTGGAAGTAAGTGGAACTTCCCAAACTGTACCGGGTCAATCGACGGCAAGCATGTGCAATTAAAAAAACCTATCCGTTCCGGTTCTTATTATTATAATTGTAAAAAAACATTTAGCATTGCTTTAATGGCGTTAGTAAACGCGAACTATGAATTTATTATGGTAGAAGCAGGCGCCAATGGTCGTGTATCCGATGGCGGAGTTTTTTTAAATAGTACCTTCAATGAAAAATTAAAAGAAAATTGTTTGAATATTCCTAATTCTGGTCAAACACCCAATTTTGCTGAAGAAATGCCATGTGTATTTGTTGGGGACGATGCGTTCACTTTGATCAGAAACCTGATGAAACCATACAAAGAAGAGAAGCTGTCCGATGAACAACTAATATTCAATTATAGATTGTCTAGAGCAAGACGCATTGTTGAAAATGCTTTTGGTATTCTTGCGTCAAGATTTCGTGTCCTGTTGAATAAAATAAATTTGGCTCCTGAAAAGGCAACCATAATAACCTCAACAGCTTGTTACCTACACAATTATTTAAGAAAAACAAACTCTTCTGTGTATCTGCGTGAAAGTGTTGATATTGAAAACACTAGTAATTGTGAAATGCAACCTGCATTCTGGAGATCAGATTCCCAACAGACGACTACACTTCAACCAACTCTGTCAAGAAATTCAACTTCCATAGCCAAAGAAACGAGAACAAAATTTACTACGTATTTTAACGGTGTAGGAGCAGTTCCCTGGCAATCTACGCACATTCAAAAAAAGCCACAAAAATAATTACGTATGTCATTTTTATTTTTTATTAAAAAGAAAAACAATTATGAAGACAATTACATTATGTATTATAATATTGTATAAGTATTTTTTAATAAAATAAAAATTTAGAAATTAAAAACTATTTTCTATTTCTGATTCAGAATTAAGGGTTGTGTGGGAGAAAGTTGCGAGGGATGGGATTTGTAGTGTGAATGATTTGACCCTTGGGTTAAAGGAAGACTTTGATGGAATGTTGGAGTTGAGGATCTAGTATTGGTATTTTCTATTTGCGAGGTATGTGATTGGCGGTGTATAAGAATAGGAGTTGATGTATGCTGAGTTTCTTGATGGATCGAAGTTGAGGGTTGCGAGGGTCGGGATTGGTAGTGTATATAAGGATGAGTTGGCCCATGAGTTGACGGAGGACTTTGAAAGCATCTTGGGGTTAAGGATCTAGGATTGGTATTATTTATTTGGGAGTGATGTGATGGGTGGTGTGTAGGAGTTGACCTATAAGTTAAGGGAAGATTCTGAAATGTTTGCTTAAGGATCGAAGTTGAGGGTTGCGAAGTAGAGAGTTGGGAGAGATGGGATTGGTACTGTATAAGTGGATAAGTTGGCCCATTGGTTAAAGGAGGGTTTTGAAAGGATCTTGGGGTTGAAGATCGTGGATGTGATTGGTGGTGTATAAGAGTAGGAGATAGCGGAGAGATCGGAGTTTGGGATCTTTAGGTATGCGTGGAATTATAAGTACTGTTGACACTACTGCTGCGAGGTGCACTAAATGTATCGTTAGTAAGCAATTCCAACTGCCCTAGATTTAAAATATCATCTACAGCTTTTTTCGCGTAAATTTTTTGAACCGATGATAATTTTCGGTACGAAGCAGCCCAGGCTTCTCCGTAAATGCTAGCTTCGTCCTTTTCACTGATTATATGGCCCAATGCATCCCTAAGTAGGTCCGTTCTCTCAGACATCTGCTGTGCAACGTTTTTCTTCAGTTTCTTCTGGTTAGGATGGATTCGGTTGCGTTGACTCAGGAAAGTATCATTTGTTTTCTAAAATAATTTAAATTTTGTTGTACAGTGTGATTGCAATCAAATTTAGGGCGTTTTTTTTATACCCAGTAAATAGAATATTGAAAGTGAATTAAAAGGCGTCAAAGTAGAAAAAACTTAAAATCAAATAATGTTGCTTTTTTAAAAAAAAAAAAAAAATTTTAAACTGTTTCGTAAATCAATAGATTTTTCATAATTTCATCTCAGTGATTGCTGTGGTAGGGGTGAGTGGGAGAGGACTAATATGTAAATAAACAATATGTAATGTGTTAAATACATAGATCGAGATTTTGATAGGAAATTCCCGAAAAAAATAATATGTCTAACATTATATTACGAGTTATCCTGAATTTTGTATACACTCAAACTGGTTCATGGTAACTAATTTACTTACATCTATTTCCTCAATTTCTTCGTCCAAATCGATCGTAGATATCCCACGAAGTTGGGCTTCGTTGTCTCGAAGAAACTCTAGATCCCCGAAGTACCATAAATTCGATACATAGACATCTTCTGTACCAGCTCCAGACTTCTCACTATCTTCTGCTTTCTTTAGCTCTCTCTTGTAACTTGTTTTTATATTGTGCACCCTTTTCTTTAAGCTGCCTACAGAAGCATTTGGATCTATTTTATTATACACTTCTAGTAAAATTTCCCAAGCAATTTCCTTCCTATTTCTGTCTTTGAACACTTCAGATTTAACTTTCCACAATTCTGGGAAACTCTTCAAACAGTCAAAAAACTCTTTCCAAACATCGATATTGGGTATATTTGACATAGTATAATTTTTTTTTAATTATAAAGACTTTTGAAATAATATATAAATAAAAGTTTTTAAATTATTTCTATTGTTAAACTTATATAGCACGTTAAGACACTTTTAAAATAATGGTATCACTAAAAACATTTTAAACATAATCACAAAAAATATTTAATAAATCTTCTTCAGAGTTCAGAACACGAATGAATATATAGATTATAGATTCTTATAGAAATTTAGAATATAGATCAGTTACATTTTTATAAATGAATACGATACTATAAATTTATAAGACCATAAGGGCATAAGATATGGAAAAACCCAAACAAATTTTAAAAAGACAGTGGGTATCTTAAAAATTACAATTTTACAAACATTTATTATTTTACATTTATACATTTTTATGAATGAATACAATACTATAAATTTATAATACCATAAAATGTGGAAATACCCAAACAAATTTTAAATTTATTAAAAAGACAGCGGTTATCTTAAAAAATACAATTTTCCAAACATTTATTATTTTACATTTATACATTTTTATGAATGAATACAATACTATAAAATAAAGTATAAAAATAAATTTATAAAACCATAAAATATGGAAATACCCAAACGGGGCCAAACTGCAAACAAATTTTAAAAGGACAGTAGTTATTATCTTAAAAAATACAATTTTACAAACATTTATTGTAATTACGCACGGCAGGTAAAAAATTTTTACAATAATATATTATTATAATAATATAATTATAATATAAAATTATAAATATATAAATATATAATCAATATTCAATACAAAAAATAAAGTATATAATATCTATAAATTAGTATAAATAAATACCTATAAAACTATAAAAATAATATAGTATTTAGTTATTAGTATATACAATATATATATAGTATATAATATTAAATATATATTAGGCAAACATAAAATTATAGATAATATGCTGCAATTTCGCTACAGACGACGAATTTATACAGGAACATTAAACTCCTCCTACAAAAGATCAAATAATTTTTAATGTTGCAGCAACCGTTCAAGGTCATGTTTTTTTGTTGCTGCAACCAGTATACACACACAGCAACATGCTAGTTGCTCTTTAATGTTGCTGTTCAATGCTGCACGTCTGTAGAGCCCATTAAAAAAATTAGGTCCCCGACAATTAATAAAATACCATGCCACCTACTTTTATAAATAAAAAGGGTGCATTTAATCCGAGACGAAATAATAAATTTAATATAGTCATTGTCAAAGGGTTATATTAAGTATTTTAATACTGTTTGATACGCTTGAGTAAATTATAAAATCACAATCTTTTAAGTCTAATACAGCCATGCCAAACTGTATTTGTGTATAGTACTGATGTTTTTTTTTTCAAAGTACATTTTCGTTTTGTTTTAATGTTATATATTTACCCTTTTTTAATAATTCTTCCTGAGAAGTAATTTCAAGATCAAAAGGGCATTTAATTTCAATTAAACGCAACAATTTAGAATCATTTACAGCAATTCCATGTAGAGAATATGCCAACCATGGCTCCAATTTGGAAACTATCAACCCACACTCCTGAACGTTCAATTTTGTTTCTTATGTATACTTTTATCTTGCTGAAGCTTCATATTTGAGTCCATGACTTGTATATTTACTTGATAATGTTTGGGGCCAAAAGTAATGACTAACCTTGGTTTCCCAATCATCTTTGGAATATGTGAATAAACTGTAACATCCCTGTGATTCTAAATTGTCTTTGCTTTTTCCATGAAAAAGTTGAAGCCTTAGTTTCTAATGCAACCTCAATTATGCTATTGCTACAAAATAATTTATTAAAATTTTCTAAATAACACTTTCTTAAAGGGAAAACGCTACAATTTTGAAGAAAATTAAGTCTAATCTTTGAATACAGGTGATATGTTTTTATTCAGAACTTGAATTTGAGATGATTCCATGACAGTTTGAGAAATTGTCGCAAGAGGAATTCTATGAGTTTTTACATTTATGGACTTTTCATTATTATTAGAAACTTTTATATTTAATCCTTTGTTAACATGTCGATCATGATGTATGGATATTGCTGAGTTTTATTACAGTTAATTAATTCTTTCCTATACTGCAGTTGAGTAAATTGTGAAAGTTCAGATAGCTTATCTTGCTTTATACAACAAAATGTTTTTGTTGGCTAAGCTTGAAACTATTCCAGAACTGGTATTTTATGCCTCGACCATGATTTAAACTAATCATAATGTCAAATGTATAAAATTAAAAAAAAAAATTAAATTATAGAAATATAAAAGTATTTAGCACTGATACAAATTATTTATCATACACCAATTAAATTATTTATCATACACCAATTCTCCATCATTTTCATTACTAATTCAACCGTTATGTTGAGTTGATCATTGTCATGATGCGAAATGATTAAAGTCGTGTCGTCCGCGAACAATACAACCATACAAAACTGACCAATTTAGATCGGCAAATCATTTATGAATAACAAAAATAGTAAGGGTCCAAGAACGGATCCCTGTGGTACTCCAGACCTGACTTTCTTCCACTCGGATTTATAAAGTGAGCCATTTAATTTAAGTTCAACAAACTGAAATCTATAGGACAAATATGATTCAATTAGGTTGTAGCATTTACTACGAAAACCATATCCATAAAGTTTGGATAAAAGAAGATTGTGATCCACACGATCAAAGGCCTTGGACAAATCTAGAAAAATAACTGCCATTTTAAGGTCATTATTGACCCCTGAAAGAATATGATCCGCAACAGAAAATATTGCATTGACAGTGCTTTTATTCTCCCTATATCCAAATTGCTCTGAATAAATTATGTTAAATTTATTTAAAAAATCAGACATTCTGTTGAATAAAATTATTTCCAAAATTTTACTAAATATAAGCAAGCATGAGATGGGCCTAAAATTGGTTATATCTAATTTATTTAATTTCTTTTGAAGGGGGACTACTCTGGCTAGTTTAACACGATCTGGAAAGATACCTGCATTTAACATACAATTGGCTACATGTAATAACGGATTTAGTAACTGTTTAGATACCGATTTCAAGACGTTGGTAGAAATCCCTAAGTAGTCCATAGAGTCTTTGGATTTAAATTTTTTATTATCTCATGGATTTCATTAATATTTGTATCATACAAAAAAATAGTATTTTCGGTCGTTGTAATTATAGTGGAATCACTTTGGTATGGTTTGGGACTTGAGCATATGTCGATGAAATGACCGTTCAGTTTGTTAACTATTAAAATAGGATCGTGTATTTCACAATTGTCATCAATAATACTCGTGATTCCCTTAGATTTTGATGAAATTTCATTTTTTATGAGTTTCCATATGACTTTATGGTCATTTTTTGTTTTAAACAATTTTTATAGATACGTTTATATTTTAAAACATAATTTATAAAATTAGCGTCATTTGAATTTTTTTTATGTTTATTTAATTGTTTTAATTGAATTCTGCGATGATTTTATAATTGCAGGAGTAATCCATTCAGGTCTAGAGTATTTACTAACTTTAACACTTGAAGAAGGACACGTGAAATTATAAAAATGCATAAATATATTAAGGAAACCATTAAACTTGTCGTTAATATCATCGTTTTGAAATACTAGATCCCAAGTTTCAGAATCTAAATGCCATATAAGGTACTCAAGATTTTCATTGTTAATATGACGTTTATGTATTGTTTCAAACTTCGTTATTTGTGGTTTCAATGAATTTATACTTAAAATGATTACATTATTATCAGAAAAAGGAAAATCTGCAGTGAAAACCGAAAAATTTTCTAAATTTATAAAAAAATTATCCAGCAAACTGGCAAAGTTTGCAGTTGTTCTTGTAGGCCTGTCCGTTATAGCCAATTTTCCACCAAATGTAGGTAGTAAGTTATAAAGTATCTTTACTTTTGGATCGTTTGTATCTAGTTGATTTATATAAAAATCGCCACAAATAACAAAGAGTTTTTTTTGTGCTTTGATAAGATTCAGGCATTGCTCCAAACTTTCGAAAAACGTTTCAAAATTACCACTGGGCGGTCGATATACACAGACTAGAATAATACTTTTACCCTCAATTATAGTCTCTAAAGCCGAACATTCGAAGTTTTTTTTAATGCTTAGATTGTTTATTTCCTGATTGATAATTATTTTATTATAAAAACTGTTGGAAGCTAAGATAACACATCCACCATTTTTGCAAGTATTTCTACAGAAGACAGACACAGGATAGTAATTCTTGACTGAATACAAGTCCATTTCGGACTCTTTCAACCAATGTTCTGTAAGACAGATGTAATTTAGTGGGGTTTTAAATTTATTTGTTATAAATTCTTCAAAATGGAGGTAATTTGCCCTTAAGCTTCGAATATTTGCATGAACGATTTGCGTTACTTCAGAATGTTTAGAATTTTGGCTATTAAGTTGTTTAATCTAAATTTTCTTTGAATTTTTTTCGATTGCATGATTGAAGTCAGATCAGTACCTGTCCCACCTGCCCTCGAAGGGTCAAAATAAAATTGCTATTTTTCATGCTCTTGGGAATTTTGTTTTTTTTCAGGAAGAAGCATTTAATGGTCAAGAAGCATTTAATAATATATTTATAAATAACATTCGTATACATTCTAATGCCATTGTAACGAATGTCAATACCATTTCTGAGATAATCGTTATTAAAGTTTAAAATCTTATTAAAATACTAGCTGACCCGGCAAACGTTGTTTTGCTATATAAATAATTTCCTAGTAATTTCTAGTGTAGACAAAAAATAGCTTACTTATTGTAAGTATGTATGTATGTTAGAATGTGTATATTGTATGTATGTAAGAATGTGGTATATGCGTGAAATAAGCATGGAGCGCTGTGAACGATGAGGGAATATAAAAATAACAAAAGGCAAACATTATTTTTAAGTTATTATAATTTATTCCTTAAAATTATATATCATTAATTAAACAATTACGACAGTAACACTATTAAACAATATCAATCTCTTAATGCTATAGCGTGAACAATATTTTTTGTTAGTCCATCTTTAGCTAACACAAACAAACTGGATGGTTTACCCACTCGAGAGCATGCCACGTATAATTGTCCGTGTGAAAAACATGGTGTTCTCAAATCTAATCCACAAACAGACATCGTTTGACCTTGGGATTTGTTGATAGTCATTGCAAATGCCAATCTAATCGGAAACTGAATACGTTTGAATTGAATTGGCACATCTGTAGGTATAATAGGAATCCGTGGTATGAGTATATTTTCACCTCTGAACTTGCCATTTAAAATCCTGGCTTCGATCACGTTTTTCATTAATTTTTAAATGACTAATCGCGTACCGTTGCACAGCCGGGGCGGGTTCAAATTACGAAGCAAGATAATTGGAGATCCAACCTTTAATTGTAAATTATGCGGTGGCATGCCTGGCAAATCCAGTGAGTTCAAAAACTCTGTGGGAAAATTTACTGCTTCGCTGTCGTCGCAAACTGTATCAATAGATTTATATGATACCAAGTTCCCTGGCAACAACATTTGTATCTTCAGATTTAAATTGTCAACGTCTACATTTTTTGCCGCTAAAATCGCTCTTTCTGCAAGCCACTCATGATTTATGTACTGTATGTGTACATCGGGAAATATTTGTTCAATGAGAGTATCTTGCGAATCAGCGATTGTGCAGAAATCGGTCGGTAATTTTACGTATCCAGTTTCATCTATAGCAACTTTTCCATCACCGATATCTAAGAGTTGTTTTGAAAATGTTTCAGCGGATGGATCTTGAAGCATTTGAACGCGCATATTTATTTTTAGCTGTAATTTTTCAACATTACGCCACAATGGAGATGATTTTAAGCAAGCGTTGATCTCATCAGCGTATGTTGAACGTGGAATGACTGGAAGTGTTTGTCTGAAATCACCTGAAAGGACCAACAGAGTTCCGCCAAATAGTTTGTCATTGTTTTTAATATCTTTCAATGTCCTGTTCAACGCCTCAAGTGAATGTTTGTGTGCCATAGTACATTCATCCCAAATAATAATTTTACACCGTTTCAGCACAGTGGCCATGGACGATTGTTTCTTAATGTTGCATACTTCGTCAGGGTTATTCTGAATATTTAGTGGCAGCTTAAATACTGAATGAGCTGTTCTACCTCCATCCAATAAAGTTGCTGGAATGCCCGATGATGCAACGGCCAATGCGATGCCATTATTTGATCGTATTTCAGCAAGAATTAGCGAAATAACGAATGTTTTGCCAGTTCCACCTGGTGCATCCAAAAAGAAGAACCCACCTTGTCCAGCTGAAAGTGCGAGCATAATGCGATCATAAATGGTTCTTTGTTCCTCATTCATTAGTGGGACATTGCGGGCAACAATCGCTGCCATTTCTACAGTACTGTACTGCAGTTCACGATTCATTTCAGTATTCATTAAATCAGATGCAGTTCGATTTGGCGAATTCATACCGAAATTACTAAGTGGTAAGTTGGCAATGACAATGCAAAGATCCTCAATAGCAATCAATGCTTCATTGTACATTTCGTCGCTGAATGTTATGGTTAGATCGTGGCACCGTATACGATGTTGATGCAATATATCATCATTGAATCTTTGTGATTTTCCCATAATATCTGTGCTCGGGCTGGGAAACATGTAGTCAACACTATAGCGAATAGTAGACGAATTTGTATTGCTGTACAGTTCAATGCAGCTTCAGCAAGCATGCATTCCCACTGGTTGTCGTCTTCCAGCAAGCCGAGTGCAAGGCATGCATCTTTATACGTTGGATATTGTTGCCCATTCACTTTACGTATATCTTGAAATGATAATGGGCCAGTAACATTAACCAACAACAGTCGAAGATAAAAGCACTCCGTGTGTCTTGGATTGACTGTAAATAATCGCCCCAAGGCGTTTGATTTAAATAAATTGAGACATGCAGCAACTGGTGAGCCTTGCTTGCGGGGCATCCATGTTTTGGTTTGAGTCCATGTGAAATAGCGTGGTACTTGTGAATAGAGTAATGTTCATGCAAAGGCACCAAAATCATCCGCACGATTACACAATTCAAAAAATGCAGTGAGTGTAGTTTTAGGTGGATTTATTGCACGATCAATCGCTGTCTCGTTCGTGAAAAATACACGCTGACCGTTTTCAAGATGGATGGCTAACTGAACAACTGCTGGATCCCGTTCATGAATTGGAAAACCAAAGATACGCCAAGCAGCTTCATTGGAGCTGATGTACCGACCAATTTGGTAGAGCGTTATTTCATCGTTTTTATTCACTGGAGGAGCATTCACATTAGTATTTTCCACTCTAAACACAGCCATATCACTGCCTTTATGGACATACTTGCAAATGTATTTGATGCTCTTCACAGAACTGCAGAACTCAACATTAATATGAGCATTATATGTCTTGCTCAGCAGAGGCGAATATGGCACCACCCAACGATTGTCAATATCAATGTCTGTGTTGATGATATTTTTAATAAATGACTGTCCGCCATTTTCAGGATTTCTTCGACGATATATTGGGTATCCTTCGACATTTGTGACCGTATCATTGGTAAAATCTTTAGGGAAATTTTTAGTACATTTTCCATCAGCCATGCAAGGCGATGAACTATTAAGAGTACCACATGGACCATGAATCATGTTTGTTGTAACAATATCAAACAGCAGTTGGTCAGTGGATGGATCTGGAATTTCCGCAGAAATGATACTATCGATTTCTTCAGGACGGATTTTGTCGATGAACCAAACCAAAATGTGTGCATGAGGTAATCCTCGCTTTTGCCACTCAACCGAATACATCCAGCAACGTGTGGGACCAAATACATGTGATTTAGTAATGAAACTTATTAAAGACTTCAACTTTTGTCTGAACACACGTGCTGTAATGTCATGGCGATGTATTGCATTTTGGCCAGGCAGTAGCAAAGATGTAATCTCTGGCCATTTTGGATTACATGTGAACGTGATAAATAAACATGGTCGTCCATATTCGCGCACGAAAGTCAGAGCATCCTGTATATATTCTTGCATATGACGTGGACTGCCTACGTACGATGATGGTAAAATGACATGGTTACCAATTTCGGCGACGTCGGCGTTGTTGTTGATAGCGTCTCGCAAATGAATGTACTCTTCCGCGCGCAGCTTTTGTTGATTATATCGTAAGTATCGTAGTCGTTCGCTCTCAATCTTCGCGTACATGTCGACCATGAATTGTTGACAAAGCTCACGACATCGTAAAATGACGTTGTCCAGGCCACGTCTAATCATTAATCGGTACGCATAATAATCCTTTGAGCTAACGTTCTTGTTTGTTTCAGCTCCTGTAATATTTGTTCATAAAAATTAATTTAAATTTATTACGTTCAATAATTTAATTGTTTTGTTAAATGATTAATGATCAAATTAATAATCAATGAAGTACCTGATACGGGATCTCGTTGTTTTATGTTTATGCAATATCCGTCTTGTCCCTTCCAGAATATTAGCGGATATTGGAGAGCGTCATATGAACGATGTGTGTCAGCAATGAACTGAAGATTATTATTTCTTCTACGAATCACAATTTCTCGTGCTGCTGTACAATCGCCAACCATGATTCCAGCAACATCATCAACAACGGGTGCATTGAATCTACGAATATGCTCTCCAGCTGGTGTTTTATCAGGATTAATGACGATAGCGTGATTATCGCTTTGTAATTGGTGCATATGTGATTTGAATATTTTCAACAACTCGTTGTGCTCGTTCAAAAGAGCATCTAGCTCGCTGACGATGCGCCTGGCATAAAGTGAATCAAGGTTATTATAATCACAACGTGCATTCACGCGATTGGCAAGTGCGCTTCCGGAATCCTCGCCGCCCATAAAGTAGATTTGTAAGAATTTATGTGGTTCGTTTGGCATTGGCAGCAGTGAGCCCATTTTATGATAAACTTGGCCTCTGATTTTGAATGTAGAATTGAATTGTTGACCATTTGCATTAGTATTTCGAACTATTTCTGTTGCTCCGAACGATGTCATTTGAAAGCATGAATTGAATCTTCGAATTGACTTCAGGAACACGTTAGAATCTGGATCCGTGCCGATAAGTAAGCCGTTCAATGGTTCAGGTGGTGTTTCAATTTCAGGTAGTTGCACTTTTCCTGACGCGCAACACATCCCAGCTGGCTCATTTTTGAATTTCAGAGCATGCCAATGCGGACATTCCTTGTCCATAGCACCAATTACCACTTTTGAATGAGCATAATATTCAATATCGGGCTCATACTGGAATGCTAGACGCAGGAATGAATCAGATATAAATGCTCGATGTACCTGTTGTCGTTGTTGGTCATTTGTTCTTCGTCTATTGACTGTGAAACGGCGTGATTGTCGTTGTTCTAATCTTCTGACTTCATTGCGTTCAGCTCGTGTATCTTCTGGCTCTTCTTGATGCAATTGCGCCATTCTGACACGTGCATCAGTATTTTGTTGCTGGATTTGTTCTTCTGTTCTTTCGGATCTGCTATTTCGCAAGTTTCGAGCTTTACTTGTACTGCGGCTCAAATCAGCCCCTTTGCGTTTTCTTGGCATTGCTCACTGTACAAAACATACATAAATAGAATTAATGAAATTATTTAATGATGAAAAATGTTAAAAGTATAATTAGGGCCAGGATTTTTGCCGCAGTTTTGAAATGATTTATAACAAAAATATAAGTTTTATGGAAAAATTTTTCAAACAAAAGTAAAAAATTAAATTTTATGAAAACATTGTCTCTTATAATTTTTTCATACAACCAATATTTCCATTGACATTTCAAAATAAAGATTCATAATGATTGATTTGTTGGAAACTATGAAAATCTTAATTGTTCAATTACATTGTTTTAATTAAATTAAATTAAAATTACATTTTTATAAGATCAAAAACATTTTCGATATAAATAAAAAAAAGTATACTTACAACACAAAATCCGTTGTTATTGGAAGCTCGTGTCACGTGTTGAGTACTTTTGAGGTTATAAAATCACTTGATTAACTAATCGTGCAAAATACACTCAAAATTGATAATTTAATTATTATTGATAAAATAGGAATTATTAAAAGTTAATATGAGAGTTACACTGAGATAGCAAAATAATAATTGTCAACGTTACTACTACACTTGATGCATAAACAATAATGATGGCCGACAACTGTGTAGGGAGTGAGAAAGAAAGGAGACCGGCTTCGTTCTCATCCCTACTCCGTGCTGTTTACTGGGTCAGAAGTGACACCTGTAGACATCTGGCGGGGATAACTAATTAAATGACGATTGATCAGTTTTCGACCGGAGAGGAAAAATGATTAAATTACTAAAATGGCTATTAAAAAATAAGGGTTGATCGTAGAAGGGTGAAAATTGAGGATTGTATGTATTTTTGTATGTTGTATCATAAAAAAATAGAAATTAAAAATTTTGTCTAAAAAATAAAATAAAAAATTTAGGGGTGGACTACCCCTAACATTTAGGGGGATGAAAAATAGATGTTGGCCGATTCTCATAGATACCGGATAAGCACAAAAAATTTCATCAAAATCGGTCAAGCCGTTTCGGAGGAGTATGGCAACGAAAACTGTGACACGAGAATTTTATATATTAGAAGATAAGGTAAAGGTATCAGGCCGTTATTAAAATCATGTCTATCTTTCCTAAAAGGCAACGTGGATAATATCAGATTTGTATTTTTGCATATTTTCATAATCGTATTTAAGTCTGATTAAAAATTAGAAACAGTGACGTGATTTTCGTCACTTGACACAACATGATATGGGCTGAACAATACAATGACAAAATCTGACTTAGTAAAACTATTAGTATGTGCCATAATACACTTTGTAATGTTCTCATGAGTGTCATTACTTTTAATAATAGACGATACGGAAAAATTTTTTGTAATTTGTCGCTTAGACAAACAGAGCTGCCTTTACCCAATTGATCAGAAATTAAAAGCACTCGTGGTGTAACTCGAGGAAAATGAACAGTGTCGATATTAGAAACCATGTGACTGAGATTTGAACCATTGAGGATTTTAGAATGATTCTTCGATGGATTTTTTTAGTTTTAGTTGTTTTTTTTTTTAGTTTTTTTTTTAGTAGCTTTGGAGATGAATTTAATAAACTGGATTTTTCTTGGCTTGTAGATGAACCAGGAAGCACTAACCTATTAGGGCTGATAGTTTGAGGAGAATTGATAATTTTATCAATCTCGAGATCCTCAGTTTGACATTCCTTATCAGTAACTTGCATTTAACTCGTTTATCAATACCTTATTTTGATCAATTATACCGTTTAATTCTTTAATTTTATCTTTGTATAAATCAATATAAATTTCATAATTCGAAACTTTATTTCATAATTTAGTTAGTGCGGCATTCATTTTTGAAGTGCATTCAACTTCATCGTTATCATAAATAATCGTGCTGTAGTTCACATTCGCCTTAGTATTATGCTGTGAAGTGTCAACCTTGGAGCTTCTTGTTTGTCTCAGGGTTGGAAATTGAGCTTTTGTATACGAAGCCATTATAATTATATTTAAAAAAAATTTAAAACAAAACAAATATGTTATCTTAAAATGAAATATCTAAAATAAATTATTGTTAAAAAAATATAAAATCTAGAAACTTATCTGTATTTATATGTAATGTCGGATTATGTAACCAACATGAGACAAACCAGCCAACACACCAGTACAACAACTTAAATAGATTTTAAAATAGTCACAAAATAGTATTCAATAAAAATTGATTATTAATTAAAATATTCGTCAAACTTCAAAGAAACTGCAATACAAAATCGAAATTATAAAACCATTTAAAAATCAACGACTCAAAAGGTAAGAGCACGACCGTTTCATAAGAGCAAAAGCCACAGCACGAATGAATGTATATATATATATATATATATATATATATATATATATATATATATATATATATAAATACATATTAGGGTATTTCAAAAAAAAATTTTTTATTTTCTTCCAAACAGGTTTAAAATTTTCATTTAGGTATACAAAGACGCCAGTTAAAATTGAAGATTTTAATATTGACATTAAGGGGTGGCTTTTAAGCCGGTATCTGGCAGAACCAGTATGCTCCGAATCGGAAGTAAATATAAAAAAATTAGCTGTATTAACGTCTAAGCGCCATCAGAGGACAAAGATGAAGAAATTAAAGATGTGTTTTACGAGAAAATAGATCAACTGTATAAAGGTATCCCTAAATATGATATAAAGCTAATCCTAGGCGATTTTAATGACAAAATAGGAAAGGAAAACATATACAAATCAACAATTGGTAACCATAGCAAACACAATGAAAGTAACGAAAACGGAAGAAAACTTATTTAGCTAGCTATGGAAAAGGCTATGAAAATTGTATCGACATTTTTCAACATAAAGAAATTCATAAAGGTACATGGGTAATACCGGGCACTGGAGAGACAAACCAAATAGACCACCTTCTGGTAGAGAGTAAGCACTTCAGAAACATTACCGACACAAGAAGTTATAGAGGAGCCGATGCCAACAGTGACCATATAATGATAATAACTAAAATGAGAATAAAGAAACCAAATGCAATTAGAAAAGGTAAATCAAAAAGAAGAACATACAACAATAAGCAACTGGAAAATGAAAATAAAATAACAGAATTTCAGCAAATAATTAATGACCGACTACAACGATACGATGAACCTAATAACATTGAACAAGATTGTGTAAATCTGGGAGGAATTTTGGAGGAAGCTGCACAAACATTAGAAGAAAAAAACCAAAACTGAAAGAAGGTTCTGGTTTGATGAGGAGTGTGAAAGGAAAGGAAAGGAAAGATATTAGAATAAAATGGTTACGGAACAAATCAAGAGAAAATGAAGAAAAGTACAGGACACTGAGAAGAACAGTCAAGAAAAAGTACAGGACACTGAGAAGAACAGTCAAGAAAAAGTGTAGGCAGAATAAAAGGCTCTTTTTAGAGAACAAATTAAAAGATATAGAAGATAATTGTTCTAAAAGGCTGTCAAGAGAATTCTTCAAAGGCGTAAGAGATTTAAATCAAAGCAAAAAATGGAACGCAGTTTTCATTAGGAATGAAGAGGGAAGCCTTGTTGGTGGATTGAGGAAAAATTAAGCCGCTGGGAAAGATATTTTACGGATGTACTAAACGCAAACGAAGAACATAACAATTAAGTTCATGTACCAGACGATCAAGAGGATTAACCGGAGACTCCTAGTTTTATGGAAATAAAAAATATTATTAATCAGCTAAAAAATAATATGGCGCCAGGAGAAAATGGTATAACGGCAGAAATGTTAAAGAAAGGAGGAGAATCATTGCAGAATAAAATCTACGAACTTATATGTGAGGTGTGGAAGTAGGAAAAATGCCATCGAAATGGAATGGAGCACTGCTATTGCCTGCACATAAAAAGGGAGACCCGACAATCTTTCAAAATTGCAAAGAAACTGCACTTTTGGATATCACCTACAAAATACTGGCAATAGCAATAAAAGATAGGTTAGAAAGGCACATAGAAAATGAAATAGGAGACTATCAGTGTGGTTTCCGGAGAAACAGATCAACCATTGATCAAATTTTTATAATAAAGCAGATACAAGACAGTAGGTATGACCAAAGTTTCCCTCATCACATGGTGTTCATTCATCGATTTCAAACAAGCATATGACTCCATTAACAGGCACAATCTTTACGAGGCGATGGTAAATTTAAAAGTTCCAGTAAAACTAAAAGACTTGTGAAAGTGACACTTATCGATACCAAAATAAAAATTCTGGTCGAGGGTTACGTCTCAAGAGGGCTGGAAGTCAAAAAAGGGCTAAGGCAAGGAGACCCCTTATCTACTCTATTATTTAACATACTATTGGAGGACGCAATTAGAGAGAGTTGAATAAATAACAAAGTGACCCTATATGATCATCTGAATCAATGCCTAGCTTATGCAGACGACATAGCAATCCTTGCAAGAACGAAGGAAAACCTCATAGATGCACTAAAAAATCTCGAAAAGGCAGCAAATTCCAAAGGTTTAAAGATTAATGAACAGAAGTCTAAATATATGAAGCTGCGAGCAACAAACACCCCACCGGAAATAGGTAAATTGTTAATAGTAACAATGAACGACGAGACGGTTTATCAGTTCGAACAAGTGGAGAGGTTTAATTATCTGGGCGTTACTCTATCTAGTCAGTGTGGCGAATCGTCAGAAATTCGAGAAAGAATTGCTAAGGGTTCAAGAAGCGTTGGAGCACTGAGACAATTTTATAACTCCAAGATCATTTCAACGAACACAAAGATTAGAGTATACAAAACAATAATACGCCCAACAGTAATGTATGGTAGCGAGTTATGGAATCTGAACCAAAAGGAAAAACATACACTGAATATATGGGAGAGAAAAGTGTTAAGATCAATATTTGGAGGCCGGCAAGTAGGAGATTTCTGGGAAAGAAGGTCAAACAGAAGCAGATGGAGACATGTCTGCTGGAAAGCCAAGGGCCTTCTAGACCTGTAGTGCTGATATATATATATATATATATATATATATATATATATATATATATATATATATTTATATATATATTTATATATATATATATATATATATATATATTTATATATATATTTATATATATATATATATATATATATATATATATATTAAGGGGTGGCGCATCGCACTTTTCGATTTCCCATAAGAATAACATAGGAAACATTTTTTTTGCTGCTTCTGATTTTTATAACTAGCTAACGTACCAAAAATCTCAATACATATTTTTGTAGGAAATTGAACGCTCTACAAAGGTCTCTTGTCAAAATTTTGTAAAAGTAACTGTATCAAAGTTACAGCCTGTCAAAAGTTGAGTTACTTATAATTTGACCTTTTTTTTATTATTATTACAGCGCATACAGATTTTATAAATAAAGTGAACATGATTTTTTTTTGTGTAAAGTATGCATTTAACTATAACTAGATGATAATTAATCATTACAGCAACAGTAAAACAATCTTTCAATAGAAATTTGGTCGGAAAATGTGTTTATCGTTTTATTTATTTATTTTTAATAGGAAATTTTTTTTTTCTTACTGTAATAAACGGAAGACATAAATAAAAAGACCTCCAATACAATATAACATACTCCTGTAGTACAATATATTATACTCCTGCGGTACAATATAACAATATAACGTGATTTTCTTTCATAAATCTATTAATTTTATTTATTTGAATTGCTATATGCACTCAAATATTTATGCAAATTTACATTAATTTGTTATATGGTATTTTTTTACAACCATTTGGATAACATCGCTGATGTTTGCGGACTACTTGTAATAGGTATTGCAGCTGTTCTTCATCCTTAGATAGGCAGCTTGAATATTCTGCGATTAATGCAATACCTCGTTCCGCTACATCGTTAGTGCCTTAATTTTTATTAAAATTCCACATTTTCTTTATAGCTATCATCCCTGGACCATATTGAGATATCTTTTTCCAAAAAATCGCATGGTAAATCGATTTTTTTAAACAGTTCCAACGAATTTTTTGAGACTAATTCGCTAAAATATTTTTCTAATAATGAGTTCAATTCGTTATCGGTTATATTGTACCGCAAATTAGTTTCCGTAAATCCTTCTCGACTCGAAATTGAAACTACTATTTTTTTTAAATATTGAAATTTTTTAAATATTATTAAACATTGTCGTCAAAGAATGAGATCGTAGCTAATTCTTCATTAACTATTACAAGTAGCCGAGCGGTCTAAGGCGTTATATCTTCGCAGTATGCATACTTGGAAACTGGGAGGTTATGGGTTCGAATCCCGACATCGGCAGTCTGTCAATTATAAAAAATGGGGCGGTTAATTGACTAAACTGTCGGCGTATGGACAAGAACGAAGTAACCGGCTATGCTTGAGAAGGTTTTTTGCAGTTTCCTTCACGAACTCCAGATGAATATCGGCATAGTTCCTATCAGAGTCGGCTGCAGCGGCATATCCTACCAATTCCTAGTCTACTCACAAATTCCTTCCACTCCACTCACATCCTTAGGCATCACAATGAGCCTAATTGTCGAAGTGTAGCCTGTCCGGGGCAGCCTCTACAATCTATCTATCTATCTAATTCATCATTTGGGTACCACAAATGCTCCATCATTTTTTTACAAGCTTGGCGTGAGACCGTTGGATTAACTTTTGTATACAGAAATAGCAGAAGTCGAAGTATACCAAGCTTTTATATAAAATAAAATAACAAAAATACAAATTTGTCTCAAGCTTTTTTTTTCGTGGACCCGCCTAAATTGATGTGTACTAAGTACCTGGTTTCGTTAATTATGAATCTTTCCCTGAACTTCATTTCCGTCACAGTTGTTAAATTTCTCTGCGAAAACGTCATACATATTCCTTTTTTTATCTCGATTCCTGTACAATGTATGGTTTTACATACACACTAAAACTAGTGTTCCTCATACATATTAATTAATTCCATAACCTCAGTGTCAGTCCACTCCATTTTAACAGTCACTTTTTTATCACTCATTTTGAATATGAAAATATAAAAAAATAATAATATATAAAAATTATGAATATAAATAAGATTAAAGTTGTTTATATTCCGAGAGCTCGCAAACGTCCAACACGGACGGAAGAGTGGAGACTGAGTCTCGAGAGCATGAATATACATGTACACTTATGATCGGTGCTCTCTCGGAGATCTGTTTGGACTTATCTCCGATACTCCTATCCATTTGTGAGTCGAGTCTCGTGACTTCTCTCGAGATTGTTTTGTCTCAGATGGACACTTACCTTTAGACGATCTTTATCGACTTGTTGCGATTAATTACGATCAATGCAATGCAAGTAATTTGATTGCATGCTGTTGTAAAAATTCGTTACGCAGGAGCTGCTTCAACTTAGCGAATTTCCTTAGAATACATAAATCACTCTCTACCGATCACAATTTTATTCTGATCAAAATGAAATATCATATATGATTTTAGTATCTTTTCCCATCCTGTAATTGATAATCTTTGTTTTTGATTTATTTAGATGAAGGTTGTTTCATTTCACACCATTCACTTATTTTTTCGATTGTCAATTTAACTTTACTTTTTAAAAGATTTACATCTTTATTTAATACAATCGCTGTTGTATCATCAGCGAATAGAATTATTTCATTATCAATTGCATCTCTTAGAAACATGGGTAAGTCGTTGATATTTAGAAGAAAAAACAATGGTCCTAAGATCGACCCTTGTGGAATGCCATACTCAGTGGTTTGCTAGTTTGAATTATGAATCTCACCATCCGTCCTTACTTAAACTCTCTGCCTTCTATTTTCCAGATACGATGGTACTAAGTTATGGAAGTGTCCTCTAATTCCCATTTGATACATTTTATGCAACAATAGGTTGTGATTAACACAGTCAAATGCTTTTGACATGTCACACAATATGACTGCCACATTAAGATTATTGTCGAATTTTAAAAAAAAATATGTCATTGAGTGTGAATATTGCCTCACTCGTATCTTTCGATTTTCGGTATCCGAATTGACTATTAAAGTAAATTTTATTTTTTTCAATGAAATTAGATAAATTTTCGTAAATTATCCTCTCAAATATTTTTGAGTATGCTGGCAGGCATGATATAGGCCGGAAATTATCTAACATGTTTATTTTTCGGTTATCTTTTTTAATTGGTATTAATTTTGCAAACTTACAGCGATCTGGAAAAGTGGCAGAGTCGATCATTTTGTTTCGTATGTCCATGATAGGATTTATTGTAAAATCAAAAACAGTGTTAATAATATGGTTTGAAACATGATTAATATCCATTGATGTCTTATTGTTTCCCCTTACAAAGTTGCATATTTCATGTTCCGTTATGTTTATGAGACCCGCAGACTTCATATTAGTTTTTAACTTTATTCCAGTAATATCCAGATTTGAGATTCCGACCTTCCCTGTGCCTACATTAATGAAATAGTTATTTAGTTCTGAGGCTATTTTAGACCTAAGAGTGACAACAGTATTGTCAGCTATGATAATAGATTGTATACTCGAATCATAATGTGTCGTCATTTCATCTTTTATCACTTTCAAAACTATTTTGATAGTTTTTCTATGATCGAGTGTTCCTTCGCCCTCTTAATGACTTTATTATAAATATTTTTATATGATTTGTAGAAATTATTTATCTTCTTACTACAAATTTACTAATACGGGCTAATTATTTTAATTTTATACTTGAGATTTTTATGCCCTTAGTGACCCATTCAGATTTACGATATTTTTGCAGTTTGACTCTCGTTAGTGGGCAAGCCAGATCCAGGTGATTTACAAATATGTTTAAAAAAAATGTTAAATTTATTGTTTACGTCATTTTCCATGTAGCGTCCGTAAGATGGTTAAATAAATAACAAATGTTTTATTGTTTATAAATATTTTTTGTTTTTATCCATTTATTAATTGCATTAATAATTCCAATTGTTTTACATCTTGCTATGTGCACAAACCCGTTACAACTGCTGCTTCTTCATCTCCCGCTTGAAGCTAGTTAATACCGCACTTCTGTTTTTAGATGTTATTCTCTATTGCGCGGCATTTTTAAACTATCAAATATAATTGTACATAAATATATAACAATCTCCCCTTGCTAGAAAAAAAAATCTATTCTGCAGCAATAATGTAATTTTTCTTTTGTACCAATGTGCTAATTATTTTTTTAATATTAATTTTATTAAAAAAAAAAATTAATTAGTTATGTATTCCTTGTATTTAATAGGAAGAGTACGTGTTCTGCCTGAACGACGTATCTTCGGAACGTTAGGCTGTGTTTTAATTTTGGGTGTATCAACATTGTCTGATTTAGTATCAGATTTGAGCCCTGTATTTGTGCCTTCCTCAGTTGAACTCATGTAGCGTTTATGGATATCAAATAGTTTATCTTCCAATTCCGAAACTAAAACAGGTGCATTTTCCCCAACAGACTTTATCTGACCTCTATGTCTCCTCCAAACACGTCCATCATCCAATTTAATTAGATAATGCAGTTTTCCCAATTTTCTACAAATGGTTCCCAATTTCCATTTGTTGTTATCACCTGTATAATTTCTTACTGAAACTCTACTATTCAATTGTAATTCACGAATTTTATTTTCGTTCATTTGTGTAATTTTTGAATTATTATTTTCTATTGGTCGAATTAAATCTAGCTTAGAACGAATTTCTCTACCAAATAGTAATTTAGATGGAGATACTTTTGTAGTGCAATGTGGAGTTTTTCTATATTTTAATAAAAAATTTTGTAGAGTTAGATTTAAATCTTTTGATGTGCACTTAAATGCTCTTAATGCCTTTTTAATGGTTTGAACGTAACGTTCTACTTGTCCATTTGTAGATGGAAAGTATGGTGCACTGAATTTATGAAAGATTCCATTGCTTTTAGTAAAGTTTTGAAATTCGTGAGATTTCAAATTTTGATGATTTTTCACTAACACTTCGGGAATTCCGTATTGAGCAAATATTGTACGACAAACATCTATTGTAGTTGTAGATGATAAATTGTTTACCACGTGTGCTTCTGGCCATTTTGTATAACTATCTACTAGTATGAAAAAGTATTTATTATCGAACATCGGACCAGCATGGTCTATGTGTACTCTTTGAAATGGGTGTGTACTAGGTTCCCAAATATGCGTAATTATTTTATCTTGGTTTTGAACCGAGATACAATTGTAACAATTTTTTGCAATTGTTTCAATATCACTGTCAATACCTGGCCACCAACAGTAGCTTCAAGCTAAAGCTTTCATTTTCACTATACCACTATGAGTATAGTGGTATAAACAACAGTGTAATTCGTTTAGAATTTTTTTTCTTAATGTAGAAGGTATTACAACACGAGATCCGCGCATAATACAACCATTAACTATGTCAAACTCTTTTAAAGGAAAATTAAAAATTTGCTTGCACGAAACATTTTTTCCATTTTGTAAATACTGAAAAATATGTTTTAATGAATCATCATTTTTTGTTTCCGAAGCTATTTCCTTGGCTATAACAGGTAATGTATCGATTAATTTTATCTCGTATCTTTCAGTTCCCATTAAATCCGGAACTATATCGAATTTTGTAATATTTGACTCTAATTTAATTTCGTCGTAAATAGGTAAACGAGATAATGTGTCTGCATTTGTATGTAATTTAGTATTTTTGTACTCAAAACTGTAATTAAATGCTTGTAAATAGATTGCATAGTGTTGCATTCTAGTCGCTGTCAACACTGGTAATCCTTTATCTGGTGCAAAGATTTGAGTTAACGGTATAGAATCCGTTATCAATGTAAATTTAGATCCGTATAAATATTGAAAATATTTAGTTACTCCGTAAATTATTCCGTATGCTTCACGCGAAATTTGACTGTATTTACGCTGCGTATCATTTAATATTTTTGAAGCGAATCTAATCGGTCGTTCAGTTTCATCCGGGTATCTATGAGAAATAACCGCTGAAATTGCTACCGGACAAGCGTCCGTAGCTAATATTAAAGGTAGTTTTGGGTCAAAATAAGCTAAAACTTGTTCCGATTGTATTTCTTTTTTAATTAATTCAAAAGATTCCTGACATTTAGAACTCCAGGTCCAAGATACGCCTTTCCTTAGTAATTCATATAAGGGTTGAATTTTGTCCCTAAATCCTTAAAAAATCGGTTATAGTACATAATTATTCCTATAAAAGATTTCAAACTAGATTTATCCGTAGGTACTGGTATTTTTTGTATAGCTTCAATTTTTTGGTGAGACTTATGTATACCGTATTTATCAATTTTATAACCACAATATTCTAAACTGTCTTGTAAAAAAACACTTTTCTTTTTATTTAATTTTAAATTTGCATTATTTAGTCTATCAAAAATTAGTTTCAATCGGCGAAGATGTTCTTCGTCATTGGGAGCGGATAATTTTATATCATCCAGAAAAATTGCAACGCCTGGAATGCCCTGTAACAGAGACTCCATAAATCGCTGCCAAATTGCTGGCCCAGAGGCTATTCCATATATTAGTCTCGTAGGTCTTAGCAATCCTTTGCTTGTATTGAGTGTACGTATCTCACAGTCCTGTGGATCTACATTTAAATTCAAATAAGCACTTGTAATATCTAATTTCGTAAATTTCTCCCCGTTTGCCATTGTTGCGAACAATTCTGTAATTGTAGGTAAAGGGTGTTCGTCAACTATCAAGTTTTTATTAACTGTAACTTTATAGTCACCACAAATGCGAACTTTATTCTCTTTAATTACTGGTACTATGGGTGTAGCCCATCTGGATGAATTGACTGGTTCAAGTATACCCTCGTCAATTAGTCTTTGTAATTCACCTTCAACTTTTTCTTTTACAGCAAAAGGTACTGATCTAGCCTTCATGTAAACAGGTTTTGTATCATTACGTAAATATAGCTTAGCCAATGTATTTTTTACTGAACCTATTTTATCATCAAATAATTGTTTGTACTCATCACACAAAACTTTTAATTCTATTCTTTGTGTAGAGATACCCTGATCAACAAAATTAATTTCATTTAAATCTATTTTTAGTACCCTAATCCATTCTCTCCCTAACAAAGGATTTTTCTTCGTATTTACTACGTATAATTTTAATTTACTAGTACGATTTTTGTAATGTACATTTACCGTAACCTCTCCTAAAACTTTGATTTGCTCTGAACAGTACGTATATAATTCCACGTCTGTTTTTTTTAGTTCAACTGAGGAAAACAAAGATACAAATTGGTTCTTACCCATTAAACTCACCGAAGCTCCACTGTCAACTTCCATTTGTATTGGAATATTATTTACTTTTACTTGGACAATAAATTTCCTTCGGTGGTAGTTTTTGTTGCCTTGTATTTGATTAATTGAATTTTTTGTAGTAGCACGTTTACAAACCGCTGTTTTATGCCCTTTAGTTTTACAATTGCTGCAGTAAAGATTCTTTTCTTTACATTTATTTGCACAATGATTATGCATGCCACATCTGTAACAAATAATATTATTATTTTTATTATAATTTAATTGTATAGTTTTGTGTGTATGTTTATTTTGATTTGATTGTCTATAATTTGATACTGCATTAACAGTATTTTTCGGGTGCAACATTTCCACATCACGAGATGCTGTTTCCATTGTTACTCCCATTTCTACTGCTTTATTTAGATTTAAATCATTGATTCCCAATAAATGACTCTGTATCCTTTCGTTTTTTAAACCGCATACAAATTGATTACGTATTGCTTTGTTCAAGTAGTTACCAAAATTGCAATTTTGTGATAATTTTTTTAATTGAATTTCGTAGTCTTTTATTGATTCTCCATCCAATTGTTTACGTTTATTGAATTTGAAGATTTCGGAAATTTCTGGTGGTGTTGGTTCGTATAAATTGACTAATACATAATCTGTCGTATGCTTCTGATCCAATGTAGTGTAGTAAATATTGTTTTTTTAATTCATCTTTGATTTCAAATACTTGAAAAGAACTTTCTAATCTTTTGTACCATCGACTAAATTTTTGAACAGCCGGGTTGAACATTTCCACCACGAATGTAGCGTGTACTTGTGTATTCGCCATAATTTGCGGTTTTATTTTCAATGTAATCTGCACGTGGAATACTTTTTGTCCAAATTTTTCTGGACCATCCTCGTTGCCAAAACTGTAGTGTCCGTAAGGTGGTTAAATAAATAAATGTTTTATTGTTTATAAATATTTTTGGTATTTATCCATTTATTAATTACATTAATAATTCCAATTGTTTTACATCTTGCCATGTGCACAAACCCATTACAACTTCTACTTCTTCATCTCCCGCTTGAAACTAGTTAATACCGCACTTCTGTTTTTAGATGTTATTCTCTATTGCGCGGCATTTTTAAACTATCAAATATAATTGTACATAAATATATAACAAAGTCTATGGGGGTATCTATTTATTAGAAGGTCAACTACTTTGTTTTCAGCCAGTTTTTTGTGCTTTGGTGAAGATAGTTTCTTCGCTCGGTTAATTAAATTTTTTGCAGTGTTGACTTTGTATCTTTGGGGACATTGGCTTGTATAATGAATATATCTGCCCGAGTGAATGGGTTTTTGCCATCATTGAGTTTCTATTTCTCCGTTCGGGTTTCTAATCAGGAGAACATCTAAAAATGGTATTTTATTTCGAACTTCAAATTCAATGGTAAAATTTAATCGGGAGAAATAGCTATATATATATATATATATATATATATATATATATATATATATATATATATATATATATATATATATATATATATATATATATATATATATATATATTTTTTTTAAATTTTATTGTTAAGACTTTTATAAAATAACTTATATGTATATTATAACACATAATATTTGCTTTTAGTATTACATTTTTATTTTAATACGCACCACTTCATGTTATGTTGTTTTTTTTGTATATACATATAATTTTTTATTTTTTTTTAAATTAGTTTGCCCTTTCTTTTATTTATTCTAATAAGTGTGATGGAATCGTCATATCCAAGCGCTCTTTATGCCGTTTGGCACGCGCTTCCTCCCTTTCAGATATTTGCCGGAGTCTCTTTTTCAAGAGGGGGGCCACGTTTTTTTTTGTTTTCCGGCTGGAGGATGAATCTGAAAAATGTATATAAAATTTAGTGTTGCAAATAGTTGCTTATAAATGAAATTAATAAACATACCGGATGACACTTCGCTCTCTGATTCCTAACTTCTTTGCGAGGAGACTCCTGAGGAAGAAGCTACAACAACCGGCGAAGCCCAGGTTTTCGGTTGAAAAATAGTGTCCATTTTCTACAACGGATGCATATAATTTGATTCAAGAATGAAAATAAATTTAGAAAACAAATATCAACATATAGATTTTATTTTTACTTCTTAAAACATCCATGATCGCCTGATGTCATTGCCGCTTTTGTTGTTATGATCTTTAATACTCTTGTACGTTTTTTTTAAACTTCTCATCTTGCCTGCACACTGAGATCCAGTGATGAGTGGGATTTTCTTTTTTTTAAAGCGAAATTGTTTAAATACTTTAAATATTTAAATAAATTGTTTAAATATAAAATGATGTTTTTTTTTTAAATAATTACCACTATAGTATAATTATTATTAATTAGTATAACTACTGTGTATGTTGTGCTTACAAACACAACTTGTAGTGTCGTCAACAAAAAGGATGTAGAGGATATGGTGGAGGGGGAAATAATTGGACTTTGAGAATTTGCTAGCAATACTTAGGAGGTAAACATACTTAAGGTCCCCACCCCTACCGCTGCTTCATAGTGGAAAAGGGGTGGAAAGACCCTTTTTTCAATTTTTCACTTATATCTCGAAAACGGTGCGTCGTATCGACAAAAATATTCTATTAAATATTTCCTACAAGATATTTGATATTTCTAAAGTTTTCGAGATACTTGTTATCGATAATCGACCTATTTATTTCCTTCAAAAGTATACATTTTTCACTAATTTATCTTCATCAGGTCAAAAAGGTTTTTGATACAGTTTATTTTGGTTGTTGAATCACAGCCAGTAAAAGCATGCAGGAGCAAGAATAGTCCATTACAAAAACATCTAATAGGCACTACAAACGTGCAACATTGAACAGCAACCTAGCATGTTGCTGTGTGTGTATAGTGGTTGCAGCAACAAAAAACATGATCTTGAACGGTTACTGTAAAAATAAAAATAATTTGATATTTTGTAGGAGTTAAATGTCCATATAGAAATTGGCCATATTATCTGAAATGTTATGCTTTCCTAATATTTTATTATGTTTTATTACCTATATTGGTTACAATTTACATTATATATAATATATATAGTGTGTCTACTTAAGTTGGCTCCATATGGAAAACTTTTTTATTATAAGGTTTACGAATAAAAGTTATCCTTTATAAAAATTTCTGCTTTCGAAAATATTAACATGCAGCTATTTACTTTTGACATCGAATGTACAGGTGTGCAGAAATTGAAAAAGTTCGATAGGAATTTTTTTTCCACTTCAATTTTAAATTAAATTTTGCAAATCCTACTTATAAAACACGTTATCTGTTATTCTAAGTAACCAGTCATCGTACTTCAAATGTTTATTTGCTGATTTGAAACATTTAATGAATGATATGTAACAAAATAATGAATACAGAACATTTATTTTTCATACATTACATTACAAATACAATTATTATTGTTGTCGTAAATTACATCAGTTATCTTCAGTTAGTTTTTGCCTCAACGTATCCACCTTCGCGTTCCATACATGTAATTGTTCTTTTACAAAATTCTTTAAATCCACTCCTACATATCTCGGGAGTGATATGGTCTACATTTAGAACAAAAATATACAAAATTTAATTTAAATTTGAAGTGGTCACACATTCCTATCGAACTTTTTCAATTTTTAGACACCCTATACATTTGATGTCAAAAGTGTTTATAAAGAATAACTTTTTTTCGTAAACCTTATAATTAATAAAAAAAGTTTTCCATATGGAGCCAACTTAAGTAGACACACTGTATATACTCTATTATTTGTTTAGGATATAGATATCCCAACACTAGTTTTTACTTGTTTTCTTCGTTCTGGTAACGATTCTTCTTCGATTTGAATAATTGATGTTTCAATTGATGGATTGATTTGATTTGAACAAAAACATGTTGGGCCATGCCACCAAATATTTGAATTGACAAGATCTGCCACAGCAGCCCTTATGATACTAGATCGGCTGGATTTTTAGATCCTGCTACGTGTTGCCAATTAGAGAGTGTTGAACTCTCTTGTATTTTTGCAATTCGATTTGCTACAAAGGTTGAAAAATGTGACGATGGCAACTTTATCCATGCAAGAACGATGGTAGAATCAGTATAGTCGAATATTTTGTTAATTTCAAATTTGTATGCCTTTAAAATTGTATTTGTCAACTCTACTAAAAGTAATGCACCACAAAGTTATAATCGAAGTAATGTGGTTTTCTTTAATGGTGCCACTCGCGATTTAGAAGCAATTAAGTTGCTATGTATGATTCCTGAGTGGTGAATAGTTTTTAAATATACGCATGCTCCGTATGCTTTCTCAGAAGCGTCTGAGAAGCCGTGAATTTCAATCGATGTTATGAACCCATAATGTTTGAATTAATATTTTTGCTAACACGGTAATTGGACCCGGTGCTGCTATTGGCACCCTCCACGGAAATTTCTTGATACTAGATAAATTAATTTATAGAAATTTCTTGACACGGAAACCTCTTGATACTAGATCGGCTGGATTTTCAGATCCTGCTGCGTGTTGCCAATTAGAGAGTGTTGAACTCTCTTGTATTTTTGCAATTGCAGTGGCTCTTAGAGACACGGAAATTTGTATAGAAACGGATCAGAATGAAGCTTTTTCCGTATCTCTAAGTCTTACCGCGTGATCCGAAATTGCCCCCCTCCACGGAAAAATCCGTGGCCATCATTTTAACCTTATAGACCCGGAAATTTTTATAGAAACGGATCAGAATGAAGCTTTTTCCGTGTCTCTAAATCTTACCATATGATCCTAAATCACCACCCTCCACGGAAAAAACCGTGGTCTAATTTTAATCTAAGAAACACGGAAATTTTAAAAGAAACGGACTTGAATGTATCACAAGCCACGGATTTCCGTAGTTGGAAGAAATAAATATCCGTAGATTTAAGGAACAGAAATTTTTTATGTAAACACCAGCTACGGATTTCTGTAGCTGTAAGGAATAGATATCCGTAACTATAAGCTACAGAAATTCCAGAATGTAATTACAAGCCAGGGATTTCCGTAGCTAGAAGGAATAGATGTCTGTAACTTTAAGCAACAGATTTTCTTAACTGTAAACTGTAAACAACCGCCACGAATTTCTGTGGTTGCAATTTCTTTAGTGAAGTTTACATTATAATAATTACAACCTCCAAAGAGAAGTAGGGCGCTAAAAACATTTTCTGTTTTTACTGCTGATTTCATATTTTCAAAAAGTTAATATGGCCATATCGGGCGTGATATAGTCGGATATAGCCTGATATACTTATAAAAACCAATGAAAAATTTTTTTGATCAGGCTTGATATGCCCTTATTTTGATATTGCCCTAATTTGATATTGCTTGATCCGGTTTTAGTTATTATTTATTTCACTGATATTTCAATGACATTGCAATAATTAATTAAGGATCGACACTGCAGTAGTTTATTTATCAGCCTCGACGAATACTTAGGTATATACCACAAATGGCCTGTATGTAACTACCGCGCTTGGCCAATGCTCCTCCAATCCTCGGCTACTATGGTCGGCCAATGCTTGTTTACTATGCTTGGCCGATGCTCTATTAAATATATAATATAAAAAAATAAATAAATATTTGCCGTTAGAGCTTCGGTTAAAAGTTTGACATATTTATTTTCTAATGGAGAGTGGAAAACACTTGAAGTGCTTTCATCATGTCTTTATTGTTTATAAGTTATCTTACTTTTATTACAATGATAAAAAACTAAAAGAACACAAGTTTAAAGATACGGAAAATTTTAAAACTATATAAAAAATAGAAAAAAAATTGTTTCCCAACAAATCACAGATGGCTACTTTTTATTTTTTAGTTTAAATAAAAAATATAATACGGAAACTCAACAGCTTATAACATATTGTTTTTCAAATCATAAAATAGCAATACAAATAGGCGTAAAGAGTTTTCTTAAAAATAATTTATTAATTCAGACGTGACAATTATTTTCGTTTACAAAAATATCCCGAAGTTGTCTTCATTGCGTCTTTCGGACGACCTTTTAATTTAATAGGCGTCGGTAACGTTGCATTTGTCCACTCTTCACTACTTTTACCAGCAATTTCAGAATCGATTTCTAATTCGTGTATATTGTTTTTATCTTCTTCAATTACTAATATCACAGAAGATCCTTGATTCCATGTTGATTTTAAAGTTTTTAAAATTTCACATTGAGCTGTGAAATCGGAGTTGCTCGATTGTGCGATAATATTAGCGATTTCATTACAATACTTTTGAGCAATAAGTTCTTTTTCATAACTAGAATATTCTAAAGAAGAAGAAGAAAATACTTGGTTTGACGGTTCATGCGTAATAGTATTATGTTGTTTATCAATGAAACAAGTCGAACTCAAATCAATATTTTGGATCTTTTCACGTTTTAGCCATCGCTTTTCACACAAGTCAGAGCAAAAGAGGCTTAAGCTGAAATTCTTTCGTACTGCTAATATATGAATGCAGGGTAATTACCAACTACGTCGGAAGTAACATGAACAATCAACAGAAGAACCGGTGTGTGGATGACCATTGACTGTCATTTTACAAGTTTGATCACTAAAACTCTCAATGATGCAAACATCAGCATGCTTTTCGTATGAAATAAGCATAATAAAAATTTAACGTACGGAAAAACTCTCGCAAAAGCATTTCTTTCGGTTAAATCTTTATCAGTCATTATACATGTCGAAATTATATTTCAAATTTTTCCCCTATTCCTAGAGCATTTGTTTGTATTTTATATATACTATTTCGACTACAATGTAGTCATCATCAGTATGAATTAGCTAATCGTAACTATCTCTGGGATATGGATTCAGAGATATGTTGCTAATTTGGTGCCTGTGTCACATTTGCAAACAAGCTTGTTTGCAAATTAGCAACAAGCAACATATCTCTGAATCCATATCCCAGAGATAGTTACGATTAGCTAATTCATACTGATGATGGCTACATTGTAGTCGAAATACGTATTTATAAAATACAAACAAATGTTCTAGGAATAGGGGAAAAATTTGAAATATAATTTCAAAAAAAAAAACGAGTTCTCTTTGATTATTTTAATAATCTTTATTATACATGTCGTTTTTTTACATGATTCTTCATTAGTTTCACGAAATTATTTTGCAATCCACTCTAGGTTATCAGCTGATTCAGATGCAGTTATAGAGGCTCCGCCGATTCCACCTCTTCCATTTTCATTTTGTACTACGATTAAATAAAGAGTAAATCCCAAGTTAAACAACTTATAAGTGCCGCCAATAAATAGAATTTCAAAGATTTATAAATGTCTTTATATTTACTAAATCCTTTTAATTGTTATTACTGAATCATTAGAAATATTTACATCGTCCATTATTACACTCATGTGTTTACTCCTGTAATTGAAATGCACAATAGTTGTAATTTTGTTGTTTATGTTATTCAAAGATTATTTATCGATTTTTTGACCCGGATTTATTTCATCGTTCGTTTTCGTTTCTCAGCGACAAAGTTCAGATTTTTCAGTTTTATGGCTACAATTCTTGAAGTGGCGGAAAATTCGAAATTGTACCACGTGACCTAATTTGTCGCTGAAAACAAGCCTAGCATGAAGCCGTACCTTAAAAGTTCAGGTAATTTGGTTAGATCTGAAGACCAGTAAGTTGGTTCTCCAGTAGATAGTTGATCCAGATTGTTTGCTTGGATTGTTTTTCGGAAATTTCTACCTTAAGGATTTATGAGCCTTGAGCCCCAGAATGTGTGTTTGGCAATATAGTCCACCACCGCAGATAAATCTATTACTAAGACTATTGAAAAAAGATTCGAACATTTCTTGGCTAAATTGAATGTCTAGGTGGGCAGTAAACAGCTGATACTGTAATTGGTCCTACCCAAACCTCAACAACACCGCTTGTAGCTTGAATTTTTTGAGAGTTACATTTTCAATTTCGTAGTGTTTTAGACTACTTTTTATAATAACGACTGTTCCTCCTTGAGCTTTTCCACTTGGATGTTTGGTATTGTAAACATAATAATTTCTTATGATTAAGTAACTTTTCATTGTAAAACGTATCTCAGAAATGAGAACTATATCAATATCCCGATCCGTGAGGAAAGCTTCAAGTTCTAGACGACGATTTCTTACACCGTTGGTATTCCACATAACAATATTTATGTTTTGGACCATTTTATTTTATTTTGGAAACAAGAGCAGTTAATAGATTGTCCATAACGCTGTTTTGTTTCATTAGATCTCGGAATATTTCTTTGAGTTCATTAAAACACTCCATAATAGCTGCGAAATTGTTTTTTTCGCTGTGGTTATTACTGATTCCTTCTTCGGTGGGTTTATGGGTATTTTGGTTATTGTTATTAACTGCTTGAGCGTACGAAAAGTTTTCACGTATATAATAGGGTGTGTAAACTCTTGAAGCTTCGTTGAGTTCAGGTAATTCGCAATCTTTTAACGCTGGATACCTTTTTTCAAGGAGTTTTTTGTCGACTAGACATCCTTTGTAGTTCGCTGGGTGATTTTCTCCGCAGTGTACGCAATGAGCAGGTTCATCCCGAGTTGTTTTTGTGCCACCACCGGTCGGGTGATAACCTGTACATTTAACGCACTTAAATGATCGCCCACAGTTATTTTTGTGTAACCAAATCGCTAGCACCTTTTGCATTGTGGTAATTCACGTTTTTTATTTTAGGTTCGAATTTGACAATTTTGTTTCCAAGTTTGTGGTGGTCGAGTATATAGATTTATTATTGATATCATTTTTGAGATCAATAAAAAACATTGACAATGGCTGTTTTGTCTGACTGTGTTTTATATTAGATACGTTTTCTACAACGTTTCCAAGTTCTGACTGGTTCTGAATAATATCCTCGTTAGCAGTCCAGTAATGTACATTTGTCAAAACTACACGAAATTGTCGATCTTGCTTCAGACGATGAGTGTAGTAATTTACATTTTTAGCTTGGAACATTTTTACAATATCCTTGTACGTAGCAACATCCTTGGGGATTAATTTAATTTGGTTGTTTAAAATTTTAATCAGGCATTTTTTCGAAAAACCGTTGGTGTAAAGCTGTTGTTAAAAAGCTTTAAAGTTGACAATATTAGGTAAAAAAATTGGCTGTATTTGTGATTTTTTGGGTTCTTCAGTAGAATTGTCGTTGACGGTCGCGTGTAATAAAGGATTGAATCGATTTTCCGTAATTATAAGATTCGAGTTAGTGTCTTCCCTATGTCGAACAACGCCGGTCGTTCACATCAAGGCTTCGTTTATTTTTTCTAAAAACAACAACAAAGTCATCTTCTTGCCATAACGAAGTTTCGTTTGTAGGAACTGAATTATTGTTGACTAGGACTAGGGATGTGGGATTGCTACTCATTGTTTCAGATGATTGAGACGAGAGGCTTAGTCGATACGTTTGTCAATTCTTGCATAAAAATGTCGGTGTTACTTTTGTAGTCGGTAACATTAGCTTTGACTTTTTTAAATTGAGGAGTTTTTTGATGGCTTGTACTAACTTCTAGTAAGTCATCAAGAAGTGATTTAGAACTCTTTTAGTTAATATGACGAAAGCATATTAACTTGTTTTGATTAAGGTAATCAGATTCATTTGGCATACTTTACAACTGCTGTTGAGTATACCATTTCAGATGTAATTAGTAATGTGAAATAGTTAAGATTACTGACCTATCATTTGTTGGTCAGCAAAAAAAAAAAGAAGAAATTATAACACTTCAAATACAATAGTTTTTTGTGTTTGCTAACTATGCACTATGTTTTTTTTATTTGAAATAAAAATTAGCTTATGCAGTAATTAGATTGTAGACATTTGAATTGTAAAAATTACTATTGACAATTAATACGTCTGTACACATTGGCAGTCGATAAAACAATGACAGTCGATATAAGAATGAATTTAATTCATTGAATGCCTTATCTGCGTTCGCATCCCAAATCCATTCTGCATCTTTTTTCTTAAGCTGTCTAAGAACATAATTTATTTCAAATAAATGAGGTATGAATTTACTACCTACATACTCTATCATGCCTAAAAATGTTGGTAGTTCATCTTTATTTGATGGTGTTTTTATATCTACTATAGCCCTAATTCTTTCATCAGTATCTGAAAATATGTGACCAATGTATTTTACTTAAGTTTTAGTTCTATCTAAAACTTTAAGTCATTAAAACGTTTTATCATGTTCATCTTTTGTACTACCCCAAACTATTAGATCATCTACTAATATTTCAACTCCTTCAATGTCTCCGAATATTTGCAGGAAACAATTTTGAAAGATTTCATTATCTTCCCAAAAGGAAGGCGTTATAAAAGTTGTTAATAAGGAACTTTTTTTATATAACTTAATTTGCCAAAATCCTGTATCTGCATCTAAGGTACTAAAGAATTTAGCATTTCAGCAGTTATTTCTTCATAACTGGGTATAATATGATGTTGTCTTTTGACTACATTTATTTAACTCAGTGAGATCAAGACAAATTCTTCTATCCCCATTGGGTTCCCTAGGAATTACTAAAGGAGAAACCCAATCAGTGGGTTCTTCCACTCATGATATGGTTTTAGTTTTTAACATTTTTTCGTTTATGGTGTCTTTTATCTCTGATAAAAACGGACATGATTTTATTTTTCAATGTCTTATCTTTGTTATTTATGGGAACAGCACATAGTGCCCCATACCAATTATAGAGATCGAAAAATCCACATAAAGGTGTTAAATGAATTTAATAAAAAAAATGGAAATGGTGTCCTTTACCTCCGGGGCACAGATATGTTATTTCATTTGTTGTTTTGATTCCAATTCTTTTCGCGATTTTGTATTATTTTTTTCTTTGGTACGTATAAATATTTATATAATGTGATACAGGCTGACCACAGATTTCTTTATCGTTTTACGTATACCAGTATACTTTTTTTTTTTAATTAGTAGTGTTCGTGAGGTACTATGATTGGTATCATCCCAGGAAGATCGTTATATACATCCCAGCGACCTGTGATGCGCCGTGCATAAGTTATATAATGTCCAGGTGCTTTGTTCTCACCTGGGCATGGCTTATGTTCATTAGAGTGGCCAACGTATTCTATTACAGCCAGTAATGTGTACGGTACTTGATGAATTTGAACTCTTTCCGGTTGTTTCCGAATGTTGACCTATCGTCAACATTCCTAGCCACTCAGGAGGTCCAAGATTTGTAGCTAGCCGGGACGATTGAAGACATTCAACACCGACGATGACGTGATTCCCCATTGTGAGATGTGAGCTTGGATGAAAAATTGTCACAATTGCATCTGCTACACAAATTTTTACCCTTTACAATTTCGCTGAGGTTATTTTCTAAGCTCGACATGCCAGTCATGTAAAAAGGCTTAACATCGATATTTATGATGGCGGAACGCTGGAGCTCTCTATAACTAACCACACGACGTACAGTCTACGACTTTTTCGAAAGACCATTCATCTTTTAACAGGCTGCCTATGTGATCACCTACGTTACCTTCACAGTTGAGTTCATTGTCCGTAATCTGACATATTTCGCTCATTATTGCAGCTCTTCCCGTCTTCGCTTATTCACACAGCCCGATTTACTCATTGCTCTGATGAAATCAAAGAATCGATTTTCTGTAGATTCCATGTATTGATGGTAGTTCTCGATAGACTTCAAGATGTGCTTGAGTAAAAGTGTCAAATGGGTATGTATTACGGAGGTATATTACTTGACGATTCTATTAAACTGGAAGAAGAAGTGAACTGTTTTGTAGAAGCAATACGCAACGCTCGGTCGCCGATAGAAGTGTTCAATGTCTGAGCATGATCCTAAATACTCACCACGTTTAGTTTATTTTTTGTTCTGTCTCATCCAGTCCTCTGTTTCGTTCAGGAAGGTATTTGGTTGCCATCAATTGTTGGAATCTGGCGTTTTTGAATCTAGCGCACGTTACGCAGTTAAGTATTATTTGTTTTATTTTGCAATAACCGTTTGGTTTCCCTCGTGTAATAATATTTCGTGATAATATCGCAAAATTAATCGAGTTACGTAGTGTTTTGCCGGTTACGTAGTGGTTTTTGTGCGAACGGTATTTTTTGCATTTTCCAGCCTACAGCCTACACGTACTAAACCATTTTCATCTAGAACCGAAGTCAGTTGTTTAATGGTTTTATTTTTTAAGGAAGTTAAATTACCGTATTTTTTCAATGTTTCAATTTCCGTGTTAAAAACATTTTTGGGGGGGGCCTTATTGGCCATTTCTATAAAAGGCGAACTTCCAATTCCGTGGACTGTATTTAAATGGCCGAATTTTATTTCCCCTGACAAATGCAAATGGACGGTTTAAATAACATGTGATGTACAGAATCGAACGTATGGTATAATTATACATATAAATCGAGTTAACAAGTTGATGAGTATCGGCTTTCAAATGTAGGTTTTAATCGAGGGAAAGAACAGGCTAGATGGGAATAGTCAGGGAAATCTCGACGGTTCACCTGGTGAAAGTCTGACGATACTTTCCAAACCTGTTTATCACTTATGTGATGATTTTTTTAAATCATTTCAAATTTAATTAATTATTATACGAAATTACTTAACTACAAATATTCACTCTAAACTTATGTAGTATTACGAACCGTAAACAACACAATGATTTTAATTTGAATTATTGTTTGATATAGAATATCTTACACTAAAAAATATCTTAGGTGTATCTTAAAACAAAAAAATAACGAATATGAATCTTTTCTAATGTTAAATGCTTTTATCAAAATACATTTTTAGTTTTAAAATCAAAAACCATTATCCCATATATAAGAAAACTAAAACCAATTGCGCATAATTCTGATTCAAAAAGCAAATTATAACAACAAAATATAGTAAATCCAACTATTTTTAATATGGAAACAGGGGTGTAACCAACCGTCTAATTGAACTAAACCTATAATGAAATAAAACGCATTTTCCAATTCTGTACAGGATAAGTAATTAGTTAATTTTTTCATTGCTAATAAAGTTTTTATGAATCGGGAGCAGTATGCGTAGGTATTTTTAAGTTTATTAAAGTTTAAAAAACGATTAAACGTTAAATTGCATTTGTTTTCTACAAGTGCGCATATAGCGGCTTTTCGGAGTTCTGATAAATATTGTATTTTTTTCTGATTAACAGACTTCTATTTAAATTAAATAAATAAAAATTCTTAAAAATCTTAATTATACGTAGTAATAATGATTCTTAATAAGTTTTCATCTGTAAACTAAGAGTAACTTTATTAGTTAATAATAGTTTAAACATAGTAACAATTAAATTAACAAAATAACAAACCTAAGATAAACTAAATTAAGTTAAACTATTAAAGACAATTCGTAAATGACAACTATTAAATTTTGTATGTTGATTGACCAAGTAATTAGAGATGTGTAGGTTCATATGGTTAGCCATATGGTCAGCCATCTATTACATCCCCCTCTTAAGTTAACCATTCAACCAGGTATGGTCAACGGAACTAACTGGTTTGTGTGAAAAATTTTATTTTTCTTATTTGTTTTTACTTTGAATAATAAAGGTGAAATTTGTTCAATGACTTAGAACGGACCATCTCTAATTGTGTCCAATTTATTTCTATTCAGTTTGTTTCCTTTTTCTACGTATACTAAGTTTACGAATTTTAATCGTTTCATCTCTTCTATTCTTATCTATTCTTTCTTTATTATTCTGATGGCTTTTTTTAATACGTTCAATTACTATCTATCTTATTTGTTCTAAATCAATTTCTTTATCTTCTAATCTATTAATTGCTGTTCTTGTTCCATATAATAAAGTTACAGGAGCATATCCAGTTACTGAATGAATCGAACGATTGTATTCTCTTGTCCATGATGTTTTTTGATTTTTTTCATTAAATTTACAACGAATTCTAGTGACCATTGTTTGTCCAACACGTTCACAAGTACCATTAGATAAAGGATGATCAACTGGTGTAAAATCATATTTAATTTGATTTATTTTTAAATAATCTTTAAAATCTCTTGAATTAATTGTTGTATATTGATCAAATAAAATTTGTTGAATTTTGCCTTCTTTTTGTACCTTCTTTACTAGGTTGATGAAATCTTTTGCTTTTTGTGTTGTAGACGTTGTAGTCCAAACATGCTTGGACAGATGATCTATCAAAACGTGTAGGTATTTTTTTTGTTGAATTGTTTTCCGAAAATCCACCAATTGAATCAAGAGACATTGTTTGAAATGGCATAACTGGTGGTGAAAATCTTTGTTACAATCCAATTGGTCTTCTTTTTTTGATTTGTTTTTTATACAGTCTTAACATGATCTGTATTCGTTCTCAATGATTTTGTTCAAATTTTTGCTTGTATATAATGGTGCTTGTATATATTGGTACTTCATGAACAAGTTTCTTCATTAAATTTTCTGAAATTATGATTCTCTTCCGATCTCTTTTTTTTTGTATTTAATTGTTTTACCATCGATTATTTTCTCTTCAAATTCTACTAGATCACTTGTTCAATTTCTTCTAAACTTATCAAATTAACTGTTCTTATTAAATGTTCTTCTACAAAACTTACCAATACAGAATTACGTTGATAATGCATCAGCATCCAAATTGTTTTTACCTTGTTGATAGATTACCTTAAAATTGAATTGTGATAAGAATAGAATTATGTTACCAAGGTAAGTATGTCGCGGTATCTTGGCTCTCTTTTTAACTTAAAAAAAAAGGAGCACTGTCGAATCTACTACAGATTCAAATACTCGAAACAAAAAAAACAAAAATAAACAAAATGTTTAATTTTCATCAACAATTTTTTTTATATTTATATTCAAACAATATAAATTTTTAATAATAATCAATTCAACAATGGTAACCTCAAACCGTACTTCTGTTCCTCTCAGACTGATTTTTAGAACTGACTTTAATTGGGTTACGCTCCGGCTTTATATACCGTCGCAATTACAACATATTTACACGAATGAACAAAAAAACATTTAAAAAAAACAAATCTTGTTTATCTCTACAAAGTAAAGTTAGTAACCCAACTTGCCTAAGCTATACAATAATAAATTGGAGAATAATTTTTTTTACTACTCCACTGTATAAAACTTATTATTGATATTTTTTCATATTTTTATTATTCAAAAAAAAGTAATTTATATAATTATTGGTTTATGCTAGTTGAGAATTTACATAATTTCAACAAACATTTACTTAGATCAGAAATGACTTGCGTATATCCAAGCTTACTTCGATATTTCAACACATATTTCAAATCAGTTGAAAAAAGTATTTCTCTCAGTAGGGTTACAAAAATTAGTTGGCTCAGTAGAGTCACAAAAAAATAGTTACAAAGAGTATTTCTCTCTGGGAGTTACAAAAATTACTTCTCTCTGTGAAGTTACAAAAAGAAAGCAGTTACAAAAAATACTTGTCTCAAGACAGTTACTAAAATTAGTTGATTCACATGAATTAATCAGATGGTATTTAAAATTTTTATTTCTTCAATTTACAAATTGAATATTTTTTATGGATTGTGCTGAAGTATCGAATGGGCGAATTAATGGTTTCTATCTGATTGTATCTAAGTATATTTTTTTTGTATAATTTATTTAATTCACTATTCCGAAACTTGTGGTCTGTCAAACTTGTAACAATTCAATACACATTCTATACACACTTTTGCTGTACAATTTATATTTTATGTGAATATGCATTGACTTTTTTTAATTTATAACTATATTGTTTGTATACGCTTGGTTTTTTTTGGCCGTGTATTTTTTCTTTACAGAAGCGTAATGTCTCTTTATATACAACTATGTATCTGAATTAAATTTGTAATCCATATTTATATTTTTGCAAATCAGACATATTTGAACATATTTTTTTTTTACTGTAGTTTTCTTTTACTACAGTTCAATCTAGCAACATATTCATGTAATCCCTTTTTTTCATAACTTGTACAACCAATGTTAGTGTTTTAAGGATGGTTATATTATTATCATATTGAATTAAAAATTATTTATTTCAAATATATTTTGTTTTAACATATATTTTGTTTGTTCTTTTTTTGTACTTTTTATTTTCAGTATTTCAGATTCGAATCACTTGTCGATAACTTAGACACTTACTGGATAGTAAAGATCTTACTACCTCAATATTATCTTTTTAATGGGCCCAGCTTTTATTGAAAGACTTTCGGTTTAACGTGTTATTTTTTTTATATTTACGTGTATCGCGTTAGCTCCGATCGTTTTCTAATTTTCATAATTCCACATACAATACTCTGCTTTGGATTTTTTTTTCTAAAGTACCGTATATTTAGTTTTCGTTATTTTTTTTTACATCATAATACCTCTTTTAATTAAAATTACTAAATTAACTTAATTTCATATTTATGAAAATAATTGATAGTTCAATTATTTTCTATAAAGTGTTTAGTCTTTTTTTTTAAAAACTAAACACCGAATTTTATTTAAAACTAAACACTGAATTTTTTTTTAAATTAAACTCTAAACTATAATTTTATTTTTTACATACACATATGGAAGCAGAGCAAATATCCATATGTGTCTTTTGTTTTCGATAGTTTTCACAAAGCTCGACTTGTGATTCTGAAATTCTTTTTGAAAGTTGAAATGATTATAATTTTTTCTTTATATTTATACATTTATATCTTTTACATTTTCTTTAATTCTATAATTATATTTAACTTAGTACTAATTTTTTTTCTCTTTATTCTATTTTGTTTGTGGTTTAAATTTTCATTATGCCGAGAACAACTCGTAATACACCAGGTACCCCAGGAGATGACGATCCTCCAGCTGCACCAGATGACGTATTCATCACGCCTCATCAAGTATCAGCGGTTAACTTAGCGGCTATAACTACGCAGATGCACACTACAGCTCAACAGTTCCATGCGTCAGTGCTGCACGTTTCGGATGTACAGCAACAAATACAACAGCAAAGCAAGCAGATAAGTAGCATTACCGATGCCTTGGCAACAATAACAACTACTCTATCAAATAATAACACTAGTCCAAATCAATTAACTTCAAATTTTAGTTTTTTTGCAAAACCGAGTATAGATTCTTTTATAAATAAAATCACTATTCTGGACATTTCGGTTCCAGAAAATATTATACAGTTTATTGTCGATACTCAACATTTAATTGATATTAATTTTTTACCTATAGACGTTCTTTTGAAATCTTTAATCAATAGGTGTGCTTCGAACGCACAAACATTTTGGTCTACTTGTTTGGCTGACTCTTTGTCTTGGCAAAATATTAAACATAATTTATTACAAGTTTATATTCCACCTTTGACTAAACAGATATTAATTGATAGATTGGTCCGGCGAAATCAACCTGACACTGAAAAATTTTCGACATTTGTTCCTTCAATAATAAAATTCGCGAACATCCTACTTAATGATTCATCTGAATCCGAAATCATACAAATTATTTTTGCTCATGCCAATAATTCTGTACTATCTATTCTTGGTTTATATCAAATTCCAGATACTTATAAAGATTTGTATCAACTAATCACTAAAATTGAGGAAATTCAAGCGCGAATAACTACAACACCCGTCAGTGTAAACGTTACTTCAATTCAAAATACGCATAATGACTCTAAATTTTTTTGTACCTTCTGTAAAGGTACTAATCACAATTTTAAATATTGTTTTAAAAGAAAGAAGGATAATATAAATGTTAGTACTACGGTTCCAAAAAACTCGCAATAGACCCCAAGTTTCTTATTAATGATGTTATTTTAAATTATACTATTTTACCTCTACAAACCATTTTCATTCAAGGTTATCCTCTATTAACACTTTTTGATTCCGGTGCTACTGTTAATGCTATTAAAACTGCGACTTTTAATAAGTTAAAATCTAACAATAGAAACATCGTCACCGAATCAATTGATAAAACTATTTCTTTGCCGGGAAATAATTTTTTAAAATGTAATTTAACTGCGAAACTTCATTTTAAATTGGCTAATTTTTCATGGACTCAAACTTTTTTTATAGTAGATTCATTACCGTTTGAGGTAATTTTAGGTGTTGCCACACTTAAAAATTGCAACATCATTTTGGACTTCTTTAAGTCGACGATCAAATTTTATTTTCATCCTAATGTTGAAATACCGTTTTCGGGTTTTTGTAATAATAATCGAATTATTAATACCATTGTCGAAGCGAAAGTAAATCTTAATAGCAAACAAACCAAAGTGTTGCAAACACTTCTTCAAAACTTTAAATCGATTTTTTCTGACATTCCTGGTCTTGCCAAGGGTTTTGAATATAAAATTAAGTTAATCGATAACATTCCGGTTTGTAAAGCTCCTTACTATCTAGCACCCGATAAAGCCAGACTTTTGGACGAGCATGTTCAAGAGCTTGTTACACAAGGGGTACTTTCTCCTTCGAACTCTAATTATAGCTCACCCGTCTTCTTTGTTAAAAAGAAAGACGATTCTTATCGGTTAGTCGCTGACTATAGGTTTGTTAACAAACATATAGAGTTTGATCCGATGAGTTCAGCCAGTATGGCTCATATTTTCGCTAGCTTAGGTAATTCGAAAGTGTTTACACTCCTCGAATTGAAATCCAGTTTTCATCAGATAAAATTATCAGATGACTCGAAACATGTCACCGCGATCGTCACACAATATGGTCTGTTTGAGTACAATACCATGCCTTTCGGGCTAAAGGTGGCTAGTCAATCATTAGCTCGTTTTTTAAATTCCAGTCTCGCAGAATTTCGTCATAAATTTCTTCTTATTTATTATGACGATTTAATTGTACATTCACCCGACATTGAATCACATTTAAATCACCTGAATCTCTTGTTCACTAAAATAAAGTCTATCGGTATCACTATTAATCCTTCTAAGGCTCGATTTTGTATGTCGAGGGTACGTTTGTTGGGTAGCGTAATATCCGCTGAGGGACGCTTTATAGACCCTATTAAGGTGCAAGCAATCAATGACATGCCAACTCCAAAAAACGTCAAAGAAGTTATGCGTCTAGTTGGGGCTGCGGCTTTTTACTCCCGCTATATTCCCATGTTCAGTCAGATTGTAGCTCCGTTAAACGATTTAAAAAAGAAAGGTGTTAGGTTCAAAATTACTAAGGTTCATCTTGATGCAATCTCTACTTTAAAAAAATCTTTAGTAAGTGCGCCTGTCTTAAAACATCCTAATTTTGACAAACCTTTTGTGCTACAAACTGACGGATCAGCTACTGGTCTGGGCGCGGTATTACTTCAAAAATATGATGACGGTTTGCACCCCATTATGTACTGTTCTCGAAAATTGAATCCAGCCGAATTAAAATATAACAGTCATGAATTAGAACTTCTCGCAGTAGTAACGGCCCTAGATAAATTTAAAGATTTTTTAACCGACCGCAAGTTTACTCTACAGACTGACTGCAGGTCGTTATTGTGGATTTTTAATACCCCCAATAAATTTAATAAATTATCTAGGTGGATCCTTAAAATTTCGAGATATGACTTTACCCCGGAACATATTAAGGGCAAATTGAACAATATGGCCGATTTTCTATCTAGGTTATACGAAACTGACCATATATTAGTGAACAAATTTTCTGATTCAAATCAAGATTCAGGCAAAAATTTCATTAAAGTTAAAGAGTTGCATAGCAATGATCCAGGTTATGCAAACCTTTTAAAAAAGATAACCAATACTTTGGATCAAACTGACTTAGAATCGGTGAATGAAGAAATCAGGAACAATGCGCAGCTGAACTTTATTAACGTTTTAGCTAATACAAATTTTGATTACCTTTCTATTAAAAGCGAGCAACGTAACTCTCCCGAATGTAAAATCATTTATCAAAACCTTAAGGCTCAGATGAATGTCCCTAATTTTTGCATAAAGGATGGGTTAATTTATAAGTTCGTCGGAAAGAATCGACTAAAACGTATATTTTTACCTGATAATTTACTCGACTATGTTCTTCGATATTATCATGATTCTAAATATGCTGCGCATAATTCAGTAATTAAAACATTCCGTGAAATTAGTAAAATATTTTACTACAAAAACCTCTATGCAAAAGTAAGGGACTATGTCAGAACCTGTAAAGTGTGCCAGGCTATAAGGCCATATACACGTAACGATAGGGTTCAGTTGAGTAGTTCCGTGCCGGAGTATACCCTACATACTTTGTACGTCGACTTTATCGGTCCTATTATTAGATCAAGTGAAGGTTTTAAATATATTTTTTCTATTGTAGATGGATTTTCAAAATTTGCTTTCGCCTTTCCATGTAAAAGGCAGACCAGTGACGTTGCCATTTCACTGATACAGAAGATTTTCCTGCAAAACGGATATCCGACGGTTGTTGTAGCCGACAACGGACCAGCCTTTGCGTCAATCAAGTGGAAAACCTTCTTATTTAATAATGGTATTAGAGCTGCCTACTGTTCGAGCTATACACCATCTTCGAACAAGAGCGAGTGCCTCAATCGACAGATAAAATATAATTTAGGATGCATTCTCAAAGAATATTCTGTACAACATAAAAATTGGTCAAGATTTTTAAGTTTTGTAATTTTCAATTACAACAACTCCTACAAAAGTACAATCGACTCAACACCAGCTGAAGTTTATTTTGGTAGAAAGTTAATGACGCCGTTTGTGATTATAAACGAATTAACTGAGTTAATCACGAGTTCTGCTAAACCATCACAAGCACATATACAAGATGCGTTAAAGATTGCTCACCAACAACGAGTCAACCAAACTTTAAATAAACCAACGCTGTCTAAATATAAAGTGGGTCAATTAGTCATGGTAAAAAACTTGGCCCCGAATATGAACAAGAATATCGCACCTAAATTCGCTTCAAAATTCACTGGACCGTACAAGATAATAAAGTTCACTACACCAACTTCAGTTAGGCTAAAAGCTCCAAAATCTAATAAGAAAACCTTCGGCATGTCGATATACAACATTCGGCCATACTATCTCAGAGGATATCAAGGGAATGGTAACGTTACTGCATCCTAATTAAACATCTAAATGTATTTAAATCTTCACGTCTAATCCACATTTGTAAGATTTTTCATTCATCTATTCATGTCATTCTTGCTTTAATATTTTCCAATTAGCATGTCGCTAATTTTTTTGGCCCCCTGGAGTGGAGAATAATTTTTTTTACTACTCCACTGTATAAAATTTATTATTGATATTTTTTCATATTTTTATTATTCAAAAAAAAGTAATTTATATAATTATTGGTTTATGCTAGTTGAGAATTTACATAATTTCAACAAACATTTACTTAGATCAGAAATGACTTGCGTATATCCAAGCTTACTTCGATATTTCAACACATATTTCAAATCAGTTGAAAAAAGTATTTCTCTCAGTAGGGTTACAAAAATTAGTTGGCTCAGTAGAGTCACAAAAAAATAGTTACAATGAGTATTTCTCTCTGGGAGTTACAAAAATTACTTCTCTCTGTGAAGTTACAAAAAGAAAGCAGTTACAAAAAATACTTGTCTCAAGACAGTTACTAAAATTAGTTGATTCACATGAATTAATCAGATGGTATTTAAAATTTTTATTTCTTCAATTTACAAATTGAATATTTTTTATGGATTGTGCTGAAGTATCGAATGGGCGAATTAATGGTTTCTATCTGATTGTATCTAAGTATATTTTTTTTGTATAATTTATTTAATTCACTATTCCGAAACTTGTGGTCTGTCAAACTTGTAACAATTCAATACACATTCTATACACACTTTTGCTGTACAATTTATATTTTATGTGAATATGCATTGACTTTTTTTAATTTATAACTATATTGTTTGTATACGCTTGGTTTTTTTTGGCCGTGTATTTTTTCTTTACAGAAGCGTAATGTCTCTTTATATACAACTATGTATCTGAATTAAATTTGTAATCCATATTTATATTTTTGCAAATCAGACATATTTGAACATATTTTTTTTTTACTGTAGTTTTCTTTTACTACAGTTCAATCTAGCAACATATTCATGTAATCCCTTTTTTTCATAACTTGTACAACCAATGTTAGTGTTTTAAGGATGGTTATATTATTATCATATTGAATTAAAAATTATTTATTTCAAATATATTTTGTTTTAACATATATTTTGTTTGTTCTTTTTTTGTACTTTTTATTTTCAGTATTTCAGATTCGAATCACTTGTCGATAACTTAGACACTTACTGGATAGTAAAGATCTTACTACCTCAATATTATCTTTTTAATGGGCCCAGCTTTTATTGAAAGACTTTCGGTTCAACGTGTTATTTTTTTTATATTTACGTGTATCGCGTTAGCTCCGATCGTTTTCTAATTTTCATAATTCCACATACAATACTCTGCTTTGGATTTTTTTTTTTCTAAAGTACCGTATATTTAGTTTTCGTTATTTTTTTTTACATCATAATACCTCTTTTAATTAAAATTACTAAATTAACTTAATTTCATATTTATGAAAATAATTGATAGTTCAATTATTTTCTATAAAGTGTTTAGTCTTTTTTTTTAAAAACTAAACACCGAATTTTATTTAAAACTAAACACTGAATTTTTTTTAAAATTAAACTCTAAACTATAATTTTATTTTTTACATACAAAATGTTTACTATTTATGTTAAAAAAATAATAGTTTTTAAAAAAATAATCTTTTTTTTTTTTTTTAAATAAAATATCTAGATGAATTTCTTTTCCAAATTGTGCTGAGGTCTTAAAAATTATTTCACTAATTTTCATTACAACAAAATCTCCCCCATTGGACCTCAACACACATTTTCTAATTTTCTCGCATCTTTATGATTGACTAATTTTTGACCTAGAACTATTTTTAGAGCTCACGTCCTCATTACTTAGTTCTTATTACGGCGCCTGGTGTTAATTGCCGGTCGTCTGGGCCACAAGTTCTACCCTGGTTCTATTGTCCTGGCCTCTGGCTCGTCCACACTCGATACATCACGTCGTCTTCCCTCACTTCCATGCCGCCTTTGACCCCCCAATCGATCCGGAAGTAGTTGGCCGAACACCTCGTTCCCCACACTCAATCTTCCCCGATCCCCATTGGCGGCGGTCCTTGCACTGGCCGGCTTCAAGACACATCCATGTATCCTCGTGGGAGGCACTGTATCCAGTACATAGACACCAGCTGGTACACATCTCAGCACCCTGTAAGGACTTTTCCATTTCGGTGCCCATCCACAATGGACACCTTCCACCTTACTGCTGACTACTTTGTTACGCACCCAGGCGGACTCTCACGGTTGGTAAACGAGTCCCGTCTCCTCTCGGTTACTTTCCTCGGCACTGGCCAACATTGCTTGCCGAGCCCTCTCAACACTCTCCTTATGTTCCTGGTCTCTCTCATTAACCCATCCTTGCAGATCTTTTGGGCAGGCGAAAATCCAGTTGTTCGATTGAAAAGAACAGTAATACGGCTTAACATTACCATTTCGAATGCGTCTCTAGGTCCTGTCACGGTCGCCAATTGTCGCGGTATCCTGGCTCTCTTTTGAACTTTAAAAAAAAAGGAGCACTGTTGAATCTACTAGAGATTGTAATACTCGAAACAAAACAAACAAAATACTTAATTTTGTTCAACAATTTTTTATTCAACCAATACTAAGTTATAACAATGATTAATTCAACAATGGTAACATTAAACCGCACTACTGTTCCTTTCGGACTGAATTTTAGAACTCACTTTAATTGGGTTACGCTCCGGCTTTATATACCGTCGCAATTACAACATATTTACACGAATGAACAAAAAAACATTAAAAAAAAACAAATCTTGTTTATCTCTACAAAGTAAAGTTAGTAACCCAACTTACCTAAGCTATACAATAATAAATGTTTACTATTTATGTTAAACAAATAATAGTTTTTAAAAAAATAATCTTCTTTTTTTTTTTAAATAAAATATCTAGATGAATTTCTTTTCCAAATTGTGCTGAGGTCTTAAAAATTATTTCACTAATTTTCATTACAACAAGTAGTATCTGGTCGAACTTTTAGGTTGAGGTTCTCCAAAGGCTTGTGATCGCTTAGAACAATGAATTCATCTCCAATTAGTAAATGTTGCCAATATAATATTGCTTCTTTAATTGCTCTTGCTTCAATATAAATTGCATCTTTTCTTAATTTATCGCTTACTTTAATTTTTGTGGAAAATATGCCACTGGGTGTAGTTGAACATTATCATCTTCTTGTTTCATGACTGCTGCAACACCAACCTTAGAAGCATCGGTATCATTTTACTTGGATCAAAAATACGTAATACTGGTTCAGAGCATAAACATTGTTTAATATCATTGATATTCCTCTGTCCAAGTGAATTTAGTATCTTCTTTTAATAGATCATGTAAAGGTGCAAGGCGATTTGAACAATTCTCAATAAATTTGTAATTATAATTCATTTTGCCTAGAAATTGTCTCAATTGTTTCTTTGTTGTTGGTGGTGGATAGTTTTTTACTGCAATAAGACGATCTTTTAATGGTTTACCGTGTTTTTACTGATTTGATGACCTAAAAATTTAACAGAACTCTTGATCCAATTACACTTCGATTCTTTTAATTTAAATCCTTCTTCTTCTAGGGCTTTAAAAAATTTCTCTATATGAATAAAATGATCAGTTATTGTTTTTGAATAGATTATTACATCATCTAAATAGTTTCTACAGAATGAACTTAAGCCTTTTCGTCTAATCATGTTTGCAACAACTCGATTAAAGATGATCGGTGCATTCCGAAACCCAAAAGGAAGGACTTTTCAGGTAAATTGATTATCTTCTGTGACGAATGACAGTTTATCTCTGTCATCTTCATGTACTGTAATTGTCCAAAATGCAGATTTGAAATCTATAACAGTGTGATGAATAGATTGAAAATAATAATCACTTATTTTCATTAAACGCAAAATTATACTTAATTTATTTATCAACAAATTACTTTTACAAAATACATTACATGAATATTTCGATGTATCAAATGTCAATACCAATATAAAAATCCCCTTTTTTAACTGTCTCAGGTCACTAAGTTACCTTCTATTATTATTATAAAAAACCAAAACAGAAACTGTCTCAGGTAACTGAGTTAAAGTTACCTTCTATTATTATTATAAAAAACCAAAACAGAAACTGTCTCAGGTAACTGAGTTAACTTTTATTATTATTAATTATTAATTATTTCTCATTTTTATTATTTATCTAGTGTGGTTCTTTACAAACAGAATAATATACGCAGTCACGTGTTTTTTCAATTACATCCTCAATTCGAGGCATTGGATAATTTTCCAGCACCACCAATTGGTTCAACTTTCGCAAATCTAAACATAATCTTGTTTTATTATTTTCATTACCTTCTTTTTTGTAAGCCAATGTTATTGGAGATGCAAACGATGAATTGGATTTTTCAATTAAATCTGCTTTTTGTAATTATTCAATTTGCTTATTTATCTTTTTCTATCTTTTGCTGAACAACGATATGGTCTTTGTGTAATAAATTTCTCTTCTTTTAATTTTATTCTTGCTTGTTCTGTTTTCACCCGACCAACATCATACTTATTTGTGGCAAAACAATGTTTGTACTTTTCAATTAATTTCTTAAATTGTTCTTCTTGCTCTGGTGTCAATACATGTTTTTCAGTGTCTTCAGTACATAAATTAATGATGGTAGACGTTTGTTGTTTTTCAATGATTGTTAATTTAGTGTACGATTTTAAGTTCTTTTAGTGAATATCTAATTGATCATCTTGTAACAATCTAAATTTCTTAATCGCATCTAATCCAATTAACAATTGATATTTAAATTCTTCATTTTTTACCACAAAAAAATTAATATAACTGGTTCTTTTTCCAATTTTTACCTTTAAATATGCCTTTGCTAAAAGAATGACCAGATATCGTTTTTAATAAACGTTTATTTTTGAAAAATTTTAATTGTAATTTATTTAATAAATCTTCATTAATAATACATACATTGATTGCTACCGTTATCGTACACTGCTGACAACTGTTTATCTTTAATATTAACGTTTATTTTTATCAAATCAATTCTTTTAGCCGGGTTGGTTTTTTTTGTTGGCTTTCATCGTTTGAATTATCTGATTCTTCTTCAATTTTATTAATCTTAATATCATTATTGTTGAACCAACATTTTTCTTTTGGATGAAAACGACCAGGCTTATTTAATTTAATACAAATTAAGCATTCTTCTTTTTTTACCATCTTCTTTTGTTTGTTTTGATTATTATCATTTGTATCTTTCTTTAAATAATTATTTGGTATATTTCTTGGTGAATCTAATTTAGTAATTTCTTCAAGTAATGTAGCTGCAGTTGCAATATCATCTTTCTTTAATTTATCTTGTATCGCCATTGGTAAACCAATTGCAATCACGTGAATCATCGACAAGTCTGTCATTTTTGGTTCAATCTCTAGTAGTAAACGTTGCTTTTTAAAGCAAAATTTATCAATTTACCAGATTGATACTTATATGCATAACGTATTACTTGCCAATTTATAAAACCGAACACCGATAGAAATGATTTTTTCCATAAATTCCAGTCTTTATCACTATGTTTAATGTGTAGTGCATTGTACCAATCGTTTGCAGTTTCTTTTAACAAATATTTTAATGCTTTAATCTTCTCATCTTCTGTTAAATTCTTGTGTACACATTCTATTTCAAATCTATCAATGAAATCTTCTAGGTTATTTTTTTCATCAAATTTATCAACATCCATTTCTTTCACAATATCTTTTAATTGTTTACGATTACTTTCATTCAATTTCATCTCTAAACATTGCTTTAGTTAAAGCTTGACTAAAGCTTTAACTAATTTAGTTAAAGCTTGAATACCTGATTGATCACTACCTGCATTTTCATTTACTTTATAAGAAACTGGATTATTTAAATCACCAGGTTCATATGGTTCAAGCAAATTTTCTTGGAATGTCGGATTATCTACTTCATCAAAATACGTCTTTTTTAATGTATCATCCAGTTTCACATTCACATGTCGATATTGACCAAGTTTAGTGATTGCCTTCATAGCTTGTTGCACAGGTTTAGCTTTACCTAATTCAACGAGATATATAATATGTTGTAACGCCACTGGTATTCTAGACCATTCAAATTAACTCTTGTAATTGCAGGACCTAATTGATTTGTATCCACTGTTTTAACGTCAATTTTAAATTTAGCGATGATTGCCATTTTGCTTGTCCAAATAATTTAGTTTATGTAATAATAATGATTCTTAATAAGTTTTTGTCTGTAAACTAAGAATAATTTTATTAGTTAATAATAGTTAAACATAATAACAATTAAATTAACAAAATAACAAACCTAAGATAAACTAAATTAAGTTACACTATTAAAGACACTTCGTAAATGACAACTATTAAATTATATATGTTGACTGACCAAGTAATTAGTACCAATTGACCAAGTATTTGTCATTATGTCTAGTAAATTCTCCGAGTTCTCCGAAAACAAATTAATTTAGCATCTGATAAAGTAAGAGATGTTACTCTGGCAACTTGTACATTGTATAACGTTCTACTTCAACACATTATTTGTGCCAAGGTTCAGTTGATTATGAAGAGCAAAGTACTCACGAAACAATAAATGGCGAATGGCGGAATGAACCTCTATCGGAAGGAGCATTGTTTCCATTATAGAGGGGCCAACAGCGAAATTATTGAGTCTTCCAGAAAGATGTGAGGGACGCTTTTTCAATATATTTCATGTCAACTGATTGGTGAAGTTCAGTGGCAGTGTCGATTTCTATCCTGAATAGCAATACAATTTCAAATTCGCCCCCTTTACCTAGATCAGTTTTTTTGTATTATAAATACGTATTTCGACTACAAAGTAGTCATCATCAGTATAGATTAGCTAGTCGTAATTTACTCTTTGACAATTAGAAATAGATAGCAAAGAGTATAGGATAGAGGAGAAGCAGCCCATAAGAGCTAATGAAAAATCATAGTATACGAGTTTCAGCGCCTTTACTGAGTCAGACCGTAAGAAAAACTTCAAATCGGCGCCAGATTTAAATTTAAAACATAATTCAATGAAAGTAAAGGAATAGATAGAATTATAACGCACTCGTTGATTAATTTTTTTTTATTTATTCTTAGCTGTCAAAAACAAAAGCATAAAAAGGTATTACATATTTTTTTTAATAAATAATTGAGTAAAGTATAACATAGATATATTTAATAATATTCTTTTGTCAATAAATTTAAACTTATCATAAAACATTTTAAATTATAAAATTAAATAAAATATAAGCTATTCTAGTAACAGTAAACATATATATACTATAAATATAAAATAAAAAAACTTAATTTTTGAAACTACTAATAATGGAATCTTAAGACCTTTTATGCTAAAAATTATTTTTTGCAAGTTATAAAAAAATAATCATAATAAAAAAAATGTTCAAAAATATACCTTCAGTCTTTTATTTTTTGGAAGGCTGTATATTTTTGGCTCCATTACTTGGTATCACTTTCTATACTTTTTGGCAAATTGCGTTTTTATTAGTAAACTTTCTCATTTTTGATTTCTTAACTTTTTGTTTGGTGTTGGTATCGGCAGATTTCGCATCACGTCGTCTAAATCTAGCTTCCCAAAAGCAGCGAATTTTAATAAATGAATTAATAAAAGCATTTGTTGCTTTTTCAGTACATAATTTAAGTTTTGGAGTGCGATCAATTAAAAGTGGATTAAGATAGCAAGAAATTTTTTTTAAATGGAAGAAATTTTTAATAACACTTTGATATGTTGTCTCCCACTTTAACACTGAGTCAAACAATATTTTTGATGAATATTTAAGTCCATTTGCATCAGCACAATCTTTTAGCAAAGTGAATAATTTATAATCTTCAAAAGATTTGTTTTCTCTTGGTAAAATTAAATAGTCATGACATTGTCTACAAGTATTATGAGATTTTAAAATTTTTTTAGCTAAATAACCACAAATATAATAAACTGCATTCGATTCTGTGAACTCTGAATTTTTAGTGCGCTTCATATCACTTTCAAAATTGTTCATGATGCTTGGTACTGATAATTTATGATTTAAGAATTCTTTGACATCTATTTTTTCAGGAATTAAAATTGGTACCGATTCAATTTTACTCAATTTGGCAAAAATTTTATTTTGATCTTCTTCACAATTAGTAGCGTTTGATAATTTACTCAGCTGAGTTATAAAAATATGCCTCAAACCAGATTCAAATTGTTTTGGTGAAGGATTAACAGAGCAACCATGTTGCTGTCGAATAGTTGCGAATAAATTTTCTAATGGATCTTGGTTTAACTGATGAGTTTTAAGAATCGGGATGTCATATTTTACGCGAAGTTCTTCAGACAGTTGCAAAACACTATTTATTGTAATTTTAAATCCATTCAAACACGGCGGCCTTGCTTTATCACCATCTTCATTCTGAACAAAAGAACTCTTATCCAATTTATCAATCATGTTTCTCAAAAATTCTTGATGCTTTGAATCTTTTGAAATTGCATAGTTTAGTTTTTCCAAACTCTCTAGAATTGGCCGTTCAAGTCGAGAATTCAAAGAATCAAATAATCTGTCTAAATCCCAAACCAGTTTCCCAGTTGTATCATCTTTCGGGAAATTGTTTGCATCTATAGTAGTATACACTAAATGAGCTGTATACATCGACTTTGAGAACACTTGTGCAGCTAACGATACTGACATTTTATCACCATTTGAAATATTGTATAGATGCCTTTCAGTTATTTTAGGAATTAAATTCAAAGGGGTTTCTTTGCTAAGAGAAAATATTTTTTCTAAAACTGACCAACGTGCGTAACCACCATCATACTTGAAATGTTTTTTAAATAAATTATTACGAATAGACTTTAACAAATGCGGTGGGTCATAAATGTAATAAAATTTATGATCATGTCCTGGAACTTTTAAAAATGGTTTTGTAGAAGTCATTTTATGTTTTTTGAACATGCCTTGATTTCTGGATCCTTGATCGCAGATCAGAGCTTTCACTATTAGATTTACTTCGAATAATTTCACCACAGTTTCTTCTATTATTTCGTGAGTTAAATTTGAATTGTCCTTCCAGGGCCTATTAATCCATCTGATCATTGCTACTAACGCACTTTTAGCATTTTCAGAAGTACGCGTTTTACCGTTATCAGCAATACCTTTAAATTCGTCTAAGTTATTGTCATAATGTATCTCTTCACTTAAATTAATTTCATCGAATAGCACACTCACCAGCTTATCTTTGGCATTCGCATTCTCCATAGAGGTCTTCAATTGCTCCAACAAAGTATTATTCAATCCAGGATGAATTGGAAATTGTTTTTGGTAATTATTTAGAGTTCTTTCAGTTGGTAAGTGAAAAAATTTGCTTAGATAACGGTATGCTTTAGGTGAATGATATTTTATAGATAACGCTATATCTTTCACTTCATTCGTAAAACATCGACGATTTTTTGAAACATTGCACAAACGTAAATGTGAAGAAAAAAAAGCTAGAGCTTCCGGATCCAGAAATTTGGAGGACGCATTAATAATAGATTTTATTTCTACTTCGTTAGTAACTAACGGATTGTTACGTTTTTGTTTAGTTAGTCTTAGAATTCGGCTTCGATAAACAGCTAGTAAACGATTTTTATTTTTAATACGTAAAGACTTTGGTGTTAATTGCACTTGACGATCAACTTTATTTTTTATTCTTAATTGATTATATGATGTACTACTCTTCATATGATGTAACTTAGAAGGCGAAGTTACTGCTTCTTTTGGTGGAACAGTAGAATTTTTAAAAACTAATGTTCTTGGTACTCGACTCACTTTTTTTGATGGAGTCATTAATAATCTTGATGATTGTTGCGAACGTGAGTTTGGAGACACTTCTGCATTTAATGAACTTAGCTTACTACTAACGGGTGAAGAACATATATCAATTGTGTTAACGTTATTGAAATTGTTCGATATGCTTTCACTAGATACTGGTGTACTTGATGATGAAAAGTTGTCTTGAACATATATCCTCGCTTTGTCTGCGGTATTCAACATAACAGTTATGCGAATGATCTATAGATGCGGAAATACTAGGTTCTTCTGATGTTCTAATAGTAGATGTAGGCGATGGTTGATGTGGTGTCGGTGAAGAAATTGTTGATGATTCATTTGATGATGAATGAGTTCCAGCAGATGATGCATAAGAATGATCCTCTTTAGTAAAAAAAAAAAAAAAACCAATTAATTCGGTGAAACAAAGTTTAATAAGAATGAACGTTATTGGGAAAAAGAAACAAGTCATTAAATGTTAATGAAGAAATTCCTTATTAAATAAAAATAAATAATATCGGATTAATTAACTACTTTAAAAAACGGCTTAATATTTGTGGTTGATTAAACAGTCATATTTTTTTATTATACTCTGATATTTTCATACATTTAAGGTACTGTGACTGAATAAATTCAAATATACTACTTCGACGGTGACGATTATTACTAATTTACAAATTCCAATCAGAATATTTGATTGCTTTAAATAAAATATTTTTTCATAAAATATGTACAATTCATTACTTTTTTTTATAGAAATGTTTTTTACAATTCCTGAGCAGTATTATACTGCAGCTAATTTAATTAAATCTAAATTACTTAGGTTTGGTTGGAATAATTTTTCAATATTATTTTTCATTATTTTCTGAGAAGTTTCAGATGGATTTGTAGGACTACTGTCAATATGTTGTAATTTTTTCATCAACATTTAATGCCATTTCCTATTTTACAACCACATTCATGAACGTTTTCTTGCGTTGTTGAAAATTTACGGTCCATTGTGACAAAAGCACTGTATACCTTTTATGATCAAATTTATTTCGCTGTTGGTTTGGATAGTAACTAATGCTTGACGAACATCTGTTGCTTTTTCAACATCTAAAATGATGTTGTTACCAGTATGAACACATTTATCTGAAATATAAATTATTTAGATTGAGATATGAACTTAGATAAGGATTCAACAAAAAATAGAATATTTCATTGCTAAAAGCATACTTGACAAACTCATGCGGCTGATTGTAATTTCCTCATCTTTTTTAACATTGAAATTTTCATTATTGAGCTCATAAACAAGCGGTTGCTTTACATTTTTTTCTACATTCTGTTTTTTAACACGAAGTGATGGAGATGTTTCCCTTGGATTAGTACGAATCGTTGGGACTGCTTCTCGATATAACAACCAACGTGGTGGTGTTCTCTTTCTATAACAGGACAATTCAAAATGATCCGAACAAATGCGAAAATCTTTTGGATTATCCGTAATACCAGCAAATTTTCTCCATTGCTCTCGTCTGCAATAAATCAGTTAATAATTAATTACATTATCTTTACTATTTATTATTGTTAAAATATTTATTTTTAACTTCTACTTTATTTTTATAATTAATATTTTCCAAATTCAATAGATCGCCAAATAAATTTTATATTTATTTGACTGTTACGTACTTACATCATTAAATTTGTCGGCTCAGAAAAGAATGAATGAATTTTATTTTTTGTTTTTGTTCTTTTACAACCTTTCACATGACAACGAACCATTTTTTTTAATTTTTACTTTAAAATTATTAATTTATTAACTATTACGTCTTAAGAAACCGAAATCATCAAAAACCCAAGCGTAGATATCATATTTCAAAAATCCTCCTTCATCGTCGCCCCCGCAAAAGCCAACAAACTCAATAGTGTATATCCCGAAAAATCAGATGTCGCTTACAATTATACGGCTGCTTCTCCTCTATCCTATACTCTTTGATAGATAGAAAGTCGAGATCAATAGACAAAAATAAATATAAATAGAAAATTAACTAAATTAAAATATACATATATACAAATATGATAAATTTTAAATTATATTGAAATGATTCTTGTTAAAATTTTTCTTCATTCACATTTATTCCTGTTAACTTTATGTACTCTTATGTCACCAAGTTAGCAACGAGTAACATATCCTGAGACAATATAAGAGTAATTTTAATAAGAGTAAAGTTAACAGGAATAAATATGAATGAAAAAATATTTTAACAAGATTTTTACAGTTTAAAGTTATGTAGGTAATATTTCATTTAACTGTCGTTACACAAGTGTCCGTTCACACGATAGCGTGTAGCCGCATATCCTGTCTACTCACAAATTTCTTCCACTCCACTCACATCCTAACGCATCACAATGGACCTTATGGTCGAAGTGTAGCCCGTCTAGGGCAGCCTCTATAATCTATATAATTTTTTAATTAGTTTCAAGTTTTATTGATAGTTTTTTATTTGCCGTAATAGGTTTATTAATTAATTTTAATAACCTATTACTGACTTTTTAACTAACTTTTACTCTTTTTTTTTTCTTATATTTTCAATCTAAAGTTAATTAATTTTTAATTAATTAATAACACATGTACACTTTAAAAAAAGAGAAGCTGACCTATGTTTAAATAATATTGCAGTACTCTTATCTGGTAATATAATTTTTTTACTAGTTTCATTGATATGTTGCACAAATTTTAAATTTTGATCTATATGAATGCACAGGAATCTAGTAGATTGACTTATTTTTAGGCCATTATTATTTAGCCCTATTTCCGAACACCTGATTTCGCGTGATTGATTTATTCTAAAATCCAGAAAAGTAGATTTTTCTCGATTGTATATCAATTGGTTCTTGTAACACCAAGCTTTAAAATCATGAAAAACCTTATTGGCTGAACTAATGACATCGTCTGTAGTTCGAGAGCTGACTAGCACAGTCACGTCATCAGCATACATTAAAATCTTATTTTAATAAGATTTTAAGCATAAGTCATTAATATAGCAGTTAAAAAGCAATGGAGCGAGAATGCTGCCTTGAGGAACACTTTGAGGTCAGTTAATTATGAGATTTTTCTCCATCAATGTCGACTAGAAATTTTATGCGCGTCAAACAAGATTTTATTAATTTATTATAGGATCGGCTATTATACTATACCTTCGTTAAAAAACCAATTCTATGATTTCTTCATTTATTAATACTAGTTGAATTATTGTCTTAATTTGACTTCCAAATTTCGTTTCCACTCTTTCCAATTTAAGCACCTGGGGACCCCGTGGCTACGCACACATACAAAACCACAATGCTAACAAGTCACGAACCTTTTTATTATTTTTATGCTTAGAAACGATAAAAATTAAACTGCTTCTTGCACCAGGTGCAACCAAAGCACAGTGCAAGGCGTTATCTCACCAAATTCTTCCTGTAACACGATTTTGGAAACACTGGTTGAGTCTAATATAAAAATGTGATCAACGGAAATGAGTATGATAATTTTGTTGCAATGTAGTCTTTATTTAACCCAGTCTTAACTCAAAAAACACGTATTAACTCACTGACGCACTGACGAAAATTATTGATTGTAGTTAATTATTTGAAGATTTAGTTCATACAGATGCGTTATATATTTTAATAATTTTTTATTTTAATATAATTTAATATTTGTTTAATAATAAGACAATCGATTTTGTCACTAGATTTTGAATAAAAGAAAGTTAAAATATATTCACTATTTATTTTTACCGTTGAAAAACACTCAACAGTATTACTTTAATTACCTATAAACTCTGTGTATTTATAGGTAAAGTCTGAAAAGGCAAGTATTTAAATATAAAAAAATAATAATTTATTTCTTTTATAATTTATTATTTTTTTAAATATTAATGTACAATATATTTATGATTGAAAATGTTACTACATTTTTCATTATTAGCATTGGATATTTCCTTCGTTAGAGTTTTAGTGAGATTTTCATTGTTGCAATTTTCTTGATCAGGTGTCATTGTTATTATTTTGGTCTTGCCGGGCTGACGACCTCGCCTAGCTATCTTTCTAGGAGCTTCTTTCGGAATTGGTCTTACGTTTTCTGGAGTGATCAATACTTTATAATCTTTTGAAGTAGACTGGATCGGTGAGGCAGTGCATAGTTCTAGAGTATTGTGCTGTGTGGGTCTCACCAGATATAATCGGCGTCGCCAGAAGGGATTATCACGACAACCTAACGGTAATATCCTCGACAAACCAGGTATGGTATGCAAAATTGTTCATCTACGTGGTGTTAATGTACAATCCGGGTGGATTTTGTCCGAAAATCCAGATTATGCGTTTATTTTATAAACAATTTTTCGCCCGATATGTCTCGTATCGATTCCATAAAACATAAGACCGTTCCTTGTTTTTTTTTTATCCCTCCATAACAAAATTTTGCATCATCCTCTTTACGGTTTTTAATAGTTACAGTTCCGTGTAATTACCGCTATAGTAATAGCTGTTCACACGGTTTTTTTTTATCATTAATATATCAGTTTTTGTTTTGTTTTTAAATTTTACATATTCCAATAATTTTTTATTTCTTGTGTCTGTATTTTTCTATTTTTAATTTTCAATTTTTCTCCCCTCTCTCTTAATGTCAATCATCGTATTTATAAATTATTCGGTTAATAGTTTTATTTTGTGCAGACCATTCCAACAACCAGATCTGTTTTTTTTTTTTTAAATTAAATCCAGAACCATTCGAGAACGGTTCATTCTCCCTCGCTTCCGGATGAAATACCACTGTGTTTCACTTATTATATTACACCCCCCCCCCTGTCATTGTAAGGTTTAAGGTCGTCAATGTGAGCTTTGTATCGTCCCTTAGTTTCCAGGTCTTCGAGGTCGCATGACACGAAGGTAGTTAATCTAATAATTTTTCTTGGGATCGACCACCTAGGAATGAATTTTTTAGCCTCGTTGATTTGGGGGCATACATGGATCTTTTGGAGGACAATCTGTCCTTCTTGGTATGTGTTTTCTGGTGGACGTTTAGCGTTGTGAAAACGAATGAATTCTAATGTATTATTCCCCATCACTAGTGTTTTAATATTCTTTGAAACACTAATTTTACAAGAAACTTTTTATTTAGTATATTAAAGCACTACTGATAAAATTAGTTGTTGAACTGTAGTATAGTACTGGCGCAAAAGTCCACACCAGGCTTGACTCGTCCAAACCAGACTCGAAAACGTCCGACATAAAAAAAATTTCATTAATAACGTCAGGAAGAACTCACCTTGTTTCTGAAGCCGACGAATGTATTTATTTTGGAGTTGAGTTCGAATAATACTCGGAATAAATATTCGCAGCACATAACTTTTAACATCATGCTAACTCGTATGCGATGTTAAGGCAGTTATCCACCAAACACGTAATGGACCCGATGTTTTAGTAATACACGCAGAATCAAGAATGGACCACGTGATGATATTTAATTTCGCAATTTCATGGATGCTGGATATGGATGAAATTAATTCTTCGGCGTTTTCAACATTTTATCTTTGATATTGGTAAGTAATGCGTTACCGTCCATTTTAAATTTCCATTCTAACACTTTTTCATCTTTTGCAGGTAATGATGAAAGCTGAAAACTTACATTATTCACCTTTTCGAGAAGCACTACTGAAATATCCAAATTCACTGCCAATGCTGATTGCAAAGCATCTTGGATACCAGAATTGGTTGCTTGCGAATGAGAACTCGAGGCGTTTGGAATCAATACGTTCTGTAGTTCAGTGGAAAAAATCGAGTTCAAAACCTCTTCATGTGCTTAAACTGGTTCCGTGGATGTTGGTCGAAATGATGGAATATTTGGTTCTTGCCTGGTGTTACCATGTGTAGGATACCCGTGTTGTTTGGCTGGTGACCCTTTTTTACTTCCCGGCATTTTGTTTTAATTTGAATAGTTTAAATTTTTGTGTGTTATTTTAATTTTTATGTGATTTTAAGATTTTAATGTGTGTTTTTTATTTTAAATGTATATTAAACACTCGTTATTCAAATTTGAAATGTTTTTTATTTGGTACGATACCGCACTAATTAAATAAACGAACTACCGAATAATTACAAAATATTTGTTCCGTTTTTTTGTGAAAACCTTTATTCTTGGACAATGCAATTGATTGTGAATTTTCCTTTAGAATATAAGATTCCCGGACGATGCACCAGTTTCGAAACACAGTTTGATCTTAAAATGTTTCAATGGAAATTGTTCATTTAATTTTAGTTATTAGTAAATGATCAAAATAATAATAATAATATTTATTCGTTCTTTTTTAAAAATACATTATGTGGACCGTGCTTCTAGATTCGAACGCCAACTGGTGACAAATAAATCAACTATATGGGAGTATTTATTCAAATTTTATATGTAACTATTTTTTTTTATGTCAGTGTCAAAAATGATTTGTTGTATCCGTGGGTGTACCGGGATGTCACGTCTAAAACGCGGAATTGATACATTAGTAAAATTTTATAAATTTCCGTAGAGAGCTTGGTACCTCATAGAATATTGAAAAACGTAATAAGTAGATAAACGCAGTAAAAAATACGTGTAAGTACAAAATTAAAGAAAAAAATGTGTATTGCAATGAAAAAAAAAAGTTTTTTTACCATGTGAAACATTTTAATTTTTAATGGTTATTTTAGTTTTCTGATGTTAAATTTTTTTTTAATTTTAGTAAAAATTCAACGAAATGGATGCCAAATAATGACACGAGGATCTGTAGTGCTAATTTTTTTAATTATAAAAAATTAAAGCCTCCATTCCATCCAGCGTATGTTCCCTCAATTTTTCCTGAGGAGAAGAATATTAAAAAATCACTCCAGTCTTTACGACGTTTTGAACGACAACAAAAACGCCAATCAGTAAGAAGTTACACTAATCAGGGCATAGCAATGGAGCAAGCTGTTATTGCAGAACCGAATTATACTGATATAAACGATTTGAATGTTATTCCGTTGCTCATCGAAGTACGAAGTATATGTTGTCAAACTTAGGAGATAGTGGATCATATGTCGAATGATTTGATGTATTTTTCTGTAATTTGGATTATCAAGATGGTTTAAGTATTCCTGCAGTACAAGCCAATATTCCAATGAAAAACAATAGACAAGATTTGTGAAGCAAACATGTCGACTTTAAAGAAAAATGTTCGAGGCTCAAGTTGTGATCCAACGGTTATAAACCTGATGAAACCACTTTGTAATTCAATTACTACGAATGTATGAGTAGGTTAGCTGGTGTAACATTATCTATATTTTTGTTTCTTTTAAGCATACTTCCAGATTCAAAGATCTCGAAAATAGATAAAAAAAACAAATTTATTAATTACTTTAATGAAATTCAAGACAGGTTTGACATTTACAACGATAGCTGTTCTATTTCATATTCATCGTACTACGGTACAACGAATTTTTATAAAACATTTACAACAGTTGAGGGTATTGCTGCCAGAAACATTTATACTGCATTATCCTAAAAAACGTGTCATTATAGATTGTACAGAAAAAAATACTGAAGTTCCTCCCGAGGTTAAGCATCGAGTTCTAATGTATTCCGATTACAAACATCACCACACAGTGAAGTTTATGGTGGGTTGTACTCCGAATGGATTTATAAGTTTCGTCTCCCAGTGATATGGTGGTCGTTTTGGTGACTGCTTCATTACCAATGAGTGTGGTATAGTTGATCTAATTGAACCTGGTGATGTGGTACTGGCAGACAAAAGTTTCCCACAAATAAAAACAGATGTAGAAAAAAAAATACTGTTTTCGTAATGCCTCCATTCTGCAATAAAGACCAATATACGCCAGAAGATGGGGATGAAACATACAATATTACATCAGTGAGGATACACACCAACGAATTAAGGACTTCAATATATTTTCTAAAGTTCCTGCGTCATTATTTCCTCACATTGACGAAATTGTTGTGTGCTTTGATAAATATTGCTTCACATTGCTTCTGTGAGGAAACATATTATTGAATTTTAATAAATGTTCAAAAGCCATTGTTTAAAGAAAAAGAATTAGTTAAGCTTTTTAAGAAAATTGTAAATATTCATTTTATTAAATATTCACATGTATACTTTTATTTTATCATTTCTTAAACATTACTTAAGTACTTTCTGTAACGAAGAAGTAATTTTTTTGTATTTTAATAAAATATAATTGATATTAAAACTTGTTGTATATAACTTTTATAAACCATTTAGTTATGCAACGTTAAAATACTGTAAAAGTAATAGCTAAATTTTGGTATCATTTAATTCCTCTAATAATAATCTATGATCTTAAAAATTACTTTGGTATCACAATTGTAATATTTTACTTTTAAACAATAACTTAATGTTTTTAGTAATAAATATATTTTTAGTTCGAGTTAGAAGAATATTTGGCATTTAATCTTTGGAGATAATTGGTAAAATAAAATTGATCCAGATGAGGAATCAACTGAGTTAACAGTTGATTGTGTCGTTGAATTTTTACTAACACACTACCTTGTGGCGAGTAAACAAAAAAATCACAAAATCTAATATTGGTGACATACATTTGGAGCTGAGCTTGAATAGAAATCGCATGAGTAGTATTTAAATGCAGCCCACTTTCATCCAATTTCAAGTACGGTACATTCAGGTTTCCTTGTTCAATGTCCCAAACAGGAATTTTTCGGCAAGTATATGGACATTTAATCTCCACAAGTCGCTTTTGCCGAGCTTCTTTTCCATAAACTAAAACGGCGTCTGGAGAACAGCTCAACCATGGCTTTTGAAGATTAATAATTAATCCAACTTGGATTATCTTGCAGCTTGGATCAATTAATTGTTGATATTCTTTGAGAGCAATGCCCTCATTTTTCTTACCATACACCATAGCAGCATTTTCTATGATTTTCGGGTTTAATAGCTCTGCAACTACTTTTTCTATATTGAAACAGTTACCGTTCAGCCTGTATCCATTGCTGGCAGTTATGCGCAGTGTAAGCTGGTTAAACCACTCACTGATCTTTGCTTGTTGGATCGTAGCTAGTGTTTGGGAACCAGTTACTACCTTTTGGTGCACCACATTTGGATAAGCTCAGTAAATTTCTCAGAGATTCTGGGAATTATATCGTGTTGAATGGCGGCTGTAGACTAGCTACCCGTAGATAAGGTTCCTTTTATTTAGCCAACACACATCTCTTGGTATTCAACAAAAGTACACAATTTTCACAAAGTTATACATTTATTCTCATTAAATTACAGTTTTGATATTGTTACCTTTATATTTTTATTGCACAAAAATGAACCTTCCTCGTAGATCACATCAACGATATATATGTTTCGAACACCCCCTCACTCATATCAACATACTGTCTGTTACTCCTCATGCGCAGCATATACTTTTAGCTGAGCACAAACACAACTCTACAGAGTCGGATTTTCAGGCTTAATTCAAAAGGAGGCTTAATTGAAGGATTGAAGATCGTTCGAAAAGAAAAAAAATTGAAATAAGGGTAGAATGGTAAGATAGGAAATCTTAAGTAAATGTTAGGTTGAGGGTAAAACGGTATCATTACGTTGTCCTGGTCATCCCGAAGGCAGTCTTAACCAGCACAACACGGACTCGTCCGTCTGCACCCGGATAAACCTCTATTACGCGACCAAGGGACCACGCTCCAGGAACCAATCCATCACCCCTTACTAAAACTAAGGTATCACGTGATAAATTGGGTTGCTCCAAATGCCATTTAGGTTCATGTTGCACTTATGTGAGATAATCAGTTGTCCATTTGCAACAAAAGTCATGTCTCTTTTTGTTATGCGATTGAAGACTTTAAGTGAGTCCACTTTTCTGTTGCTAAAATCTTCCTCTGGCAATGCTCCATGTAAACTCCTATTAGAAAATGAGAGGGACTGAGGTATGTATAACCAATGGGATCATTGGATAGAGCACAAGGGCGTGAATTTAGCACTGATTCTATTTGACACATAAGAGTCTACAATTGCTCGAATGTTAGCTTAGTGGATCCGATTACTCTCGTCAAGTGGTGTTTAACAGACTTAATGGCTGCTTCGTGGGGAGTTCTTTGGAACGTCCCCCCTCCTTTTTGGGGGGGTGTATTTCCAACGAATTGAAAACAACGTGAACTCAGACACCGTTTTTACATCGGATTTATCTCTCCGCAATTGAAGCAATCGCTTCATTTCGTTGTCTGCACCCTTGAAATTAGTGGCGTTATCGCTATAAATTAATTCCAGACGTATCGCCTTTGACGTTAGACACACGAAAACAGCAATGTACCCCTTAGCAGTCATTGCCTTTCTCAAGGTGGACAATTTCATAATAATTGGTTCGACATAATCGACGCCGATGCATTGGGAGGCGCGAGTAGGTACGACGCGCTCTTCCGGTACGTCATAAGTTACGTTAAAGGAGTTGCCTTGTACCTGTGACAAGTAACACAATTCAGAATTATATGTTTGATGTCTCTTTTCGCATGAATAGGCCAGTATCTCGAATCGTTTGAGTTCCGGCATGTAAGAGTTTGCTATGTTCTTCAATTATTAAATTCGTTACGTGGTTGTGAGCTGGCAAAAGAATTGTATGTTTTTGGCAGAAAGGTATGTTCGCATTGTTCCTGAGTCGTCAAGGAACGGGTTCAGTTTTTTATTGAGCTCCCTTTCAGGTTGCTTACGGAATGGTGTTGTCTCAGCGACTCGAGTTCAGGCGAGATCGATTCTTGCTGAACTAGTTTTAGAATCTGGTGAAGGGCCTTATATTGCCCTTTTATTGCTCTTTTATTGAGAAATGACTATCTATTAATTGATATTTATTCCCACAACGGTCAATAAATCGATTGATGTACACAAATGTGTGAATTAATCGTCTGAGCTTCGAAAATCGTTTAAAAACCTGTATCCAATTAAATTCGACCTTTGCAAGGGTAACCATCTTGCGTAGTTCCGGCAGAGTATTTGTAATATTAGATGGTACTTTTGGCCAACTGGTCGGAGGGTTCTTCAACCAAGGCGGTTAAAGAAGGTCCATGCCACCATTGTTGTAATGATAGGAGTTCATCTGGATATAAGATCAGCATCATTACAGATCACTACACCTCGGGATATAAGATCAGCAGGGTTTTCAGCGGAGGCCTCATAATTCCATGAAAATTTAAAGGTAAGTTCTTGTATTTCGGATATTCGATGAGCTATAAAGGTATTCCACTTATTGCTGGGAGAGTTTATCCACGCGAGTACAACATAGGAGTCGGTCCAAAGATGTACTGAATCTATTTTAATGGTAGATAAGACTTTATATACCTTTGATGTTAGACGTGATAACAGGATAGCATCACATAGTTCCAATCGTGGGATAGAGATCGTTTTAAGAGGTGCAACACGCGAGTTTGAACATAATAACTTTATGATGGTTGCCCCTGATAGATAAGTTATGCTTTTAACTCCAAAAAAACTCCAAATTTTCACCCCTGACTAAAGAAGTCTTTACGAAATTTTCTTCACTACCACTGTCTAACAAGGCTCGACATGGCACAAAATTACTATGGCTGTCTCGTACCAAGATCCTAGCTGTGCACAAGACTACTTGAACCGGTTTCGCATTCGCGAATATTCGCATATTTTTTTAACATTCACATTCGCAAGAAACGATGCGAATGTTTGGCGAATGTATTTTACAAACAAAAAGGAAATTGAATATGAATGGATATGGATATGGATATGGAATTATAATACTCATAATTATAACTGATAAGATTTATTTATTTTTGATTTACTTTTTGAATAAAAAAATGATTATGGCACAGTTTTGTGGTAGGCAACTAAATTAGAAATACATTCTCGTTTGTTTTTGTTAGTCACTTAAATATATTTGCTTTAGGTTGGTTTTGGTTCATTGTCGCTATGAGGGCAGTTTATTTTAGCAGCACCTAGCTTTTCATTTTCTCGTCGTTTTATTTCGTCACATTCATTTTTATGTTTAGCTTCCAGGTGATTTCGCATAGCACTAGTAGTCCTTCCTTTGCGAGAGTATTTTTTATCACACAACTTGCATTTCACATATTCAGCGTCATAAATTGTGAAATAAGACCAAACTTCGCTAACATGTGCTTTACTTATGTTTTTATATCACTTTGTCACTTTTGAATAACAGTTAAATTTGACAAATGCAATAAAACTAAGGACATTCCAGCACTGTGTTATGCAATCAAATCGGTTTGATTTTATAATAGCACACATATACAACACATAGACAAAAACACTGTTCACATATACAAAATAATGTTATTGTGAAGAAAATAAATTTAAACTTTTATATTTCGAAAACAAAACGGTAACATACGATTTAAAAAAAAAATTTATATAATAAATATTTAGTTTTACTCTCCTAGTTTTTTTTTAAATTCTGTCGAGTGTTTTTTCTAATACAACTGATAATATTTGGACAGGCATGAAGTTTTACATGCTTCTATTGAGAGAGAGTGAATGATAACTGATATTAATTATCTCGCGTTCTAAACGGTCAAGAATTCTTAAATTTATTCAGATTCGGGATTTATTAGAAAACATTATTTTTCTAATAAATCCTGTGAAAAAAAATGAGCAAAGTCTGTCGAAAAGTGGTAGTATGCTGGAACATCCTTTTGAAAGTCAACATTCGCATTCGCGAATAATGGAGATAAATATTCGCATTCGCGAATGTGAAAAATCCAACATTCGTTACATCACTAATTGTAATATTCAAATTTCTTATATCGATTTTTTTTCTTTAATTTTTTTTTAGATATTCATTATCAATTAGTAATAGGGAATATGCATGAAACTTTTTTTTCACATTTATTTTCAGAATATGAAAATACTGTTAATACTGTAATAATATTTAAAAATAAAATTAAAATCCGACAAATATCAAGGAAGCTATAAGCTTTTAAAGATTATTATCTATGTTTCTATTAAATTAATTAAATTTACGAATTCCATCACATAGATAAAAAATCTTTAAGTTTAAAAAAGTATAATTAATCTAATTTCAAAAACTAATACCTTAATAGGGAATATGCATGAAAATTTTTTTTCACATTTATTTTCAGAATATGAAAATACTGTTTGTTAATACTGTAATAATATTTAAAAATAAAATTAAAATCCGACAAATTTCAAGGAAGCTATAAGCTTTTAAAGATTATTATCTGTCTCTTTCTTGCAAAAATACTAAAAACGGAGTTTTACGTGTATTTTAAATGGTGAAAGTGTAATATGACGTCACATAACATATCAAGAGGAGCTATCACCCTCTTTGTCTAATCGGGAATTTCAATCATTCATATCTCGCTTATTTTTAAAGTGATTTAAAAAGTAATTTTACTTTGATATTTGTCAAGTAAACATGCTTCAATTTAAGTGAAAAAAAATTTTCATGCATATTCCCTATTAAGGTATTAGTTTTTGAAATTAGATTAATTATACTTTTTTAAACTTAAAGATTTTTTATCTATGTAATGGAAATCGTAAATTTAATTAATTTAATAGAAACATAATCTTTCGCGACCAGTCGAATCCGTTTGATCTGAGCGATCGATATTTTGTTCACCTATTTATATTGAATAAGGTTTGTGCTGCGTAATTAATAAATGATTTAGGACATCATTTACATCAACATTTTCAAAATGTTGATGACCAAAAATGAATTATTTGCTGAAGCACACGAGGTTAGAAATAAAATAGTAGCTTAATAAATTATTTATTTAAAAATTAAATGATTAACTATTTTTTCAAAGCTATCCACAAATTTAGTTTGATTTAACAATTATAAACCCGCCGGTTTTCTCCGGATGCTGCATTGTGCGTCTATTTTATTATTTGATCGGCGTCCTATAATTAATAATTAACAGTGTGTTAGTAAATAGTATATTACGTCCCTAGGCCAGAAAGTTGGATTTCCTGGCGTATGTGATGTGATGGCCGAGGCGAAGCCGAGGCAATCATATCACATACGTCAGGGCATCCAACTTTTTGGCCGTAGGTCGTATACTATTTTTCTGGCTCCCCCGCCGAAATTATAAATAATAATTATTAGTAGCTTTTGAATATTCATCTCAGTGTTATCATAACAACTAATTGCTATAGTATTTGTGTATTTTGCAAAACCGAGGCGAAGCCGAGGTTTTTGCGAATAGGGGCGGGGGAGGGGGCGCGCCCGACTTTTGCAAATCCGAGGCGAAGCCGAGGTTTTGCTGGTCGGGGCGCGTATCAAAAACATATGAAAATTGAAATCAACGAAGGTCGATAACACAATTGAAAGTATGAAATTTATAAAATTCACAATTTAAAAGAAACTTTATTTCAGTATTTAAAACTAGTAGCATCGTCAGTAACTTTCGGATAATAATACAAATGTCATTTTAACAATAAAATAGTTAAACTAAATAAATCATAATTAGTTCAGTTGAAAAAATCTTACTCTAAGAGATATTTTCTTTATCACAATCACATTTTGTCAAATTAAAAACGCAATTATTGAACGTACAGTTGTCAAATTTGAAATCATGATCTTTTGTTGTTAAATCTAGTTTGTTATTGTTTTGATTATTCAAATTTTCAGTATTTCTTTTTTTTTTAAGTGGCGGAGGCTGATATCTTGTTTGATTTAGAAAAGATAATTTAATTCCTGGCTTCGCCGTGAATGGTAATTTATTTTGATTATTATTCTTATTATTTTTATTATTATTATTATTATTATCCAATATTAGTGGGTTTTGAATCTTCTTTGGCACAAAAAGTGGCTTATTATTTGCTGTAGTGAAACCACTGGGTACAACGACTAGAATTGAAAAATATAGTATGAATTAGAAATAGGATATAAATAAATTTTTTTTAAATAAATATTATTATATTTACTGACTCGGAGCTTGTTTAAGATTCGTTGGAGTAAAATCGTCTTCAAAGTCTGACCAATGTAAATCTGATATTTCTGCATCAAACTCGTTAATAACTTGCTCGGTGTTGACGTTCGTTTCTTCGGGATGAATTGCTCCATCTCCAGGGTTAGTAGTTTCTACGTGAGCGTTGATGGTTTCTTCTTCGAGATCAATTGTTACGTCTTCAGCATTATCAATTGTAGATTGAGGGTTGAAAGTTTCGGGTGCTGCTGTACTGGTTGACGGTTGCGGGTCAGTAGTATTTATCACGGTCTGCTTCTGGGTTATTCCATTAAAAATCATTTGCCTGTTATGCATTGAATTTTCTACGTAACCTTGAGCGATTGCATCTGAACGCCATCTCCCTAGCTGTTTAATCATCTGCATGTTCGCGCCGGAGTTAGAGAGAAGAGTTGCGGATGATCTTCTAAAGCAGTGGCCAGTGTATCTTTCAATATTAGGCAACTCCAAATAAGTTGCAATTTTTTTGGGCATTCCTCCTATGGTATGACGTCCAATAGGAGCTCGAATACATCTGCCTTTTGTGTATTGAATAAAAAACCTGTCATTGAAAGTTCCGGATGGTCTCTTGGAAATGTATGTTTTAACTTTATCGTAGAAAAGACTCCCAATAATAAATTGTCCAGGGTAGTCATTTTTGTTGTCGTTCACAGATATTAAATACCTTCCATTCAAATCTTCTACATCTCCAACTTTCATATTTGTTAATTCTAGACATCGTAAACAGCCACATATTCCAAATATTAATACAACCTGTAAAAATTACGATTAAATATGACAAATGTAATTAAAAAATGATAATTAAGTGTGAAAATAATCTTTGTTACCTTCATTGCTAAATATTCTGTGTCAGGAGCTTTATCAATAAATTTTTTTATTTGTTCCCATGTTAAAATAAAAGATTTCTTAGGTCTGTGTCCTTTAGCATTTCTTTTTATCATACTTTTTAAATTCAAAAAATTATCAATCTGGATATCATCATGAGTATTTAATGTCTTTTTCAACATACTCCATACGCTCCAAAGAGTTAATGGACTTAACTTTTTCTGCAAATTTTTAAAATAAACAACTAAATTGTTTTCTTCTGACGTCGAGAGAGAATTTTTATTTTTTTCTTTCCAGTTTTTGTAGGCATAATAATTTCGCATGTATCGATCACCTGATTTTATTGGTAAAGTTTCATTCTGTACAATAGCTTGCGCTTCTTTATCAAATAATCTTAGCACTTCTTCCTCATCAGTAGAACCTTCAGACGAAGAGTCGTCCATTTTTGTAGTTATTTTTATCAAATAATTTTATTTTAATTTATTTTAACCAGGGATTAACTATAAATGATTGAAATAGTATTGATGAACTTTATAAGAAACTTAGTGAGAACTTATTATAAACTTATTATGAAATTATTGCTCTTTTATTTATTAAAAATTCTCTGATCTTATTATTATCCGAAAATAATAGTAAATTTACTTTGTGACATTTCTTACATAATGACTTTTGTGGTTGTGTTATTGTAAACAAATGAATAATTGCTATGTTATAAAAACAATTGCTATGGTAGCGGCCAGAAAGTCTCGAGCCTGTAAAAGCGCACTGTAGCTCGAGAAGGCCATGAAAATCGTTCATTCTGGCGTAAAATGCGGCCAGAAAGCGCGTACATTCGGCGGGTGGAGCAAGAAAAAAGTATTAAAAAATTTCTTAAATAGGGCTTACGAATATTCACGCTCCAGCTTTAAATTGGAGGCGCAGTTTGAGGCCTCGATGCGCTAGGAGAATCTCTTTGAAATTCACAATTCGCTGCTTAAGTAGAGAAAGTGGTATTAATTTAGCTTCTCTTAACGTCCGTTCTCATCTCATGCAAATTTTGACTGGCCATTTCTTATGTCTTTCCCGAAGTCCACCACGCCTATAATTTAAAATAAATATATTACATTTAAAACAATGATCATATATACAATTATGTTACCTTATTTTATTCATTAAGTTTTTCCGTGCAATTTAAATAATACCAGACGCTATCATAAGTCAGTACTCGCTTTTATAACATAACGCTTGTATCTCGGTACTAAGGGTCCTGGTCACTTGTACACTTATTACTTAACATAAGCGTCTATCGATTTCCTATCTTTGTTGATGATCATAGATAACTGGCGAGTATAGTGATGTTGATAAAGATGGCGGTGTGGATGCCAGCTGATTTTATTTGTTCCAAAGTGTACTATCTTCGTATAGTTAAATAAAATACTTTTTATATAAAACTATTTAAAGATTTATTATATATTTTATGTTTACAATATAACATGTGTCTAATAATAATTTGTTACGTGTTGCTCGCAAGCCAGGCAAAAAAGGAAGTGAACGAAGTGTGATGCAGTTTAATATTATGTTAATGACAACGGTCAAACTTCCCAGTGGTTACTTTATGATGGGTGGGTTCACACTACACAAAGTATACTGCGTAATTACCGTTGTAATATAAGTACAAATTTGAAGTTTATAAATTTGCTTACCCGATTAATGCTATAATATAGTTGAGTTTTAACTCTGGTAATATTCAATATTGACCACTTCTTGAATGTTGAGATGCCTATTTGCAATTCTTCCATGGTTGACGAAACAAAATGTTAATCCGTGATGAAGAGCCAAAAATGTTGGGGAATCAATTACCTTTTGGTGCACCACATTTGGATGAGCTCAGTAAATTTCTTTTGAAGGACCACTCAGAGATTCTGGGAATTTATCGTGTTGAATGGCGGCAGTAAACTAGCTGCCCCGTAGGTAAGTAAGTAAGGTTCCTTTTATTTAGCCATCACACATCTTTTGGTATTCAACAAAAGTACACAATTTTCACAAAATTGTACATTTATTCTCATTAAATTACAGTTTTGACATTGTTACCTTTATATTTTTTATTGCAAAAAAATGAACCTTCCTCGTGGATCACATCAACGATATATATGTTTCGAACATCACCTCTCTCATATCAACATACTGTTACTCCTCATGCGCAGCATATACTTTTAGCTGAGCACAAACACAACTCTACAGAGGCAGATTCAGACTTAATTCAAAACCCAACTGCAGGACTTAATTTTAATTCAGAATCAGTGTTACTGCAAATGTATTTATGGTAAAATGCGTATAAATCTTTTGTTATGACAATAGGGAATATGCCTCTGATTCAAAAAAGGGTCAAAATTTTTTTTTTTTTGAACATTATTGCTTTAGATTCTAGATTCGTCTTCCTGGCAGTTTGTCTGTGACAAATTGGGGAACTGAGAAAATTCGCCCCGTCCAATATTTTGCTTCATTAGTTTAACTCTGGCAAGAAACGCTGATAAGATGGACTTTGTTTTAATCAAATTTAAACTGTCGCCTTGTAATTACAAATTAACCATATTAAATTTTGTAAACAAATCTGTTAAATAGGCTATGTCTGTTTTCCTCTTCATTAAATTTTCTTTTAAAATTTTTTCTTTAGTATCCAGAAATTCTAAAATAGTCTTAAAAAGTGCAAAAAATTTTGTCAAACATAAGCCTTTCGACAGCCAGCGTACTTCAGTGTGAAGGAGTAATTGATGAAAGTGTTCGTCATTTTCTTCACACAACTGCGCAAATAACCGCGTATTCAACGCGTTGCTTCGGATTCTGTTTACTGCATCAATGACTAAATGAAGTGATTCATGCAATCTAACACTCAAATTTTTAGCAACTAAATGTTGTCGATGGATGACGCAATGTATTGCTAACACCCCTGACACATTTTGTTTTAAATAGCTTATAAATTCACGATAACGTCCAACCATGACAGGTGCTCCATCTGTAGCTACTGATATTATATTTGATAAAGGAATTGCTTTTTCAATGAAGTAATCCTTCAAAACATGAAATATTGATTCACCTTTAGTGTCGGTTATCAAAGTTCTTGCGAAGAGCAGTTCTTCGTAGATTTCTTGATTCATAATAAAACGAACATATGCCAATAATAATGCTGCATTATCAGGTAAAGTTGACTCGTCCAGTTGTATAGAGAAATGGGTCGTTTGCAAATAATTACATAAGAAGCTTTCAATATCAGAACTCATTTCATCAATACGTCTTTCAACAGTATTGTTGCTTAAGGGAATTCTTTTAATAATATCAGACGCAGGTTTGTGTAAAACAGTTTTTAAAACCTCTTCAACGGCTGGCAAAATTAACTTCTCTCCGATAGAATGCGGTTTTCCGGATTTTGCTATAAGTAACAAGATATTGTAAGACACCCGCAAACCATCATCATTTCTTTGTGACGTCGAAGCGAACATTCTGTCCAGTGTAGGTCTCTTCTGAAGTTTATCTTTGAGTGTTTGAAAGTATTTCAAATCTTTCTCTGTTTTATCAGGGTGGCATCTTCTCAGATGATCTTGCAGTTTAGATGGTTTCATAGCGTCATTGCCCAAAACTTTGTTGCATAAAAGGCACATAGGCAATTGTTTGTCCGGCAATGATGGAATGAAGCCAAATTTCAAATAATCAACACTGTACTGTCTACATTTCTTTTTAGATTCGGACATGGCATCAGTCATCTGTGGGCAAAATTAAATTATTTAAATAAGACAGAAAATCCAGCAGCTGTATATTAAAAAATTTTTTTAGATTTTTCCGAAAACATTCCATAATCCGAACATCTTCTTGCAACAATTAGCTCGAATTACGGAGATTGCACTGTAATTATAATACCGATTGCTAAAACTTTTAAAAAGAAACTATTGAGGAGTACTCGTGTAATTTTGCATGATTGAATATTAAACTACTAATAACTAAAGTCATGATTGGCGTAATTTATCTATCTTTGCTAACTACGAGTACAAAACTAAAATTTAATAAAAAATAATGTACTTACTTTTCTCCAGCACTCTCAAACAAAATAACACTGACTCACTATAATTTGTGTGATATACTATCTGTTTATATTTTTTTAAATATTTTCTTAGCACTTTCCTTTTCAAGATTCAGGAAACGAATAAACGAATTTGTCCCACATTCGTATTTATAGAGTGACGAATTGAACAAGTCAGTGCAAGGTAGCGAAGCTCTGAGACTGCGACTCTCAGGTTTTTACAAGTTCAAAATGTATTGCGACCATAAAGCGAATACCAACATCCTACACTTTCACAATTTTATAAACATATAATAAATTTTTTACTTCATAGGTACTTTTATAAATAATGTATATGTCTTGATATTATAAGATAGTATGATGTAAGTAAATAGGTACTATCAGTGTATGTGTTGAGATCCACTATCGTGGACCCCAATTTTCATTTCATGGACCCCCAAATTTTTTTTCGCTGACCGTAGACCCCTTGCAGGTTGCCATAGACCCCTAGGGGTCGATATAGACCACTTTGGGAATCACTGACTAGTTCTAAAGTTTAGAACTATGCCTACGTAAATATTTTTACATATTATTTCTTTTTTGTTAAGAAAATAATTATTGAAAAGTGCAAAAAAATAGTGGGAAATTCAAAATACTTAAACGCAACGCTATTGGTCAGATAGAATGTGACGTTAAAGTCTATATGACAGTGTCAACAAGCGCGTAGTTGTTTGATGGTACAATTGAATGGAGATTTTATTGTGATTTTTTAACATATTTAGAATATATATTACATTTTCATCGTGAGAAAGAACAAGGACTGTTTGGAAAATGACTGATAGTGGTTATGTGAAGGCGCAGTCGGATAATTTACCCAAAATTGATGTGTTTATGATAACAACATATTTTGCATCAAATCCGGATTTTACGTCTGCTGAAATCAAAGGAATGAAAGCTGCAAGGTATTTATGTATTAGATATTATGCTCATTCGGTCTTCCACACCTTTTTTGTAATAATATACACATATAAAGCAATACAAAATAACATAACCTAAAACATAAACGAGCGATCATAGTTAAAGAAAACATATCGAAAGATTATTTTTTACAATGAAATCAAGCTATTAGCAATCAAAGGACATTGAGAACATTTTAACGGGATCGTAGGCACCGTGATATTATATGGTTTTTGGTTGTATTTACATTTGTTGTACTTTTCATAGATCTGAACGAGAATCATATGGTGATGCAGTATTGAAAAAAAACAATACAGACGAATTGAGAATCATCCTCCTTTTTGAAGTCGGGCTAATAAAATGCCCTTCATCGGAGAAATCATTGAGTCGGTACATTGGAGAGAACAACACAATATCTGCAAAATGCATGGCACAGGATTTTAAAGTGCCTGTTGCTGTCAGTTTATTTTAACTTTTTTTTTTTGTTACTAAAAAAATTAGCATATTCCTTATTTCTTTACTGTAAATTTGATTTACATGTTGCAGCAAAAATATATCCTTCACAACTTTTGTCGCTTCCTCTTCAAGAATTAGTTTTGTTTTCATTTGAATAATTTTCAGCATTGATTCAGCTGGTGTTACGACGATATTGCTTTTTTCTTCTAGCTCTAGCATTTTTTAAAGAGGTGTAAATAAAGGCTTGATTGGTTCCAATTCTAAGGCTTCTCCTGACAAAGCCTGTGGGGTAAAAAGCCTAGATATTCTTTCGCTTTTGTCGTATCCCAGTGACTGTCGTTGGGTTGGCTTATCCCATTCTTGTTGACGACTAGATGCTGAGGTTTCAGGTGAATTCACGTAATTAATTACCGCGCATATATGTTTGCATTTACCTCCAAGACCGGCTTTACAGGTACATACTCCGATACTGACGTTTCGATTCTTCTCAAGCTGAAAAATAACATTTTTATAATTATCCCTATCCTTTTACATTAATTTTTAACTTGATTACAATAAGTATTTTAAATTAAATTTTTAATACATACCATAATTTTCACATCATAAACATTTGACACACTCGTTTGTGGTACAACTTTTGCGGCTATGACAGTTTTACTTTTATTACTTTTTTTCTACTACACCATAAACATGGTTGGACTTGCATAATTGTTTACCTTTCTCATTATTCGGACCATGTACAATATTATTGATAACTGGTTGAAATCCATATTTTATTATTTTTTCCTTTTTTGAATTGAAAAAATTTAATGACATTTAATGTTTACCCTACTTAATTAATAAATTAAATACGAGAGAGTGCGACATTCGGCAGTCGTGCTGCCTCTATAGGTCGTGCACGGTCCCTATTGTACAGAACATGTCATACTTTAGGATTAGGAAAAAGAGGGTATGCAGATATGGCTTATCTATATCTTCCTTAGTGCAATCTTCATGGAAAACCAGAGGCAGAATAACCGGTATCCAATACAATGATCAGATACCTACTGAATATCATATACAGTGATTGGGTTTAGACAAGGAGTACATAAAATTTTATACTTAGATGAAGTACATAAATAACAAAAGATAACTGTAAACTTACAGATGTCAAATTAAATTTAGTTTTTTCTCAGCGGAGTGTGGATGTATGCTTACATATACATTCGATCGTACCTACAGATTCGTGTATGAGAGAAAAAATATTATAAAATTCACTTTTTAAATAATGAGTCAACCTCATTGAATATAATACATTCCATTGGGAATTAAAAACAATCCCTTCAACTGAGAAGTCAATTACTATATGTAGAATAACAATTATAATTAAGATACAAAAACAATTATAAAGTGACATAAATACAATTTGTCAATTTGTAAGACACAAATCAAACGCGATGAGTGACCGCAAATGCCAACAGTTTTCCAACAAAAATACAACACATATAGTGCTCAAGGCTCAGAGAAAAATATAATCTAAAGAGTATGGACAACTACTTAATATATGCTTTTTTACTGCAGTTGCAAAGGTCGATCCGTGCCTTTCTGTTATATTGTTAATAATTATACAGTTTATAAACTTATTATAGATTCTTGTTATAACTCTTATAGTATAAAGACGTGTTCAATAAACTAATAAAAATAGTCGTATAACAATAAAAATATATTATATAATTGTCGATAACAATTATTGTACAATTAACCCTCGACAAAGAACCCTCCCTTCCGAAAACTTTTATTAATTGCAATGTCTGTCACATATAAAAATTGCCCCGAATATAGAAGGCAAATTGCCATCAAAAAGATTATGGCTTCTAATGGCGTTTCATACTTTGAAACGAGGCGAGGTCCCCAAAATATTAAGCAATGCTAGCGTACAAAATCCAATAAATGTGTCTTCAACAATTCCCATTACTCTCACATAATACTTCACCCATCCTCACCACAAAACCCGCAATTAGAAGAACGTACGCCAACGCTGCGACTGCGACTACTGCTCCCTCTAATCTAAAAAGACGCAAAAACTAATCACCCCCTTCAAGCCCTGTTGCGGCCCGGATTGACAACCTTTTACTCTGCCCAAATGGTAGAAATAATTTCCCAACAAATTATAATTTCCCCTCTTCTTCTTCTGATCATGCTCTTGCTCCTAACGATCCATTATTTTCTACGTGAATTTTTAATTCCTTCAATTTAGATCCAACTATTAAAATAAACATCTTGTTGACCACAGAGCTCAAACTGCGCCAATGGAACATCCGAAGCCTCAACCAAAATAAAATTAACCTTGCACTTATTTTATTTTCCTATCCCATTGATATTGAAAGTGAAGACTCTTCAGTGAAACTTGGTTGAAAGAAAATTCACCATCTAAAATCCGCGGATTTCAAATTTTCCGAAATGATAGATATGATGGTTATGGTGGTACTGTGATACTTGTTAAGGGGGGTGTTTCTGCTCAAATAATTCCGATTGAGTCGATGGATCCCTTTTTCCAGGTTATCGCAGTTAGAGTTGCTGGTATTTCTATAATTTCCATTTACAATAACTCGTCCCAAAATATCCTTACTTGACCGACCTCATGTTCCGTACTGTTCCAGAACCCATAATAATTGCAGGCGATAAGGGAGGTGATATACTCACGGAATTCATGGATGCCAAAAATTTGGTTTGCCTTCCGTTAGTTTAATATCCTACTGGCTTGTCCTAAATGATACCTATGGCAGTGATCATTTTCCTATTTTATTTAACCTAAATCCCCGCCATAATCTATCCCGGCCCAAACATGTCCCCCGTAGACGGTGTCTGAAGGCAGATTGGGATTTATTTTCTCAAACTGTCGACAATTCCCTTGTTACCCTTATACCCGAATGCAATTCTTTGGAAATGTATTCAAATTTCTATCAAATTGTATCCTTCGCCGGTGATATAACCATTCCCAACTCCAAATGCCCCAAAAAACCCATCTCTCCCATCCCTTGGTGGGATAACAAATGTAAACAAGTTAGAGCAAGAAAAGAGGCCTTGGAGTCTCTAAAAAGTAATTTTACACCAGATAATTACCGCGCTTATAGAAGGCGCCAAGCACAAACCAGGCGTCTATTTAATGAGAAAAAGCGGAACTTCTGTGAGGGTCTTTCCAGGAGTACGCCTGTTAAAGAGATCTGAAATAAAGTTAAAATGTATAGAAGGGCTATTAATCCATACCCTCTTTCTCCGACCAATCAAGATTGGACCTCACATTTCCTGCAAAAATTGACCCCTGAATACGTACCCATCCCAACAGAAATTCCATCAATCCAGAATGATCATCCATTGGATTGTCCGTTTGGATTCTTTGAATTGGAGGGGGTATTTTCTGATCTGGTGGATTCTTCCCCCGGTCTAGACAATATCTACTATAGCATGTTAAAAAACCTATCCAACAATGCAACAAGAAGTTTTATGTTAGTCTTAAACCAATTTTTTACAAGTTATCTGGTTCCGGACGAATGGAGACATACGATGATCAATCCCTATACTGAAACCTAATAATGATCCTAATGCCCACCAATCCTATCGTCCAATTGCATTGGCTTCGTGTGTTTCCAAAGTTATGGAACATTTGATAAAAAATTGGGTTGGAATGGTGGTGTGAATACAACATCATTCCATCCTACTCACGAGGCTTTCGTAAAAAATCCTCTACCCTCGATAACCTGCCTATGCTTTTAACTGACGTACAGATTGCTCTCTTTGAGAATGGATACCTGGTTTGCTGCTTTATAGATGTGAAAGGAGCATTCGATAATGTTGATATTAACACCTTAATCAACACCCTAACATCTCTATCAGCCCCCCCCCCCTAAAATTACTTCGTACTTCTACAACTTTTTAAAAATTCGTTATGTTACTGTCAATTACCAGAATCACTTATCCGGTCCCAGAACTGCATATGTGAGTCTCCCCCAAGGTGCAGTTTTGAGCCCACTCCTTTTCAATATTTACACCGCTGGTTTGCAGATCGTAAATTAGCCTCCCACCCAACTCCTACAATATGCAGACAATCTTGTCCTGTGTTCTTATTCTAAATCCTTACAAACAGCTATAAATAATGTTTCAAACGCTCTGTCCAACCTACATCACCATTTGATCTATCAATTTGTAAATATCCGCTGTTAAAAGTTCAGCTATTGTCCTCACTAGGCACAGATGCAATATCGAATCCATTCCTTTTCTGAATACACCCATTCCGTGTCCCACTTTTGTTAAATTCTTAGGAGTCGTTTTTGATGGAAAATTGCAATGGAAGTCACACGTCGATTATATTATAAGTAAATGTGTTCCACGAATCAACATCATCCGTGCTCTTATCAAAGTTTGGTGGGGAGCTGATCAAAGTACTTTGCTTATGATATACAGACTGATCGTTCGAAGTTTCATCGACTATGGCTCTTTCCTTTTATGCCCATTATCTAACCAACGATCATATATGTTGGATAAAGTTCAATTTCAATTTTTGCCCTTGGACAAATGCGCTCCTGCACTACCAACTCCTTACTGATTAAGGCAGCGGATGCTCCATTAATAGTCATTCGTCTATATTTAGCAAAAAAGTTCTTCCTTAACCAATATTCCTCTTTATCTCATCCTTTAATTCCAAAACTTATCCGATTGAACAACCTATCCAGAAATTCGTCCTATTGGTCAAAGACCTTCCTCTCTTTTTAGTGGTTTATCGTGCGTTTGCGATAATTCCTGTTTACCAATCTCTTCTATCCCCTTTCTACTCCTTTGATTTCTCTTCCCGATACTCGACAATTCCTGTGTTTGTTGATTGTGGACTTGGTAAGGAGGATGCCGATTTTGGTCCATTCTTTGTCAGGTCCGCATTCAACAACTAAATTCCACTATTCCCAATTATACCTACATCTTCACAGACGCCACAAAGTTGAATGCTGAGTCACGTGTGGGAGTTGCATTACATTGCACCACAAGCGCACATTCTGCCACTTTAAGTATTTCTCAATATTTTTCAATATTCTCAGCAGAATGTGTCGCTATTTTGGAAGCACTCTCATACGTGGAGTCCAAAAACATAAGAAGAGCAGCTATAGTATCTGACTCATTAAGCTCCCTCTCCCTTCTAAAACAGCATTTCATTTCCCACAAAACTCCACTCCACTCTTATAGTATTGATCAAAATTACCGTACTGAAACTAATGCAGAAACATTTCTGCATTAATCTGCATTAATTAAATTGCCTTTGTGTGGTGCCCATCACACATTGGTATACGTGGGAACGAATTTGTTGATATGTTGGCTAGGGACGCAGTTCGTAATGGCATATTGGACAACTCACCACCATCAGCTCAAGATCTTTGGGCTGTCTGCAAAAAATATATGTTGTATGATTGGAGCCAAACGTGGAGCGCGTCTGAAAAAGGGCGCTATTAATTATGCGCATGGCACACTTTCCGCTAAAAAAGGGGCGGTACCCATAACAACAATAGCTGGGCGTTTCTAACGAACCTTTTTTATAAAAACTAACGGTTTTGTTAGATTCTGCGCACTCAGCTATCCAATGAAAGAAAGAAAAATAAAAGAAAAAGAAGGGGGGGCATATTTTATGAATGGATTCGCCGATTTCGGGATTGCCAAGGTAAGTGCCGCCATCATCGGGGTTTAGCCGGCTGTTGGTATCTCAGCCGTTGCCCGGGGAAAACCACGTGGAGGTACCCTCCGACGACACAGGGCGTTTTCCTTTATGATATGGCACGGACATGTTACTATGGGCTTCGAGCCTCCGCATAGAATTTGCACTGTCCCAGCTCGGTGTAGACCGATTAAAAAGACAGGGCTTAGGTTGCCCAAAACCGTCAAAAAGCGTTTAAAATTAAGATAAAATATTTAAAACTTAAATAATAATGGAATAAAAGTAATAAAAACGCCTAATTAAAAACCTAATTAAAAACTAAATGACCATAATCTGACATCCCCGTTCCTAGGATGCCAGCAATTAAAACTTTAAAATTAAAATTCGATTTAGCTGTTAAAATGGCGCTAATGCATCTGGTGGATTGCCCTTACCCTTGGGGCCGGTAAAGGACATCACAGATAATAATGACTAAGATTGAAGTTAAAAGTCCACCAGATGCATGCAAAGTTTTAAAAGCCAAGCAATTTCATTGGTCTTTCCTATTGTTATATCACAGATTTAATATCACTGTGTTTGACTAGATTGGACTAAGCTAAGCTAAACTATCACAGTTATATATCACAGATTGTCGTGTTTGTCATTTGGTAAAAAAATTCTTACCTTTTTTTCTATAAAAAGGCATAAAATGGTTTAAGTATAAAAATAACAAAAATTAATTAATAACAAAAATTTTAACAAAAACCTAACAAAGTTTAAAACTTAACAAAAATTAAAAAACATAACAAAATTTAATAGTTTAACAAAAATTTAAAATTTAAAAACCTAACAAAAGGACGACACAACAAAAAGTAACAATAGGAGGGAAAGTAGATAATAAATAAATAAATTTACATAGAAAGATTAACAATACAAAATTAACAAGAAGATATCCTTACTGTTAGGGGTAAGGATATCGGAAATAAAATTAATAAAATAAATTCACCACCAAAACTGAAATGGTGAATAACAACGTTGGTCTACACAAGTCCAGCCATAGTAACTTTTATTTGTTATCCCAGACCAGGTGGGTTGGGTGGGGAACCAGGGCCAGCTGGGCCCACCCTCGGAGCGTCGTAGTCCATAAATTGATGGATGATCTCAATTGACGCTCTTAAGGCACTCAGTGATATTGTTAAGAGCGTTCGCCTGTCATTGATACCAATATTCTTGAGATCTTCTCGAGTTTGCTTGGTCAATGCTCCTTGGGTACCTACCACTATCGGTACAACCGTGCCATCTTCTGCACCAAGCAACTCTTTACACTGTGGTAACAGCGGAATGTATTTTCTCATTTTTTCCCTTCTTCCTTCGCTCAGACTCTGTCCATCCTCTTGGCGGACAGTAACATCGACCAAGAGGACTCTTTTCCCTTGTTTAATCAAGAGATCAGGTTTGAACAGACCTTCGTTCCAAAGTTGGGGTTCTTTAACCACTGTTACCTTCGGGTCTCGACTTACCCGATTCACGATGATGTCGACGATCTCATCGTGTCGGCGGATACGCGCTTCCTTATTGACCTGACATTGGCCGAGTATATGACCCAAGGTCTCAGGAAGCGACCTACACTTTCTACAACGTGTATCCGCCTGGGGGTTGACTCTGTTCGTCGTAACTCTAGTTGCGGCGGTGTTGGTCCGCAACTTTAACGCTGTACAAAATCGGCCTGGATTTAACAGAGTCGGGTTGAATAGAAACGCGTTCCCAATTGGTTCATCGGCATGGGCATTTACCAACCGACCCTGGGTAGCGCTCTCCCCACATTTCGTGAGCTCCTGCTTTTTCATCAGTTTTTTGTGTCGCTTCACCCCGCGGATATCGACTGGCCAAGGCAACCGAAGTGAGCGAGCCAGCTTATCTAATCGGGAATCCAGGCCCGAGCTGGCAGCAAGAGCTCGAATTGCAGGATCGGGGCTATTAATGAATCTATGCCCCTGCGTCAAACTGGTCGTCGCCGCGACGATTTCCAATTTGGGAATTCCCAGCCCCCCGTCCCTCTTACCCGTGTAGATCAAACGATTATACCAACTACAGCCTACTCCAATGTTTGAAACATGGTTCCATAAATGGGATGTGGGCAGGAAAAATATAGCAACAATAAGCCCCAAACGGTGTGCCTCATACGGGGCACAACAGTTTACCCACCCATCTACACCGAATACATGTTATTCCAGCACCAGTTGTAGATGTGGCTATCACTTTTGTGATATCAACCACATCACCTTCGCCTGCCCACTCCTTAATCAACATAGAGCAATGTTATTCAACTCCCTAGCCCGTATTGGTGTTTTAGGTCCTTACTATTTTTCCCATCTCCTATCGTTAAACAACTTTGAAGTCCTTTCTGCAATTTGCACCTTCCTCAACAAGTCCCAATTCAAAATTTAGAACTTTCCTCCCTTTTCGCTCTTGTTTTTTTTTTAACTTCCATGTGTATTTTATGTTCCACCTATAAAATTTCTCTACTGTAAACCCATCCGTGGCTCCCAACCTATGTATTTATTGTTATATTTCCTCTGTAAAAAGTCTCGACGGTTCCGACGACGAATTTCCTTATTAAATTCTTGCGTGTCCCTGTGTATACACATTTGTACAAACCAAAAATATTTTTATTTTTGTCTTTTCCTTGAAAATTATTTGTTTTTTTTTCTCTCTTTTTTGACAGAATCTTATACTTAATTTCAAATTTGTTATGTATTTATTGTAATATTTATTGTCATTTAATTGTAATCTTTGGGTAATGGCTGTATACCAAATTTTCTAAAGCCAATTTTAATAAACAAAAAAAAAAACATATATTTTAATTGCTTGATTACAAGGTCCCAGATCGACACATTTGTAACCACAAAACGGAATCAAATAGCCACGCTTTTTTTTGTAAACCGATTAGAAGTCACTATATTTTAATTAAACAAATTATTATTTTTAAGTATAAACTTGATCATTTTAAGTGCATAAGACCATGGAATGTCAAAATTATCTTATTTTTAAAAATGGGTTTACAACTGTCATTTTTTCAACCCAAATATAATTCTTAATACTTTTTTTTTTGTAAAATAAGGATTTGTTTTGGCGTAGACATTTAAGCCCCATACTAAAATTCCGAACGATATCATCAAGCAGAAGCTTGTATAATATATAAGCAATAACGAACTTACATCGACTCTTCCTTTCATTACTCTGATTTGATACCAAACTATATTTAATTTTGCGCATAAAGAACCTATTTGTGCTCTCCACTTGAAATTACTATCAAATGTGATTCCCAAAAACTTTATTGAATCAGTTAGGCCAGGGATAACGTCAAATCCACCTTTATTGTTAATTTTAAATTTGGGAGTTATTTAAATTTAAAGCTAAGCCATTAGCTCGACACGAATCACTTACTGAGCCAAGAGCATACTCAACCATGCCGCTCAGTACAGAGTCTCATCTGAGTAATGAACGATTATTGTGATGTCATCTGCGTAGGGAAAAACATCACACGGTAGATTTTTATAATCAACAATGTAAAAAGGTAAATAATTCATAAAGAGCTGAAACAATTTTGGGCCTAAAATGCTACCCTGTGGTACCCCCTTTGCTAATTTTTCCAATCAAAATTAAAAAAAAGACCATTAATGCTAATTTCAACTCTTTGATATCTGTTATTTAAGTAATTCGCCAAGAGGTCATTCGCACCTCCTCTAAAGCCAATTTTAAACAATTTTTGAAGCAAAAGACCATGATCAACACAATCAAATGCCTTTGATTGATCAAACGCAATCATTACAACATATTCATGATTGTTTAGATACTCTAACACTGTATCAGTTAGCTTAAATAACGCCTCACTAACACCTTTACCCGAGACGTAACCAAATTGATCTTTAAAAATTATATTGAATTTAAATAGAAATTTATCAATTCTGCTATTAATGAATGTATTATATGGAATTAATACACTAATGTATTCTATAATGTCTTTTAATTATATATCAATCTATACATTCTCAAATATATTATTTATTCTATTAATTCTGATTGTATTCATTAGAAACGTTTATATCCACTACATTCCATGAACCTCTAGTGCTACCAACTGTCATATCATACAATGAATGCTTCAAAAGTTTTTGAGAAAACAGGCAAACAAGAATAGGCCTGAAATTACTAACAATAATATTATTATTATTATTTTTAATGGAATGGTGCGTGCAAATTTAGCTCTGTCCGCCGGAAAGACAGCAGTGAATATCATACATGAAATTATATTAGTTATTGGTATTAAAATTAAATCGGAACAAAATTTAATGATATCATTTGAGATATGAAAAATATCTTGCGTGGTTTTATTCCTGAGCGAGTCGATCACAGTCTGTACCTCTTAGTCAGTCTTTACATGACTCATCATGTTCAAAAATTAATCATTGAATGCATTTACAATTAAATGAGGTTCTTTCAAAATTTGACCGTCTTTAGTAACTAAAATAGTTGGATTTACAATTAGTCCCCATTTCATTTTTTTTATATTAAAATTATACTGTGTTTTTAACTGCTTGGTTATATACACAGTAATATACGATAACAATATTATATGATTACAGTTAAAATTAATAATGTGCAAGTATTGTATAAAGACAGTATTGTTATAAGATGACTGTTCAAATTTATATGTCATTTATAAGTTTCGTTGTTGTTAAGAACTTGAATAGTTTTCTTAATTTTTCGGGATCGCCGGCCAGAACATCTTGTATTTCTGTAGGAATTCCTGACTCCAACCGTTGCTTATTAAATTTGGTACATTCCAATATTATATGTTTTGTAGTTAGTCGTACTGAGCATGTATTGCATATTGGTGGTAGACTTTTTTTTAATAGAAATGAATGCGTCAGCTTAGTATGTCCGTTTATTAGTCTGGTCAGTGCTATCTCAAATTTTCTATTATTTTGGAAGGAAGTGTATTGTTTGCCATTTTTCATCTTCTTTTTGTATCACTTTTTGTTTTACAGATGTTATAAAGTCTTCGGTTGGGATTTCATCATACTGTTCTTCATTGAAATGGGCTTCTTTTGCTGCCTCATCGGCGATATCATTTCCCCCAAAATTCCCAGATTTCATTTTCCCTTGTATTGCATATTAGATGGAGTTCGTTTTTTATTTGTGTTATTAATGGTGATATGTTCTTTATTTTATTGTTTCTGATAGCTTCTAGCACAGTTTTTGAATCACTAATTATTAAATATTTATTATTTGGATTAAAATTATTGGTATTAATATATTTTAAGGTTTTAAGTATGGCCATAGTTTCAGCTGTATAATTTCTGCAAATTGGATTTAATTTAATTTTAAATATATTGTTATTAGTTGTAAATGCACAAGCTGTGGAGTTTTCGATTTTAGAACCATCTGTGTATATTGTTTTAAATTTTTTAAATTTGTGTTTATGATTTCGTAAAATTTATTTTTATGTTCTAGAGATTATAATAAAAATACAATCATTTAGTGATAGGTTTATTTTAATGTCATTTTGATTCCAAGGAGGTTGATGGAGGATTTTTGGTTTGTTAATGTGAGAAATTGACGTTATAGGTATATCATAATATTCTAGATGTTATTAACAGTAAGGCATATTGGGAGAGGTAGTTTTTTTTTTTTTATATAGGTATGTGCAGGAATTGTTAATCAGAGTAATGTGGAATTTGGGGAGTTTTCTTTCAAGCAGTTTGGTGAAGTATTTAATAGTTAAGAAATTTATCCATGTAGATATGTTAGTTTCACCCATTTCGCACAAAAGATCAATTGGTGTAGTATAGTATGAGCCGCTAATTATTCTTAAACATGAATTATGGATGGTATATAATATTCTCGCGTGAGTTTATTTTGCGGTATTATATATTATGCTTCCATAATCTATTCTTGATAAAATAATTGAGTTTTATATTTTTTTAAATATTTTGCGATCAGATCCTGTGTTTTTCATTGAAAGTATTTTAATTATGTTCATTGTTTTGATGTATGATGATTTCAATTCTTATAGATGTTGTTTCCATGTTAATTTATGATCGAAGTTTAGTCCTAAGAATCGATGATGATCTGAGTATTGAATGGTTTGGTTTTCTATGATTAAGTTTAGATAATGTTTTTCACGCTTATAGAAAGAGATATATTTGGTTTTTTCAGTAGATATCGATAGACCATTTGTAGTTGTCCATTCAAAGATATTATTTATGGCTGTTTGTAGATATTTTTGCGCATATTGTTCGCTAGCCGTGTCTATGTAAATGAGTATATCATCAGCGTATATAATTGTCTGTATGGGTTTTGAGATAACATTTATTAGGTCGTTTATTGCAATATTAAATAGGATCGCCGATAGTACAGATCCTTGTGGAATACCATTTGCTAACTTGTAGGTATTTGACAATTTATTTTGAATCTTGACTGTAAAGGTTCGGTTTGATAAGAAGTTTTTTTAAATATTGGTAAGTTACCTCGGAGTCCCCATGAATGTAATGTTAGTAAAATTTTCGATCTGTTAGTTTTATCAAATGCTTTTTCTAAATCAATGAATACAGCATCGATATTTTGTTTACAGACAAATGAATTTTTTATTTGTGTATCAAATACAGCAAGACAATCCAATGTAGATCTACCCTGTCTAAATCCAAATTGATTAGCAGAGAGAACATTATTTTTTTCTAATATTCATATTAGACTCTTAGATAACATTTTTTCCAATATTTTGCATAGGTGATTGGTTAATAAAATGGGTCTGTAATTTGAAATATTCTATTTTTCTTTATTTGGTTTTAAGATTGGGATGATGATGGCTTGGTTCCATTCATCTGGTATTGAATTTTCTTTCCATATTTTATTGTATAGATGAAATAAATATTGTTTTTTTGATGGATGTAAATTTACTATCATTTGAACATGTATGTTGTCTGGACTTGGTGCTTTTGGTTTTATTTCATCTAACGCTAGTTCAAACTCATATTTATTAAAATCTTCATGTTCCTCTGCAGGATATCTTGAGTTAAAGTTTAAGTCTATAGTTTCATCGTCTGTTCTTATATATATAGGCAAAATATTCTGCAAATTTACTGCTATAAGTTTAGGTTCGGTGATGGTGGTTCCAGCAATATTTACTGAGCTAATAATTTCAATTTTGTTTTTACCAGTTTGTAGTCTTCTGATACTGTTCCATATTTCTTTATCAGTAGAGTTGCTAGAAATAGACTGGATGAATTCTTTCCATTTAGTCTGTTTTTGTTTTAAAATTTCTCTACGTGCTATTGCTCTGGCTTTTTTGAAGTTTATGAAATCAATTAATAGTTTCGATTTTTTGTATTTTTTTAATGCTCGTTTTCTATTTTTAATCAGCTCAGAAATTTGATGGTACCACCACGGTACCTGACGAATTTTTTGCTTAATTGTTCTTTTTGGGACTGTTTTGTCAACAGCTTCATATATTAATTTTTTTAATATATTTAATTTATCAGATGAGCTTTTCGTATCAGTTTCGATTTTTGTCAATTCATAATATTGCGACCAATCAGCTTTTTCAAGTATATAGCGGTCAATTTATATTGTGCTGTCTGAATTTAGATAATTTATTATTATTGGAAAATGGTCGCTATTACACAGATCATCGTGTACATCCCATGTTATTTTGCTGGCTAGATTATATGTTGCAATTGAGAGATCAATTGACGAGAATGTACCTGTAGACAGCGAAAAATGGGTCGATTTTCCATTATTGAGTATAATGATATCATCATTGTCGGGGAATAATTTTTCTACCCTGGCACCTCTATTATCGGTGGTCTTGCTTCCAATAGATATCATGTGTGTATTCAAATCTCCCAAGAGTATAAAAGGGGAAGGAAGTTGGTTAATTATATTTTGTATATCTATTGTTTGGAAGTTAGTGTGTCCAGGTATATATATATATGTCGGAGTTGCATAATTGGGAGCATGGTCGTTTGAACCAGTATATATGTTGTCAGGCATTGTTGTTTTTATAAAATACAAACACTTACCAATTTTCCAATAGCACACTGAAAAATGCATTTTTCACAAACACGCACTAGTCTACAATAATACCCGGTGTCCCGCACTTTCACAATCAGTAATTACAATTAGTTCAACCTACGACACAGTGAGTTAGCTCCAGTTAACAATACAGATACAACACGAATAATACTAACAAATGCCATACCACGGTTATCTCATCAATAAACATAATTAATTATACTAGTCCAAAAGGGCTACCAACAATCCAAACACTATTTCCATGTGATGCTATTTTCATGTAACTTTCAGCAGAGTTCAGTTGATACTAATACGCAACTGCACGATACGGTCTGTACTCGGGTGCTGTCCTCTCAGAACTGACTGTCCTGCTTCCTTTTTGAAACTCCTCTCCCTTCCTTGATGTTTGTAAAAATATATTGGAAAGGGGTCATCCTATTACTACATCATATTTATGTACCATCTAAGGTATATCACAAAAATTGGTTTATTACATCCGTACCGTACAATTTGCGTCTAAGTAGAGGTCAAACATGCCCCCTTCAGCTGAACACTTACTATGTTAATTGATAAATCTTAAAGCAATTATTCTTTATTGCACTTTTAGACAATTTATTTTATTCTAACAATATATAAGTATTGATAATATCTAATTTCCGGACCTCTATGTCTGGAGGATTCTTTATGTCAGACATACTGTAATAAAATAAACATTTTCTTAAAAAATAGTTTCTTTGTACTTATAAATAAAAGTGTAAAACTGTAAACATATTATAAATGTAGAGAAATGTTCGAACAGGCGTATCCATAAATAAAAAAACACATTTATTCCTTTGATAAACGTACGATTCCGACACGGCCATTCTGACGATCACACGTCCCCGGGTGTATCTAAAATTTTAGTTTTGCTTGGCGTTAGATTTGATATTATAGATACTACATTTCACTTAAATCATAATCCATAAACTTAGTAGTCCAGTCCAGCGGCAGAGGATGATAGAGTTTGTTTAATGAAATTAAATTTTATTGTCTCGAGTGCCAGTTACATCCTATGAGCTATCAATCTAATGTAATGAAACTGTTACTCTCATGCTTACACATAATCACATCTAAATTTCTTTAGACCCCGTTACTGAATACTTCGTGTAAGGCTTAATTCATTTTACAAAATGCTTACACATAATCACATCTAAATTTCTTTAGACCCCGTTACCATATGTATGGTGTGTGGGAAAATCATGGGAACCCCATTACTGAATACGTCGTGTAAGGCTTAATTCATTTTACAAAATGCTTACACATAATCACATCTAAATTTCTTTAGACCCCGTTACCATATGTATGGTGTGTGGGAAAATCATGGGAACCCCATTACTGAATACGTCGTGTAAGGCTTAATTCATTTTACAAAATGATTGTCAGTGCTCATCAGAGCTCTCTACTGAATCGTTTTCAACATCGTTATCAGAATCACAGACATCTAACTCTCTAGGAATGTAACCCTCCGGCATGCATCTCAATTTATCATGACTGTATTTGTAAGTCCTTCTACCTTTTACTGTTTTTTTAAAGTGTATCTATCTCCTTCTAAAACCTCTGCCACTACAAATGGGCCCCTAAATTTCGGTTCTAATTTAGTTTGGTTTCTTTCTTCTCTTTTTAACAATACAAAATCACCAATATTGAATTTAATTATTTTTTGCTTTAGTTTTATCGAATCTTTTTTTTTATTTTTTTTTATTTTTTTTTTTTTTTTATCGTATCTAGCATTAGCTTTTATATTATCTACGGCCTGCTGTGTCACCTTGGAGATATCGTGAGGTCTCGCTACATTACGAATTTATAACTCTAAAGGACTGGATTTAGTTACACGATTTATAGTACTATTAAAACCCAATTGTGTTTCTCCTATCGCGTCTCTCTACGACCATGCAATGGTTTATACAGATATTTCGCCATTCCTTAAAATCAAAATTACTCATAAAGCCCCTCAAGCGCTTTATCCCAGTCCAAGTGCATAATTGACTGATGCACACCCTAATAACGGACCAACGAAACCCCTTGAAGCGATGGCAAACAATAAGATTTTAACATTTCTCCGAGTTTTGCGGAATAGGATACAAGATCGCAACTCGTATGTTTTTCGCGATGTCTTCCGCAATCACATCGTTCTGTAACCCGGTAACAATTTTCTAGATTTGACGATCGCGACGTTGTTCGGTTAATAACGAATCTTCCGACTCTCAGCTAGATTAATTTCCTTTTCTTTTCTTTTATTTACTATTTTATTATTAACATCTATTGGATTTCGTCAAAGGAAATCTACAAGAGTCATTCGTTTACCCGCACGATATATAATTTCAAAAGTAAAGGACTACAAGAAAGCCCATTATCTGTGGACTTGATCATTTAAATTTGCTATATTTTGAGATACTTTTAATGAGTTACAATCTGTAATGACCACAAATTTCCGCCCGTGTAAATAATGTCGAAAATGTTTTAATGAGTTTACTACAGCTAAAGTTTATAGTTCATAAGAATGATCTTTACTTCGATCTTTTGCCTTAACATAGCCCTAAACCCATTATAGCTAGCGTCAGTATGGAACTTAATAGGGTAATTAGAATCAAAGATAATTGATACGAGTTCTTTTGTTAGAACAGATATTACTTTTGGCGTATTTTCTCATGTTTATCTTGCAATGATATACCAGGCACTGATCCCACTTCTGATGTCGGAGTTGCATAATTGGGAGCATGGTCGTTTGAACCAGTATATATGTTGTCAGGCATTGTTGTTTTTATAAAATACAAACACTTACCAATTTTCCAATAGCACACTGAAAAATGCATTTTTCACAAACACGCACTAGTCTACAATAATACCCGGTGTCCCGCACTTTCACAATCAGTAATTACAATTAGTTCAACCTACGACACAGTGAGTTAGCTCCAGTTAACAATACAGATACAACACGAATAATACTAACAAATGCCATACCACGGTTATCTCATCAATAAACATAATTAATTATACTAGTCCAAAAGGGCTACCAACAATCCAAACACTATTTCCATGTGATGCTATTTTCATGTAACTTTCAGCAGAGTTCAGTTGATACTAATACGCAACTGCACGATACGGTCTGTACTCGGGTGCTGTCCTCTCAGAACTGACTGTCCTGCTTCCTTTTTGAAACTCCTCTCCCTTCCTTGATGTTTGTAAAAATATATTGGAAAGGGGTCATCCTATTACTACATCATATTTATGTACCATCTAAGGTATATCACAAAAATTGGTTTATTACATCCGTACCGTACAATTTGCGTCTAAGTAGAGGTCAAACATGCCCCCTTCAGCTGAACACTTACTATGTTAATTGATAAATCTTAAAGCAATTTATTGCACTTTTAGACAATTTATTTTATTCTAAGAATATATAAGTATTGATAATATCTAATTTCCGGACCTCTATGTCTGGAGGATTCTTCATACTGTAATAAAATAAACCTTTTCTTAAAAAATAGTTTCTTTGTACTTATAAATAAAAGTGTAAAACTGTAAACATATTATAAATGTAGAGAAATGTTCGAACAGGCGTATCCATAAATAAAAAAACACATTTATCCCTTTGATAAACGTACGATTCCGACATATATATATATATATATATATATATATATATATATATATATATATATATATATATATATATATATATATATATATATATATATATATATATATATATATATATATATATATATATATTGTCGTGACTTCAAATTTATCGGTGTTTAAAATAAATTCCAAAGTCCAACAATACCTTTATTGTCATCGGTCGCCAACTTGTTTTATTTTTAGTCAATAACAAGTAAATGACTTACTCGTTCCAACTTATTATTTTACCAGCGTTTCAACTTTTTGAATCCAAAATATTCTTATTGTTGTACTGACTTATTTGTTAAAAATAATAATCCAAAAATTCACTTAATTAAATTTTATTAATTTCAAACGTATTATTAACAGTATAATTTCTTGCCAAACATTAAATTTACATTACAAATTGTTACAAATTTATATGATTTTTTCTATTACAAATATGACAAATAATCAATATTAATAATATAATATAATAATAAATTTCATGAATCTGCAAAAATCCTTTAAAAGTAATATTTTATTTTATAAAGTAAATGACAGGAAATCGACTTTCGTCAATCCTCCCTTGTTAGAGAAAGGCTAGGGTCTGAAAGGTTTTAGGTCTTTCTTGGGCTTTCTTCTTGGGGTCATGGTTTGATAATCTGGTGATAAATTCTGACTCGGGATAATTGCATATTGATTTTCTTCTGGATATGGAGCGCTTGCCTGGAATGTTACCATTGGTTCGACTTTTCGTTTATTATTACATTGAAAATTTTGATGCAGGGTATAGTTGTGCAGCTATTGTTTTTTCCAGAGACACAACATAAGATGAGTGAGATGATTCCACATTTCCAAAGTCTGAATAATGAAATTAAAAATGCGGCGAGTTTAATCGAAAACCAGTTTGAAGTTGAGAAACTATGTCCAAGGAATTCTACTATGTTCTTGAATTTCTTCGTTTAGCTTTTGGTCCATTTCGATTAGTTTATCGTTATTGATGTGCAATTTTTCCAATGAATCGTACTGAAGTTGAATTGGTAGAATATGTTTTATGCGTTGAGTTTTGTTTCTACAAATTTTGCAGTATTCTAATTTTAAATTTGGAATGAAATCTGTGAAGTTTCTTGATAAGATAATTTTGTTTGTTGATATTTCCATAGTTTTTGACTTAGCTTGACATGATAATTTGACTTGATAATTTGACTGGATTTGAACTGAATAGTAACCATTGATTATCATGAATTTGTTGATATATTTCTTGTTTTGCGTAATATTTTATAACATTACATTCCATTGGCATCTTGTGAGTTGTAGTTTCAAATAGCTGTGTTTCACAATCTTCTGATGTGTGTTTGTATATGATTTGTTTTTTACATAAAAATTGGTTCTTTTGGTATTCTTTACAATCATCAAGAGTTTTTGACAATGAAGTATGCAATCGATCTTTGCTTGTGTGTAGAAAGGGTCTATTTATTTGCATGATTTGGTAGAGGTTATTTATCAAAGGATCTGGTTGTGGTAAAGGGTATATGTGGTAAAGTGTAAATTCGCCAAGTTGTACTAATGGAATTTTTATATTTATTATAAGAGTGTGTTTTAAGTTTAAGAGTTCTAAATCAATTATTTTGTAATAGTATTCAATATTACAGTATAAAGGTTCAAATGGTAAATTTAAATTTCTAGCATTTTGTAATTCTTTTATTAATGTTCGAGGGGGTAGTATGTCAAAATTAACTAAATTGTGTCTAGCTAATGTAATTGATTGTTCAAAGTTGTCAAGATGAGATTTGATTAAAGATAAACTTTCTTTCAATAAAATTTCGATTTGATTTAAAAGTAATATTTGTTTATTTTCTTCTATTGTATCTGTGTTACCGTTTGTTTTCAATGTTATTTCGTTCATTTTATTTTCAATTAGACGTAACTGTTCTTGAGTTTTATTTACTTGGGTTAAACTATCTGTTATGATTCTGACTTTGAAGAATTTTGTTTACATCATTTTGTTCTTTAACTGACTTATTGACATTGTTAAATAAAAATTCTGAATCTGTGGCATCTGGATTACCAGTGAGTTTATGCCATATGTTTCCTATTGCGTCAAACCATCCGTGTTCGTAACGAATTTCGCGTTTTTTGCGTTGGGTTTGGAAATAACTATTCTCTAAATCTTTAAACCTATCATAATATTCATTAGTTTCCAATTTAAATAGTTCAAATTTAATTAAGCAATTATGATTTTTGTTTTGATTAATGCATAATTTTCTTTGAGTTTCTAAATAATTGGGTAATGAATCTAATAAATTTTCTATAAAACTAATATTATAATAATGTACTAGGTTTAGGTAATTTTTTATAATTTTTGCTTCTCCAATGTGATTGAAGTAAACGCCGTTTGATTTAATTATCTCGACTTGTACCTGCTGTTGACCCGTCGTTAAGCGTATTAGCAGTATCAGTGAGAGGATCAGGATCATCTGAAAGGAAGATTTTCAGATGTTGAAAATGTATCCATCTATTTTTCCGTTTGTAAGTTGGGTCTAATAAAGCCACATGCTTTTCATCCCATGTTTTGAGAATGACATGAGGTCCTAAATATTTTTGTTGTAGTGATTTGTTTTTTGCGTTTCGATTCATCTCATCGCGTACTAACACTTTATCACCTTTTTTAAATGTAATATTAGGGTTGTTAATTTTTTGTTCTTTATTTTTATAATGGACTATATTTGTGCGCGCGTTTCTTCTTAATAAATCGATTTTATTTGACACGTTTTGAGCTAAGTGATCATCAGTAGGTAATTTAGTTTTACCACAAATTAGTTTAGCTTTTTCACCAAATACTAGTTCGTATGGGGTAAATTTTGTGTGTCTATTTTCGGTAGTATTATATGAATAAACTGCAAAGTTGACATAATAGTCCCAATCGTTTTGATTGTTATTAACATAGCTCCTAAAATATGATTTTAATTCTTGGTGGCTTCTTTCTATGCTACCATTAGATTCGGGATTGTAAGTAGTTTGTGTTTGATGGAGAGAAGTTTATTTATTTCTTTTATAGTTTGGTTTATGAAATTTGTACCATTGTCTGTAAGAATGGATGTAGGAAATCCATATTTGGTACAATGTTCCAATAATTTGATAGCTGTGAATTCTGCGTTGCTTTCCGGTATAGAATATGCATTCAGAAATTTTGTCAAATTGTCTTGTATTGTCAGAATGTATCGATTGTTGGCATCAGTAATTGGGAAAGGACCCATTACATCTAGTGCAATCATTTCATTGAATTTAGTAGCGGTATCCGTGATTACTTGAGAGGGTTTAGTATTACGAGGAATTTTATTCTTTTGACAGATTTCGCATGACTTAACATAATTTTCGACGTCGCGAGTTATTGTTTTCCAAAAGAATCTTTGCCTAAGTTTTTTAATTGTGTTTTTCACACCTTTATGACCTGCGAGTAGATCATCATGTGCTTCTTTTATTAATTTTTGTTGCTGTTCCTTATTTTTTATAATTTCTGTTTTAGAAATTATTTAGATTATATTAATTTCAATATCCGACTTTGAATAAAAGTAATAAATTAATTGTTTAAAACTATCTTCAGTTATATCAGGGTAAACTTGTGATAGATCGTAAACATATAACTGATCAGGTTTCGTAAGTTGAGTGTATTGAAATAATGTATAAAAACATTCGAATAAATTATTTGATGTAGTTTCTTCAATAAATGTTTCTTTACAGGGTAGCTCATAAATATTTTTATTTTCACGTATCAGAGTTTCAGTTTGATTTTTTAATAAATTAGCTGTTATATATGGCTTCAAAAAATATGAAAATTTATTATTATCTGATAAATCTACACTTATGGGTAAAATGAGATTATCGACATCTTCTAGAGGTAGGTTAACTTGATTATATATAATGGGTTCAACTAATTGTTCAATATATTCTCTGAAATTTTCGTACGTTTTAGTTTCTTGCAGATCGAGAATCTGTAGAACTGGTCTGGAAAGGTGATCCGCGTTTGTATTTATTATACCTGGCTTGTATAGCATTTCATAACTATATTCTTCGAGTTGTAACCGCCATCTTACAAGTTTTGAAGTGGGGTCTTTGCAATTCATAAGCCATTGAAGAGGTTTATGGTCGCATCGTATTTTAAATTTAGTGCCATAGAGATATGGTTTAAAGTATTTTGTAGCATTCACGACAGCTAAGAGCTCTTTTTCCGTAGTGGAGTAATTTTTCTCCGCATTGTTGAGAGTACGGCTATAATATGATGTAATAATATGCTATGGGTAAATCTTTTTTATCATACTGCTGACTTAAAATCCCTGAGATACCAATATTTGAGGCATCTGTAGTTAAAATAAATTGTTTAGAAAAATCAGGGTATTTTAAAATAGGTTCTTTAGTTAATAATGATTTAAATAAATTGAAAGATTTTTCGCATTCGTTTGTCCAGTTAAATTCAATTTCCTTATGAAGGAGATTTGTTAAAGGTTTTGCAATTTTTGTAAAATTTTCAATAAATTTCCTATAATAATTTATGAAACCTAAAAAGCGTTGAATATCTTTTACATTTTTTGGTGGTTTCATTTCTAATACGGCTTGAATTTTATTTTTACTGGGTTTTATCCCTTCACTCGTTAGTGTGTGTCCTAGATATTCGATTTCGTTTTTGAGGAATTCACACTTGTCGGGTTGAATTTTTAAATTATAAATTGATAGTGTATGTAACACATCGTTAAGATTTTGGTTATGTTCTTCTATGGATTTTCCGAAAATTATTATGTCATCGATATAGACTAAACATTTTTTATTTATAAGTTTTGAGAGGGCTAAGTTTACCATTCTTTGAAAAGTGGCTGGTGCATTTTTTAATCCAAAAGGCATACGATTAAATTCAAAATGACCACCGGGTATGGTAAATGCAGTTTTCATTTTATCCTCTTCCTTAATTTCGATTTGATGAAATCCACTACTTAAATCAATTGTACTGAAGTATTTAGCTCCGTTAAGATTATGCAAAATGTCCTCTATATTCGGTAATGGATATTTGTCCTCAATTATGACTTCGTTAAGCTTTCGATAATCAATAACTATACGCCATTTTTGAGTACCGGCAGCGTCAAGTTTTTTGGGGACCACCCAAATAGGAGATGAGAAAGGACTTTTACTTTCGCGTATTATGCCTTCAGACAGCATCTTTTGTGTTTGTTTTTGAACCTCTTGCTCGTGACATTTTGGAAAACGATAATTTTTTGTATAGATTGGAGTAGGGTCCGTTAGTTTTATATTATGTTTGAGAATAGTAGTAGTAGAAGTTAAATTATCATTTTCATTTAAAAATATTTTTGAATTTTCAAGACATATTTTTAAAATACAAATTTTTGAATTTGTGTTTAAATGATTTAGTCTAAGATTATTTAATAGTATATTGTGAAACAAGTGCGACAAGTTGTCGATTGCCCACGAAAGCGAAGTTGAACGCACGAGCGAAGCGAGTGCGGTCATTCGCTTGAGTGGGCAATCGACAACGTCGCACGAGTTGCACATACTATTTTGTATTACAAATGCGGTGATATATGTAAGTACAAAATTGGGGTCCAGGGGCGAAGCCCCGGCGGGGGGTTGGGGGGGCGGAGCCCCCCCAGTCCCTCAAAACAAATAAAAAGTTTTAAAAGAAGAAAAAAATATATTTTAAACAATAAATAAAAATTAATTAATATTAATAAACAAAAAATAAATTTTTTCAATTTTTTAAAAGGACGAAGCCTTTTCGGACCAGAAATAATAGCTGAAAAATTAAGCATTCAAAAAAGTATCAATTAATTACAAATAAATATAAATTTATTTGATCAGAACAAAAAATAACAAGAACAACAACAGCAACATAAATAAGTTACTTTTTTTCAGTGTCATTTAAAAGAACTGTAATGTTTGTGCAGTTCGTAAATGTAATATTCAAATTCATGGCGTTTTTAGATGAAACCTGCTCTAAAATTTCGGATCTTTCATTTTCTTGATGCATCACAGTGATGTTCATCGGTTCTTCAGAAGTTTTTCCAAAAATTGGATTGTTTGAGTCTGAATGTTCGCGTGAAGTAGATGGTCTCGATGATATGGCATGTGCAATTTGCTCACCAATCCGTTTTTTATTACCTACTGAGTCTTCCACGTAACTTTCAGCAACGGGATTGGATTTCCATCCTCCGTGCCTTTTTATTGTAAGAAGATCAGCACCAGAATCCGCTAACAAAGTAGCTGATGTTCTTCTAAAAGTATGGCCTGTGTAAGACTCCGGGTTTGCTAAATTCAAATATTTCGCTACTATTTTTGGCATGCTACCGAACGTATTAATGCCAATATTTTGCCTCGTACACCTGCCGTTCCGATAACCCACGAAGAATCTTTTGGTAGCTAAGTTTGTTGGGCGTGAAGAAGAGTATTTTTTATAAGTTTGATAAAACGCATCCGTCACGACAAAAGATCTTGCTTTGCCGGTTTTAGTTTTTGGAATTTTCACCAACAACATGTCACCTTTGTCGATTATATTGTCCACTGTTAAATCACAAAGTTCATGACGCCTGCACGCACCTTGAACCCCAAAAATCAAAGCCACCTAAAAAATAAAATAAGTATGAAGTATGTTTATGTATTTATTAATTCAATAATAAAGAGTGATCAAAAGTATTAAAAATAACTAACCTTAATTGCCAAGAATTGATTATCAGGAGCTTGGTTCAAAAATTGATTTATTTGCTCAGCGTCTAATGTTTCAGCTTTTTTTGGTTTAAAACCTTTATTTTGCTGCTTTAAAAAAGCGATCAAACCCGAATAATTATAAATATTAATTTTGTGTTTGATGTCAATCATACTTCGCAACATTGAGTAAGTGGCCCACAAAGTTGACGGTAATTTGGTTTCGGCAAGTTCACTAAAATAAGTCAGAAGAATGGGTTCAGAAAAGCTCTTGACCTTTTTATTTCTTCGCCATTCCATAAACTTATTGTAAGCCGCTTCATATTTGGGTCTCGATACTTGAGGAACTAAATTATTTCTTACTTCATCGGCTTTTTTCAGGATTTCAGGTGGTGTGGATTCGTCGCTCGAACTTTCTGGAGTTTCCGGTATTACAATATTCATTTTTAAACTAATTTTAATTTAATTACAATTTTATTTATTAAATTAAACTGTCAGACGCGTCAACCTCAATTCAGTTTTAATATGTCGATTGTGTTTTTTTTTGTTAATAACCCATTCAGTTTTAATATGTCGATTGTGTTTTTTTTTGTTATTATTTTTTTAATTTTAGCAATTTTATCTAAATTTGCGTGTGCCAAGAATAATTTACGTGCGACAAGTAAACTTGTCGCACTCAAATAACAGTTTTATTTATGAAAAAACTCACGCGTAATTTTAAAATGGGCAAACGGTTCTTTTTCAAACGTAACAGCGAGCGTCAAGATACTACTTTTCCCGCATGAGTAATACAAAATATATTTTTGTTTTTCTAAGTCCAAAGTAATATTTACTTGTGGTATTTTATAAAATTTTTTGAAATTGATTAAATTACTTGGATTAAAAGTTGCTTCGTAATGAGTTAAAAAGTCAATTCCAAGTATACCATCAGTAGGTAAACTGAATTTATTATCAACTACTTGAAATTTAAATGGAAAATAAAATGAATCTTTTATCAAATTAATATTTGATGTACCTAGTGTAGAAATAGTAGTTTTTTCAATTCCGGATAGTGGAATTTTTTCATTTTTGTCGATATTTTTTGCAAGTGTATTTTTTATAAGTGACACAGATGCGCCTGTATCAATTAAAAATGAATAAACATGGTTATCGACTGTAAAATTTAATTTAGTTAATCTGATTGATTGGTAACGTTGTAAATTGAGCTTCTTGTAGATCCAACTCTGTGCTCTCCAGGTTGGATTGATATGAGTTTAAAGAAGTTTCTAAATTTGTGTCATTTATAATTTGATTTTGTTGTCGAGGCGGAGGCTGTGCCCGCAAACTATCGTTATATCTTTTTCTATGGCATTCTTCGATTGTATGCCCGCGATATTTACAATATGCGCATTTTTTTGAATTAGAATGATTATTAGAATAATTATTATTGTATTGTTGTGAATTACTATTAAATTGTGAATTATTATTAAATTGTTTAGAATAATTAGATGAATCAGCTTGATTAATCTGAATTTGTTTTCTATGACAATCTTTAGTATTGTGAGTTTTATTTTTGCATGTCTTGCAATATTTTTCAATACTATTATACGTTTTTAATAAATTTAATTCTTTAAACCTACATTCATACATTTGTGCTGTGGGTAAAATTTCTTCTATAGAGTCGAATGTTTTATCCATTAAATGCTATTTGTGAATTCATGTTTACTAAAAATTTATTTGCTAAAGATTTATCGGTATGTTTTTTGACAGCGTCATAAGAGATAGTATCAGTATGTTCCCGTAAAACTTTTAAATATTCTAATCTAAGTAAATTGAATTTTTCAAAATAACTTTGAATTGGTTCATTTAATTGTTGCTTGCAATTATTTATGTCGTTTTCGATTAAATATTGTGAGCGAATTTTAATATTATATTTACGTTTAATAATTGATTGAATTGTTTTTAAATCAATTGTTGAAATCTCATCTTGCACTTCGATAGGTAATTTGTTAAATGCGAACATGAGTATTTCGTTTTGTAGGTAATGGGGTGCTACGCGTAATGTATTCCCTAATTGTGATATAAAATGAAGAGATCCTTGATATGTGTTAACAAATGGATCAATCCATTGGGTGTAATTGAATGTTGGCATACGTCTGTAATTTGAGGAGGTCGTACTCGAATGACTTTCATTTGAACGATGTTCATCGTCTGTCATTTCAGGTGCGCCCTGAAAATCTTCTTCCTCTTTTTTAATTAAAAAGTTAATTTTAGAAAATTGTTCAGTTATGTCAGGATAAGAACTGGAATGGTTCAAAAGTAAATGTTCAGTAACAGGAATAGATCGATCGCTACTTACAGTTGAGTTGCTGTTGATTGATTCCCTTGAACTGTATGAAACTTGGTTTTTCTCTAGGTTGAATTTAGACACGTGTTTCTGTTGCTGATGGTTCCACGAATTTCTTCTAGTTGTCCATCCAATCTTCAAAACACTTGATTTAACACCTGGCAATTGTGATGTGTCCTGTCACGGTCGCCAATTTTTGTCGTGACTTCAAATTTATCGGTGTTTAAAATAATTTCCAAAGTCCAACAATACCTTTATTGTCATCGGTCGCCAACTTGTTTTATTTTTAGTCAATAACAAGTAAATGACTTACTCGTTCCAACTTATTATTTTACCAGCGTTTCAACTTTAATTTACTTAATACCTCTTTGAATCCAAAATATTCTTATTGTTGTACTGACTTATTTGTTAAAAATAATAATCCAAAAATTCACTTAATTAATTTTTATTAATTTCAAACGTATTATTAACAGTATAATTTCTTGCCAAACATTAAATTTACATTACAAATTGTTCCAAATTTATATGATTTTTTCTATTACAAATATGACAAATAATCAATATTAATAATATAATATAATAATAAATTTCATGAATCTGCAAAAATCCTTTAAAAGTAATATTTTATTTTATAAAGTAAATGACAGGAAATCGACTTCCGTCAATATATATATATATATATATATATATATATATATATATATATATATATATATATATATATATATATATTGACGGAAGTCGATTTCCTGTCATTTACTTTATAAAATAATTAAAATAATATATATATATATATATATATATATATATATATATATATATATATATATATATTATATATATATATATTATTATATATATATATATATATATATATATATATATATATTACATAAGAAGATTTTTTCGTTTTTGGTAATGTTTACTTCTGTGGCGATTGTTTGTAGATGTGTATTAATATCAATTTTTTTAGTGTAGAGATTTGTGGATGAATGTGGTTACCCCTCCCGATGCTATATTTCCATCTAGGTAGTCATGTCTGTAGCAATTGTAGTTGGTTAAGTTTTACTTGTGTTTGTCTAAAAATAGGGTTTCTTGTAGCCATAAAATTTTGGTTTGGAATCTAGTAAGTATTTGTTTTATTTCTGTTAGTCTTTTATCGCATCCAATTCGTGACCTTTGAGCCAATGGCTCAGTAATACTTATAAATTTGGTACATTATTTTTATTTTTTTGTTCAACTAAATTTTCCAAGTGTAGACTAGTAAGTTTTCTCAGAATTTTCTTTTAAAGTAGCCATTAACGTTCCATTGTATTATAAAATTATTCATGTTTTGGTGTGTAATGTTAATTGGTGTCGCTATCTGATTCTTCTAAGTTAGAGTTTTTTTGTAAGTTGTTTTGATAGACTGTCATTAAATAAATTGTATATGTTGTTAAACATATGTATCAGATTGCCAGTTGAGTCCGTGTATTTATTAATGATAGAAGTAATGTTTTGTTTTCCATATGTTTCAGCTAAGAAGTTTTTTATTTGGTCGAAATTTAGAATATATTTCTCGGGTTCAGCTTTGATATTTTCTTTGACGTTTTCTATTAGTTGGATAAGTGTTGGTTTTTGTTTACTAAATTTTTTTTCATTAAAGTTTTGGGGATAAGCATTGGATGTGGGAGGAATTAAATCCTTATCTTGGTGGTGAATTTCAGTTTTATTTGGTTTTTTGGTTATATTGTCAATTTCTGACTCTTGGGAGCTACTATTTTTGTTGCGTGATCTCTTTTTTGGTACTTTATTTTGGTCTTTATCATTGATGAGTTGATTTTCTGGCTGGGCTATTGTGGATGTAGATGATATTGATTTTTGAATGTCAGATACTGCGGGGATTATGTTAGAGTCTGATATATTTGTTGATTTGTTGTGTTTAGATTTATATTTTGTTTTGTGTTTGAAGTTGGGTTTATATTTGAATTAGTGTTTAGATTTGGTATTGTGTTTGTGTGTTGTTGTGTATTTATTCCTGGATTATTTGTGTTATTTGTTTCCGTTTGTAAATTATTACTTGCAGTTTGAGTATATGTATTTGCAGGGCGGTCTTCATAATTGACTTCTATTGATTCAGGGATTTCAGGATGTTCTGCATTAATGAATATAAAGCGTTTAAATGTATGAATATGTAAGATATTCGGATTGCTGAAACCTGCAGAGATATTGGATATGTTGGAAAGAGATTTTATCCCTAGTGATTCAAGATTATAATGATGTTGTTCGGCACAGTAGGTAGGACCCAAAGAACCAAACGATGAAAATGGGTGAGATAATTTTTAATTGTAATTATTGTGTCATTTATTTTAATTTTTTATATTTTTGGTTATATAATTCGCGTCTTGTTTAGAATTTAGATATATACAAACTCGGTTTCCTGAAATTCTTGATATGTACAATATTTTGTAAGGGTTGATATGTTGAATTAGTGCGTTTATATATTCTTCTAATGGTATTTTATCAAGTACATTCATTCAATGGCCTGATCTTTTTCGGAAAATGAGGGGGTGGTATTTTTTGATACGGTCCTGGCATATGTTATTTTATTTTGTGGTGTTGTTTGATGATTATTAATTGTTGATGTATGTTGGGTGGTTGTTTGGGTAAGGTGATGATACAATGATATTTGACAATTAAAGATTCAGACACATTTGTTTGTCTGCTCACCATAGGTGGGTAGATTTTGTTAGTTGAAGTAACTCTAATATGTTAGTTATTCACTTCACATGTAAAAAATATGTTTTTAATAGTTTTAAAAAAATTGGATAGTTATGTCACTTAGATTTATATATTTTTTCACTAATAGATGTTTATTCTATCACGTTTAAACTAGGCTGCTTTCATCTTTAATAATATTCAATAAGGTCTTTGAATCGCCCTTTGAAAAACTTACTCTTGCGGATAAAAATTGTCTCTTGGACGCCTCAACAACCTTGTTGTACAATTTTGAAAATTTATTTAGTTTTCTTTTTATTTCAGTGTTATGCGCAACTTTTGCTAAAAATCTTAAATCACTCATGGTTTGAGTAGATTTTCTAATACCCGGCGTTATCCAGTCGGGCCTACTATATTTAGATTTTTTTGACTTCCTGATTGGACAACTAGAATTGATGCAACCAAGAAACACATCCAAACAATGATTATACTTCTCATTCACGGTTTGAGCCTCATGCACCGAATGCCAGTCCTATTTCTTAACATTGTTCTGACAGTGCTGACATATTTTCAACACTCTTATCATGCTTTAAAAAGACATCAGTTCTATTACATGTAAGAACATCGTTATTCATTCTAAAATTAATCAATTCGTAGTCAGAAAAGTTACAGGGACATACACTGACCACAAAATCATTCTTGTTTGTAATGATGTACTAATGAAGCTGCTGATTGGGACGTAATTCGAGTTGCCTCTTTTACTGCTAATTTAGCACCAAATGATTTTACAATGTTAAGAAATGATTTATAGATTTCATTTTCATTCAATAAATCAATATAAAGTCACCTGCTAGAATGAATTTTTTTTTCTTTCCACAACTTTTCTAAACAAAAATCCAATTTCGTCAAAAAATCCTCAACATTCCTGAAGGAGATCTATAAATGCAGATTATTATAATATGACACTTCTTACAAACAACCTCGATTCCACAACTTTGGACGCCATTCTATAAGAACTTGCAACTATTTCATAATTATTTACTTTTATCGCATCCAATTCGTGACCTTTGAGCCAATGGCTCAGTAATACTTATAAATTTGGTACATTATTTTTATTTTTTTGTTCAACTAAATTTTCCAAGTGTAGACTAGTAAATTTTCTCAGAAAATTATGACCAAGTGTCATTCGATTCGTAATTGCATCTAGAAAGTTTTTGAAAAAGTTGAAGTCCGGCGTAAAAAAAATTGCAAAAGTTATAAACAATTTAGTAAAAAAAAAGAGGAGGTTTCATTTTTTGTAAATATCTCAAAACTATTTTAGATATCGGAATATAAAAAAATGGAAAATCAAAATTTTTAGATGAACTTGAAATCTCATTGTGATAATCTACAAAGTTATTGTTATGGAGCAACCGTTTTGTAACATTGTCTAGTCTGGCCTTAGCAACAGTGTAGTTACTTGTCGGTCTGTCAAATTGAGTGAACCAGGGTAAAGATACACAATATCTACCCTCATCATTTAGTTTTACCGTTTCTGTAAAATTTTTTAATACGGAATCATGGTGTTGTTTTGTGTCTAATTCTTGGCTAGGGTCTTTAATGCCTATCGTTTCTAAATCCCAAAATATACATTCCGTTGTAATATTTTTTAAACATAAGCTACGTATCGTGATATTAGACATTGAGTTGACTGCATAATGTCCCATGATGGTACAGCCCAAGAGCGTTTCCATATAAAATAGTTCATTCTTGACATTATATGTGTTTCCAGTTACCTAAGACTATATCAATAGACGTATTAGAATCAAAATCTGACAAAGTAATGTTTTTCTTTTTTAGTTCTTTAAAAATTGTTTCATCATTAAAAGTAGAAACAAAATTGCAAATTGTGGATTGACCCAAGACTTTAACCTTGACTTCAGAATTATTTTTACAGTTTTTATAAAGTAAGCTCAAATTCATCGTGGATCTCTTTCGACTCCACTCCTCCAAAAAGCCTATGTTTTAAAATATTATGACCATGTGAAACAAGTTTTAAATCACAAGCTAGCTTATTAGTAATGTATGGCCTCATAGAGCCAGTTTCAAGTAATACTCTCACCCTTTTTAAATTATATTACCTATTTTAACATGTACAAATCTTAATGTAAAACTATATCATTATTACAAATCATAGAATTAGTGGTACCAGATTTATTTTCGAGCTACTAGACTGATGAGCAAGCAAATCTGGGCACATTAAAGTGCAATGTTTTCTATTGCAGAGTAAACATTGTACAAAATTTCTACATGATTTAGCCAGATGTTTACCTTTAAAACAAATATAACATAAACCTGACTTCCTAATTATTTCTTTTTTATCACATAATGTCATTTTTAAAGCTTTGAAACAGTCATTACTATTGTGGCTTTTATTACAAAATATACAGCAATTTCTTTGAGATTTGTCCTGTCCTGAAATACTGAGTAGCTCAGTTGCAGTTGAAATTTTTGGCTTATTAGTCTTTTCTGGTGTACCTTCATGCTTTGGGATGTCAGCTGCTTTGTATGAACCCTCCGCAAAACCACTGCGGGCTCTTAGCAGTCTTTCTTCTCCTTCTACCTCTCTCCTGACATATTTAAGCAACTGGTTCAGATCTTCCTCCCTCAGTATCTTGCTTTTCTAAGTTAGCTCTTTCCCAAGCTTTCAAGGTGTCTTCAAGGAGTGCAGACTCCACCAACCGAAACAGCATGGAAGCAAACTTATCGCTTGTTACGTTCAGAGTTTTTAATGACCTCATTTGAGTTTCAAGTTTATCGTATAAGGCCGCTAATTTTAATTTTTTGCCCGGGGCTTGATTTAGAACAATGTTGACGAGATCTATAAAATAAATTTGTATTAGTACATTGTCTTTGGCCGCCTGTAGCAGTTACTGAAATTTGTCATCGTTATCCATATTTTCGTCTTCGTGTATCTTTTTAAACTGTCACCAAAAGAACTAACCAACTTCTGGGATCTCCGTTAAATTTTTTTAATTCAATTTCGGCAACTTAAAATTTCTTTTGGCTACGGATCTGCTGACTGAACAATTATTATCATCGCCTTGATCTATGCCTGTAATATTGCTATTGAAATAGTTTAATTACCTGTGCTTTATTTCAATAAACTGATTTCTCCTTCTTTAAATTTATCACTGTCACGGTCGCCATTTGTTGGGATAATTAACACTTGAATAGTTTTAATAACAGTACTTTAAAAAATATAACTGTTAAAGAAAGAAACTTAAATGAGAACAATCCAGAATTTATAAATTTTATTGCTCACAAAAAAACACGTGTTAACTTTTCAATATAAAAGTTGCTAATGGCCATATTGCCTTTTTGATTTCTATATTAAACGAATTTTACAACACAAATACACAAATATTAAAATAATTTCAACTAATTTAGGTATCGAATGTCTGCTATGTACTCCGTTACAAAAACAAGTAAAATTAAAAAATTATCAATGATGGCAAAACAAAAGTGTTTGTTAAGAAAATAAAAAATAGATTATCCAACATCGAATTTATAGTAAAAATACTTACTTGTTTTTTTGAGATTCAATTTCAGTCGTTAATTTTTTTTCTAATTTTATAGACTCCTGACAACTTTCAGTGGCGACTGTTTTGAATGCTCTGATATCAACTCTTGGTACTTACGAATCAAAGATACAGTCATATGGGCAATATTTTGAGCTGAAAGAATTGTTTTTATATGAGATTCACCAATCCCTGCATCGATTAAAGCTAAAAATAAATCATAAAATTTAATAATGACATACTTACCTATAGCTAGTTTCAAATTTACATCATAGAGTTGAGGATTTTCTAAATGATGTTTGTTACTGTATGAACATCGTAATGTTTATTAAATTTCAAAGATTTTACGAAAAAAATATGTGACAAACCAAAGTGTCTTTCCTTGATTTCAAAGAGATAAAGGAATGTCACATTTTTTACACCACAGTTCTATACCGAAAGTTTTTATTTCAACAATTCAGCGACCCCAGTCGTCGAACTTTTTATTAGAATTAAATTTATTATAAGTAGCCTCCCATTTTCCTCTTACACTTGTTTAATAAAACGTGTTTTGAATTTACCAAAAGCTGCTCGGGTGTTGTTCTGGTGAATCGGTGACATGTTTACAAATAAACCGACTTTTCAGGTATGTACTCTAGCGGTGTTGCCAAACTAATACTAGCAATTTAAGGTGCTATATTTTTTATTAGTCAATTAAATGATAACAATTGTTTAATGATAAAATTTTGAAGTGAAATATAATTTCATATATATTTTTTATATGGTTAAAAAAATCATTAAGAATATTTTTTTAAAGAAATTTTTTATATTACGGTGGTACTAGAATCTCCTTAATATAAATGAACAATATATCTTAAACAGAAATATAAGAAAAAGGGGAAAATTGGTTAAAGGATATGAAGAGATAAAATATAATTTAACAAGAAGTAATTTATTATTTACACATAAAAGTATAACAAATTACACATTATAAAAGCTATTGATGTTTAAATAATACCAGTTTTGTGTATTTTTGTCTGATAAAAATATCCTTTTCACACATTTTCTTTGCTGTGTATTTAAATATAACTCGATAACATATTTATTTATATATTTTGTTTATATTATTTATATATATTTATATATGTATTTATATCAAATTAATATATTGTAATAATTCTGTATGACACTATTTACACCGTTTAAACGGTATCACAAATAAAGAAAATTATTATTATTATTATATGTATATAATTTACAATCTTATTAGTTTTGATTTAGGTTCAATCAATAAGAATCCATCTTTATTTGATTGTTAAACCATTTTCATTTATTTGTTACTTTTGTTCCAATGTTTATTTTTTTTATCTAGTTTTACACACAAAACAAAAAGATTGATTGATTCCTATTGAATTATTGAACAAAACAAACTTTTTATTATATGTAGATCAATTTTATTCTAAATACCTTTCCACTCTTATCTTTGAAAATTGATTTTTTAAATTGGGGATGTTAATTCTTAACTAAAATAGACTTGATTAATTCTTTCCAAGTTTTTATATTATTTTATTTTCTCGTCAACTGGATCCATCTGTGAAAATCAACAATGATTATGTTGTGATGAAAATTATTGAGATTAATTTTTTTGATCCAACACACATTTTAATAGAAAAATATTAAGTAAAATATTATGCAAAATATTTAACAAATCAATATTTTTCTCCTTGCAAAAAGAAGGAGTTTTTTTTTGAAAGTACTAAAAGAAAATAATGTAGCTCGATTTATTTTTTTTCTTAAACTAAGTTTTTTTTTTAAGTCGAAAAATGATAATAAGATTAATAAGATAATAAAGATAATAAGATGCTTTTGATTTAAAGTTTTCTATTTTTGAAAAAAAAATCAAAAATTGAGAAAATATTATTACATATAATTTAATTTAAAAAAATTCAAAATTATACAAATTGAATGTTTTTAAATAACATAAACAGATCACAAATAAATAATTTTGTAAAAACAAGACAATTTTTGTAAACAGAAATAAGCTAGCTTACAGTAATGAATGTATAATAAAATTTGTGTATAGATTTTGAATTGACACTGGCCGTGATCATTAAGTCACTGCTTGAATATCAACCAAGCGGGGTATGACTATGGGTCAAACCCAAGGAGAGGTATAATTTTTAATTAATTTTATAAATAGTCTGAACACTCCGACTACGGCCATGGGTGTTGATATACTAAAATATTCTAGAAGCCTCCATGCAAAAATATATTGTCAAAAACAAAATATTTATTCAAAAAAACAATCATATTCTAGAACGACCCATGGTGGGTATATAAACCGTGACCAGTGTCGATTCAAATGAGTTTTAAATCGGCCATTGTGCGATTCGTTCAGTTTTTAAATCGATCATTGTGCGATTAGTATCAGAGTTTTAATATCGACTATTGTCTGTCAGTATCAAAGTTGAAATCAAGTATTGTCTGTTAGTTCAAAGTATAAAATTCGTGTTCAATCCAGATCAAGTTAAAGTTGGAATTTGTACAAGTAATTTGATCAAGTAATTCGAAGTTTAACATTGTGTGAAAAAGAATTAAAATAATTGTTGAAAAAGAAATTGGATAATAATTTTTTTTTAAAGCAATAAAATCAGGTTTTTTTTTGTTTCGTAAAAACTTGTGTTTAATTTAATTTCTTTTTCTTTTCTTTAAACAAAAACGTGCGTGTGGTTCCAATTACAAAATATTTAGTAATATCGTTTACTAATATATTTTTTTTGTTTTTGTCGAGTATCGGAATCATTGCAGGTTCGGGCAGCGCTCCTTTGAGGATAAAGAGAGCCAGGATACCGCGACAAGTGGCGACCGTGACAGGACCAGGAGACGCACGGAAGAAGAAAGGAATTACAATGGCAAGCCGCAGCATTCCCATGCCACGTCTGCGTGAGATGATGGAGGCAGAAGGGCTGGACAGCACTGGCACTAGAGAGGTCTTACAAGCAAGATGGGAGGAGCACCAATCTAGGCAACAAGGAACACCGACTACAAGGACTCAAGGACCAGCCAACCCTACATCGGAACGACAAAGAAGTTTGGTATCAGACCCGGAGGAGCCAATTGCATCAACAATGGAAAAGATGTTCGCGGCTATGATGTCAAACTTCAAAAATTTGGATGAAAGAATGGGTGATCGACTCAAAGGATCCGAAGAACGGATGGATGAGCGACTTGGAAGTCGACTTCAAGAGTCCGAAGAGAGGATGAGCAACCAACTTCAAGAGTCCGAAGAGAGGATGAAAAATCGATTACAGGAATCTGAAGAAAGAGTGGGCGAACAGACATTAAGTATAATGCAACAAGTCCAACAAGAGCTGAAAGAGGACTTGTCGGAGCGAATGGAGAACATAAGAGAAGTGTGCGTACGACGTATCAGCCAAATAAGCACTGACGTCGAGGCTGTGAAAGCTGAGATCACGAACATCCAAGCCGATGTCGCTGTAACCCGCACACAAATCGATGGCTTTAAAAGCAACGTAACCACACGACTTGATGGCATGGAAACGAAAATGAATGAACAATACAATAAAGTCGTGGATGACATCATACGGATCGAAGAGCGGCAGACACAACAACTGCGCGACATGCGTATTGATCCGCAAGAAGTTAATACAATCATTCGCTCCGCCACATTGGACACAACGACGCTTCTGTCCATCATGCCGGAGTTCAGTGGTAGACCGGCCGAAGATCCAGTAGTTTTTTTGAAAAGAGCAACGACATTACTACGACAAACGCATCTGCCCTTAGACTGTTGGATTGATATGGTCACAAAAAAATTAACAGGACCAGCCAGAGATTGGGCATTGATGAATCGTGGGTTGGGCTACACCTTCGATGAGTGGAAATGGCAACTGGAGAGTTTCTTCAACAGTATAGGAAGGAAAGCCAAAGCCGAACTGGAATTGATGACCGTTTCCCAACCCACAGGATTGAAGACAGAAGCGTTCGTCAACATGAAGGTGCAGCTGTTCAGAAGAGTGCACGCCGATAGGAACATTGATGACGTGGTGCCCATAATATTGAATTTACTACGCGACAATGTACGACCGCTGGTGAAGATTTCGAATCCAAAGTCATTAGATGAGCTACGTATAACCGTTAGAACTCTGGATGAAGAGCCAGCGAGGAATCGGCAAGAACCACCAGCAAGAGCACCACCACCACCACGTCTAAGCAGTCCAGGCACGTGCTTCGTATGCCACCAAGCGGGGCACATAAGTCGAAACTGTCCCAGAAGGGGACAACGAAATAGTCCTGGGCCGTCGGGAAACTAATTCCAGGATCAATGAAGGAGGAAATTGGTTCTGGGGTACACATTAACCTCCACAAAAACGCACAACATCGGCGTGAACACCAACAATTACCGGTTCATTTGACAACAATGGAGACCAAGAACTCACACCAGAATGGGCCAATTGTGGAAGTTGATGTGCGTGGAAGATCAATATTGGCACTGATCGATAGTCAAGCATCACACAATTTCATAAGTGAAGAATTGGCAAGAAGTATTGGTAAATGGCACCCTGTCAGAGATAGTACAGGGAGTGGAGCCACATGCAATAATACTTTCAGAATTCTTGAGAAAATGTGCATGGATGTGATGATATCAAGAATGAAGTTCAATGTTGAAGTAATGGTTGTACCTGGCCTACGGAACCATTTGATACTTGGTCACGAGTTTTTAACAAACAATGGTGTGAGCATCGATTACCAGAGTGGTATAATTTACTTGGGGTGTGATAAGAGAGTCCGCATTGCATGGAGAAAACCAGATGGAGCCCATAGAGAAGTGGCAAAAATTAACAAGGCATTGGACGAGTTACAAATAAAACTCCTTGAGAACCAAGAGCAGTTAAAAGATGTCATTCGGCGACATCCCAGCGTTTTCGGCAAAGTTGGAAGAACAAAAACGATCACACACAAGATCGAGATTACGAAGAATTCCCCCATTAAATTACGACCATACCCGTACAACAAGGAGAAGCAACGGGTATTAGAAGAGATGATTGAAGAGATGGAAGGCGATGGCATTATAGAACCATCCACATCGCCTTGGGCCGCACCCGTCGTATTGCCGAAGAAGAAAGATGGTACTTTTCGATTATGCGTCGATTACAGAAAATTGAACGATATCACAAAAAGCAATGCGTTTCCGATTCCAGATCTGCAAGAGATGTTGAGAAAAGTCAATGGAGCAAAAATGTTTTCTACATTGGATCTACAGACTGGTTATTGGCAAATTGAGATGGAGCCACAATCGAAAGAGTACACAGCATTTACCACCCCAAGAGGTCTCTATCAATTTCGCGTCATGCCGTTTGGATTGAAGAATGCGCCAGCTACGTTCCAGAGTTTAATGAACGAAGTACTATCTGGATACGTCGAAGATTTCTGTCAAGTTTACCTGGATGACATATTAATCTACAGTCGATCAGTCAAGGAACATTTACACCACCTGTATCTTGTACTTGAAAGACTAGAACAACATGGATTAACTTGTAAACCAAGCAAATGTGTCATTGGCAGCAACAAAGTCAAATACCTGGGACATATTTTGAGCAAAGACGGCATTGACAGAGAGGAAGAGAAGAACGAAGCTATCAGCAATCACCCAGTACCAAGAACAAGAAGACAATTACGACAATTTTTGGGATTATGTGGTTGGTACAGGAGCTTCGTGAAAAACTACGAAGATATAGCTGCACCTTTAAGCGAAATGCTCAAGAAGAACATAAAGTGGCGCTGGCTAACATTGCATCAGAAGGCGTTCGAAAATCTGAAATCATCGATTGTGAATGCACCGAAACTAGCACATCCAGATTTTAAGAAGACGTTTTGTTTAAACACGGATGCTAGTGACGTCGGATTGGGTGCAATATTATTTCAAATGGAAGATGATGGCAAAACAAGACGAATAATAAACTACGCCAGCAAGAAACTTGGACCCACAGAAAGAAAATACGCCCTGACAGAAAAGGAATGTCTCTCGATAATCTGGGCATTGAGGAAGTTTCGAGGATATCTTGAAGGAAGACATTTTAAATTATACACAGATCATGCAGAGCTCCAATGGCTGAACAAAACTAAAGATAGTCGAGCAAAATTGACAAGATGGGCATTAGCATTGGGAGCCTATGATTATGAAATAATTCACGTCCCCGGAAAAGATAATCAAGCCGCCGACTCCTTGTCCAGGCAACCACAGGGCAAGGCTGAAGATGAAGAAGTGGAGGACATTCCAGAGTGGGTGATTGAAAAGAGGGCAAAAACACCAATAACCCTCAACGTTATTGAAGTGGAAACACCCACACTCGACGATATTCGACGATGGCAGGATGAAGATCGTGATGTGACTGCCATCAGAAGATACATCGTTGATAACACAAGTCCACTGAGAAGCAATCTACGTCGACGAATGGACAGAACAAGAGCTAATTACACCGTAGCTGATGGGATCCTCTGGTACCATAGTCAACAGATGGTACAAGAAGTGCCAGTGGTTCCCGAAGAACGCCGACTTGGTTTTCTGAGAAGATATCACGATAGTGATGAAGCAGCACACCCTGGATGGAGAGAAACGTATCGTCAGATCCGTAACCGCGTGTATTGGTATGGGATGCAAGATGACATACGCAGATATGTAAAAGGGTGTGACACGTGTGCTAGAGTAAAGCCACTGAATAAGAAACCAAGTACAGCAATGAGAAGTCGAAGACCTACTTCACCATGGGAGGTAGTCAGCATCGACTTGATGGGTCCATACCCACGCACATCACGTGGAAAGACGAATATATTGGTCGTGACTGATCTTTTCACTAGATGGATCGAAGCATTTCCATTGGGGGCCACGTCGACCTCGAAGATAGCACAAGTACTCAAAGACGAAGTATTCAGTCGATATGGTTATCCGAGAGCAGTACTTAGTGATAATGGTCCCCAGTTCAGATCGAAAGAATGGAAAGCAGTGAACAGAGATTGGAACACAGAGATATGGACAACACCAATATACCATCCACGAGCCAACCCCACGGAAAGACAGAACCAGGAGTTGAAGAAGTTGTTGCGATTACATTTATTGGAGCAAGCACACAAGAATTGGGACCAACAATTACACAAGTCCTTATTTGCAATACGCAACAGAGCAAACAGAACAACTGGTTTTTCGCCTGCCCGATTGTTACTGGGGGCAGAAATGAAGAAGCCTGGGGATTGGCAAATTCAAGTCGAAGAAGAGCCTCAAGAAATTCAAGATTGGGCCAATGAGAGAGGCCAAGAACGTCAACAGAATGTTGAGATAGCTCGGCAAACAATATTGACCAATGCCGAAGAAAATGACCAAGTGGAAACGGGACTCAGTTATCAACCAGGAGAGTCCGTCTGGATGCGCAACCAAGTGCTCAGCAGTCAGGTGGAGGGTGTCCATAGTGGATTGGCACCGAAGTGGAAAGGGCCTTACAGAGTGCTGAGGAGTTTACCAGCTGGAATATGTGTTGTGGATACAGTGCCTCCCACTAAAATACATGGAGGTCTCTTGAAGCCGGCCAGTGCAAGGACCGCCGCCAATGGGAACCTGGGAAGATTGAGTGTGGGGAACGAGGTGTTCGGCCAACTACTTCCAGATCGATTGGGGGGTCAAAGGCATGGAGGTGATGGAAGATGACGGGATGTACCAAGTGTGGACGAGCCAGAGGCCAGAGCATTAGAGCCAGGGTACAACTTGCGGCCCAGGCGACCGGCAGTCAACAACAGGCGCCGTTGAAGAGTGAAGAACTAATGTGTACGTACAATTTTAAGTTTTGCTAGCTAGCTAAATGTACTAGTACAATTGAAATAATTCAAGTAGTTCTTAAGTTCATATTGGTCGACCAAATATAATAAGCAAATTAGAAAATGTGTGTTGGAATCTAGAGGGGGAGATTTTGTAGTGATGAAAATTATTGAGATTAATTTTTTTGATCCAACACACATTTTAATAGAAAAATATTAAGTAAAATATTATGCAAAATATTTAACAAATCAATATTTTTCTCCTTGCAAAAAGGAGTTTTTTTTTGAAAGTACAAAAAGAAAATAATGTAGCTCGATTTATTTTTTTTCTTAAACTAAGTTTTTTTTTTTAAGTCGAAAAATGATAATAAGATAATAAAGATAATAAGATGCTTTTGATTTAAAGTTTTCTATTTTAGAAAAAAAAATCAAAAATTGAGAAAAAATTATTACATATAATTTAATTTAAAAAAATTCAAAATCATACAAATTGAATGTTTTTAAATAACATAAACAGATCACAAATAAATAATTTTGTAAAAACAAGACAATTTTTGTAAACAGAAATAAGCAAGCTTACAGTAATGAATGTATAATAAAATTTGTGTATAGATTTTGAATTGACACTGGCCGTGATCATTAAGTCACTGCTTGAATATCAACCAAGCGGGGTATGACTATGGGTCAAACCCAAGGAGAGGTATAATTTTTAATTAATTTTATAAATAGTCTGAACACTCCGACTACGGCCATGGGTGTTGATATACTAAAATATTCTAGAAGCCTCCATGCAAAAATATATTGTCAAAAACAAAATATTTATTCAAAAAAACAATCATATTCTAGAACGACCCATGGTGGGTATATAAACCGTGACCAGTGTCGATTCAAATGAGTTTTAAATCGGCCATTGTGCGATTCGTTCAGTTTTTAAATCGATCATTGTGCGATTAGTATCAGAGTTTTAATATCGACTATTGTCTGTCAGTATAGTTGACAAAGTTGAAATCAAGTATTGTCTGTTAGTTCAAAGTATAAAATTCGTGTTCAATCCAGATCAAGTTAAAGTTGGAATTTGTACAAGTAATTTGATCAAGTAATTCGAAGTTTAACATTGTGTGAAAAAGAATTAAAATAATTGTTGAAAAAGAAATTGGATAATAATTTTTTTTTAAAGCAATAAAATCAGGTTTTTTTTTGTTTCGTAAAAACTTGTGTTTAATTTAATTTCTTTTTCTTTTCTTTAAACAAAAACGTGCGTGTTGTTCCAATTACAAAATATTTAATAATATCGTTTACTAATATATTTTTTTTGTTTTTGTCGGGTATCGGAATCATTGCAGGTTCGGGCAGCGCTCCTTTGAGGATAAAGAGAGCCAGGATACCGCGACAGTTGTTTCCATTTGAAAAACACAAAGTTGACATTACACCAAGAATAATCAAGATGAAAAGCGCTTCCTTCAATAATTCATTATTCAGGTGGATTGTTTACAGATCATTTGAATTATAATCATTGAATATAGTTAATTAGATAATTTTATATTATTTTGTAGGTATAATTATTGTTATTCTCTGAACGTAGGAGCTACGTCATCTACTTGCTCAGAATAAATATAACATTTCTCTTATAGATATAGAGATATCTCAATTAACTTGATATGATTAAAATGTTATATTCTATGTATGATATCTCACTGTATGTGATATCATTAAAATCAAAATGGTACATTAGAAAGTGGTGGTACGTACATTTTACTTCTTATTTGTAATATCGCATTACCCTTTGATTTGAGTAAGATGTTATCAGGTTTTTGGGTATTTACGGAAAAAAATTCAATGATTACTTTAATATATTTATTTATTTACGAGAACACCATTGAAATACATATGGTTATGAACACGGTTTTATTACTTCTGTACACTTGCTTGTATATCATGTATGAGTACAACATAATATTAAAGTTGGTGGTACCAACTTAAGATTATTAAAATATTTTTCATTGATATTCTAATACCCCCCCTCAATGAAATTTATTTTATTTAATTAACAAATTAATTAAATATTATATTAGCAAAATTAACGCAGATTAATTTACCCAAAAAAAAATTACTCAACTGATAGGCCTAAACGCCTTCTAAAATTTTCAAATTTAACTTTAGATAATAGTTTGGTAAACATATCAGCTACATTATCCTCAGTTTTTACGTTAACTATATTTATTATTCCTTTTTCAATTTTCTCTTTTATAAAATTAAATCTTATATTAACATGTTTTAATCTTTTGTTATTTTCTGGTTTATGAGCTATTTTGATGGCTGATTGTTTATCTTCATAAATTATGATAGGTTGATTTCAAATAAACAAAAATCATCAATTAATTTTCTTAACCAACAAGCCTCACTAATAGCGACACTTAATGCTAATTATTCTGATTCACCAGAAGATATTGCGACACTATGCTGCTTTTTGCTAAGCCAACTTATCGTACAATTCGATAATTTAAAAACATATCCTGTAGTGGACTTCCTGTCTTCAATATCTCCTTCCCAATCAGAGTCTATATATCCATAAAGAATGGAATTATCTGGTTTAAAAATAAGTTTATAATCAATAGAACTTTTAACGTATCTTAAAACTCTTTTTAAAGCATTCAATAAATTATTGTCAACCCTTGCTTGGTATCTGCTTAATAAGCTTACACTTTCACAAAGATCGGGTCTTGGATCCTGTACCGCATACATAAGACTTCCAATAATTTTTCTACAAATATTTTCGATTTTTAAATCATTTTCATTATCAAATTAAAACAACAAATGTTATATTTGTGTTACTAATATTTATTTTGCATAATCCACTTTTAAATTTTTCAAAAGAAAAATTAATTGTTTTACATGTATTCGATCTATTTGATCATCTTCAGAACATAAAGTTAAAAATTTACAGTTTTATATACTGTTTGCTTGTTATGTTATGTAAAATTATTCTAATTATTTAATAAATTTGTTTTTTGTTTATCGATTCAGGTGTAATTTCGACAACAGTTTAAAATGTTTTTTTTTTTTTTTTTTTGTATAAAAATAGCTATTATAAGTAAATATTGTCAGATTAATTAAAATACATGTAATATATAAGTCGTATGTAAAAAGTTAAACTTCCAATGCCCTGATATTGAAATGTTAATTTCTTCTTTATTTCAATAGCTGAAACAAAGAAGATGAGGTTAGGTCAGTTTGGTCGTTTAACAATGTCGTTTAACAGTGACTCTAGCAGGTTGAGTTTTTGTCCTTTTTCAGTGATATGCATGATTTCGAAGGTAAAGTTTTTTGGTGTGTGGTCCTGTTCTCGTAGGTGATTTGCAAAATTTGAGTTTTGTTTTTTTAATTTATATGAGGATAGGTGTTCGTTTTTTCTTATAGAAAAGGATCTCCCAGTTTGACCGATATATAAGGCATTGCAATGTTACGATTACTTTCTGTTATGTTAATTAATAATTGCATTTGGGGTTACAAACCAACAAATAATTAAACATGTGTTCGATTGTTCAAAAATAATTCTGAAGGTGGGTTTATTTCCTTCGTACAATTAAAAAAAAACAAGGTATTATATCTGAAATTAATATACAGTTGTTATTGTACCAGATTTTCCGATTTATAGAGTTTTCTTGCTTATAATGGTGTTAAACGTGGAAAGCTTTATTCGAAAACTCTGTTGAATATAATCGGTTTGTATAATTAAGTTTTGGGCCCATTAATATGTGAAATGTATGTACTCGTAACACGTGGCTTAAGTTGAAATCTTCACCAGATGATATTTAGCAGAGTGAAAAACCTCGTAATTACAATTTAAATGCAGAACATAATTATATATCCCATATATCAGAGATAATGAGCTGTGAACGAATCCCCGTAATGCCTGGGGTTGGAATCTCAAAAGGTAAGAATCGGATTTAATATATATGAAAACACCAAATGAATAAAAATGATCTGAATCCTGTTATCCACAGATAAAAAAAATATTTCAACAAAAGATACTCACCCGCTGAAGTCACCTTTAATAACGTGGTGATTTAAATCGCCTGTTTGGGCTTCTCGTCGTTATTATTTAATCCACGAATCCGATTCGAGCTAATCAGAGCTCAATTATCAATATTCTCTGATGCCCAGGATATGGAAAACAACGCCGAAATTCAGAAATTGGTCGAGTAAAAGCTCCGGAAAGTAGAATCCGTTTACTTTTATCAAAATTGTTCGTATAATTTCTTATACCCGTTCAATCCTCGGATGTGCCTTTTTATTTTAGGTAAAACTTGTTTGGTTGGTGATATATCAAGAAGATCGAACAAAGATGTATCAGCGAAATAAAACACAGTATCAATTGTTTAAAAAAGATAAAAAATATATTGTTAAGTAAAAATACAACTATATTGTATGAAATTTCATATCGAAGTGAGTATTTTTTTCCATGGATATTTGTATGGCGCCAAGTATTGTTTTTTTCCATACAATCAGTTTATGCAGGTTTTTTTGTATAATTTTTAATAATACGTTACGTATATTTTTGAAAAATATGTTTTGAAGTTGTTTCAAATTTGCCGCGAATATTTATTTTAAGTTGTTTACTTTTAGTTGTCAAACTTATTATTATTTAAATATTTTTAAATTGTTTTATAGATATTATCTGGCGGGCTATTTGAAACAACTTCACAACAGCAATCACCACAGATTATTTTGTATACACCAGATTTCTTCATAATATCACACTTGGTCTTGCTGTTAAGGATTTGGTTGCTCAGAGTTGAAGATGGGCGAAACGCGACATTTATACCTCCGTTCCTTAAAACTCTTGCCACTTGTTCTGACACGTCACCGTAATACGTGATTGTTTCAAATGTTGTAGGTTCTTTTGTTGTACCAGGACATGCCGATAAGAGTGCCATTTTTCGTTGTTTTTTCTTTATGAGGTGGTCAATTAATTCAATTCCAAAACCATTTGATACAGCAATATGCTTAATTGTAATAACTTCCTTCTCAAAGTTTTCCTCTGATAAGGGTAAGTTAAGGGCACGATGGACCATTGAATTGTACGCAGCTATTTTTTGGCTGACGGGATGTAGTGAGTCTGCTGGTATTGTAATGTCTGTATGTGTGAGCTTTCGATAAATTTCAAATTCTAATTATCCATTATTCCTTGTAATGTTGACATCCAAAAAGGAAATTTTTTGGTCTAATTCCTTTTCCAATGTAAATTGAATGTTGGGATTCAATGTATTGGCATGGTTTACGAAACTTTCCAGCTGTCTATTGGAGCCGTCAAAACAAATGATAATGTCGTCGACATATCGATACCAGAACTTGATCCGATGTTTCCACACATAATGGTTAATGAGATCAGTTTCGAAATGGTCCATAAATATTTCGGCTAATAGCGGACTCAACGGGTTTCCCATTGTGAGTCCCTTTGTTGATTTATAAATCTTGTTATTGAATGTGAAATAGTTCATCTTGGTGATAGTGTTCATACATTAACTATTTCATTTTGTATAACCGGGTTTATATTCCTTCTTTCACATATATTAGTGATAATGTTGATGGTGTCCTTGGCCGAAATGTTACCGAACATGTTCGTTATGTCCAAAGATGCCAATTTATAACCGTCTTGTATGTGAATTATCCGTCTCGTTGGATAATTTTTTGGTTAATTCTAAAGAATTTTTTTTTTTCATTATTTTTATTTAATTCAAATTTATAGTTTTCGTCTAAAGGTGTGTTTATTGGTTACAATTGCTCATTCCAAATTTACTTAAAACTTTAATTAGATAATTTTTTTGACTTAATTCAGTATACCCTTCAAATAAATTTTGTTTGATATCGATACCCAAATAATTTGAAATTATTCCCAAGTCTTTCATTGAAAAATGATTACTAAAGGTTAATTTCAATTTATCAATTTCATTTAAATCTGAACATATATTAAAACAAATATTTTTCTATTTTTATCAATTTTTGTATACAAACAATAATCATTTTCAGATCTAACAAAACCCTGAATTTTCATTAAATTATCAAATTTTAATTTCCAACATTTAGGAGATTTCTTTAACCCATAAATATACTTATTAAGTTTACATACGGTATTACTATTACGTTTATTATTGCCTGGTAAAAACATAAAAACTTATTCGGTAATGTCTCCATACAGAAAGGCACTTTTAACATCCATTTGGAAAATGGGTTTGTTTAATTTTAGAGCAACAACTAACAAAATTCTAAAAGTAGTTCCATGAATTGGCCACGGCACTTCACTCCAAGTATAACACTCACTTAAAGCACTTAATTCCTTTTTTATAGCTTCTTTCCACTTTGAAGCGTATTTTCCTGAAATAGCCTCTTCATATGTGATAGATTCGTTTGAAGCAAGTAAACAGATCTCATCGTTGAACGATTTTTCCATTACATTATAAGAAACGAAATCTTTAAGGTGTTTTCTTTTGGATAATCTTCCTGACCTTGTTACTACTGTTTCTTTATCTTGATTATCTAAATTATTTTCAGAAGTTTCATTTTCTAATACATTTTCTTCATTTTCTTCTTTATTCGTTTCTTCAACATTAAGTCAACAGTAACTTCTGTATTGGGTTTTGAGCCGACCAATCTTGTATCACAATTGTTATCAATAACTCTGAATGGCTGATTCAAAGACTCATTAAACTTAACCGTTCGACTAATTATTATTTTGTTTGTTTCTATTTCCAAAACCCTATAGGCTTTACTACTTTCGCTATATCCTACCATTATTCCCTCTTTTGCTTTCTTTTCTAACTTAGTTCTATTTTCTTTAGGTATATATACAAAAGCTTTTGAACCGAAAGTTACCATATTAGATAATTTTGGTTTAATTTCGTCCATAATTCAAATGGTGTTTTGTCTCTCGCTTTAGTGGGTAATCTATCAATTATATAGTTTGCAGTTGTAACTGCTTCCCCCCAATACTTATAAGGTAAATTTGTATCTAATAACATTCATCGTGCGGATTCTACTATCGTTCGATTTTTCCTTTCAGAAACCCCATTTTGTTCTGGACAATAATGTACGGTTGATTGAAATTTTATTCAAAAACTTTTTAAGCACCCTGTACAGCTGTACCTGTATATTCACCGCCATTGTCTGTTCTTAAAATCTTTGGATATTCCCCAAAAATATTCTTTACTTCTAAAATAAATTCTTTTAGTTTGACACTAACTTCATCTTTTGATTTTAATAAATAAAAGGTAGTATATCTTGAAAAATCATCTGTGAAAGTTAAAAAATATTTCTTTCCCCCAACTGTTAGTGTTTTCATAGGACCACATAAGTGGCTATGAATTATATCTAAAACTTTCACTGATTCACTTTTACTTACTTTAGGAAAAGTCTTTTTAGTTAATTTTCCTTCAATACAACTAGTACATTGTTTTACGTTTTGGCAATTATTTATTTTTATACCTTCAGCCAAATTTTTATTTATTATCGTTTTAATATCCTCTGGATTTCGGTGGCGTAACCATCTATGCCATACATGAATGCAATTATTAACTTGTTCACAAGTTTGTTTAATAATTAAAATATGCATTTTCTGTAAAAATATTAAGTTTGTATAACCCGTTTATATAATTTGCCGTCGCAAATAATAAATTATTTTTTTTGATATAGCATTTTCCGTCATCAAATATAACTTTATAACCAGCTTTAGTAATTTTGGAAACAGATATCAAACTATTTTGTAAGTCGAGTACAAATAGTGCATCAATTAATTTAATACGTATAATTTTACCTGATATATCAAATTTCAGCAAAATGTCACCTTTACCTTTAATTTTTAACTTTTGACCATTTGCAACTATTATATTTTCATCATTTGTTTGTTCCATTTTATTAAAATATTTTATATCATTTGTCATATGACTTGTCGCACCTGAGCCTATGAACCATTCATCCTTGTATCGATCTATAACATTAAAACAAAATTCAAGATTACTCGACTTACCCTCTTCCAGAACCACTTTTGCCTGTTGCTTATCTTTGTATTTTTCCTTTTTGAAGAAAAAGCAATCCCTTAGTTTTAAACTTTGTACTTTTTCTTTGTTCCGATTTGAGTGCTACTTCTGTGGAGTCTTCTTTTCTTTTAAATTTATCCATTAGTTTTCCTTCAACATATTCTAATGTTAATTCATCATCTGGTCTAGCATCTAATGCTGTCACCAACGTAGAATATCTTTCAGGTAGACCTCCTAACAATAAAGCTGCTACATGAAAATCTTTAATAACTTCACCAACGCCACGTAACTTTTCCACTAATTCCAAAACTTCTTTAATATATTCTGACATTGATTTGTTCGATAACTTTGATTGATAAAGTTTTCGAAGTAAATACAGTTTATTGCATAAGTTATTTCTTTCATGTACCTTTTGTAGTTCATTCCACATCTGCTTTGAATTTGTACACTTGCAAATATGAATGATTTGGTTGTCTTCTACGCTTAATGATATGGTAGCTTGAGCTTTTTCATCTTTACGCTTCCACGTGTCATCAACTGCTGCTGGTGTTTCTTTTTCATTTACGGACCAATTACCTTTGATGAGTAATATTTTTATTTTAAAAATTCCAATTTTGGTAATTTTCATTATTTAGTTTAGCAAATCCAAACTTCGTTGCCTAGTGTTCCATATTTTCACTTAACTTAATGTGTTCGGCCATCAAGACCTTTCGTTTGATACCCATATCATAGGAGTCAATGTGGAAATTATAAATCACCGATTTGCGACGGCCGATAGTCAATATCTCTGTACCAATCCCAGAAACCATAAAGACATTGGAAAAATGGCTAAATACTCAGGATATATCCAAAGAAGAAATAGCAGAATTACTAAAACTAACACGCCTTTGCATGAAACAAAATGTCTTTACATTTGAAGAAAAATTATACAGGCAAACATTCGGGACAAGCATGGGTAATCCACTATCACCTTTCCTAAGCAATGTCTTTATGAACGACTCAGAAGAAAAAGTCAAGAACAGCTTCGAATACTGTCCGACGATCTGGTACCGGTATGTTGATGACATTTTTAGGTATTTTGTTACGGACAACGAAAATCCGAAAACTTTTCTAGAAAAGCTCAACAAAATGTACCCATCTATAGAGTTCACAACAGAAGTCGCAAAGGAAGGCTCGATCCCCTTCTTAGATTTAAAAATCAGCAGGAACAACGGCACAGATAAGTTAGATTTTGACATATACAGAAAACCGACCCACACAAAAAGATACATCACTTCAGATTCAAACAGTCCACCTCAACAGAAACTAGCCATATTTAACTACTAAATAGACTACTAAAAGTGCCAATGTCGAGAAAAAATTATTTTAAAGAAGCCCAACATATTAAACAAATTGCAATATTTAACGGCTACACTCCAAAATTAATAAATGACATGATCCGTAAAATTAAATTTAAAATTCTTAAAAGAAACACTACGACACTAACATCAGAACGGGCCGACAACGAACAAAAGAAATAGTGCAAGCTAACGTACTTCCCACCTTGTACGAACAAAATTAAAAAAGAAATGGAGGGTCATAATATAAAAATAGCTCTCGTGAGAAAATGTAAAATTAAGCAGATCCTCGGGAGCCCAAAAGACAAAATAGTAGACGAACAGAAATCGGGAATCTATAGCATAGAGTGTCCTTCGTGTTCACAAACATACATAGGCCAAAGCCGTAGACAAATAATAACCCGATTCAAAGAACATATGGCTCATACGACATACGGCAGATTAGAAAAAAAAATCATGTGTAGCTGCACACATTATAGAGAATGACCATAAAATCGACAAATCCAATTTAAAACTGTTTAAGGCTGTACAAAATCCCTCAAAGCTGGATGCATACGAAAGCATATACATTCAGAAATTCAAAAGAAATATTATGAATCTAGACAATGGGCCGGTACCAAATTCAGAATCTTACGATTTAGTCAAATCTTACGGTAAAATTAATTCCAATATGTCCATCTCTCTCTCTAAAGATGTCAAAATGTAAAAACGTGTTCACTGCGCAAGGCATAACTCAGCACCAATCAGGTGCGGTCTTAGAATAGCATCTAAAGTCGGGCGAACATATATAAGTAGCGTAAAACCGAGATAGATTGTGAAACTGTCACCAAATTAGTAACAAGTAACATATCCTGCGACAATATAAGAGTAATTTTAATAAGAGTAAAATTAACAGGAATAAATGTGAATGAAGGAAATTTTAACAATAGTAATTTCAATAATTTAAAATTTATTATATTTTAAATCTAGTATATTTTAATTTATAATAAAGAGTATTAAAATAATCAAAAAGAATAGGTTTAATCGAAGAGGTTTTTTTGAAATTATATTTCAAATTTTGCCCCTATTCCTAGAACATTTGTTTGTATTTTATAAATACGTATTTTGAGTACAATGTAGTCATCATCAGTATGAATTAGCTAATCGTAACTATCTCTGGGATATGGATTCAGAGATATGTTGCTTGTTGCTAATTTGGTGCCTGTGTCACAATGATATTAAAAAATTATGTCCTTTTATACGAACTACTTAAACCGGTACAAAACCCCACAGATTTAGATGCATACGAAAGCATCTACATATACAAATTGAGAAAACAGATAATGAATTTAGACAATGGCCCAATTCCAAATTCTGATTTAATAAAATTAAACCATTTTCAAAAATAAAAATCCAATACCTGAATGTCAAGGTTAACGTAGGTACACTCACTTAAGTGACAAAACAAACGCCGCATAGTCACCAAAGAATACCGCCAATAAATAGGTGGGGCTTTCCACACACCTAATCCAGTAGTCAGGCAACTTAAATAATCCTTAAGTCAAATTATACCCTCAGCCAAATCATATAAAAGGACATATTTTTTAATATCATTGTGACACAGGCACCAAATTAGCAACAAGCAACATATCTCTGAATCCATATCCTAGAGATAGTTACGATTAGCTAATTCATAATGATGATGACTACATTGTAGTCGAAATACGTATTTATAAAATACCAACAAATGTTCTAGGAATAGGGGCAAAATTTGAAATATAATTTATTTTAATTTAGTTAATTTTCTATTTATTTTTTTTTTGTCTATTGATCTCGACTTTATATCTATTTCTAATTGTCAAAGAGTAAAGTACGACTAGCTAATTTATACTGATGATGACTACATTGTAGTCGAAATACATATTTATAATACAAAAAACTGATCTAGGTAAAGGGGGCGAATTTGAAATTTTATTTCAAAAATCTAGAGTTCTCACTAATTATCATTCGATAATATAATGTTTACCTCTCATGTCTTTTTCGATTTTAGCAATATTAAGATAGATATACCAAATTTTGTGTTTCCCCCTCCCTGTAAACCTCCTTCCCTCTTCCGATTCCGGTCATGTTTTCCATAAAAATGCATTGTCATCAGAACTGAACCAACATGTAAAAATCTTATCAACTCCGTAGGATAAGAGAAACTGGGTCAAATTTAACTTGCAAGATTCCATTACAGACGCCGGGGACTGGTGAAACTTAATAAAAGCAAACTACCAAATAATGGTTGGAAATTTCAGTTCGAATTGTTCAATCAACATAATGACATAACCTTTTTTCAAAATCGATTGCCTATATCTGATCAAACTACCATGTAGAAATCATTATAAGCATAATTTTTTATTTTTTCCCATATTATCGGTAGTCCAGTAAGTTAAACATGAAAAGGGGGTCGTGGTTGCAAAAGGTCGGGTCGTTCTGAATTATTGATATGTTGTTAGGACCTAAACCAATATTAAAAAACCAGATTTGTAATTTCCCAAGTGCTGTGCGAGCGGCGGTGTACCCAAAAAACCATGAAATTTTTGGACTTTTTTCAGATTTTGCACAATATCTCAGTGAAGGGGAAGGGTCTGACCGGTAAAGTTATTCTATATACTTTTAAAGTAAACTAAATTTGCTACAATTTGAGACCAAAGCGAGTTATTTACAGCCATTGGTTCCCAAGATACAGTTCATCGAAAACAGGCAATTTTTTTCCAAAAAATGTAATTTTTCGAAATGCTCACTTATTTTGTGAAATTTCTTCTAAAATACGCATCCCACGTCAAATATTACATTAATGAAGTTGTAATAAATTTAATAAGCTTTTATTTGAGATCAAACTAGTACCTGTAGGCCTAGCGGTTCTCTCAAAAACGGCAGGTAATCCAAAAACAGCCATAAGTTAACCAGCGCAGCGCACATATTTACCAAATGTTTGGATCCATATTTTCTGTAAAAGTAGGTATTAATTCCAATCAGAAAGGAGGAAACAAAAGATCGAGGTCGTACAGCAGCTATCAGAGCATGAGAAAATGATACACACTTCTACTTCCATACTTCAAGGAGGCCACGCTTGTTTTAGAGAACAACAGTCTCAAAAAGTAACTGTACTGACTTGGGATGACAGGATCAACATTGTTGAAGAAATCGTCCGAGGGGGGATACTGACTGGTGTCATACACTTGTGTACAAACAAATCAAACCTTTTTTTTCAGCGGGAACATCCATTGCGCTGCGTGATCGGTAACATACAATAATATGTATAAATAATTGTACAACATGATTGACGCGGGCATTTTTACATTATTCTGTTAATTTTAATCACGATTTTGTATAGAGGTACGTTAGCGTTGAGGATGATTCATAGTAATTAGCAAAAGTTGAATGTCATACAATAATTTTTTTGTTAAATATAAACAAATGTTTTTTAAATTAATAGTTTACCGCAAATGAATAACAGTTTTTAAATGCGCAAATGGCGAAAGGAGTTTTTAGATTGATATTGCAAAACTTACTTCTACAGCAACGATGACAGCTATATCGTCAATAACTATTGCTTCTGCCTTTTTTATTAGCTATTGTGGATTATTACTATAGCAGTGATGTTACTAGAATATAAATCATAATTATTCTAAGTTTACATAACGCAAACGTTTTGAAAATTTCCACATGACATTGTAATTTTAAAAGCGTGTTATTATAATATTTATATTACATTATAACTACAAATACAGCTGTTGTTTTAACTTAATTTGCGGGCAACTCAAGTGGAGCACGTACAACTGCGACTAACACAACTGAAGTAAGATTTCAATCGCTGGAAAATCAAACTCTCGCGTCAAGTTTTCATTATTGGTGTATATTTCTAACAAAATCTTAGCACCAACTGCAATTTCAGAAATTCTATGACCATATTGGAAGGGATCAAATTCATCTTGAGTCATAGAACCATACTCCTCCAAATTGTTATTATATAAAAGATTCTTTGACAAGTAACTTACAAAATCCAAGAATCCATTTCGGACTCTTTCAACCAATGTTCTATAAGACAGATGTAATTTAATGGGGTTTTAAAATTATTTGTTATAAATTCCTCAAAATGGAGGTAATTTGCCCTTAAGCTTCGAATATTTGCATGAACGATTTGCGTTACTTCAGAATGTTTAGAATTTTGGCTATTAAGTTGTTTAATTTAAATTTTCTTTGAATTTTTTTCGATTGCATGATTGAAGTCAGATCAGTACCTGTCCCACCTGCCCTCGAAGGGTCAAAATTGCTATTTTTCATGCTCTTGGGAATTTTGGTTTTTTTTTTCAGAAAGAAGCATTTAATGGTCATTTAGTTCATCAATAATATATTTATAAATAACATTCGTATACATTCTAATGCCATTGTAACGAATGTCAATACCATTTCTGAGATAATCGTTATTAAAGTTTAAAATCTTATTAATATATAAGGTAAAAGTATCAGGCCGTTTAAACAATTCTATTTCTATAAATTGATTGATTTTATGAATTACGTTATTAAAATCATGTCTATCTTTCCTAAAAGGCAACGTGGATAAGATCAGATTTGTATTTTTGCATAAATTCATAATCGTATTTAAGTCTGATTAAAAATTAGAAACAGTGACGTGATTTTCGTTGCATTTTAACTCGTTTATCAATACCTTATTTTGATCAATTATACCGTTTAATTCCTTAATTTTATCTTTGTATAAATCAATATCAATTTCATAATTCGAAACTTTATTTCATAATTTAGTTAGTGCGGCATTCATTTTTGAAGTGCATTCAACTTCATCGTCATCATAAATAATCGTGCTGTAGTTCACATTCGCCTTAGTATTATGCTGTGAAGTATCAACCTTAGAACTTCTTGTTTGTCTCAGGGTTGGAAATTGTATATTGGTTGGAAAATATATATATATATATATATATATTAGGGTATTTAAAAAAAAAAATTTTTATTTTCTTCCAAACAGGTTTAAAATTTTCATTTAGGTATACAAAGACGCCAGTTAAAATTGAAGATTTTAATATTGACATTAAGGGGTGGCTTTACGCCGGTATCTGGCAGAACCAGTATGCTCCGAATCGGAAGTAAATATAGAAAGATTAGCTGTATTAACGTCCAAGCGCCATCAGAGGACATAGATGAAGAAATTAAAGATGTGTTTTACGAGAAAATAGATCAACTGTATAAAGGTATCCCTAAATATGATATAAAGCTAATCCTAGGGGGATTTTAATGACAAAATAGGAAAGGAAAACATATACAAACACAATTCACAATGAAAGTAACGAAAACGGAAGAAAACTTATTTAGCTAGCTATGGAAAAGGCTATGAAAATTGTATCGACATTCTTTCAACATAAAGAAATTCATAAAGGTACATGGGTAATACCGGGCACTGGAGAGACAAACCAAATAGACCACCTTCTGGTAGACAATAAGCACTTCAGAAACATTACCGACACAAGAATTTATAGAGAAGCCGATGCCAATAGTGACCATATAATGATAATAACTAAAATGAGAATAAAGAAACCAAATGCAATTAGAAAAGGTAAATAAAAAAGAAGAACATACAACACTAAGCAACTGGAAAATGAAAATAAAATAACAGAATTTCAGCAAATAATTAATGACCGACTACAACGATACGATGAACCTAATAACATTGAACAAGCTTGTGTAAATCTGGGAGGAATTTTGGAGGAAGCTGCACAAACATTAGAAGAAAAAACCAAAACTGAAAGAAGGTTCTGGTTTGATGAGGAGTGTGAAAGCGTCATAAAGGAGAGGAAAGATATTAGAATAAAATGGTTACGGAACAAATCAAGAGAAAATGAAGACAAGTACAGGACACTGAGAAGAACAGTCAAGGAAAAGTGTAGGCAGAAAAAAAGGCTCTTTTTATAGAACAAATTAAAAGATATAGAAGATAATTGTTCTAAAAGGCTGTCAAGAGAATTAAAGGAGTAAGAGATTTAAATCAAAGCAAAAAATGGAACGCAGTTTTCATTAGGAATGAAGACGGAAGCCTTGTTGGTGGATTGAGGAAAAATTAAGGCGCTGGGAAAGATATTTTACGGATGTACTAAACGCAAACGAAGAACATGACAATTAAGTTCATGTACCAGACGATCAAGAGGATTAACCGGAGACTCCTAGTTTTATGGAAATAAAAAATATTATTAATCAGCTAAAAAATAATATGGCGCCAGTAGAAAATGGTATAAGGGCAGAAATGTTAAAGAAAGGAGGAGAATCATTGCAGAATAAAATCTACGAACTTATATGTGAGGTGTGGAAGCAGGAAAAATGCCATCGAAATGGAATGGAGCATTGCTATTGCCTGTACATAAAAAGGGAGACCCGACAATCTTTCAAAATTATAGAGGAACTGCACTTTTGGATATCACCTACAAAATACTGGCAATAGCAATAAAAGATAGGTTAGAAAGGCACATAGAAAATGAAATAGGAGACTATCAGTGTGGTTTCCGGAGAAACAGATCAACCATTGATCAAATTTTTGTAATAAAGCAGATACAAGACAGTAGGTATGACCAAAGTTTCCCTCATCACATGGTGTTCATCGATTTCAAACAAGCATATGACTCCATTAACAGGCACAATCTTTACGAGGCGATGTAAATTTAAAAGTTCCAGTAAAACTAAAAGACTTGTAAAAGTGACACTTATCGATACCAAAATAAAAATTCTGGTCGAGGGTTACGTCTCAAGAGGGCTGGAAGTCAAAAAAGGGCTAAGGCAAGCAGACCCCTTATCTACTCTATTATTTAACATACTGTTGGAGGACGCAATTAGAGAGAGTTGAATAAATAACAAAGTGAACCCATATGATCATCTGAATCAATGCCTAGCTTATGCAGACGACATAGCAATCCTTGCAAGAACGAAGGAAAACCTCATAGATGCATTAAAAAATCTCGAAAAGGCAGCAAATTCCAAAGGTTTAAAGATTAATGATCAGAAGTCTAAATATATGAAGCTGCGAGCAACAAACACCCCACCGGAAATAGGTAAATTGTTAATAGTAACAATGAACGACGAGATGGTTTATCAGTTCGAATAAGTGGAGAGGTTTAATTATCTGGGCGTTACTCTATCTAGTCAGTGTGGCGAATCGTCAGAAATTCGAGAAAGAATTGCTAAGGGTTCAAGAAGCGTTGGAGCACTGAGACAATTTTATAACTCCAAGATCATTTCAACGAACACAAAGATTAGAGTATACAAAACAATAATACGCCCAACAGTAATGTATGGTAGCGAGTTATGGAATCTGAACCAACCGGAAAAACATACACTGAATATATGGGAGAGAAAAGTGTTAAGATCATTATTTGGAGGCCGGCAAGTAGGAGATTTCTGGGAAAGAAGATCAAACAGACCTGTAGTGCTGATATATATATATATATATATATATATATATATATATATATATATATATATATATATATATATATATATATATATATATATATATATCAGCACTACAGGTCTGTTTGATATATATATATATATATATATATTAAGGGGTGGCGTATCGCACTTTTCGATTTCCCATAAGAATAAACATAGGAAACACTTTTTTTGCTGCTTCTGATTTCTATAACTAGCTAACGTACCAAAAATCTCAATACATATTTTTGTAGGAAATTGAACGCTCTACAAAGTTCTCTTGTCAAAAGTTGAGTTTTTTTTAATATTACAGCGCATGCAGATTTTATAAATAAAGTGGACATGATTTTTTTTTGTAAAGTATGCATTTAACTATAATAGATAATTCATTATTTTTAAAATTATTATTTTATAAATCATTGCAGCAACAGTAAAACAATTTTTCAATAGAAATTTGGTCGGAAAATGTTTTTATCGTTTTATTTATTTATTTTTAATGGGAAATTTTTTTTTTCTTACTGTAATAAACGGAAGACATAAATAAAGAGACAAGTGATTTTCTTTTATAAATCTATTAATTTTATTTATTTGAATTGCTATATGCACTCAAATATTTATGCAAATTTCCATTAATTTGTTATATGAGATTTTTTTACAACAATTTGGATAACATCGCTGATGATTGCGGACTACTTGTTATAGGTATTGCAGCTGTTCTTCATCCTTAGGTAGGCAGCTTGACTATTCTCCGATTAATGCAATACCTCGTTCCGCTACATCGTTAGTGACTTAATTTTTATTAAAATTTCACATTTTCTTTATAGCATCCCTGGACCATATTGAGATATCTTTTTCCAAAAAATCGCATGGTAAATCGAATTTTTTAAACAGTTCCAACGAATTTTTTGAGACGAATTCGCTCAAATCTTTTTCTAATAATCAGTTCAATTCGTTATCAGTTATATTGTGCCGCAAATTAGTTTCCGTAAATCCTTCTCGACTCGAAATTGCAACTACTATTTTTTTTAAATATTATGATGGGAACATTGTCGTCAAAGAATGAGATCATAGCTAATTCTTCATTAACCAGTAGCCGAGCGGTCTAAGGCGTTTAGTCTTCGCAGTATGCATACTTGGAAACTGGGAGGTTGTGGGTTCGAATCCCGACATCGGCAGTTTGTCAATTATAAAAAATGGGGCGGTTAATTGACTAAACTGTCGGCGTATGGACAAGAACGAAGTAACCGGCTATGCTTGAGAAGGTTTTTTGCAGTTTTCATCACGAACTCCAGATGAATATCGGCATAGTTCCTATCAGAGTCGGCTGCAGCCGCATATCCTACCAATTTCTAGTCTACTCACAAATTTCATCCACTCCACTCACATCCTCACATCCTTAGGCATCACAATGAGCGTAATGGTCGAAGTGTAGCCTGTCCGGGGCAGCCTCTACAATTTATCTATCTAATTCATCATTGAGGTACCACAAATGCTCCATCATTTTTTTACAAGCTTGGCGTGAGACCGTTGGATTAACTCTTGTATACAGAAATAGCAGAAGTCGAAGTATACCAAGATTTTAAATAAAATAAAATAACAAAAATACAAACTTGTCTCAATCTTTTTTTTTCGTGGACCGTAAGCCTAAATGCGTCTCGAAATAAAGCATCTTTAAGCTGTAGATGGCTTTTGACATCCATCGAGCAGGATGCATGGCACCGGGACGATTGAACGAAGCTGTGTCTGTTGGACCACTATCAAGAAAAATAAGCGATAGTTGTAAAAGTTCTCAATAATCATCGCGAGACCGAGAAATCTAAGGGGAAAAAAATGAACAGTTGAAAGTAATAGTCTTGATTTTGACAAACAAATAAAAAAATTTGTTTACCGGCAAACATTTATTGAACAAAGTTACGACTTCAGATCGTTCTTTTTTATAACTTTTGCTACAGCTTCATCCTCCATTCCGCTTTTATATTTAGATTGATCAATGTTGTCCCAATTGTTTTTGAAGCGAACGAGCATCGATACATTAGGACCAAATGTCGTATTCCAAAATATTTCGAAAACTCCTCTTAGAATAATTTCCATTATATGATGGCGACAGGGAAGCCATACTAGTTTTCTTTTCAATGCTTTTTCGATCAAAACACATGTACCTTTATGTATACCTGCAATATGAATTTTTTATACAGCACAAATCAATCAAAGAAATACACAAATAATTTAAAAAATATATATTTAAACATCGTAATTAAACAGAATAATTTAAGAAATCACTTGAAGGCATATTTATTTAACCAATTTTAAATAAAATTTAATTGGAATAGAAATTTACCCGTATTGACAGCTGGCGTATCAAAACACATAAGGACCAATTCGCCATTAATTTAAAGTCATAACAACAGCTAAAGCTTGTTGATATGCAGTTCCGTTATTAGCTTTTGGAACTCCAAGGAGTTGATCAACTCCTGAGACAGATAAAATAGTCGCGACCCGATCGACAGATTTGGTACCAGCAATATCACAGAGTATTTTTCCGTCCCAATGCACAACATAACGGTCTTCAAGTTGAAATTCTTTTATCAAATCTTTTGCGATATCTATTCTGAATTGAATACGCCCCCGATGAATCGTACTTTGACAGATTGACAGAAGAGAGATCAATCCCTACACTCTTAAAAGCAGCGGCTAAAATAAAAGTAGCATTCCTGCTACTAATTTTTGCTCGATCAAGTACGGCAGAGAGCTCAGGTGTCATGACATCAATTTTCTTTATTCGATTTGGTTGGCTCAGCTGATTCTCGAAGTCAGAAATAATAATCGATGTTTGACTAGATATTGTGGCTGATAATAATTCTGATATTCCTGATTTTTTAGTATCTGGCATCGTACTACTACCAAGCTCATTTATATCTATAAATGTTAGTATTGATTCAGTAATATTCATTTAATCAACGCATCAATTAACACATTCAATATTTAACAATTTCAGAGGACGCAAAGTAAGGACGCAGTAAGGAAGAAAGGAAGCGTAAGTGAGAAGCTTCTAGCTTTTTTTGCCGCGAAATCATTTATTAAATTTTCATAATCTAAATCTTTGTTAAACTCTGCTTCAATACATAATAATGCTAGGGCATTCAGTCTTTCATCTGTTTGACTAGCTCTTGAGTAATTTTTTACCCTCTTCAGTACAGAAAATGATCTCTCACGTATACAATTACTAATCATTAAACTTAAAAGGATGAAACTGCAATGTACACATTAGGGTAAATATCAATTAAATTGCCATCACATATTATTTTACATAAATCACAGATATTATAATTATCTTTTTTTATACTTTTTAAATACGATGCTAAATGTATACATTCTAAACTTAATGTGTTTTCCAAGTCTTCTGGGTAGAAATTTACATGATTAGTAGACTTGAGAGTTATTTCATCGGCACTTAAGGTGCATAATTGAGAAAAAAATGAAAATCGCTCAAATATTCTTTTGTATGCTACACATCTTTTTTCTAAATTATTTTTTAGTTCATCTAAAAGAACAAAATATACGTTAATGCGCAAGTTATCTTTTGCAGGAAATACTGTATCACCGTCTCTTTGTTCGTCAACTGGAACTTTTCGTTTTTTTACCCTTCTCGTATCGGACTTATAATGGTCCATCCCACGTTTATCAATAGCTTTACGTTCATACGAGTCGAAAATCTCATTACTTCGCATTTTTTGAATAAAATCAATTAATGATTCATATAAGTTGACAGCAACTGACAATTCTGAATCCGAAGATTGCAATACCCTACTCACAGCATTAAATCGATTTAAAATATCGTTCCAAACTATACATTTACGGACAAATCTAACAATACATTTAAAATATCAGCCCAAGAGTCATTTAACGCTTTGCAAGCATCATGTCTAGCCGACCATCTTGTTAAACATAGATTTTTTACTGTACATTTTGTTTTAGATTTTAAAATTTGCCCCCTATGCGTAGACGCGGGAAAAAAATTGTACAGTTGTTGTACAGCAGAAAAAAATTTAGCCGCCATAGGGCAAGATTCAACAGCACAAGAGCCAACAAGATTTAAAGAGTGCGCAGCACACGGAATCTACTCTGCTAAGGGATTCACATTTTTTATGCAAGCTTGTAACCCTGAGTAGATTCCCGACATATTGCTCGCGTTATCGTAAGACTGACCTCTACAATTTTTAATGTCTAAATCTAATTCATTTAGAGTATTTAAAATAACCTCGGCTAAATCTTTGGATTTATGACTACAATTTGGTATAAATTTGATAAACTGCTCTTGAGAAATGCCTGTGGAATCGACATAACGTAAAATAAATGTCAGCTGATCATTGTGTGATAAATCGGGTGTAGAATTAACACTAGAAAAATATTTCGCTTTTTTAATATCCTCAATAATTTTTGCTAACAAATTTTCTGCCATTAATTTTATTATTTCTTCGGAAATTGTTGATGACAAGTAAGAAATATTTCCAGTCCCCGGATTAACACGTGTTTCTATATGATTCTTAAGAATTGGATCGAACTCAGCTAAAAACTCCAAAAGCATCATATAATTTCCATTATGGAGTGATCCAAACAAGTGATTTGTCCCTCTAAAAGCTAGGCCCCTAGAAGCCAAAGATTTCAAAACTTGAATCACTCGCCGCAAAACATTACGCCAGTAATTCACTTCTGATTCGATTGTATTTTTTAAAGAAGCATCTATCTTATTAATAGCTTTAGATCTATTGAGGAATTTAATTAGGTTAGTTTTATGTGCACGAGACTCTTCGTGTTCTTTCACGCGTTGGTTTACGTTGCTCCAGTCGCAGTAACCTGCGGTTAAAGGCTGTAACTCACCAAATAATTTGCATGGACCACAAAAAATAGAATTAGTACTTTCAGAATAAATTATCCATGTACGTTCTTGTACTTGACCGTTAATCAACGTACGCGAAATAACAGATTTGCTCAAATACCTGTTTCTTTCATGCATGAAAGGTTTTTCGTTTGGTCATGGAAAAATCAATATTTTTATTTTGCACAAACCCACGACGACAAATTTGAGTAATTGTTTTTTTATTAACGTTCCAATCAGCGGGATCATCAGTATATATATATATATATATATATATATATATATATATATATATATATATATATATATATACCTGGTTTAAAAAACTTAAATAAACATAAAAACAATACTATGTCATCGATCGACTCATTTTCAACTAAGTCTCATTTTCAACTTTGAGCATAAATTATGAAAAAACTGTTGAGTTTATGAAAATAACTATTGAGTTTGTTGACATGTCAACAACTACAAGGATAATGTAGCAAATAAGAATTAAGACCTCCATATATATATATTAAAAAAGTAAATGTGTAGATTTGTGCCGTTACAATACATTTCTATAATTTAGCGTCACACTTTAAGAATTTTGCAGCACACAAAAGTTCCGCGGCATAATGGTTGAGAATCACTGTATTATGTACTGAATAATAATAAAATAATAGTAATAATAGAAACATAATGATTAATGTGTACATAAGTATCTGGTTTCGTTAGTTATGAATCTTTCGCTGAAATTCATTTCCGTCATAGTTGTTAAATTTCTCTGCGAAAACGTCATACATGTTCATTTTTCATATTTTTTTATATATAGTTGTTTATATTCCGAGAGCTCGCAAACGTCCAACACGGACGGAAGAGAGGACACTGAGTCTCGAGAGCATGAATATACATGTCCACTTGTGATCGGTGCTCTCTCGGAGATCTGTTCGGACTTATCTCCGATACTGCCCCCTATCCATTTGTGAGTCGAGTCTCGTGACTACTCTCGAGATTGTTTTGTCTCAGATGGACACTTTTAGACGACCTTTATCGACTTGTTGCGATTAATTACGATCAATGCAATGCAACTAATTTGATTGCATGCTATTGTAAAAATTCGTTACGCAAGAGTTGCTTCAACTTAGCAAATTTTCTTAGGATACATAAATCACTCTCTAGCGATCACAATTTTATTCTGATCAAAATGAAATGTCATATATGATTTTAGTATCTTTTCCCCTCTTGTAATTGATAATCTTTGTTTTTGATTTATTTAGATGAAGGTTGTTCATTTCACACCATTCATTTATTTTAATTTTTATTCATCTTTATCTGATACAATCGCTGTTGAATCATCAGCGAATAGAATTATTTCATTATCAAATGCATCTCTTAGAAACATGGGTAAGTCGTTGATATTTAGAAGAAAAAACAATGGTCCTAAGATCGACCCTTGTGGAATGCCATACTCAGTGGTTTGCCAGTTTGAATTATGAATCTCCCCAACCGTCCTTACTTGAACTCTCTGCCTTCTATTTTCCAGATACGATGTTACTCAGTTATGGAAGTGTCCTCTAATTCCCATTTGATACATTTCATGCAACAATAGGTTGTAATTAACACAGTCAAATGCTTTTGACATGTCACACAATATGACTGCCACATTAAGATTATTGTCGAATTTAAAAAAAAGTTATGTCATTGACTGTGAATATTGCCTCACTCGTATCTTTCGATTTTCGGTATCCGAATTGATTATTAAAGTTAATTTTATTTTTTTCAATAAAATTAGATAAATTTTCGTTAATTATCCTCTCAAATATTTTTGAGAATGCTGGCAGGCATGATATAGGCTGGAAATTCTCTAACATGTTTATCTTTCGGTTATCTTTTTTGATTGGTATTACTTTTGCAAACTTACAGCGATCTGGAAAAGTGGCAGAGTCGATCATTTTGTTTCCTATGTCCATGATAGGATTTATTGTAAAATCAAAAACAGTGTTAATAATATGGTTTGAAACATGATTAATATCCATTGATGTCTTATTGTTTCCCCTTACAAAGTTGCATATTTCATGTTTCGTTATGTTTATGAGACCCGCAGACTTCATATTAGTTTTAACTTTAATCCAGTAATATCCAGATTTGAGATTCCGACCTTCCCTGTGCCTACATTAATGAAATATTTATTTAGTTCTGAGGCTATTTTAGACCTAAGAGTGACAACAGTATTGTCATCTATGATAATAGATTGTATACTCGAATCATAATGTGTCGTCATTTCATCTTTTATCACCACTTTACAAACTATTTTGATAGTTTTTCTATGATCGAGTATTCCTTCGCCCTCTTAATGACTTTATTATAATTATTTGTATATGACTTGTAGAAATTGTTTATCTTCTTACTGCCTGCAAATTTACTAATACGGGCTAATTATTTTAATTTTATACTTGAGATTTTTATGCCCTTAGTGACCCATTCAGATTTACGATATTTTTGCAGTTTGACTCTCGTTAGTGGGCAAGCCAGATCCAGGTGATTTACAAATATGTTTAAAAAAATGTTAAATTTATTGTTTACGTCATTTTCCAAGTAAACATCATCCCATGTTTCAGCTTGAAGAAACTCACGCAGTTTATCTATATTATGTTTGAGTAAGGTTCTTTTAACGATCGTAGAAGGAAAACCAGTTTTGTCATTCTTTGGGAAAAATTTACTGAAAGTTATTGCATTGTGATCAGAGAAGGTAGTCACTTATAGAAGTCCTATATTCTGTAAGGTTCGTTAGGAAGTTATCGAGGGATGTGCTGAATTTGTTTGTGGTTCTCGTAGGGCTATAAATTGTTGATACTCCATCATGCAAATCAAGGAGATCAGAAATAAATTTTTTATTTGTATTATCTAATACAAAAAATTCGTTACGCAGGAGCTGCGTCAACTTAGCGAATTTCTTTAGAATACATAAATCTCTCTCTAGCGGACATAATTTTAGTGTGATCAAAATGAAATATAATATTTGATATGACTTTAGTATTTGCAAAAATTAAATTTATTAATAGCCAAAATAGAACGATGGATAACGATTATAGTTTATAGTCACTATGGAAACGACAATGAAAATTTTTTACAATAAAATATATTTCGTGTATTCGTGTCAAACACAAAATATTAAATATATCTCTTAATATTAGAATAATCGTATAATGTATAAGGAGTAAAGTTGTAGAAAGTCAAGTTTGCTACTATTCATTACTTCATCATTTTTCTCAAACTCTAATGTGAACAAAGATATTTAGAATTTTATCTTTCAATCTTTAATTGTAAATATTTCTCATTAGTGTAACAGGAATATGATAAGAAACAAAATTACAGTAAAACTTAGTACCTACAACTTAATTCCGGATAAATTTTTCATATATTAAGGGAGATAGTCAAATTTTGTGTTTCCCCCTCTCTAAACCCCCTCCCCCTCGTCCGATTTTACCCATTAACGAACTTGACCTTTAGAATACCAAAAACGACTCAAATACCAAATTCCATTCCAATCGAAATAAAACTGTGACTCCTAGAGAGTCCACAGACATTTTAAAAAAGTACATATATATATATATATATATATATATATATATATATATATATATATATATATATATACACTTGTATATATATAATATATATATATATATATATATATATATATATATATATAATATATTCAAATTTTAGCGATAGTGATTTTCAACATCTAATACCCAGTAAACAATATGACGTCTTTAAAAGTTCTTTAAGAGCTCTTATTAAAGATTTGGACGTCTTAAATTTTTCGTCAAATGGGGTCTTCAGGACTTCATGAGGATTTCCAATGCGCCACCTCAAGAACTACTGAAGACTTCATTCTTAAGTCTTTATGAACTATTTTTTTCTGACTTCGAAAAAATAGATCTTAAGAGTTCTTGATTCTGACCTCTTCAAGAGCTCCTATTTAAGAGATCTTAAGAGTTCTTGATTCTGACCTATTCAAGAGCTACTTTTTAAGAGTTCTTGATTCTGACCTATTCAAGAGCTCCTTTTTAAGAGATCTTAAGAGTTCTTGATTCTGACCTATTCAAGAGCTACTTTTTAAGAGTTCTTGATTCTGACCTATTCAAGAGCTACTTTTTAAGAGTTCTTGATTCTGACCTATTCAAGAGCTCCTTTTTAAGAGATATTAAGAGTTCTTGATTCTGACCTATTCAAGAGCTCCTATTTAAGAGATCTTAAGAGTTCTTGATTCTGACCTATTCAAGAGCTCCTTTTTAAGATATCTTAAGAGTTCTTGATTCTGACCTATTCAAGAGCTCCTATTTGAGAGATCTTAAGAGTTCTTGATTCTGGCCTCTTCTAGAGGTCTTTTTTAAGAGTTCTTTAAGACTTAATTAATATTTTAAGATTCCTAAAAATAGGGGTTAAAAAAAAAAATTTTATATTCAAATTAATATTTATTTAATTTATATTTATAAATACATTCTTATAAATACATTTTTATTATAAATTATATTTTAATATTCTAGTGTTCTAATATATATCTATAGTATTCTTTATATATATATAGTATTCTATATAGTATTCTATATAGTATTCTATATAGTATTCTATATAGTATTCTATATAGTATTCTATATAGTATTTTTATATTCTAAATTATATTTTTTTGAGTGGAAGAAAAAGAATTTGTGTTATTGGAGAACTATCTCGTATGGCTGTTAAACTCAAAAAGTGTCCACCGTAAAACGTAAAATTAAGTTTCAGTGAATGGCCACACTAGCGCTTGTGAGAAGGTGGTTTGCTCTGAAATAGTTACTGTAGACGAAGTGAAGTTGCCCAGCGAAAGTAGTATAAAATGTCATAAAATAATCACAGACTTGAGTAGTTGATAAAATAAACATAAATGAAAGGTCAACTGCCAATATAGTCGTGAAAATTTCGTTAACTTCTTTTCTACATCATAATTTTTTGGTTATTGCTTTTTATTACAGACCACACCACATTGAATCCCATTTTGAATGTGATCATTTGCATTTATAAATATACATGAGAAAATATATATATAGACAGAAATATTCAAATTTTGCTTCATTAAAGTTTTATCAAACAATTTTTTAATTTCTATCTTATAAAAATTTGATTATTTCTTCTATTTTTTTAACAAAATTCATTAATCGAAATATATATGACTTTCTAAGTTTCTTAATTATAATTTTGTTATATATTTTTGTTATACCTTTAACTTTTCAAATTGATTGTGACTTGAAAATTGATCACTAATTCATTGTTTATTATATTCATGGAATTTCTTAAATAAAAAGTCTTTCTACTTCATTAACATCTGAATTTTCTTATATTTGGGGGACACTTTTTGTAACACGGTGATAGTTCTCCTTCCAACCTCCATAATTTGTGTGTAGATTAGAATTGGCAGGCTGCAGCCGACTTTTCCGAAATAGAGCGCCTTAACAAGTGCGGCTACTTGGTGGATTTTTCTTGGTTAATGCGTAATGAAGTCTATCGCCTCTATGCTGCAGCCATCCCTGGATTGCCGACTCTATTGTTTTATTTTTACACTGAGTACCATTAACTATTGTCTCTGTAAAAGAAAATAATAAATTTAAGACTTCTTTTGTATCTTACATAGGGAAATATTTGTAGCTGCTACGGGACTAATCCTATGACTACTATAGGACAATCTTGTAGCAGTAACAGGACTGATCCTGTAGCAACCATAGAACCAAGTCCTTTAGCAGTACAGGATTTGTTTTTCCGTGTAGACAAAACTTAAAAAAATTTTTTATCATGTTTTTTTAACGAAAATTGTTTTGTATAATGATAAACAAATTTTTTTTTTTTAATTGAAATTTTCTTTTTCTTCAAATTTTTTCTCTAAAATTTGTTGAAATTTATTTTTTTGTAACTAATTTGAAAAAAAAGGATAGAATACCATTTAAAAATTGCTTGAATAGACAAAAACAATGAAAAACTGAAAATGTTGGTATGAAAGTGAAAAAAAAGTAATTTCCGAAATTTTTTGAGCAAATATTATATACAGTATAATAAATCTCCGTTAAACTAGAAAAATTAATTTAACTTTTTCAAATTATTACTTTCAAATTTTTTTTATCGCTGAAAACGTAGGCGGGAGCCACTCTGATAGTTATCAAATAAGTAAAAAATAAATTCTTAAATCGAATTAATCGACTTATATAAGAATATATAAAATTTTCAACTCACCGATCAAAATTTCCGCGAACTTCATATGTTTCACCTTTATTGTATGTTTTTGGCCACTCCAGGATAGAACACGACAAAATTCATCGCTCAAAATATAGTTTAATACTTCACGAGCCTGTTTCCGAGGGTTTTGACCTCGTCGTAATAGTATTATTCGAACCTGTGAAGAAAATAAATCTCAATAACATATGAATTATTTTGAACGAAATTATGAAAAGCTGATGTATAAAAGAAAAATAGAAATTTCATAAATAACTGAAGTAAAAATACAAAGATGAAAAAAAAAATATTTACAAATTGTGTGCGTGCTGATTCTTTTTCATTCAACAAGCTGTTTTACTTTTCCAACATTTCTATATTATCAATTGGGAATTCAGGTAATTTAATATGAGATGGTCGAGGTGTATCAGAGATATCGATTTCATTAGTTAATATTAGTGTGTTAAGCAGGCGTAAAATTTTATTCAGTTTAAATTAAAACTACATGCAGCTGTGGATATAACAAAATATTCCTATAGCTGTTGTTGAATATATAGAAATAACATGAAATAGATCGTGGTAAAAGGGAGGGAGCAAAATGGATTACCCAAAAAAAAGTCTAAAATATTTTTTCTTGAAAAAAGCTCTTAATTGTCGTTTATCGCTCCCAAAATAATTTTCCAACAATTTTTTAAAAAATGACTGATTTTTTTTTTGGTTACATTACTTCTTTTTAATTCCAAGTAATAATTGTTAAGTAAAGAATTTTTATAAGAATGAACAGTCTAAAACGGTTAGACGTAAATATATACGGAAAGAAAATTATTTATTAAAAATAAAATATTTTTTAGTAAAAACATTGTTTTGAAGAACATATCTTGAATTATACCTACAACAGAAATCTTTTGAAACTAAAAAAAAATTTCTTGGTTTAAAAAAATATGTTTGGTTCATGATAATGTCAAGTCTTCAAAAAAATGTATTTGTATTAAATGAAAAAAGAAATCTTGTTCTATTTGGATCTGTTTCGTTTTAGAAGAAAAAAAAACATTTTTGTTAGAGGGATACAGTGTTCTCATTTTGCGCCCGCTTCCCTTTTATTTTGCACATATATTTTACATACACAGTAAAAATTTTTTTAAAAATATTATAGTTATGATAAATATTAACTTATTTTATAAACATTCGATCACTTTTTAACCCGACTTCAAAAAGGAGGATGGTCCTCAATTCGTTTTTTTTTTTTTTTTTTTTTTTAATGTGTGTCACCGAACTCCGTCATTTATGAACCGATTTTGAATTTTTGTTTTAAGGGGTTTGGTTTCCCATTGGAACCAAATCGCATTCTGAATAGGGGATCCCCGGGAAATCGTGGAAAATCCTCATTTTATATGTGATAACCGATTTCTGCGAAATTTTTTTTTTTGAAAGGGTATACTCATTCATAATGGGAAAAAAAAAATTTTTTTTAAACCGACCTCAAAAAAATTTTTTACAAAAAAAACCGACATAAAAAAAAAATTTTTACAAAAAAAAAAAACAAAATGCTTGTAAAAAAAACTGAAAAAATGCACTAAAAATTAAAAAAAAAAAAAAAAAAAAAACGGATAAAAAAAACGTGTTATAAAGAAGAAATGCACTAAATGTTAGTAGGCCGTTTAGTTGGTCGGTCTACCCGTATTTATACAAATAAAGTAAGTTATAGAATTTCAAAGTCACTAAAAAGCGAGAAATAAAACCTATTTTGGCAAAAGGGAAACCCGACTTCAAAAATCAAATATTCTATAACAAAAAATGCACTAAAAAGTAAAAAAATAATTGCATATTCTTGTGCCAATTTTAGTTCACCTAAGCAAAAATTTTTAAATATATATGTACAATTATTGTTATTTTTGGAGGCGGTGTCCAAAAGTTATGTGAATTTCTCTATGCTGACACCGACTCCAAAAATAACAATAACTAGAATTGGCAAAAGAATATGCAATTATCTTTTTACTTTTTAGTGCATTTTTTGTTATAGAATATTTGATTTTTGATGTCGGGTTTCCATTTTGTCAAAATAGGTTTTATAAATTATATCGTATTCGATTAACACACAAAAGTGTTAAATATTTAAATTTTTAATTCTGACTCGTGCTTTGTTTATATAATCGTTACATTTTTACTGTGTAAGTGGATAATAAAAAAATTTGGAAAATAATTTTACAATTTAATAAAGCAAAAAAAAAAAGAAGCAAATAACTAAAAAATGCATGAAAAAAATATTAAAGTAACTATCATACTAGAGCAATGTTGAGAACAAATTAAATGATTTGCAGCACTAAAATTTTCGTCCGATATAATCAATATTTTATTTGAAGGATCAGTATCATTTATTTGATTTTGAGTAGGACGATTTCCAGAAGCACATTATCAGCTGGATATTTTGGTGAATATTTGAAATTAAAATAAGTTCTTAATGCAATACGAAACTATTTTGGACCATATATACTTACAACTTGTGATTTTTTTTATTTCGGTATTTGTTTCGGTAATACCATGATATTCCAATTCTTGCGTTTCTGTATAATTATCGTCATTATTGGCTTCATTTGATTTGTATGGAAAGAAAGCTTTTGGACTGCTTTCAATAAATGAGTCAATTTCTGTAAAATTATTAAGTATTGAGAGAAATACATATATAAATTGAATCAGTGAAGGTTTGATATAATACTTTCTCCTGTATCACCGCTGGGTGACACTTCGCTGGATGACTCATCTTTATCGGGCATCTCATTTTTATATCGTGATGGAATTTTTCTGCAGCTTCATCGCTGGTTGAGAAGTCAACCGCAGCAATTTCAACAGCTCGAGCTGTATCGTAAGTTTCTGTCAATAAAAAATTTATCTGAATCAAAATAAAAATTTTTTAACACGTTAGAACAATATAATGTGAATAAGTTTGAAATAATTTTATATTTTTATAAAAGTAGAATTTATATAAACCAATATAAACTTCTACAATTATTAAATATTTAACAATAACTGAATATAATTATTATACATAACATACGATATGGTCCCATCACTTTGGAGTATTTCATCGTTAACCAATCTTTCTTCGGTTTAACTTCTCTAATGGCAGCACTTGTAAGATTCTCACCTTTAGGGGGCCATCTCAAATTTTCCAATTTTATATCCATTCAGCATTCTGGCACGGTCGAACACCAATCTTCACTAAATACCACGAAAAACATCTAACAAAAACAAAATTAATACCAAACGGAGATGATAAAGAATATGACCAATGTTAATCATTTTTAAATTGGGCCGTGATATTCGGACTCAGGCGGATCACTAGCGTGAGTTAAAATTTAGATTAAACTAACGTTCAGATATTGTAGCAAAAACTATTGAAATTGAATCGAAGGTAAGTATTCCAACCTAGTACTTTAGTTTTAGTGCCGGGGCCCAAAAACACGCAAACCCGACCAACTCGGGGTATGACCGACGAAAAATATATTATAATATATGGCTTTAAACGCTTCACGCTGAAGACACGCAAGAGACCCGTATGTATCCGAATAACCAAATCGTTTTAAATTGTGAATAAAGTTTTGTATCAATACAGAATATGCCAACAAAATGTATTAATTAAAATTTTTTTTCAATGAAAGTAATTCATTTGAGATTGAAAGTAGCAGACGTAAAATTTGAAATAAATAGAAAGAAATAAAAAAATAGCTGATGTAAGAAACTATTTTTTTTGCTATAAATTGTAGTTTGCTTAATTAAAACTAAACAATTTTAAAATATCTTCCATTTTTAGGATCATGGAATCTTTAAATAAAAATGAATTGTCCGCTCTATTTTTTTTTTTTTTTTTTGGCGCCATAAAAGGGAGGATTTTTTTTGTCAAATACAAACAATTAATTATTCTAATGATTATTTTTAGTACTTTTTTATTATAATTAATAAATAAAAAGTAAAAATTTAGAAGTAAACTTACTTGTACTTGATGAAATAATATAATTATCAGTATTATCACTTATTAATTAAATTAAATACTGATATGAAAAAATTAACTCGTCAACCAGGAATCGAACCTCGGGCCTCTGGATAACCGGTCCAGTGTGCATCCGCTACACCAAAGACGATTGTGATGTGACAGCCAACTTTTTCATATTATTCTAATTTTTATATATATATATTTTTTATATATTTTTTAGACAGTATAAACCTCTTGTTGAAGTGATATTATTATTTAATATTTGTTTATTTGTGTATACTTTCGTGTCAACATACAAGTGTTTGTCCAAATACCTTTCGGTTACGTATGACAAACTGTAGAAGACTATAGCGTATACCCGACACATTTCATTGTCATTGAATTTATTAATTAAATTAAATACTGATATGAAAAAATTAATTCGTCAACCAGGAATCGAACCTCGGGCCTCTGGAAAACCGGTCCAGTGTGCATCCGCTACACCAAAGACGATTGTGATGTGACAGCCAACTTTTTCATATTATTCTAATTTTTATATATATATTTTTTATATATTTTTTAGACAGTATAAACTTCTTGTTGAAGTGATATTATTATTTAATATTTGTTTATTTGTGTATACTTTCGTGTCAACACTGGACCGGTTATCCAGAGGCCCGAGGTTCGATTCCTGGTTGACGAGTTAATTTTTTCATATCAGTATTTAATTTAATTAATAAATTCAATGACAATGAAATGTGTCGGGTATACGCTATAGTCTTCTACAGTTTGTCATACGTAACCGAAAGGTATTTGGACAAACACTTGTATGTTGACACGAAAGTATACACAAATAAACAAATATTAAAGTATTATCACTATATATTTTTGTAAGAGTTTTAATGTGTATAACATGCGGAGACTAGAAACTGTACTACAGGCATTTATAGGACTGCTAATTGACAAAACATGAATTAACAATCTAACAAATTGTATATAATTATTTTAAACAAGCGCCGCAACTGTATTATAGTAGCACTAGTAACCACGCGCGTAATTTAAATTAAAATAATTAATTAAATTAAGTAAAAAATGTTTATTTTAAATTTAATATTATTTAAATATACATTTATAAAAAATTAATTTTTTTTATAATAGATTATTGTTTTTTACATTAAAAATATTCTTGGATTATAAATAAAAAAATTAGTTACACAGGAGCTGCTTCAACTTAGCGCATTTCTTTAGAATACATAAATCACTCTTTAGTGGTCACAATTTTAGTCTGATCAAAATGAAATGTCGTATACGATTTCCCCATAAGATTCTTATAGCTTTTTTCTTAAGAATCACCATTCCTAAGATATCGTCAATCTAAAAGTTGAAGGAGTTACAATTCTACATGATATGCACACATTTCCACACCACCCGTGAGGTAGTGTACTTTTTAGCGCGTTTTTTTTAACGTGGTTTCCCCGGTAGGCCTATTCCACGATCTGTTATGACGGAGTTTTATAGGAAAATACTGTATTTACTGCCTGATGATTATTGATTTTGATATTGATATAGATCAATAAAATATTGTTGATTCCTTACAAAAATAAATCCTAAATTTTAAATATTTTTATTATAATTTAAGTATACAGCTTGTAATTTAAAATACAACCAATCTGCAAACAATGTATAGTGCATCTATCACTACCTATGCACAGTTAACAGTATACCATGATACTCTACTATTCTACAGGCAGACGTCCCCACCAAAGACTGATCTTAAGACAAATGTTCTGTGGTGAGAACGTTCTGTGGTGAGAACGTATCAAACCCGTCTCCGATTTTAATGCAGAACAAAGTAAACCATATCATAGTACACTACCTACAGACAGCGATAGATAGACTATACATAATTGTTTGCAGATTGGGTCTATTTTAAAATACAATCAGTATATATTTTTTTATGTAAAAAATAATTTAAATTAATTTATAAGGTAAATAAATATGAAAAAAAACTTGCTTCACATTTCAGTATAGGCATGAGCGATCTCTCTACTAATCTCTGATAAAACATATATTGTTCTTTGTATTTTACATACTTGAATGAATCAAAGGAATAAAATAAAAAGAATTTTGAAAAGGCAAGCACACAGCTTTTTGCAAGACTTCATTCGCGTTGAAATTTTTAAAATTTGACCATTTATTCCCACTAATTATATGCAATAACTTTGAGTCGATAGGATAATTTTCAATGCTTTCTGGGCTTAACAATATTTGTCCTTGTAATGCTATTACATTATTAATTAAACAAATATTATCAATGCGAACTACATCATAATTCTTCACGTAACAAAATTTGTCGCAGTTCCGACTAGCAGAGAGTTTAAATTTTCCATAATTAATATAATCATATGAAGGAACTTTTTTATCATAAGATGTTTTAGCATTATATTTTAATACTTCAGATTTATCCACTTGTTTTATCCAATTCTTGTTCAATTTTTGTTGATATTCACAATTTTCTCGTTCTACAAGTCGATTATGAAGCTGCTGCAAAGGTTTATCACCTTTTTTTAAGAGTTTTTTAATATAATTTAAAAAATTCTCAAATGTAAATGCGCTGAACGAATCCACGGGACCAAACTTTTTTACGTCATCAGCCAAATGTATTAAATTGTGAATATTATAAATCACAAAAACTTCTCCATACAATTTTATACATTCAGAAACGAAATACCTTAGCAATGTTTTCGCACACTCATTGTTCTTTATGCAATCATTTTCATCACATAATATTCTCAATGCACATTGGAGACAGTTGAAATGATAGACGTATTTGTTTGGTAAATAATTTTGCAAAGCGGTTGAACCTATATATAATAAAAATAATCGTAACTCAGTCGCTTTCCATCGATCTAATTCATCCAATCCTCTCGTTTTCCGAACAAACTCCGAGGGTATCCAACTTCTTATTGACATTAAATACGACGAAATATTTTTAATCATATTATTACTTAATTTAATTAATTTTCCATCACTGGTACGCCATCCTCTCACGCATGAAACTAACATTTTTCTCATTACTCCAAGACACCCAAGATGCATGTAGTCTAACGGAAATTGAGACACCATACCAACATCAGTTTCTTCGAATTTTGACTTCCCTAAATGATGATCTTCATTAGTTCGATTAATAAAATTAGAATCTGTACGTAATGGAGAATCCATCTCTAGAAATAGCATACGATGATTTTTATACTCACCCTCTTGAACACACTTACCGCTGCCATAAAAACCATTATGGCTTTTAATATTTTTTACAAAAGATTTTGCAGGTGTATCGCATACTACCGCTCGAATTTGCACTTTAAATTCGTGACCATTGTAGTTAAAACCTTCCATTCGTAAAAGGTTATACTCATTAATAAAATCTTCTAGCAATTCATTACAATCATTTGGTTTGCCGAGTCCATGGTATATTCCAACAGCAAAAGGTGTAGCAACTTTTGGGTAAATTTCAACTAGTATTGGATAGAGTTGACTCTTCGAACTCTTTGAAATTGGCAAACCATCAATGTGCACGTTGATTTGAATAGTTTCTTTAAACTGGCCCAAATCAATAGCTTTCAGTTGATCAATTAATTCATTTTTCAGACCATAATGAAAATATTCTCCTGGTGCAACAGTACGAATAGTGGTATTTTTGGGAGTATTTAATAATGTACGGCAATCTTTTGGAAGATTTTTTAAGTCTTCTATCGACTCTACATTCCGAAGAATATTTAGCAAGGTGCCTGATGCAGTTTGAGTAATGTTAAACTAACATTTCCATTGAGCTAACTTTTGACTCAAACTTAATTTTTTTATATTCTTTGGAATAGGTTCGAAGATGGGATGATGATGATGATGATGATTATCATGTTGATTATCATCATCATCATCAGTATTGTTAATATTATTCGTATTAGAAGTACTAGAAGAAATTGTGGGAATATTTAAAGTTGGTTCGAAGCTGTTGACATCAGAAGAATCATTCTCATTATCTGCATCATGGTTTGAATTAATCTCTTTATTTATCGATGTATCGTCATTACTTATATCCAAAACACAGCGTCTTTTTATCCGTCGATTTTTTTGACTTTTTGATAAGTCCCTAAATTGCTTTCTTGCAGACATCTTGGTTTCAAATCTTAATAAAAAATAGTAAATCATGATATTCATTTTTTAAATTCATTTTAATGCGTTAACCTTTAAGATACTTACAGATAAAACCAATTAAAAATAATCCACGTTAAAAATAACGCACTTAAATTGGTTTTAAATACTTGATAACGCTATAAATAAATAAATTAAATTATAATAAATACCTTTACAAGTTCTCCAAATAAAATTCTTAATAAGAATGTTAAATTCTCTAGGATATACAGAAATAAAAACTATAACAAAAATGCGCGTGCGCTAAATTGAGTAAAAATATAAAAAACTTGGGAAAAAGACTACTTAAGGGGCTCCTATTTCTGACTTTTTACGAAAACAGAAAAAAGTCTACTTAAAGGGCTCCTATTTCTGATTTCTTGCGACGTCAGAAAAAAATAGACTCTTAAAGGGCTCCTATTTCTGACTTTTTACGAAGACAGAATAAATAGACTCTTAAAGGGCTCCTATTTCTGACTTTTTACGAAGACAGAAAAAATTCTACTTAAAGGGCTCCTATTTCTGACTTCTTGCGAAGTCAGAAAAAATAGACTCTTAAAGGGGTCCTATTTCTGACTTTTTGCGAAGTCAGAAAAAATAGACTCTTAAAGGGGTCCTATTTCTGACTTCTTGCGAAGTCAGAAAAAATAGACTCTTAAAGGGCTTCTATTTTTGACTTCTTGCGAAGTCAGAAAAAATAGACTCTTAAAGGGCTCCTTTTTTTGACTTATTGCGAAGTCAGAAAAAATAGACTCTTTAACGGCTCCTATTTTTGACTTCTTGCGAAGTCAGAAAAAATAGACCTTAAAGGGCTCCTATTTTTGACTTCTTGCGAAGTCAGAAAAAATAGACTCTTAAAGGGCTCCTATTTTTGACTTCATGCGAAGTCAGAAAAAATAGACTCTTAAAGGGCTCCTTTTTTTGACTTATTGCGAAGTCAGAAAAAATAGACTCTTTAAGGGCTCCTATTTCTGACTTCTTGCGAAGTCAGATAAAATAGACCTTTAAAGGGCTCCTATTTTTGACTTCTTGCGAAGTCAGAAAAAATAGACTCTTAAAGAGCTCCTATTTCTGACTTTTTACGAAGACAGAAAAAAGTCTACTTAAAGGGCTCCTATTTCTGACTTCTTGCGAAGTCAGGAAAAATAAACTCTTAAAAGGTTCCTATTTCTGACTTCTTGCAAAACCATAAAAAAGGTTGTCCCTAAGACCTCTCAATTAAGAGTTCTGAAAAAAGAGAGGTCATTAAGACGTCATAATTGTACTTCCTAATGAAGTCTTCAAAAAGACTTCTTTTTGAAGTCTTTCTGACTTGTATGTTTGCTGGGTAGATAGGATCGATGGACATTTGAAAAAATTTTTATGAAATTCCAACAACCATTCCAAAAATGCAAAAACAATAGCTGCATTTCCTTCGGAGGAAATTCGCTAATAAAAAGTTTATATTAAAATCACCACAAATGATGTATTTTTTATTCTCAGAAGTTATTTTGTTTAACATGGTCTCTTATTTGTCCAAGAATATTTTAAGGTCAGCTGATGGAGAACGGTAGACGCACACTAGGACTATTTTAAGTTCATTGATGTTAGCTTCAACTACTGAACTTTCAAAGGTTTTTTCTTGGTTCAGATAATTAAAATCCTCACAAGTTTTTAAAATTAGAGGATAGGCAGTGTGATGCCAAGATCATAGTTCCTCCCCTGCGAAATTGAACTGCACAGTTAAAATTTACAACTCGAAAATTTTTTATAATTAATGCTTCAATTTCATTTTTATTTAGCCAATGTTCAGTTATGCATATGAAATTGGGCAATCCGCTTTAACTCGTTAACAAAATATTCCAAGTGTAATTCCTCATTTCTAAGCCCCTGAATGTTGAGATGCATAATATTTCAATTACGAGCTATGTATTTATCATTTTTAGTATTAATTCCCTCAAGTTTTTTGATGATATTTTTTTATTTGTTTCACTGCCACCGTTGGATGTACTACCACTGGTGGATGGAGAAGATTTGGATTTTTGGGTATTTTTTGGTTTTTCACTCTTCGAGCCATCAATTTCTCGATCATCTTTGTACCCTCCCGTCATACATTTCGAGATAATATCTGCTATTTTACCTTTGAATTTAAGTTTAATGTTTTGCCCGTTACTAAAATCATGCACGTTTAACAATTTATTTGTATAAAGAACTGTTAAGTCTTTCAATTTATACATCTTTTCCACAATAACTGATTCAATTCAAAGATTAAATTATTAAACAGGCCAGTCTCATGTCTAAAACACTGTGTATTTATAGGTAAAGTCTGAAAACGAAGTTGTATTTAATTAAATAATAATAATTTATTTCTTTTATAATTTATTATTTTTTAAATATTAATGTATAATATATTTATGATTGAAAAGGGTAGAAATTAACTCCTTAATATTTAAAAAATGATCAGGGTTTTCACTTTGTTTTATAGCTCGTAAACTAGTTGAATCTTGATCTTTTTCTGAATTCCTACACTTTGACCATTTGCAGTACTTTCAATATTTTCCAAAGTCCAATTCCATCATTTTTTATCAAGTAATTTTTTATGAAAAGTATTCTAATTTTATATAATTTACAATATATGAGTAAATTTTATAGTGCTTCAGGTAGAGCAAAATATATTGCTGTTTCCACACATTCTCTTACATAATTTTCCAAACTATTTTTCAATAAATGTTCAAACACAATTTTTTTAAATTCTGTAGATTCTACTCTACAGACTGGTTCCAAACGATTTTTTAACCACTTTTTTTTATGCTTAATTAAACAACTCATCAATAAATAATTGTTATTTATAATAGATTACTGTATGTAACGAGTTATCTTGATCCAAAAGTTTTTCATTTACCAATGATGGATATTTTTGTAATATTTTATCTACCAACTCCACTACTCCAGCTTCTAGAGCTGATTAATACAATTTGTTGTGTAAAATAATATCTTGTTTTTCTAATTCAGCAGTGAATTGTTTCATTGTTAAAAGCTTATGTATATTTAAAATTTCCATGATGTGATTGAACAATATTGAAAAACTAAAATAATTTTTACTGTGATAGCCTTTAATACCAAAATTCGGACAATTTTCATCATCAGAAATATTCCAAGGTCTTATAAATGTAAACTAGAACTAATGTTACTAGAAATTAGAAAAAAATATTCCTATTTGAGTAAAAATTTAGTAATACACTATCCTGGGGGACACCAGGGTAGCTCTTAATTGGATACAGTCGACTAGAGCAGGCTTAATTGGATGCAGTCGACTTACTTCATTTCCAAATTTGATTTGGAAGTATCTTTCTTCAATGTATGATTCAACTATGCAGTACAATAGATGGCGAAGTATGCTTTTTAGCTTGAATAGTAAACCTGCATGCCAAACTTTGTCAAAAACTTGACTGACGTCGAGAAATGCCACAGCGCAGTAGCTTTTTTCTTCGAAGGTTTGGTTTATAACGTCAACTAATTGATATACTTGCTCAGTAGTTCCACGTTGTTTACGAAATCCAAACTGATGCCCTGGAATAAGTTGTTCAGCTTCGATAACCACTGTGATACTTTTCAAGAGAAGTTTTTCGAGAAGTTTTCGAAGTATTGGTAGAAGACTAATCGGTCTGTATGAAGTAACTTCTTATGGAGATTTTCCTGGTTTGGGAATCATGATCACCTGAGCAACTTTCTATTGGCTAGGAAAATACCCAAGTCTTAGTACAGCAATGTAAATCATTGTAAGCATTACCACACCTCTTCTTGACAATTCTATCACTTTTCTAGTGATAAGGTCATATCCAGGCGATTTGTTAGCATCTACATTGTGCTTTATACACTTGTTGACTTCTTTTGATTGAATCATAGGGATGGATTAATCTACGAGTTTCTTTCCATAGTGAGTAGTCTGTTTCAGTTGTGGCTGACAACCCTTCTAGATAATTGTTGAATTCAACATTTTGGATGCTTTTAATTAATACCTTGAGTTTACTAGCTGCTTGATCATATCGTTTTTTATCGGCAGGAGTCGACATTTTTCTGCAATTTTTTCTTTAATACTAACTGGGCAGTTTTGTAGTTGGCGCTTCGAAGATATTTCAGGTGCAGTTTCCCATGCTGATTCCTGAATAATATTAGTGAGTGTTTTGATGGAACTCACTAATTCATTCTTCGTTTTCAGAGGTATTTTTAAATCCAGTTAATCATGTTAATCATGTCTACTAGTTGTCTTAATTGGTTCCAGTTTGTTCTATTGTTAAACAGTTTGGGTGACCTAATTTTCTCAGCAATTTTAACACTAACCGTGGCAATTACTGGTGTGTGGTCCGAGTAGAGATCTAAACTAGACTTAGCTGTCAAGTAACCCGTGGCTATGCCTTTGGTTACAAAGAAATCTAGCAAATCAGGAGTTTTTGATCTATCTGCAGACCAATACGTAGGTTCGTAAGTCGAAAGATGTCCAAGATGGTATTCTTGCATAACTTGAAATAGAATTTTCCCTCTTCCAGGAGGAGTTAATCTGGATCCCCAATAATTTGAGATTTTGAAGTGTGTTTTTTTTCGAAAAGTGTGTTTCGAGCACAAGCATCACATCCACTTTTTGCTGCATAAGAAATGTTTCAACGTCAAATTTGTGGTCAGCTAAGCAGTTTGCAATTCCTTAATGGTTAAACAGCTTGACCATTTTTGTTTTGGAGGGCTTTTGTAAGTTCTTCTCTGAGAAGGCTGATTTCTGATGTTAGTTTAGCTATTGTTTGTTGTTGACTTTGGATCATGCATTGCATCGTTGTTATGATGAAGTTCAAATTGGGGATTTGCGCTGCGATGTTGTGTCGATTGAATTATTTGAATGTTGGTCTCCATTAAGGACTTGAGCAAATGTTGGTTGCTTTTGCTGCACATCTGTTGCTGCTTGGTGGTTCCTGAGGAAGTTTTGTTTTAAATGTGTTTCTTTAGATGACTTTGCTGTAGTGAAATCTGAAGTTTGATATGGGAAGACTGCATAGGAGGCGCAAGGTTTTGTGTTTTTTTTGGTTCCCCATACTTAGTAACAGTTCTTTCAAGTTTTATGATAGGTATTTTTTCCTTCACCGGTAAATCTTTTATTTTTATGGCTGCCTTCAAACAGCAACTCTCTAATAATTAACGATCAGTTGCATCCTTTTTTTTTTTTGTACTCTGAAAAAGAAAAGCAGTTTTTGATATTTATATTTTGATATTTAGTTTTTGATCATCTCTTTTATAATACTCTTTTTATACAATTTATAATACTATTTTTATAACTTTTTTCAATAAATGTTCTAACAAAATTTTTTCAAATTCTATAGATGCTACTCTACAGTCTGGTTCCAAATGATTTTTGAACCACTTGCAATATTTTTCTTTTTCTGCATTTTTCTTCTTACATGGTACTAATAATAATATTAATTTAATTAATATTACTAAGGTAGATTCTTTTATGAAAGCTTTGACATCAATAATTTTGTAATAGTATTTATTCAATGTTTTCTGGTTCTACTTCGAATGGTAATGATAATGAAGTGATTTGTTTTAATTTGTTATGAAGTGTAGTGGGATTTTTATTTATTTATTTATTGTGCTCAGCTGCTGAGGCTATATGCTCATAAATATAATTCAGAGATTCATTGTTACCTTAAATGAGGTTATATAGATTCATGCATTTTAGAGTTTTAAACAGTATTTTTAATGTGTTTTCATTATCCCCTAGTAAGTGGTTTAAGTTTGTTTCACCGTTATGTTTAATTTTTTTTTTGTGATAGCACAGTCACTTAAAATATGTTTAACACTTAATTGCACATTAGTTTTTTATATTAGCAATTTGATTGGGTTTGAGGTGAGTTTCGTGGATACATATAATCGTTGGATCTAGTGTTTGTGTTAGTAGTTGAATTTCATCAATGTGCTAGAAATATCCGATGTAATTCCACTGTAGAAGAGCCATTATGATTTTAATTGTTTTCCTCTTCCGATACATCATTAGAGGATATATTTATGTAGTGATTTTGTAGTTGGGCATACAATATTTTAGTGATTTTTGTTAATTTCATTTTCATTCCCCGGTCTACTGATTTGTGGATAAATCAAAGCATGTCTATTAGGTCTTCTGTTTTATTTGTGTATTGAAACTCATTTTTAATATATCTTCTGTTTCGTAAGTTTCTGTAAAAAATTATTTCGTTTGTTGAGTGTTAAGGGGATAATTATTTGTGTCAAGATCCAAAACCCCTTATAATCTATCCACGTCGTCAAAATTATGTGGTTCTACTTTAGATCGTTTAGTTTCCGTTTTATTTATTGTAGTCTAAGATCCGGCTGCAAAATTAGTACATTCATAACGTGGTTACTCAATCTCCAATTTTAACGTATGTTTATGAATAGGGGAATATATTTTTCACAAGGTGCAGATAAAAAAGTGCCCGCAAATACTTTTAATTAAAATAATGTTAATTAATTTTTCAAATCAAATTTCATTCACTTGTTTATTAAATCAAATATCATGCACTTCACAGCAATACATTTAAAGACTTTTAAAAGGCATGTTTGCGGTTGCCTGCGTGGCCGCAACCTTTTCGCAGCCAGGTGTAAATAGGTATTACTTTGTTAAATTTTTACGTTCATAACGTATATTGTTTTTTTTTTTTATATCAAATTTAAATATTTGTTTTCCTGAGTATGATGTTATACAGCTGTACGAGTTCTTGAAGCCACTGCGCATGCCTCAATAGAGGTTCTCAGCAGAGCAGCTGATATGAGACATTTTTATTCTAAACGCGGTGCTTTGGAGCTTGTCAAACACAACGTTATTTATATTGTATTAGTTTTGTTTACTTTTACGTATGATTAAATTTATGAGGGTAAAGCTTGAAATTTGAGCCATGAAAAAGTGTTTTTGTGTACTAAACTCAAAAATGTGCTTGACTTTGAGAATGCATCATTTAAAAAGTGTGTTTCGATGTTGATGTTTCGTCGATAAAAACGGTATAAATATCATGACATTATTTTAACTGTCGACTCGACAGACAAATACGGATATCATACTGCATATCTCAAAAAAGTTAATGTTTCATTAATAAGACTTTTGTAAAACTGTCACCGTAAGTAAATTTTTTTATTCAACTTAGAAATAATTAAGGTTATAGTTAATATATAAATAAAATAATAAATATATGTATTAATAATTTATATAACATAAAAACATCTGGACACGAAAGTATACACAAACAAACAAATATTCATAAACAAATCACTTCAGAAAGAAGTAAATACTATCTAATAAATAAAAAATTAGAATAATATGAAAAAGTTGGCTGTCACATCACAATCGTCTTTGGTGTAGAGGAAAGCACACTGGACTAGTTATCCAGAGGCCCGAGGTTCGATTCCTGGTTGACGAGTTAATTTTTTCATATAAGTATTTAATTAATAAATTCAATGACAATGAAATTTGTCGGAGTATACGCTATAGTCTTCTACAGTTTGTCATACGTATTCGAAAGGAATTTGGACAAACAACGTTATGTGGACACGAAAGTATACACAAACAAACAAATATTAATAAACAAATCACTTCAGAAAGAAGTAAATACTATCTAATAAATAAAAAATTATAATAATATGAAAAAGTTGGCTGTCACATCACAATCGTCTTTGGTGTAGAGGAAAGCACACTGGACTAGTTATCCAGAGGCCCGAGGTTCGATTCCTGGTTGACGAGTTAATTTTTTCATATAAGTATTTAATTTAATTAATAAATTCAATGACAATGAAATTTGTCGGAGTATACGCTATAGTCTTCTACAGTTTGTCATACATATTCGAAAGGAATTTGGACAAACAACGTTATGTGGACACGAAAGTATACACAAACAAACAAATATTAATAAACAAATCACTTCAGAAAGAAGTAAATACTATCTAATAAATAAAAAATTAGAATAATATGAAAAAGTTGGCTGTCACATCACAATCGTCTTTGGTGTAGAGGAAAGCACTCTGGACTAGTTATCCAGAGGCCCGAGGTTCGATTCCTGGTTGACGAGTTAATTTTTTCATATAAGTATTTAATTTAATTAATATAAAAACATCTGTAACGCAGTATTTTTTATACATTATAGATTCATTATAGATTATTCAGTTGGTCTCAGGACTCTATAAATAAGAGAAGTGAACGAACTAGGCGACCGGCCTTGCGCTCAGAGTACTACCGCACTTTAACACACAGAGGTGATTTCGTGAACGTAGAACCTGACTTCAAAAGACAAAGATAAATATAAAAGGAATAATGAAAACTCATTCGAACAAGAAGAAGCGACTGCCGGGGTTGCTAAGCTTCCCAAGGCCCACCTGAAGAGCGTATAGCCGAGTCACCCACATATCACTGACACGTACACTGAATTAACAGCGTAGGCCCATTATTCATGTAGCGCCTATGCCTACACGAAGCCTTTTTTTTTTTGCTTCAAAATTAAGGCTGGAGCCCCGGCACTGAGACCTGTCCTAAATTAATAGGACGCTCCGATAATTATGGACTTAGATGTTTAGTCTATTGTGACACGTCTATACACTTCTCCCCTCTCGCACGAGCTACTCAATAAGCTTAGTTCACTGTAAACAATTTGGAGGGCGCCCTCAGCGCGAGGAAAAACTTTAAATAGTCTACCTCTTTATAATGGGTTGCAGACCAAAATGACGCTTCACGGTCATAGAGGCCCGAATGGCATTCCCTAGTTGGTCCACAACTCCGGCAGTAACTCAGCTTGCCTCATGAGCATCGTAAAAAAGATGGTCCATAGGGATGTTCAAAGGAACACGCAAGATTACTCTATGATCATTGATCGATGTGCGGAAATTAGATGAGCGGATGCCTAGATGTTCTTAGAACAAACCTGGGTATATTCACAACCAGTTATGGCAATAATTCTGCAAACTCCAGACCCCATGCTAAGCATAACGATCTGTCATTTGGTTGAAACGCGCCCCATTCATATGCGAGCCCCGCAGAATGCAAGTCGTGATGGTGCAGAGAACTCTATGACTTACACCTAAGTCTATGAGTTCACGTGCTGACTTCGCTGACCAAATACCACGATAGAAAATCGTTGCACTCATAAATGAGACATCCGTTTCGTCTATCGAATATTCAGTCGCTACCAACTGTCGAAGATTCAGATTAGTTGCGTACTTCGCTACTTTGCGCGAGTGTGATCGATCCAAAGGATAACCGTCACAAACTACTTGGGCGTCTATTACCGCTACACGACGATCTCGATAAGCGATAATATCAGGTTTCCTGATGCCCTCTTCGGTGCGAAACTGCGTTCACACACCACATTCCATCCGCCATGCCGTAACGATTCTGAAACGAGCAGTACAACCTTGTCGTGACGCAAAACCCGCCCACCATGAGTTCGGAAGCATTTTTGAATCACATGGTGACTGGTTTCAGATAACAGACAAACAGCTCTACACATGCGATTCTCGATGTGACCTCGGGTAGTTCGAGCACGTGTCGGTATTGCATTCGCCCGAATTTGGTGAAAGTTCACATAGTCTCTTCCAGTGAGGTTGGAAGAACCATACGCAACCCAGTCCGAGGACGCGGATATGCGCTGGGAATCTTTCAAGCCGCCACCATCTACAGAACTATGGAGACGCTTCGCCAAGGTTTATTCAAAATCGCTTGAGAAGTCACATGAACATCGTCTATTTTTAAGACACGTAGACACCACTCGCGTTGATTACAAATCAGCGGAGTGGATGCTGCTTAAAATGGGAATTTCTAGACGACTCAAGAGATTCCAGTCTGCGTTTACGCATAAGCGGAATGGCCCGTGCCAGACAAGGGATGCCGAGGCCTCCTTGCCGAACGGGAGTCGAGTAGTATTCGACCTTTGTATCCGTGGGGAGCCGCAACCATGTTCGTACAAAACCTCTCACCTGAACATCCAGCTTACGAAGATAACCTAATGTTATGCGTCCAAGAACCCAAACATGAAAATGTTTGGGGAGTAGCACAGACGTTAGAATCTTCAGCCGTTGTTGAGGTTTTAGAGGCCCTTTGAATAACTTTTTAAGATCCTCAAGATTTGCATCCCCACAGCGGGCCCTCGAGCCACTAAAGTTGATACCTAAGTAGCTCCACAAATCAATTGCAGATTTCTGCGGAAGAAATGCATTCGCGTGGGTGAAGAGTGGATCCACAACATGTTTCAACCGCTTGTCACGCCCACTTGCTACTAGACTTATGGCGAAAGACTTCAAGGTGTTAATTTGATGTCCGATCTCACTAAGTACACCGGTAAACCGGTCGAGGCTCTCTTGGAGTCCAGCTTTTGTGGATGAGACTAACAGCACATCATCCGCAAACGCAATCGCTCCAACGATGGTACTACCATCCAAACGAAATCCAACCTCCTTGTTCACATGGCTTAATGCGCTCTTAATGGCCATGTTGAACAGTAACGGTGACAAAGGATCGCCTTGTCTAACGCCACGTTCCACGTTAACAGAATTCCTTGATTCAAGCCCATCATACACCAGAGTTGTTGATGCTTCGGCGTACACACCCGAGACATAGTCCACAAATGACTTAGGTAGCCCATGCTCTCTAAGCACCTGCATCAATGCTGGGTGGGAAACCGTATCGAAGGCCTTTGATACGTCCAAGCTTGCAATATGCAACATCCTGCATTTTCTCCTAGCTTCAGCAAAGAGGCTCTGCAAAAGATACAGATTACCTGCAAACCGTCACCGGGAACGAAAGCTGCTTGACGAGCATCATGCAACGGAAGCTTCTGGATACGATTGGCTAGAATCTTATGGAATTGGCGTACGACTACTGAACCAATCGAGATTGGCCTGTAGTCAGATGGTTGAGACGCCCTGTTCATCTTAGGAATGAAGATCGTACGGGTGTTAGACAGATATCGGGGGATCTTCCCGTTTAACAAAAAGATATTAAAAAGAGTCGTACGGATTAATGTGAAATGGAATTCCATTTCAACGGCGATATCCCGTCCGGTCCGGGTGATGTCTTGATCTTAACCTTCTGGTCTAACACTTCACGTACGCTAATTGGTGACCAGACGGTTGACGAGTGAATTAACAGGGTCATCTCTTGGGTTCAACAAAGGACCGTCAGGTGCGGGAATACTTGGAGTCTCAAAAATTAAGGTCCAGTAGTCACCAAACACCTCAGGATCAATTGGGTCGCCTTCCTTATCACCCTCCAATACAACTCGTGTGGCACCCTTGACGCTAGAAGCGTACACGCTTTGGATCCTTCCATACTCCGCCCTCCTTTTAATCTTTTTAATTGTCCTTTGTCTTTGGTGTTTAATCTGCTTAGCATGACGCTTATTGGCACGATGCGGAGATCTGAAAGGTAGGATGTCAGAGAGCCAGGCATACACCTCGTCGGTGACATCTTTCCCTTCGATGGCCGCCTGAGCAAGAAGTTTAAGACGACCACTCTGATCCTGATGTTGCGATTCCATCCTCAGAGTAGCAGGTACCTGAGCGTTAGCGTCACTGGCCGGTTGAACCTCTATATCGTCATTAAGACGTTGTACAGCGTTAAAGACCATAGTCTTGTAAACAAGTTGCTTCCTTTGATCTTTAATGGCCTCTAGAGTTCGCTCGGGGAAGATCTGAATTAGATGTTTATTCATAAATCTAACCCCGGCAACCGTTGCCTTCGTCTCAGCTGCAACTAGCAACTGACACTCTTCTTCGGACCATCGATGCTTTACGCGATCAATACTAATAGCTGCGTTTGATACGATTGGATGTGCCTTCGAAATATGCACTCATAAACCTCTTTTGGTAGTATATGATTTACTGCACGTTTCACATATGAACTGGTTAACTACCACAGCTGGAAGTGAATTGCCCGCACTGGTTGATGCGAACAAAGTTTCGTCATCATGTAATAAGTTTGCCTGCCCGGTCAACTGATGCAGGCCATCCGAGGCAGTTTCATTTAATTTTCCAGCACTATAAAAACCAGAGGAGTGACATGCTACGCCAAACCTCTGAGATCGTTTTGGTGTTTTCGCGTTATCCGGGCCAACCACTAGGAGGTAACACCATCAGAGCTTTCGTCCCTGTCTTCCTTAGTGATCATGCCAAGGAAGAATGAGCCTTAGGAGAGTCATAGTTACTCCCGCCGTTTACCCGCGCTTGCTTGAATTTCTTCACGTTGACATTCAGAGCATTGGGCAGAAATCACATTGCGTCAACACCCATTTGGGGCCATCGCAATGCTTTGTTTTAATTAGACAGTTGGATTCGCCTAGTCCGTGCCAGTTCTGAGTTAATTGTTAATTAATATATTTTTATTTTTTTGTTTTTATAATAAAATTTTATTCTATTTCAAAAAAAAAATATTTCAGAGATATATCTCTGTTTAAAAGTTGTTTCATTTATATTTTATAACAAAAAACTTTCTTTATTTTTTTCTCCTTTAAAGAAAAATTTTAATCGGAAAGAGATTGCAAAAAATAAAATTTTTTCAACTTTTTATAACAGTCAGAGTCCCCCAAAAATATTCCAAATATATTTCAATTCTCAGAGCCAATCCTTATCCCGAAGTTACGGATCCAATTTGCCGACGTCCCTTACCTACATTATTCTATTCGACTAGAGGCTGTTCACCTTGGAGACCTGCTGCGGATATGGGTGCGAACCGGTGCGATACTTCCACTTGGATTTTCAAGGTTTGTGGAAAAGATCTAGACATCACTGTATATATGTGATGTTCTTCGTATTCCATTCCCTATCTCTTTGCTAGAAAATTTCAGGGAACTCGAATACTTATACAGAAAAGACAACTCTCCCTAGATCATTCGACAACGTCTCCAGGCCAAGTTAGGTTACCCTGACGTACGCATTCAAGTGCACGGTCTTTCACAAAAAAGAAAGTAGAAATAAATTTCTCTCTTTCTCATGTGTGTACTTGTGTTTGGTGGTTGACTTTAACCTTCGTTGCAATTGGCGATGAAGGTACAAAATCCACCTGTCGTAGTTAACGTTGATAAAACGCGCTTGCGTGTATATGACTAGTATGAATGCAATGGATTCAGGGAAAAGGTGTTTAGTATAAAATCCGACAAAATAGGAGACAGAAAATATATATTAAGCACTAGTATCATAAATGAACATTGCACTTAGTTATCAACTAATTTTTTTGTTGACATATTATTTTTATTAAGAATTAAACATAGGTATTATAGATTAGAAAAACGGTTTGATTGAGAGTATACAGTATGTTTAAAGGAACGTCTGTGTTTTTTTTATAACATTATAGATATTTACAAAACATATGGATCTGATATTAAATTTAAAGATAAGTTAATATTACATTATTATTACGATGTCCGCTTCACAATTAATGGAGTTTTGGTTCTTGTTTGATCTTTTATTGAATATAAATATTATTAAAGAGAACTTGAAATAAATTTCGATTTTTGTCCCAATTTCCTAGATCAAGTTTTTTGTATTTTGTAAATACGTATTTTGACTACAAAGTAGTCATCATCAGTTGTTGCTAATTTGGTGAAGCCACCAAATTTGCAACAAGTAACATCTCCTCGGAGAATAATTACAATTAGCTAATTCATACTGATGATGACTACTTTGTAGTCGAAAGACGTATTTATAAAATACAAAAAATTTAATCTAGGAAATTGGGGCAAAAATCGAAATTTATTATTGAATAGTTTCGATTGTATCAATAAACCCAGTTTTAAGGAGTTGATGACATATTTTTATTGCTTCCAAAGCTATATTTGAGGCAGTCAATTATCTTAATCGATTCACTAACTTGCTAGGATTATGCCAATAGATAAAGTTTCGTTCCTTTTTCGATGAGTTTTCGATGGAGGTTGAAATTCATTTTCATGATAACTATGATCTCTATTTGTAAGTAGGTATCCATCAGGGTGGATAAACTATGTGATAACATGACCCCTGATATCCTGTTGTTATGTCCGTTAGTTTTATATTCGTAATCATTTCCATTTATTTCAAAGGAATGACGGTTCCATATATTTTGTGGTTGGTAATCATCTACTTCTGGTGCTGAGCCTCCATGACAGCGATCTACATGTCGAGGCATGTTGTAACTACGTGAAAAAATTCTTCGGCCATATGAACATTCAAACATTTTAATGTGCTTATAAACTGAAACTGTTTATGCAAGTGAGTAAAAAATTGAAATAAATGGCTTATATAGATATTAAACTGAATATAGAAGAAGCTGTCAAGTGCCCCGAAACTACTCCGAAGTGCTCCGAAATCGCTCCGGAACTGCCCCCAAACAGCTATATACTGCTCCGAAATGCTCTGTACTGCTCCGGAGCTGCTCGTCTGTTTGCAGACCTGTTTGTACATACAGACCTGTTTGCATATCTGATTGTTTTTTAATGAACCAACCCATTAATAGGAGACGAACAGATATCGGAAATCTATAGCATAGAGTGTCCTTCGTGTTCACATACATACATTGGCCAAAGCCGTAGACAAATTGAAACCCGATTTAAAGAACATATAGCTCATATGAAATACGGCAGATTGGAAAAATCCTGTATAGCTGCACATATTATAGAGATGACCATAAAATCGACAAATCCAATTTAAAACTTGTTAAGGCAGTACAAAATACCTCAGAGCTGGATGCATATGAAAGCATATACATTCAGAAATTCAAAAGAAATATTATGAATCTAGACAATGGACCGGTCCCAAATTGAGATTTAATCAAAATCTTACGGTAAAATTAATTACCAACATGTCCATCTCTCTCTAAAGATGTCAAAATATAAAAACCTATTCACTCGCAACGCATAACTCAGCACCAATCAGGTGCGATCTTAAAATAGTATCAAAGGTCAGATAAACATATATAAGCAGAGTAAAACCATGAAAGATTGTGAAATTGTCACCAAATTAGAACGAGTAACATATCCTGAGACAATATAAAAGTAATTTTAATAAGAGTAAGGTAACAGGAATAAATGTAAATGAAAGAAATTTTAACAAGAGTAATTTCAATATAATTTAAAATTTATTATATTTTAAATTTAGTATATTTTAATGTAGTTAATTTTCTATTTATTTTTATTTTTGTTTGTAATTGATCTCGACTTGCTATCTATTTCTAATTGTCAAAGAGTAAATTACGACTACGAAATACGTATTTATAATACAAAAAACTGATCTAGGTAAAGGGGGCGAATTTGAAATTTTATTTCAAAAACCTAGAGTTCTCACTAATTATCATAATGTTTATAGTGATATTTGACCTTCGGTTGACCTTCTAAAAATAGTTTCATTTTTAAAAGGTTTTCGTAATACTGAGAGCGGCGTTAAATTTCTCCAGAAAAGTTTTTAATAAAATATACACTCATTTTTTGGTATATTTAGATTTTTTTTCTTATCAGTCAATAAAGTTATTTTTCAATTATTTGGTTTTCGTTTAAATTCGAATCCGACAAATCGCAATCAACATTATAGTATGGATGCTGCCAGATGGCAGTTGTTTCTTTCATTCAATATCAGACACGCCATATGGGGAAAACTTTTTACAGTATACACAAAAAGTTAGAGAAACAATCGTTTATTACGTTGTTACCAATTGGCAAGATTTGCAAAGTATAACGTGTAACGAAAATGGTAACAAATATGATTCTATTGAACAATATCGTGGTGCCATGCTAAAACCTCATACATATGGTTAGTTCTGTGAAATACAAGACGCTACTATGTATCTTGTATAATTTGAGAATTCAAGTCTACAATTTAAATAACATGAAGTATGTGGTTGATATTAATCAAGAAAAGAGTCAGATTGCACGACTCTGTTTTTCTGGAAATGATAGGTCTGGACACTTCGATGTCTGTATTCCAATAACTACTTCCGAGAGATCAAATAAGGAAGATTGAGAAAATATTCAACAAAAAAGTGATGATATGATTGAAAATGTTCGAGTAAGAATAAAAAATAGGCCGACCAAAGAATTATTTTTTTGGGAGACCAAACAAAAAGATAAACAATGCTGGGCGACTAAAAATTTCTGACAAAACTGACGAGGAACAAGGTCGTGATGCTCGTGAGCGATATAAACAAAAAAATCTAAACGCAAAAAAAAATCAGTGTCCATATATGGTAAAAAAATCCCGAAATTAAAACCAAATCGATTAAGGAATAAAAACAAGAATAACGCTTATAATTGGACATCGAAGAATATTTAATGGGTTTTAAAGAATCGTAAACGCTTAATTGGAAATAATTTAAAATCCCTTGAAAATTAAAAATAAAAATGGTTGCAAGACTTGAAAAATATCGAATTTTACCAAACGACTGCCATGATGTACCAAATTTCACGCACATCTAGGCAAATTTCCCAAGCACACATTACAAATAATAGAAGAGGTGAAAGTTGGACATGCGATACAAAAATTTGTTCATTAAATGAAAATATGCTTATTATTTTGGAAACAAAATTTATTGAGACATAAGTTACTGTTATGTAAAGAAAAATCGTTTAATAGTAATCTTGGATTTTTGAATAGTTTAAAGGCTCATTTTTCTGCGATGCGAACTTTGATTAGACAATTGTTCGAAATGAAATTATATAGTAATAAAATCTCTAAATTAGATATTGCTTTAGAAGACGTTAACATGGAAAAACTCAATGAATTTGGCTATCCAGCAAACATTATAATGAACAAACTACATGATGTATATAATGGATTTGGGATATATGCAATATGGTTTTGTTTGTTATTAGGAAATCTTTCCTGTACCTATCCATATTTCAATCTACAATAACAATTTTTATTCATTTATTCAACACCAACCAAATCACTTACAAAATAAAACGACACACTTAATTACTTAGAATGACTGTAAAATATTTTCAATAAAATAAAAATAAAATAAATGTCAATGCTATGCTATCGAAGTATAAAAAATATTATTAAAATTAGTTTACATAAAAATTAGTAATGTAAGTATAACCATTATTCTCTGAAAAAAAAAATTGTGTTTAGATAAGTTTGACAAAAACACTTGACAAAAACTTTAATAAATACATTAAAAATAGCATTGTTTTCTGTACGCGAAACTAAATTTGTACATTTGTTCTTTGAATTGTCTGTAACGTTATAAATTACGCATTTTCAATACCTTAAATAGAAATTTTATTTTGAAATGGGTCTATAGTTTCCAATATTTCCGTAGTAGTTTCATTGTATAATAGTTGAGGGTTTCGAAAGTTTACATTATCCTGTAAAAAAGATTGTTGCATATAGTGTATTTCCGGCACCCTGGAGAGAGCATTATTTGATATAACGCACTCGTGAGATCTATTGATGAGAAGAAGCACGACCCGCACAAACTCTGAAATACGTTGTCTATGTTAGGGGCAGGGAATGCGTCGAAGATCACCTTCGCGTTGAGACGCCTGTAGTCGATACAGAGCCTGTTCGAGCCGTCCTTCTTCTTTATTAAGAATGTGGGAATTATGTATCCCATATAAGTAAAACATACAAATATTTGAATCATTCATATCATAAAGTAATAAACCTTTGAACATGATTCATAATATAATTGTTGATCTACATTATGGTTTATGAGTCATAACCATCCCTTGTCAAATATAATATATTCATTATCACCATCAACAGTCCAAAGTATCATCTTTAATATATATTAGTCACTTCAGACGTCACAACCAACACAGTATATAATGGGTCAACTCTAGGCTGGAAAACAACATTAATTCAGAAGATTTTGACCTGTGCTCGTCTTGTTGGATTTTATGTTCATTTGTTACAAAATAATTATATTCAATTTATTTTATTTTATATAGTGCTTTGTGAAATTAAATTGTTATTTAACTATTGTAATAAAGTGTTTGTAAAGTTTAGAAAATAAATTCTTTTTTTTTCTAAACCTTCGGGACGACGGACATAAATGACGCAGCCGGTAGGATTTTTCTAAAGAATTATAAAAAATTTTTTTCTTAAAGAAATATCGCATTAATTAGTGAATCTACCAAAACATAGGAGAAATTCGCTAAGTGGCTTTCAAGTCTTTGTAATGCGCATCGCAACCTACTAAACAAATAAATTATTTTATGTCGACAACACTATCTGGTAACTGGACAAAAATCGCTGGTCACTGGAGCATATTACTGGGAAAATTGGTAACTGGAAGCAACTCAATTTGAAAACTGGTTTTCGGCGGTTTACTGGAAATTAGTGGTATCAACAATTGGTTTTGATATTCGCAGTTTGAAAAATATGATGTGGATCAACATTCTGTTATGCATGTAAGTCAACTTTACTGTATGCAAAAGTAATCCTAAATGCCTAAAGTGCCATCATTTATATCCATTAAAAGAAAGAATATTCTACCCAAAAATCGGAGAATTGTTCGTAGTGGTTCTGAAAGCTCATTATCAGAATCAGAAAGTACAATCGAAATCACATCGCACGATTCATAAATCGAAAATTTAACACAAATTATAGAAAATATTAAAATACCAGACGACAATCAAATATTGCCAAGTGCGCTTCATCGAGTATATTAAATTTAACTATACCTAATAATTTAAAAACTAATATGACTTTACCAACTGTAATAACTCCAATGGAGATTATCAGAAATATGGTCATCTATGATGGGTGAGCTGGAAAATTAAATTCCTTTATTCTAATGGGAGACCACGTACTCAGTGGCCCTAATGAAAATCATCCTGTCCTCATAGGATTTATTAAAGAAAAATTAATAGGAGACGCTAGTCATGCTATTATAGCTGCGGGTAACCCTGATACCTGGCAAGAGATTAAAACTTGCTTAAAAATAAATTTTTCAGACAAACGAACGAAAGCACACATTACTTCGGTTATAAACACATTAAGGCAAGGAAACAGGGACATAACACAATATTATTCATACGCTAATGAATACCAAAATTTATTGCTAAACACAATAGAAAAAGAAGGTCGTTCAGCTGATTACATCAGAGGACAAATTGATTCCTATTTAAGTACTGTACTTGAATCATTTATAGTCTTAAACCCGAATTAAGTGCTACTATACGTGCTGCTAAACCTAATACTTTAAAAGAAGCCTATGAGTTATGTATTAATGAATTAGCCATGCAAATATCATGCTACGAAAGAAATAGAGGAAATTTGTATATATCTGAAACTAGACCAATACATAAAACTAGTCCGGTATACAAACCGCCTCATAAAGTAGAATTATCTAGACGTAATTTTGCTTCACCGGTATACAACACCCCAAACAATTATCAAGTCAGACCAAATTTCGAAAGTAAAAATTTACCTGGACATAGAGCTAATCTACAACCAGCTAAATTTTTACCAAACCAACCAAATCCATTTTCTACACCTCAACATTTTCGACCACAAACATATAACCGAAACATGTGGACTAGACCACAACTTTCACAATATTTACAACCAACAAATACCCAAAATACTCATACGAACCATAGACTAATAAATAATACTAATAATTATAAACCAACACCCATGGATATATCTAGTGGTAATATACGTCAAATATTACATCACAACAATTTAGATACCGACATTTCATTTAACGAACCATTACTAGAATATAGTAACGACTATAATTATGAATACCCCTCTGAATATTACAACCAATATATAGCTCAGGATATCGAACCCACGGACGATCATAATAATGATAGTTTGGAATATCAAGTAGAAAATCCAGAAGATGAAAATTTTCAGTTAGAAGCCTCAAAACGACCGGTTTCGTAGAATTTAATAATATTAATGAAAGCACTCTCCCATATATAACTATTAACAACTTAAAAATTTTAATTGATACGGGAGCCGATACGAATTTTATATTACCAAAACACTGCATAAATAGTATCAAATATCCAGTTAAGGCAAAAGTTACTACAGCCTTACAAACCCATTTAATTACCGACAAAATAATTGTAGATTACATTGCAGAATTTAATAATACACAACCGATAGAATTTTTAGTTTTTGATTTCCATAATTATTTTGACGCCATAATAGGTAGTAATACCCTTAAATCGCTCAATGTTATAATCGATTGTCAAAACGACATAATTTCTTTCAACCAAAATAGGATCAAATTAAATAAGAAAAAAAATCACAAATTCGTAACAATCAATCTTTTAGCAAATGAACAAAAAGAAGTTACACTTCCGGTAACTATAAAAAACGATGACATATTCATTCAACAAATCCTTTTGAGTAGAAATGTTTCAGTAATTGACGGTTTATATAAAGCGGAAAATAATAATGCATCAGTAATGATTCAAAATAATTCTAACCAACCGCAAACAGTAATAGTTAATCAACCCCTCCTCGCAGAAAAACTACATAATTATAAAGTTTTAAATAACATAAATAATAACTCAGATGACACTTACGATTTCGAATTCGCCAAAAACAATTTACGAATAAATCATCTAAATAGTGATAAAAAAAAAAAAATAAATAATAAATTTATGTGCTAGATATAGAGACATATTCTACGATCCGATAATATAGGACCAATGACCTTCACCTCGGACGTTAAACATGAAATTAAACTAACAGACGACATACCGGTATATGTAAAAGGTTACCGATTACCATTTACACAGAAATTAGAAATACAAAAACAAATAGACGAATTATTAGATAAAAATATCATTAGACACTCAAACTCCCCGTGGAGTGCACCCTGTTTTATTATTAATAAAAAAGTAGACGCATCAGGAAAACAGAAATTTCGTTTAGTCACGGACTATCGTAAATTGAACGAAAAAACAATTGATGATACATACCCTATGCCGAACATAACGGATATCCTTGATAAATTTGGTGAGTGTAACTATTTTTCTACACTGGATTTAGCATCAGGATTTCACCAAATTGAAATGAAACCTGAGGATATAGCTAAAACGGCATTTTCGGTGGAACAAGGTCACTATGAATTTACACGAATGACCTTTGGCCTGAAGAACGCACCCGCTACCTTCCAGAGAGTTATGGATAATATGTTGCGTGAATACATAGGTAAAAATGTACTAGTTTATATGGGCGACATTATTATATACAGTTCCTCTCTCCAAGAACATATAGATGTTCTTACCAAAATCTTTAACAAATTAAGAAAACACAATTTCAAAACTCAACTTGATAAATATGAGTTTCTCAGAAAAGAAATAGAATTTCTTGGACATATTGTAACAACCGATGGGATAAGACCGAACCCAAAAAAAATAGAAGTAATCGACAAATTCCCTATACCTAAAACAATCACGGAAATAAAATATTTTCTCGGACTAATAAGATACTATAGGAAATTTATCAAAGGTTTTGCTAAAATCACCAAACCAATGACAATGCAACTAAAAAAGGACATATTGTGAATTATAACGACCCACAATATATCCAAGCATTTGAAAAGTGTAAGACATTGTTAAAGGGAGACCCCATCTTACAGTACCCTGATTTCGAACAGTTATTTATATTAACTACAGATGCTAGTAATTATGCTATAGGGGCTGTGTTATCACAAGGAAAAGTTGGATCAGATAAACCAATATCATATGCCTCACGAACTTTAAACAAATCAGAGTGCAATTACTCTACCATAGAAAAGGAACTTCTTGCAATTGTATGGGCCTGTAAACAGTTTCGACCATATTTGTATGGTCAAAAATTTAATATCCTTACAGACCACAAACCATTAAAATGGGTATTCTCTCTCAAGGAGCCTAATTCTAAATTAAACCGTTGGAAAATCAAATTATTAGATTACAACTTCCAAATAGACCATAAACCCGGTAAGCAAAACACTAATGCTGACGCTCTATCACGTGTTCAAATCATGAATATTGATTCTATTTCAACACAACATTCCGCTGATGAAAATTTACAAACAGGTATACCCATATCAGAACGCCCCTTGAATGAATTCAACCGACAAGTAATTATCAAGTTAGGCGAAATGAGCACTAGGGAAAATAGTCTCTTGTTTAAAACGAAATATCGAATAACGATTACTATCGTTAACAAGGATGAATCCACCCTCCTCAAAATACTAAAAGACGAATTAACAAATTCAAAAATCAATGCCGTGTATTGTTCGGATGATATATTCATCAAACTTCAAGAATGTTACGTCAAAAATTTTAATACAACTATGGAATTAGTCAGATGCGTAAAAATATTCAAAGATGTAGAAACTGAATTGGAACAAACCGAACTCATGACAAAATACCATGAAAAATCATTGCATCGAGGTATAGATGAATTTTTCCAACATTTAAAACGCGAATTCTATTTTGATAGTATGAAAAGTAAAATACAGACGTTTATTAACAATTGTGAAATTTGTAAAACTAACAAATACGATAGAAACCACCTAAGATAAAATACACCCCGACAGAACAAGCTACCAGACCATTCGAAATTTTACACATAGATCTTTTTCATTTAGACAAAACACACACATTAACTGCCATAGAAAAATTTAGTAAATACGCCTTCGTTAAAAACCTACAAGATAGAAACACGAAAAGCGTATTAGACGCCTTATTGGAAATTATAAATCTACACGGTATACCACGAAAGGTGATACATGACCCAGGTGCAGAATTTGAAGCCAATGACTTCAAAAATTTCCTGAACCTGTATGATATAGAAAACCATGTCACTTGTGCTAGAAATTCAACAGGAAACTCTCCGGTTGAACGTTTTCATTCAACACTGATTGAAGGCGTATTGATAGCCAGGAAAACATTCCCTCGACTCACATTAAATTCTCAAATACAGCTAGTGGTCACTGCATATAATAACGCCATTCACAGTTCTATTAAATTAACCCCTACAGAGGTAATACGAGGAATCCGTGATGAAAAATTGATATCATTAAAAACAAATAATGCAAATGCTATAACTGAATACAATCGTATTCATTTAGAAGAATTGCAATTTATCAAAAACTTCATCAAAATCCAAAATGACAAACAAGCAGAACTATTGAATAAGAAAAATATAAAAGAGAAACGTATAGACCCACCCGACATTTCAATAAATCAACCTGTTTTTGTAAAAGAAAATCGACGAAATAAATTAAGTCCAAAATACTCGACGGAGTTATGTCTAGAAAATCACAATAAACATATTAAAGCAAAGAACAGACAAAAAATCCAAAAATATCATAAAAGAAAATAAAAATTAAAAAGAAATAATTTTATTTCAGATTAACCTTGACGAACGGACAACGAATAGAAATAACTGACGTTTCTAATAATCACGGTTTATTCGCATTAACATTAGGAATCCCAAAAATAACATCCCATTATAATAACTTAATACATATAGTAGAAATCGAACCTTTATTAAATACCGCTTTGAATATCTCTAACATTCTCCGTCACCTCGTAACTAATAGCACGTCTTTACACAACATTCATATAATACAGTTAAGCACACAAGCTAAAGAATTGTATCATAAAACTAAGAGAGGCCTTGCTAATTTCTTAGGATCCGGATTCAAATTCATTACCGGTAATATGGATAGCGAAGATGCTAAAGAAATAAACAAACAAATCAAAATTCTCCAAAATAATAATAACATATTACAAAAAAACAGTAAACAACAACATTCATTGAACTACCAAATGATCGATAGATTTAAAACCCTTACAACTGAAATAGCTAATCAGCATAAGGATATTACTAGACTAATAGCAATGACAAAAAGCTTAGACTCATTATAACTAGATAATATAATTATTAAGTTAAATATTATTCAATTCCAAATTGCTCGTTTAGATAACCATTTGAATAATATCATAGAATCCGTTCAATTAACCAAATTACATATCATACCCAGATATATTTTAAATATTCAAGAAATACAAACTATCATGCTAACTTTAGAAGAACATATAAAATTATATAATGTCGAACATGTCTACGAATTGTTGCAACCCAAAGCATATTTTAATGAATCTAAAATCATATTTGCAATACAAATACCGGTATTCTCCGATTTAGAATTTAAATTAATACCAGTCCATCCTCTAGTCGAAAACTGTAAAATGATCACCATCAACTCAAACCACATCCTTTACAATCCTTCTTATTTTGCATTCATAACAAGTACAGACTTTCAATTAATAGAACATGATTACATTATAAAACCTATTGTGCTCAAACCAATTGAAAATAATACCTGCGAAATCAACATATTGGAAAATAAGCCAAGCCATTGCCAATATATGAGAGTAAAACAACACAGTATATTAACAGAATTAATTGATAATAATTTCCTCATCAACACCGATTCTCCAATAAACATTTCAACTACCTGTAATAAAAACCTAACTAATATACATGGAAAACTCTACATCAAATTGGAATTTTGCACATTGAATTTATTCGGTATTACGTATGGGACAGTGAGAAAATATACTGAAGCAGAAATGGAATTAATTTTGTTTAATAAAATAAACTACACCAATAATCGTACTAAATGGTATTCACATGGATTGAATGATACTACATTGGAAAATACAGAAGACATCGAATCAGAAAACAATTTAACATATCTATATTATATGAACTGGAAATATTATTTAGTCACTATCATTATAATACTATTAATAACAATTGTTTCATGGAAAATACATGGATGTACCAACAGCAACAGAGTTATCGTACAAATGGACCAACAATCAAATAATCTTGCAACTACGATAGAACTTCTAGAAGCCAAGAACTTGATAAAACCATCTAACCCATTAATCAAATCTAATTGAAATTTCCTATTAAATGGATAATTTCAATCTACGCTGGGAGGAATTATGTATCCCATATAAGTAAAAAATACAAATATTTGAATCATTCATATCATAAAGTAATAAACCTTTGAACATGATTCATAATATAATTGTTGATCTACATTATGGTTTATGAGTCATAACCATCCCTTGTCAGATATATAATATTCGTCATGAACATGATTCATATTGTTCGTTTACATACATGATCTATGAATCATGCATAACCATATGCTTATAACCATCACTTATCAAATATAATATATTCATTATCACCATCAACAGTCCAAAGTATCATCTTTAATATATATTAGTCACTTCAGACGTCACAACCAACACAGTATATAATGGGTCAACTCTAGGCTGGAAAACAACATTAATTCAGAAGATTTTGACCTGTGCTCGTCTTGTTGGATTTTATGTTCATTTGTTACAAAATAATTATATTCAATTTATTTTATTTTATATAGTGCTTTGTGAAATTAAATTGTTATTTAACTATTGTAATAAAAGTGTTTGCAAAGTTTAGAAAATAAATTCATTTTTTTTCTAAACCTTCGGGACGACGGACATAAATCGGGCGCAGAATATTCGCTGTGGCAGGGTTCAATAATGCCCTGCTCCAGGAGGTCGTCTATGTAGCGGTCCATTTCTTCCGCTTTCGGGGGTGATAGTGGGTATGGTTAGCTGCGTACAGGTATGTTGTCCCTCAGGCGAATGGTGTACCAATAGTCGCGGGCGCAACCAATCTTATCGGTTAGGATGTCCCTGAATCGTGTGATTAACGATTCCACGTCAGCTGATTGGGATTTCTTCAATAAGGGTGAGGAGACGATATTGTTAATCGCATAGGTTGCCCCTGGAAACATGGGGATGGGTCGTTCGAGGTCAAACATGAAAGTCACTGTGCTTTTATTGAAGTTTAGCATGGCCTTCATGTGCTTCAGGAGGTTTACCCCCATGATCAAGCTGTACGTTAGGTTTAGTACAATGTACAGGGATACGGGCCATGTGTACCGGCCGATCTTGATGGAACACGTGAGTGACTGTTGGATATTAGTCAACGTTCCATCCGCCAACACGGTTTGGAATGATATCGGTGTGATCTTACCTAACCCCAGCTTGACCACGGCGGTCGCTACCTTCTTCGCACAGAAGCTATGACTGGCTCCTGAGTCCAGGAGGCAATCATACGTGCCTATGGTCACGGGTATTGTAGGAAGACTAGAGCTGTGAGCACGAGTTGACAGAAGCTTGCGGCGACCAGTTAGACAGCGGTGAGGGGGACGAGACAGTGTTTGGTTGGATATTGGTGGGTTGGAGATTATATCTAGTTTTTTGGAGGCTTGGGCCTCCCGGACGTTTGCTCCATTTGCGCGTACATCACGTGTCTGTCCGTTATTTGGCGTACCTCTTGTGCGACGACTATTTGCATATCTCGTACGTGTCCCTGTTCCTACGAGCCCAAAGTATGGTGTAAATATCCCGTTCACTGAAGGTGGCCCCGATGATTTTTGCCTTCAACTTTATGTCGTCGATGAAGGACGTGAACAATTCATCGGATCACTACCACCTATACAGGTGTTCGGAGATGAGCAGCGATCTGTCTGCTGGTCCAAAAAATACATCCAGTATCCTGGTGCGGAGTGCGTTCCAAGTGGGGTATAATTGGATGTTGGCCGCCCACCATCTTTGCAGATTCCCATCGCAAAACTGTAGGAGATGTGTGAGGAGTGGTTTCTCCTCCAGGATACGTAGCTCAGCGAGTTTTTGGACCTCCTCCAGGAAATTTATAATATTGGGTTTTCTAAAACCGTCACACCTAGTAAAATTTTTAAAAAAGTCCCCAATAATCACCTGGTATTTTATTTGGTATGAACTATCCCTAGATCTGATTGGTGGAATTTCTGTTTTATTACTGTTTTGAATACAGGATCGACCAACTGAAATTTTACTAATTGATTCACACAAGTACCTGAGTTGAAGATTCACCTCGTAGATATCATGCTGGTGAGTTGCAGTTAGGCGGGTCTGGGACCTCATGAATTGAATGACCGGGATGGAGTAGCGTCTTCTTCGGTGAGTGTTGGTGCAGGTGCGGGTCCATTACTATGGCCGGCGTACGATGTTGGTGCAAGACCAAAGTTGGAGTATGACGGTGGCGCATGATCAGACTTTGGCGGAGGCGCATGAACATAATGTGCTGGTGGCTTGAACCCATAACCAACGTGTTGGTTTGATGCTGCTTCAGGCTGTGCGAGTGGTAACCCAGTGTGTTGGTATGGTAGAGTTCCAGTTAATAGAGACGTTGGAACGGTAGATATGGCTGCCGTAGCTGAAGGTGCTGTTGTCGTTGTCAAGTGCTCGGCTGATTGGTGGTGTGACGAACCCAGGCGAGCTGACTTCGCCGGCGGTGTTGGGGCTAATAATGTCTGCTGATGTTGTTGGGACATTCCTATTGGACGATCGTGTGGTGGGCATCCTTTAGCAGCTCTAATACTCCAGAACCAGCACTCGCACAGAACCAAAAATGGTAATTAGCAAAAATAAAACGGTATATTTTTAAATATTCATATTCTTTCAATTATTCACCCACGCTCTAGATACTAACTGTTGCATATAGTATTCTACTGCATATAAATGGTTATATACAATAAAATCCCATGTAGTAAACGGAGGCACAGATGTTGATCGTGGAAGATAGTTTCGTGGATTCGGATAGCAAATCAACACCTTTCAAGGTATCAATTACTTTACACGCGCTTTGATTCAGAGCGTATGGACTCTGCTGGTATGATGGTGAACTTAATATTATTTGTGGTTGGTAGAGTTGTGTCAGATACGTGTATTACAACGAGAATGGGGAATAATGTGTTTTATTTCATTTGGGTTGATATTAAAAGAGGTAAGTGCATCATTAAAACAATAATATATCACATTCCTTTTATTTTCATTTATTTCATTCACAATATCTTTATATAAAATGGAATACTATAATAATTTTGGTTAATAGAGTGATATTTATGAACTATGGACATGTATTGACTAAAGGTACGTTCGTATTAACAAACAGTTTTATTATAGTCAATATCACTCTATACAACTCGTAATAAGAGGAATAGTAAAAGATAATTGTAAATGTTTGACAAATTGTCGAGTAAACTTGTAATAACCGTAAATAAGAAAAATTAAAGAGAACAATAGCTACTCGACAATATTAATGACAACGTTTCAATTTTTTAAATTAATAAAGTATCTTGCCAAAACCACTTGCCTGCGCTAGGGGTTTTAGACTCCCTCTAGGGACTGTCTGATACCTAGCGTCGCGGGATAATCCGTGGTACTGCGATCGTGACTAACACCAAAAAACAATCGACGTGTGGCCAATCAAATTCCCGATCCCTCATATAAATTGCAATGATTAATTGTTTAATATTATTTTTCGTTTTTTTTTTTGGGTAAATCTCCAACCCAATACCAAACACGACAATAGAATGTACAGAGATGAGTTCAAATGAAACAAATATTAAACAAACCTTGACGAGGCCACCGGACGTGGCTGAAGCTGCTATTGGATGAATCACGACAATCCAGGGTGTTAATCCCAACAAATCAGGTATGACATGAAATATTATTGTCCACGTGGTGATGATGTATTTTGGGGTTAATGTATATCAAAATTTCGATAAACCAATATTGGCCGTCCGGTATGTATGATGGATGATTGATTTAATTTTATATCTATATATATTGATTACGTACAGCTCGCGATACAATTCGATTATCCTCTTCAATAATTCAATAGTATCATCAAACATGAATAACTTCATGTGGTCTATAACTTTCTCTGTACCGATCCGTTTAAATACTTTTAAAAGAATTAAAATCGTTGACTCTTAATAATCGCTCCGTCTTGATTGGAGATCGGAGGCTTAATAACCATTCCTGTTTTTTGTCGTCCGTATAGAAAATTACATGTCACCCCCTGTTTATAGCTCAAGCTATGTTGTAACACTCATATTTTATTGTTGCTGCGGGAGTGGGTGTTTACACGATAGCGTGTACCAATAGATTGTACGTGACTCGATCCATATACAGTTTTAACTTCTTTTTTTGTGTCCCTTTTTTATTATTTTTTTATTCTTATTTTAACATAGTACATAGGTTTTGTTTTTAATTTTTTTTTAGTTGTAAAGGCTGCCCTGGACGGGCTACACTTCGACCATAAGGTCCATTGTGATGCCTTAGGATGTAAGGATGTGAGTGGAGTGGAAGGAATTTGTGAGTAGACTAGGAATTGGTAGGGTATGCGGCTGCAGCCGACTATGATAGGAACTATGCCGATATTTATCTGGAGTTCGTGAAGGAAACTGCAGAAAACCTTCTCAAGCATAGCCGGTTACTTCGTTCTTGTCCATACGCCGACAGTTTAGTCAATCAACCGCCCCTTTTTTTTTTTAATTTTTATAATTGACAAACTGCCGATGTCGGGATTCGAAACCATAACCTCCCAGTTTCCAAGTACTGCATACTGCGCAGACATGACGCCTTAGACCGCTCGGCTACTTGGCTGGTAATGATATAGGTTTATCAATTGAGTTTGATGATCTATTATCAACATGTTTTTAAAGTTCTCTCAAATCTTTATTCTTTTTATCCTTTGTCTGCTTTCAATTTAAAATACAATTTACTATTGTGTGAATCCTTCCAACAATCAGACCTGTTTCCCTTTGTATTAGTCCAGAACCTTATAAACGGTTCACTGTTGACATGTGAATGCTGAAATGATCTTTCGAGTCTACTATTTATTTGATTGAAATCATCTAAAAAAAATCATCTTAGTGTTTTTTTTTTCTTAGTTATAATAAATATACTTATTAGAATTTTTCGTATTATATATAACAAAAACTTTGAAAATAAGAAATGTCCCGATAAGTCAATTTTTGTAAAAGTTGCTATTTGAAAACGAAAAAAGCAATTTCTTCATTAAATATGCATGGCCCATTAAATAAATACTCGAACCAGATAAAACTATTACGCTGTAATAATTCCAATCCTCACGGGGTGCAGTTTGAAGCTTTATCCATTGCAAAATGTGCTCATTGTCATCCTATGGTGGATCATAGCATGATCCAAAGTTTTACCCTATTCACCATCATCGAATACGACCCATGAATTTGGTACAACTTTCGTGAGCAGTTGACCAAATTTATTTTTTTCGTCGAATTGCACCAAACGAAATTTAAATTCTTTCAACTGTTCCAACGTGTAAGACAATTTTCACTTTTTTGTACCAAAATATAGCATAATACTTAAAGTAGTTGTTGCTGGTTGGAAATGCAGAAGAGAAATGAAAACGCTTAGTAAAGTAGTAAGCAACTGAAGCATTGGAAACATTAACAATATATTTTTGCGACAAAAATTTCGGACTAAGGGAAAACTCAGTTTTCTTTGTAAACTAGTTTGTAATCTTTAAGTTTTATGATACTGTTCATGGTCAAATAGAACTTAGCTGTCTGCATTAGCATAAGGGTACATTATATACCTGAACATTACATTTATTGCTGTACTTAAGGACGTTGCCAAACAGTAGTCGTGCTCAACTTAAAAAAAAATCCATTATGTAAACTACAATAGATCAAATAAAATATAGTTGAGGTACAGAGTTACTTTTTGCTGCACTATCACTGTACCTCAACTATATTTTATTTGATCTATTGTAGTTTACATAATGGAAGTTGAGCACTTAAACAATATTTATGAGATAACTAATAACGCCTGTTTTTGTTATTTTTGTAGAAAGATGTTTGTTATATCTTCAATTACTTATGCTCAGTTTTTTAAAAGAATCGTAAGAAAATTACTATTGATATTTAATAAAACGTGTGTCACAACATTAATCGGGGTTTTAGAACCGAAGTTTTATATGATAAACATACAATTTTTAAATGTCAATATTTACAAATATAGTACCGTAAGGACCATTAAAAAAAATTCTACGTGTGGAAGATACTTTTAACTACATATATTCAAAATTACAGAAGAATCGTAAGAAACTGATTTTCTTGGGAACGTCTTTAAATGCACAATGCCCGAATTCTTATTAGCAAACGACCTGAGTATAGATTAAGGCTGATCAACTTGTTTTATAGTAAAAAAAATTTTCTTTTTTGTCAAACGGGTGATTCAGACATTTTTGGTGGGCCACTGACAGTTCCTATTTTAGTTACTTTTAAGTAAGACTTGTGCAATAAAAAATCCAGTAATGTAATTGTTGTTTATTAAAATTATAAAACAAAGAGCATCTTATGCCAAATAAAGAAACAAAATTGTATGTAATTGTAAAGTAGCTTAAATCAAAATCGTAATAAAATCTAAGGTAGGTAATTGATACAATCAATGTGATTTCTGACATTGTTTCTGTTGCAATAACTTTTTTATGTAAGGTGTACAATCAAATGTTGGTAGTAGCAACAAGCCACAAGTATGTTGCTCAGTTAGCGATGTGCGGTATTTATTTTTTTACATAATTTTGATTTAAAAAACCTTTTCACAAATATATGTTGATCCAAAACTACTTAAGAACTGTATCAGTTATCCAGATCAGTTATTACAGGAAAATCTTTTGGTTGCAATTTCCAAAAATTTGCTAAATCATCTGAAGAACTTTGTAATTTCGAAGATACTTTTTCGGCAAAAAAGCTTTTTAGCGCAAAATAATATTCCAGTTCAGTGAGTTCTAACTGAATATTGGCAGGATAACTAATTATTTCAGTCAAACTGATAATGAAGGGATTCACAAAAACTTGTATATTTTGTTTTTCAATCTCAATGGCGATATTGAGCTTCTCTTTCAGATCTTTGAGTGTGGGAAAAAGGTCAATATTTACTGTGGCCAAATTAACTAAAAACAGATCTAATTTCGCTTTTAATCCGCTTACCAAATTAAATATAGTTGGAAGCGAACAATATTTGCCTTGCAGTTTCAGATTTAAAATGTTGAGGTAATTCGTAACGTCAACAAGAAATTCAAGATCACTCAACCAGGATGTATTCTTCAGTAAATCAGTTTCCAACGGTAACGCCTCTTTTTCCTCTAAAAATTGTAACTCTCCAGTTTAACTCTCCATTTTCGCTGATTTCTTTTTCAAATAAAGCTCTGAATTGACTATGAAGAAAATTTGCACCTATGTAATTTATGCAACGTACCACTGGATACATAATATCATCCAATTTCATGTCCTTTGCACACAAAGCCTTCTGGTGGATAATGCAAGGATACGAAAATAATGTTCGACCCAAGAACTTCTGTAATAAAGCTACGCAACCATTGTTTTTCCCAGCCATTGCAGGTGAACCATCAGTGCAAATACATATCATTTTGTCCCATGGTAAAGCTTTTTTTTCAATACATTCCTTAATTTTCAAAGATGTATTTTCCAGCTGATAGAATACTAGTAAAACTTGCAATACATTCCAATGTTCATCAACACACCGCACACAGTGTCGTAGCATGGATTTTTGCCCCCCGGTGCCGACCGGAAATTCCTGGCCCTCTATTTTCATCATTAGTCAAGAAAATTGGTAAAAAGTCAAATACCTTTAAATTCTTCAATTATATAAAAATGTACTCTTCGTGTTTTTCTCAAATCAAAATCTTTTATGCAATTATCAATGTCAATATGTACGCCATGTTCGATTGCCAATATAGCTAAATTTTATTGTCTCAACGTGGACATAGACGATCTTAGATAATTTTTAATTAACTTTAGTTGAGAGAAGCTTCCCGTCGCAACTGGCATTACTAATGGCAGCTGTTAAGAATATTCTTAACATTATGACAATGTTTGTTTATCCATCTTCAAGTTTAGACTCAATTATATATTTTAATAAACCTAGTGAGCCGGACTTAATGAGGTACAGGTACTTTTTTATAGCGTGGGTCTGTTGCAGCTACGAAAGCCCGTAGACGTACGCGCTCAAGTTTGAAATTTTCTTTATTTATGTTTTGAGGAGCTTGATCTAGGTTAAGTTCTTCAACGCCCAATATCACTGCAAGTCTTAAAAAGGCGTTTTTTGCACCTGATTCTGAAATTTTTGGAATCTTTCTTGAATTAGTTACTCCTGCTCCTCCTATGCCTCCTCCAAATTCGTCTTGGGGGTTCAAAAGAAATCCCAAGTTCTTCACATAAACTTTTAGCGTATCTTAAAGCCTCGTCTACAGATTTCTCTCGTTTTCTTTCCAATGCGGTCTGGAAATCACTTATTTTTTGAGCACACTGATGAATTTTTAGTCCCTCTGTTTGCAAATAGTTTTAAGCATCATTGACTGCACGCAGTATTGGTTGCCAGATGCCTAAGTAACATAAAAACAAAAATTGTTATATCGCGACTAATAAACTTCCTGCTTCCATCCGTGTGTTCAAGCTTTCGTCCATTTCCGTCAGATTTTCTAGTGTAGTTAAAGTTTCTTTGTAACGATCTCTAATGAAATTTATAGCATCGCCTCTAGCGCTCAAACGTGTATCCTGAACCCCTTTCAAACATTTTCCTGTGGTTGTAAGAAGTACTTCCCACCGGTGCATCGACATAGAAAAAAACCATAGCATCGTTCTAGCGTACCAAAGACAGTCACCGAAATTAACCTCCACTGAAGCTGCATGTAGGCAAACTAAGTTTAGTAAATGGTTTGAGCAGGGGACAAATTCGGCATTCGGATTGGTATCCTTTATTCGCTGTTGAACACCTGTGTGGCATCCAGTCATCGTAGCAGAATTATCGTAAGCTTGCCCTCTACAGCTCATAATTTCGAGCCCATCAGCCTCGACTTTGCTTAGTATCATGTCACTAATACCTTCCGCAGTTTTGCTTTTCATTTCAATGAAATCTATAAAAGATTCCTCTACTCGAACCTCCTGGTTTTCAATCATCACATATCGTAGTACTTGGCTTGTTTGATGTTTGTGGGAAGTATCCGGGGACTGTCAAAAAGCATGAAATAGTTTGGAAAAGCTTGACCTTTTGGACACGAGCTATAAAAAAAGATAATAGGCACTTTAAATAAGCATGCGCGCGCTCTCTCGATTGTTTATCGAAGTACAATGAGACTGATAAAGCGAGAACGGGGCGGGCGAAAGCGAGCAGCGGAAGGGCGCGGGGAGGAGCGGTGGCCGCGCGCAAGGTTCATACTCGTTCTTTCCGCGGCACGCACTTTATTTAACTCGGCGGGAATTTTCTAACTTGCTTGCGCGGGCCATTTAAAGTTCGTCCGCGGGCATAGGGTTGAGCAGCCTTGGTATAGATTACGTTATTTTATGAGATGAAATGGTATATCTTTAATTTTATATATTCAATTATTTTATCTATTTAATTTTATCTTTAATTTTATCCTTTTTACTTGTGACAAACAATACTATATTATCGTCATACTACATTATCGTCAGAATTTGATGTATCTGAATCTGTATAAATATTTGTTTTAGATTTTTTAGTAAGTGCTTGTCATTTTCTTTACATTCTTGCTATTTTGCCTTGAATTTGAGTCTTCTCTTTTATCTTGTTTTTCTCAGAAATGTCCGTTACAATGGCAGATGACGTTTTCCAACTTTTACGAAACGTGTTTTATCTGAAACCTGCCTTTAAAACATTTACGTCTAATCATTTGCGGTGATATAACTAGTTACCCTGATGTGGTCGTTACTGATACTATAGACGCCGAAGCAATCGAGGAATGAGGTCTAAAATTATCTTGTGATAAAGTTAGTTGCTACTAGCAGGTGAGGGCGGAGGAGAAAAATTCTATTCGTTTTCAGTTGCATTGTTACTATCATTTTCCTTTTCGGAATAGACTTCCGCAGGTGGATCAGATCTATCAGTCACAAATGAAGATAGAAACTCTTCTTCTCCAAATATGTTCATATTTAAGGGATAATTACCCGTTTTGAGATAACCTTGTGTAATATTGTTATGGCTGAAAGCTGATAGATATGCATCTTTCACAAACTGTCCCACTTGGTAAATGGTCACTGTTTTACTGGGATTTGACAACATCTACTCATTTATAGCAATCCTATACCTGATTTTGAATGGGCCATACACTGTGACGTCAACGGGCTGTAGCTTATAGCTACGGTGTGGTGGAAAAGTGACTCTTACAATAGAGTTTTCTCTAGCAAATTGAACCACTCTGAGGTTAACATGTGAGCTATGATTGTCCATTATGATCAATGCCGGATTTTCTTTGGAGGGTTTCACATGTATTACAAAATGTTCCAGAGCTTTAATTTTATTTGACATTGGAACTCGAATAAGTCTGTTGCGCTCGCACTCGCATTGAGCGTCATGACTATTATATACTCGTCTGGCAGACACTTGCAGCCTCCAGAATAGGCTGACTGTTTACATACACTTTTTAAACTATTCAAAGAATATGCCCTCAATATTTCAGTCTTGTTGAAGCAGGTTTTGAATTACTATCCCGATGACAATTTTGCTATTGTCTGGCATATACTTGCAACGCTCAAAATAGGTTGTCAATTTTTTTTACACTTAAACATATGTAAAAAACAACATATTAAAATTGTAGCCTTGTGGAAGTATATTTTAAATAAAATTTTCTTTGACATTTTCAAAAATGTCAAGGGATGATGACGATGCAACCGCGAGATGTCTGCCAGAACCAGTACTTTCTTAACTGACCGATAATAAAACATGATTTAAAAATTTTCTAGCTTAGTGGGAAACGGGTTAGTCGGATAGTTCGCTAGCGCTCTCCTACTATTAGGATGATTGTTTACAGTGCTGCAGCCTGTTTCATCTGCGTTAAATATCATGTGCAGCGGAAAATTATATCTGATGTAAACATCAGTAAGTTTTTCTTACGTTCGTTTTATTAAAACTAGTTGCTCTGAAAAGTGAGGTGCTATCAGGTTTTCTAACGGCTAATTTTTTGTTACTGCTCATTAAACCTTTCAACCATTTATCGCTTGCACTTTGAAAGTCCTTCCACATATTTGGACAAACAGAATTCGCTTCTGTATAATCAAATGCCAGTTTTTTGGTTTGTTGTCTTATAAGCCCATAGCACATTTTAGATGCAGTTTTCAAATGATCTGCTAGCAAACCATCATGTTCCACAATAAAAATACGCTTATTACCTATATTAGGATTATCTTTGTAAGACGATCCGCCAGAAGATTTTACCATCTTGACTATTTTAGCTAAGTAAGCTCTTGAAACATTAAGGGAAAGGGTATTTTTATTTATAGGCTGGCCTTTCTTGATCATTCACTAACAGCTTCCTCTATGTTAGATGCTTCGGGACTTTTACGCATCTTTGGTTTCGCTTTTTCAGATAACCTTGTTTTCTGAAGCAAAAAACAGTGTAATTTTATCAAATATTCAAATAAAATACTTTAATTGTTCATATAATTAATACAGGGCTTGAATGATAATTAAAAATAATCCTTGAAAGAGCCGGCTTTTTCATTACACCGCAGCCCGGCTCTTTCATAGCATATTCTCTCAAGAAATATAACCTCGAAAACTAGTATGAAATTACAGCTTTGCCTACAAGATATTTATGCTATTGGAAGGCCTAATATATTCATATAATTATGGTATAAACATATCGCTGTTAGTTTTGTACATGTAGATATCAGAAAACAAACATAATGACCTCAAAAACTTACTTTTTATGCACGAAATCTTTAACACGTTGCACCGACGTAATTTATTTTCGGTGAACTGTCAATTGTATGTGAGTGACTGCTGGGCATTGCTGTTTTAAAATTATAAAAATATCAAAACATGGCTCTTTCATGCCACTGTTCCTTTGTTCAGTTCTTGGCCTTTTTCTTTTTTGTGGTTTCCCTCTTCTCTTCACAATGTTTTTCTTGCTACCAGCTGGTTGGTTTTTTACTGTCTTAAAACTTTTTTTCTCGCTGAACTAATTTTAGTTTCCCTAATTTTGTTTATTTACTTTTCTTTATTTTCTCTTCTTTATTCTTCTTTTGGACAATTTTATCGTTGTAGTTTAAAATTTCGGCAGATTATTTAACCCTTTTAGACATGCTCAGCAGTATTTTTGGTATAAGAGATGATTGATCGATTGATCAAAATTTAGATTATGTTTCTTTTTTAAGATTTTAGTTCTGTGATTTATTTAAAGATATCAGCGATAGCAACGATAGATGAGTACCATCAAAGCTGTAATTTTCATTGTCGCTATAACCTAGGGCTAAACAGTTTTGAGAAAGATTCACAAGGCTTGAAGACGGCCTATGTAAGTGTGATTTTGGTTCACGCTATTCTGTTCAGCCTCTTTTAGGACACTTTCTTGTTTGTTTTTATCAAAAATATTCCCTGAGACCAACCAAAACCGGAAAATATTCCCTGGCAACCTGATCAAGCAAATGAATTTATGTCATAGAATAGTTCAAGCGAAAAGCAAACAGAAAATGTTTCTTGGCAACCTGAGCAATCAAATGAATTTACTCCATGGAATGGTTCAAGTCAAAAGCAACCAGAAGAGGATCATTTTCAACTATTTATGCAACATAAAGAAAGTATGAATTCATCATGGCAGTATTTATCAAGTATCGAATTGAAGCGTCGACAAATATTTAAAATATTCGTAAAAATTGTAAGGCCGGGAACACACTGGGCGCTTTTGTCCGATCGAACTTTTTACCGTCGCCGCTCTAATATAATGTAGCGAACACTAGGCGGTAAACGTTCAAAATATCTGTCGCTCTCTAATCATCACACCGACGCCAAATCGTTCGATCACAGACTACCGTGCAACAAGTGTCTATTTAATTCTTGTTTTTGTACAACAAGTGTCTATTTAATTCTTGTTGTTGTACAGTAATATTTGTGTCTTCTATACATTCTAATGCCGAACACCTATTTTGTAAAAATTCATTTAAATTCGGTAAGGTATTAACCGAACGTTGTAATTCCCAAGCACGTTTTGTCGACTCTTCTAATTTTTGAGTTACCACATAAATCAGTATTAAATCCCAATTGTTTACCGCACTATCTACGGAAACTTGTAAGCATTCTATATGTTGTTTAAATTCTGAACTAAACTTCTTAACGCGATTGAAGAACGTTTACTGTCCCCCTTTAACTCAAATAACGATTTTAAATGAGAATTTATGATGATTTATTTGTTTTCATATCTTTTTACTAATGTTTCCCAAGCAATAATTAATTTATAATAATAATATAATAATTAATTATAATTTTCATCCGAAATTGGTTTAGCTTTGATTAATTCCAATTAATTTCCATTTAAACATAATTTGAGATAATAAAAATTTTGTATGTTTGAAATATTTTCATTATTATGAATCATTGCTGTAAATAAATCTTTAAAACAGTACCAATCTGCATATTTTCACAAAAATTCCGGAAGTTTAAGCTGTGGTAAACGTAATTGCTTCAAGGTGATTATTGAAATCTTTAAAATTAATGTTTTTATTTTCAAAAATAGTGCCTTTTTGAAAGAATGGTTTCTATAGTTGCCTTTAACGACATATAATGTGTTTCTATTATTTCCCTATCGGATTCATTGTTTTTCGCATCTAAATTTTCTAACTCTGATTGTAATTCCTTGTATTTTTTTAATTGCTCATCTATTATCTAATTGCTCATTTCTATCAAATTCCTGCCCAAGACCTTTGACCGTTTCAATTCTAGTAATTGACGCTTTGATCTTTTTTCGAGCTTTCATTAAAGCCGCTGCTTTCTCCATTTTGTAAAACTGCAGTAATAAATGTTTAAATAATTAAAATAGTTTCCTTTTATTTTAATTCGACCCAATACTTTTTTTAACGCGCGAATTTTATATGCTATGTTAAAATTCGAATACCAAGAAATATGTTTACTATTATGAAACAGTTAAAACCTGTATGTGTATCAGAAAACCTTCACTAGCATAGCCGGTTACTTCGTTCTTGTCCATTCGCCGACAGTTTAGTCAATTAAGCGGCCCCTTTTTTTTAATAAGTGACTTTTTTTTTAACTGCCGCTGTTGGGATTTGAACCCATAACCTCCGAGTCCCCAAGTAGACATAACGCCTTAGACCACTCGGCTACTTGGCTGGTGTTGCAGATAATTGGAAAATTTTGCAATAACGTGTAAAAAGTTTCGACTCGGCTGCGGAAAGCTTCCTCGATGTTTAAGAATTGGGGTGGAGGGGTCCTTCATGGTCTTGGAGTAAGACCGCTCCTATGCACCCAGTGAAGCATCTGATCTTAGTATGAAACATTTTGAAAAATCGGGAAAACGTAAAATTGGGCTTAAAGTAAGTTTTTGTTTTAGTTTTTTAAATGTCTCCATATGTTATTCTTCCAACTGGAATTTTGCGTTTTTCTTTCTGAGTTCATTTAATGGTTTACAAATCTCAGCATAGTTGTTGTTAATAGCCTGGACCTTAGTTTGATCGACCGCAACGCCTTCAGCTGAGATAACGTGGTCGCGGTACTTTAGTTTTGACATAAAAAACTTTTATTTATCAGGCTTTGCTGGTAGTCCATTTAAGTTTTGTCGTTTAAAAATTTCTTCTAGATGCAGGAAGTGTTCCTCGATATTTCCTGAGTATATCAGCAAATCGTCCACGTAAGATATGCAGTATTTATATTTGAGATCGCCAAAGATGTCGAGTATCATTCTATTTAATGTATGACTTCATGTCATCAGGCCAAATTTTGCGCAACGGTATTGATATTGGCCGGTGGGTGTAACGAAGCTGGTGACCGAATTTTTGCCTGTAGAATTTTTCTTCAAATGTAAAGACATTTTGTTTCATGCAAAGGCGTGTTAGTTTTAGTAATTCTGATATTTCTTCTTTGGGTATATCTTGAGTATTTAGCCATTTTTCCAATATCTTTATGGTTCTGTTTATGGTTTCTAGAAACCATAAAGATATTGGAAAAATGGCTAAATACTCAAGATATACCCAAAGAAGAAATATCAGAATTACTAAAAATTCTACAGGCAAACATTCGGGACGAGCATGGGTAATCCACTATCACCTTTTCTAAGCAATCTCTTTATGAACGACTTAGAAGAAAAAGCCAAGAACAGCTTCGAATACTTTCCGACGGTCTGGTACCGGTATGTTGATGACATTTTTACGATTTTTGATACGGCCAAAGAAAACCCGAAAACTTTTCTGGAAAAGCTCAACAAAATGTACCCATCTATAGAGTTCACAACAGAAGTCGAAAAGGAAGGCTCGATCCCCTTCTTAGATTTAAAAATCAGCAGGAACAAGGGCACAGATAAATTAGATTTTGACATATACAGAAAACCGACCCACACAGAAAGGTACATCACTTCTGACTCGAACAGTCCACCTCAACATAAACTAGCCATATTCAACTTTCTAATAAATAGACTACTAAAAGTGCCAATGTCGAGAAAAAATTATTTTAAAGAAGCCAAACATATTAAACAAATCGCAATATTTAACGGCTACACTCCACAATTAATAAATTTCATGATCCGTAAAATTAAATTTAAAATTCTTAAAAGAAACACTACGACACTAACACCAGAACGGGCCGACAACGAACAAAATAAATGGTGCAAGCTAACGTACTTCCCGCCTTGTACGAACAAAATTAAAAAAGAAATGGAAGATCATAATATAAAAATAGCTCTCGTGAGCAACTGTAAACTTAAACAGATCCTCGGAAACCCAAAAGAAAAAATAATAGACGAACAAAAATCGGGAATCTATAGCATAGAGTGTCCTTCGTGTTCACAAACATACATTGGCCAAAGCCGTAGACAAATAGGAACCCGATTCAAAGAACATATGGCTCATACGAAATACGGCAGATTAGAAAAATCCTGTGTAGCTGCACACATTATAGAGAATGACCATAAAATCGACAAATCTAATTTAAAACTTGTTAAGGCTGTTCAAAATCCCTCAGAGCTGGATGCATACGAAAGCATATACATTCAGAAATTCAAAAGAAATATTATGAATCTAGACAATGGACCGGTACCAAATTCAGATTTAATCAAAATCTTATGGTAAAATCAAGTGCCAATATATCCATCTCTCTCTAAAGATGTCGAAATACAAAGAACGTGTTCACTGCGCAAGGCATAACTCAGCACCAATCAGGTGCGGTCTTAGAATAGCGTCTAAAGTCGGCCGAACATATATAAGTAGCGTAAAACCAAAATAGTTTGTGATACTGTCACCAAATTAGTAACAAGTAACATATCCTGCGACAATATAAGAGTAATTTTAATAAGAGTAAAATTAACAGGAACAAATGTGAATGAAGAAATTTTAACAAGAGCAATTTCAATATAATTTAAAATTTATTATATTTTAAATCTAGTATATATTTTAATCTAGTTAATTTTCTATTTATTTTTTGTCTGTTGATCGCGACTTTATAACTATCTCTAATTGTCAAAGAGTAAAGTACGACTAGCTAATTTATACTGATGATGACTACATTGTAGTCGAAATACGTATTTATAATACAAAAAACTGATCTAGGTAAAGGGGACGAATTTGAAATTTTATTTCAAAAACCTAGAGTTCTCACTAATTATCATTCGATAATATAACGTTGTCACAAAATTGTTTATTTCAGTTTTGTTAGCCAGGTGTATATATAAGGTCAAGGTTTAAGTGATTTTATTTTTCAAAAGAATAGTTGGTCTCGTACAGATGTCAAAATTTTGCAAAAAGTTTATTCAAAGGTCCATCTGTGCTATCAAAAATCATCTATAAAATTTTTATACATGTATATATATATATACATGTATATATATATATATATATATATATATATATATATATATATATATATATATATATATATATAATGGTATATATATATATATATATATATATAATGGTATATATATATATATATATATATATATATAATGGTATATATATATATATATATATATATATATATATATATATATATATATATATATATATATATATTATTATTATTATTATTATTCTTTATTTGATATACCCATTTGGGATAATCAACAATACAAATTCATATTAAACAAAATACATTATTATAGTAAAAAAATTTAAAAAAATAAAAATAAATAATGTTATTACATATTAACAATTACTACTACAATGGGGAATATGCATGAAAATTTTTTTTCACATTTATTTTCAGAATATGAAAATACTGTTAATACTGTAATAATATTTAAAAATTAAATTAAATTCCGACAAATATCAAGTAAGCTATAAGCTTTTAAAGATTATTATCTGTCTCTTGCTTGCAAAAATACTAAAAACGGAGTTTTACGTGTATTTTAAATGGTGAAAGTGTAATATGACGTCACATAACATATCAAGAGGGCTATCACTCTCTTTGTCTAATCGGGAATTTCAATCATTCATATCTCGCTTATTTTTAAAGTTATTTAAAAAGTAATTTTACCTTGATATTTGTCAAGTAAACATGCTTCAATTCAAGTGAAAAAAAATTTTCATGCATATTCCCTATTTTCTATTTATTATTCCTCCACTCTTCTGTAAGAATAGAGCCATCACGAGTTGATCAGTCTTTCCGTCCATTATATTTTCCCAATCAATATTTTTATTTAGAAACTTTTGTCTTAGCTGACTTAAACCATGACAGTCGTAAATCAAATGTCTTTCATTTTCTTCGCTTTGCTCACATATTACACATATCATATTTCCACTTTCATCCCTCCTGTGTTTATACTTCCAGCTTCCAAGTCTAAATCCTGCCATTTCTCTTCTCCATTCAAACTCCAGACTAGAAATATATTTAGCTCCCTCCTCATAATGTGCCAATTGCTTAAAATATCCCAAGTTCACCTTTTCTTCCATTCCTTGCATCAGTTTTTTATACCCCCATTCTTTTGTTTTTTCATTAATTATTTTCAACTGTTTATGCACGTCATAGTTTAGTACTTTAACGCTTATATCTAGAATATTTAATTTAATTTTAACTTTAACCCTCCAGCTTCTGTAATTTAATATCATTTTATCTATAACACACGCGTACTGCAGCATTTTATCATTTTTAGTAGCCTGCTTTATATAATGTTTTAATACATTCTTATAGATATGCACTTCAATTGATAGCTGCCCCACTTCTAACAAAACTCCACAGTTAGCCGTTGCTCTGCTGATCCCTAGTACTTGTTTAAAGAAGTTTGTTCTAAGTTTATCAATTACTGTAAAGCTATCTTCTAAACCCCAAACTTGACTACCATACAGTAAAATTGACTCAATCAATACTTTAAAAATCCTAATAATGATTTTTGCTGATAACCACTGATTACAGTACATAAATTTTTTTATTACGCCTATTCCTCTTTCAGCTTTTTTTTTAATTTCTTCAAAGTGCTTCTCCCACTTTCCATTCCAATTAAAGGTTACCCCGAGATAATTAAAGTTATTTACATTTTCTATTATTGTATTTTTCCAGCTTCTGTAATTTAATATCATTTTATCTATAACACACGCGTACTGCAGCATTTTATCATTTTTAGTAGCCTGCTTTATATAATGTTTTAATACATTCTTACAGATATGCACTTCAATTGGTAGCTGCCCCACTTCTAACAAAACTCCACAGTTAGCCGTTGCTCTGCTGATCCCTAGTACTTGTTTAAAGAAGTTTGTTCTAAGTTTATCAATTACTGTAAAGCTATCTTCTACACCCCACACTTGACTACCATACAGTAAAATTGGCTCAATCAATACTTTAAAAATCCTAATAATGATTTTTGCTGATAACCACTGATTACAGTACATAAATTTTTTTATTACGCCTATTCCTCTTTCAGCTTTTTTTTTAATTTCTTCAAAGTGCTTCTCCCACTTTCCATTCCAATTAAAGGTTACCCCGAGATAATTAAAGTTATTTACATTTTCTATTATTGTATTTTTATATCTCCATTTTTCTTGTCTGTCAAACTTCACTCCTTTTCTGAAAACTAACACTTTTGATTTTTGTTCATTTACTATTAGCCTATTTTCTTCACAGTAATTTTCCAACTGGTTAAGTGCTCTTTGCAATCCTATTCCAGTCTGAGATAATTACACCATATCGTCTGCATATAGAAGGGTGTTAACTTCCCTACCATTTATGGAGGGAGCATGTGTTTCTATATGTTTCAATTTATTTGGGAAATCGTTTATATATAATGCAAATATAATTGCTGACAATTGACATCCCTGTCTCAATCCCCTACTCGTTCTTCTGAAATCAGTAGCGTTACCGGTATTCATTTTTACGCAGAATTCATAATTTGTGTATAATGACATAATTATTTTCAATATGTTAAGAGGCAATCCCATTTTATACAACTTTCTCCATAACAATTCCCTATCTATGGAATCAAATGCCTTTTCCAAATCCATAAAACATGAATATAATTTTCTTCTTTTTTTAGTTATTTCGATGTTTACTAATTCTTTTAGTACCATTATGTTATCCAATGTTCCGTATCCCATACGAACTCCAGATTGGAATTCATTAATAATGTTATTTTCTTCAGTCCACTGCTGTAATCTGTCTGCCAGAATTTTTTAAAATATCTTACTTATTACCGGTAATAAGGTGATTCCTCTGTAATTTGTGGGATCGTTCTTATTTCCCTTATTTTTGTAAATATTACAGATAACTCCCTTTTTCCGTCCATCTGGAATCTTTGTTGTTTGCATAATTATATTAAATATTTTAGTTAGCAGGGTAAATATATTAAGATTGTGTTTTACAGAATTTTTAATATATTCAGCTGGTATACCGTCGAATCCAGGTGTTTTTCTATTTTTTAATGTGTTAATGGCATATTCAACCTCATTTTCATCTATTTCTCTTTCTAACATAACTGTAACCATGTCGTCATTATTTACTCCGGTGTTTACACTAATTTCTTTGTCCAGTTGACTTTCTTCCACCCTTTTTTTGTATAACTCTTCATAATGATCCAGCCATATTTCTCCTCTTATTTTACATTGATTGTAATTTGTTTTATTGTTCGTTGTCTTTATCATCCTCCATAAACTTACCTCGTCTCTTTCTTCAACCATTCTCATTATTTCATCTTTACGTATAATTTTCATTTCATCTTTTTTCTTTATACATAGATTCACATATTGTTTTTTAAGGGAACGATAATTATTTAAGTGTCGCTCTATTTTCAATCTTCTAAACATTCTAAGTGCATTTCTTGTATTGCATTTTGCCTCCCGACATTCCTGATCAAACCATTTATTTCTAGCCACATAATTGTCTGTATTGTTTAGAACCCTCATTGACTTTCTAACACTTTTGTACATCATCTCTAATATTTTATATGCCTCATTTATTTCATTCTTCCGTATTCCATTTTCAATTCCAATTAACCATATATCAATTTCTTTGCCCTCCATATTGCTTTTGAATTCTTCGTATTTTTGAGTATTCCATTTATATACTTCTAAATTTTGAAATTTTTCTTTTGGGATCTCTTTTTCATTATTGCAATATATATTTATTGAAATTTCGATTGGAAAGTGTTTAGTGTTTTCCACCCATTCTGTAACTGACATATCTAATATATTTTGTTCGTAGAGACTGGTTTTGATCATCACTAGGTCAATTGCACTCTTCCCATTTTCGGAAACATATGTGTACTCCCCTTCTTCATTTCCTTTACACCGTCCGTTCAAAATAATCATATCCATATCTTGACATACTTGAATAATTTTTTTCCCAAATTAACCTCCTTGTCTTTATTTCTTCTATTTTCCAAATTAATGTTGAAATTATTAACCACGTTACTGTATTTAGTTTCATTTTCATTAGTTCTTTCTTGAATTTCTCCAATTCTTCCATTCATATCTCCTACTATAATCAGTTCCATATTCGGATATTTATATTCCATATCCTTAATCTCATTCTTTATGCAGTTAAAAAATTCTTCGTTTGCGTATTTGGAATATTTTGGTGGATTATAAATAGCGCAAATTATAAATTTTTTCTTGCTTATTTCCGTTGAGATGATCCAGAGACATTCCTTTATTTTATTTTTCAATAATTTTGTTTTACTTTTTATCTCTTCTTTATAATATATAACAATACCTCCCGATTTCTTTCCACCTTCACCAATTTTATTTGGTTTTTTTATAAACGAACCATATCCATTAATAGGCACTACATTATTATCTTCACACCATGTTTCGACTAAAATTATGATACAATATTTCATCAAAAATTTGGTTATCTGCTATTATATTTAATTATATTCATTCCTTCTATATTACAAAAAATTAATCTATTGTCCTTATCATTTTTCTCATTTTTCCTTGTTCTAAACGTATCCGTCATAAGTTTCGTATCCTCATCGCAAAGCTTATCAGTTCGAATTTTTTCTTTTCGATGCTGTGCTGAGAAATGCTCTGATTGTCGATTGTTCAATAGCTGTTTTTTCATTTCTCTGTTTATTCATCAAAGTATTATTATTTTCTCTTTCATCGCTGGACTTATTACCCTCTTCTTCATCACTTCTATCCCTTTTATTAGTAAAACTTTCTATTTTCCTGTGTCTTACTTTATAATTTTTTAATTCCATTGTTTTGCTATCAACGTCTTTTATGGTATATACTTCCTTATTACTTATTACTTATTAATTTATTATACTTTATGTATGCATTCTTGCCCTCTTGCTTTTCTTTTTTTAAAACTTCTTGTAGTATCTTTCTTTCCTCTCGTATTTCTTGTGTGTAGTCTTCATCAATGTAGATATTTGATCCTTTCAATTTCTTCTTGTTTTTCAAGATATTATTTCTAACACTTTCATTTTGGAATTTAATATGAATAGGTCTTGAGTATTGTTATTTCATACCCATTCGTTTCACACTTTCAATGTCTTTCCTTTTACACTCAATTTCAAGTTTATCACTTATAATTTGTCGTATACTCGCATTCAAATCCACTTCATCGTTCTCTTCTAGTATTCCGTTAATCACAACATTTTTGGCTCTCATTTCTCGTTCTATTCTTTGTATTCTATTATTTTGTGTCTCATTTTCTGTTTTTAACTTCTCATTTTCTTCCTTTAAGTGCACTATTTCTCTTTGTGCTTGCAACTGACTTTATCTTATTTATCATTTACTCATTTATCTTATTAATTTCCGTTCTTAAGCTTTTTATTTCTAGATTATTATCATCTATTAATTTCCTTAAGGCCAGAGTTTGTTGATTAATTGCTTCAATAATTTTTTCAGTTTCAACTGTCATTTTTATTTTATTTTAATATTTTATTAATTTCAGCCTTAATAAAAATGAAATCAAAACAAACCAGATTGAAATAACAACAATAACTCCACGAGTAGGATTTGAACACTCTACTTCACTGTTAGTTCATAAAATTCCAATACGCTCCAACCAACTGCGCTATTCACGCTCTTATTAAACTGTAGGTATATTTGTATCTAGCACTCACACTGGCTTCTTGGCCTTTTGTGATATTTATACACACATAACCTTATACAGGTATAAAATAATTAATTTACATTTTATTCTAAATTTGACACTTTATGGCAAAAGAAAAACAACTAACTTAAAATTTTACACGACAGTTCTTTATTAATTTTATCACTCAGTTCCTTTTTAAACGTAATTATAACACTTTTTTTAAACAAAATTCTTAGCTCAACTTTGAACACTGTTGACAGTTCAACGTCTGTTTTACTGTATATATATATATATATATATATATATATATATATATATATATATATATGTATATTATATTTATAATATATATATGATATTCATAATATATATAAAATATATATATAATATATATATATATATATATATATATACATACATATATATATATATATATATATATATATATATATATATATACGCTTTGCGTTTACCAACGCTTAGCGTTGGCTTGTGGTTCTCTTCAGCTTACGTTTTGCGTTGGTAAACGCAAAGCGTTTAGCAACGCTTTGCGTTGATTTACTAACGCTTCATGTTGACCTAACGCTTTCTAGTGATCTACGCTTCGCGTTGGGTGATTTACGGTACGGTTTAGCTTACGTTTCGCGTTGGTTAACGCTTTGCGTTGGTTAACGATTCGCGTGAAATCACGCTTCGCAAATCACTGGCGCTTCGCTTTAAATAACTAACGCTTCTCATTGAACAACGCTTCAATTTGGCAGACTTACGGTTCGCTTACGTTTCGCGTTGGTTATCGCTTTGCGTTTACCAATGTTACTAACTTCGCGTTTACTTGCTTACGGTCCGCGTTAATTTCCTCGCGTTAGTGCGTCGTATCGACTGACGCTTCGCGTCGGCTAACTCTTCGCGTTGTATAACTTACGCTTGCTAACGCTTCGCGTTAACTAACGCTATGATTAGACTAACTTTTCACTCTTATTTAAGCGTTAACGATTCGCGTGAAATCGAGCTTGGCGTTGAATCACTGACTATTCTCTTTGAATAACTAACGCTTCTCATTGACCAACTCTTCGCGTTGGCTGACTTACGATTCGCTTTAGCTTACGTTTCGCGTTGGTTAACGCTTTGCTGTTACCAACGCTTTCCGTTGATTTACTAAAGCTCATTGCATTGACCAACTTTCCGCGTCGCCAACTTTCCGGCTCGCGTTGATTAACTCAATGATATAACTCAATATGTATTTAAATATATAAAAATCGCAAGAACATTAATATAAATTTTTTTAAATGCAAGAACACTGTGTCAATATTAATTATTAACACAAAACAAACATTTACAAATAATTCATATTTTATAAACATTGAATAGGCAGAAATATTAACAGTTCAAACATTGATATACTACTCAGTATATACTGGGTATTCAAACAATTAACTCAGTTAGTTGTTACATTACTTGTTTTATTATAATTCAAAATGTTTGATCTGTTTAAAAGTTGTATTTTTTTTTATATTTATATTTTATAACAAATTTCTTTATTTTTTTCTTAACTTAAGTCTCTCTCATTTTCAAAATGTTTCATTTAAAAATCAAGAAGAGTTAAGCAAACAACAATTTTAATTAGAAAAATAAATAAAATAAAAAATTAAATTTTTAACTTTTTATAACGTCAAAAATATTCCAATATATTTCAATCCTCAGAGCCAATCCTTCTCCTGAAGTTACGGATCCAATTTGCAGACTTCCCTTACCTACATTATTCTATTGACTAGAGGCTGTTCACCTTGGAGACCTGCTGCGGATTACGAACCGGTGCGACACTTCCACGTGGCCTTCACCTGGATTTTCAAGGTTTGTGGAAAAGATCTAGACATCACTGTATATGTGATGTTCTTCGTATTCCATTCCCTTTCTCTTTGCTAGAAAATTTCAGGGAACTCGAATACTTATACAGAAAAGACAACTCTCCCTAGATCATTGTACTCCCAGTGTAATGTTAATTTTGGTACCATTTCAATAAAAATTAAAAACAACTATATTTATTCGCCAATATCTATTTTTTTTAAATAAACAGTAATAGTCAATAGTAAGGGGAAAATATACATTTTCCCGCAATTATTAAAAAAAACCGAAGAATAAGAAAATAAAAAAATGTAATAACGAAAACTTCATTCTTCTTATTAAAAAAACCAACTTTTTCATAAACTCAATAGTTTTCTCAGATAATTTATTTACATATATTAAATGTTCCTCGGAAAACGAATGCTGCACATATTCGAATTGTTAACAACAACAATCATTAATATATAACTCAGTATATACTGAGTATTCAAATAATTAACTCAAAAATAGTTATTACATTAATTGTTTTTTTGTTGATAAAAAAATTGATTGTTTTCCATTTATATTGAAATTGTGCTCCCATAAGTGTAAAGTTTTATCTGTGAATGGTACAGTGATAATATGGTCGCTAAGTACCCAATTGTTGAAGCGACCTTAAATAACAAAAAAAAAAGTGTAATGTTAATTTTGGTACAATTTCAATAAAAATTAAAAACGACTATATTTTATTCGCTAATATCTATTTAATACATGAAATAGTTTTATGTTGCATGACTAATAATAATAATCATCATACTAAGTAATAATAATAATAATCATAATAATAATAAAAAATTCCATCTATTGAAAACTTAATGAATTCAAACAAATGTCAATAAATAGATAACATTTTTAAGCCATATATCAAACATTATTAATGTTATTAGTATGTAAGATAGATTAGATTACAATTTTTATTGTGTATATTTTTTGCTCCATCTGTTAATAATTCATTAAATTAAATATATATATTTCTCTCTGTTCTGTCTTCTGTCCTCTTCTTTTTTTTTGTTTTATTAATTATTTTCTAAAAAGAAACTAGTTGAAAAAAAGATTATGAATTTTTTTTGATAAGAAACTTTTTGTTGAAAATAAAAATATTAATGATTCTGATCAAAAAATTATTTTAAGTAAATGTAAATATGTTAAATAAATTACTCTACATAAATTTATTAGCAACGACCATATCATAATGAATACACCAGTTCTCGTCCACCCCTCAAGAAATAAGAAGCATTATAAAAAAACTACCGAATAACAAAGCCCCAGGATCTGATCAAATCGACAATAAAATAATAAAAAACTTGACAAAAAAAGCAATAGTTCAATTAAACTATATAATAAATGCAATACTGACTACTGGATACTACCCCAAAGCCTGGAAAACAGCCAAAGTGGTCCCAATTCCCAAACAAGATAAGGACTTAACCGACCCCAAGAATTATAGGCCAATTAGTCTCCTCAATTCAATATCTAAAATAACCGAAAAAATAATACTAAAAAGATTTAGCAGGCACAACAATAAAAAAGGCATCATCACTGATGAACAGTTTTGATTTAGAAAAGGCCATGGTACCAACATGCAGGTAGCCAGAATAGCACACGCTATCACTACTAATTACAACAAAAATAATGTCACCTCTATGGCCCTTCTAGACATCGAAAAAGCGTTCGATACCGTTTGAATAGACGCCATTACATACAAACTAATCCGATACAAATTCCCAATTATACTTATCAGATTAATTAATAATTATTTACATAACAGACAATTCTACATAACTATTAATAACTCAAAATCAACTATCAAACACCCTAAATCGGGAGTTCCACAGGGATCAGTGTTGGGACCAGTAATCTTTGTATACTATCTAAATGATATACCAAAATTTACAAAAACAAATATAACTATCTATGCAGATGATACAGCAATCTATGCGCACTCTTTCAACGCACAGATGGCCACAAAGCAGATACAAATACACCTAGATATCTTACTGAAATATTTTGAAAACTGGAAAATTAAAATTAACAAATCAAAAACCGAACACATAACATTCTCTAAAAAAATCACCAACATTAAAATCCATGAACCACTCAGGATTGACAATAAAAAAATAGCACCGTCCGAGTACTCAGTAAGATATCTAGGTACTGCTTCAGAGTGCAACAAAGAGGGTATCTCTCGATGCACTGAGGCTGAACAGGATGCAACTGCGGAGGGTTACCGGGTTCATTACCGGGCATTATCCCATGCGGAAGCTGCTGCACACAATGGGACTACATAACGGCTCCATTGTGTGCAGATTGTGTGGCGAGGAGGAAGAAACATCCAGTCACATAATCTTTGACTGCGAACCTCTGGGTTACAGCAGATACAGGATATTCGGTGCATCTCACCCCGAATATATGAACCTTCAGGAGGACCTGATAAGCAAGCTCCAGGCTATTGCCAACATATGGGAGAAGCGAGTCTCGTCAGACTGAGTTAGGAGGGGGAGCACAATGGACCATAGGGTCGAAGTGCAATAATTTTTACCCCGATATCAATCAATCAATCAAGATATCTAGGTGTCCACTTAGACAGAAGACTAACATTCATACAACACATCAACAATCTAATCAAAAAGGGTCATGGGGTAATACGAGCATTGTACCCACTACTAAATAAACATAGCAAACTAACCACCAAAAATAAAAAATTACTATACATATCCATTATACATACCCACAATTACAAATGCCGCCCCAATATGGTTTAGCTAATACAACAAAAAACAGAATACAACGCATACAAAATAAATGTCTGAGGTTAGTTCTAAACAAAGATAGATATACAAAAATAAAAGATCTACACAACGAAGCAAAAATAGAAACTAAAAATTCTGACTAACAATAAAATTCTACACTCAACAACTAAAAAATAGTAAATTAACAAAAAATATAGTAAACTCAAAATCACTTACCAGGATAACACACAAATTAATATATGATTCACTACCACTATACACAAGCACATAAACAAAACACACTACTACCTTTAATTACACGCAAAACATAAACAAATAATCACTCAGCACAACAAAAATAAACATTGATAAACGCAACAGGTTTTTTTGGTTTCGCAAAAAATAAAACAGGTTTTTTATAATTAAAGTTTTCCTATAAAACACACAACTAAAAAACGTAAGTGCATAATAAAAATAATAATACAAAATGAAATGTAAATTATCTTAAGTATTAAATAAAGTAATAAAATACACATAAAACCCTAGGCTAAAGCTAGCAACAATGCTGGCAAAACCCAGAATAAAAACCAAATTACCTGTAAATGTATTATCAATCAAGTACCATGTTTGATTAACAAACGTTGGCGATCATGGCATTCCACCCCTCCCTGTCGTTGGCGAGATGAAGAATGTCGATATTTGACATATTTAATTTTAAACTTTTAAGATAACAATGACGTTTTCTTCCTCTCGCCAAAGATCCAAAAATTTTCCCTGTAAGAATATCATACTCTAGACACTTTTTTCTAATATGGCCCAAAAAATTAAGCTGACGAAATCTTAAAGTCTTTATAAGTTCACGGCCTACACCAGCTTTTTGTAGAACACGTTCGTTTGATATGCGTTGGGTCCATGATATCCGCTGGGAGCGACGCAGGAACCACATTTCTGTTGCGGCTAGTAATTTTTCAGCAGCAGTTGACACCGTCCATGTGTCGCATGCATATAATAAAACCGGCCAAACGTAGCATTTTAAAATACGAATTTTAGTTTTATTACTTATGTTCTTGTTTGCTAATATTTGTTTGTATTTATTAAATATTACTATCTATAGAGCTATACGTCGTTTTATTTCACTTATGCATTTACCGTCTGATGTAATAGTCGCACCGAGATATATGTATTGACTCACTTGTTCTAACTTTGCACAGTCAGCCTTTAGATTCACTTTTGGGTTAACTTTTTTGGAGATTATCATACATTTAGTCTTTTTTGCGTTAATTGATTAACCATATTTTTTACAAGCTTTGATTACGTTGTTGATTAAACCTTGTAAATTGTCTTCACTGTCACTTATCAACACAGTATCATCCGCATATCTTAACTTATTTATATTTTTTCCTCCCACGTTAACTCCCTTAAAATCGTCGATATTTGCAAAAACTAATTCCGCGTATAAGTTAAATAAGTCAGGTGATAGAATACACCCCTGCCTCACTCCCTTCTTTATTGTTACTTATTCTGATATATCCCCATTAAATTTTATTGCTGCCGTTTGATTCCAATATAAAGATTTTATAATTCTCAGATCTTTTTCGTCAATGTTGATTTTTTCGAGAAGTGAGAAATGCTAAATATCATGTGGCACACTATCAAATGCTTTACTAAAATCCAGGAAACAGTGATTTATTCACCTCTAGAGATCTTTCTCTTAAGACTCGGAATTGGAACAATGAATTACGGTTGCCTTTCCCATGAACGAAACCACTTTGGTCCTCTCCTATTTCTGGTTGTATTTTATTATGGATTCTATTTAAGATGATTTTACAGATAATCTTTGTTACATGACTCATTAGTGATATTAATCTATATTCATCACATGTTTTAGCATTTGATTTTTTCGGTAACGCGAAAAATACTGATTTACAATACTGAGTATTTGGAATGATTCCTGTATCGTAAATAGTGTTGATACTTTCAGTAAGTATGCGTAGGTGAGATTCATCCAGCGCTTTGATCATTTCTATGCAGATATTGTCTGGACCGGCGCTTTTCGCGTTTTTCAGTGCTTTTACTGCCTTTCCACTTCTGTTTGAAGTATTTTTCGACCACTCAAATTTGGTTCATCAATATAATTATAGCTGGATCTTTTTTCGTCTTTAAACAGTTCTCTGACCATTTTCAGATTTCATGTATCCTGACGTTTTGTTACATTTTTTGTTACACATTTCATTTATTTTTTGATGAATATTACTAAAATTCTTTTCATTTTCCATTTCGCTACATTTTTCATTTATCCATTCTTCTTTAGCTTCAATACACCGTTTTTTTATTTCTTTGTTGAGTTTATTATAGATTTCTACTTCATTTTTCATTTTTGCATCACGTCTTGAGTTCATTAATTCTAAAATTGGTCCACGTCCATAGTCTTCTCGGATGATTCTTGAACCATGTATTGGTAACGACAAGTTCATGTTTGTTGCACCAGTCTTCCAATATATCTCCTCTGGTATTGCGTTTATTTAAGTCGTATGTATACCTGGCAGCTAGTTGTCGCAAGGCAATGAATATGCATAAGGGATTGGCTGGTACATCGTGGGGTGCGGACCGGGAGATGCTACTGCGGCTCTATTCATCGCTGGTTCTGCCCAGGATGGATTATGGCTGTGTAGTATTCTCCTCCGCCCGGACGTCATCTCTCAAAATCCTAGATCCTATTCATCACGCAGGCATTAGAGCCTTTCGAACGAGTCCCTCTATGAGTCTATGTGTAGAGTCGGGATTGCCCCCATTGAGGTTGAGGCGTGAGCGCTTGCTCCTCAATTATGTCGCGGGGGTATGGGCTATACCCAACCATGTCAACTTCCCGGCTCTCTTCAGAAAATCCAGATTTCTGAGGAGACTCTATGAGAGACGTGCCACGGTCACCAGACCTCTGGCCGTTCGAACGCAGGAGCTTTTAGAGAGTCTTAATCTAGAATTCGCTCAGGTACTTCCCTACAGTTTTCATGAAGTACCTCCTTAGCTGATCCTGTGATATTGTGGGCCCTTTACACCCACAATATCACATTCTAGTACACTTAGTTTTTAGGTTTTATTGTTTTTATTGTAATAGTGTGAGCTCTTAACACCCACACTATTGCACGTTGTTATATTTTTTAGTTTTTAAAAGTTTTTATTGTTATCTAGTTTTTAAGTTTCAAATTTTTTTTATATTCTATCTAGTTTTTTAAGTATTTTTATTTGTTTAAGGCCTTTTACACCTTCACTGCAACGTTGTTATTTGTTGTTGTTTTTGTTGTTTATATTTTGTTGTTATTTTTTTATATATTTTATTTTTGGTTATTTTTTTTTCCTACCTAGTCAATTCATTTGACTAGGTAGTGTTGTGATATTTTGTTATTTGTTAAGTTTTGTTTTTGTTATTTTTTAACCTGCGGGGGCTAATGAGCTGGTTCTCGAAGCCCCAAAAAGGGGGGTGGGTTTTAGTGGGTAGTCTGGCTGGCCAGGAGTCCCACACTCAGTGCGTCAATGCATTTCCCACCTCCCTGCCGCAAAAAAAAAATAATAATAATAATTAAACTTTATTCATAAATTTTCGTACAGAGAACATTGAATGCGTCAAACCTAGGTTAACAAAAATGGTAGCAATTACAAGAATGATAACAATAAGAAAATTAACAAAAATGATAACAATAAGAAAATTAACAAAGATGATATCAATAACAAATTGAGAGAAATGATAACAATAACAAAGCTAATAAAGATAATAACAATAACAAATATAACAGAATTGATAAAAATATATAAACAATATTAACAGCTAATAATAAACTCTAATAATATTAGATATAACAGTAAACAAAAATTTTTTGATATCTTTAAATTATAAATTCTTTTAAATCATAATGGTTTTTTGTAAGGAGCGACGACTTTTTTAATTCTTTTTTAAACAAGCTTCAATTTAAATTTTTTATATCTGTGGGAATTTTATTGTAAATTCTAATACATGTATTTAATACAGATGAATCGATATACGTTCTTGTGGTTTGCATGACTACCAAGTTCTCTTTATTTCTTGTATGGTATGTTTGTTCCAGCTGATGATCTAGAAATAAATTTAGGTTGTTTTTAACAAATAAAGCTCCTTCCAAGATAAACGTGTCAATCACTGTAAGGATACCCAGGTTCTTGAAAATAGGTCTTGCTGGTTCGTCTGGTTTTGCACTTACTATTACACGTAGGCACCTTTTTTGAAGTTTTAGTATTTTATGTACGTTGGGGGAGTTTCCCCAAAACAGTATGCCGTATCTTATATTTGAGTGTCTATGGGCGTAGTAAACTTGTAGGACAATGTCTTGAGACACGGTGTCTCTCAGCCTGTATAACAAATATATTAGCTTCGACAGTTTCTTTGATAGATAGTCTATGTGTGTTCTGTGGTTCAAGTTACTATCTATGTATAATCCCAGAAACTTTACATATTGTGATGCTTTAAGTGTTATAGACATTTTTTCAATTTCTATTTCTTCAATTTCATTTCTTATACATAAGATATTAGTTTTGTCAACGTTTAGAATTAATGTGTTGTCTTTAAACCATTTATTTAAACTCTCAAAAGTTTTATTAATGTTTGATATAACGTCTTCTTCGTTAAATATATAAATAATATTATATATACTTAAATATATAAATATTATTTTACTTAGATATATAAATATCATTATACTTATATATATAAATATTCTTACACTTAAATATATAAATATTATTTTCCTTTAACATATTGCCATTATTATACTGTATATAAAAGTTAAATTTGTTTTGTTATTTTTAAATGAAATCGTAAAAAAGCCCTTTATTTATATTATTAATGATAATAAAGAGCTTATTAAAAAAATTTTTGGTAAAAAAAGCCTTCTATTAATATATAAATTATTAATAAAAGGCTTAATTAAAATTATGTTAAAAATTTTTGAAAAAAAACAGTTCCTTTTTTTTAATATCAATTTGAAATGGACCGCGATGAAAAGCCATCAATTATTTTCAATTGATTGTAATTAAAATTAAAATTAAATTTAAAAAAAAAACAATGTTTTCTTCATATATCAATTTAAAATTGACTGCGATAGAAATCCATCAATATTAATCAAATCAAATTGGTAGTATCAAAAATATTATATTTTATAAAAAAAAATATAGAAAGGAAAAAAAAACTTTCCTAATATTATAAATATATAATATATATTTTATAAATTAATATAAGGGGTAAATCTCGTAAAAATAAAATAATAATAATTATTATTATAAATAATAAATTATTTATTTATTTTACGAATCCCCAAAGCAAAAAAGGGCTGAGTCTCAATAGATCGCACCATGGTGCTCTACCAAATACAACACCCTTTGCTCTAAATAAGTCGTTTACAAATAATTCAAAATCCAGACGTCGAATATATATATATATATATATATATATATATATATATATATATATATATATATATATAATACCCATAATCGAACGTTAATAAACACATTCTCATGTTAATATGTCATTATATAATCATAATATACGGCAAATAAAGGGCTCGTGCGATAATAAAAATTTAGAAATAAATTTATTACCTAATAATATAATCACATTGTTTTGAGCCTTTCGACTGATACTGTGGATTCTTTTAGTGAATATCGTTGCCAGCTTTGACTAGACAGGATACGGCATCTATGACTAGACTTAACAAAGCATGCGTTCCGCCTTATCGAGTAAGTAATGAAACAATGAAAGTAGTGGTATTTCACCTTCAATATATACCCAAAAATTAAATATATATCTCCCACTTATGCTACACCTCTCATGTCTCCTTACAATGCCAGACTAGAGTCAAGCTCAACAGGGTCTTCTTTCCCCGCTAATTTTTTCCAAGCAAGTTCCCTTGGCTATGGTTTCGCTAGATAGTAGATTGAGACAACAACAACAACGACAGAGTTTATCGTGGAGTACCTGCCTTTCGGCTCAACCTCTAGTATCCTCCATGGGAGCGGGACGCACACAAGCAATGCAAGCCAATGTGCGGGGCTCGGACCAAGCAACCCGTAGTACCAAATTAACCCTTGGTGAGGGCTTTTCCCAAGCGGACCCAGAACTTAAGTTCCGGGAACCCGGGAACCCAGTTCAGCGTCCTTACAAACACTTGCAACTGGTGCACTTGATGGAAATAAAATAAATAATATAAATAATAATGAATGGTGAAGGAGATAAATGGGTTAAATCCATCAAATGAAAAACCAAAATAAAATTGTGCGTCCCAATCAAAACACTTTATATTGACAAAAATAACATTCATGAAACTAGATACACGGTATCTAATCACTTTTGCTAGCTACCAAAATTTTAAGAAGGTCGGAAATGAATGAATCAAGAGTATAGGGGGAGGGGAGTAGATGGATAGGATGTAGAGAGGAAGTTAAAAAAGTTTTTTTTTTTTGGATCGAAACTCGAGAGGGTACGGATGTACTCGAGAGTAAGGCTACATTTGTGTGCTAAATTACGTTGAAAAGATAAAATAAAAGTGGGAAAAGAAGGTGGATATAAAAAAAAATTTAATTTCGAAAAGTTCAAAACGGAATTAATTAATTTTTTATAACATCATTCGTTCGGGCAGATTCCAGAATTTTGAAATTGGTAGAGCGAAGGTTGAACCCGAGCCAACTGTGCTAATTGCACTGTAAAAAATAAATTTATTATATTTAATTAAATAACGTCTATTAACAAACTATTACACGATTAGTGTTAATTACCAGAGTTAAAACAAAGTGAAACTTACCGTTTTTTGCTATGGACTTCAATGTTGTAAGTAGACTTTTATATTCAGTAAAATAATATATTATCAGTAAAAATATTATCAGTTAAAACGTTATCAGTAAAATATTATCAGTAAAAATAAACCTAAAAAACATTTGTATTAAAAACAACAATATTGTAAAATTTTTTAAGCATGTGGTAATTAAATAGAACAAATTACATACTAGTTGCAGGAATTTTATTGACAAGACATCGAGTTATATTATTAGTTCATATAAAAATAAATTAAAACTTAAATAAATTATAAATATACTTAATAAACTTTAAAACAAAATTTTACCGGTGTTTGTTTAATTCACCTGTGCGTACATAACAAAAGATTTGACGTTTGGATCTGGCAACCACTAATTTAAAAAAATAAAACCACAGATTGATAAATATACCTAAAAAGGTTTAAATTAGTGTTACTTGCAAAAAAATAACTCAACTATTTTGTAGTGGGATAATAACTCAACCATACAGGGTCGGGAAGTTTTTTTTTTGTTCAATAAATAAAAATTGTTTTTATTTCTTTTCTTGTAGGTATTGTAAATTTAGATTAGTCTTTGTTGAATTTCATTGTTAAAAAAAAATTGTTTACGTTTAGAATTATCAGAATATAATTTTTTTGTTTCTCAATTTTTAAATTGCCCTTAGAAAATTAATTTTACGGATCATAGGTTAAGTTAAAAAAAATTTCATAGGATATATATACATATTTTTTTGTTTATATTTGTTTTCAAATTAAATAGAAATCCATTTGGATTTAGTAAGTAATTTTCAGTTATCGTATTTGTATCAAAAACATAACATCACCACTTCAAAGCATCTCCAATCACGCTTTTTGGGTTTTCGTATTTTGACCAAAAAAAATAGGTGGCGCTCAACGAAAAATTTTTTGCGAACCTACTACCGCTATCCTATGAATCAAGTGGGTAAACCCAGAATAAGTGAATAAATGAATGAACTCATTCCATCCTCCTTCTCCTTGCTGCTTCTCTTCCCCGCATTTCATAGGCCTTGGCCACGAACTGCGAGAAGCACCTCCTACTGGACCTATTCGTCATGATCAAGCTTAGATCCCAATCGGTTCCCTTCTTTCTGATTCCCATTTCGTGAAGGTCGCGGAACCTCTCATACATTCCGCAGTCACATAGAAAATGGACTGCGTCCTCCCATTCTGCACCACAGAAGCACTCAGGATCCTCACTCAGTCCTCGCTTGAACAGGTGCCCGTTCAGGGTACCATGTCCTGTGAGGATAAATCCTTCCCATAGGCTGAACTGCCAATCCTTGTCATTTAGGAACAGCGTCGGGTCCCTTACGAACATGTGTGTGACCATTCCTTTCTCACTTGTGGACCATCACTCACACCATCTCTCCAAAACCAGCTCCATCAATCTCCGACCCACTTCCCCTTCTGCAAGTTCATCAACCTCCTTAGGAGTCAGTAGGTCCATTTCCCCCATGACGTAATTCCTTTTGGCTTTGAAAAGCCCCCCTCCTTAGGCACTCCAGGTCCCACGATATGTAACCAGCCAGGACCTGCATCACCTCCGTAGACACCGTTCTACACACTCAGTAGCCCCATACAGCACGACCCACTGGACACGGTTCAGCTCCGCCCGCACATAAGCAAATTTCATTTCGTCATACCAGGCGCCCACCCCGTCAAGTGCGCAAGCCGTGAACAGTCCACAAATCAGCGCACGCACCACCTTTCCCTTCAGACCCTAAATATTTCTACACTACCTCCTTAGTGTAGACCCCAGGTACACCACAACCCCAGGTACACCAACTCCTTGACCATTCTAATCCGCCTCACATTTCCTCCCCCAAGATCAACTCTCATGGATCTGGAGTCCATCGCTCACTTGGGCAACATACAATTGGTCTTAGTCTCGGAGACCTCGACTCCAACCCTTTCCCCCCAACTGTACACCAACGCATGGCACCATTCACCCCCATCTCCAGTTGCCTCCTTGAGTTGGCCTCAATCATGAGGAGCAAATCATCGGTGAAGGCCACCACTCCATAACCAGCATCCTCCAATACGTGTAGGAGCTCCTCCATGCAGAGATTCCACATCACCGGTCCACTGATGGATCCCTGCCAGCATCCCCTTCTCAGCCTAACCCAAACTCTTCCTCTTTCACCAGTTACGCAGGCGCACCGATCGGCGAAGTAGTCTCCCCACATATCCACATCCTATTCATCCAATCCGCATTATCTCAATTTTCCGAGAATGACGTTCCACTGCAAGCAGCCGAACGCATTCTGAAAATCCACAAACACTCCCAGCACGTACTTCCCTCCGCTGTTTCGCACACATTCCTGGAGCCTCACAAATGCATCCTCAGTGCTCCTGCCCTTCCTAAAACCAATTTGTGCCCCACCCCAGCCACCCTCCAGTTTGGCGTTAAGCCGGTTCGTCATCAGTCTTTCCAGGATCTTACCCAGACCACTTAACAGGCTAATGGGCCTGTACGACCCTGGATCACTGCGGACCTTGTTTGGGTGCTTCAGCAGAGGCACAACCTCACCCGTTTCCACGGCAGCGGAAAGGTTCCCTCCCTCAGGAATGCATCGAAGAGCTCTCCCATTTCATCCGGGATGGCACCCCACACACGAAGTATTACTTCATTCGTGATGCCATCCATACCCGGCGCTTTCCTCATCCTCAACCCTTCAACAGCACTCTCCACCTCCTCTACACTGTATCCAAGCTCCCGGTTGCCCTCTCCCACATGGTCACGCCTCCGCTCTTCCGCCCCTACTGCCTCTTCACACTCCTCGGCGTCCGGAAAGAACGCATGAAGCAGTACGTGCATTCCTTCCTTCACAGACTGCGTCCAACCCCTTAACGTCTCCAAAGAGTGCACCTCACTCTCCATCCTACCCTTACAGGCCTTATAGACCCTACCCCAGGGGTCCTTCACCTCTCTGGCCACGTACTCCTCCCAATTAAGCCGCTTGCTTTCCGCAACCATATGCTGGTACTCCAAGACCTACCTCCTGTACGCCACTCCACGGACCCGAACCTCCTCTTCACCTCTCGCTCTCTCTCTCTGGTAGGCCCTACGGGCCCTCTTGACTGCTGCTTTCTTGGCCGCAAGATCAGGCGTTCCACCCCACCATTCGTTTACGAGGCCCAAACACTCTCCTCGATTTTGAATCGTTTGTGTCTACTATCCATCCTTGGAAGGCTGCCAGTTTGTCCTCCAGGCCCGTGGATTTAAAAGAGCCCATGCCACAACTAGTGGCACGTTCCCTAAGCTCATCGGCATCCACACCTCTCGTGGACCAATGAACGTCCTACATACTGGTATTTTGGGTCTCTCTCTCCTTGCTCCAGATGGTTATGAGTATCAGATTGTGGTCGCTAGCGGTGGCTTCCTCACACACACACTTCCCAATTTATCCCAAACCCACCCCACTATCCATCTACGTCCTTAATCCGCACCTTCATCCTCGCCAGCCTTCGATGAAATAAATTTCCCTATTCCCAATGACTTGCGCACAAGCTAGACTTCTTGGTCCGTGTTTCAAAGCGGGTCCTAATAGTAACCAAAGCTATATCGTTGCTGACAGATAAAAATGACAGCCAATTCATTATTTGTAAAAATTAAAAAACAATACTTTGCTATATTGTTAAATTATACGTTAAATTATACGTTGAACTTCGGTTCAAATGAAAATGAATCCATAATAAAAATGTATTGTGACGCTGATTAGGGAAACGACTGTCAAGTTAGAAAATCAACCTCTGGAATGGTAGCATTCGTTTTTGGAAATCCAGTTAGTTGGTCAACCAGAAAACAATCAATTGTAGCAACTTCATCTTGTGAAGCGGAATATATTTCATTGAGTGAAGCTGTCAAAGAAGTAATTTGGTTAAAGGCCCTAATGGAAGAATTTGGAATTACGATTGATCATCCTATTCCTGTATTAGAAGGCAATCAAAGTGTCATATCTCTAGTGAAATCAAAACAGATTAACAAAAAAACTAAACATATTGAAATTAAATACTGTTTTATAAAATATATTGTTGCTAAGAATCTTATTAAGTTATTTTATGTAAGCAGTAACGAACAGATCGCTGATTTGTTAACTAAACCTTTAGGTTTAACATTATTTAGTGTTCATAGAAAGTCATTGGGAATTTCTGAAAATGATTTATAATTTTTATTTGTTTGTATCTTTTTCTCAGTGTTGAGAAGGGGTGTTGAATATAACGTTGGCAACACTGATAAAATATCTAAAAGTACATACATTTTGTTTTTGTCAAGTTTTAAAAAAAAGGGATAGGAAGTCAATTCAAGTATTGTATTGTCAATTAATGCGTAATCAAGAATATGCGCCTTTTTTTATGTAATTAAATATCATTTAATAAATTAAACTGTTCGCTATTAATAAATTGGATCATCATTTTATCGCCATAAAACCAACTTTGTACCCATAACCGCTTCCCGGTTTTAGTTAAGAAAAACTGTGTTATTGTAAAACGATATTTATGACATATTGTGCTATAGCTGCTTACCCATTTAAAAAAAAAATATTTGAAATTTATAGCCATAGCAGCTACCCGTTTTTAGTTTAAGCAAACCTATCTTCCTGTAAAACAATTCTTTCGATACTTGTAGCCATAGCGGCTATCTGTTTTTGGTCTAAAAAAACTATTTTGATAGCAAAAAAATACTTTTGAAGTTTTTATCCTTAGCGACTTGCATGTTAAATAACACTATTTTTACTGTAAAATGCGTTTTTGCATTTGAAAAACATTTTAATTGTTTCTATCCCATAGATCTTGGCCGGCTACAAATTTGTATGCACTTACAATTGTAATTCGAAGCTTCCAAATATTAAATATTGTGGTATCCGCTAGCTTCATGTTAAGCTATCGGATATCTAATTTTTTTAATTTTGGCTAAGGCTACAAATTTTTTAATATCGTAACAAATTGGCTACAAATGCCCAACTAGGTCCCATTTGTAGCCTACATTTTTAGTCCGCTAGCTTAAGAGACCTCTAAGGAACATTGTTTGTTACTTTTTTTGTCGATTTTAAAACATGGCTCTGTAGCCGTGCACTAAGCAGCGCTTTTAAAACTTTTGAAATAAAGTCCAACAAATTTTAAAATTGTTCCAACAAGTCCTAAGGAACATTTTTGGATACTTTTTTGGTCAGTTTTCAAACATTGCTCAGCGTGAACCTAGCAGAGCATTTGGAAAAACGTTTATAACTTTTGAAATAAGGTCCAACAAATTTTTAATGTTCCAACAATGTCCAACAAATGACCAACAAATTTGTTCGACGGGTTTGGGAGGGGACTGCTAAAAGTGCTTTGCTAAGTTTACGGGGGTTCATTGCCTCTAGAATATCAATTTGTAACCCTTTGAGACTACGTGTAGGATATCGATTGTGGATGGAAAGTTGTGGTCTTGTTCGATGAGGTGGTTTGCGAATGCCGAATCTGTTTTTTATTTTTGAACGATTTTAGTTGCTCTCTTCTTCTGGTGGAGAAACTCCGGCCCGTTTGACCAATATAAACAGCATCACAGTCCGGACATGATAGATTGTACACCCCTGATTTTTGCAAATTGTCTAATTTTGTTTTTGCGTTTAACAGACAATTTTCCAGTTGGATGTGGGGTTTGAAGGCTATTTTGAACCCATTTTGTTGGAGGATATTTCCTATTTTGATTGACAATGGGCCGAGGTACGTAATAACCATAAATGGCTCTTTGGCTTCCGGAGTTGTTGGAAGTGCAGTTGTTAGGGCCATTTTCTATAGTTTTTTAGCCAACAGTTTGTCCAACATGTTGTGATCAAAGCCATTGTTAAAAGCAATTATCTTGATGGTGTTGATTTCGTTGTTAAATCTTTCTTTTGAAGGAGGGATCGTTACATCTCTGTGGATCATTGAATTATATGCAGAAAACTTTTGGCTTTGATGGTGGAACGAATCTGCAGGGATTGTGATATCACAATAGGTGAGTTTTCTGTAGATGTCGAATTCCAACCTGTTGGCTATTTTTACTATCGTCAGATCCGAGAAATTGATATGGTCATTGTGTTCCTTCTCCATTGTGAATTGAATTTTGGGATCAATTGTGTTCAGCCAATTCACCAGCGATAAAAGTTGCCGGTCTGAACCATCTTAACACATCAGGATGTCATCGACGTACCGATACCAAAACTTGATGTTCTTAGCTTGGTTTGATTAAAAAATATGGTCCTCAAATGCAGCCATATAAATTTCAGCCAGAAGGGGGCTGAGGGAATTTCCCAAAGCCAGGCCAGGTGTGTGTTGTTAAAGGTTATTATTAAATTCGAAGTAATTCTGTTCGAGGACTGTACGTAGGGTGTCGACAACATCTTTGTTTATTAATGGGTTTATACCTTTCTTTTCCAATGCACCTTCTACCAAATTTATGCACGTTTTGTAGGAGATATTTCCGAACATACTTGAAATATCCAATGACACTAATTTGTACCGATTGTGCATGTTGACTTCGGCCAACTTTTGGGTCAGGTCGAATGAGTTTTTTACTGAACGTGCATTTTTGAAATCTGATATGTTCTTGATCAGTTGGTCTAGTCTACCGGAAATCTTCTTTGCTGGACAACGCATATATGAACCTACCGGCCGAATTGGGGTATTCTCCTTGTGGATTTTAAGTAGGCCATAGAGTCTGGGCGCTCTTGAGTTCATTTCTGTCAGCAGATATCTGGTTTATACAAGAGTGTCTGAAAGGAAGTGTTTCTCAAAGTTCATACAAATGAAAACCAAAATCCAAGGGGAAGCACCAGAGAAGGCAATCAATTCCGCAAAAAGAATTTGGTTGAAGACAGAAGCTAAAAAATGGTTTCAGAAACGTAACAAACCCCTTCGTTTATTTAAAAATAGTTCATATGGAACTCAGTCTAAAACTACACCCTCTTGAATTTCATGTTTATGATGACCAAGTGAGAACCAAAGTAAGTGAAACTATACACAAAATATTCTTAAAACAACAAAATAAGCTCAACAGATTGTGCTCTATTGTGACAGATGTTTACGATGTTTACATTTAGATGTTTACATTTGTTACGATGGTTCAGACCGGCAACTTTTATCGCTGGTGGATTGGTTGAACACAATTGATCCCAAAATTCAATTCACAATGGAAAAGGAACATATTGACCATATCAATTTCTTGGATCTGACGATAGTAAAAATAGTCAACAGGTTGGAATTCGACATCTACAGAAAACCCACTTATAATGGTATCACAATCCCTGCAGATTCGTTCCACCATCAAAGCCAAAAGTTGTCAGCATATAATTCAATGATCCACAAAGCTGTAACGATCCCTCTTTCAAAAGAAAGATTTAACAACGAAATCAACACCGTCAAGAGAATTGCTTTTAACAATGGCTTTGATCACAACATGGTGGACAAACTGTTGGATAAAAATCTATACAAAATGGCCCTCAGAACTGCACTTCCAACAACTCCGGATGCCAAAGAGCCATTTGTGGTTATTACGTACCTCGACCCATTGTCAATATAAATAGGAAATATCCTCCAACAAAATGGGTTCAAAATAGCCTTCAAACCCCACACCCAACTAGGCAATTGTCTGTGATGTTGTTTATATTGGTCAAACGGGCCGGAGTTTCTCCACCAGAAGAAAAGAGCATCTAAAATCGTTCAAAAAAAAAAACAGATTCGGCATTTGGAAACCACCTCATCGAACAAGACCACAACTTTCCATCCACAATCGATATCCTACACGTAGTCTCAAAGGGTTACAAATTGGATAATCTAGAGGCAATGGAGATCTTCAAAAATAAAAATGGACCAAAATTACTGGTTAATGAACAAATACACATCATTACGCCTACCCTGTTCAATATTTTATAATCTCGCGGTGTATACAAAAAAATTTTCTTATCTCTCGGTACTTCTTCATCACGCTATTATTTTAAATATATATTTTTAATGTTTTGACTTTAATTTTATTCACAGTATTTGTGCAAATTTTATGTAATATGACTACTTATTGTTTGTCAATAAGTTGATATTTTTAACTATTTTAAGTTTTGTTTTTTTAAATACATTCCTTTCTCTGTATTATGGAGGTTAGAGATAGAAGGAGAGTTATTTCTTATGGCTGTTAAACTCAAAAAGTGTCCCCAAAAAACGGAAAATTAGGGTTCAGTGAATGGCCACAATGGCGCTCGTGAGAAGGTGGACTTGCTCTGAAGATAGTAACTGTAGAACGATGTGAACTTGTAGAACTTGCTTGAGTAGTTGACTTATTTTCCATAACCTAAAAACTTTATTGTGCATTGTGATTGAGTTATACCATTTTTATAGATAGCAGAGAGTTCTTATTATTGTAGCGTGTTTATATAATTTCATGTAATATGGGAAAAGTTTGTTCAATTAAAAATTGCCCATCTGTTCAAAATTGTTTAAGTTATATATAGTTTTCTATTTTTTTATATTTAGTGTTTTTTAATGTGCAATATTTAAAAATCTGTCAGAATAAAAATTTAAAGTGAATAAATATCTTTTCTATATCATAATTTTTTGGTTATTGCTTTTTATTACAGACCACATTGAATCCCATTTGGAATGTTATCAATTAAATAAATAGTCTTCCTGTTTCTTTAACATCTGAGTTTTCATATGATTTATGTAATAATTTAAAAATTCCGCCTTTACAAAGCGGATGTTAGCCTGTCCTTGTCTACTTTTAATATCTACTTTTAGTTTCTTTAAAATTGGTATTCCAGTACACTAGTGCCATCTTAATTTTCCTCTATTATGGGGCACTTTTTATAACATGGAGATAGCTCTCCTTCTATCTCTAACCTCCATACTCTGTATATAAGGAACCACAATGAAATTTAACTTCACAGTGTTGAAAATGACTGCAATGGACGAAACATATGTTACAATTATTGTATCAATAATTTTTTGAATACAAATAAAATTGGTGGAATATAGCAAAGTATTGTTTTTTAATTTTTACAAATAATGAATTGGCTGTCATTTTTATCTGTCAGCAACGATATAGCTTTGGTTACTATTAGGACCCGCTTTGAAACACGGACCAAGAAGTCTAGCTTGTGCGCAAGTCATTGGGAATAGGGAAATTTTTTTCATCGAAATAGTTTTCTACAAAAAATTGAATCAAACCCATAGGCAAAATTAAAGTAAATATTATTTATTTTTTATAATAAATAATAAAAGGAGGATATATTTGTATTATATATTAAATATCGCACTTCTAGGGCGTCTCATGTTACTATAATTATATAGGTTTTCGAATTTATTTTTTATAATAGAGGTAGGTGCACTTAGAGCGTACACGCTGGGACCCGAAAGATGGTGAAATATGCCTGGTCAGGATAAAGACAGGGAGACCCTGATGGAGGTCCGTAGCAATTCTGATGTGCAAATCCATCGTCGAAACTGTGTATAGGGAAAGACTAATCGAACCATCTAGTAGCGAGTTCTCTCCGAAGTTAACGTCGTTTTAACATACTTTACCATTCGCAATGCATGTTTGAAATGTGTGTGACTAAAATTAGAACAGAATCTGCTCATGTAGTTAGTGGCGTAACAAATATCGGGTTTTGTTCCGGATGATATGTAAATTAACGATCCTATTAATTGCCGATATGGGAGATGTTCATCTGCCATTTCTTCTTTTTCAAGTTGCAATCCAACTTCCATTGGAGTTGGAGCTTCCATTTCAAGTTGCATTCCAACTTCCATAAGTTTTTTTTTATTCTTCTTGTCTAAAAATTTTAAGAAGTTTCTCAATTGTTTCCTTTTGTGAAATAATCATTGAACCAGAATTTAATAAGACTTCAAAGCCTAAAAATTTGAACTTATTTTTAATTCCAAGATTGGTTATTCAGAAATTGTTTTTGGAGTTCCCCTTTAAAATACGTCTTGTTGTCCATAATTTTAATATATGAACAGATATCTGCAATTGAGTTTTTGAAATTTCTTTTTTTCATAAATTCGTCAAAACAGTTGTTCCAAATTTTCGGCGAATCCTTTAATCCGTAAATAGATTTTGTTAATTTACACACTTGATCACCTTTTTCAAAACCAGGAGGTTGTTTAATAAAAACTTCTCCTTCGACAAAACTATTTAAAAAGGCTGTTTGAACATCTAGTTGCATTACTTTTAATTTTAGTTGGACAATTGTTGAGAACATGGTTTTTACAGAAGTCATCTTCGCGACTGTTGCATAAATGTCTGCATTTATATTTTGTTGTTGAAAGCCCCTTGCGACTAATCTAGCTTTGTATGAATTATTGGATTTAACTTTTAACACCCTTTTAGTATCGATAACATTGCAATCAATTGGCTTGTCCACTAATTTCCATACATTATTTTTCTTGATGGATTGCAATTCATCTTCCATTGCTATTAACCATTTCCTTTTTTCTGTCTCTGATTCATTCTTTAAATCTTCATATCGAATATCGCTTTGTAAACATAAATTTAATTCATATTCGTTTAACCAGGTGGGGGGTTTATTTACCCTAGAGCAGGGATGTAAAAGATACGGCCCGCGATCGCAATGTGTGACAGACAGAAGAATCATGACTTCACTCGATTCCTCTACGGAAGTTTTAAAATGCGCACACTACAACATTTATAAGTAATTTCAAGGGCAGCGCGTGCCTAGACAAGCGAGAGAGGTAGAAAGTAACGCCATCTCTTAGCAATAAGCGGAAATACCACGAAGACTAGAATCTTCCACGCGCTTCGAGTCTAGATTAGAACCTTCCTTATTGATATAAAAGGCACGACGTTAGTCAGTTGAGTTGTTAGTCAGTTGACCTATTTATGTGAGCAGATGTTTTCCGTCATGAAAATAAATAAGAACAAACATCGCACAAGACTTACGAAAGAACATCTCCAATCAATTCTTAAAATAATTACAACGAATATGATACCTGACATCAATGAACTTGTTAAAAACAAGAGAAGTCAGGTATCTGGATCCTCGAGCTCAAAATAATTACCCTCTTTTATAACTTTGATATGATTTTTAACAACCGTATATTATATACTATATAATTAAGTAAATAAAATGTTATAATAATTCAGTACATTTTTTTATGTGAATCTGGCCCGCCTACACATTCTAAATTTAATATATGGCCCTCTGCAAAATTGAGTTTGACACCCCTGCCCTAGAGGGTCTAGTTTCTAATATTTTTTCGTTATCTAATTCTTTTTGTTGAGTTGATCATCATCACTGTTTTCTTCAATCCCCTTCTGAAGTTCATTTCCCGTTTTTAACCATTGTTTGTATACCCAATCATAAAACATTCAATAGCTTTTGGATCGAATTTTGACCTTTTTTCTATGGCTATGTGAGCAAAAGCTCTGCATCCAAAAATTTTTAAATTATTTAAATCAATATTTCGGTTATGCCATAATTTAGCTGGTAATTTTCTGTTTACTATGATACTTCGACTAATCAGATAAACTGAAGTTAGAGCTGCTTCGGACAACATAGATTTATCAAAACCACTGTCGTATATTAAAGCTCGGCTTCTTTCTGCGATTAATCTGTTTAATCTTTCTGCTTTCCCATTTAATTCTGGCGTATATGCTGCAGTATATTCAAGTTCGATACTATTATTTTTACATAAATTTTGAAACTGTATTGATTTGTATGCGGTGCCATAGTCACATTTTAAACAACTGATTTTTAAATTCATTTTTGATGTAGCCATTTTAACATACTGTACAAATTTTTCATAAGCTTCAGATTTGTTTTTCATTAGATAGATTACTGAAAAATGAGTATAATCATCCAAAAAAGAAATATAGTATTTTATACCTGCACTTGAAGCTGGTACCACAGCTCCAAAAATATCACTCTATATTAATTCTAATGGCCTTGATGAAGGTGCTATATTGTTTTTCCAAGGAAGTTTTGTCAACTTTGCCTCAGCACATTCCTTACAAACTTCATTATTTTCTCTTCTTTCATTTTTAACATTTGGAATCATGTCAGCTTTGATAAGTTTGTTCAATCCCCTCAGACTACAAGCGAAACAAACTCCAAACGAAAAAGTTTATCATCCATCACTCCTTCTGCTATAATTATACCATCCTTTAATATGCGAACAAAAGATTGTTTAAATACAACCTGATATCCTTTATCGGTAATGGCTCGAACAGACATTAAGTTATATCGTAAACCAGGTACAAAATACACATTGTCTAATACACACTTAGATCCAGATATTTTGTTTATTCCCATAAATGTTCCCATTTTTGAACTTTGCATTGTGTCAGTATTTGCGATTTTTATTGAAACCGCTAAAATTTTTTTAATTTTATATAACGCGGCAAGTTATTTTTTCTGATGATTTCAAATATTTTAAAACTTGCCGCGTTATATAAAATTTTAAAAACATACTAAGGGAAAACTTACGAAATAAATTTCAACCAAATTTTTTCTTACATTTAATCAATTTACCCCTCATTAATTGTTTTAGTTAATAGTTTACCGAGCTATTTACTTTGTAAAAAGCAACTATTATATGAAGTCTAGAGCTATTTACTTTGTAAATAGCTCGGTCCTTTCTTCCATATCATCACTTTTTAGAAGGAACTATTACATTAAGGATTTTCCCGAAAACTCGGCCCTTATCAATTCATTTTGAAAGGCTTAAATATACGAAACCGAAGGCTTCGCACAAAACGCGTAGCTTTTTTTTACGCTTCGCGTATGCTTTGCGTTTCATTACGCTTCGCGATACTTTACTTTTTTTAGATTTACCTATACAAAGGAGACCGCTTCGCGTTATATAACGTCAACTGGCTCTGCTCGCTTTTTGAAAGGCTAAAACATCAATATAGTATGGTTGTTATATAATAATGGTGACAATGGGACCAATGGGAAATCAAACCCTTTAAAACAAAAACAAAAAATTCAAAATCGGTTCATAAATGACGGAGTTCTGAGGTACCACATTAAAAATTACCCTGCAATTTTTGTATTTTTATTAATAAAACAATTAAATGTGTAACACTTGTATGTTTATTGTACAGAATCTCATATAAGTTAGGTATTGACCAATAGTATAATAGAAATGTCATAGACCAATGAGCGGACAGCATTCATATATCATGTAAAATCGATTTTAATATATGTATGTCATAACACTTAATAAATATACAAACACAAAATATAAAATATAAAATATCTCTCTTAATATTAGAACAATCAAAAAATACGTTAGGAATAAAGTTGTAGGAAATCAAATTTGCTACAATTCATCACCTTATCATTTTTGCTCAAACTCTAATGTGAACAGAGATATTTGTATTTGTGTGTACAGACATATTAAGGAATTTAATACCTCTCTTCCCCTTGTCCGATTTTACCCATTAACGAACTTGACCTTTCAAATACCAAAAGCACCTCAAATACCAAATTTCATTCCGATGAAATGAAATCTGTGACCACTATTCTATTATTTAATAATAACTATTTATGTTTTCTACATGGTAGTTTACTGATTATGTAGTCTTAAATATTTCATCAGAAAGCAGTCACACGAAGACGAAGACGTCAGAACATTCGATGTTAGATGTTGACACTGTGAACATCGCTGTATCGAAACAATTTATCTCAAATTTTAACTGAAATTTCTTACCTGCTATCATCTTACAATATATTTATTTATTGTCGGAAAAAAAAATTTTTGTTTTTACACTTTATTGAATCTATTGATAATACTCTATTATACTGGATTCATGCTGAGCTGACAATTCAGGAAAAACCAAGGAAAGAGTTATATCGTTCTTTTACGAATTTACCCTTGACAATATATATTTTTTTGACAATATATTTTCGCATGGAGGCATCTAGAATATTTTAGTATATCAACAACCATGGACGTAGTCGGAGTGTTCAGATTATATATAAAATTAATTAAAAATTATTATACTTCTCCTTAGGTTTGACCCATAGTCATACCCCGCTTGGTTGATATTTAACCAGCGACTTAATGAACACGGCCAGTGTGAATTCAAAATCTATACACAAATTTTATGATACATTACTGTAAGCTAGTAATGATACATTACTGTAAGCTTCTGTTTACTTGTTTTACAAAAATTATCTTGTTTTTACAAAATTATTTATTTGTGATCTATTTATGTTATTTATTAAAAACATTCAATTTGAATGACTTTTGATTAAAATGAAATAAATTAAAATTAATGTAATAATTTTTTTTTCAATTTTTGATTTTTTTTTAAATAGAAAAACTTTAAATCAAATATTAATCTTATTATCATTTTTCGACTTAAAAAAAAAACTTTGTTTAAAAAAATAAATAAATCGAGCTATATTATTTTCTTTTTGTACTTCTTTCAAAAAAAAACTCCTTCTTTTTGCAAGGAGAAAAATATTGTTTTGTTAAATATTTTCCGTAATATTTTACTTAATATTTTTCTATTTCATAATTAAAATGTGTGTTGGATCAAAAAAATTATTCTCAATAATTTTCATTACAACAAAATCTCCCCATCTAGATTCCAACACACATTTTCCAATTTGCTTATTATATTTGGTCGACCAATTTTTGCCTTAAGAACTATTTGAATTATTTCAATTGTACTAGTACATTTAGCTAGCTAGCAAAACTTAAAAGTGTACGTACACATTAGTTCTTAACTCTTCATCAACGGCGCCTGTTGTTGATTGCCGGTCGTCTGGGCCGCAAGTTGTACCCTGGCTCTAATGCTCTGGCCTCTGGCTCGTCCACACTTGGTACATCCCGTCGTCTTCCATCACCTCCATGCCTTTGACCCCCCAATCGATCTGGAAGGAGTTGGCCGAACACCTCGTTCCCCACACTCAATCTTCCCAGATTCCCATTGGTGGCGGTCCTTGCACTGGCCGGCTTCAAGAGACCTCCATGTATCTTCGTGGGAGGCACTGTATCCAAAACATATATTCCAGCTGGTAAACTCCTCAGACTCTGTAAGGCCCTTTCCATTTTGGACACTATGGACACCCACTATGGACACCCTCCACCTTACTGCTGAGCACGTGATTGCGCATCCAGGCGGACTCTCCTGGTTGATAACTGAGTCCCGTCTCCACTTGGTCATTTTCTTCGGCATTGGCCAATATTGTTTGCCGAGCTCATTCAACATTTTCTTGACGTTCTTGGCCTCTCTCATTGGCCCAATCTTCAATATCATGAGGCTCTTCAGCTGTTTGTATCTGCCAATCCCCAGGCTTCTTCATTTCTGCCCCTAGTAACAATTGGGCAGGCGAAAAACCAGTTCTATTCGCACGATTTCGTATCGCAAATAATGATTTCTGCAGTTGCTGATCCCAGTTTTTATGTTCTTGATCCAACAAATGTAATCGTAACAACTTCTTCAACTTCTGGTTCTGTCTTTCCGTGGGGTTGGCTCTTGGATGGTATATTGGCGTTGTCCATATTTTTTGTGCCAATCTCTATTCACTGCTTTCCATTCTTTTGATCTGAACTGGGGGCCATTATCACTAAGTACTGCTCTAGGATATCCATAACGACTAAATACTTCGTCTTTCAGAACTTGGGCTATCTTCGAGGTCGACGTGGCCCCCAATGGAAATGCTTCGATCCATCTAGTGAAAAGATCAGTCACGACCAATATATTTGTTTTTCCACGTGATATGCGTGGGTATGGACCCATCAAGTCGATGCTGACTACCTCCCATGGTGAAGTAGGTTTTCGATTTCTCATTGCTGAACTTGGTTTCTTGTTCAGTGGCTTCACTCTAGCACACGTATCACACCCTTTCACATATCTGCGTATGTCACCTTGCATCCCATACCAGTAGACGCCGTTACGGATTTGACCATACGTTTCTCTCCATCCTGGGTGTGCTGCTTCATCACTGTCGTGATATTTTCTCAGAAAACCAAGTCGGCGTTCTTCGGGAATCACTGGCACTTCTTGTACCATCTGTTGACTATGGTACCAGAGGATCCCGTCAGCTACGGTGTAATTAGCTCTTGTTCTGTCCACTCGCCACGTGGATTGCTTCTCAGTGGACTATTACTATCTACGATGTATCTTCTGATGGCAATCACATCACGATCTTCATCCTGCCATCGTCGAATATCATCAAGTGTGGGTCAATGACGTTGAGGGTTATCGGTGTTTTTGCCCTCTTTTTAATCACCCACTCTGGAATGTCCTCCACTTCCTCATCTTCAGCCTTGCCCTGTGGTTGTCTGGACAAACATAGGCTCCCAATGCTAATACCCATCTTGTCAATTTGGCTCGACTATCCTTGGTTTTGTTCAGCCATTGGAGCGCTGCATGATCCGTGTATAATTTAAAATGTCTTTCTTCAAGATATCCTCGAAACTTCCTCAATGCCCAGATTATCGAGAGACATTCCTTTTCTGTCGTGGCGTACTTTTTTTCTGTGGGTCCAAGCTTCTTGCTGGAGTAATTTATTATTCGTCTTGTCTTACCATCATCTTCCATTTGGAATAATATTGCACCCAGTCCGACGTCACTAGCATCCGTATTTAAACAAAACGTCTTCTTAAAATCTGGATGTGCTAGTTTCGGTGCATTAACTATTGATGACTTGAGATTTTCGAACGCCTTCTGATGCAATGTTAGCCAGCGCCATTTTATGTCCTTCTTGAGCATTTCGCTTAGAGGTGCAGCTATATCTTCATAGTTCTTCACGAAGCTCCTGTACCAACCACATAATCCCAAAAATTGTCGAGGTTGTCTTCGTGTTCTTGGTACAGGGTGATTGTTTATTGCTTCGTTTTTTTCTTCCTCTCTGTCAATGCCGTCTTCGCTCAAAATATGTCCCAGGTATTTGAATTTGTTGCTGCCAATGACACATTTGCTTGGTTTACAAGTTAATCCATGTTGTTCAAGTCTTTCAAGTACAAGATTCAGGTGGTGTAAATGTTCCTTGACTGATCGACTGTAGATTAATATATCATCCACGTAAACTTGGCAGAAATCTTCGATGTATCCAGATAAAACTTCGTTCATTAAACTCTGGAACGTAGCTGGCGCATTCTTCAATCCAAACGGCATGACGCGAAATTGATAGAGACCTCTTGGGGTGGTAAATGCTGTGTACTCTTTCGATTGTGGCTCCATCTCAATTTGCCAATAACCAGTCTGAAGATCCAATGTAGAAAATATTTTTGCTCCATTGACTTTTCTCAACATCTCCTGCAGATCTGGAATCGGAAACGCATTGCTCTTTGTAATATCGTTCTTTCTATAGTCGACGCACAATCGAAAAGTACCATCTTTCTTCTTCGGCAATACGACGGGTGCGGCCCAAGGCGATGTGGATGGTTCTATAATGCCATCGCCTTCCATCTCTTCAATCATCTCTTCTAATACCCGTTGCTTCTCATTGTTGTACGGGTATGGTCGTAATTTAATGGGAGAATTCTTCGTAATCTCAATCTTGTGTGTGATCGTTTTTGTCCTTCCAACTTTGCCGAAAACGTTGGGATGTCGCCGAATGACATCTTTTAACTGCTCTTAGTTCTCAAGGAGTTTTATTTGTAACTCGGCCAATGCGTTGTTAATTGTTGCCACTTCTCTATGGGCTCCATCTGGTTTTCTCCATGTAATGCGGACTCTTTTATCACACCCCAAGTAAATTATACCACTCCGGTAATCGATGCTCACACCATTTTTTGTTAAAAATTCATGACCAAGTATTAAGTGGTTCCGTAGGCTAGGTACAACCATTACTTCAACATTGAACTTCATTCTTGATATCATCACATCCATGCACATTTTCCCAAGAATTCTGAAAGTATTATTGCTTGTGGCTCCACTCCCTGTACTATCTCTGACAGGGTGCCATTTTCCAATACTTCTTGCCAATTCTTCGCTGATAAAATTGTGTGATGCTTGACTATCGATCAGTGCCAATATTGATCTACCACGCACATCAACTTCCACAATTGGCCCATTCTGGTGTGAGTTCTTGGTCTCCATTGTTGTTAAATGAATCGGTAATTGTTTGTGTTCACGCCGATGTTGTGCGTCTTTGTGGAGGTTAATGTGTACCCCAGAACCAATTTCCTCCCTCATTGATCCTGGAATTAGTTTCCCGACGGCCCAGGTCTATTTTGTTGTCTCCTTCTGGGACAGTTTCGACTAATGTGCCCCAATTGGTGGCATGCGAAGCACGTTCCTGAATTGCTTGGACGTGGTGGTGGTGGTGCTCTTGCTGGTGGTTCTTGCCGATTTCTCGTTGGCTCTTCATCCAGTGTTCTGACGGTTATACATAGATCGTCTAATGATTTCGGATTTGAAATCTTCACCAGTGGTCGTACGTTGTCGCGTAATAAATTTAATATTATGGGCACCACGTCATCAATATTCCTGTCGGCGTGCACTCTTTTGAATAGCTGCACCTTCATGTTTACGAACGCTTCTGTCTTCAATCCTGTGGGTTGGGAAACGGTCATCAATTCCAGTTCGGCTTTTGCTTTTCTTCCGACACTGTTGAAGAAACTCTCCAGTTGCCATTTCCACTCATCGAAGGTGTAGCCCAACCCACAATTCATCAATGCCCAATCTCTGGCTGGTCCTGTTAATTTTTTTGTGACCATCTCAATCCAACAATCTACGGGCAGATGCGTTTGTCGTAGTAATGCCGTTGCTCTGTTCAAAAAAACTACTGGATCTTCGGCCGGTCTACCACTGAACTCCGGCATGATGGACAGAAGCGTCGTTGTGTCTAATGCGGCGGATCGAATGACTGTAGTCACCTCTTCAGGGGCTATACGCATGTCACGCAGTTGTTGTGTCTGACGCTCTTCGATCTGTATAATGTCATCCACGACTTTGTTGTATTGATCGTGCATCTTCTCCTCCAAGCCTTTGATTTGCGTGCGATTCTCAATGACATCGGTTTTAATGTTAGCGATGTCGGTTTTCACGGTCTCGACATCTGTGGTAATTTGGTCGATCCGCTGTATACACGCGTCTCTCAGATTTATCATTTGTTCCCCCAATTCATGTTGAACAACTGACATCTCTTGTAGTTGATTTCCGATTCTTCCTTCAAGTTCATTGCTCATCCTCTCTTCTGTCTATTGAAGTTGGTTGCTCATTCTTGTTTCAGATCCTTGAAGTTGGTTGCTCATCTCTTCCAGTTTGTTGGCCGTCTTATCCAATCGATCACCCATTCTCTCATCCAAATTCTTGAAGTTGGACATTATTGTCGTAAACATCATTTCCATTGTCGCAGCAGCTGGCTCTTCCGGGTTGGAAACCACACTTCTACGCCGTTCTGATGTGGGAATGACTGGTCTTTGAGTCCTTGAAGTCGGTGTTCCTTGTTGCCTAGATTGGTGCTCCTCCCATCTTGCCTGTAAGACCTCTCTAGTGCCAGTGCTGTCCAGCCCTTCGGTCTCCATCATCTCTCGCAATCGTGGCATGGGGATGCTGCGGCTTGCCATTGTAATTTTTTTCTTCTTCCGTGCGTCTCCTGGTCCTGTCACGGTCGCCACTTGTCGCGGTATCCTGACTCTCTTTTTACTTCAAAGGAGCGCTGCCCGAACCTGCAATGATACCGACACTCGACAAAAACAAAAAAAAATATATTAGTAAAAGATTTTACTAAATGTTTTGTAATGAAATGACACGCGCGTTTTTTTGTTAAAGAAAAGAGAAAAAAAAATTAAATTGAACACAAGTTTTTACGAAACAAAAAAAAACCTGATTTTATTGCTTTAAAAAAAATGATTATCCAATTTCTTTTTCAACAATTATTTAAATTTTTTTCACACTATGTCAAACTTTGATCAAATTACTTGTACAAAATCCAACTATTACTTGATCTGGATTGAACAACAATTATATGCTTTGAACTAATCAGACAATGGTCGATTTTAAACTTTGAACTAATCAGACAATAGCCGAATTAAAACTTTGAACGAATCAGACAATAGTCGATATTAAACTGATTTGAATCGACACTGATCACCGGTTCTAGAATATGATTGTTTTTTTTAATAAATATTTTTTTGACAATATATTTTCGCATGGAGGCTTCTAGAATATTTTGGTATATCAACAACCATGGACGTAGTCGGAGTGTTCAGATTATATATAAAATTAATTAAAAATTATAATACTTCTCCTTAGGTTTGACCCATAGTCATACCCCGCTTGGTTGATATTTAACCAGCGACTTAATGAACACGGCCAGTGTGAATTCAAAATCTCAAAATCATTCAAAATCATTTTTCGACTTAAAAAAAAAACTTTGTTTAAGAAAATAAATAAATCGAGCTATATTATTTTCTTTTTGTACTTCTTTCAAAAAAAAACTCCTTCTTTTTGCAAGGAGAAAAATATTGTTTTGTTAAATATTTTCCGTAATATTTTACTTAATATTTTTCTATTTCATAATTAAAATGTGTGTTGGATCAAAAAAATTATTCTCAATAATTTTCATTACAACAAAATATAATTTCTGGTTTTTTCACAATCATTAATTACTTTTTATTTTATAAACTAGGCTCTTACACTTTATATATTATCAACTAATGTGTTTTTCTTTTGATATCTAGATTGGAGAAACCACTAACAATGCCTACCACCGCCATCAAGGCGGTGGCCCCTAAGCCGAAGGCGCTTCAAGCAACTCCAGGCTCAATCACCGGCAGCATCAGCGATTTCAGCAACACCAGCACCACCACCAATACCAGAACCAATGGAAGCAGATTTCCATCTGGTTAAAAACGACACAAAACGACGACGAGGAAGGGTGGAATGTATCGCTTCCAAAAAAGCAGCAATTCAAGTGTCAAATAGATACACATCATTGATCGACATCAACGATCAAGCAGCCCCAGCAGCCACCATCCTTAAACAAAAGAAACCGTCGCCCATAATGGCCCACATGGGTCTCACGAGCTTCGCCAAAGTCGACGAAGCTATTAAAACGACAGCGAAAAATAGCGTCCGATTCACTTTTGGACCAAAAACTATTAGCGTCCATTGTGAGTCGGACCATGACTACGCAAAGTGCAAGGAGCGTTTGGAAGCCTTGCAGATGCCCCACCATTTTTATGGTACCAAGGGGGATCACGAATCCAAATCGTGATCCATGGTACCATGCGCCACCATTCGGACGATATGGTGGCAGAGGATCTAAAGAACCACGGCCTTGAACCCATTAAGGTCGTCAAGTTCAGCAGAACAGGCGAAGAAACCATTCGCGTATCACGATTGGTTCAGTTCGCCAAGGGGACGCAAGCCCAAAGCATCCTCAAAATAAAATGGATCTGTGGGGTACCTGCAAAAGTAGAAAGGTACATCAACAAACGGGGTGCAGTTCAGTGCTACCGCTGTCAGCTGTACGGGCACGGATCACGGAACTGTCGCGGACTTGTGCGCTGCGTGAAGTGTGGTGATAATCACACTTCACGGGAATGCGCAGTCCCACGGAGTGCTGCAATTGTGGCGCTGCACACCCGGCCAGTTCCATGGAGTGTCCCGCACTAGACTTACGTGGCAGCAACGGCATCCCGAGTAGCAGGAGCGAGGCGCAACGCCGCCCACCACCATCATTCCAGGCCAGGGATTTCCCGGCCCTCCGTCACGCAAAAGACGGCAACGCCCCTAGCAGAGGCCCCCCAGCTCAGCGGATGACTCCAGCACCAAGAACGAAGTTTGTTCCAGCACCACCCCCAAAAGTGAACCCGTGGACAACTAGGACGCCATCAACAAATGAGGTAATCGAGATCCTGTCCACTTCCCCCCTCTCTCCAACCAACCCGTTTTTTGAGTCCATCCTAGACTCTCCACTCTCTCCGTCTCCAGAAGGGCGAAAGTCCCAAACCTGAACTCGATTTCATGGAACTCCTGAAACTCAGGATCGACGTGGTTGAAGTTGTTTGGAAATCTTGCACATTGAATTCCAAAAAACTTTTCAAGTTTTTCCAGATGACTGCTCATTTATTCGAAAATGGCATTCCATCCTTCAAATTCTAGGTCTCAAATTCGATTTTTGCAATGGAACTCCCAAAGTCTCCTGCACACACATCCCCAGCTTCACTCATTTCTTCAACAACATCAGATCCAGGTGGCTGCCTTCAGCGAAACTTGGTTAAAGCCGGACAAGAGAGCTCGAATTCCTGGGTACTATACCTATCGCCGTGACCGTGCCACCAGAAATGGTGGTGGGGTTGCCCTATACGTTCGACACGATGTCCAACACTCTCTCTTGCCTCCCAAAGACGGTGATATCGAAGCCGTCTCCATTCTTATTTCGGCAAATTGTGGTAATTATAAAGTCACATCTTTATATAATCCCCCCGATAGACTTTTACAGGGAAAAGATGTTGACCGCATTTTGAGGACTCATGATCGCGCTATGATCATGGGTGATGTTAATGCGCGCCATATATCTTGGAACTGTATGTCTAACAATGCTAGCGGGAACGCACTCTATGCGCATTCCCTCAAACGTAACTTCCTTGTTGCGTACCCAGAGAACCCCACTTACTATCCTGATGCTACCCACCGCCCTCCTCAGGCCATTGACTTAACGATACTCAAGAATTGTGACCTTTTGTCGGACCCAGATGTTCACTTGGATTTGCAAAGCGATCATCGCCCCATCACTTTCACCCTAGATGAAATGAGGAGCGCTGCTACTTTGCGAACCCAATTGAGCTTTGAGAAAGCGAATTGGAAACTTTTCAAACAGTATCTTAGCGTCGAAACTTTGATCACTCCACAGATCAAAACAACCGACCAAATAGATTTAGAGGTTAGTAAACTGACGAGGAATCTCGTATCTGCTACCGAAAAATCTATTCCTAGGAAAACTCGATCCATCGGCTTTCAACTTAAATTAGATGATGACACATTACGACTCATACGGACTCGGAACAAATTACGTAAATTTTGGCAAAGAGTTAGGCTGCCTGAGCTTCATGACGCCATGAAGCGAATGTCAGCTGATATTCGAGAAAAAGTCACGCGCACCAGAGATGAAATGTGGGATGAGAGGATTTCGGCTCTGTCCACTCGTGACAATAGTGTTTGGACAATTGTTAGAAATTTGCGTAAACGTTCCAACAGACTGCCCCCTCTACTGTCGGAAAAGGATATCTCTACCAAGATTCAGACAAAGCTCAACTTCTTGCTGATACCTTCTCTAAGGCGCACAGCTTAACCGATGGCGACGAATATGACGATGAAGTATGGTGTCTGAATCTTTGGAAAATATTCGCTCTTCTGTCATTAATCCAATCGACGTCGAATGTGTATCACCTCAGGAGGTTTCAAACATTTTAAGGAAACTTAAGTGTAGGAAGGCTCCTGGTGATGATGGAATAACTAATGTTGTTCTCCGTTATCTTCCTCGGAAGACGGTTGTTCAGCTCAGTTATATCTATACTGCGTGCTTGAGACTTGGTTATTTTCCTGACATTTGGAAAGCTGCCAAAGTGCTAGCTCTTCCGAAACCGGGAAAACACCTCAAGTCGCCTTCAAGTTACCGACCCATCAGCTTGCTGCCATCTCTCAGCAAGGTCATGGAGAAAGTAGGTTTGAACCGGCTGCAGTCGCATGAAGATATCCACGGACAATTAATTCCCCAACAGTTTGGTTTCAGATCGAACCACTCAACAGTGAGTCAGCTTCACCGACTCACTGACCATATTTCTTCTGGATTTAACTGGAATAAATCCACAGGCATGGTCCTTCTGGACATCGAAAAGGCTTTCGTTACGGTTTGGCACGATGGACTTATCCACAAACTTTCCAAATTCAGCATACCTACATACATCCTGAAATTCCTGATTTCCTATTTATCGAGCCGAAAATCCTGAATTCATCTCCAACAAAGTACATCGAACCAATATTGTGTCTAGGCTGGTGTACCTCAAGGTTCCTTGCTTGGATCCCGCCTCTTTTTATATTATATAAACGATATCCCGAAGGATCGAGCTACCGAAACGGGCCTCTTTGCTGACGATACAGCAATCTACTGTACTTCCTGGCAGCCGAAACTTATTTCGAGCTGCCTCCAGTCCCGCCTATCCACCAGTTTGGGTCCACCAATTTGGGTCAACGTGGGCCAATTTGACCCACGTACGTTGCTTTTCAGGAAACGATACCGCATGCCACATGACGTCGATTACAACTGATTTGGTGTAATCTAAATTGTAAATACTTTTCTTTAAGGTCTAGTGTTTGAACGGAACGAAATTTGGAATTAACTGGTGCCTACTTTTTAATCTGGATTCTCTTTGTATTCTTCCTTGACTTAATCACTTTAATGTTTGATAAAAATATATATATTTATAACACTTTTGACACTTCCGATCGATCGAACGTTGATTAATTTTTATTTTATTGAATCTGCACTCATTTGTTTTTTTTGCATAGAGATGTGCGAGCGCGTAGACACCAGAAAGGCCAGGAATACATCAATATAAATTTTTAGGGATCCGTACGAATAAATGAAGGGTCCGTACACAACCCCCTCACCAAAATGAACATTTTTAAATATAACGGTTATAACTACTTAAGCACGGAATGAAAAAATAAAGGGTAAAGACATAGCGAAAATAATATTATTAATTTATTAATTTCAATTATTTTTTTTTTTATATTATGGCAAGGAAAAATAATAATAATAAAGAAAATACAAACAAAATAAAGGCACGTTAACATGAAACGGAACCTTACATGAAAGAACTAGTGGACTGTATGGCAAGGCTAAGGAAAGACAGGGAGAACCAACAATTTACGGATAGGACGAGTAAGATGGCCGGAACTAGTTCGCAATGAAACGACACGAACCACTCAATCTTTCGCAGGCAACAAGGCAGTAATTCTTGCCAATGGCTATTTAGTGGGAGGCTGGTTTTCGGTCATGATAACCACAACATCACGCACTTTAACATTATCAACGTGTTCCCACCATTTCTGCCGTTGAATGAGAGACTGCAGATACTCTCGGGACCACCTTTTCCAAAAATGCTGGGACACTTGACGTAAAAGTTCCCACGTTGGAATACGGTTAGATGGTACCTCGGTAATGTCAGGTTCAGGGCGAGATAATAACGGGGCTCCTACCAAAAAATGGCCAGGGGTCAAACAAGAAATGTCGTCAATGGGACACGAGGCAGAAACACCCAACGGACGTGAGTTCAGGATGGCTTCGATGCGAGCAAGAAGGGTACAAAATTCTTCGTATAAGAGGACACGATCAGATAAGAGACGTTTTAAGTGGTGCTTAACCGACTTCACCCCGACTTCCAACAAACCACCGGCTGACGGGTTGGCGGGAGCGTTAAAAACCCACTTAATTTCCCGTCCTACAAGGTAATCAGATAAAACATTATTGTTCTCTCTTACGAATTGAAAAGTTTCGTCAAGAATTCGAGACGCACCTATAAAGTTCATGCCTCGATCAGAAAACATAGAATTGGGTAATCCTCTTCTCGCTATAAAACGATCCAAGGCGGCAAAAAAACATTCTGTGGAGAGGGATGATAATAACTCGAGGTGAACGGCTTTCGTTGAAAAGCAAACAAAAAGGGCAAAATAACATTTATTAATAGGGCTGTTGCGTCGAGATCCATCTTTCATGGGATATGGTCCTGCTAGATCTACCCCAGTGTGAACGAAGAGTCGACCTTGGACGAAACGTGACGCAGGTAAAATGGACATAAATGGCTGACTAGGCTTGGCAATAAAACGGACACAACGAGTACAATTAAAGATAATTTTTCTTACAAGTTCACGTACTCGAGGAATATAATATGATCGTTGGACAAGACACTGGACCATTTTATTACCCCCGTGTAGGCTGGTGATATGAAAATGCTCTACTATGAGCTTAGAGAGATGGGATTTGGCAGGCAAAATAAATGGATGGCGAGCATCGTATGGCTTCTGGTGCTTCGGCTAAACGACCCCCCACCCTGAGGAGATCATTATCGAGGAAGGGTGTTATGGAGCGAAACGATATAGATCGATTTCCTTGACGGATAGCATCTATTTCGTGAGGCAAATAAAATCGTTGAGTAACTCCAAAAAGTATTCTTTCGGAATTTTGAAGCTCGGCGACAGATAAACACTGGAAATTACGTTGGCCCTAACAAAGGAAGAGAAGCGCTCAAGAAGAACAACACCATAATCTCCACCCGCTACATGCCCTATCAACGATGTGCTAACCTCTTTCAGGTCGGGCAGGTCAGGAACGGCTACTAATTCTTGGCGTGGCCATAAAGTAAAATCTTCGCAAAAAATCGGAACCTGACCACCACAACTTATGGTTTACGAGCTGACTTGGCATGCAGACACGACTGGCAATATCAGCAGCGTTGTCAGCCGTTGGTACATGAAACCATTGGGATGGTAAAGTCCGATCTAAGATGCTAACGACACGATTAGCTACGAACACCTTGAGAAGATGAGCTGGGGTGCGCAGCCATGACAAAACTACCATAGAATCTGTGAAGAGGTAAAGCCTTTCTATATGAAGGCGAGCTCGGAGCGATAATAAAGACTCTATGAGCTTGGCAAGCATGTAGCTGGCACTTAACTCAAGACGGGGAATTGTGATTGGTTTCACTGGAGCAACCTTAGTTTTTGCACGAATCAAGCTGATCAACACGCGTTGATCTGAACAAACAACTCGCAAATAGACAGCAGCAGCCATTGCAGAGCTAGAAGCATCAGAAAATCCAATGAGCCCAGGTGGATGAATGTAGGTATCAAATATGTCACGTGGAATCTTGATGGTTTGAAGGCAAAGCATTTCTTTGGCAAATTGACTCCATTGTTTAATCATATAAGAAGGCAAAATATCATCCCATCCGATTCCTTGTAACCAGATTTTTTGCATTAATATTTTCATCCATATGACTACAGGTCCCAGAAATCCTAGTAAATCATAAGTACGGGCAATTTGTGATAAAACTTGTCGCTTAGTGGTGCAATTGGGGATGGCTTCAATTCGATAACAAAAGACATCGTCTTCAGATATCCACTGAATTCCAAGAACCTGAATGGTCTCGACATCACCAAATTTGTGGGGCTTCTCCATATAGTCCTGAGAAAAGTCATTCAGAACGGCAGCATGAGAGCTTGCCCATTTTCGCAACTCAAACTCAGCAGTCGATAACAAGGCAGATAAGTCATCACGTAACTGACGGGCTTCAGCAATGGAGAGAACACGATTTATTTCATATCTAGTTTGATAGCTCGGTACATTTGTTTAATTTCACCTGTGATAGCAACTTTATACAAACGAAAATTCAAAACAATATCGTTAATACTATTTTGAAGCTTCGACAGGACCGACCAATAAAGCTTCATTTAAGGAAGGGAAGGAGGAATTGGCTTTCTCAGCGAGGTTGAATACGACTCTTACTTTAGTTGTGGAACTATCTTTCGTAACTCCATGATGAGTCAAAACATAAGACGATTCATTCTCGGCAGGTACCATGTGACCAGTAGTGATGTAATCTTGAAGATTTGCATGGTACAAATCTTTAAACATTGGCTGTCTTTCCAAACGCTTTTCTAGATTAACAAGACGATTCAACGCATAGACACGGTTATCACCTAGGAGCTTCACCGTCACGAAATGGCAACCGTACATTATAAACTCCATCGAAGTCACGACGGTGAGTTTTGACAAAGTGATCCTCACATTTAACTTCTTCTGGGTCCAACGGAATTTTAACAGGCAATTCTTCAATTTCCCAAAACTTTTGTAATTGGTTGGAAATATCTGTGTCAGAGTGCGATATGAAAAATGATTGACACTCACTCGATGACATAGGTAGGCATTCATCCATGTTTGTAAGTATTCCAAACATGGATGGAACCAGAGAGGGATGACCTGGAACCACAGGTTCAGATGTCATAAGGTTGGCGTAATATTGTGCTCCAATGAGCATTTCAACAGAAGCAGGGCTGAAGAACTGAGGATCGGCAAGTTACAGCTTAGAAAGCTTATTCAAAATTTCTTGAGAAACCGGAACGGCAGGAATATTGGTTGCTATGGTTGGTAACACAGCCGCTTCAATGGTGATAGAGAACGGGCGATGTTTCGATTCAACAGTACAAATAACAGTACCTTTGGCTGGTTGCGGTTTCTCGGATCCTATACCCGAGATGCGAATGTTAGACGCTGTCATACGTAAGGTAAGACGATCTCTTAGTGACTGGGAAATAATATTTATCATACTTCCGGGATTGATTAAAACTCGGACATCATGATGGTGACCAAAAACATCAGGAATACGAACCATAGCTGTTCCCAATAGGACTTGTTTAGGCTGGCGTACAGAAGACAAAGGCATGATATTACCTGACAGCGCAACGGAAGGTGCACTGACCGGTGCTATAGAAGGATTATTGACCTGGCTGTCATAATGAAGCATGGCATGATGGGCTTTGGAACCACAGTGTCTGCAGGCAAATTTAGAAGAACACGTCGATCAAGGATGTGGTCCAAAACAGGAAAAGCATAAAAGCTTCTTACGTAAGACTTCATAGCGTTGTGCAATAGTCATATCACCAAACTGGCTACATTCTACGACTCGATGAGATTTAACACAACATGGACAGGAGTGACCTAAATCTGTGGCAGGCTTGGAAGAGGTAGATTGCACACTAGACTTCAGAGGAGGAGAAGCGTGAGCAACCATAGCTCTTTTAACTGGGGTTTTCGTAGAAACAACCGGCTTGGGGTAATATGTCTTTGCTGACGAGGAGTTAATTACCTCACATGTGGCAATACGTCCTTCTACAAATTTCTGGACCTCGGCATAGGTAGGTACAGTAGCATCGTTAGCTCTTGTATTCTCAAAAACTTGACGTGTTTGAAGATCAAGCAGTTTAAGAGCCATGAAAGAAATAAGAAAATCCGAAACACTAGTTAGATCAAGGTTATTTAAGGCTTCTACTTGGACATTAAAATCTTCTAAGAATCCTTTAAGCTGACCTTCATGCGTAAAAGGCTTCACAGAAAATAGCCTCTGACACACATTAGATGCAATAACTCTTTTGTTAGTGAACCTATTCACCAGAGTTTTGTAGGCAGTGTTATAGGAATTTTCCGCAAATGGTAGACCTTGTATGGCAGTCAAAGCAGTGCCGGAGACGGAAGAGCGTAAGTAGCTATACTTTTCGATGGTTGAGAGGTGGCCTTGGTTATGAACCAAAGTGTCAAACAATGATTTAAATGAATCAAACTTTTCATAAATCCTTTCAAATGTAGGCAGAGTAATATGAGGCAATTTTGGTTTGATTGTTGGCGTGGAAGGTGGTGGAACGATTTGTGGTTCAGGCAAAGATGCTTCCGCAGCTCTAACAGCATAGAATAAGTCCTCACATGCGTTTGAGGATGCTAAAACGTCTGTTATCTGATGTTCTCCAACTGCAAAGGCGTTCGTTTCCAATATTTTATTTTGAACGGCATCAAATTCAGAATAAGCCTTGTCTAAAGTTTTGCATCTTGCTTTAAATTGCATGCAAATAATTGAATCATTTAAACGAGGAATTAAATCGAAAGCTTGTGTTTGAAAACACCGTTGACGCCTGGTAACTAAAACCTGGAGTTCGGAAGCCGCCTTTTCCTGAATAGTATGCATTTTAATGACAAAAAAGGACAAATAAAATAAGACAATTTGAAAAACAAAAGGTTTTAACAAAAGTAATTCAAATCAAATTACTGAAAATCAATTAATTTCACAAATAAATTTATAAAACAAACAATTTATAAAATAATTCAAATCAATTTCATCACGTGGCAATGAAAGGGTCAAAACACAAAATAAAAATAGACAACAATTTGGTTGTTAACAACCAAATTTTACTAAATAAAAATTAAATATTATTCAATTTTAATATTTAAATATATTAAATGGCAATTAATGACTCCAATCAATTAGTAATTACAGCGAATCTAATTAAATGTTCACTTTGGCACGGTAATAATATATCCCAGCGAATAGAGAAACATACGGGAAAGGATCCGGCTACGGGGGACCAAAATGTTTGAACGGAACGAAATTTGGAATTAATTGGTGCCTACCTATTAATCTGGATTCTCATTTGACTGAATCACTTTTATTCTGTATTCTTTCTTGACTTAATCACTTTAATGTTTGATAAAAATATATATATTTATAACACTTTTGACACCTCCGATCGATCGAACGTTGATTAATTTTTATTTTATTGAATCTGCACTCATTTGTTTTTTTTGCATAGAGATGTGCGAGAGTTACACTTTCTGTATTAATTATCTATTTTTAATATATTTAATGTTACATTTTTACTATATAAAAATGTAACATTAAATATATTAAATATGTTATATTTAATTTATATTTCAAAATCAAGTTCAAAGTTCATATAGATTAGAATATTTAAGTTTTTTTTAAATATTTTAAAACTATTTCTCATAACCTTAATTTTATACTATCTCTCCTAGACGGTCAAAGGTGACGTAGTTCACAGTTCACTAAGATTGTACAGAAGGGTGGTTTAAATAACACATTTCTTAATTATTATTCAGTAGTTTGATACTATATATAAACCAAACTTTTGCAAGGACAAATCAGACTTGTTATCTCGTTCTTTGACATATGTTCGGATCGAAGGATAATTTTGTTTCAATAAAATATTTATTATTGTTAATATTTTAATTGTTGTTACTTTAAATTTGTACGACTGTAAAGCAAATTGTGAATTAAAATTAAATAATATATTTTTATTTAAAATATCTGGTCTACAAGATATTAATGGCGCAGCCGATAGGATAATTCGAGAAAAACATATTTCGAGAATTATCGCGTCCATCGTAAAATTGTGAAAATTCTACGAGTGGCTCTTATGTCTTTGGGACGCATCTACACTCCAAATAAATTTTTAATATCAGCCAGAGTACAAAATAAAATTTACAGGATTGGAAGCAACATTGGAACTGGTTAAATTTATTTCGACTGCATATCGAAAATTTATGGTATTCTTTTTTGGACTTATCTGGAATTTTAAAGTAACAATGTGATTGGTGTTCATATTTCAAATGTAAGTAAATTTTTCTTTATGGAATATTCGAATACCTACACCTTAATGCCTAATCATCCAATTAAATCTAAAGTAAAAAATAAACTAAACTTTAGTTTATTCAAAAATCTTAGCTCCGAATTAGATACGGACGAAGATTTACCAACAATTAAAGAAAACAATTCTAAAATAAAACAAATAGAAAATTTATTAAATAAAATATCGCTTGATAATAATTTAGAAAATTCAAATAAAAGTAATAATAACAATATTTTAAATAATATTTTACCAAATAATTCAAATAACTCAAAATTAATATTAGAAAATAATAACGCTAATATGGCTACTAGCATATCAGTGATTGATATAATTAGAAGTATGGACACCTACGAAGGTTGTCCAGGAATGTTAAATACATTTATTGAAATGGGAGATGTCGTTCTCCATGGAGAAAATGCTAACAGTTCTTTATTGACTAATATGGTAAAACAAAAAATAAGAGGACCAGCTCGAGATGCTCTTACAGCATCTGGAACCCCTTCTGACTGGGAAACTATTAAAGAAATATTAATAACTCATTTCTCAGACAAACGAACTATAGAATCAATTCTTCATAAACTAAATACTATTTGTCAAGGAAATAAACCATTAAAAGATTACTATACAGAAGTAGTCGATTTAGAAACCGTTCTGTTAAACTCAATAGATCGAACAAAGTCACAAGAATTCATAAAGAGCCAAAATGAAGTTAAATCAAAATTTAGGATATATCGTCAGATCCAATCGACCAACAATCAAAGAAGCATATGATATTTGTGTCAACGAAATTTCAATGCAACAATCTAATCTAGATAGAAATAGAATCTCTCAATCAAATGTAAATTCCCAACCGAGGAAATACAAAATAATTATTCTCATAACAATCGTGTACCTACACAGAATTATGTAAATAATTATAAAATACCCAACTTTTCAACGAATCGTATGCAATTACGACCACCACAACCCATTCAAAACAACCCATTTAATAACCCAATGCATTACCGTCCCCCAAAGTATAATCGACCTACTTGGAATCAAAATCAAATTCAACCTCAACAAAGTCGATTTAACAGTTCACCAATTTATAGATCTCAAGTACCCAGGCCTGAACCTATGGATATTTCAATTGGAAATACCAGACAAGTATTGCATCGAATGAATAATATTAATGCTTTTGATAACTTTGAATATTCTCAAAACAACCCATATGATAGTTATCCAAGCGACCAATATTATTCATATGATATCGATCCCAATAACTCCATTTCATATGATCAAACTAATAAAATTCCTGAAGATGAACAGTCAGAAATTTTAGAAATACCTGATGATCAAAATTTTACTCAAAAAGCCTTGAATCTTCAGGATACATAGAATTAAATAATATGTATCATAGCTCTTTACCGTTTATCAGAATAGAAAATTTACGCTTTCTAATTGATACAGGAGCAGATGCAAATTTCATAGATCCGAAACATACTATTAATTCTCAAAAATTTAAAACTAAAGTAACTATTGCAACAGCTCTTAAAAATCATGAAATTACCGAAAAAATTATTGTTAACTATATCCCGCAACTGAATAACCCAGAACCATTAGAATTTTTAATTTTCATCACTATTTTGATGGAATTATAGTAATACTTTAAAAAAGCTAAATGCTAACATAAATTATAAAAACGATACAATAACTTTTGGTAGAATTCAAAACAAATTGTATAAAAAAACATTACATCAGTATCAAATATATCATCTGGAACCTTATCAACAAAAATATATAGAGGCTCCAGTTAACGTAAAAGAAGGCGACGTATTTTTACCATGCATTAAACTTAACGAATCTGTAGAAATCATAGACGGTTTGTATACCGTGATAAACAATAAAGCACCTGTTCTATTAGTTAACAATTCTGACTTACAACAGAGCGTAATAATTAGTCAACCACTTACAGCGGAAATTCTAAATCGCTACCAAACTTTAACAAACATAAACGAACGACATGATGACGTTTCAGATTACGAGTTTGCTAAACATAATTTACGTGTTAGTCATCTAAATAAGGAAGAAAAAAATGCTTTAATACAGTTATGTTCTAAATATAGAGACATTCTTTACTTAACAACAGCAAGCATGACGTTCACGTCCGATGCAAAACATTCCATCCATACCACCGACGAAATCCCGATATATACTAAAGGATTTAGGTTGCCTCATTCTCAAAAAGAAGAAGTAACAAAACAAATCAATGAAATGTTGAAAAAAAACATCATATGACCATCGAATTCCCCTTGGAATTCTCCTGTTTTTATCGTAAGTAAAAAAGCAGATTCTTCTGGCATAAATAAATTTCGTTTAGTAACCGATTATAGAAAACTGAACGAAAAGACTATTGACGATCGCTACCCGTTGCCAAATATATCTGACATTCTTGATAAGTTAGGTAAATGTCAATATTTCACGACCTTGGAATTAGCTTCAGGATTCCATCAAATAGAAATGGATCCCAAAGATGTTAGCAAGACAGCATTTTCCGTCGATAACGGGCACTATGAGTATACTCGTATGTGTTTCGGCCTTAAGAACGCTCCGCGAATACATTGGAAAAAATGTATTAGTATATATGGATGACATAATCGTGTTCTCTTCTTCTTTACAAGAACACATTGAAACTCTTCAAAAAGTTTTTGATAAATTACGATTACACAATTTTAAAACACAATTAGACAAATGCGAATTTTTACATAAAGAAATTGAATTTCTGGGACATGTAGTTACAACCGAAGGAATTAAAACTAACCCAAAAAAAATAGCTGCCATTGAAAAATTTCCACTTCCAAAAACTGTCACTGAAATAAAATCATTTTTAGGACTATTCGGGTATTACCGCAAATTCATTAAAGGTTTCGCTAAAATAACAAAACCAATGACTTCACAACTTCGTAAAAATAAAGTAGTAGATTGTAAAAATCAAGACTATATAGAATCATTTGAAATTTGTAAAACATTGTTAAAAGGAGATCCAATATCCTGATTTTACAAAGCTTTTTATTTTAACAACAGACGCGTCTAACTTTGCGATAGGAGCTATTCTATCACAAGGTACTGTTGGTTCAGATAAGCCAATATGCTATGCTTCAAGAACATTAAACAAAAGCGAACAAAACTATTCGACAATTGAAAAGGAATTGCTTGCAATCGTTTGGGGATGCAAACAGTTTAGACCATACTTATACGGACAAAAATTTAATATATTGACAGATCACAAGCCATTAAAATGGGTTTTTTCCTTAAAAGAGGCCAATTCAAAATTAATAAGATGGAAAATAAAATTACTCGACTATAATTTTAATATAGACCATAAACCTGGTAAAATAAACACCAATGTAGACGCATTATCTAGAGTTCAAATAAATAATTTAAGCAGTAATAGTACCCAACATTCAGCCGAAGAAAACCTTAATCCCGGAATTCGAATATCCAAACGAGCATTAAATGAGTTTTCACAACAAATAATAATTAAATTAGGAACAAAAAATGAAAGAAAACTAACTAAATTATTTAAAACAAGACAACATATTGTATTAACAATACCAAAAATAGACGAATCAACAGCTATTAACATTTTAAAGGCAGAAATGGTTAACAATGAACAAAATGCTATATATACAGAAGACAGTATCTTCAACATAATTCAAAGTGCATATGTAAAACATTTCGATTCGAAATTAAAAATCATTCGGTGTACTAAATTCTTACAGGATGTTGAAAAAATAAATGAGCAAACGAAACTGATAAAAGACTATCACGAGTTATCAATCCATCGTGGGATTGATGAAACACTGAACCATCTTAAAAGGTTATATTATTTTGACAATATGAAATCAAAGATTCAAAAATATATAAAAAATTGTGATATCTGTAAAATAAACAAATACAAAAGGCATCCACTAAAAATCAAATTGACAAAAACACAACAGGCAAACAAACCATTTGAAATTTTACACATAGATATATTTCATGTAGATAATACAAATATTCTAACTATAATAGATAAATTTAATAAATATGGAGAAGCTACGGTTATGAAAGCTAGAAATTCTAAATACGCTCTAGATGCACTTTGACATTATTTATCAAGGCACGGTATCCCTGATCTTATAATTCATGACCCCGGAATGGAATTTGAAGGCAATGATTTAATGAATAAAATATTTATTGAATAAAATGAATAAAATATCTATTATTGTTAATATTTTAATTGTTACTTAAAATTTGTACGACTGTAAAGCAAATTGTGAATTAAAATTAAATAAATATATTATTTAAAATATCTGGTCTACAAGATATTAATCGAGCGCGTAGACACCAGAAGGCCAGGAATACATCAATATAAATGTTTAGGGATCCGTACGAATAAATGAAGGGTCCGTACATCTAGTTTTAGGGACGGCTTATCCGTGCAACTTAGGTTAACTTTAGATATCAATGGTTTTTTATATAAGATTTTTCCATTTAAGAAACGATGTAAAATGTTTATAGATTTCGATGTATTTATTTAATAAGATGATGTATTATAGGTAAAGCTTACGCTAGGTACTATAGATTCTAAGACGTATTATATTGTATCTTAGTAAACTGACGATATCAATAAATAATTTTCAATTCAATTCAGAAAGCAGTCACACATGACACAACTATCAATGAATCAAACGCATATATGATGTATAATGTAAATTTAATTAAAATGAAAATTGTAAACATTTCCTTTTTTCCGATACAAATTTTCCCATCGGTTTGGGTACTAGATTTACCCGTATGCCAAATATCAACTTTACAGGATATCTGGAAGTAGCGTAGAATTATGATATACTATACACGTTTTTTTAAGGCGTAACCGCGAATTTTGCGTTTTTGAAGTGAAATAACTTTTTAACGGTTAATTCGTTAACGATCATTGAAAAAACCGGTTTCTTACAGTTCCGTAAAGTATCGATAATTCGAAATATCAACATTGTAGCTCTTTTCGTTCAGAAGATATTTCGGGGTCAGATCACCTTCTAATATTTCCTGTAGTAATAGCATTGTAGTGAGAAGTCCGAATGTGTCCCTTAAACTCGGCCTTGAGCACTACCGTGCTCTAGATATGTTCGATGTTGTGTCTTCGAGAGACTTCAATCACTGCCCCCCCCCCCCAAACTTTAACTCTAGATCCGCACCTAGAAATATCTCACAAAGCCAATCTAAAATTAAGAGAGTTTCACAATACACTAGTTTGTGTTTACAAAATCAACACATTAATTTACTTTCGATATGTCGAAAACTAAAGGACATATCGAACATTTATATTCTTTATTTTTGTTCATCTCATCGAATTCTAGCAGAATCCAACATTAAAACTTGTCGGCCAAGTAATGATAATACTTCCCACCTATGTATAGCGTTTACACATCGTTTTTTGAGAGCCACCTATATAATTAATAAAAGAAACACAAATCTATTACCATTTTTGCTGCGAGATGCATAACATTCATTTGCTTAAGAATTGTAGCACCATCATTTGTGATTATAACCTCACCATTGCTTGCTTGAATCTAAAAATACAATTTTAAAATAAAATTATTTTCAATTGACTATTTTCTTAAATTAAAATGAATATACCATTTTATCCATCCCACGGGTTTCCAAACTTGTTCGAATTGCATCACTGACAGCTGAAAATTTAATAGTTAAAATCTTTGAAATAGAAACATTTTGTGTATTTTCAAATCAATAATCTTGATTATCTAGTTGAAAATTTTCTTTATATCTTTAATTGGGATATCGTCGCTTTTTAAGGAGCATATATTATATGAAGTATCTCCCCGAAAACTCGGCCCTTTTTTACATTTATGTTTTTGATCGGATTACAAACTACATTGTAATCTGTGTATGGAGGTTAAAAATTATGATTCATTCCAATATTTAAAGCCGCGTTCACAATATAATAAGACTAAACATTATACTCAAATATTCTTTAACACCCTGTATCACTGACCTCTATATAAACTATAGAGATCTGTATACATAAAAACCACTCAAGTTAAATAAAAGCTTGCTAAAAAAGAGTTTTTATAAACTAAATATGTGTTGCTTACTTTTTAAACCGCTCAGAAGTTGGCGAATGAATATTTAAATTATAATGATATATATATATATATATATATATATATATATATATATATATATATATATATATATATATATATATATATATATATATATATATATAAATTTTAGCGATAGTGATTTCTGAGCTGCATTTCCTCTGGAGGAAATTCGCTAAAAACGAAAATTAACTTCAATTTTTTACTTGTTTTAGTGGATGGCTACTAGATGGCGCTGTTTTTTTAAAATAATATTTTACTAAAAGAAAAGTATACAATACAATTTAAATTCCTAGTTCACGAACAAGCTGTCGATCGTGATTTTTGAAACGGTTTAGTTGTTCTCGAGATATCTTTGTCACAGCCAATGGGGTTTCAGGACTCAATAAACAATTAAAAAGTTTAAATTATTTAATTTACATTTCTAAATTATCAATATGTCTACCTCAATAACAATTTATCAACTTTACATTTTAATCATTTAATTAACATTTCTAACTTAAACAATTATTTACAAAATTTATTTTCTATTGTTAGGCTTTTCCTGTAATTATTTGATGTCGAAAATAAATATCAGACCAATGTCGTTCGTTTTCTACTCATTATTTTTACGAATACATTAGTCCCAAATGTCTTGGCTTCGATCGTTAAATGTTTTTTTGGTTTTTGTACAGTATGGATTCGTTTATGTCGAGCTAAAGATCTTTGTTGGCTAAATGTTTTATCACAAACATCACATGAAAATGGTTTATCTCCAGAGTGGATTAGTTTGTGTTGAGTTAAAGTGTATTTTAGATTAAATGTTTTATCACAAACTTCACATGAAAATGGTTTTTCTCCAGTGTCAATTCTTTTATGTTGAATTAAATTACTTTGCCGATTAAATGTTTTGTCACAAAAATTACATGAAAATGGTTTTCCTCCAGTATGAATTCGTTTATGTCGATTTAAATCGCTTTGCCGAATAAATGTTTTACCACAATCACATGAAAATGGTTTATCTCCAGAGTGAATTAGTTTATGTTGTGTTAAATGGCTTTGCCGATTAAATTTTTTATAACAAACATCACATGAAAATGGTTTATCTCCAGAGTGGATTAGTTTGTGTTGAGTTAAAGTGTATTTTAGATTAAATGTTTTATCACAAACTTCACATGAAAATGGTTTTTCTCCAGTGTGAATTCTTTTATGTTGAATTAAATTACTTTGCCGATTAAATGTTTTGTCACAAAAATTACATGAAAATGGTTTTCCTCCAGTATGAATTCGTTTATGTCGATTTAAATCGCTTTGCCGAATAAATGTTTTACCACAAACATCACATGAAAATGGTTTATCTCCAGAATGAATTAGTTTGTGCTGAGTTAAATTGTATTTATGATTAAATGTTTTATCACAAACATCACATGAAAATGGTTTTTCTCCAGAGTGAATTAGTTTATGTTGAGTTAAATGGCTTTGCCGATTAAATTTTTTATAACAAACATCACATGAAAATGGTTTTTCTCCAGTATGGATTCGTTTATGTCGAGTTAAAAGGCTTTGCCGATTAAATGCTTTGTTGCAAACATCACATGAAAATGGTTTTTCTCCAGAGTGAATTAGTTTATGTTGAGTTAAATAGCATTGATGACTGAATGTTTTGTCACAAACATCACATGAAAATGGTATTTCTCCGGAGTGAATTAGTTTATGTCGGATTAAATTGCTTTGATGATTAAATGTTTTATTACAAACGTCACATGTAGATTTTTTTTCAGTATGAATTGGTAGATATTCCGAAACATTTCCATCGAATGTTTCATCCTTAATGATTAATTCTGTATTCAATTCTTTTTCAAGTTTAATGTTGTCATTTTCATGGATTCGTTCATGCTTAGCTTGAACATTTTCATTAAATATTTCTTTTGTAATTTCTTCATGTTCCATTTTAATATTATCATTAAATATTTCTTCTGTAATTTCTTCAAGTTCCATTTTAACATTATCGTTAAATATTTTCTCTGTAATTTCTTCATGTTCCATTTTAACATTTTCATTAAATATTTCTTCTTCTGTAATTTTTTCATCGTCCATTTTAACATTTTCAATAAATGTTTCGCCTGTACGTATTTCATGTTCCATTATTAAACTTTCATCTTTTATTATTAATTCTTTTTCAAGTTTAATATTTTCCTCATTGATATGATTTCTTGCCATTTTTTTTTTAATTTTGTTAATTTTATGTAGTTACTATGTTTTAAGCATAGAGATAAATATATACTTCAGACAGTAAAGCATAGACCCTAAACAAGGACACATAACTCCATGTAAACAAATAATTGGCAAAAATAAGATGTCAGTAGTGTACCTTCGGCACCGGAAACAAAACAGAGAGTATAAGGCGCTTTAAGCGAGTATGGAGTTTTAATTGAATAACATTACGTATTTATAGTATTATAAAAATTATTTCCAGCCAAAGTATTTTTTCAATAAAATATTTTTTTAAATAAATGATAAGTAATTTCAATTTTTCAATAAGGATTTAGTTAAAGTTGAAGTGATAGTTAAAATTCGCAAAATAATTACATAAAAATAAAAACATCAAATAAATAGTAACCTGTAATGTTGGAATTGTAAAAATGAAAGAAATTATTGAATCAGATATTAAATTAAACTTTTATTTATTAATAATAATGCTGAAAATTAATATTTAATATAATGTCATACAATTTAATTAATTTTGGAATATTTATACTAGCTTTTGGTACTTTAAAAGTCCTGGTTTTTTAAACCCAATTGATCCCGTTGCTTATTGTCACAAGCACTACCACTTTTACAATTGTCTACTGCACATACTTTCCCATTTTAAATGTTTTTTAAACAGTTTTTTATTTAATAAATTTTTTTAACCAAATCGTGTACTTCAAAATGATCACTTCAAAATAAAAATAGTTACTTGGCTTACTTCACTTCTATTTATTATACTATATTCACTTTGGTAAGGATGAGTATCTATCAAAAACTTGCGACCCTAGTGGCATAAAAAGTAAATATAACTTCTCCCATTTCGTTGCCATATTTTGTCAATTTTCCCGTATGACTTATATCTCCTTTATATAGCCTCCATGCAGTAAAGGTTTGGTTGTAAATGAACAATGTCCATTCACTGATTCATAGATACATAGTATTACACTATGTCTATGGATTCACCATTGTTGCCCAATCACCGACTAAAAGCGTTGTATAGTAGTCACTGACCTCTATATATGGATAGCTGGGTAGTGATTCTGTAACTGAAATCTTGTGAAAATACTAAATGTGAGCAGTTCTCTCGATTCCTGAACTTTCACCATAGTGAAAATATAAGCCATCTCACGGGAGTTTGTTCGACAAGGAATTTCTTAACGTATACATGAGTCCAAGAGAGAAAGGCAAGAAGTGGAGAGAGAGAGAAATAATCGATGGCTTAAAACGACGCATGGTAATGTGTTTTGGAGTAGTTTAATTTCATGAAATTTATAATCATTTGCTTTTGTTTTTCAGTCACATTCATGTTGACTGAAAAATTAATATATCTCTATGAAAATTAAACAATCAAAGCACAGTTGTTTATTTTTACTCGGGTGTCAATGTCACACTACTATATTCATAGAGATAACTACTATATTTTATCTATGATGTCAAAGTACAGTCTGAGAAAAAACAATATTCCATATCATCTCACGTAGTAATTTCGTATTTTCACTACAACCTTACAGAATCAGTTGAACAAACCCAAGTGAGATGAAAATGCGTAAAGTGAGCAATCTCAATTAAAATACAGAATCGGCTGCCTGATACCAAAGAATACAATATACATAGAAGCGATAAGTCCGATTTTTGTGTACCCTAAAATTTTAGTACCTATCCTGACCACTAATGATAATAGCTGTTCGATGTCGGTATTTAGTGCCATTACCAGCACCATGGAGACTATATAAAGGAGATCTAACTCAAACGGGAAAATTGACAAAATATGGCAACGAAATGGTAGAAGTTATATTTACTTTTTATGCCGCTAGGGTCGCTAGATGTTGATAGGAACTCATCGGTACCGAAGTGAAATACTGAACGTTTAGTTTACATCTTCGCATAGCAGACCTTCCACGACTATGAGAGTACATATGTATACATTAAGCAATGTGTATGAGAAGGAGGTCTTAATTTGTACATATGTACTGTCTCATACTCGTGGGAGATTTGCTATGCGAAGATGTAAACTAAACGTACGGTATAGTATAATAAATAGAAATGAAGTAGCCAAAATTTTTTTGGAGTGTGAAATTTGTTTAAAAAAATAGGTTATATAAAAAACCGCTTAAAAAACATTTAAAATGGGAAGAGTATACGCAGTAGACAATTGTAAAAGTGGTAGTGCTTGTGACAATAAGCAACGGGATCAATTGGGTTTAAAAAACCAGACCTTTTTAAAGTACCAAAAGCGAGTATAAATATTCCAAAATTAATTAAATTGTATGACATTATATTAAATATTAATTTTCAGCATTTTTATTAATAAATAAAAGTTTAATTTAATATCTGATTCAATAATTTATTTTCATTTTTACAATTCCAACATTACAGGTTGATTGATTGATTGATTAATATCGGGGTAAAAATTATTGCACTTCGACCCTATGGTCCATTGTGCTCCCCCTTCTACCTCAGTCTGACGAGACTCGCTTCTCCCATATGTTGGCAATAGCCTGGAGCTTGCTTATCAGGTCCTCCCGAAGGTTCATATATTCGGGGTGAGATGCACCAAATATCCTGTATCTGCTGTAACCCAGAGGTTCGCAGTCAAAGATTATGTGGCTGGATGTTTCTTCCACCTCGCCACACAATCTGCACATAATGGACCCGTTATGGAGTCCCATTGTGTGCAGATGCCTCCGCATGGGATAATGCCCGGTAATGAATCCGGTAACCCTCCGCAGTTGCATCCTGTTCAGCCTCAGTGCATCGAGAGATACCCTCTTTGTTGCACTCTGAAGCAGTACCTTCCCGAGCTCTTGCCGCGGCACTTTTTCCCAGTGATCACGGTGTTTAGCATTTGACCACTCGTTGATCACTTGTTTACATGGTGTCTTTGGAATTCCTAAAATAGGCTCTGGGCCTATGAATGACATTCCGACTCCCTTCTTTGCTAAGGTATCCGCTTTTTCGTTTCCTTCGAAACCACTGTGATCCGGCACCCAGATCAATTTAACATTGTTCCGTTTTGCCAGTTTCAGAAGTTCCTCCAGACAATCCTTGACTACCCTTGAGGTGACCTCAGTTCCAGACAAGGCTTTTAAAGCAGCTTGACTATCCGACAGGATACATACGTTCTGGTTTATGTAGCCTCTACGTAGGTTCTCACGGACGCAAGCTAGTATGGCGTAGACTTCTGCTTGGAAGACCGTAGCATATTTTCCCAAGTTGAGGCTTATGTTTGCTTTTGGTCTCTCACCGTAGATTCCCGCCCCGGTCCCTTCTTCAGTTTTGGATCCGTCAGTATACCAGACGATTCCTTTCCTGAGGTAGGATGGTTCTCCTTCCGACCACATGGCCCTATCACATACTACAGTGAAAGGTTTTGAGAAGGAGTACGTCTTGGGAAGTATATCTGTGCCCATTTCAAGACGGGGCCTGAGATAATTGATGTTCCCACGATACTTGCATGTCCAACCTGATTTTTATTAATCCAGTTGTTATTGCAAGACAATCTATAGGCGCTGGATCTCGCTTTAGCTGTTACTACAATGCTGAGCGGAGGCAGCCCCAGTATGACTTCCATAGCAGCTGTAGGTGTACTGCTCATGGATCCAGTGATGCACAGCAGGCCAGTCTCTGGATCCTGGACAGCTTTTTGCACGCAGTAATCTGCTTAACTTTTGGCCACCACACTAAAGCAGCATAGGTTATAATGGGCCTGACTACTGTAGTGTAGAGCCAGTTGATCATTTTGGGTTTTAGACCCCAGACTTTTCCACATGCTCTCTTGCAAAGCATGAGAGAAGATTTGCTCTTATTTGTTATATATTCCAGATGAGGGTTCCATGTTAGTTTGGAGTCCAACATTACTCCCAAGAACTTGGCTTCCCTTGTGATCTGTAATCTTTCACCGAAGAGGATTGGTGGTTTTATGTTATCCACCTTCCTTTTACGTGTGAATGGAATTAGTGCGGTCTTACCAGGTTTAATTTTCAACCCCTGATTGATACACTATTCCTGTGCGATTCTAAGAGCGTTTTGCATAAGCTCCGAGATTGTGCCTTCACAGGGTCCCTGGATTGCAATTACAATGTCGTCCGCGTAACCCTGTGTGTAGTATCCATTTTGGTTGAGGTTTGTCAGTAAGCCGTTCACTGTCAGGCTCCACAGGAGTGGGGATAAGACACCACCCTGTGGACATCCCTTTGTGGCTCTCACAGTGACAGACTCTCCAAAAAGAGAAGTTTGTATTCTTCTTCCTATCAGCATAGATTTTATCCACCTGCAAAAGGTGTCTTCAACTCCGTGCCGACCTGCAGAATCAACCATGGAATTGTAAGAAGCATTGTCAAATGCCCCCTCTATGTCAAGAAAAACGCACAATGTGGTTTGTTTCCTTACGAATCCCTCCTCAATCCTGTATATTAGGTTGTGGAGGGCTGATTCACAGGATTTCCCCACCTGATACGCGTGTTGGTTGGCATGAAGCGGATTTCTTGACAATGCCCCCTGAGTCAAATGAAATCCTATTAGTCGTTCCATCGTTTTCAGTAGAAACGATTACAGACTAATTGGTCTGAAGTCCTTTCCCGTGGAGTGATTAAGCCTTCTCGGTTTTGGCAAGAAGGTCACTCTTACTGGCTTCCATACGGTTGGGATATAACCCGTAGCCAGGCTTGCCCTGAATATATGACCAAGCAGAGTTAAAAGATGCTCTGCTCCTTTTTGTAAAAGAACTGGGTATATCCCATCTGGTCTCGGTGCTTTGTAGGGGTCGAACGCGAGTTTATTGCCCATTCGATTTGAGCGGTTAATGGCAATCGCCGCTCTTCTCCAGTCCTCGCCAGTCGGCGGGAGACACTGGTTAAGCTGCTCTTGAGAAGGGTTTTCATCGTCATCACTGCCACCGAATCCGGGAAATGAATCCGGAGCAGTGTCTCGAGTGTATCCTTCGCGGAGCTAGTATACTCACATCGGCTCACTTCGTAAACCCGATGGTGTCAGCGGCTTTCTTTGCCAGGACACGATGGAGCCTTGCTCCCTCAGATGTGTTTTCAACTTCATGACAGAGCTGCCTCTATGAGTCCACTTTGGCTTTCTTCAGAGACTTTTTGTATTCGGTAAGGGCTTCATGGTAATTATCCCAGTTCCCCAACCTCCTTGCTCTGTTAAATAGCTGGCGAACCCTTCGCCTCTGACTCCTTAGGCCCTCATTCCACCAACAATTCGCTTCGAATAACCAACGCTTTTCATTGAACAAAGCTTTGCATTGGACTGACGGTTCGCTTTAGCTTACGTTTCGCGTTGGTTATCGCTTTGCGTTTACCAATGTTACTAACTCTTCGCGTTAACTTGCTTACGCTCCGCGTTAATTTCCTCGCGTTAGCTAGTGCGTCGTATCGACTGACGCTTCGCGTTGGCTAACTCTTCGCGTTGTATAACTTACGCTTGCTAGCGCATCGCGTTAACTAACGCTACGATGAGAGTAACTTTGAGTGTATACCCTTAGACTTCATTCGTTCTACTCCAGTACCCTAGAGGCCGGCCATCACATTATCAGTCCCAGAATAAGCGGACTGACTGGAACTCGCACGAAGCAATGCAGATTCCGACCTCTGCATCCATTGCACACTAACCTACCAAGGACTGACATGACTGGTGGCTAAGCCCCACACATCCTTCCTCGGTAGAACAAGCTCTCATCAGATTTCGAAGAAATATCTATTATTCATAATACATATTAATAATTAATAATAATACAGAATATTTTTAATTTAATCTACTAGCAACCCACCCCGGCTTAGAAGACAGACATATAGCGTTGCTACAGTTTGATAGATCTTTTTAAGAAGAATAATTCCGTAATACATTGTTTTCATATAACTCTATTGCTTTACGCGGCGCACGCCAGTAAAGCTCCCAGGCGACATGATTTTTTCCGACTTCTTTAACTATCATCGTCATATTTCAGCCAATTTATACAAATACTCATTGCATTATACACCTAAACCTTCCTCATTAATCACTCCGTCCATTGGTGAAAATCGTATGAAAATCCGTTCGGTAGTTTTTGAGTTTACCGCGTACAGGCAGACAGGCGCGGCGGGGGGACTTTCTTTTATAATATGTAAGGATAAAGATAAGAATTTATTGCTCTAACACTTTGACAGTTTTACGCTTTTAAACAGGTTATGTTGATTTTCTCTGAAAAATGTTTATGAACTGATTTATGAACACCATCTATAGATCATGTGAAGAACTAAATTATGTCCCATTTATTGCAATATTCCCAAACACAGCGTGCCATGCTGGTTTGCACCGTGTGTTGCTCACCCTGTGGCTACGGAAAGCAACCACTATAATTTATTTTATATTAAGCTTTTATGGCGTACCACTGACCTCTATATAACTGGACAGATTATATATGTAAGGCCATTAGCCACAGTTGCAACGTTCCTCAACTAGCCGTGTTTGTGTAATAAGTATATGTGTTAATGTATGTATGGCTGTCACATGTATTTACACTACCACATAATGTTTTTAGTCAAGCATACAATCTTAAGTACCTCTTGACTAGTGTGTACGGCCCTGTACACCCTTCAAGTCTGTACATTATTTTACGTTTAGGCCCATAAGAATTCTCTGCCCAGTTATATAGAAGTGTTGCGTACAGTGTGTTCACTTGAAAAGTTTCCACATAATTATTTTGTTAAATATGCATTTTAGAAAAAATCTTTCAAACAAAAATTTTACAGTTTAAAACTTACTTCATTTTTTAAAACTTTTGCTTACGCTAATCGTTAGAGATAGTTTGACAAAGAAGAAAAATTATTTGAGAGAAAACGGTAAAATTTGTATTTACGCCAGAAATATTGGATGAATGAAAAAAGCAAGAAGAATAGATAAATAGGAGATCGAACGACATAGGCAATTCGTCTGTTTTTCGTCCTCAAAAACGTGTAGAGATCTTAATTATTATTATTATTACATATTAAAATCAACGGTTATCACATCTTACAAATAAAAATTGTAAGTATAAAAATTGTTTAATTTTATAAATGTGAAAAAATGAGACGATGTTGTACAGGGAAAGCAATGGACCTTATGGTCGAAGTGTAGCCCGTCCAGGGCAGCCTTTACAATCTACCTCTACAGGGAAAGCATAGATCTACTGATATATATCTATGAGTGAAAGGTTGGTTAAGGTTAAGAATGCGTGTCTGCATTTACGAACGGAATATGGTCTGTAATTACCGGTTTTGTCATCTTCTTTCTTTATCTAATATATGTCAGTATTTGTATACATATATTGTATATTATTATTAATTGCAAAATTATAACTATGATTCTTCATCTTTTTATTTATTGCAGATTAAGAATTCTCTATTATTAATATTTACTTGATTATTACTTGATAATCGAAAACAATTTTTTATTATATATAAAACCATGATTTCTTATAAACTGAACTTATCTATTCTTCATGGAAAAAAGTTTCAAACAAAACGTGTTTTGTTTTAATCAGTTTTTGTAAATATTGTTCTTATAAGAAAGCAAACAACTTTTTTTCATGCATCCAATATTTCTGGCGTAAATACGAAGTTTACGACACATTTATGCCGTATTTAAACCAAAAATACGGTATGTATTGTTTTAACCATAAATAAAATAACTCCCACCTTCCCTTGATATAAATATAATAAAAAATCACTAAGGCCCGTATTTATAGTCCAGTCCACATTATTATAAATGTGTCCAAAGTATGACAATGTTGGACAAATCCTGTAGCAGAGATTTAAATTATATTTTTAGAATGGAATGCAAGGAATAAACATATTTAAGTTTTTATAAATAAATTATTATTTGAAAATCAACAATAATTTTGTAATTATTATTTATACAACATTTTATTAAAAATTAATTTAGTGTCTATTATAAAGTATCACAGCTCCGTTTCATTTTTAATGAAAATCAAATCACAGTTTTTCTATACTTTCTATATGTGTACTTTTTAAATATTCATTCGTCAATTTGAACCAAATATCTTTTTCAATTTGGCGTTGAACTTGTGAACCAAGTTGGATTTCCACATCTAACGGTAGTTCATCCAACATATTTGTTTCTAATAAATATTCCTTTTTTCGTTTATCTAATGCTTCATTAAATAATTCTTCATTTCTAATATCATTTTCATATTTTATAAATTGATCATAATTCCATCGTTTAAGTATCTCTTTCCATGGTTGCCAATCAATTAGTAAATAATTAATAAATTCAATTCGTTCTTTATAGGTGATTTCTTTAACAGCATGTTCAATATCTTCATCGGATAAAACAAAGTAATAATGGTCATTCATTTTTGATGTACCAATTGGCAAATCGAGTACTTCACGTAAACGAATTTGATATTCCAAATATATTTCAATTTCATCACAATTATTTTCTAATTTCCGCACTGTTTGCCTTGAAATTTGATCCAAGACATTTAATCGATACAAACCACGTGCTAATTTTATTAATTCTTCGATTTTATTATCATATTTACCCGACTCTACATCTTGGGAAATACTTAAAATCTTCATTTGATTCAATGACCATCCAACACGATGATCACATGACTCATTCGCTTCTGCCGCCACTATAAATACTTTTTCACGTAGTTTTTGCTTAGAATTACTTTCTTCTCCTAATGAGCATAGCCATTTTAACATATCTTCCTTAAATTGTGAGACTTCAAAATTTGATGTATGTCGTATTCGATACAATAAACGAGAAAATGGTCGAGTGATTAACTTTTCGGAAATAATATTCCAATATGGATGAATCAATTCGGTATCTAACCAATTTGTAATTTCTTCAATTAATGGCTGTGTTTCAACAAAATTTACATAATACTCGTAACTACCATCAAACCAAATATTATGACGACTTGTGGTACGAATTAATTGTCGTAAATATTCCAAACTGATCTCAGTAAGTGGATTTTCTTCAAGATAAATTGTAGCATTCGAAATATTTTCAATGTTTGATGATACATCAGAGATTAGATTATTTGACAAACTTAATGTATCCAAAGATTGAGGTAATTCCGAAGGGATTGCAGTAAATTTATTATAATTTAAACTTAATCGTTCCAACTGTGGAGGCAAATTTCCGGGTAATGTGGTAATGTTATTATCATCCAAATCTAAATTTCTTAATGACTTGGGTAAATTAGTTGTAATTTCGAACAAATTATTTTTACACAAATATAAACATTCTAATGTTTCGGGTAAATTTCTAGGCAAACTTGTTAATTTATTGTCTGAAAGAAATAATTTTTGTAATTTAGGTAAATTAAAACATTCCTCCAGTATTGTTTCGATTCCATTATTTTCAATTTCTAATTCAATGATGTGCTCAGAATCAAATTTTGGTTTGGTTAGTTGATTACTCGACATATACAATTTTTCTAATGATTTGGGTAAACGTTCTGGTAAGCTGACTAATTGGTTACATCGAATATTAATCACACTTAACATTTCTGGTAATGTTTCAGGCAAAAGTGTTAATGCATTATTGTCTGCGATTATTGAACGTAATGATTTCGGTAAATTATTTGGTAATTTCGTAAGTTGATTTGTTCCTATGTCTAATTCTTCTAGGGATTCAGGTAAGTTTTCTGGTAGGCATGTTAATTGATTACTGGTAAGATCTAATCTTTTTAAGCTTTTGGGTAACTTGTCGGGTAATACAGTAATCGCATTATCGTAAAAATTTAAACGTGTTAACGCATCTGGTAATGTTTTTGTAATACTGGTGAGTTTATTCCTACACATCCATAATTCCCGTAAATTTGATGGTAATTTTTCTGGAATAAAACACACTAGATTATCATCCATAATTAAAATTTCAAGTGTTTCAGGTAAATTATCTGGTATTTTTGTTAATTTATTATCTGAGAGATCTAATTCCTTCAATCCATATGGATAAATATTGGGCACATTTGATAAACACATTAACCGTAAAGGTAAAATTTCCCCGCAATTTTTCAGTTCTTCAAATGCATCGGAACGAAATTCATTTTCATTTTGATCGGTTGCCGACTTCCAAAGCTCCCACGCATTTAAAATTGATTCGTCTACTTTTAATATTATTTTTCTACTTATAACTTCTTCTTCTTCCAAGGATTCAGATGGTAATTCATACTTATAAAATTCTTCATCATCGGGTAACTCCCAAAGTTCCCATACTTTAAACTCTTCTAGATAATCGGAAATCATTTTGAATTAAATAATTATCCCGATTTACCTTGAATATGACTTTTTCTTGGGAACGAATTCTGCATATCCTTTTACTATACAAGAACCTGAATTGACAAAAAATTTAATTAATCAAAATAATCATAATTTACAAGTTTGGTACATTAATTTGCAAAACATTACTTTTGTCATTTAAGATCAAATTTGTCCTAGTAGTCGAGTCAATGAGGGTTTTTATTTCCGTTTTTAAGCCGCATGAAGGAAAATTAATTTCGATAGGAGTTATTTTTTGGAGGATAATATGAAGAAAAAATTAAGTCAATGCGATTAATTGTCTTCGTCATAATATTTATAATTTCTAAAATATATGATAAAGAGCTAATTTTTTATATTAAGTATCGTAATCGATGATTTTGAGGGTAGTATCCATTATTTCATTAGACTTCATTTTTATGTAGGTACATAGAAACAAATAATATCGAAAACCAGATATTATCATTAGTTTTTGTTAATTATTAATTGGATAATATTATATTAGCTATATTTATTGTTTGGCAATGATCAGAAAATGAACAATAGAGTAAAATATGACTCACAAATTGTTAGTTAGGTACATAATATCTACGGTATGGCTATTCAGACACACGCGGGTCTCTTGCGTATTTTCAGCGTGAAGCATTTAAAGCCATTATAATATATTTTTCATCGATCATACCCAGAGTTGGTCACCTCTGTAAAGCTAGCAGATTTTATGTGCTGCAATTAAAATTTTTGGGTTTTTTTTTGTTTCGGCGGAAATTGGTTACCCTCTAGGGTAGCCTCTGATAAGTGCATGATCTATTTTTGCGATATCACTGATTTAAATTACGACACATATGCTCTCAGAATCAGAGGGTAGCTTTAGAGTCGTAGGGGTGATATTTTGAAACAATTGACGATTTAGGGGTTCGGGTCTGTGACATTCTGAGAGCACATAAATAGCACTTCAATGTATCGTAATTTAAATTGGCGATATCGCAAAAATACTCCATGTTCGTATAAGAGGGTAGCTTGGGGGTTAAAGGGGTGGTTTTTCAAAAAATTTACGTTTTAACGGTTGAAGCCTGTGATATTCTGAGAGCACATAAATAGCACTCAAATGTGGTGTAATTTGATTTGACGATGTCAAGAAGGTGACTTATGCTTATTTTCAAGTTCAGTTTGGATCTTCGAGAGTTTATGTTTTGGAAAATAAAAAAGTTGTGGATTTGACTCTTCAAAATTTGAAAAGCACATAAATATTATGTTAATTCAAATACGAGTATTGCAAAAATAACCGATGCTCTTCTGTTTTAATGATAAGATAGCCGAGCACTTTGAATTTTCAATTTCCGCCGAAACAAAAAAAAAAGCACAAAAATTTTAATTGCAGCACATAAAAAGCACTTAATTTTGGTACGTAGTAAATTCATTTTCGGGACTTTGCTCTGCTAGATTTACAGAGGTGATTTGGTCGAGTTTGCGTGTTTTTGGGGCCCGCAATAAAGGCGTTCAATTTATTTCACATATAGTGGCAAAAACTAAAGTACTAGGTTGGAATAGTTACCTACCTTATTTAATTTCAATAGTTTTTGTCACAATATCTGAACGGTAGTTCAATCTAAATTTTGACTCACGCTGGAAACCCGCCTGAGTCCGACGGCCCTAATATCTAATTTACACATATTATAGTATTATTTATTGATTGGCAATGATCAGAAAATAAACAATAGTACTATACAAAAATGAAGATGAATCATAAATTTTTAGTTAGCTATACTGGCTATACATAATATCTAATTTAAACCACATATTGTTTTAATTTAAAATCTACTTAAAAGAGTTAAAATAATCCCTTAAGCTTATTTTAAAATATTTTAATTTTACTTATCCTTCTAAAACTTTCCCTTACCAGAATTGTGGTTATGATATCAATCACCAAATGAAAAGCTAACTCAATAACTATTTAAATAAAACTTTAGATTTGCAATAATTAACTGAATCTTTCAAACTTGCCGAATAATTTTATCTACAATACAATATACATTGTTATGTGTATTTATTTATAGATATTCATAATATTAGTTTTAAAATTTTTTCAGGAATGACCTAATGCGTGGACAACTAATGCGCACAAGCCTTTGCATATGGTATATGTGGTGATGAAGAACAAAAGCAAAGAATAAATACTGGGTACGTTCCACTTAATGCCCGCGACCACGACCGCTGAAATTGCCGTTCCACTAACGTAAAAAGGCCGCGGGCGTTGTAGACGAATGTTATAGGTGAAACGCAAATCTTGAGAGCTGTATGCTCGCAATATGGCGGCATGGTGAAAACGTGCAGCTGTGAGGGTTGTGAGTAAATATTCCGCATGGATTGAAGTAAAATTTAATTCAATATGGCAAGAAATAATTAGAATTGAATGAAACAAAATGTTAAATAATTAAAAAATATGAAGTTTTATATGTTCCATTTTTTTAGGTTAGGTTAAGAAAAATATATTTTTTCTCCCCAACAAAAGATATTCGATTGAGAAATATTATTTTATCTGTAAAATTAAGGGGCCAATTACCATTTTCGGCACATCTCGCATCCTCCACTGACACTGTCATTTCCACTTCAATAAATGTCAGTTTCATCTATGACGTCGAGCGATCGCTCGTGACGACCACGGGCCTTAGGTGGAACGATACAGAGGGTGTTACAATCGTTGCGGGCGTTTAGAATACATAAATCACTCTTTAGCGGTCATAATTTTAGTGTGATCAAAATGAAATATAATATGACTTTAGTATTTGCAAAAATTACATTTATTAATAGCAAAAAAAACAATGGTATAACGATTATAGTTTATAGTTACTATGGAAACGACAATCAAAATTTTTTACAATAAAATATATTTTATGTATTCGTGTCAAACAAACACAACATATTAAATATCTCTCTTAATATTAGAATAATCGAAAAATGTATAAGGAAAAAAGTTGTAGAAAATCAAGTTTGGTACAATTCATAACCTGATCATTTTTCTCAAACTAATGTGAACATAGATATTTAGAATTTTAACTTTCAATCTTTAATTGTTAATATTTGTGTAAATATTAGTGTAACAGAAAAATGATAAGAAACAAAATTACAGTATAACTTAGTACCTACAACTTAACTCCTGATAAAGTCTTCGATTTTTCAAATATTAAGGGAGATAGTCAAATTTTGTGTTTCCTCCTCCCTCTAAACCCCCCTTTCCACTCGTTCGATTTTACCCATTAACGAACTTTACCTGTACCAAAAACGCCTCAAATACCATATTTCATTCCAGTCGGAATAAAACTGTGACCGCTAGAGAGTCCACAAACATTTTAAACAATCTTTAATTGTAAATATTTCTGTAAATATTAGTGTAACAGAAAAATGATAAGAAACAAAATTACAGTAAAACTTAGTACCTACAACTTAACTCCAGATCAATTTTTCGATTTTTCAAATATTAAGGGAGATAATCAAATTTTGTGTTTTCCCCTCCCTTAAACCCCTTTTAGAATCGCCCGATTTTACTCATTAACGAACTTGACCTTTAGAATACCAAAAGCCACCTAAATACTCAATTTCATTCCAATTGGAATAAAACTGTGACCGCTGAGAGACATTTAAAAAAAGTACAAATGTTGTATATATATATGTATACATATATATATATATATATATATATATATATATATATATATATATATATACATATATACAAATTTTAGCGATAGTGATTTTTAACATCTAATAGGTAGGATCCGATGGACATTTGAAGAAATTTTGACGAAATTCCATTGGTACAAAAACACTAGCTGCATTTCCTTTGGAAGAAATTCGCTAAAAAGGAACATTTTTTATCTTAAAATTTTTCTTCTATCTCTTACGGTTTCAAAGACAAACAGCTTTACTCATTTTGCCCGAACATGGTCCGATAATCCCCATTCACGAACTTTATCTTAGTTTTTATCTCTAAAACACACATACGAAATTTCAGCTTGACGAAATTTCAGACTGTAGCGATGAGGTTAAGAATCGTTTAAGCAGTCCATATTAGTAAAACCATAAAGAATAGGTATATTAGGAGATCGAACGTAATGTTAAATAATCGTCCACTAATTGGTCTAACTATCTTTTATCAGTAGGGGTCACTGGTGTCAGTGGTGTACGGAATTTAAATGTTTAAATTTAGGCGCCAAGAAATCACTATCTCATTCAGTTTATCAGAAATCGTAGTTTTATAGATAATAAAACATTGTTTTCGATTATCAACTAATAATTAAATAAATATTAATAGTAGAGAATTCTTAATAATCTGCAATAAATGAAGAATCATAGTGATAATTTTGCAATTAATAATAATAATATACAAATGTATGTTTACAATAACAGGCATATATTAGATAAAGAAAGAAGATGACAAAATCGGTAATTACAGACCATATTCCTTTCATAAATGCAGACTCGCTTTCTTAACCTTAAACAACCTTTCACTCATAGATATATAAGAGTATATCTATGCTTTCACTGCAGAACATCGCCCATTTTTTCACATTTATAAAATTAAACAATTTTTATACTTACAATTTTTATTTGTGAGACTTAATAACCGTTGATTTTAATATGTAATAATAATAATAATTCCGTACGGGTAGATTCGCACTGCCGCTAGTGGCGAAAATAATAACTATGATCTCTACACGTTTTTGAGGACAGAAAAACAGAAAATTGCGTGTGTTCGGCCGAACTCAGAAGTAAGAAATCTTAGTAAGATGTTCTGAGCATCTGAGTCAGCCAGTTTCGGCCAGGACACACTTTCTTTTTATTCTTAATCAGTGTTGCCAGATATCTCGTTTAACAGTAGATCTACTGCTTTGTTAGTATATCTACCTTTTTTTTTTGAATAAATAAAAAAATTTTTGAATTTGTGTCATTTTTTTCAATTTTTTATAATAATAATAAATTTAAAACTCCCCAGTCGTGCAAATACAAAATCAGTCTTTTCTACCAGTTTTCTTTTTTTCTTTTGAATAAATTAGTATTCGGAAAGTTTCGCATGAGCTCAAGATTACGACTCAAGATTACAGAACATATTCCATTATTTGAAATAATAGAATATGGTTCTGTAATTACTTTAAGGTATTATTTTATAATGGGATTTTAAACAATAAGTAATGCAATATATGACAAATAAAAAGAATTAATATTATTGAATTAAGATTACTTCGGCCGAACACGACCAATGATTGTAGATTTATACGATCGTATCAGAGATTAGTATTGTATATGATGTACGGATTGACGTTTTAAGTGTGATATGAGTTGACGCATTAAGTGTGATACGAACTGACTACTGACCTCCACTATATAGGATGGTGAAACTGACGTATTAAATGCGCATTGGCCACGTGATCTTGTTTGGGCAAATAGCGTGGTAGTATTCATTTGACCACTTAAGTCGATGTCAGTTTTTAAAATTTTATAATTGATTTGTACCTTATTCAAAAGTTGTTGTTATATATATAATGAACAACTTTTATCCGAAACAATTTTTCGCAAACCGAATCAATATGGCACAAATCAACTATAAAATTTTAAAAACTGACATCAACTTGTGCGGGTCATAATTCAATCAGCTGATTCTGACATTTATTTTTAGTTTTTCATTTTGGAAAAAGTTTAATTTTGATTTTTTAATATTAAATTTTAATTAAATCTGAACTTGGCTCAGGTTTATTATCTAAATTCCTTTAAATTTTTTTCTGATTTTATGTATATAATTGCGAAAGCATTTATGTACACAAATTGTACTGGGAAACCTCAACGACGCAAACCTCACATTTACACAAAGATAATATATGCAAACAAGTCAGACTACTACTACTGTATATTGTATTCTTTGACGCCATGAAGAATAGATATATTAGGAGAACGAACGTAATGTTAAAAAAACGGTCAAGAATTGGTGTAACTATCTTTTATCAGTAGGGGTCACTGGTCTCAGTGCCGTACGGAATTTAATTGTTTAAATGTAGGCGCCAAGAAATCACTTTCATTCAGTTAATAAGAAGTCTTAGTTTTATACATAATAAAAAATTGTTTTCGATTATCAAGTAATAATTAAATAAATATTAATAATAGAGAATTCTTAATAATCTGCAATAAATTAAAAGATGAAGAATCATAGTGATAATTGCAATTAATAATAATATACAAATATATGATTACAATACTAACATATATTAGATAAAGAAAGAAGATGACAAAACCGGTAATTACAGACCATATTCCTTTCGTAAATGCAAACACGCATTTCTAACCTTAAACAACCTTCCACTCATAGATATTTAACAGTATATCTATGCTTTCCCTGTACAACATCGTCCCATTTTTTCACATTTATAAAATTAAATAATTTTTATACTTACAATTTTTATTTGTAAGATGCGATAACCGTTGATTTTAATATGTAATAATAATAATAATTCCGTACGGGTATATTCGCACTGCCGCTAGTGGCGAAAATAGTAACTATGATCTCTACACGTTTTTGAGGACGAAAAAACAGACGAATTGCCTATGTCGTTCAATCTCCTATTTATCTATTCTTCATGTTTGACGCTATCAATGAATATAATATACATAGATTATACATAAGTACGATTTTTGTGTCACTTAAAATTTGTAGTGCGTATGCTGACCACTAGATGACAATAGCTGTTCAATTTCGGTATTTAGTGCCATTATCAGCACAACCAACTGTACTTTGGCAGAACTTAGTACCAGTTGCCCGGATCACATCGAAGCGGGGATGTACTTAAAATTTATATTAAAAGGGAATTTATATTAAAACTGAAACTACAAAAACGAATATTAATATTTTATACAGCTTGTAAAAAAAAATTAAAAAATTTTGACTAATTAATTCTAAAAATTCATAAAATTTCATAAATATTGGTGGATTTATTTTTAATATAAAGTTGAAGTACATCCCAGCTTCGATGTGATCCGTCCAACTGGTACTAAGTTCTGCCAAATAATACAGTTGTTTGTGCTGATAATGACATTAAATACCGAAATCGAACAGCTATTGTCATCTAGTGGTTAGCATACGCACTACAAATTTTAAGTGACACAAAAATCGTACTTATACGCTTCTATGTATATTGTATTCTTTGACGCTACTTAACATGTACATAATACACACCTCTCCCCCGATAAAAAAAACATGAGGTTAGCAATGGCCGTAAGGTTTTACTCATGGAGACTATATAAAGGAGATCTAACTCAAACGGGAAAATTGACAAAATATGGCAACGAAATGGTAGAAGTTATATTTACTTTTTATGCTGCTAGGGTCGCTAGTTTTTGATAGGAACTCATCCGTACCGAAGTGAAATACCGTACGTTTACTTTACATCTTCGCATAGCAGATCTCCCACGAATATGAGAGAGTACATATGTATACATTAAGCAATGTGTATGAGAAGGAGGTCTTAACGTATACATATGTATTGTCTCATTCTCGTGGGAGATCGGCTATGCAAAGATGGAAACTAAACGTACGGTATAGTATAATAAATAGAAATGTAGAAGCCAAAAATAACTAGTTTTATTTCGAAGTGATTATTTTGAAGTATGAAATTTGTTAAAAAAAATTTATTAAATAAACAACTGTTTAAAAAACATTTAAAATGGGAAGAGTATACGCAGTAGACAATTGTAAAAGTGGTAGTGCTTGTGACAATAAGCAACGGGATCAATTGGGTTTAAAAAACCAGGACTTTTTAAAGTACCAAAAGCTAGTATAAATATTCCAAAATTAATTAAATTGTATGACATTATATTAAATATTAATTTTCAGCATTATTATTAATAAATAAAAGTTTAATTTAATATCTGATTCAATAATTTATTTTCATTTTTACAATTCCAACATTAAAGGTTACTATTTAATTATTTGATGTTTTTTATTTTTATGTAATTATTTTGCGAATTTTAACTATCACTTCAACTTCAACTAATTCCTTATTGAAAAAATGAAATTACTTATCATTTATTTAAAAAATTATTTTATTGGAAAAATACTTTGGCTGGAAATAATTTTTATAATAAATAAATGCGTAATGTTTTTCAATTAAAACTCGCGCCTTATACTCTCTGTTCTGTTTCCGGTGCCGAAGGAACACTACTGACACCTTATTTTTGCCAATTAATTGTTTACATGGAGTTATGTATCCTTGTTTAGTGTCTATGTTTTACTCATGAAGAATAGATAAATAGGAGATCGAACGACATAGGCAATGGTGTGTTCGGCCAAAGTAATCTTAGTAAGATGTTCTGAGCATCTGAGTCAGCCAGTTTCGGCCAGGACACACTTTCTTTTGCTTCTTAATCAGTGTTGCCAGATATCTCGTTTAACAGTAGATCTACTGCTTTGTTAGTATATCTACCTTTTTTTTTTGAATTAATAAAAAAATTTTTGAATTTGTGTCATTTTTTTCAATTTTTTATATTAATAATAAATTTAAAACTCCCCAGTCGTGCAAATACAAAATCAGTCATTACAGAACATATTCCATTATTTGAAATAATAGAATATGGTTCTGTAATTACTTTAAGGTATTATTTTATAATGGGATTTTAAACAATAAGTAATGATAAATACAAAGAATTAATATTATTTAATATTTGAAGAAAAAAAATTCTATAATATATTAAATACTAATGTAATATAATTTTAATTATTCTGAATAAAAGTATTTATTTCAAACTATTTAAATTGGAATTTTCACTTTTTAAATCTACCGCTGTATTTTGGTAGATCTACCGGTTTTCAAGAAATCGGACTGGCGACACTGATCATAACCTATTTGTTTATGTATCAAATTCAGAACATTTCTCATGTGTTGACAATTTTTATTATTGTAATAAGTGAGATAAAAATTTAATAAAATGTACAATTTTATAAGGAGTATTTTAATGGAGGAACTTCTATATGACCCAGCCGATTTCTTAAAAAGCGGTAGATTCAAAAAGTGAAAATTCCAATTTAAATAGTTTGAAATAAATACTTTTATTCAGAATAATTAAAATTATATTACATTAGTAATTAATATATTATAGAATTTTTTTTCTTCAAATATTAAATAATATTAATTCTTTGTATTTATCATTACTTATTGTTTAAAATCCCATTATAAAATAATACCTTAAAGTAATTACAGAACCATATTCCATTATTTCAAATATTAAATAATATTAATTCTTTGTATTTATCATTACTTATTGTTTAAAATCCCATTATAAAATAATACCTTAAAGTAATTACAGAACCATATTCCATTATTTCAAATAATGGAATATGGTCTGTAATGAGTGATTTTGTATTTGTACGACTGGGGAGTTTTAAATTAATTATTATTATAAAAAATTGAAAAAAATGACACAAATTCAAAGTTTTTTTATTTAAACATTTAAATTCCGTACACCACTGACACCAGTGACCCCTACTGATAAAAGATAGTTACACCAATTCATGGACGTTTATTACGTTATACGTTAATTTAAGTTTATCAGAAATCATAGTTTTATAGATAATAAAACATTGTTTTCGATTATCAAGTAATAATTAAATAAATATTAATAATAGAGAATTCTTAATAATCTGCAATAAATTAAAAAATGAAGAATCATAGTGATAATTTTGCAATTAATAATAATATACAAATGTATGTTTACAATAATTGACATATATTAGATAAAGAAAGAAGAAGACAAAACCGGTAATTACAGAGCATATTCCTTTCATAAATGCAGACACGTATTCTTAACCTTAAACAACCTTTCATTCATAGATATATATCAGTAAATCTATGCTTTCACTGCAGAACATCGTTCCATTTTTTCACATTTATAAAATTAAACAATTTTTATACTTACAATTTTCATTTGTAAGATGTAATAACCGTTGATTTTAATATGTAATATTAATAATAATTCCGTACGGGTAGATTCGCACTGCCGCTAGTGGCGAAAATAATAACTATGATCTCTACACGTTTTTTGAGGATGCAAAAATAGACGAATTGCCTATGTCGTTCAATCTCTTATTTATCTATTCTTCATCACACAGGGTATAAAACTGTGATTACATGTTTAATATGTAATATTAAGTAAGAGTTACTATTTTCTGAAATAAAATTCAATCACCGTTGACTCTTAGGCCCAGTTTTTTTAAGGATAAGCTTAGTTGTTAACTCGCGTGGTTTAAGTTAAGTTCCCCCACCTAGATCCCGAAACTAGCGCCGCATAATAGCGTTGATCAGAATAATATTAATATATATTATATTAATATATTATTATATTTTATTATTATCATATATATTATTATATGATCTGAATAATAATTTATTATATATTATCATATATATTATTTATCATAACCTCAAATATTTCAATTCAAAATATTTTATGCAGTGATATCAAGTTATTAACAGCGGTTAGGGGAAGGTACTCGAAGTGGGGTAACTTAACTTAAACCACGCGAGTTAACTAACTAGGCTTATCGTTAAAAAAACTGGGCCTTAGACTGTTTCATTGTTTTTAGTCCACAATTTTCTCGAGGTTGCAAACTAAGTTCTACAATGCTCCCGGATCCAAATAATCCAGATGGAGTATAACATATATCCAAATAAGAAAAAACTTCTACCCTAATTTTTGCAAGTTGGTTTCTGTTATTAACCCGACTTCAAAAAGGAGGATGGTTCTCAATTCGTCTGTAATTTTTTTTTTATGTGTGTCACCTCAGAACTCCGTCATTTATGAACCGATTTTGAATTTTTTTTTTGTTTTAAAGGGTTTATTTTCCCATTGGTCCCATTGTCACCAAATCGCATTCTGATGAGAGGATCCCCGGGAAATCGAAGAAAACCCTCATTTTATATGTGATAACCGATTTCTGCGAATTTTTTTTTTTTTTGAAAGGGTATACTCATTCATAATGGGAAAATAAGAAAATTTTTTTAAAAACCGACTTCAAAAAATTTTTTACAAAAAAAAACCGACCCCAAAAAAAAAATTTTTACAAAAAAAAAACAAAATGCATGTAAAAAAAACTGAAAATCTGTTATGAAAAAATGCACTAAAAATTAAAAAAAAAACAACGGATAAAAAAAAATGAGTTATAAAGAAATGCACTAAAAGTTAGTAGGTCGTTTAGTTGGTCTACCCATATTTAGACAAATAAAATAAGTTATAGAACTTCAAAGTCACTAAAAAGTGAGAAATAAAACCTATTTTGACAAAATGGAAACCCGACTTCAAAAATCAAATATCCTGTAACAAAAAATGCACTAAAATGTAAAAAAAGAATTGCATATTCTTGTGCCAATTTTAGTTCACCTAAGCAAAAATTTTTAAATATAAATGTACAATTATTGTTATTTTTGGAGGCGGTGTCAGCATAGAGAAATTCACATAACTTTTGGACACCGCCTCCAAAAATAACAATAATTGTACATTTATATTTAAAAATTTTTGCTTAGGTGAACTAAAATTTTGTTATAGAATATTTGATTTTTGAAGTCGGGATTCCATTTGGTCAAAATAGGTTTTTTACTAATTACTATATATATTACTACACTGACCAAGAAATTTTTAAATAGGCATATAATATTCCTTATATTTTTTGGCAATATTTATTTCCTATTTCTTTTGTTCTTGCGCCACATAATGTAATGTGCGAACAGTAGTTGCCTACGCAATAGGTAATTCCTGAAAAAATTTAACATTGTGCAATACTTCGAATATCTATATATAAATACACAAAAACAATGTATATTGTATTGTAGTTCAAATTATTCTTTGAACGGTTCAGTTAATTATTGTTAATCGATACGTTTTATTTATAATTAGTTATTGTGTTAGCCATTCATTTGATGATTGATATCATAACCACAATTCTAAGGTAAGGAAATGTTTTAATAATTTTATTTTTTCCCTTAATTAAGTATAAGTAAACTTAAAATATTTTAAAATAAGCCTAAGGGATTATTTTAACTTTTTTTAAGTAGATTTTAAATTAAAATAATATGTGGTTTAAATTAGATATTATGTTTAGCCAGTATAGCTAACTAAAAATTTATGACTCATATTTATTTTTGTATAGTGCTCTATTGTTTATTTTCTGATCAATGCCAATCAATAAATAATACTATAATATAATATTATCCAATAAATAATTATCAAAAACTAATGATAATATCTGGTTTTCGGTTGTATTTGTTTCTATGTACCTACATAAAAGTGAAGTCAATGGAATTATAGGTACTGCGTTCAAAATCATCGATTTTGATATCTAATATAAAAAAATTGCTCTTTACCGTATATTTTAGAAATTAGAAATAGTATAACGAAGACAATTAATTGCATTAAATTAATTTTTTCTTTTATGATCCAACGTCTTGTTTCTGATTACTAATTATGTATTGCCTCATTGGCTCGACTTCTAGGACAGATTTGAACTTTAATAACAAAAGTAATGTTGGTAATCTAATTTTTACTTGATTGACCCCAAATTAATTTACTATACTAAACTTGTAAATTATGATTATTTTGATTAATTCAATTTTTTGTCAATTCAGGTTCTTGTATAGTAAAAGGATATGCAGAATTCGTTCCCAAGAAAAAGTCATATTCAAGGTAAATCGGGATAATTATTTAATTCAAAATGATTTCCGATTATCTAGAAGAGTTTAAAGTATGGGAACTTTGGGAGTTACCCGATGATGAAGAATTTTATAAATTTGATTTACCATCTGAATCATGGGAAGAAGATGAAGAAGATGAAGAAGAAGAAGTTGAAGTTGCAATAAAATTAAAAGTGGATGAATCAATTTTAAATGTATGGGAGATTTGGAACATGGCAACCGATCAAAATGAAAATGAATCACGTTCATATGCAATTGAAAAACTAAAAAATTGCGGAGAAAATTTACTTTTACGATATTTGTTTTTATCAAATGTGCCTAACATTTTTCCATATGGATTGAAGGAATTAGATCTCTCAGATAATAAATTAACACAAATACCAGATAATTTACCTGAAACACTTGAAATTTTAATTATGGATGATAATCTAGTGTGTTTTATTCCAGAAAAATTACCATCAAATTTACGGGAATTATTGATGCGTAGGAATAAACTTACCAGTATTACAGAAACATTACCTGATACGATAACATGTTTAAATTTTCACGATAACGCGATTACTGTATTACCCGATAAGTTTCCCAAAAGCTTAAAAAGATTAGATCTTACCAGCAATCAATTAACATGCCTACCAGAAAATTTACCTGAATCCCTAGAAGAATTAGACATAGGAACAAATCAACTTTCGAAATTACCAAATAATTTACCGAAATCATTACGTTCAATAATCGCAGACAATAATGCATTAACACTTTTGCCTGAAACATTACCAGAAATGTTAAGTGTGATTAATATTCGATGTAACCAATTAGTCAGCTTACCAGAACGATTTCCCAAATCATTAGAAAAATTGTATATGTCGAGTAATCAACTAACCAATCCAAAATTTGATTCTGAGTACATCATTGAATTAGACATTGACAATAATGGAATCGAAACAATACTGGAGGAATATTTTAATTTACCTAAATTACAAACATTGTTTCTTTCAGACAATAAATTAACAAGTTTGCCTAATAATTTACCCGAAACATTAGAATGTTTGTATGCATGTAACAATAATTTGTCCGAAATTACAACTAATTTACCCAAGTCATTAAGAAATTTAGATTTGGATAATAATAACATTACTACATTACCCGGAAATTTACCTCCTCAGTTGGAACGATTAAATTTAAATTATAATAAATTTACTGAATTTCCTCCGGAATTACCTCGATCGTTGGATTCATTAGGTTTATCAAATAATCTAATCACTGAAGTATCATACATTGATCATATTTCGAATGTTACAATTTATCTTGAAGAAAATCCACTTACCGAGATCAGTTTGGAATATTTACGTGAAATAATTCGTACCACAAGTCGTCATAATATTTGGTTTGATGGTAGTTACGAGTATTATGTAAATTTTGTTGAAACACAACCATTAATTGAAGAAATTACAAATTGGTTAGATACCGAATTGATTCATCCATATTGGAATACTATTTCCGAAGAGATAATCACTCGACCATTTTCGCGTTTATTGTCTCGAATACGACAAACACCAAATTTTGAAGTCGCACAATTTAAGGAAGATATGTCAAAATGGCTGTGCTCATTAGGAGAAGAAAATATTTCCAAGCAAAAACTACGTGAAAAAGTATTTATAGTGGCGGCAGAAGCGAATGAGTCATGTGATCATCGTGTTGGATGGTCATTGAATCAAATGAAGATTCTAAGTATTTCCCAAGATGTAGAGTCGGGTAAATATGATAATAAAATCGAAGAATTAATAAAATTAGCACGTGGTATGTACCGATTAAATGTCTTGGATCAAATTTCAAGGCAAACAGTGCGGAAATTAGAAAATAATTGTGATGAAATTGAAATATATTTGGAATATCAAATTCGTTTACGTGAAGTATTTGATTTACCAATTGGTACATCAAAAATGAATGAGCATTATTCATTTGTTTTATCCGATGAAGATATTGAAAATGCTGTTAAAGAAATCATCGATAAAGAACGAATTGAATTTATTAATTATTTACTAATTGATTGGCAACCATGGAAAGAGATACTTAAACGATGGAATTATGATCAATTTATAAAATGTGAAAATGATATTAGAAATGAAGAATTATATAAAGAAGCATTAGATAAACGAAAAAAGGAATTTTTATTAGAAACAAATATGTTGGATGAACTACCGTTAGATGTGGAAATCCAACTTGGTTCACAAGTTCAACGCCAAATTGAAAAAGATATTTGGTTCAAATTGACGAATGAATACTTAAAAAGTACACATATAGAAAGTATAGAAAGACTGTGATTTGATTTTCATTAAAAATGCAACAGAGCTGTGATAATTTATAATAGACTTAATTAAATTTTAATAAATTGTTGTAATTAAAATAAATAATAATTACAAAATTTTTGTTGATATTCAAATAATATAATTTATTTATACAAAAGTAATGTATGTTTATTTTTTGTATTCCTAAGTTTTTACCTAAAATAAGCATTACAAATCACTGCTACAAGATATGTTCAACATCGTCAAACTTTGGACACATTTATCATAATGTGCGTCACATCGTGTGGCTGTTCTATTAAGGATATGTGACAAACGATGTTGACAGACATAAGTTATTGGGTCACGCTATACCTTAGGCAAAGAGAGTAATAGCCCATTAGTTTAATTACTTGCGTCTTGCTTGGAAACAACGAATTCGGAGAATGTTCTCAAGATAGTTCTGAATTATTCATTCTACTGTATTATTCTAGAGAGTAGAGATTATTTGCAAATAGTACATAAAGTGAGCAGATAACAAGGCTTGAACTCATTTTTTTACTAGCTTAATTATTATGCACAACACTCGTCTTGCGCACGCGAGCGTATAATGTTGAAGGCAGTTATTTAAAAATTTACTTTAATAATTATGACTATATACATATTATTCAGTATAGTATTTTTAAACAATTAAATCATGATAAAGCTTAACACTTCCAGATAGGTTGAAGATCGATTGAAGTACCATTCACCCGTGAGTACTTTTTAAAAGGTGTTCAGTATATTTATATACCCTTATTCAGCATCTTTTAACATTTATATTTTCTGTATTTATTTTTAGCGAATTTCCTAAAAAGGAAATGCAGCTATTGTTTTTGTACCGATTGTTGTATACGTAAATCTGTTGTTGGTATGACCACTGATATCTTTTAAGGAGTTGAATTAACTCACCAAAGTTCGTAGCCGAGATGTCGAGATTACACGTAGGTAAGAATGTCCACGGTCTTCGAGCTCCAACAAATACGTTATACACTTAACTAAATACACTCACTTTATATTAACTATGCGTCTATATCGCGTATCGATACTCTTAGATATTTTAGGAATTCACTTTGTAGGAAGTTTATATATTATATTTCACTATGGCTCTTTACTAAAGCGCAACACAGTTTAGAATGAATTGAACCATGTTTATCTTATTAGGAGGCAGACCGAATTATATAACTTCTTGTTATTGTATATCTAAGTAATTTTTAAACTATAAAACAGCAGGCAACTTGTAATACCTATTTTAACAAGGAGTTGCCTAAGGAAACGTATGACCAAAGGTCCATACACAACATCGATGAAGGAATTTCGTAAAAATTTCTTCAAATGTCCATCGATCCTAGCTACTGGATGTTAAAAATGACCATCGTTAAAATTTTTATATATGTATACGGGCAGATCCATTATTTTTGGCCTAAAAAAGAAAGGCTGTCGATGTTTTATCGAAAGTAGGTCAGAAGAGAAGGTAACCCCTAAAAATTTGAGCTCGATATGCCCAAAACCAGCAGCTGGAAAATTTTTTGAAATTTAAAAAGTCGATTTTTCAGTCATTTTCAAAAATTTATATTTCATCTTCTATATGACTTAGAGATTCCAACCAAACGGCATTCTTCTCGGTTGACTTTATATGTTCAAGAAAAAAATAGTCAGTTTAAACTCATGTCCAGCTAAGCTGGGAGCTATTAAATTTTTGAAAACCCAATTGGTTCCGAGCTATTCATTTTTGAAAGTGCCAAATTTTCGATGTAATATGACATTTTTTGTGCTTGATTTTAAGTTTCGATAATTTTACGCAATTAACTAATACTTACTCGAAATTCGATTGTTTATCGATATTTTGTTGAAAATGTTTTTTATTTTGAAAGGTTTTTTGTATAATTGTTTCTGAAGAACTTGGCGTTACTAAATTATTTGATAACACTCCGGCGATCAACTTGGCTTGCAGAACTACTGCATCAAAATCTCTCCAATTCGATTGAAAAGTAGGGGGCAAAACGAGCCAGCTAAAAAAAACTAAGGAAAATATAAATAACTATTCCATTTTACTTTGTTTTCTCGTTTTAGATTTTAATTATTTAATTTTTTCTATATTTATTCAAATTACATATTTAAAAAAAGTTTTTAAAGTATTTAATGGATTCGCTGTAAATACATCATAGCATACAGACCGTTGATTGTTGTACGCGTATTATTAAAAACAAATTTTATATTAAATAGTAAACAAAACAAAAAACAACAAGTTATATAATATAAACTGTGTATACCTGTATATACCTTAATGAAAAGGGGGTTTAGAGAGGGGGGGAAACACAAAAATTGACATATCTCCCTTAATATTTGAAAAATCGAAAAATTTATAAGAAGTAAAGTTGTAGGTTCTAAGTTTTACTGTAATTTTGATTCTTATCATTTTTCTGTTACACTAATATTTACAGAAATATTGGCGGTTTAATATTGAAAATTAAATTCCTTAATATCTCTGTACACATTAGAGTTTGAGCAAAAATAATTTTCTACAACTTTATTTCTTATACTTTTTTCGATTGCTCTAATATTAAGAGAGATATTTTATATTTTGTGTTTTCTTCTGTCTGTATATTCCCCCCTCCATTCCCCTCGACGTATGTCATTTATTAATAAAATTGGACTTGCAAATACTGAAATCATATACATTTCATTTTGATCAGACTAAAATTGGGACCGCTAGAGAGTCATTTATGTATTCTAAGAAAATTCACTAAGTTGAAGCAGCTCCTGCGTAACGAATTTTTTTTTATTAATAAAATTGGCCTTGCAAATACTAAAATCATATACATTTCAGTTTGATCATACTAAAACTGTGACCGCTAGAAAGTGATTTATGTATTTAAAGGAAATTCGCTAAGTTGAAGCAGCCCCTGTGAATTTTTTTTTCTAAATTCGCGGGTGCGAAAATGGCCCGCGTGTTTCGGATGACAAAAATTTTTATTATTTAAATAGGGTATAAATTTTAAAAGAACCACACTTTTACCCGGTTGCCTCGTCAAAAAATATGACGTTTTGCCCCCTCCATATCTCCGCCTACGTCCATTTGGGTTCCATTCGGACGGTACGGGGGGGTTTAGTATCACTTCAAGACCCTGATTACCACTCGCCATCCGGTTGCCTCTCCGATCCATCTGGTACGTGCTATTGGTTTAACTATGTCTTGTCTTCCATATAGTTACAAAAAAGTTAAGATATTCATAGTAATTTTTTTGCTCCACTTACAAGTCACTAAAAGTAGCAGAGCTAGCGAACCCTCTGACTACAAAGCTAGAAAATTATTAAATGATGTTTTATTATCGGTCAATTAGGAAAGTACCGTTGTGGTAGGCATATCACGGTTGTGTCATCATCCCTTAAATTTTTAAATTACATAAAAATTAAAAACAAAATCTATTCTCACAAGGCTAAAATTTTAATATGTTGTAATTAAGTAATTTACATATATTTGTGTAAAAAAAATTGCCAACCTATTTTGAGGGTTGCAGCTATGTGTCAAACGATAGCAAAGTTGCCATCATAATCACTCTAAACAATTGTTGTCATAGTTGTTAACCTCACTTTTAGGGGTCTTTCTCACCGAAGACGCAAGATGCATGCATCCTGTAAATTAATATTGCATGTTTACATACATTTATTTTGAATATTTATTTTCTCTCTTGTATATTTGCTCTCTTTTTCCCGAGAAAAACACTTGAAACCAATAAACACGTAAGAAGCGAAACCACAACTGAAATAAAATCCAGGATGCATGCATCTTCGGTGTGAAACACCCCTTAAGGTAAGTGTCCATCTGAGACAAAACAGTCTCAAGAGTAGTCTCGAGACTCGACTCACAAATGGATAGGGGGCTGAGAGCAGTATCGGAGATAAGTCCGAACAGATCTCCGAGAGAGCACCGATCACAGGTGGACATGCCTATTAATGCTCTCGAGATTCAGTCTCCAGTCTTCCGATCGTGTTGGAAGAGTTTGCGAAGTCTCGGAGACTTTACTATTGTTCCCCACTACTATATTTTATCTATGGTTCATATTCATAGAGAAATACAGTTTGTTTATGTCATAATATTTATACCCAGTATATTTGTAAATATACAAGGTATATTAAGTTTAGTCCCGACTTTTTAACGCTTGAAAATATTAATCCTTGACAAAAATGCTTCACAAAGGTATTTATAAAATGGCCTAATTCGTCATTTTCGCATGTCCGCCCATATATTTAATACTTAAATATATGTGTCCGCCTGTCTGTGAACAGGGTAACTCAAGAACGAAAAGAGATAACGAGCTGAAAATTTTGTGTGTTCGTTAATGGACAAAATTGGAACGTATTTCCTCCCTTTATATCTTTGAAACCGTAAGAGGTAGAAAAAAAAATTTGTTAACAAAAATCTTTTTCTTTTTAAAATAAACAACTTTTGTTTGAAAATTTTGTTCATAAACTTAATAATTTTCTCATAATTTATACTCAAAGTTCCTCGGAAAGCCAAAAATGTGCCCATTTTTAGGTCATGAGATATTTTTTTAATCCGACTTCAAAAAGGAGGATGGTTCTCAATTCGTCTGTATTTTTTTTTTTTTTTAAATTGTGACACAACAAACTTTTACAAATAATTCATATTTTATAAACATTGAATAGGTAGAAATATTAACAATTCAAACATTGATATACAACTCAGTATATACTGGGTATTCAAACAATTAACTCAGTTAGTTGTTACATTACTTGTTATTATTATTATTAACTTGTCACAGTTGTGAGTAGACTCTCAGGTGGAAACGAAATATCCTTGTCTCGAGACTGCAATGATTATCGAGTCTCAGAGAGTTGTCTCGAGAGCAAATTATTCTCAAATGGACAATACCCTGAGACTGGTCTCGAGACTTTCTCTCGTAATTTTGTCTCAGGTGTACACTTAGCTTTAGTGACACTAGAAAATAAATAAGTGTATTGTTGGACTGTTGACAGAATCGGAATGCAATGTTTTTACCGGTTCAAAGATTTGAAAGAGGAAGATATTTTGCTCTTAAAGTGTATGTTATCCGAATATCAATTTAACATCAATTGCGTAAAATTATCGAAACTTAAAATAAACCACAAAAACTGTCATGTTAGATCGAAAATTTGACATTTTCAAAAATTCGCAGCTCGGAAACCAGTTCTATTCCAAATTTGAAATTTTAGGGTTGTTTAGGGATATAATGAAGCATAATCTCTGAAAGTTTCAAAGGAATTCGAATTGATAGAAAAAAGTTCTAGCTATCCAAAAACAGCGTTTTTAGAGAATTTCCTGAAAGGAAATAGAGCTATTGGTCCCGTACCGAAGTCAAAATTTCGCAAAAATTTCTTCAAATGTCCATCGATCCTACCTAGTAGATGTCAGAAATCACCATCTGAAAAATTTATATATATATATCTATGGACATATATATATATATATATATATATATATACATTTATATATATATATATATATATGTGTCTGTCATCACTCTAGCGGTCACAGTTTTCATTTTATCGGGATGAGATTTGGTATTTGAGGCGCTTTTGATATTCAAAAGGTCAAGTTCGTTAATGGGTAAAATCGGACCAGGGGAAAGGGGGGTTTAGAGGGAGGGGGAAACATAAAATTTGAGATATCTCCCTTAAAATTTGAAAAATCGAAAAATTTATAAGAAGTAAAGTTGTAGGTACTAAGTTTTACTGTAATTTTGTTTCTTATCATTTTTTCTGTAACAATAATATTTACAGAAATATTGACGGTTTAATATTGAAAATTAAATTCCTTAATATCTCTGTACACATTAGAGTTTGAGCAAAAATGATAAGGTGATGAATTGTAGCAAATTTGATTTTATACAACTTTATGCCTTACGCATTTTTCGATTGTTCTAATATTAAGAGAGATATTTTATATTTTGTGTTTTCTTCTTTTTTTATACCTCCCCCCATTCGCCTCGACGTATGTCATTTATTGAGAAAATTGGACTTGCAAATGCTAAAATCATATATGACATTTCATTTTGATCAGACTAAAATTGTGATCACTAGAGAGTGATTTATTCTAAGGAAATTCGCTAAGTTGAAGCAGCTCCTGCGTAACGAATTTTTTTTTTTTAAATCAGTGAAATGGAATTGATCAAGCTAAAAAAAGGGAAGATATCATCAGAATATACCTTAACAAAAAATATAAGCCATTGATTATACTTCGATTTCCAAAAGTGTAGATTTGAGATACAAATACTTTGCTACTTCCTTTAATAAAGGGTATCTGTTTAGCGAACATTTAAAAAAAATGATTTAACTAAGGCTTGCCGGTATTTAATCGATGGGAAATTGTTTGTGAATTCCAATATAGCCAGTGAAAAAAATTCTTAAAAATCGGATACTTTTACGGCCGTTACACTGTTACCCCCCTTAATAATGGGTATCCGTTTAGCCAACATTAAAATAAGAAGGCTTTAACTTAGGCTTGCGGTTATTCAATGGATGGGAAATTGTTTGTGAATTCCAAATGTATTCATAAAAGCGTTTGTGACTCCCTATTTTTCGAGAAAACTTGAAAATTCGAGTTAATTTTTTGCAACAGTAGGTTTGTTTTGCAATCATTAGATGACACTGGTGATTGCTTTTAACGCCATCTAGTGTTATAATAAATAGGTATGTAGTAAAATAGGCATCAATCAGTTGATTCAAACGTTTTTTTTTGTCAATCCAGCTTTTTTTAAATAATTTTTAAATAAATAACAAAAAAAATTTGATTCGCATTAAAAATTCCCAGCATATGTAATTTTTATTTCATAACTACTTATGATAACACTAGAGGGCATTGGAATGCCTATCATCAGCGCCTTTCAATGACCGCAAAAAATGAATCCAATTTTTAATTTCTCTGGAAAAATAAGCAGTCACAAACATTTTTATGAATATATTTACAATTCACAAATGATTTCCTATCGATTGAATACCCACAAACTAATGTTAAAGTTAATTTTTTTTAAATGTTGGCTAAACGGATAATTTACCTATCCTTTGTTAACAATTTAATTTACTCAGTAATTAATGAATCAAAAATAAAATTGAAAGTGTCACAAACAGTCACAAATGATATGAAAAAAATACAAAAAACCCAAGTTAGCCAAATTTGTGTTGGCTATGTATACCAATATTATTGAGACGAGACATCTATGGTGAAACATTCAAAAGAATATTTATAACAAAATGCGTCACGAATAATAATATACTTGAGCATTTGAAAATTGAATTGTGATTTTAATTGTTATCTATATATTGATAAAACTATTACGTTTATATTATAAAAATAGGTATAATTTCTAAATTATTAAAATGAAACTAAATATTAATATAGTCATAAGAGGTCATAAATTAATATAGTCAGAAAATAGAAATAGTCATAAATATTAATATAGTCATTAATACGACTTGAAGATTTGAAAATGATTGTTTTAAACCGTGAAACATTTATAACATTATTAAAGGTAAATATTAAAAAAATAAACATTCTAAAATCAATTTAATCTGTATTTATAATTGTTAAATATTTTAAATTTCTCTTCTATTACAGGAGAATTATTCAAATTATTATAAAACATTAATATCACATAATAATATTGTGTTATGTATACCAGCAATTGAAATTTCACAAATCACAAAACACTTCATTGGTATGTGGAAACTATTTATTGATTACCATAAACATAGTAAATTTTATTCATTAATTATTTGTACGTTTTAATTTTATGTTTAGAATCACATATATTAGAAATATGCGAGCAAAATAACAGGTAAGTTGTTCCCCTATTTTCTATCTAGTATACATATCGTAATTTATGGTCTAAGATCCGGCATTAGTGAAAACCTTCCCTCATCTGTTAATTGATTGAAATATTATTGAAAACGCTTATTGCAATATAAACAATTTGGCAATGTAATGTCTGCCAGGGTAGTTCTGCTGCAATTAACATTAATTAATTAATTAAAAATTGATTTTTTTATGATTAAATCCCTCACGTGCTAATTGAATTTTGCTTGCTAAATAACATAGTATACGATACGACAAATCTTGTAATAGCAGGCAGCGCTGCTTATTACTGCTACGGTTACCTGCAGCCAGGTGTTCAAACTTAAAGTAAACTTAGGTTACTTCCCTCATATGTTAATTGAAAATTTTTTAGCTAATTTAAAAGTTCAGAATAATTAGAATACATCCATAACTGGCAGCCGTCTTAAAATCCATTACAATCAAGTGCAGCCTATATAAGAAAAATTAAAAAAAATAGAAATTATAAAAAAATACCTTGTAGAGAGAGAGAGACTATTGCATTATTCCACGAAACAAACAAGGAAAGTATATGATCATGCGAATGTAAATCATGAATGTGAATTATGTATTCCGTTTATCTAGAACTCTACACAATCCACTATTAGTCATAGATAAAATATAGTAGTGGGTACTATTTGTATAAATACACTTAGAAATGGAGTAGGCTTTACAAATGCATGAATCATATACTTTCCTTGTTTGTTTCGTGGAATAATGCAATAGTCTCTCTCTCTCTACAAAGTATTTTTTTTATAATTTCTATTTTTTATAATTTTTCTTATATAGGCTGCACTTGATTGTAATGGATTTTAAGACGGCTGCCAGTTATGGATGTATTCTAATTATTCTGAACTTTTAAATTAGCTAAAAAATTTTCAATTAACATATGAGGGAAGTAACCTAAGTTTACTTCAAGTTTGAACACCTGGCTGCAGGTAACCGTAGCAGTAATAAGCAGCGCTGCCTGCTATTACAAGATTTGTCGTATCGTATACTATGTTATTTAGCAAGCAAAATTCAATTAACACGTGAGGGATTTAATCATAAAAAAATCAATTTTTAATTAATTAATTAATGTTAATTGCAGCAGAACTACCCTGGCAGACATTACATTGCCAAATTGTTTATATTGCAATAAGCGTTTTCAATAATATTTCAATCAATTAACAGATGAGGGAAGGTTTTCACTGTCGGATCTTAGACCATTATAGTATATTTTATCATAACATTAATAAACATATTCTAGAGATATTTAATCTATGATTTTGTATGAGCAACGGTTCGAAAATTAATGAATTCTAACGAACACTTTTGCAAGGGAAGTTGTGGGAGTCCGGGATCTATCTAGGAGAGGGGGTTAATTTTTTTACCCATAAACCAAAGATAATTTTATTGTTAAATAGTGCAATTAATTAGCATTTAATAAGCATTTTACATTAAATACACTAGGTATAATTCAATAATTTTTCAAGCATCACTCTACTATAGGTATATCTAAGACATAAAGCATTTAATTGTCAATTGATGTGGTTTTTTGCATTATGTCAAGGACGCTAAGCCAAGGCCATCCCGGGGGGGGGGGGGGGTTGGAGCACCCTTTCGAGCAGAGCCAGGTAGCATTTAATTATCTTATTCATTTTACATTAAATACACTAGAGTTCATGAATTTTTGAACCGATGGACGGCTTGGTTTATCTTAGTGCATTTAATTAGCATTTAATAATCCTTTCACATTAAATACACTAGGTATAATTCATAATACTTTTTTAAGCGTAACTCTACTAGGTTTATTTTAAGGTAGCAGAATATGTGTTTTTTCACTAAGACGGCCTAAGACATACAGTATTTAATTGTCAATTAGTGCATTTTATTATCTGAATCGCTTTACCGATAGCCGCGCTTGTTAAGGCGCTCTACTTGGGTCTGGGAGGTTATGGGTTCGAATCCCGACATCGGAAGTTTGTCAATTATTAAAAAGAAAAAGAAAAAAAGGGGCAGTTAATTGTTTAGTCAATATTATATGTTTAGTCAATTGTTCAGTTAATTGTTTAGTTGGCATATGGACAAGAACGAAGTAATCGGGTATGCTTGGGAAGGTTTTCTGCAGTTTCCTTCACGAATTCCAGATGAATATCGGCATAATTCCTATCAAAGTCGGCTGCAGCCACTCAACCTACCAATTCCTAGTCTACACAGAAAATTCTTTGTCCTCCACTCACATCCTATAGATTCCCAATTTTTAAAGAAAAAAAAAGAATACGAAAAAAATCGGGAATCTATAGCATAGAGTGTGCCCATTCGTGCCCATCGCGTGCCCAAACATACATTGGCCAAAGCCGTAGACAAATGGAAACAAGATTCAAAGAACATATGCCTCATATCAAATACGGCATGTTAGCAAAATCCTGTGTAGCTGCATATATTATAGAGAATGACCATAAAATCGACAAATCCAATTTAAATCGTGTTACGGCAGTACAAAATCCCTCAGAGCTGGAAATTCAAATGAAATATTATAAATTTAGACAATTGGACCGGTTCCAAATTCAGGTTTAATCAAAATTTTACGGTAAAATTAATCGTCAATATGTCCGTCTCTCTCTTTCTGAAGATGTCGAAATATAAAAACCTGCTACTGCGCAACGCATAATATTTAGAAATTATATCAATGGTTTTTTATATAAGATTTTTCCATTTAAGAAACGATGTAAAATGTTTATAGATTTCGATGTATTTATTTAATAAAATGATGTATTATAGGTAAAGCTTAGGCTAGGTACTATAAATTCTATAGGTATTATAAAGACGTATTGTATTGTAACTTCGTAAACTGACGATATTAATAAATAATTTTCAATTCAATTCAACGCATAACTCAGCACCAATCAGGTACAATCTTAAAATAGTATCAAAGGTCGGCCAAACATATATAAGCTGGGTAAAACCAAGCAACATCGTGAAACTGTCACCAAATTAGTAACGAGTAACATATCCTGGGACAATATAAGAGTAATTTTAATAAGAGTAAGGTTAACAAGAATAAACTTGAATGTAAGAAATTTTAACAAGAGTAATTTCAATAAAATTTATTATATTTTAATTTATTTTTTCTATTTCTAATTGTCAAAGAGTAAATTACGACTAGCTAATTTATACTGATGATGACTAAATTGTAGTCGAAATACGTATTTATAATACAAAAAAAACTGATCTAGGTAAAGGGGCGAATTTGAAATTTTATTAATAATATTAAATGAATAGGTATATGAAATTCGTTGCTTATACGAGTACACAGAAGCATGTACTTTAGAATTGTATCGAACAAAAATATAATTATTGCATTATGTTTCCCCCTTCTAGCTATTTGCAACTTTTGTTTGAAACATTTTCATTTATCAATAATAGACGCGACCGGTTTATGGCTCTATGGCCATAAAATTCTCATTCGATAACAATTTTAAATTTGATTAAGTATCAACCCCTTTTATGATCCTGATAATCAAAATTCTGGACGCCATTTCACTCACGACAAAAGGACTATGATTGTACGTCAATTCAATATACATGGAAACAAAAAGAATTTAAATAGACTAAAACGAATTTTATTCACCAAATTAATTTTCTTTACATTGCCTATTTTTAAATTTTGAACCCCGATTTTTAACCGAAAAACAAATTTCCGAGCTTGATGACCATTGAAACGTTTGTTTTCTTGTCCTTATAATGTATCAATTTATCGGGGTTAGATTCGAATCCACTGAAAATGTTTTCCCAGTAGGTTTGTGTGAGGTCCTTTAAAAAAATCGATAAAATTATATTTATCGAATTTTATTCCTTCCGAAAATCCAGCTATTGTGGTTTTATACCGATACGATTTCACAAAAATTTCTCCAAATATTCATCGATCCTATACCTAATAGTAGTCTAAAATAACCATCATTAATGAATATTTAATCAATTTACACTTTTCAGATATATATCGTATAATGGTCAAATTTTTAATAAAATCGAAAACTGCTTTGTAAACAAATTAGATGATGAACAAATTCGTAATGCAGAAATTTTATCATCGTATTTGTTTTGTGATGGACATAATAGTTTCAATATTTGTATTCTAAATAATTCATTAGTCACAACCATACCAGAATTTAAAATAAAAGATATCGAAAAAATTAAAATTCATCAACTGAAAGAGTAAGTTTTTTTTTTCATATCTATACGCAGGGGTGGGCAAACTTAATACTGGTATGATCGACATTAATTTTTCTTATTTATGCGCGATCGACTTGGATTAATCGAAAAATGGATTAAATTAAAAAAAAATTAATTAAGGTCTCTATTGATAATAATATATTAAATACATTGTATTTACTATTTTGTGCAAATTACTTTATTGATAAATATTTTGCATTAATTTTTTGATGTAGATACGTGACATTCCATTTCATCAACAAGTCTTATAAAGTTAGGTTTGTATGGTCTAAGATCCGGCATTAGAAAACCTTCCCTCATCTGTTAATTGATTGAAATATTATTGAAAACGCTTATTGCAATATAAACAATTTGGCAATGTAATGTCTGCCAGGGTAGTTCTGCTGCAATTAACATTAAATAATTAATTAAAAATTGATTTTTTTATAATTAAATCCCTCACGTGTTAATTGAATTTTGCTTGTTAAATAACATAGTATACGATACGACAAATCTTGTAATAGCAGGCAGCGCTGCTTATTACTGCTACGGTTACCTGCAGCCAGGTGTTCAAACTTAAAGTAAACTTAGCTTACTTCCCTCATATGTTAATTGAAAAATATTTAGTTAATTTAAAAGTTTAGAATAATTTGAATACATCCATAACTGGCAGCCATCTTAAAATCCATTAAAATCAATTGCAGCCTATATAAGAAAAATTTAAAAAAATAGAAATTAAAAAAAAAACCTTGTAGAGAGAGAGAGAGAGACTATTGCATTATTTAACGTAACAAACAAGGAAAGTATATGATCATGCGAATGTAGAGTATATTCCGTTTATCATGAACTCTGCACTCTCTATACACAATACCACTATTAGTATAAATACACTTATAAATGGAGTAGGCTCTACAAATGCATGAATCATATACTTTCCTTGTTTGTTACGTGGAATAATGCAATAGTCTCTCTCTCTCTACAAGGTACTTCTTTTAATTTCTATTTTTTTAAATTTTTCTTATATAGGCTGCAATTGATTTTAATGGATTTTAAGATGGCTGCCAGTTATGGATGAATTCTAATAATTCTAAACTTTTAAATTAGCTAAATATTTTTCAATTAACATATGAGGGAAGTAAGCTAAGTTTACTTTAATTTTGAATACCTGCACTGCTTGCTATTACAAGATTTGTCGTATCGTATACTATGTTATTTAACAAGCAAAATTCAATTAACACGTGAGGGATTTAATCATAAAAAAATCAATTTTTAATTAATTAATTAATGTTAATTGCAGCAGAACTACCCTGGCAGACATTACATGGCCAAATTGTTTATATTGCAATAAGCGTTTTCAATAATATTTCAATCAATTAACAGATGAGGGAAGGTGTTCACTAATGCCGGATCTTAGACCATAATGCACAATCGAATAGATTCCATTAAGTGGTCATCAGTCAGAGAACTCCTAAATTTCGATTTGATGTTTTTCATTTGAGAAAGCGCTGCTTCACATAGATAAGTGGAACAAAAAATGCAAATATCCTCATTGCCACCGTTCTCAATAATCGATATAGTTCTTCTGGTAATAAATTCCAAAAATAATTTTCATTTGCACGTGCTTTCAGAATTATATCTGAATGTATTGTTAAAATTTCTAACTCTAGATCCGATGAATTCAATTGAAAAGTATGAGCTAGATTTGATGAAATATCCTCGTTATCGAATTCTCTAAAATTTGAAAATCGGTTGACGTTTATTGAGATTTGCAAATCGTCTCTCAAATTCTTGATACAAATTTTTCCAGTTCAGAACAAAACATTTCAATATTACTGTCACCAGTAAGTTTACTGTGTTTTTCTACATATGGAAAATATTTAAAATATTGCCTTTTTAATTGTGAAGCAAAAAGTTTTAATTTTGCTCTTAAAGCATTTACCGAACTGAACCACTCAATAATATTTTTTCCATTTCCTTGTAATTGTAAGTTAAACGAGTTGTAATGGCCCATAAAATCCATAAGAAATGCTAATTTTTATACTCATACTGGATCTTCCAATTGTCTTTCTCTCAATGCGTTATAAAATGCAATAATTTCAGGCAAAAGATTTAGAAATCTTTCCAAAAAGCTTCCTCGGTTGTCTGCGATCGACCGTTTGCCCACCCCTGATCTATAGCGACCTGTGGACGTGTTTAACGTTTTCTTGCTCTTGTTCACTGTTCCATATAGTTCTTCCTGCTTTAGTGACACTAGCATTGATGATATGAAAAACTTTGATGAAGTTTGATGTTTTTACCTCTTATGTTCACTATTCAAGTATGAAAAATAATTTTCCTATTTTTCGTTAAAATTCTTGGTGGAAATACTTGACCACATATTTCACATAGCTTAAAGTGCGCCAAACATTGTATGACAATTATTTATACACATAGAATTAAACTGGCCCACCCACATCGTTTATATTAGTTATTAACTATATCTATTAACTGAGCTTATCTTGTTTGAGGTAATAACAAAATAATATAATATTGCTCAGGCGCGGATCCAGCCCTCAAAAAAGGTTTGGTCACAGCCACTCGAAAATCGACCAGTTGCGAGTCGGAGTATGAACTCACTTATGATCGATATAGTGCATTCCTACTTCCTACAAAGCAGATGTTTACAAAATATGTGACGCCCTGTCCAAGATTTTGTACAGTGTATAGTTCCATGTGGGCAAAGCCGTGGGGCGAACACTAGTAAATTAATAAGCCTGTAAAATGTTAGTTTGTTCGTTCACGAAAATTACTTAAGTACATGTGTGTTTATTTGCACATCACAGTAACACATTTAGAGTCTAAACTACTGAACCAATTTTAATGAAATTTTTACTAGTTCAAAGGATATCGAATTAAATTAAACGCTAGTATACATTTTACATTAAATAATTTTATTTAGGTGCTTACTTAAATCACAAATTCAAGCTTACGTTTCTTTTTCGCGAAAACGTTGATAATTTCATCGATATCCAGGTTAAAATCTTTGTGTATATTTAGGAGAGCTAGCTCGGATAATCTTTCGTGTGCCATTGTATATGTGCATACAACACACGCTTAAGCCCATTACACAATGAAAAAAATAAGGAATAAAATATAAGATATAAGAATAAGATATAAGATATAGCACAGCGACCAAAACACAATAGGCGATAAGATATAATATTCAACCAATCACAGCGGTGAATGCCAGCTGCTGGTGTGTGCACAAATGTCAAAAACATAAGTCGGAGAGTCGACTGCGCATAGAATTCAACGCATAACATTGTGATTGGCTGGGAATAAGAAATAAGGAATAGATATTCAACGCGATGGAAATTCTGTTGCTATATCTTATTTCTTATTTTTGAATTGTGAATTGATCAACGGTTCTGCCATCTGCTGGATTCCACTATTCCTCATATCTTATATTTTATTTCTTATATCTTATTCTTATTTTTTTCATTTTGTAATGGGCTTTACTTTTAAATTAGTAGACGACTATGTACTTTAAAATTAGTAGATGACTATGCGCACCCAGCGAATAGTCATCTCTTGTTTCCAATACAAGTTTTCGTGTGCCAAAAAGAAACAGATAATATGTTGCCAGATAGATAAATGGCATAACGTGTCAGCATATCTATGTAAATATCTATGATGACTAAGTACTTCGCCGCGTTCCGAATCATTGGATATAATATCATCAGCCTATCGACATCAATAGATCGTGATAGTGTGACGTCACAAGTTTATTAGGGTTGTGTGCAAGCTCATCGTGCCCACAACGGTGGATCCGCGCTTAATATTGCCTTTTATTAAATCGTTTGTTCTGCAACCTGATATTTTGAGAGATAACATATGGGAAAAGTGGCGACAACAAAATATTAACTCTACTCTAAGTCTCAACTCTAAGTCAATAAAAAATTATTTAATTACGAGTAATTTTAAATTATTAAACTTCAAATGCTTCCTTATTACATTAAAAATTATATTTACGACGGCGTGTGAGTAGGCACAGCCTAGCCTTAAATAAGATGGAACAAAACTAATTCTATTTTACATTTTTAGTGCCGATTTATTTTTAAAAAAATATAACAAAATTGGTGACAGATTTCTTCATGACACCGATACGTTCACCGTGAATCATTTAAATTCGGAGGGTGTAGTTACTGAAATTCAAAATATTATCAAAGAAAAGTGGTCATATTTATTACACTTACAGCATGACGAATTACAACAAAATGCATATTTTCAATGGTGTCTAACAATTTCACTTGAAAAGTAAGTTTTTATAAGAGCGTAACGTAAATGCGAACCTTATTATTTTTTTTCAGATCCTACATATCCAAGCAAACCGAAAATGTCAAATGTCTTTTTGCTTGGAAATATGCACATAGTAAACAGTGGCGGATAATCGCACAGGCATATCAGGCCCGTGCCTATAGTCTAAGCAGAGCGGGGCCCCCAGAATCGGTGGATGTCAAGCAATGATGGGTAGTGAAATCAAGTGTTAACAAAAAAAGGGTTATGTTTTTTTTTTTCAAGCTAACACTTTATACGCTATGATATTCAATTGAATTTATAATATTTTAGAATATCTTTTCAGATTGATTTTATATTAAATTTTCCTTTTTCATAGGTCATTAATTTATTTTAAGAAAAAATATATTATAATAATTTTTTTATAATAATTTAAATAATATTTTGAATTGTATATTAAATGTTAGCTTCCAAAAAATAACTATAAAATTATTATAAATGAATTAATGTTAGCGTCATTGATGGCAGCACATGTCAGGTAACAAGATAGCATGTTACCTAACAATAGATGGCAGCACATGTGTTATTCTGTTAGCAGCATCATAGCAGAATAATTCAAAATTAAACAACTTATAAGAGTAAACTTCATCGCGCATCGTAGCTGACACGCACAATTTTAATTTTGTAACTATTAATTTCTTAACGATGAGCAAAAAGAGGTTTTTATCTTAGAATTCCGTAATATTGCTATATTCGAAAACTCAGCGCTGTAGCTCTTTTCCTTCAAAAGTTACAAGGGGTCGATTTTGGCGCTAATATTTCCTGTAGTATATAGTCACTGTCATGTGCGCACGTCATACACCCTTAAACTCGACCTGACGCAATGCCGTGATATAGATCTTTTACATATTGCTTACTGTGCATATAGGATGATCCATTTAAATTTCCCCAGCTCCCTGGATAACTCTAAATCTAAGTATTTCATACGTAGTAGAATCAAATTAGCATTTTTCAGGCAGGTTGCTTGGAACCGCAATTTTTTTAAAAATCAATTCATCTTGACGTCCTGAATATGACCCTGAAATTTTACGGTCCGACTCGTGACTGAACAGTCAAAATTGAATTTGTTTATAACAACTCAAAAAAATTTTCCGACCAATATGATTTACTTCTTAAAGAAAACCAGTTTAAAATCTGTCGGTTTAGAAAATAATATATTTATAATTAAAATACAGTTTGATTAAATTTATCAAAAAGAGACACAAATATTTATGTATCTATATAGTGTTGCTATATGGTTATCTCATACATCCAATGCTTGAATGATTGGACAAGCATAAAAATATACAATTGGTAGAAGCATGTTAAATAGGTAATGCTTGTCCAATCATTCAAACATTGAATGTATGAGATAACCATATACATTATATAGATACAGAAATATTGTGTCTCTTTTTGATAAATTTAATGAAGCTGTATTTTAATTATAAATCTATTATTTTCTAATTAAAAACCGACAGATTTTAAACTGGTTTTCTTTAAGAAATAAACCATATTGGTCGGAAAATTTTTTGAGAGTATTGTTAGATAGGTAAGTGTTTAAGCTTTCGATTAAGCCTTATGAAACCTAAAAAATATTATTTTGTTGCGGTTCCGAGCAACCTGGGTGAAACAGTCTTTTTGAAGCTAGTTTGATTCTAATTAAGAGGCATATGTGGATGATACATGCTTTGAAATTTTATAGGGTTTTATGATGTATCTTTTATTTTTTAAATAAAAACACCTGTTGCTTTAACACTTTAAAAAAAAATCCATTTGTGTTTAGTTCGGAGAAAATAATGAAAAATTGATGCATAAAAAAATTTGTTTTCAGAACAAAATTGTTTTTTTTTTTGAAGATTGCAAATCTGCAAAAAATACAGGTTTAAATTAAAAAACAAAAGTTACACCTACAATACCTATAAAATTTCAAAACCCATATAGCGTCAATAACTGATACCCTATGAAATGCTTCAACTTTCATCTTAAAAAATTTGCACACGAGACTAACATCGAGATATTAGCCTGGAATAATTAAAATGGATCACACGTATATACAGAGTACGTAATTAATTAAAATTGAGCTCTACAGTCAATAATATATTATGCAATTTGTTTTAGTGTTATTGTTGAGAAATTACATGACAAAATTATGCATGTTTTCCATAATGAATTCGAATGTTTGGATATGACATATTTTTCAAAATGTAAAAAATTATCCAAATTAGATCTTACACCCGATCAACTAGGAATACCAAAGGAATTCGTAACACCTTTACCAGCAGCTGTAAGTAATTAAATGAAATACATTTTATTGTAATTGGGAATCAATCCATGAGTGTGGGTTAAAAACAGGTTGGAAAGGGGAATGCATTTTAAAAACAAATACATAGAATGATTATTTAAATACTAGCGATGTGCATGATGGGATTTCCCATCGGCAAAATCTCAGGAACCATCCGACTTTTCTTAAATGTAAAAAGACTACAATTTCCACGTTTCTAACTTAAAAAATAATCCACTACCCAAACAAACTTTCATTCCTAAGGGGATGAATTTCCTTAAAACTAATTCAACTAACTTTTAATTATAAACAGAAGCCTAAATTCTACAATACTGACGAATTTCCATACAAACTTTGGTAAAACCTAAAAAATATAAAAATATAAAAAATTTAATAAAGGGTTAGCTAAAATTAAGATACAATTGTCGTAATTATGCAAACAGTTGATAATGTCCATTAAGCTAGCAGGACAACCTGAATAGAACACAATTATAATTGTCTCATAATTTGATTCAAATTAAATGCTACTTAAATGCCCTAGTTAATAATTAAATGCTCTTTGTTGTATTATGTTATCACATGCTCTGCTAGCTTAATGTTAAGCTAGCAGAGCAATATTTAAAAAATCAATTAATTATATTGTATTTAATATCAAATTATTAAGGTAATTAAATGCTCCAATTAAAAATTAAATGCGGTTTGTTGCACTGTGTAACCGCATGCTCTGCAAGCTTAACCAACAGAGCAATGTTTAAAAAATCAATTAATTATATTGTATTAAATATCAAATTATTAAGGTAATTAAATGCCCTAATTAAAAATTAACTGCTGTTTGTTGTATCGTGTAACCGCATGCTCTTCTAGCTTAATGTTAAGCTAGCAGAGCAATATTTAAAAAATCAATTAATAATATTGTATTTAATATCAAATTATTAAGCCAATTTAATGCTAATTAAATGCTCTAACTAAAAATTAGCTGCTCTTTGTTGTATCGTGTAACCGCATGCTCTGATAGCTTTACATTAAGCTAACAGAGCATGCAGTTACATGATACAACAAAGTGCAGTAATAATTTAATTAGTAGAGCATTTAATTGGCATTTAATTAGCTTAATAATTTGATATTAAATACAATATAGTTAAATGATATTTTAAATATTGCTCTGATAGCTTAACATTAAGGTAGCAGAGCATGTGGTAACACAATACAACAAAGAGCATTTAATTTTTAATGAGGGTATTTACTTAGCATTTAACTAGCGTCTAATTATGAGACTATTATAATTGTTTTCTACTCAGGTTGTTCTGCTAGCTTAATGGATATCAGTAGTAGATAAAATACAAAATAATTTTACATCAAAATATTAAACAACAAATTTAAAAAAAATATTTTTTGTAGGGGCTTTCTATCCTTTTGGTCGTACATACAGATCGTTTTCAAAAGCATTTCTAATAGGGAATCAATGTTAAATAAATAAAATATTTACTATACAACCATACATACACATACTTACATACATCTAGCTAAAGCTTGTGGTGTATGCCTGTATGGTGTTTGTTTGATATCATTTAAGAGTGGGGATGTTATGATGCACATTATAATTGACAATATATGCAACATATCATTACGTATGTGAATGTATAGGAAATATTTGGTTGTATGTTTTAATGGTATTACCGTATTTCAACAATGGGTTATTACACACAGGACATTCAGCACAGGAATGTGTCAATTTATTTATTGTGGCATTTGAGGATAGGCATCGCCAAGCGTTCGAACAGTTACGCATATGATTACCTATTTAAAAAATGGCGTTGTATATTTAGTTGCAAAGACTGACACAAACTACAAAGATAAAGATGATGAAGCCCCACAAAAAAATGAAGAGAGAGATATAGCAGTTAATAAATTATTCGGATTTATATATTTTTTCTTTTTGGGATTTTATTTTTCTTTTAATTTGTGTGAATTGTTGTTTTATGTTATACCGTTAATAGAATACTATTATTTATTTTCAAACATTCCACATACAAATAATAAGGAATATTCAAAAAAGAATTTTCAATTGTTAGAAGTAATGCTAAGCTTAAGAAGACAACAATGAACATATTTTACCCACTCTCATTACATATTAATCATACTGAGTACAAAACAGTTCAGCAAGCATACACAACAGACACACTAAAGAGTACCACCACTATTTTTATTTCTTTATTGTGTATAGTTATTATAGTAAATAATATTTAACATTGATTCTTTATTAGCAATGCTTTCCAATACATACGGTATATAATTATTCCAAAGTTCACAAAGAGATTAAGGAGTGGAGAATTTTGAAAGTCCAGTTGGTCGTTTAATATTAAATCACAATTTTTGAATTTATTTATTTCCACTATTTCTAGATTATTTAAAATGCGTCCTCTGAGCATAACTAGATTTTCCACTTTTATCCATAAAACAGGCTTTATGTTCTGAAATACGAGTCTTAAACATTATTCCGGATTGACAAATGTAAAATTTATTACACGAGTTATTATTACTTGGAGATTATCACTGCGACCAATATGATCTATTGTGACCCCCTACTACTGCTCTGTTAAGGCTTGCCTCAGAGCTCCTCAACCAGTCTCAATTCTCGGAGGAATTTGAGGATCTGGGTGGGGTGCAGGGATGGTAAGTCATCCTCCTGGAGTAGGTACTGGTCGAAACAAGCAGCCCTTCTTCGTGCCACGGCTTCACATTCAAGTAGGAGATGAGATGGAGTTTCTTCCTCCAGCTCACAGAACCTGCATGAGCCGTCATTGATGATTCCCATCTTTCGGAGGTGCCCATTCAGCCGGCAATGCCCGTTAGGATTCGTAGCTCATTTTTTGTGAGCTTAATGCAGGTTTCGAATCTCTTTCGGTTATACTGCCCGAGAAGGATCTTGGCCTGCCCCAGTCTTGGGAAATCTTCCCAAAGTTTGTTTCTTTCTGCTTCCTCTGCCTTCCAGAGGGCTGTGTTGAGGTAGGCCTCACCTATTCCACAGGACGGTTCAGGTCCTATGAAAGGGTCTGACGACCCTTTCCTTGCCAGTTCATCAGCAGTCTCATTCCCCTCAATGCCTACATGGCCTGGCATCCATTTCAGAGAAACGTCATTCTCCTTGCCTAGCCTGTTTAGCAGATCTAGGCATTCCCACACCATCTTAGAGTTGATGCTCCATGCACTTAGTGCTTTGATGGCAGCTTGGCTGTCAGAGAGGATCACTATGTCCCGCTTCCTGTAGTTCCTGCTCAGGTTGAACTCAGCACACCTGATTATTGCACGAACTTCCGCCTGGAAAACACTGGGAAACCTCCCCATGGGTTCAGAGTATCTGGTTCTAGGCCCAAATACACCCGCTCCCGTGCCTTCGTTGGTGTTTGACCCGTCAGTGTACCATTTTATGGTATGTGGCTTGAGAAAGTACATGTCCTCAACCCATTCCACTCCTGCTTACTGCTCAGCTCCGTAGTGAAGTTCCTATCGAAGCTGAACTTCCTACTTGCTTTATCTCGGGGTAGGTCTATCAAAGAGGTTAGGGGCTTGTTACCCGTAATAGCCCTCCTATAAGCTTTTTCGCCTCCCGTTATTCTTAGCAACGCTTTCTGTGCTGCACCCTCCACTGCTAGATGCAGGCAAGAGAGGTCCAGTATGACCTCCGTCGCAGCCGTTGGACATGACCTCATGGCACCTGTGATACACAGGCATGCCAGACGCAGTACTCTAGCAAGTCCTTACCTTGCTTTAGCGATTTCGGTTTTCTTCGGCAGTTCTGGAAGCGTGCACCTCGCCTATTCATCTGGATATCGTGACGTCCACCCCCATTTCTCCAGAGATACTTTGACTACCGCATGTGAGGTATTGTCAAAAGCGCCTTCTATATCAAGAAACGCGCACATGGTCGTTTCTCTCGCATCAAAGTCCCGCTCTATTGCGGTCGTTAGTTCGTAGAGGGCTATCTCTGTGGACCTGCCTGCCCTATACGCATGCTGGTTGGGGTGCAAAGGCATGCTGGTTGGAGTGCTTTCCAGCACCTGACTTCGGATGCAACTGTCCACCGCCTTTTCCACCGTTTTCAAGAAAAACGATGTAAGGCTGATGGGTCGAACAGACTTCGGATGGCACTGGTCTTTCTTTTCTGCTTTGGGGATGACAGCAACTCGGGCATTTCGTCAGGTTCTAGATATATACCCTAGCGCCAGGCTGGCTCTACTGATCCGGAGGAGATGAGGCAAAATATCCTTTTGTCCATGTTGTAACAGGGCGGAGAAGATGCCATCTACTCCGGCTGCATTGAAAGGCTGAAATGTGTCAATTGCCCATTCAACCGCCCAGGGGTGCTGACTTTTGCAGCCCTGTTCCAGTTCTCTTTAGCCGCTCTGCATGGAGCCCGCAAATCTTTCTGCCCCTGAGTAGGAGAACTGCCGGGGGAAGTGAGTCTCCAGGAGTAGAAGAGCCCTCTGATCCTCGTCCTCCGTGAAACTTCCATCCGGCCTTTTGAGTGCTTGTGCCCCGGATTGAGTGTCTCGGGATAAAGCTTTGTGCAGTCTGGCCGCTGCAGGGACAGTGGCGATGCCTGCACAAAATACTCTGAAGCTGTTCCGTTTAGCTTTCCTGATCTCCTTGTTATAATCGGTCAATTTTGCCGAGTAACTGTCCCAATCTCCACACAGTTTTGCTCTATTGAAGAGCCTGCGAGTCTCGCTACGGAGCCTCGAGAGATTGGTATTCCACCAAGGCACCTGCCTTTTGGTTTTATTGACGATCAGTGGATCGATATGCCTCCATAATTGCCTCATCAAGTTCGTCAACAGCCTGTTCCAGCGCTAGGGGTTCCCTGACTTTGGAGTTCACTAACCTTAGATTGTCTTCCAAGTTGCTGACGTAATTATTCCAGTTGGTCTTTCTCGGGTTCCTGATACCACAAGGTCCCGAGGTGACCCCTTCTAGTTCAAATTGAATGATTCTATGGTCAGACAGGGATGGCTCCGACGAAACTCTCCATCTCCTGACCCATTGCCCCGTCGACAGATTACACAAAGTGATATCTAACACTTCTTCTCTAGCTCTTGTTACGAAAGTTGGCGTTGAGGCTACATTTAGGATTTCGTGATTGGATGCTAGTAAGAATTCTAAGAGAGACTCACCTCTTTTGTTGCAGTCGGAACTGCCCCATATCACGTGGTGCGCGTTGGCATCACAGCCGATGATCAAAGGCAGGCGATGCTTGCTGCAGTGATCCACTAGCTTCCAGACTTCATTTGACGGTACCTCCTTGTCTCCGGCTAGGTATGCTGATGCGATGACCAGTCTGTGGGGTACACCCCCCATTTGCAGGGTTATCTGCGCAGTAGCCAGGTCTCGTCACAAATTCTGAAATGCACACAGCGTTTAACTGATTCCGAACTAGCAAACAAGCTCTCGGTATTTCTGACTTTTTGTCCCAAATGACTGTCACATCGCGGTAGTTCAGTTCTCTTACCTGACTTCTGTAGATCCAGGGTTCCTGGATCAGCACGACTCCCAGGTGTTGCCTAGCGAAGAGACTCGCTATAACTGAAGATGCCCCCTTGGAGTGGTGGGCGTTCAGTTGGGCAACCCTGGTGGTGTTGTTTTTAATCATTACTCCTTTTGGAAGGAAGGGCTTGCCCTTCCCTCCTCAAGAAGCCTCCTCTCCTCCCCGTCTGAGAGTAATTCTTCTCCCTCCGGGGCTGCTAGCAAAGGGTCGAGACTAAGCTATTCCTCGCGTGCCGCCTGCACCTGCTCCACCTCTATCTCTGGAGCTCCGGTGAGTTGAGCCTACTCCTCCTGCTCTACTCTGCCTGATTTGCCCATCTTCAGTCCATGCCCAGGGTTCGCTCCGAATCTGTAATGGACTTGGTAGCCCTGCTCCCTTATCTTCTCCGCAGATAGGCTGTCGATAAGAAAACGGGTCAGCTGCCCCATGGCCTTGACATCCTCCTTTGTACTAAGCGTCTGTCTTCCAAAGGGCTCCTCAAGGAGACGAAGTTGAGTCGCAGTGTCCATGCCTGCACTTCTATCGAAGGAGATATTGATGGTTTCACTTGCGGGTATATCTTTCCCCACGGCGACCTTCAACTCCGGTCCATCCCAGTTCTGTAGCTTGGGAGCTTGCTCCCGAAGCCACTCTATCGCTTCCTGGGTCTTGCATGTGATGACCACCATTCCACTAAGGAACCGGATGTTTTCAAACGTTAGTTTCCTAACGTAGGGCTTCTCTGCTTTTAGCATGGCTTCAACCAGAGCTTGTTCTGCCGAAGTCTGCTGTTCGGTGGTCAGGTATCGCCCAGGGTACCCTTCCGGCAGTAGAGCCACCTTGGTGTTGCTCAGTGCCGACGAATACTTCCCCATGGGTTTTGGGAGCCTCCCGCTCAAGGGCCGCCTTCCTAGCCTCTTCAGGGGCCACGCCCTGTTTGAGGAATCGGAGGTACCACTTGCATTTTGCTCCACTCAGTCCCCTTCGGAGTGGGTCATCAATTGCCCCAGGCTGTCCGCTCGGGGGTAGAAGAGATTTCTTCTCCCCGTTACCTCTAGGTTGGGTGTGGTCAGTGCCCACCTGCCTTCCTGGTGTCTTTTCTTCCACCGAGGTCGAAGTTTTCGGCTCTTGCTCCCTGTTCCCCACGGCTTCTCTGTTTTTTAGGATGGTTGCCCGGTCGTATGCCCGGTTTTACAACCCTGCCCTCGTTCACAGGATGGAGCTCTTGCTCCATCTGATCGACGAGGTCTGTAGCGGTATTTTCCCGCATAAATTTTTTAAAATTAAATTTAAATTTCTTAGAATCCATATTGGGTCCCACGATTAGCATAGGAAATGAGGTCCACCCCGGCAGAGTCTTGCATGCCGGGGTAAGGGGCTCAATACTATGGGGTGCCCCCGTTCCCCAAATGAATCGTTTATGGTACACATATTTTACTACCCCATACCATTCAACCCTCGGCACGATGTCTCCCACCTTGGCTTGGGTTGGCCTCGTGAGTCTTAGTCTGATTGTTCATTTGGAACCTTTCCAGCAAGGGAGTCCCTACCAGTAGATAGTGTTATATTATCTACCGCTGGCATAGCCCCCAAAATCATCACAATTCACAAGCCTGACCGGTACGACAAACCGCTCACGAGAGGGTCAGGTATTACACGAGTTATGTGAGTTTATATACTCCGCTACATTGTACAAGAGTCAAATTAACATTTTTCAAGCAGGCTGCTTGGAACTGAATTTTTTTTTTTAAATCCATTTATTTTGACTTCCTGAATATGAAGTTTTTACGTTCCGACTCGTGACGCAAAATTGAAGTTGTTATAACAAAAAAGCGTTTTTTCTTAATATCTTTTTTAGAACTAAAAATTTTAAAAATGACAACGAATATTATTAAATTCTATATAAAAAAAAGAAAATAAATGAGCCCATGAACTTTAAAATCCGTTTATTAGAATTCGAGAAAAAATTCCAAAAGTCTGAAAAACGTAAAAATTTTAAATTAAAATAAAAAGTCTAAAAATTGCTTCATGAAATATTAGGTCCCCGACAATTAATAAAATACCATGTCACCTATTTTTATAAATAACAAATAATGTAACAACTAACTGAGTTAATTGTTTGAATACCCAGTATATACAGAGTTGTATATCAATGTTTGAATTGTTAATATTTCAGCCTATTCAATGTTTATAAAATATGAATTATTTGTAAATGTTTGTTTTGTGTTAATAAATAATATTGAAACAATAAAAATGTTCTTGCATTTAAAAAAATTTATATTAATGTTCTTCCGATTTTTATATATTTAAATATTTATATAATTGAGTTAATCAACGCGAAGCGACTGTTAACGCAAAGCGTTGGTCAACGCGAGGCGTTAGGCGACGCGAAAAGTTAGTCAACGCAAAGCTTAAGTAAATCAACGGAAATCGTTGGTAAACGCAAAGCGTTCACCAACGCGAAACGTAAGCTAAAGTGAACCGTAAGTCAGACAACGCAAAGTGTTGGTCAGTGAGAAGCGTTAGTCTTTCTAAGAGAATCGTCAGTGGTTCAACGCGAAGCTCGATTTCATGCGAATCGTTAACGCTTAAAGAAAGCGTGAAACGTAGCGTTAGTTAACACGAAGCGTTAGCAAGCGTAAGTTATACAACGCGAAGAGTTAACCGATGCGAGGCGTCAGTCGATACGGCGCACTACCTAACACAAGGAAATTAACGCGGAGCGTTAGCAAGTTAACGCGGAGCGTTAGCAAGTTAACGCGAAGCGTTAGTAACATTGGTAAACGCGTAAGTCTGCCAATGCGAAGTGATGTTCAATGAGAAGCGTTAGTTATTTGAAGTTAGTTAACCAACGAAAAGCGTTAACCAACGCGAAACGTAAGCTAAAGCGGACTGTAAATCACCCAACGCCAGTCGTAGGTCAATAGAAAACGTTAGTAAATCAACGCAAATCAACGCTTTGCGTTTACCAACGCGAAACGTGAGCTGAAGCGAACCACAAGTTAGCCAACGCGAAGCGTTGGTCAATGAGATGCGTTAGTCAATTCGAAGTGTTAAGTCAACGCGAAGCGTAGGTAAACGCAAAGCGTTGACCAACACGAAACGTTAGCGAAAGCGGACCGTAAGTCAGCCAACGCGAAGCGTTGGTTAGTGAGACGCGTTAGTTATTCAAAGCGAAGCGTTTGTGATACGCGAAGCGTGATTTCACGCAAATCGTTAATTAACAAGAAGCGTTAACCAACGAGAACCGTAAGCTGAAGCGAACCACAAGTCAGCCAACGTGAAGCGTTGGTTAGTTAAAAGCAAAGTTTTTCAAAGCGAAACGTTGATGATTCGCGAAGTGTGATTTTACGCGAATCGTTAATTAACGAAAAGCGTTATCCAATGAGAACCGAAAGCTCAAGCGAGCTGTAAGTCAGCCAACGCGAAGCGTTGGTCAATGAGAAGCGTTAGTCAATAGGAAGCGTTAGGTCAACGCGAAGCGTTGGTAAACGCAGAGCGTTTACCAACGCGAAACGAAAGCTAAAGTGAACTGTAAGACAGCCAACGCGAAGCGTTGGTCAATGAGAAGCGTTAGTTATGCAAAGCAAAGCGTCAGTGATTCGCGAAGCGATATTTCAAGCGAATCATTAACCAACGCAAAGCGTAAACCAACGCGAAACGTAAGCTAAAGCGAACTGTAAGTCAGCCAATGCGAAGCGTTGGTCAATAAGATGCGATAGTTATTCAAAGCGAATCGTACTTGATTCAATGCGAAGCATGATTTCACGCGAATTGTTAATGCTTAAAGTAAACGAGAAAAGTTAGTTAAATCGTAGCGATAGTTAACGCGAAGCGAAAGCACGCGTAAGTTATACAACGCGAAGAGGTAGCTGATACACAGCTGATCAGTCGATACATAGCACAAGCTAACGAGAGAAAGTTAACGCGGAGCGAAAGCAAGTTAACGCTGAGCGTAAGCTAGTTTTAAAAAAGCGTTTTAAAAGAGCGTAAGCTAGTTTAAACACGCGAAGCGTGTTTTCATGCGAATCGTTAATTAACGAAAAGCGTTAACCAACGCGAAGCGTTGGTCAATCAGAAGCGTTAGTCAAAGCATTAACCAACGCGAAACGTAAGTTTAAGCGAACCGTTAGTCAGCCAACGCGAAGCGTAGGCCAATGAGAAGCGTTAGTTATCCAAAGCGAAGCGTCAGTGATTCGCGAAGCGTGGTTGTTAGTGAGAAGCATTAGTTATTCAAAGCAAAGCGTTGGTGATACGCGAAGCGTGATTTCACGCGAGTCGTAAATTAACGCGAAGCCTTAACCAACGCAAACCGTAAGCTGAAGCGAACCACAAGTCAGCCGACGCGAAGCGTTGGTTACTGAGAAGCGTTAGTTTTTCAAAGCGAAACGTTGATGATTCGCGGAGCGTGATTTTACGCGAATCGTTAATTAACGAAAAGCTTTAACCAACGCGAACCGAAAGCTCAAGCGTGCCGTAAGTTAGCCATCGCAAAGCGTTGGTCAATAATTAGCGTTAGTCAATAGGAAGTGTTAGGTCAACGCGAAGCGTTGGTAAACGCAAAGCGCTTACCAACGCGAAATGAAAGCTAAAGCGAACTGTAACACAGCCAAAGCGAAGCGTTGGTCAATGAGAAGCGTTAGTTATCTATAGAGAAGCGTCAGTGATACGCGAAGCGAGATTTCAAGCGAATCATTAACTAACGCAAAGCATTAACCTACGCGAAACGTAAGCTAAAGCGAGAAAAGTTAATTAAATCGTAGCGATAGTTAACGCGAAGCGAAAGCACGCGTAAGTTATACAACGAGAAGAGTTAGCTGATACAAAGCTGATCAGTCGATACACAGCATAAGCTAACGAGAGGAAGTTAACGCGGACCGAAAGCAAGTTAACGCTAAGCGTATGCTAGTTAACGCGAAGCACTAGTAAATCAACGTTTAGCGTTGCTTAACGGAAAGCGTTAACCTACGCGAACCGTAAGATTAGCGAGCCGTAATTCAGCTAACGCGAAGCATTGGTCAATGAGAATCATTGGTCAATAGGAAGTGTTAAGTCAACGCGAAGCGTTGGTAAACGCAGAGCGTTTACCAGCGCGAAACGTTAGCTAAAGCGAACCATAAGTTAGCCAACGTGAAGCGTTGGTTAGTGAGAAACGTTAGTTATTCAAAGCGAAGCGTTGGCGAATCGCAAAGCGTGATTTCATACGAATCGTTAAGTAACGAAAAGTGTTAACCAACGCGAAGCGTTGGTCAAACAGGACCGTTAGTCAATAGGAAGTCTCAGGACAACGCGAAGCGTTAGTATATCAACGCGAAACGTAAGCTGAAGCGAACCTTAAGTCAGCGAACGCAATGCGTTGGTTAATTTGAATCGTTAGTTATTCAAAGCGAAGCGTCGGTGATTCGAGAAGCGTGATTTCACACGAATCGTTCATCAACGCAAAGCGTTAACGAACTCGAATCGTAAGCTTAAGCGAGCCGTAAGTCAGCCAACGCGAAGCGTTGGTAAATGTGCAGCGTTAGTCAATAGAAAGTATTAGGTCAACGTGAAGCGTTGGTAAACGCAAAGCGCTTACCAACGCGAAACGAAAGCTAAAGCGATCTGCAACACAGCCAACGCGAAGCGTTGGTTAGTGAGAAGCGTTAGTTATTCAAAGCGAAGTGTCGGTAATTCACGAAGCGTGATTTCATGAGAATCGTTCAACGCAAAGCGTTAAGCAACGCGAGCCGTAAGCTTAAGCGAGCCGTAAGTCAGCCAACGCGAAGTGTTAGGTCAACGCGAAGCGTTGGTAAACGCAAAGCGTTTGCGAACGCGAAACGTAAGCTAAAGTGAACCGTAAGCTAAAGCGAACCGTAAGTTAGCCAACGCGAAGCGTTAGTTAATAGGAAGTGTTAGGTCAACGCGCAACGTTGGTAAACGCAAAGCGGTTGCCAACGCGAAATGTAGGCAAAAGCGAACCGTAAGTCAGCCAATGTGAAGCGTTGGCCAATTAAAAGCGTTAGTGATCTAAAGCGAAGCGTCAGTGGTTCGCGAAGCGTGATTTCACGCGTGTCGTTACCCAAAGAAAAGCATAAACCAACTCGAAGCGTAAGTTAATGCGAACCATATGTCAGCCAACGCAAACCAACGACACGCAATCGACGCGACACGCAAGCTTAAGCGAACCGTTAGTCACCCAACGCGAAGCGTTGGTCAACGAGAATCGTTGGTCAATAGAAAGCGTTAGTCCAACTCGAAGCGTCAATCAACACGAAGTACTAGTTAACGCGAAGAGAAAGTTAACGCGGATCGTAAGCAACTCAACGTTAAGCGTTGTTAAACTCAAAGCGTAGCGTAAGCCTAAGCGAACCGTAAGTCAGTAAACGCGAAACGTTGGTCAATGCGAAACGTTAGTACATGGGAAGCGTTAGGCGACGTTAGTCATGCGAAGTGATGATTACTCAACTTGAAGCGATGCTTTGGCAGCGTTAGTTCATCAACGCGAAGCAATAGCTGATGCTGCATGAGAAAGAAAAAAATAGCTGATGCTGCATATATATATATATATATAAATATAGCGCTACTTTCATATATATTTATAGACATGTATACATATACATATAAACATACATATATATATATATATGTATATATATATATATATATAGATATATATATATATATATATATATATATATATATATATATATAAAATTGTATATTTATATAAATATATACATGTATTTTATAGATGATTTTTGATAGGATTGATGGAGCATTGAATAAACTTTTTGCAAAATTTTGACATCTGTAGGAGACCAACTATTTTTTTGAAAAAGAAATTCACTTAAACCTTGACCTTATATATACACCTGGTTAACAAAACTGAAATAAGCATAAAAACAATACTATTTGATGTATGTTATGTTTCTACATGTGCCCGTCTTCGATCGACTCATTTTCAACTATAAGCACAAATTTTGAAAAAAGAGTTGACTTTATGAAAAAAGTTTTCATACAAAAGTTGTTTATTTTAAAGAGAAGAAGATTTTTTGTAAAGAAATTTTTTTTCTATCTCTTACGGATTTAAAGACGGATTTTTCCCTCCCTCCTAGTGGGGGGAATCATATTCCGATTTTGCCCATTAACGAACTTGACCTTACTTTTTTGCTGTAGAACACACACACAAAATTTCAGCTCGTTATCTCTTTTCGTTCTTGAGTTATCGGCTTCACAGACGGACGGACAGACAGACGGACATGTTAAAATGGCCGAATTAGGCCATTTTATAAATATCTTTGTGAAGCATTTTCGTCAAGGATTAATATTTTCAAGCGTTACAAAGTCGGGACTAAACTTAATATACCTTGTATATTTACAAATATACTGGGTATAAAAAGGTGCAAATCATGTTACATAAATAAATCTCTTTTTAAATGAAAGGTCTTAAAAATATCTATAAAATGAAAAATTTATAGATTTTTTTTTCAATTTGTTTATAACGCGCTAACTTCATTTTTTTTCTTTTAACTTATAGATTTTTTATAGATCTTTAATTTAAAAAAAAATATCCCGATACGTTAACTTTTCAGAGATGAATGTCTACTTTTTTTTTAGTATTGATCATATGTTTTCCCAGGGAGTTATTTGTCTTGAAAGCTGTTTTCAGAATCAATGCTTTGAAATATTCAGAGATAGAATTGCACAAAATGTGGTAGTAAAAAATTTAAATTTTTGAATGCCGGGTTCGGGATAAATGAGTGGAATGACTCGTTTAAGAAGCTTCTTATCAAGCAAGTGATCGCCTAATTTGGAGTTTTAGCCATTATTAATGGCGATTTGTTTAATAATATTTAACTCTAATTAAATTTATCATTGCTTAACGGGAAGGAATTGAAATTTTCAATTCAATGACCCATAGACTAGTGCCCGTCCCGTTAAACAATAATAAATTTAATTCAGAATTAAATATCATTAATTTCGGTTTAATATTAAAATTAAACTACCAACTGGACTTTCAAAATTCTTCACTCCTTTATCTCTTTGAATAGATAATAAATTTTCGACAAAGGGTAATCTGTATAAATTATGTATGTATGACCACAGGGGTAGGGAACCCCTACACAAAAATATTTAAAAAAAATTTATGTATAATGTTTTGGTGTCAAATTATTTTGTATTTTATTTATTACCTGTTTACATAATTACGAAAATAGTTTTACAATGCTATTTTAATTTTATATCTGATGAAGAAACGATATTTTTTTCGAAACTAATCAAAATAAAATTATTCTTACGAAAATCTCAAAAATTTGTTTTATTTAATAATTATAATGGATTTTCATTCAATACAAAAAATAAAGAACAGAGGTAAATATACCTGTGAAACGAAATAAGCTTTCACTTGAAAGTAATAATTCATTTCACACGTATTTATCCGTAATCCCATACACCAGAGGTGGGCAGGAGATGACTCGGCCAAGCTCTGAGTGAGAGGTAGGGAAGAGAGATAGAGTTAATACAGGGTAACCTACCAATTATTAATATTTTTTTTTTTTTAATTAAAACATTTTCTGAAAAAAATATAATAATACCAAATCTTTTTTATGGTCACTATTATACAAAGTAAATAATACATACAATCATTCAATACATACTCTGGAATTTTGGGCTGGTAATTTGGGTTATAAAATGTACCTTTTTAGTATATATCATATTTGTGTATGAATAAAATAAAAATATATAAAAAATATATATAAATCTTTTGAACCTTTAAGTTTACCGCTGGACCATTGTAATAAAAGAGGGAAATTTTTGCAAAGGATAATTTAAATAGAAATATAGTTTTGGAAATTCCAAATAATTTGTCTAAATATTTTACTATTCATATCCGAGAACTAATAAAGAATTATTTACCTGATTTAATTATTTTTTCTTCGTATGAAGTATGCTCAGTATAGTGTCATGGGAATTTGATGAATTAAGTTAAATTTTACATAAAGTGGGAATTTGAGTTCTTCGAGTTAGTCTACTTTGAATTGAAAAAGTGAAAAGTACTTTTTGTAGTAGTGGAAATTATTTTTCGCATAATTTGTTTTTCAAAAAAAATAAAATATTGACTATACTATAGACGATACTATATAATTATTGGGCAATAATCGGTAGGACAACCTGTATTGAAACATCGTTGCTTCAAAACATACCTTCTTTACTTACTCTCACCCAGCTTATGGAGAGCCCGTAAGGCTCAGACGAGCTGTCTGTGCCCACCTCTGCCATACACGTACCTTGCTTGAAACATGGCACCGTTTTATATTGGAGCGATATTTTTAACAAGATTTTACATATTTTATTTAAATTAAAAATATTTCTGTAAACATTAAAGTTTCAGAAAATATGTTAAGATTATTAATTGTAGTAAAGTATATAATATTATCAAATGATAATTAATGAGAACGCTAGGTTTTGAAATAAAAGTTCAAATTCGCCTCTTTACCTAGATCAGTTTTTTTGTATTATAAATACGTATTTCGACTATAAAGTAGTCATCATCAGTATACATTAACTAGTCATAATTTACTCTTTGACAATTAGAAATAGATAGAAAATCGAGATCAATAGACAAAAATAAATAGAAAATTAACTAAAATAAATTAAAATATAATAAATTTTAAATTATATGGATATTAATCTTGTTAAAATTTCTTTCATGCACATTTATTCTTATTTATTTATTACTCTTATTAAAGTTACACATTCATTACTCTACTTATTAAAGTTGCACATTCATTACTCTTATTAAAGTTACTCTTATATTGTCTCAGGATATGCTACTCGTTGCTAACTTGGTGACAGTTTCACATAACTCAGCACTAATCAGGTGCGATCTAAAAATAGTCTCAAAGGTCGGCCAAACATATATAAGCAGGGTAAAACCAAGCAACATCTTGAAACTGTCACCAAGTTAGCAACGAGTAACATATCCTGAGACAATATAAGAGTAACTTTAATAAGAGTAAGGTTAACAGGAATAAATGTGAATGAAAGAAATTTTAACATGATTTATTTCAATATAATTTAAAATTTATTATATTTTAATTTATTTTAGTCAATTTTCTATTTATTTTCATTTTTGTCTATTGATCTCGACTTTCTATCTATTTCCAATTGTCAAAGAGTAAATTACGACTAGCTAATTTATACTGATGATGACTACTTTGTAGCCGAAATACGTATTTATAATAAAAAAAACTGATCTAGGTAAAGGGGGCGAATTTGAAATTTGATTGCTTGCAAGTTCACAAATTGTTTTCATATTTTAATGAGTAACTGGGTGGTTATGTTGCAGCGGCGATTAAATATTAGAGTAGTGATATTAGCGAAGTAGGGGAACAAAAGAGATGTTTACGTGGGAGCAGCGTGTGAAATCACATTTTGGTTCAATCGAACGATGAAAGCTATGATATAATGCTTCAGTCTATTTTGTCAGCTAGTATCGAGAATGGATTTGATATTTAATTAGCGCAGTTTTTTTCAAGCCCTCATTTTGAAATGAAGTACCACAAAAAACAAACAAATTGTACCCAGGCTCGTAACGAGGCTTGTGCAGGAGATGCGGTGCACCGGAAAAACTTTTTCTATATGTATAGTCTTGTAAAATATATTATAAAGGAGAGGGGCAATTTTTGACAAGCGCATCGCCATGGGAAAAATTTACAGAAAATCGAAACGATAAAACCAAACCGATCTCTTTTAGCATTAAATTCACTCGTTCAGTGCAAAGATTTTGTTTTAGCGAATTTCTTGAAAGGAATTAGAGCTATTGGTCTCGTACCGACTTCAAAATTTTGCGAATACTTCTTCAAAAGTCCATCGATCCTACCTATTAGATGTTAAAAATCACTATCGTTAAAATTTGTATATATATATATATATATATATATATATGTACACATTAGAGTTTGAGCAATAATGATAAGGTGATGAGTTGTAGCAAACATGATTTTCTACAACTTTATTCCTTACAAATTTTTGTTTGATTGTTTTAATATTAAGAGAGATATTTTATATTTTGTGTTTTCTTCTTTCTGTATGCCCCCCTTTTCCCCTTGGCATACGCCATTTAGAAATAAAAGTGGCCTTGCAAATATTAAAATTATATCAGACACTACATTTTGATCAGACTAAAATTGTGATAGCTAGAAAGTGATTTATATATTCTAAGGAAAGTCGCTAAGTTGAAGCAACTCCTGCGTAACGAATTTTTATATGTTTGTCTCTGTACGCTGAGTTAGATACAGTGATGTTTCTGTGGTTTTAGTTTATAATTTGTGATAACTTATAATGGGTATGATGAAAACTCCAAGTTTAAAGAAACCACTTGTGATATAAAAAATTCGGTTGTAAAAAGTATATATGTTCTTAATAAATATTTGCGTGGATATAAACACTTTTTTGGTAGAATTACAACGTGTTGTTTGGTTCTCCGTACCAGCCAAGTGGCCGAGCGCTCTAAGGCGTCATGTCTGCGCAGTACGCAGTACTTGGAAACTGGGAGGTTATGGGTTCGAATCCCGACATCGGCAGTTTGTCAATTATATAGATTAAAAAAAAAAAAGGGCGGTTGATTGACTAAACTGTCGGCGTATGGACAAGAACGAAGTAACCGGCTATGCTTGAGAAGGGTTTTTGCAGTTTCCTTCACGAACTCCAGATGAATATCGGCATAGTTCCTATCATAGTCGGCTGCAGCCGCATATCCTACCAATTCCTAGTCTACTCACAAATTCCTTCCACTCCACTCACACCCTCACATCCTAAGGCATCACAATGGACCTTATGGTCGAAGTGTAGCCCGTCCAGGGCAGCCTTTACAATCTACCTACCTCTTGGTTCTCCGTTGTAAATGCCAACATTTTGTTTAGAAAACAATTTTCAACAGGAAGGGCTACCGAAATTCTTTGCAATGGGGACTCCAAGATCATCGATACGATCCTGATTGTACCATAGTTTTTCAAAAATGGTCGTTAATATATACTTAATCGTAGGTTTCTATTTCATTATCATATTTTCTGAAAATTTTGTGGGATGCTTTGTTAAATATTTATAAAAGTGATAATAACCCCCGAATACTTTCCCTTTAATATTTTTATGTTTGCACTCATTTTTACAGATTGAGTTTCTGTTTTACATTGGCTTTGGTATTATCTCAGCTCAGATGTTAACACCATAAAAACTCGATGTTTTTGTCCTCGAAAGAAGCCCTATCTCATCCTTGCTCTAATCATCAATAGCAGCTTAAACATAATAATTATGGAGGTTAGAGCATAGAGGAGAACTATCTCATATAAAATAATTAGTTTTTAGTGAATGGCCACAATGGCACTTGTGAGAAGGTGGATTTGCTCTGAAGATAGTTACTGTAGAACGAAGTGAAGTTGCCAACCGGAGTAGTTACATTGAATCCCATTTTGAATGTGATCACTTTTATTTATAAATAAAAAATAATATACATAAAAAAATATATATACAGTTTAATAAAGAAATATTCAATTTATGCTTCATTAAATTTTTATCAAACAATTTTTTAATTTCTATCTTCGATAAAAATTTGATTATTCTATTTTTTGAACAAAAATTATTAATTGAAATATATATTACTTCAAGCTTCTTAATTATAATTTTGTTATTAAAATACCTTTAACTTTTCAAATTTATTGTGACTTGAAAATTCATCAATAATTCATTGTATATTATATTCATGGAATTTCTTAAATAAATAGTCTTTCTACTTCTTTAACATCTGAGGTTTCATATGATTTATGTAATAATTTAAAAATTCCGCCTTTACAAAGCGGATGTTAGCCTGTCCTTGTCTACTTTGAAATATCTACTTTTAGTTTCTTTAAAATTGGTATTCCAGTACAGCAGCGCCATCTTATTTTTCTTCTATTTAGAGGACACTTTTTATAACATGGAGATAGTTCTCCTCTATACTTTAACCTCCATAATAATAATATAGTTTGAAAATAAAGCATATGCGAACCAGTTCGTGTGGTCCAGTTGTTAAGGATGCTCTACTCAGAACTGGGAAGTTGCTGGTTCAATTCCCAACACTGGCGGTTTGTAAATTAAATTAATTTAAAAAAAAATTGTGAAGGTTTTCTACAGTTTCCTTGACAAACTCCAGAAAAATATCAATATAGTTCCTATCAAAGTCGGCTGCACTCGCACAACCTAACAATTTCATAAAACTATTTTTTCTGATTTTACTGATTATGATGTAATTATCTAATTATATGTTTTAGATTGTTGAATTAGCAACATTGGATACTCAAAGAAGCCCTATTGAAAAGTTGAACTGTTTACAAACAACTTACGATTTTATTTTAGCTGAATTAAAAGGTGGAATTATTGAAGTTATGTCAGAAATTACAGGTAATTTTCATAATATATACAAATATATATAATCAAACAAAAACATGAAGATCTTATTGAACATTAATAAAAGGTGCATCCACACTTACGCGCCACGAACCTCGAGCGGTGTGCGGGCCGCTCACCTTTGGTTCGTTGTAATTGTTGATTTCAACGAACCTCCAGCGATCCATAGGAAACCCACTAACATATATTCATATTGGAGTGAAGATGAATTAATCACAAAAACTCGTTATTTAAGCCTGAAAATAATCTAAAGATATTAATTAAAATGTTCACATTTTAGTTCAGCTTGGAAAATGTTCAAAAAAACAATAATCACATGCACGCTAAAAATGACAACCTTTCACGTTTCCGTCCAAATATGAACTGCGTTCGTTCAAAGTGTTCGTTGAAAAAACCGATTTCAGATGGATCGCCGTTAGCCGCGCGCGCACTCCGTCCAAATATGACGAATTCGATGCGCACGAGCGGCGCGCGTACAAGTGTGGGCGCACAAGTGTGGGCGCAACGTTTAAGATAACAACGTCATTGTGGCAAAACAAGAGAAACACGTTTGTCGATAAAACAGTTTATTTTAATGTATTGTGTAAAAGTGTTTATGAATGTAACTTCTGAATTAAAATTTCGAGTTTTGTATTTAATATTTAATATTAGTTTTACTAGTTTGTTCAAATATTACGATCGAAATGTTTCTTCTTTTAACCGTTAGATAGAGTCTCTCTTAGCTGAAAAGTCCAATAATCTGGAGCAGTAAGGTACGTTAGTGGGAAGTTTTTTAAGTGGGCATTTAGGTACAGGTCCCAATTAACATTGAAGGGAAGAGGAACCCACTTGAAATCTCAAAATTGAGCATTGAAACTCTAGGTCTAATAAGATACACATATTAGAGAATCATAATTTAATTTTAATTAGTATCGAAAATTTCAAATCCGATAAACAAATATAAACATGCCTGTCAACTTAGTACAACTACTCTTTCAAATCGAGTCGAAAGGAGGCTCGTAATATGCCGCTATTTTATCGCGAATTACTTGAGGGAAAAATGTTTGCCACTCTTCATCCAACGAAGAAATATACTTAGTTGACAGTCAACTTAGCGAAGCAAGTTTTTCCAATGGAGTCGAAAGTAGACGTATAATTTGCCGCTATTTTGTCGTGAATTAGTTGTGGAAAAAAAATTGTCGTATTAATTCACTAAGCAACAGTAAAAAAATCAGCTGGTTCGTAATAATGTTTTATTACCTCGTCATTTGGACATGGGGAGTGGGGAACGCTGCGGGGAGTGGAAGAAATTTTTGTGTGTAGACTAGGAATTGGGAAGTTGTGCGGCTGCAGCCGACTTTGAAAGGAACTATGCCTATATTAATCTAGAACTCGTGAAGGAAACTGCAGAAAACCCTCACAAGCGTACCCGGTTATTTCATTCTTGTCAATACGCAGATAGTTTAGTCAATTAACCGCCCTCTTTTTTTAAATAATTGACAAACTGCCAATATCGGGATTCGAACCCATAACCTCCCAGTCCCAAGTACACAGAGCGCGTTAGACCGCTCGGATACTTGGCCGGTTTATATATATATATATGTATATATATGTATATATATATATATGTATATGTATATATATATATATATATATATATATATATATATATATATATATATATATATATATATATGTATAAACCGGCCAAGTAGCCGAGCGGTCTTCTTGGGACTAGGAGGTTATGGGTTCGAATCCCGACATCGATAGCTTATTAACATCGACATAACGATCGGTACTTGGGCGTTCGCAGTGGTTTATATCAAGTAAAGGGTATATCAAGTTTAGTATCACATGTCCGCCCGCCCATCCATCCGTAAACACGATAATAATAAAAAAAGAAGAGATAACGAGATTTTGTGGGTGTTCTGCAGCTTAAAAGTAGGGTTAAGTTCGTGAAATGAACACCGGAAGAGATAAAAGAAAAAATTAAACACCAAAAAAAATTCCTTTTTTTAATTAAACAAATTTTGTTTGATACTATTTATCATAAATTGAATAATTTTGCTCCAATTTCAGCTCAAAAACTGAAATAAACAGTTCACGCATTGACAATGAACTCAGTAAAAATCGGGTATGTAAAAAGTTAACTCCGATATTGGTGATTTTTACTCAATAGTTGATACTTTACTTTATATATCTGTGATGCATTTTCAAAGAACTTCTTTTTTTTTTTAAATAAACAACTTTTGTTTGAAACATTTTTTCCAAAACTAATAGTTGTACCACAATTTAAGGTCAAACATCTGTAATTATTTATTGTTGATTACAGAAGCATTCATACATATATATTTAATACGTGGGTGTATAGACCACAAGCAATATTTATTCACCTGTACAAGTATAGGTATAAAATAAACAATACATGAACTGATAAGAAACCCAGTGTATACATGGTATTTCAACAATTAACTGAATTAGTTGCGACATTTCTTGTTTTATTCCACTTCCATAATAAGACATTGTACGCCATATTAATACTTATTCATAATATTTTGCACCAGAAAAACTACTCCGTGAATAAATTGTTAAATAAATTTTTTACAGATCTTGAAGTACCGATAATAACAAATGAAATAATAACGTTGTTATTTATGTATGTTATAATCAAATCAAAACCTGTGCATTTGATATCAAATTGTTATTTTATAAATAACTTTCAGCATACAATCACACCTGATCATATCTTCAGGTAATCACATTTTTATTTAAAACTTTATTATTCATTCACTAAAAGATCATCATAATTTAGTAGATAATTAGCTTTTTTCTTGAAGGGTATGAAAATAGCACTAGAAGTCACATCGATAGAGGTTAATAATAATAATAATAATAATACGTAAGAAGGGTACCGCAAATGGGTCCCTAGCACCAAGACCAAGGGGTCCTCTGTGCCCTTCTTGAGAACAACCTGTCACCCGAAGGCGTGACGTCTTCGGGTAAGAGGTGCTATTGTAAGCAGATGAAGCTATAGGATTCTGTTTAGACCAGACGCCGCACAGAATTCCCACAGCTTTTCCGCCGGGATTGCTGGATCCAGGGATTCGGACCCAAACATTCTATATCCTGCAGGTTTATGTAGCAAATAACATGTATGGAGGTTTCATCGTCTTCCATACAGGCCCTACAAGTGGGATCATCAGAGATCTCCAAGTTATGAAGGTGGTAGTTCAATCGACAGTGTCCTGTCAAGAGCCTCACCACCCTTCTCAAGCAGAGTCGCAGAATCGAATGATCTAGCTGTGATTATGCACAGTTTGGCCTGTCGCATGTCCTGCGCAAAGTCCCAGTAACCCAGATGAGCTTGTCGTAGCGACTCCTTGATTTGGAAAATTACGGAGCATCTTGCTATGGAAATGACAGGCTCAGGTGAAAGGGGCGTTTGAGATTATCCCTCTCGTGCCAACGAGTCGGCTGCTTCGTTCCCGTTAACGCCAGAGTTACCCGGTACCCAGATCAGTCTGACTGTATTATTCAGTGCCAGGCGGTTTAGTTCCTCGAAGCATTCATAGACTATCCTCGATCGGGATCTTGATGGCTCAAGGGCCCGAAGTTCGGCCTGGCTATCTGAGAAAATGCTGATATGTGTCCAACTGTAACCTTTCGTATTACAGATCTGGGCATCTCTCAGCATGGCGAAGATTTTTGATTGAAAAATCGTCGCATATCGACCAAGAGGAATCGATTCCTTTATTCTAGGCCCATAAATCCCTGCACCAGATAGATCTCCGGCCCTTGACCAATCCGTATAGAGATATGATCCGGGAGGGGATGAAAAGTTAGGTAGATCTCGATCCCATTCCTCACGGAAAGGAACGATTACCCTAAATTTGCGGTCAAAACGGTAAATCAGAACAGTGGAATCCTGTGCCATTTCCACAAGTGGGGTCACATTCTCCGACCTGTTCATTATACTCGCACGACCTGTGTTTGTCCTACAGTACCACTGTCTGTAACTCCTAAGCCGGTAGGCAGCTGTCATGGCCTCTACTTTAATCAGTAAATGAATCGGCGGAATACCTAGAAGCGCACCAAGTGCAGCGGTAGTTCTTCGCATGGCTACAGCGACACTAAGGCATACAACTCTGAGCAGGTGGTCCAATTTTTTCCTGGCTACGGCCAGAGAGGTTCTTGTCCACCATACAACACAGCCAAATGTGAGCATTGGCTTTACGATCATTGTAAATATTCAGTACACCATGTGAGGTTGGAGTCCCCAAGGCTGTCCAAATGTTCTCCTGCACATCCAGAGGACACTGTTTGCCTTGGTTAGTCTCCAATCCATATGGTCGCCCCCAGTTCAATTTTCTCTTCTACTTCAGTTTGACGGGATTTGCTTCTCCCATATCTTGGCGATGACCAGGAGCTTGCTTATTAGATTTTCTTGAAGGCTCATATACTTGGGGGAGATGCACCGAATATTGTATACACTCTTATATTGCACTGAATCTTGTATATTATATGTTGTATAATAATATGGTGTTTCTTCTTCCTCGCTGCACAGTCCTATTTGTGAGTCCTATTTATCATCTACAGATCCTATCATCACAGTCCTATTTATCATCTACAGATGTTTCAGTAGATGATAATGTCCGATGATGAGTCCAACAACCTTCCGAAGATGTCTTCTGTTCAGGTTGAGTGCATCGAGAGACAGCCTTATGGATGCATTCCAAATCACGGAGTTTAACGTTCATTCACTTGTTGATCACTGCAGTTTACATGCTATCTTTGGAATTCCTAAAATAGGTTCTGGGCTTATGAAAGGTATTCTGCTTTTTCGTCTCCTTCGAAACTACTGTGATCTGATATCCATATCAATTTAACATTATGTTTTATTTTGCCAGCACCAGTAGTTCCTTTAAGCAATCCAACACCTCTGAGATGATCTCAGTTGCAGACAATGCTTTTAGAGCCGCTTGACTGCCCGAGAGAATATATGCGTTTTGGTTTATGTAGCCTCTACGTAGGTTCTCACGGAAGCAAAAACTGAAAGACTATGGCAAATTTCCCCAAGTTGAAGCTTATGTTTCCTCCCTCGACCTTCCTAACTTTTTTCTAATAGTTTTTTTTTTTTTAGTTCAATTTTACAAATTTATCTAGAAGCTGTAGACAAATTGAAACATTTCAATATTGAAGAACTCAACCCTCGGAGTTCACAACTTCATCCTAATATAGGACTTGCCGATTTAATACAAATTACAAGTGAAATTCATGCACGATTTGATAAAAATGGACGGCGTATCTATAAAATTTCATCTCCTAATGATCTACATTTAGAGCGATTAACATCAATGATTGCTGCTGCCACGTTGAAAAACTCTTGAGCAGATTAGTTTACCTTATCTGTTGCTTAAATTATATATCATGGAAAAATGACTATTTATACGGATAATTGATGAAAAATGGAATCCAGAAAACGGATGTTCTTCAGGAAAGGAGGCAGTAAATAACTGTATATTAATCACAAACAGCGGCGTGGATCGCCAAAAATCAAACCATTAAATACGACAAATTTAAAGTCATAATAAATTTTCTAAAAGAAAAATACGATAAACAATTTGAGTTGGAAAACAGATATACATGAAATTATATTAATATTGATATGAAAAAATGATAAAACTGTAGAATACTTCGTTTGAAAAAATTCGTTACGCAGGAGCTGCTTCAACTTAGCGAATTTCCTTAGAATACATAAATCACTCTCTAGCGGTCACAATTTTAGTCTGATCAAAATGAAATGTCGTATCTGATTTTAGTATTCGCATGGCCAATTTTATTAATAAATGACATACGTCGAGGGAAATTGGTGGAGGGAGGGGGTATAAATAAAGAAGAAAAATACGTAAGGAATAAAGTTGTAGAAAATCATGTTTGCTACAATTCATCACCTTATCATTTTTACTCAAACTCTAATGTGTACAGAGATATTAAGGAATTTAATTTTCAATCTTAAACCATCAATATTTCTGTAAATGTTGGTGTAACAGAAAAAATGATAAGAAACAAAATTACAGTAAAACTTAACACTTATAACTTTACTTAAATAATTTAAAATTATTTAATTATTTATAAATTTTTCGATTTTTCGAATAATAAGGGAGATATGTCAAATTTTGTGTTTCCCCCTCCCTCTAAACACCCCTTTCCCCTTGTCCGATTTTACCCATTAACGAACTTGACCTTTTGAATACCAAAAGCGCCTAAAATACCAAATTTCATTCCGTTAAAATTAAAACTGTGACCGCTACAGTGATTACAGACACATATATATATATATATATATATATATATATATATATATATAATATATATAGTAGAATAGTATATATATACTATTCGCACATACTAATCACTATTTGTTCGTAACACTTTCGATTGCAAACGTTGGAGTATTTCGATGTTACTGTTGCTCGTAGTTCCCGTAGTTCCCCATAGTTGAATTTTATAGGTCCACACAGGTTTTAATATAGTTTTATACACTAACACTTTATTGTCTAATGATAGCTTTGATTTTTGTCCTATAAGCCAATTATATTTTAAGAGATTTAAGTTTAGTTGTTTTCGTTTGGTCCAGATGTGTTTTCGCCATGTAAGTCTATTCTATCTAGGTGCAACCCCAAGTATTTAACTTCATTCGCTTGTGAAAAACTGACATTGCTCATGAAAACAACTGGACAAGTTCCTCTCCGCATGGTAAACGTGACTTGAACGGATTTCGATTCATTAACTTGAATGCGCCATTTTTGTAACCAATGTTGTATTTGATTTCACGTATTTTGCAGCTTTCTAGAAGCTACATTTGGATTATCGTCAATGGATAAAATGGCAGTATCATCTGCAAATGTCGCTGTAGTGTTTTCTCCGTCAACAGGTAAATCTGCAGTATAAATCAAATATAGAAAAGGACCTAGAACGCTGCCTTGCAGTACGCCAGATTCAATAGGAAATAAGTCGGATAACTCCTCTCGATGTTTGACTTGAAAATATCGATCGTTTAAATATGATTTTAAAACACAGTAATACGTATACGTACTAGGTATTTGTTGGTTTAGTTTGTAAAGTAGGCCAGGATGCTATACTTTATCAAACGCTTTGCTTACGTCAAGAAATGCGGCTGTACAATATTTCTTTTCTTGAAAACTTTTAACGATTGTATTAACTATTCGGTGTACTTACTCAATAGTGGAATGCTTTTCACGAAAAGCATATTGGTGGTCGGGTATAATTCTGGATTCGTACAATATATTATGTAATCTTTTTACAAATAATTTTTCAAAGACTTTAGATAATTTGTGTAACAAACAGATGGGTCGGTATGATTTAACTTCATTGATCGGTTTCCCTGGTTTAAGGATATTAGGGATAAGAATGATTTGCGATATTTTCCAAAGACAAGGAAAATATCCTACTCTTAAAATTGCATTAAGAAAGTTGTTAATCATAGTTATCCCTTTTTTTTGGTAGCTCTCATAAAATCTTTGTTGTTATTAAATCAAATCCAGGCGTTTTCTTGAGATTCAGTTTATCTACTGCCGTACGTATTTCGCTTGGAGAAAATGACCTTATTGGTGGAGATAATTGTAAAGGGACATCAATAAACTGTTCGATTTCTTCCTCTGTGGCAATTGTAGATTTAAAGAAAACTTATTTTAAGTCTCGTGCGAAAAGATCAACTTTTTCTTTACAACTTCTTGCCCAAGAACCGTCTGCTTTCCGTAATGGTAGAACGGGTTGTTGGGGCCGTTTGCAACGTTTTGTAGCTTTCCATAGTGAATAACCAGACGATTCCATAGGGGATAAATTTTCAAGATAATCTTCGATAAAATTTTGTTTTAATTTCTCTAACAAACGTTTTAAACTTTGTGATGCTCGATAAAAATTAGTTTTATCTCTTGCTTGTTGCCAAAATCTTCTTAATCTACGCTTTTCTAAGATTAAACATCGGATAATTTTTGGGAGGAAGTTTTTTGTGTTGGAACTTTTATTAACAGGTGTTGAATCTCGGACTCCTTTCTGTATAATTTCTGTAAGATTTTGTACAACAAGATCGATGTCATATTCTGTCTTTAGAGGAATATTTAAATGGATAGTACTATCGATATGTGATTGAAAATAGTTCCAGCCTGTGTGTCGATTAGTTAAAGATGGTGCACATTTTCTTTGAATAAATTCGGTACAAATCGATAGCAAAACGGGAGAGTGATCTGATGAAAGATCGTCACATGATTCAATTTTCATATATCCTTTAGACATATTTTTTATGACAAATAAATCTAAAAGATCAGGTAATTTGTTTAGATCTGAAGGCCAGTAAGTTGGTTCTCCAGTAGATAGTTGATCTCAATTGTTTGCTTGGATTGTTTTTAGCAAATTTCTACCTTTAGGATTTATGAGCCTTGAGCTCCATAATGTGTGTTTGGCATTATAGTCACCACCGCAGATAAATATATTACTAAGACTATTGAAAAAAGTTTCCAACATTTCTTGACTAATTGAATGTCTAGGTGGGCAGTTAACAGCTGACATTGTAATTGGTCCTACCCAATCTTCAACAACAACGCTTGTAGCTTGAATTTGTTAAGAGTTACATTTTTCAATTTCGTAGTGTTTTAGACTACTTTTTATAATAACTGCTGTTCCTCCTTGAGCTTTTCCACCTGAATGTTTGGTATCGTAAACAAAATAATTTATTATGTTTAAATAGCATTTCATTGTGAAACGTGTCTCAGAAATGAGAGGTATAACAATATCCCGATCTGTGAAGAAAGCTTCAAGTTCTAGATGACGATTTGTTACACCGTTGGCATTCCATAGAACAAAATTTATGTTTTGAACCATTTTGTTTTATTTTGGAAACAAGAACAGTTAATAGATTGACCATAACGCTGTTTTGCTTCATTAGATCTCGGAACATTTCTTTGAGTTCAGTAAAACACTCCATAATAGCTGCGAAATTGTTTTTATCGCTGTGGTTATTACTGGTTCCTTCTTCTTGAGCGTTCGAAAAGTTTTCACGTTTATAATGGGGTGTGGAAACTCTTGAAGCTTCGTTGGGTTCAGCTAATTGGCGTTTTCTTAACGCTGGATAACTTTTTTCAAGGAGTTTTTTGTAGACTTGACATCCTGTGTAGTTCGCTGTGTGATTTTCTCCGCAGTTTACGCAATGAACAGGTTCATCCCGAGTTGTTTTTGCGCAAGCACCAGTCGAGTGATTACCTATACATTTAACGCAACTAAATGATCGCCCACAGTTATTTTTTATGTGACCAAATCGCTGGCACCTTTTGCATTGTGGTAATTGACGTTTTTTATTTGGAGGTTCAAATTTAACAATTATGTTTCCAAGTTTGGTTACCGAATATATAGATTTGTTATTGATATCAGTTTTGAGATCAATAAAAAACATTGACAGTGGCTGTTTTGTCTGACTGTGTTTTATGTTAGATACGTTTTCTACAACGTATCCAAGTTCTGACAGGACCTGAATAATATCCTCGTGAGCAGTAGAGTAGTGTTCGTTTCCCAAAACTACACCAAATGGTCGTTCTTGCTTCAGACGATGAGTGTAGTAATTTACATTTTTAGCTTGGAACATTTTTACAATATCCTTGTACGTAGCAACATCCTAGGGGATTAACTTAATTTGGTTGTTTAAAATTTTGATCAGATTGATAAAATTTTCGAAAAACCGTTGGTGTGTAGCTCTTGTTGAAAAGCTTTAAAGTTGACTGTATTTGTGGTTTTTTCGGTTCTTCAGTCAGATTGTCGTTGACGGTCGTATGTAATACAGGGTTGAATCGATTTTCCGTAATTATAAGATTTGAGTTATTGTCTTCCCTATGTCGAACACGTCGGTCGTTCACATCAGGGCTTCGTTTCTTTTTTCTAGAAATAACAACAATGTCATCTTCTTGCCATAACGGAGTTTCGTTTGTAGGAATAGAATTATTGTTGACTAGGGATGTGGGATTGCTACTCATTGTTTCAGATGATTGAGAAGAAGGGCTCAGTCGTCTTGATACATTTGTCAATTCTTGCATAAAAATGTCCGTGTTACTTTTGTAGTCGGTAACATCAGCTTTGACTTTTTTAAATTGTGGAGTTTTTTGGTGACTTGTACTAACTTCTAGTAAGTCATCAAGAAGAGATTTAGAACTCTGACGAGAGAACATTAACTTGTTTTGATTAAGGAAATTGGATTCATTTGGCATTCTATACAACAGCTGTTGAGTATACTATTTCAGATGTAATTAGTAATGTGAAATAGTTAAGATTACTGACCTATCAATTGTTAGTCAGCAAAAAAATAAATAAATTATATCACTTCAAACACAATAGTTAGTAAGTATCATATTTCACTAACACCAACTATGCACTATGTTTTTTTATTTTAAATAAAAATTCCGTCTATATGCAGGTTGTTAACATTTAAATTGTAAAAATTACCATTAACAATTAATACGTCTGTATATACTGACAGTCGATATTGGAATCAAGTAACATCAGTAGTAAAGTTGTATTGTATAATAAAGAGAAATAGACTCATTAATTGTGGAAATTAAATATAACTAAATTTTTTTTTAAATAAAATTAAAATCAGGTTTGAATAAAATCATAAAGTTTTTGTTTTTATTTAATTTTGGTTTCTAATATTTTGTGTGTTTTTTTGTGAGTGTCAAGTATCGGAATCTGTTGTAGGTTCTACAGCACTCTTTGGAAGCTGTTAAACGTTTTATCACAAATAAAATATGAAAACAGATTATCTCCAGTATGATTTGGTTTATGTGCAAATAAATTTGCTTTTGTTGTATATGATTTATCACAAACATTATATGAGAAACTTCTCTTTCCTAAATGAATTTGTTTATGATAAACTAATTTGTTTTTTATTACAAATGTTTTATCACAAATATCATAAGCATGATTTAGGTCGTTTCTTCTTAGTTTGAGGTTGTTGTTGTTCATCTAAATGACTGTCATATAATAATTAATCTTTAATTATTAGTTCTGTATGTAATTGTCGTTCAAGTTTAATGTATTCCTTACTCATTTTTTTGTTCGACTACATTAGTTTCATCTAATACTTCACATTTACTTATTAGTTCTTTATGTAATTGATGTTCAAATTTAATATGCTTTGTTGATAAATTATGTTGACATTTTTTTGATAAATTTATAAATCACTTTCTTGATCAAGACATTTGCTTTTAATATACCATATTAAATGATTGGACAGGGATAAAAATATACAATTAGTATGATCAAGTTTAATAGGTAATGCTTGTCAATCCTTCAAACATTGGATGTATGAGATAAGCATATACAGTATATAGCTACACATATATTTGTGTCTCTTTTTGATAAATTTAATCAAGCTGTATTTTAATTATAAAAATATTATTTTCTAACTTAAAACCGACAAATATTAAACTGGTTTTCTTTAACAAATAAATCATATTGGTCGGAAATTTTGTTTGAGTTTATTGTTAGATAGGTTAGTGTTTAAGCTTTCGATTAAGCCTTATAAAACCTAAAAAATATTAATTTGTTTATAAGTAAATTAGCAAAAGGTAAAATATATGATAACTCTCTAAAAAGTTAAAGATCTATAAAAAATCTACAAATCAAGTAAATATTATAAATCTATAATCTTAAAAGCAAAGTAAATTTATTTAAATCATTTCTTAACTGTTTTTTTTTTTGAAATTTGTTTATAGCACGTTAAAACAAATTGAAAAATAATGGGTAAAAATACAGTTAAAAAAATAATTTTCTTTTTCATTTTAGATATTTTTAAGACCTTTTATTAAAAAAAAATCTATTCATCTAAAATGGAATGCACCCTTTTTATTTATAAAAATCGATGAATTGATTAAAAAAAAAAAATTTGGGTTCCGAGCAACCTCCCTGAAACCGGCTTTTTGAACCTAATTTGACTCTGTTATAACAATCTATTATAATTAATTATCTTAAATCTAAGGCATGTGCACATGCGTAATGCTAAAAAACTAAAATATGTTACATTAGCACTAAACATACGACGTCTTCGGTATCGACATAGGTGAACTACAACCCACGCCACGAATTATAGAATAGATATACTGTTGAACCTGTCAGAGTAACTAGATTGTTTTTTCGACAAGTAGCCGCAGTGCTAAAGTTGTCTAAAGTCACTGCGGCTAATTTAAACAATAAAAATTAAATTTCCTTTATTGAGCAGAATACAACAATTTGCACGTAGGAATATGCGTTTTACTCGTATTTGTCTTATTTCGTTTGGTTATATAACACATGGCAAATAATTAAATTTTAGTAAAAAAAATTATATATGTTTTATAATATTATAAATATTGAACAGCAGTATATAAATTAAATTAAACAATAAAATTAACGGGTTGACGAGTTAATTTTTTCATATCAGTATTTAAATTAAATTTCAATGACAATGATATTTGTCTATAAGTATACGCCAGTCTTCTACAGTTTGCCTTACGTAACCGAAAGGAATTTGGACAAACTTCGTATTGTTGACGCTTAAGTATACACAAATAAATATATATATAATAATAACTTCGATAGAAGTAATACTGTCTAAATAAAAAATAAGAATGATATGAAAAGGTGGGCTGTTACGTCACAGTCGTCTTTGGTGTAGCGGAAGCATACTGGACTAGATATCCAGAGGCCCGAGGTTCGATTCCTGGTTGACGAGTTAATTTTTTCATATCAGTATTTAAATTAAATTTCAATGACAATGATATTTGTCTATAAGTATACGCCAGTCTTCTACAGCTTGCCTTACGTAACCGAAAGGAATTTGGACAAACATCGTATTGTTGACGCTTAAGTATACACAAATAAATATATATATAATAATAACTTCGACAGAAGTAATACTGTCTAAATAAAAAATAAGAATGATATGAAAAGGTTGGCTGTTACGTCACAGTCGTCTTTGGTGTAGCGGAAGCATACTGGACTAGATATCCAAAGGCTCGAGGTTCGATTCCTGGTTGACGAGTTAATTTTTTCATATCAGTATTTAAAATAAAATTAACTCTTTTTTTTAAATTTGATTTAACAAAATTAAATTACCCTAAAAAAAATTAATAGGAATAAAATAATTTGAATGAGAAGAGAAACACGTTACTCTAATAAACCTATAATGAAAAATGTAGAAATGTCATAATGAGTTTGTTGATAGTTACCAAGGTAATAAACAATTTCCGCAATAATTGGGGGATCTTTATTTCCGTAATAAAGAAAAGCATATTTAATTTGAGTAGCGAGACCGCTACAACCTCCCTGACCAGTCCGAAAATATTCTAGACGAAGAATGGAATTGAAGAATGGAGAAATTCTTTAATTTAACCTATCCTAAAACCAAATAAAATCTCAAAAAAATCTCAACCTTGCTTCATCCTATCAATTGCTATCTATCTATTGCTATGAGTTCTTGTCTTTCAAAAATCATGGAACATTTAATCAAATTTGTATTATAATGTTGGTGTGAATATCACTCCATTCTCCCTGATAGTTTGGTTTTAAAAGAGCGATGAGCACGACTGACAACCTCTACTTGCTTTACACCGATATTCTTGATTGCTTCACTAACAACAATTATTTGATAGCTGTGTTCATCGACATCAAAAGTGATATAGTTATTTATATATTCATCAAATAATTCCATAGATTTGGCTAGAAATAACGTCACAAACGGTTTTGTTCTTTTAAAAGATATTTTGGCGGAACTCAACCTGGATATTTTAATAACAAAAACTTCCTCAGTTTTATTTTCCCGACATAAGGATATTCCACAACACATTCCATTCCTAGATTCAGCTGTCTATTTTCACAATTCCTTAAAAATTCTTGGCGTGATTCTTGATCGAAAGCTCTCCTGACAGAAGTATATCAGCTCAATGGCTAACCTTACCGACAATTTCTTAAAATTCCTTGGCGCGATTCTTGATCGAAAGCTCTCCTGACGGCTGTCAGCTTTCTATGTCAGCTCAATGGCTAACCTTTGAACCGAGTTCAAAGCAAACTAAACGCTATGAACACCATAAGGTCTACATGGTGGGGTACACACCCTTATACCTATCTATAATGCTTTCGTCCAGAGAGTTTTCGATTATGGCAGCTTCCTACTTTCTCCTGTGTCATCTATCCAATTCATCTATCGTTGATCGAATCAAATTCCAAGCCCTTCGACTATACTTGCCCAAATGCGTTCCCGATCTACAAACGCTCTTCTAATATAAATCGTCAAAATATTAGTTGACGCTGGTATGCCGCCACTACAACTCTGGAGTATTTATATGGCCAAAAAATTTATTCTTAAAAAACTCTCATTTTGCCAACACCCACTAATCCCGCTTTTAGGTCATCTGAATCAAAAGATCCAAAACTCCAGATACTGACGTCGCAAACCAATTCCTATTTCCAAATAATACCTTACTGTTCCTTTGCCAAAATATCCATTAATCGTAGCCCCACGCTCCTTTATTTCAAATTCCTTTGTTCGGTTGGATTTATCTCGAGTATCATCAGTTTCGATTGTGTTTTCGGCAAGGAAGGTGCGAAAAATCTTTGGATATCAAATCATATATTCCAAGAATTCTTAATATTCAATTTCCCACATTTCCAATATATTTTCACCGACACATCCAAGACTGACACTCAAAATGTGGGAGCAGCCTTCTACCATAGCAATGCATTCCTCCCTCGTTCTTTAAAACTTGACAGTAACTTTTAATTTTTTTCTACGGAGTGCAAAAGGTCTTAAATATATCTTAGATTCAAGGATAAATAGTTGGGTAATAATAAGTGACTCAAAGAGCTTCCTGTCGATCTTGTCCACTCCCATTTCCAATCCTAATAGTTCCTATATTATATCCCTTATAAATTATGAACTCTTTAACATCACTAATAACAACTTACTCGTTGCCTTTGTGTGGTGCTCTTTGCACATTGGCATACGAGGCAACGAGTTTGTTGATGTTTTAGCAAAACAAAGGGTATTTATATTAATTATCGACTATAGTTACTGGATGATGTAACAATATACAACTACTACCAAAGGAACGGCGATCGCTGCTCTACATCCAAAACCCGGTCTGCGTGCTTGGTTCGACGAGATGCATCTAGATCTCCCGACAATAGTCACCATTGGTAGACTACGCTAATGACACAACAGTCTGTCAAGGCACCTTCACAAAATCCATGTCATAAATAACACCAACTGTGCTTGTGGTCACGGTGATTGTGATGAAAATCATATCCTCTTTAAGTGTTCCAGATTTTCCCCACAAAGAGGTATACTTTATAAAACCATAATATCCCAAAAAATCACATTTCCCATTAATATTACCTATCACTTATCCCTAAATAAGAAAATCATCCTTAAGTCCAATTCTTCAAATCTTCTAACGAATCATTTTACACCCCCCCCCCCCATCTCTAACAGTACACTGTGTCGTCCGTATTTAATGTGAATACACTTTTCACTCTTTTGTAACCCAATCCAAGACCCACATCATTTATGTTTGTGTTCAACTCCCAGCTCCGACGGGCTTCCGATCTTTTAGATGTTGTCTTTTTTTTCAAAATAAATTTTTGTTTATATTTTTTGTATATTATATATTTTTGTTCAATATTAAATAAACTTTCAGATAGTTGTTTTCTCTATCAAACGAAATTATTTGCATTGACGAAAGTTTTGAAAATTTGAGTCGGGGGCCAACTTAACGAAGGTCATAAAAATGACGTTGACATTTTTAACAGCACTACATTCTACACTATTTAAACTGATAATGAAATATTTAAACTGATTTTTTATATCCGGTATATGTAAATATACAAGGTATATTAATGACGTTCAGTTGCTACGCTGAAGTTGTAAAGTATGTCAATCATCTTACAACGATTTATAACCTTTTTTTATTTGTCCTAAATATTTTAAAAGTATTTATTGGAAAATACCAGGAAATTGTAAATTAGAAATTAATTTGACTTAATGTGACACATCTGACAGTAAACTATGTTTTATATTTGTGTGTATGTGTATATTATTTTAGTGTGTGTGGTCGCCAGTTTTCAAAATATGGTAGCAAAAACAAACCTAACAAACAAGTTTTAATTTTATTAAATAATTAATTCAAATGTTTGTCAACACCATTTTTTTAATGCAATTATATAAACTGCATACATCAAAGAATATTTATAAACATTATTCATGATGGTGTCTACTTTAATAATATAGTTATCTAATTTTAAGTACAAAAAAATTATGTTCTCCATAAGAGGCTGTGTTCAAAGTTTGATTTTTAATCGATAATTACTCTTTTAAATGATCGTCAACAGGTGTTAAATTTTTGAGGGAGGATAACTACTGAATTGAGCTTCTCAATTCACTAAAAAAAATAATTTTTATCTACTATCAAGCTTCATGGATGAACGTCCTTAATATAAATATTATTAAAATAATCAAAGAGCTAGGTTTTTTAAAATTAATTTTCAAATTTTGCCCCAATTCCTGGAGAAATTATTTGTATTTTATAAATACGTATTTCGACTACAAGATAGTCATCATCAATATCAATTAGATAATCGTAACTATCTCTGGGATATGGAGTCAGAGATATGTTGCTAGTTGCTAATTTGGTGCATGTCTCAAGTGCGTGATGAACCCATCAACTGCGTTGATTTGTTGTAGTGTTTTTTTGACCATCTGGCCTTGTTTGTGTCAATAGCGTTAGGGGGTTATAGCAGCTAACCTTGACACTATTGACACAAACAAAACTAGATCGTAAAAAGAGGACTACCGCCAATCGATGTAGTTGATAGGTTCATCACACACTTCATCCTTTAATAGGTGTTCATATAATCACCCAATTAGTCCATTTCCACATGTCCACCCGTCTGTGGATACGATAACTCAAAAACAAAAAGAGATAACTGGCTGAAAATTTGTTTATGTGTTCTTGAACTAAAAAGCAAGTTCAAGTTCGTGAATGGGCAAAATCGGTCCATGTTCGTGAATGGGCAAAATAAGCAAAGTGTCCAACTTTGAAACCGTGAGAATAAATATGTAATGACAAAAAATGTTCCTTTTTTAAAAACAAACAACTTTTGCTATAAACTTTTTAAACTAAATTCAGAATATATCATCGGATATTTAAGCAATTAACTCAGTTAGTGGTTTTATCGAATTTCCTGAAAGGAAATAGAGCTATTGGTCCCGTACCGAAGTCAAAATTTCGCAAAAATTTCTTCAAATGTCCATCGATCCTACCTAGTAGATGTCAAAAATCACCATCTGTAAAATTTATATATATATATATATATATATATATATATATATATATATATATATATATATATATATATATATATATATATATATATATGTGTGTGTGTGTGTGTCTGTAATCACTCTAGCGGTCACAGTTTTTATTTTATCGGAATGAAATTTGGTATTTGAGGCGCTTTTGGTATTCAAAAGGTCAAGTTCGTTAATGGGTAGAATCGGACAAGAGAAAAGGGGGGTTTAAAGGGAGAGGTAAACACAAAATTTGACATATCTCCCTTAATATTCGAAAAATCGAAAAATTTATAAGAAATAAAGTTGTAGGTACTAAGTTTTACTGTAATTTTGTTTCTTATCATTTTTTCTGTTACGCTAATATTTACAGAAATATTGACGGTTTAAGATTGAAAATTAAATTCCTTACTATCTCTGTACATATTAGAGTTTGAGCAATAATGATAAGGTGATGAATTGTAGCAAACATGATTTTTTACAACTTTATTCCTTATACATTTTTTGATTGTTCTAATATTAAGAGAGATATTTTGTATTTTCTTCTTTCTTTATGCCTCCATTTTCCCTTGACGTATGTCATTTATTAAAAAATTGGCCTTGCAAATACTAAAATCATATACAAAATTTCATTTTGATTCACAAGGCAGCTACCTACCTTGCTTACCCGGTAAATCCTCCACTGCTCAGTTTACTAAATAATATATGGACCTCCCGATCACCAGACAAGATCGACGTAATATATGTTGATGTCCCGACTCTTCATAATTTTGAGGTGGCAATCCTAAGTGTCAACAAGTATATGATATGCTGGACCCAATTGTGTATTGTATTGGAAAAACAATGCCGAACTCATTTGTGGTGCTTCATGCACTTCAATTGCATGAGGATCTTCAGGTTCTTTTTTGATGGTGATCGTTTCGATTTCTTAATGCGTGGATCACTATAACTCTTCATTTTTTTCATTTTTCATTTCGTTTTTCAACGATCTTTCTAGTTTTTTGCTTTTCCCTATAATAAATTTATTATTATTATTAAATTACTTTAAATAAAATAAAATATCAATAAATCTTACCATTTTGACACGTATTTATAGGTTATGTGAGATGTTTGTAAATTTGTTATAATTTATGATTGTCTGGTCAGGTCTTCATGTTTATGAAATAGAATTGACAGTTACCTATATCGTTACCAACTGGAGAGACTCTCCTTGGTTACGAACAATATACAACAATAGTTTAAACTTGAATGTGATAACAGATGGCATTACATGGTATAAAAGTTCGAACTTAAAAATCTCCAAACCACTGACCTCCATCGACATAGTGGAGATCAGTGCTCCAAACACATTACGACGATCAATTCCGGCGAAATAAAACAATTATTATATTGATTTACATAGTAACATATCTATACTAATATAATAAAGCTGAAGTCCGATTTGAAAAATTATTTTTGGGTTAGATAGACCCATTCATGAGGAAGGCTATAGGCTATCTAGCATTACGTGAAAATTCTTAGTTAGTGTTAAATATCGATATTTGTAAAGTAAGTCGGAAGAAAAAATATATATTCAATAGATATAGATATCCTTATAGTGTGCTATTAAAGTAAATAGTTACTATGGAAACGCCAATCAAAGTTGACATTTCAAAATTGAAACAAAATTTTAATAAAATAATTTTATAGTAATTTTTTTGTAGTATAGTTTCTGTGGAAATGATAAAATCAACAAAAATTTTAACCGACTCCAACTTTATATAAACCACGGGGGATAGCTATATAAATGCATTTTATATAAATGCGGACGAAGTCGCGGGAAACAGCTAGTTTAAATGAAAATAGAATAAATTAAAATTCAATAAAGTTATTTTTAGTGGAGATTTAGGTAATAAAATAAATGCCAAATCAGCAATCTGTTTATTTTTTTATCCACAGATCATCAAACTTGTTGAAAAATCAACGGAATAAATTTTAGATAAAATAGCTAAAAAAAAATTTACTTCACATCGCTTACAATAATTTTGATAAACATTATTTAAAAACAATACAGCATCTATTTTAAATCAAATCTTTTGGCGTTGAAAACTTCAACTTATATATCGGATCTAGTATTTTAAAAAAAATGTGTAAGGAAAGTTGTAGAAATTCTACTTAAGGATGTACGCGCACTGAAGTTTCAAAAAGACCACGGCTTGATTTTTTATTTACATGTAGTTGAAGTACATATAAATCAATTATAAAAGTTTCAGGTTTTATTGCATTGCTCTTTTGGAGAAACCCATATTTTAACATAGTTTGATGATTTTCACTTTGAATAAAATAAGACGAATAAAACAAAAAATACGCAATAGAAAATAGAAATATTAATAAAGAGATTGATCCAATAAAATCCCGGTATGACGGGCCTAAAAAAAAGATATTTAAGAAAGCAACTGAGATTTCGGGTAAATTTTATGTCGGTGGTAGCTTAATTACACGAAATCTCAAAAATATCTTTTTCTTCTTAAATATCTTTTTTTTATGCCCGTATGACGGGCTAAATTAAATTTTAATTTTAACTTACGACAAAAAATAATAAACATTATTGTGGAATTTTAAGAATGTACTATATACGATTTTGAAGAATTTTATAAATGGACTATACATCAGCGCTCGTACATCCTGAAGTACAATTCATTACTTAAATTCAATTATTTCTTAAACTCAAATATAAACAGGGCCGTGTCTGGGTATATGATCGCCTGCGTGCCAGTGCATATGCCTCTAAAATAAAAAGGTATTTTTAACTAGTAAATAAAATTTATGCATAAAGTTCCCATATTAAATTTTTACTATAAAAAAAAATCAAAAATTAATTCTAATCGATTTTTGGGTTGCATATTCTTTCAATCGCTTCATGAATGTTTATAGAGTCCGCAATTTCGTTTTCTATTGCTATAACCGAAAGACTGCTGAGGCGTTCTTTGGTTATAGATGTTCGCAGATAATTTTTCATTGTTTTTAGCTTCGAAAAACTTTATTTTTGCAAATGATCTTCCCGATTCATTATTTGGAAATTTAGATAGGACATTTTGGCTCGGTTCTTTTTCGATTAATTTATCCAGCAGTTTATTGGTGAGTATTAAAGGTTAACAAGCTGTATCTTTGAATTCCATGCACATAGTTCAGTATTATAATTATCTTCCATTTTGTCATCACTACTAATATATTCATTATCAGTTTCCGCAGATATTTCATTTCCATTTTGAATGGAAAAAGACTCACTAGTTGAATTTAATTTGGATCGATTTGTTTACATATTCACGTTTGGGATATGCCCCTGAACAAGGATCTAGAATTAGGAAACAAATGTTAAACGCATGGCTTTTATTTACGTTTTAGCGTCTATTTGATGATTCAACACAATGCTTTAAAATGAAATAATCTGTAATTATTCTTTGGGGTTTTGTTAATGTTCAGAGATTTTAAAGAAGTTTGGTAAACTTTAAAAATTTTATTTTTAACATTGTTTATAGCCTTGAAAACGGCCATTTTTGAGTTTTTTCAAACATTAAACTATTTATAACTCGGGAATTGCCAAGTTTAAAAAGGATAAAACAGACCATTCGGGAAATAATATTTGGACATTCAGGATGGCAAAACAAATTGAGACCAGATTTTCGTAGAGTAAAATTATGATCCTTGTTCAGGGGCATATCCTAAACGTGAATATGCAAAAAAATCGAATGGGAATATTTTTTTTTATAAAAGGGAATATGCATGAAAATTTTTTTTCACATTTATTTTCAGAATATGAAAATACTGTTAATATTGTAATAATATTTCAAAACGAAATTAAAATATCAAGGAAGCTATAAGCTTTTAAAGATTATTATGTCTCTTTCTTGCAAAAATACTAAAAACGGAGTTTTACGTGTATTTTAAATGATGAAAGTGTAATATGACGTCACATAACATATAAAGAGGGCTATCACCCTCTTTGTCTAATCGGGAATTTCAATCATTCATATCTCGCTTATTTTTAAAGTTATTTAAAAAGTAATTTTACCTTGATATTTGTCAAGTAAACATGCTTCAATTCAAGCGAAAAAAAATTTTCATGCATATTCCCTAATGCGAGATTTTCACCATGTCTATAAGTTGGATAGAAAGATAAATTTCTGTTTTACGATTTTCTAGTTGTTTTCAGCCTATGACCTATCTTCTTACCAAATACCAACTTTCAAGGACAACTGGAAGAATCCTAGAATATTAATGATCAGTGAGTGAAGCCAGTTTCCAAAATGTCGATACTTGGGGTTAAATATTTTGGAAACTATTAAAGCTTGTGCTATTAAAGCTTATTAAAGCTTAAAGTTGTGTCGATAAAATGTTATTTAAAAAAATTAAAGCTGAAAATATTTTCTATACGAATACTCATAATCATTTTTTCGAATCGGTTATAGTTTTTGAGATATTCGCTATCGAAAATCAACCATTTTCGGAAATTGATTTTCGCCCCACTTTTTTTGTCAAAATTTTCTTATATATATATATATATATAATATATATATATATATATAATATATATATATATATATATATATATAAGCTAGCAAATAGTAGACCAGCATGTGTTATATATATATATATATATATATATATATATATATATATATATATATATATATATAACACATGCTGGTCTACTATTTGCTAGCTTTTACTTGATACCCATATTGTTAAAATAAGATGTAGAGCATCGATTATCCGAACTAACGTTGTCAGGGGTGGTTCAGATAACCGGAAATTCACTTTAAAAAAAACTTATATATATACATATATATATATATATATATATATATATATATATATATATATATATATATATATATATAAGTATATATCTATATAATAAATAAGTATATATATACATATATATATATATATATATATATATATACTTTTATTTATATATATATATATATATATATATATATATATATATATATATATAAGTTTTTTTTAAAGTGAATTTCCGGTTATCTGAACCACCCCTGACAACGTTAGTTCGGATAATCGATGCTCTACATCTTATTTTAACAATATGGGTATTAAATAAAAGCTAGTAAATAGTAGACCAGCATGTGTTACAATGCCTATTTTTCTTTCTAAGTAGGTACACATATACAACGCATGCGCATTTACATGCATTAAATAAAAGATAGAAAATTATTTTTAAGTATACGCATTATATATATACGATATATAGTAACGCTTAGTGTTGAGTTGCGTTTCGCGTTAATAAAGCTTTGCTGTTAAAATAAGTAAATCTGCTTTTTCATCTCCATCGAACCCGCTTTTGGTCTGGTGCCCAGATCATTTAACATTATTCAGTTTTGCCAGCTCCAGCAGTTCCTCAAGAAAGTCCTTAAATACCACTGTGGTGACAGTGGCATCCAAGGCTTTAAAAGAAGCTTGACTATCCGAAATAATATATTCGTTCTGGTTTATGTGGCCTTTCCGTAGGTTGATACGGACACAATCCAGTATGGCGTAGACTTCTGCTTGAAAGACCGTGGCATATTTCCTCAAGTTGAGTCTTATGTTTGCCTTGAGCCTTTCACCGTAAATTCTCGCCTCTGTCCCTTCCCCAGGTTTGAAGCCGTTTGTATACCAAACGATTCCTTTCATGAGATGGGGTGGTTCTCCTTCCGTCCCCGTGTCTCTATCACAGACTACAGTGAAAGGTTTTGAGAAGGAGTATATTTTGAGTAAGTATATCTGTGCCCATTTCAAAAACGGGGTCTGAGATGATTGATGTTTCCACGACTCTTGCATGTCCAACCTGATTTTTTGTAATCCAGTTATTATTGTAAGATAGTCTATAAGCGCTTGGTCACTGCTACTGCTCATGGATCCAGTAATGCACAAACAGACCAGACTTTAGATCCTGGACGGCTTTGTGCATGCCATTATTTTATTAACGTTTGGCCACCATACTGGAGCAGCATAGGTTATAATTGGCCTAACTACTTTTGTGTACAGCCAGTGGATCGTTTTTGGTTTTAGTCCCAAGATTTTTCCATGTTCTCTTGCAAAGTATGAGGAAAGATTTGCTCTTATTTGTTATGCATTCCAGATGAGGGTTCCATGTTAGTTTAGAGTCTAGCAACACTCCTAATAATTTGGTTTTCCTTGAGATCAATAGTATTTCACCGAAGAGGATGGGTGAATCTTAGAGCGTTTTGTATAAGCTCCGATTGTGCTTTCACAGAATCCTTGGATTGCAATTATAATATCGTCCGCATATCCCTGTGTGTAGTATCTTCTCAAATACGCCCCAATACCTAGATCAGTTTCAGAATTTGAAATTTTATTCAAAATCCTAGAGTTCTCATTAATAATCAGTTGATAATCTCATATTAATGAATTATCATCCTTGGTTGAGGTTCGTCAGTAATCTGTTCACTGTCAGACTCTACAGGCGTGGGGATAAGGCACCACCCTGTGGACATCCTTTGGTGGCTCTCACAGTGACAGACTCTCCAAGAAGGGAAGCTTGTATTCTCTACCTATCAGCATAAAGTTTATCCACCTGCAGAAGACGTCTTCTACTCCGTGCTGACTTGCAGAGTTAATCATGGAATTGAAAGAGGCATTATAAAATGCCCCCTCAATGGCAAGAATCACACACAAGATGGGCTATTTCCTTGCGAATACCATCTAATTGGTCTAAAGTCCTTTCCCGTGGAGTGGTTGAGCTTTTCCCGTTTTGGTAAGAAGGTTACTGTTACTGGCTTCCATACTGTTGGGATAACCTGTAGCTAGGCTTGCTCTGAATATGTGACTAAATTGAGTTAAAAGATGTTCTGCTCCATTTTGTAAAACCAATCTGTATATCTCTCCTGGCCACGGTGCTTTATAGGAGTCGAATCAGTTTATTGCCCATTCGATCTTTGAGCGATTGAAGGTAATCGCCGCTCTTCTCCAATCCTCGCTTGTCGCTGGGAGGTTTTGGTTAAATTGTTCTTGAGAAGGATTTTTACTGTTTATTACCGAACTTTTTGCCTTTGATTCCTTAGATCTTTATCCCACCAGCAAATTGACTTGTTGATGTCTTTTGAGATCTCCGGGCAGTTTTCTTGGAAATAGTTAATTGTTGCATGCTGAAGCTCAGTTGCAGTAAGCTCAATGTCCGGTACTGTTTTAGCTTTTTTCAGGATTGTGGCGAGTTTGAATATTAATGTCGAATGATATTCGTCCTAATTTGTTTTCCTCGGATTCCGATAATGTATATTACATTGGTCTGTTTTTACCTCCACATTGTAATGGATTTGTCTATGATCTAATGCAGATGGTTCAGCAGATACTAACCTCTTCTTGATTTTTCCACTGATTTTATAAGTATCCAGTGGTACATCTATGACTTCCTGCCGAATTCTGATAATAAAAGTCGGTTTGTTGCCTTGATTAACTATATTAACTATATAAAAGTTATTAGCATTTAGAGGTACTCACCTCTTGCATTTGTGTTAGTACCCCCACATGCAGTGTGATAAGCATTTGCATCGCATCCCATGGTCAGTCGGTGTTTTTTTTTGCCTAACAATACTGGATCAGGTCTTTCATCTCCGTTGTTGGTGATGGAGTAGATGCATCATAGGGTAGGCAGACCGAAGCGAAGATTACCACTCCAGTTTCGTTCCCCATGTTGTATTTTAGTTTTACCGCTGTAACGTCTCTATGACAAAACTCTATCAGCGGCAAGACATTGATGCCCTTCCTTGCATAAATGCAAGTTCTGAGGTTCTCTAGAGTTTTATTGTAAATAATTTGTCCTCCAGCATTTCTTAGTCCGAGAATCTTATGGTTTACAGCCCAATGATCCTGGACTAGAGCTATGGAAATTCCTTTTGCCAGCACATTTTGACAGAAGCCAGTGGAGGCTGCCTTACTCTGCTGGAGGTTTACTTTAAGCATTCGAAGAGCTTGCATTTTGCCCTCTAATGCTTTTAATGGTCTAAGGCTTTTGGGTTGGGTGCATCTTGCTGTTTTTTGTATCCAGCGAGGTTAGCTTGTGCCTCGGCTGATTCACTTGTTGAGGAGATTTGAGCCCCAGAGTTTATATTTTTACCGTTGGTTTCCATGTTGGTACCACGAGTAAATTGGCTGTCTACTACCCCATCTACTACGGCTCCTTGATGGAGAGGGCTTTTATACAATGGAGTTCGTCAGTTACTCCAAGGTGATTGTTAAAGAGAGCATTTTACCCTGCTGTTCTAGCCTTCGGCTAGTTCTCTAAGCAGGATACCTCGCACCGCAGCTTGGGTTTGCATGGTTTTTTAACCTGACTTACCAAAAAAAAAAAAAAATCACGAAAGCAGAGTCAAATTATCGGTCATACTATGCATTATTATAACAACTTTTTCATATTTACCTTTGAACAAATAGTACAAGTTGATCGCGACACATTTTTATGATAAAAAGTATATCTTATACATACAAAAGTAGGCCACCCCTGGCCTAGAGTATGACAACTATTGGTGTAAAGTATAAAATTCTAAGTCGAGAGAAACTCGAAAACTGTTAGGAATAATACTTTATTGGGTTAAATGATAAAAAAATTTTCCCTTTTCAGCTGGCTGCCACATTTTAGTCCAATCAGAATGAAATTTGTTATGCGACGTATTTTCAGTACTTAAAAGAGGAAGCTCGGTAATGGATAGAATTGATCGAGGGGAAAATAGGTATAGAAGGGTAGCGGAAATTCAAACTTTAATTTAATCTTAATGTTAGTAGCATTGGCTCGCCGAATCATATTGCTGAGAGTGGAGACAAGAGTTTAAACATAAATTGCGTTTTAATTTACAATAATTAATAAATTACACTGCAATTTATAATGTAAAAATGTTTTTTACGGAATATAAAAACAATTAATATTTGCCGGATATTACAATAAACTTAAATAATATAACGAACGCTGTTCTCAAATTTTAAATTTTTAACATAATATTGATATCAATGTTTTGATATGTAAAATTTTAAACGCCTTGGCTGGGAATTGAATCCAAAACCTCTGCCAACTGAGCTATCCAGATTGTACAAGCACCGTTGGCAAAGCGCTGGTCTCTAACAGAGGTCTTGGATTCAATTCTCAGCCATTATGTGTAAGATAAGATTTTTCATCTCACAACATTGATGTCAAAATAATGTTCAGTCATATTACTGAAATGTCAATATGACTGCCGATCCCGAAAAATCAAATTTGAGTTCTTTATAACCCATTTTATATCATAAAATCGCTACCTACCCAAAATACACGATCGATTTACCAATTGACTGAACTAAGTGCATCAAAAGAAAATACATTTCATATTACTACCCTTATCTTTAATAATAAATATCAATAGTCTAAATGTAGAATATTTATTATGTATAGTTTTAATTAGATATTTAATTAATAAGAGAATAAAATATAAAATAATTTTGTATTAATATAAAATAAATAACCGAATAACTTTCCTAAACATCTTTATTATTAGGATACCTCTCTCAACCTACCAATATTTTTTAAATAGTTGTAGTCAGTAGTGATGTACCCGCTGTATGCCTTACTAGACTGTATACTGTATAGTGTATAGTCACTAGTGTATACATTCCCATTTTATACCTGTCAGTATTTATAACCCGCTGTGATTGAAACTTTTTATTTTTGACGTTTTTAAACTGAAGATACTGTTTCACACATTTTTATTACATTTTCAAATCTAATGAACATTTTTAGTGTATTATTGTACAGTCATCAACAAACAATTGTTTTACACATAAAATTATTCACTGGTTTTCACACTCAGTGAAATAAATGTGAAATAAATAGATGGATATATCTTGGTTTCTAAAAAGTATTGTACTGTATTCAGTCTGACGAGATTCGCTTCTCCCATATGTTGGCAATGGCCAGGATCTTGCTTATCAGGTCTTCCTGAAGATTCATATATTCGGGGTGAGATGCACCGAATATCTTGTATCCGCTGTAACCCAGAGGTTCGCAGTCAAAGATAATGTGGCTAGATGTTTCTTCCTCCTCGCCATACAATTTGCACACAATGGACCCGTTATGGAGTCCTATTGTGTGTAAATGCTTCCGCAGGGGATAATGCCCGATAATGAATCCAGTAACCTACCGAAGTTGTATCCTGTTCGGCTCCAGTGCATCGAGAGACAGTCTCTTGGTTGCACTCCGAAGCAGTATTTTTCCGAGCTTTTGCAGCGGTTCATTTTTCCACTCAAGGGCTCGTGAATTAACTAACTTTATGGATGACTGTGATTTTTCATTACTGAATGGTAGAACAGTAAGTTACAATCCTGCCCAATTTACGTTCTGCGGAACAATGAACAATGGATCTAAAAAATGGATTTAAAAGTCATACAGAAGGTTTCTTTATCTAGCCATTTTCCTATTTAAATATGCCTTATTCACAATAGAGAGTTTTTAAGAAAATGTAATATTGTGCTTAAAAGTTCTATCGTCTTGAAGTGGGACAATACAAAGTGCTGTGACTATGCCGAACAAATGCAATTTAAAAAAGTGTTAGCGGTGAGCTTCAATTGACCCGCAATGTAAACAGTAACAAACTTTCATCAAATCGATGAAAAGGGTGGTACGATCTGGATTGTAAAAGTACAAAAAAATAGTTAAAAATAAACTAAAAGCGTGTAAGCACGAATCTGTTGCAGAGCGAATTTCAATTATCAAAGACACTACGACATTCTGGAAAGCTATAAATCAATTTAGGAAAAGTCGGTCATTTGACAACCATGTTTCATTACCAGAATGGGAAACTTTTTATTCATCTCTTGTGAGAAAGTTTTACCAATCTGCTGAATGCCCATTTACTGATGTTTTGCATCCCTATCTGGATGCGGAAATCTCTCTCGATGAAATAACTTGATGTCTAAGAAACTGTAAGGAGCAAAAAAACGTCTGGATTTGACGGTATATCATATGAATTTAAAAAAAATTTACTTGATAACTGGTTACTATATCTTAACGTGTTCTTAATCGTCTGACAACTTGGACTGAAAATTGTAACATTTTAATAGAGGGTCAGTCAGGTTTCAGAAAAGGACGATGCTGCGTAGATAACGCTTTTACTCTCAGTTCAGTAATAATTTTGCATCTCCGTCTACCAGGTTGGCGCATTTACGCGGTTTTCGTTGATTTCAAACGTGCATTTGACTCTGTAAATCATATTTTACTTTGGTCTAAATTATATCACTTTGGCATCAGTGCAAAAATTATCCGGCTGCTTAAAAGTTTATACGACAATGCCACTTTTAGGATCAAAATATATGGAAACATGAGCAGAGATTGCAAAATAACAGAAGGGGTTTTACAAGGTGAATCTTTAAGTCCGTTGCTTTTCACGCTGTTCATCAATGATATTGAGGATTTCTTATTGACGGAACAAATGATATTTTATTGTTGCTGTACGCTGATAATTTCGTTATTTTGGGAGATACATACGCTGATATTAATAAGATGCTAGAACTATTACATAAATATTCAACTTAGAAGAAAACAAAAATAGTAATTTTTCGTCGAAGGTGGAAGTTAAAACATCACAATTTATTTAAATATAGAAACAGCTTCATCGAAGTGGTGCCCAGATACATCTACCTAGAGATCCTCTTCTCTTTTTCCTCTTTATTTTACGAGACTGCAAAAAATTAGGTTCAGAGGGCGCTATTGATAGTGGAATGTCAACTTTGGCGACCTCTGAATTTGTTTCGTGGGAAGCAAGGTTGCAATTATATGATTCAATTGTCGTTTTAATTCACTACTATACGTGGCATCTATTTGGTCTGTACGATATTTGGATGAAATTGAGCGAGAGAAAGTAAGCTTTTTTAAGCAATTGCTACAGCTACCAAGAAATACACCAGGATACTTCATAATATTAACATGTGGTTTCCGCCCTATTTCAGTAAACGCCGTTTATCTGACTTTAGTTTGGTGGCATGTATTACAAAAGATGAATGAGCGTAGATTTCCCAAATTGTGCTATACCCGCCACGCCAACCTCACATTTCAGCCGGATCAGCTTACAAAATACAACTTGGGCTTTACAACTTAAAACCTTCTGATCGCGATTTGTAGTGAAAGACTGTTTGGTTTAGAAAATATTACCAAAAGTGATATTGACACCATTGTGAACATGTATTCAAGTGCTCAGGTTTCAGTCCTCTTTATCAGAGTTTGGTGTTTAATAACGAACCGTAACTTTAATAACGAACCTATTGTTACAATAAACTTTCAAATTCGCCCCATTTACTCAGATCAGTTTTTTTAAAATTATAAATACATATTTCGAGTACAAAGTAGTCATCATCAGTATAAATTAGTTAGTCGTAATTTACTCTTTGACAATAAGAAATAGATAGAAAGTGGAGATCAATTGACAAAAATAAAAATATATAGAAAATTAACTAAAATATATTAAAATTGAAATATAATAAATTTTAAATTTTAAAATATAGTAAATTTTAAATTATATTGAAATTACTCTTGTTAAAAATTCTTTCTGTTAACATTCACATTTATTCCTATTAACCTTATTCTTATTAAAATTACTCTTATATTGTCTCGGGATATGTTACTCGGTGCTAACTTGGTGACAGTTTCACAATTTTAATAAGAGTAAGGTTAACAGGAATAAATGGGAATGAAAGAAATTTTACCAAGAGTAATTTCAATATAATTTAAAATTTATTATATTTTGGTTATATATTTTGGTTAATTTTCTATTTATTTTTATTTTTGTCCATTGATATCGACTTTCTATCTATTTCTAATTGTCAAAGAGTAAATTTCGACTAGCTAATTTATACTGATGATGACTACTTTGTAGTCGAAATACGTATTTATTATACAAAAAAAAAAAACTGATCTAGGTAAAGTGGGTGAATTTGAAATTTTATTTCAAAAACCTAGAGCTCTCATTAATTATCATTTGATAATATAAAATATTGTTACAATGCCCAATATCATTTAACAGAGTTTTAGTACAGCTATGCTCTTCTAACAAACACTTAATTCGAGTAGTGATACGTGGAGTTGGCGAATGGCATATACAATGCCATTCGCAAGGATTTTTTCAGTAAAATCAGTTTTTAACCAAATGTACATCATTTAAAATACAAATAAATGTTCTAGGATTGGGGCAAAATTTGAAATGTAATTTCAAAAAACCTAGAGTCTCTTTGATTATTTTAATAATCTTTAAAAATATAGGCTGTATAATAATCTATAATTTAATAATATGTCATAAAATGCTTGAAATAAACTGATGGTATCTCCGTTTTACTGCTAAGATGCTGCTATGATAATATTGTACATTATTTCATAAGGTATTAAATGTGGCAAACATTGTTTCATGTTTATTTTAATATCATTATAATACATGTATTTCCATTTTATATAAATAATTGGATTTTAGTTTTGCAATACATGTATATAAAGATCAACAAAATATAGTCTGTATAATAGCGTTATAAGTTTAATCTAAAGTTTGTAACGGTTGAAAACTTGATCATAGACAAATTTTGCCAAAGGTGTTCATATGAGCGTATCGCTTTGAAAGTGAATTATCTTAAAGAATCACACTGCAAATCAGAGGTATCGCATCATTAATAAAAAGAAAAACACACAAAAGGGTAAGATTGCAGGGCGCATATTCGATAAATGACCAGTTTTTGCAAGATTATATACACTTTGATTTTATAACAATGTTTCATTTTTAAAATACTTATCTTACCTGTGAACTTGTTTGATTGCATAGGTTACATGCATTCTGATGTCTAAAAGCCATCAAAATTATTTAAAAATAATAATAATTAAAAAAAACTAATTGAAGTTAATAAATTAGTGTAAATTACAAGATTAATAAAAAATAAAGTAGCATTGACATTTAATTATTATTATTTATAAATAATTGCGATGGTTTTTACATGTTACGTATACAACTGAATTGGTTCTGCGAGGCAAATGCCCCGTATTGGTGCAAATGGCAACAAACAAGAAATTGCAATCAGGCGAACGCAAATATTAAAAATAATACTAGAGTATAGAGCTTTGTAAGTGTAGAGCTTTAACTACAAACTTTATCAATCTCAAGCTGCTAGATTGTTTATTAATCTTTCATGTTTCAATTAATATTTAATTTTTATTATTTTAAATAATTTCGTTGGTTTGGATTTAACAGATTTCATGTTGCTGATGAAATGAAACAAGTTAACGGGCAATATATTTGAAAAATTAAACTTTTTACAAAAAATCAAGTTATCTTTATCCTTACATATTATAAAATAAAGTCCCCCAGCCGCGTCTGTCTGTCTGTACACGGTTAACTCAAAAACTACCGAACGGATTTCATACGGTTTTCACCAATGGACGGAGTGATTCATGAGGAAATTTTAGGTTAATAATTGATTTAGATTTTGTTTAAATTGGCTGAAATATGACGAAGATAGTTGAAAAAGTCGGGAAAAATCATAGCGACTGGAAGATTTACTGGTGCACTGTAACGAAGCACTGTACTCGGCGCATCTTCTAAGCCGGAGCAAAGCCGGGGCGGGTTGCTAGTTGTATATAATCTTGTATGAGTCAAACATCTGCCCCCAAAAACGTTAATTGATCGGGATCATGTTAAGCTACAAAAAAATCATTTTAACTGAGGGCCAAAATCCTATCTTTTTATTAATTGCCACGTTGATTTAGAAGAGCGTTAGTTAGAATTGTACGTGATTCGAGTCCTGGTAGATGCGTATTTTTTTTCATACTATATTAATTTATTATTTAGTAGATTGAGAAACATTTCTGTAGTGTTTGCTTCATGCTCTTAAAATAGAACAGATAGATTTATTTAGTTGATTGTATAACTTTGGGTTAGATAGGTGGGTTAATAATAAGGACCTCTATCTAATGACAGAGGTTATATATGGCGTAAAAGAAAAGAGTGTAACAAATTCAAGCATGGACTAGAGCAGGGGTTCCCAAACTTTTTCTGTAATGGATCACTTTTGGTCATATCAGTTAAATTAAACAAAATTTAAAAAGAAATTGTTAAAAGAGTATTTAATTTTAATTAGGTATTTAATTAACATTTAATTATCTTAATCATCTTACATAAAATACTATAATTAATTGATTTTTGAACCGTTGCTCTGTTAGGTTTATTTTAAGGTAGCAGAATTTGTGTTTATCCCCTAACACATACAGTATTTAAGTGTTAATTAATTAGCGCGTGTAATGAGTTTAATTATCTGTATCATAATTGTTCTGCTAAGTTAACCTTAAGCTATGAACATAGGGCTAGAAGAAACAAACCAGATATGGTAGAGAAAGGAAGAGTATTAGGGGATGGGTTCTGAGGGGTCCGTAAAAGAGTTTAGTAAGGTTTACTTGCCCGGTTTCGGTCTCCCATTTACTACTACTACACCCATTGCATAATTATTTATAGAATTTTGAACCAATGTTCTGCTAGGTTCTAAGCTATCTAATCTTAAGCTAGCAGAACATGTGGTTGACAAATAATAAAAAATTTAATTTTAATTTTTAAATAGTTGCATTTAATTAGCGTTTAATTATGATATAAGTATAATTGTGTTCTGCTGAGTTTTCTCTGCCAGCTTAATAGATATCGAATCTGTGTTTGTGCCACTTTCATATTAATTAATTAATATGAAGTGAAATATCCTACGTGACACTTTTCATATTCAGAGAGTTACAGAAGAAATGATCATTAGATTAATTGAGGTAAAATTAATTTTCTACAATTATATAATTAATTTTTCCAAATTAATAATATTAAGAGAGATATTCCTAATTTTGTGTTTCCCCCTCTCTTTAAATCCTTCTTCATTTTTAGCCGATTCAGCCCACTCACGAACCATGTACATATTTATATTATAAAGCCACTGGAAAATTGAAACCCCACGACATGGTATGTATGCCATCTACTGAATTTCCCACGAAGTGGATTACTATACCAAAGAATCCAATTTACGTAGAAGCAAAGAATACAATATACATAGAAGCTCATAAGTACGATTTTTGTGTCACTAGAAATTGTGAGTTGTGAGCGTGACCGCTAGATGACAATAGCTCTTCGATTTCGGTATTTAGTGCCATTAGCAGCACAACCAACTGTATTCTTTGTGTATATTGTATCAGACCAAAAACATAAATGTAAGAAAGGGCCGAGTTTTCGGAAAAATTTAAAATTTTATATAACGCGGTAAGTTACTTTTTCTGATGAGTTCAAATATTTTAAAACTTGCCGCGTTATATAAAATTTTAAAAACATACTAAGGGAAAACTTACGAAATAAATTTCAACCAAATTTTTTCTTACACTTAATCAATTTACCCCTCATTAATTTTTTTTAGTTAATAGTTTACCGAGCTATTTACTTTGCAAATAGCTCGGCTCTTTAATGGGATATCATCACTTTTTAAAGAGCAACTATTTTATGAAGTCTAGAGCTATTTACTTTGTAAATAGCTCGGTTCTTTCTTCCATATCATCACCTTTTAAGAAGCAACTATTATATGAGGTCCGTACTCTCATATCATCACTTTTTAAGAAGGAACTATTACATTAAAGATTTTCCCGAATACTTTCCTTACATTTATGTTTTTGGTCGGATACAATATACACAAAGAATACAGTTGGTTGTGCTGCTAATGGCACTAAATACCGAAATGGAACAGCTATTGTCATCTAGCGGTCACGCTCACAATTCACAATTTCTAGTGACACAAAAATCGTACTTATGAGCTTCTATGTATATTGTATTCTTTGGTAGAAGCGTATAAGTACGATTTTTGTGTCACATAAAATTTTTAGTGTGTATGCTGACCACTAGATGACAATAGCTGTTCGATTACCAGCACAACCAACTGTACTTTGGCAGATCTTAGTACCACTTGCCCGGATCACATCGAAGCGGGGATGTACTTCAAATTTATATGAAAAGGGAATCCACCAATATTGATGAAATTTTTATGAATTTTTAGAATTAATTAGTCAAAATTTTTTAATTTTTTTTTTTACAAGCTGTATAAAATATTAATATTTTTTATATTTAAAAAACGTATATTTAAAGCGCATTTTTTTAAAATAGCAACTGAAACTACAAAAACAAATATTAATATTTTATATAGTTTGTAAAAAAAAAATTAAAAAATTTTGACTAATTAATTCTAAAAATTCATAAAAATTTCATTAATATTGGTAGATTCCCTTTTAATATAAATTTGAAGTACATCCTCGCTTCGATGTGATCCGGCCAACTGGTACTTAGTTCTGTCAAAGAATACAGTTGGTAATGCTGGTAATGGCACTAAATACCGAAATCGAACAGCGATTGTGATCTAGTGGTCAGCATATACACTAAAAATTTTAAGTGACACAAAAATCGTACTTATACGCTTCTATGTATATTGTATTCTTTGCTTATACTTATTGTCATCACAAATATGTGTTTTGAAAATATTTGCATCTAAAACATTTCATCGATCTTATAAGCTACAGTTTCTTCGAAAATGATCTTATAATTTTGAACTAAAAATTAGAGGATAAAGCCAGTCTGAATAATAAAAGATACAATCTATTTGTCATGTAGTAAAGCGCTGTCTCATATGATTAACAACTTGGTTGGCGGCACAAGTGTATACATCAAAATATCCAATTTCTTAAGTATGGGATAGTCAGTCCATGTATACGGAGGGTACTGTTCACTACAGATAGATGGATAAATGATACCTGTGCTATAAATATTTAAAGTAACAAAAAAAAATCTTAAATAATACATAAATAACAAATAAATCAGAATAAAATAATTTTGAATGTCACATTTTTATAATATTAACCAGCATGATATTAGAAAATTCACAATAGATATATATAGTAAAGGCCATAAAATCCAAATTTATTTAAAAAAGTTTGGTGTGTACGTAACGCACCTACCTCTATATTCCGACTAGAATGCTTGAGACTAATTTTCGACAAAATTAAGTACAAAAAAGTAAATAAATTTAAAAACAAATTAAGGACGTTCCAGCACTGTGTTATATAATCAGGACAAAAAACCGGTTTGATTTTATTTATTATAGCCATATATTTATAAATATATGATTATAGCACAAATACATAAACACACATATACAATACATAGACAAATACACTGTTCACATATATACAAAATAATGTTATTTTGAAGAAAAATAATAATTTTAAAATATTATATTTTGAAAACAAAACGGTGACACACGATTTAAAAAAAAAATTTATTTAATAAATATTTAGCTTTACTCTCCTAGTTTTGTTGAATGATAACTTTGATATTAATTATCTCGCGTTCTAAACGGTCAAAAATTCTGAAACTTCGAGAGTTATTAGAAAACGTTATTTGTAGCCCGTATAAAAAAATGAGCAAAATCTGTCGAATAGTGGTGGTATGCTGGAACATCCTTAAAAAACAAGTTTCTTTTAAAACTAAATTGCACTAAAAAGTAAAAACAATTTTTTTCGTTCGTTTTAAGCTGATAAGAAGAATTGGATCTTATTCGTTTTAACAACCCCCCCCCCCCCCCAGTAAAAATGGGTGAAAATGGTTTGGACCGTAGGAAGTGGTATATATATATATATATATATATATATATACCACTTCATAGTATAAAACTAATTTTTTATTTTCCACCAGAAAAAAAGTTTTTTTGAGCAGAAATATTTACGACTAAAGATTGAAAGTTAAAATCCTAAATGGCTCTGTATGCCAATCAACGCAGTTTATGGGTTTATCACACACTTAATCCTTTAATTCGTCAGTTAATTCAAGTAATCCCTTAGTTAATACCTCAATCCGAACATATCAAAGCCAAAACATTTTTTAAATCATTGTGGTACACGCAGAAAATTAGCAACGAATAACATATGTTTGACTCCATATCCCGGAGATAGTTACGATAAGCTAATTCATACTGATGATAAATAATTTGTACTCGAAATACGTATTTATAAAATACAAATAATTGTTCTAGGCAGAGGCGGATTAAATGTCCCCAGCGCCCTAGACTAGCTCCTCACCCCTCTAGCTACCATCTTACTAATATTATAAACACGAAAGTTTGTGAGGATGAATGGATGAATGTTTGTTACTCTTTCACGCAAAAACAACTTAACGGATTTTGAAGAAATTTGTATGAAGGAAGCTTATATACCCTGAATCAACACATAGGATACTTTTATCCCGGAAAAGTCAAATGTCACGCGGGCGAAGCCGCTGGAAAAGTCTAGTACATTCTAAATTTTAACTATGTGATGAGAATGAAGAAAGTAAGAAGGATAGAACTTGGAAATTCGTGGTCTCTGTGCCTTTTCTACCAGGAAATAGATGTGACTATGTATATTTAGTTATTGTGAATACCATTAACGATTGCTAACCGATTGTTTTCTTTATCATTCATTTTTATCTCCAATACATCTTTATTCTAAAATTTAACTGATTTTAGAATGTAAATTAGTTTACCGGTTTTATCCCCCCCCCCCCCTCTTAGAAAACGAATTTAATCTCACGCTGTTACTACGCATTATCATTACAAACCGAAAATTTCTGACGGATCCCGACGACGACTTACTCTCTGGGAGGACTTTGGGTATTATTTTTTCTTCGTTTAAAAAATTCCACGCGTGCCCTCTTGAAACCTCGTGCCTCTAGGCACCTGCCTTCTTTGCCTTATGGATAATCCGCCACTGGTTCTAGGAATTGGGGCAAAATTTTATTCTAATTTAAAAAAATCAAGAGTTTTCTTTGATTATCTTAATTATCTTTATATTTAGCTCTGTATATAGAGGTAAAAAATGAATAAAATTGAATTTCGTTAACAAAGTAAATAATATCTATGTGAACATTAAGTGCTATTATTTATGATAAATATGTGTGATTGCCCATGTTTGAGCCGAATATGTTTCGTACCACGGTCTCATAGAAGATCGTGTACAGACGTACAATCAAAAAGAAAATAGTTGAACTGCAGTAGCCACAATTAATTAGCCCAGATTAATTGGGGCCAATCCCGATCAGAGTAATCAAATGATCAGATCATATAAGCCATGAACAGGGGCCATGGCGTTAAAACAAAAGCTAAATTTTTTGTATATTGTTGAAGAACAATGACGAACTGTTGATTTTTTAGGCAAAAAATTTTAATTTGAGTAAGGGCTTTTTTTCCTCAAAGCTATCCGAATAATTGGCGAACCGATAGTTCGAGCTCGGATAATTGCGAGTTCTACTGTGGTTGGACTATATTATGAAAACATACGCATGTGTATTCTTGAGGATATGATTCCTTTGGTCTATCTAAATTAAAAATTCCTGTATACAGAGGTCCTAAAAGGCATCGTTTTCTCCCTGGTGATAATTTTCTGTTTTATTTCAATAAAAATCTATAGTATTTTTAACTGTATTTGTAAACAGTTAAATTTGATAATAATTGATAATAAGAGTAAGTCCAGGCGTGTATGATTTTTCATATCAAGCATTTGATGTCAAAGAATATTATCAAACATATTACTTAAATGTCCAATTAAGTATACGCAAAGTAGTCATTTCCGCTTGTATAACCGAAAGGCGACCATCTTAATAATGAATAAATAGACGCTAGTTTACAAAAAAAAAAGTTGGTGCCGTCGGGGGTGCCCCGTCAGGAACGAAGTTCCTTACGGTTTTTCTTCAAGTCCAAATCTAACCAAACCAACTAAACCCATTAAATTAAAATGAGCGTGCAGTACCGTATACGTGATAGAAGTGAAACTTCTCAAAAATAATCAAAATACAACGATATATAACGATTTATGGTGTGCTATTATAGTTGAAAGTTTCTGTGGAAATGACAATCAAAATTGACATTTCAAAATTGAAATATAATTTTAATAAAATAATTTTATAGTTATTTTTTAAAAGTATAGTTTCTGTGGAAATGAGTTTTATTATACACACAACATACTAGACACACTACTTATCACACTAATACTCACACAGAATACCACATTTTGTGACGTGACGATTTGTACCTAGTCACACCACCACACCATCCTTAAGCCGCGTTAAATAATTTTATTCCAAAAACAATAAAAAAATATGTAAAAAGTAAATAAACAAAATCAATAATACATCGATATCAAACAAAGTGAATATGCATTCCACTACCATAACATCTCAAGTAGCTCAGAGGCAATGCGTTGATCTAGAATGTCAGAGGTCATGGGTTCGATTAACATCGTAGATTGTCGCGGTATCTTGGCTCTCTTTAGTCTTCAAAAGGAGGGCTATAGAACCTACAACAGATTCCGATACTCGACACACAAAAAAACATAAAATAATTGTAAAAATTTACTTAATATATGACAATTTGACAACACTTAAAAAAAAATTAAATAAAACAAAAACTATGATATCCAAACCCCAATGATTTGAATTGAACAAAAAAATAATAATTTGAATTTTAATAATTTTTCTTTTATTAACTGGAGTCTCTTTCTCATTTTAATACAACAATGTTTAATTTATAACTTTGATACTCGAACAATAGTACTTTTTAACTGATGATAATAATCCAACAAATAGTAATTTTAAACTGAATGATAATCGAACAAATGTCAACCTGATTTTACTGAGATAATACGAATTTGGAATGTTCTTTTTCAATTTATATAATAATCCAGGATACCATACTTTGTCGAAAGCTTGACTGATGTCAAGAAACGCTGCCGTACAATATTTTTTCTCTTGAAAAGCATTGTTAATGCCATTGACAACTCGGTGAACTTGTTCGATCGTTGAATGTTTGGATCTAAAACCAAATTGATGATCAGAAACAAGATTGGATTCCTCCGAAATTGGTAAAAACCTCCTTAGAAATAATTTTTCGTAAATTTTAGATAGGAACGGTAGGAGGCTTATTGGCCTGTAGGATGTAACATCATTTATAGGCTTTCCTGGTTTTAGTATCATGATCATCTGCGATACTTTCCAGATTTGAGGAAAATATTTTAGGCGCAGGATGGAATTAAAGATAGTACACATCATGAAAATTCCTTTTTTTGGCAACTCTCGAAGAATTCGGGCAGTTTCAAGATCATAGCCGGAAGCCTTTTTATTATTGATATTCGAAATGACCGATTTGATTTCTTTAGGTAAAAAGGAAATTATAGGGAGGGATAACTGTAAGGGAGCATCCGGAAAAAGGGCTTCTTCTTCATTTAGGTTTTCTCCAGGATTTGGCTGAAAGATTTCGGATAAACTGTCAGAAAACAAATCAGCCTTTTCTTTAGAACTTTTATCCCAGCTTCCATTAACACGACGAAGAGGTGGTATAGGCTTTTGAGGTTGTTTACAGCGCCTAGTAGCTTTCCAGAGTGAATAGTCTGCAGCATCTGTTGGTGATAATTTTTCGAGGTAGTCTTGGATAGCTTCTTGTTTTAGTTTCTCCAACAGTCGTTTTAAATTTTGAGCAGCCCAGTTGAATGCGTTTTTATCTCTAGCGTACCTTGTTTGCTGCCAATTTCTTCTCAATCTCCGCTTTTCTAGAATTAAATTCCGTACAGCATCGGATTGAGTAGTGTTAACTCTGCTCTTGTTACAAATTGAAGGCGTTGATTTTAATGCAGCTGATTGTAAAGTTTGTGTAAAATTAACTACCGCTATTTCAAGTTCCTCTTCTGTTTTTATAGGCTTTTGTAGAACTATATTTGTGTCAATATAGTCTCTAAAATAATCCCAGTCTGTATGTTTTTTGACGATTTTGTTACCAAATCGATGAAAAACATTGGTAGAGGAGCTTTAGTTTTGGCATGTTTAATATTTGCCACGTTTTCCACAACTTAACCAAGATCCTCAAGGTCGGTTGTTATATCCTCCTGAGTTGTGGTATGGTGAACGTTTCTTAGAACGACACGGAAGGGCCTCTCTTGCTTCAGCCTATGAGTGTAATAACTCACGCTCCTAAGGTTGAAGTATTTTATTATATCCCTGTAAGTTGGAATATCGACAGGAGTAATCTTTTTTGGTTGTTCAAAACCTTGCATATATACTTATTTTTAAAGCCAGTTGATGTCAAATCCTTTTCAAATTCTGTGAAGTTGAGTACATTACACACAAAAATTGGTTGTACTTGATCTTTTTTCTCGCTAACGGCTGTTGGAGTTTTATTTTCTGGCGGTTGAGGAAGATTTTGCAGGAGTTCAAAATGGTTCGTAATTAGTACTGGACCTTGAGAAGTTCCTTTCTGTTGTACTCTCCTCTCTTTTGCAACTGGACTTCTTTTCTTTTTTCTTGATACAACAATGGTAAAGTCATTACCTTGCCATTCAGGATGATTATTTTGTTGGCGTTATTGGAGCCATTTCTAGACTATCTGGCACAGATGATTGAGAAGATACACTTAGTCTTCGGATAGCATTTTGTTTCTCAATCTCAAACTTTTCAGTTTGGCTCATATAATTGCTTATATTATCTTTCAGTTTTATGACAGGTGCATTAGCACTAGCGCTTTCAGCATCTATAACTTCATCAAGCACGGATTTTCCCTCGATCGGTAGATATATCGGACGATATCTTAAAATATGTTTTGAACCGTCACTGGAATCTTGCATTACATTAGATTACACTATATTGAATTACACTTAGTATAATATAATGAACGCATTGCAATTTTTATTTTATAAAAAATAAATTTTTGATGACTCTGCACGTCAATGACAATGAAATCATTTTTATTGTTGTAAACTTGCAAATATTATTTGAATTGAATTTTTCGCAACAAAGACACTTTTCACTGTTTTTTTAACAAAAATTTGCACATCTATGTTTGACTGCGATATATCAAGGAGTCTTTTTTAATTATAAAAATAAACTCCAAGAAGAAAAATATTTTCATCTTAAATATATTTTTTTTACCAAAAAAAGTCCAAAAAAATTATTCTTAATAATTTTCAATACAACAAGATGTAAATGATTTTCCACACCAAGTGATTGATGTCAAAGAATTTTAAAAGTTATTAAGAAATAAAATAAATAGGTATTTTTCATAAATAGAAATTTTTGTTGGAACAATAATAAATGAATTTCGTAATTTTTCCATCTCGCCAAAATAACATCAGAAAAATATTTATAATCTCTGGATTACATTTATTAACTGTTTTAAACTAAATATACCCAGTATATGTAAATATACAAGGTATATTAAGTTTAGTCCCGACTTTGTAAAGCTTGAAAATATTAATCCTTGACTTAAATGCTTGGAATGGGTGTTCATAAAATGGCCTAATTCAGCCATTTAGGCATGCCCGTCTGTCTGTGGACGCAATAACTCAAGAACGAAAAGAGTTTCGTTCTTGATATTTCGTTTCTGATATTTTGAATATTAGTTCTATAGCAAAAAAGTGGGGCAAGTTCGTTAATTGAAAAAATTGGAACGTGTCTTCCCCCACCAGAGGGGAAAATATACATCTTTGAAACCGTAAGATATAGAAAAAAAGTTTAATAACAAAAAATCTTTTTTTTTAAATAAACAACTTTTGTTTGAAAATATTTTTATAAACTCAATAGTTTTCTCATAATTTGTGATAAAATGTTCCTTGGAAAGCGAATTGTTAACAATTCAAATACGCAGTATAGATTATAGAACATTCATAATGTTCCTGCACAGGTTGCACGTCTGTAGGGCCAATTAGGTATTCATTATGTTTTTGGAAAAATGTTTCGAATAAAAGTTGTTAGTATATTTATAATGAACACTTTTATTCAAAATATTTTCCCAAAAAACCGAAAGAATAAAGCACAAAATACAATTTTGAAAAAAAGAACACGACTTTTGTTGTCTTTAGTACATACTTTTAACACCCTATTCACTGATTATATTTTTGAACTTGAGATGGCGATTGCACATAGTAACAGCATAAATTGTCCTTGAGATATAAGCTGACTTATACCGTTTTACTCACTAAGATACTTGATGGTAGCGTTTGTGTGCAATGTTAATACGCATTATTATGATTGATGTTAGTAATGCGTATTAACATTGCAAGCGATCTATTTTCAGTATTTCATAGTTGATTTATGCCGACCGCCGGTTTTCGGAAAATCTTAGAACAAAAGTTGTTCGGTTTTTTATCACAAACAATTTTTACCTGATACATTTTATCGAAATCTAAATGAATTCAGCACAATTTAGCTGCATAAATTTCAAAAAAGAACGCTACTTTAGCAGTTGATATTATCCTACGTTCGTGTACATATTTTTTCTGAACGAAATCTTGTAAATAAAAATTGATATCAACATTGTTGTTGTGCTAATAGAAGCGTATTAAGGTATCAATATGACTGAAAGGACTTTTATCTAATTCAAGGTAAAGGGTGGCTTATATGGAGGGATAAACACAAATGGAAAACTTTTACTTTATCTAATGGTCCTTTTTTCTGTAACTCTAATATTTCTATAAATATTAGAGTAGTTGATAATAATAAGTTAACAATAATATTACAGTAATCGCCATGATAATTTGATATTCATTTTGCTTTCTTCCTCTAAAGTGTTAGAAGAAAACAAACTGCGCCATTGTTTGGAGAATAGTTCCATATGATATTGTGAGATGTTTTTCACTCAACGTTTTTCACTCAAAAATCGCTGTTATTTTAGTTTTTTGCTTATAAAATTAAAACTATCAGAATAATTGTGATGATGTCAGCAAAGAAATTATAGAAAATGAAAATACAAAGAAAATGAGAGGTCGAACGACTCGATTGGGCGATTAGTTTCGGCGAAAAGGGGAAAAACCCGGCCAAAGTGCAGTTTTTTCAAAAATTCATAACTCGATTATTTTTTGAGAGAGCGTGGCGTAGCGTAGATCCTCCGGCCAAAACAGCACTTTAGCTGGTTTTTCCCCGATTTGCTCCGACACTATCCGCCCAATCGAGTCTTTCGACCTCTCATTTTCTTTGTATTTTCATTCTCTACAATTTCTCTGCTGACACAGCGATTTTTTGCATAAAATTGTTAATAAAAAAGTTATAAATAATAAAGTCGAGTGAAAAACATCACACAATATCATATGGAACTAGTCTCCAAACAATAGAGCAGTTGGTTTTCTTGTAACACATTTTACACAAAATGCTCACACCAAATATCTGTAGCATGGCCTAATAGCTCCTAGTGACGAATGTTAAAGCATTGAAGACGTTCTTGTAACTGAAGAAATTGCTGTTCCAACTGAATCAAACGACTTTAAATATACAAAAATGAGTGTCAAAAAAGAGAATATAAATGTATGTCAACATAGGACTAACTTGGATCACTCACTAACACTAAAGAAAGAGAGTTCATACAAAAAATTGAATTGCTACACCTTCTCGGAAGGATGAAATACCTGTTGAATTGCTACTAACAAATATGTTGATTTACAGTTTACCTTTTTAAAGTACATAGATATTATTTTGTGTATATGTATACCTTATTGACTCCATAAGATATTCCTTACGTGTTCATGCAGGCATAAAATTAAATATCACTAAAAACATATATTTTTCAAAAAAAGTATAATATAAGATTTTATTTGTAAGTATAACATGTTAAAAAGTGAAATACTTTCTACAAATTGCCAGCCCCGATTAATTTAATAATGTACAAACAAGCTTGGCGACAAAAAATTCCCAAAATTTACCAAATTGTCTATGTTTTCTTCGAAACTATTGGCCCGAATTGAATGAAAATTTGTACAGTTTTTCCCGCAGAAACTACTAACACACTGAATTCATTCATTATTTATTAGGAAATAAACTTTTGGTTTCAATTTCAAAATATTGTCTTTTATTTAATTATGTATAGAATAGGTTCCAGATTACTTGGAATCTTCTCATCTTACTGGTTCATTTCTCAGCCAAGATTTTTCATATTAAGACATTGATGGCAAAATAATGTTTATATATTTTGAATTAAGTCAATGGTAGCGGAGATATGAAAATAATACCTTATAGTATATTATATAGAAATTGGTTTTCTTCTAAAATGTAGTGGGATTTTGGGTTCCAAAATGATGCAATTTTTGTTGGGCTAAACTGTAGATTCAAAGAAGTGAATATTCCCATATTCATCATTTTTACAACCAGCATCCCGAAATTCTATTTTTAAAACGGCAAAGAGATAGAGTAAAACTTTAAGTTGCAAAGTTATTCGTTAAAACTATAATAACAATTTTGGCCGAACCATTTTTTCGGATAACAACTAAATTTCACACAAATTGTTTGTAAACTTACCTATAATTCATAATTGCACACTTTTGCAATCGATTTATGTCGAATCCATGCGAAAAACTGTTAAGAACAATCTCCCTTAATATTCGAAAAATCGAAAAATTTATAAGAAGTAAAGTTATAGGTGTTAAGTTTTACTGTAATTTTGTTTATCATTTTTTGTTACACTAATATTTACAGAAATATTGACGGTTTAAGATTGAAAATTAAATTCCTTAATATGCCTGTACACATTAGAGTTTGAGCAAAAATGATTATTACGTGATGAATTGTTGCTAACATGATTTTCTACAACTTTATCCCTAGCGCATTTTTCGATTGTTCTAATATTAAGATATTTTATATTTTGTGTTTTCTTCTTTCTTTATGCCTCCTTTCCCCTTGACGTATGTCATTTATTAATAAAATTAGCCTAGCAAATACTAAAATCATATACGATATTGCATTTTGAGCAGACTGAAATTGTGACCGCTAGAAAGTGATTAGTGTTTCACCGAGGCTACGAGGTAACCTCGCCTCGCCTAGGCCCTCGGTTACGAAGCACGAAGCGAGGCGAGGCGAGGTTCAAAATTTTAATCCTCGTTACTAACCGAGGCGAGGCGAGGTATATTGTATCAAAAACCTCGCCTCTCGGCCGAGGCAAATTCCTCGCCTCGGCTGAGGGGCAAATTTACAAAAAGTAATTTAAAAAAATAATAATATAGTAACATATATTTTTACAAAAAAACATGAAGCAATAGATAAATTATTTTGCAAATATTTCTTCAAATGTCCAGCGATCCTATCTAGTAGATGTTTAAAATCATCTTCGAAAGTTTTTTTTACCATATTATGTACATTCATGCAAAATAAGTAAAAATTAGTAAAAATTTTACCTCGCCTCGCCTCGGCCGAGGCGAGGCGAGGATGATAGCTAACCCAACCGAGGTGAGGCTAGGCTAGCCAACATTCTGCCTCGGCCGAGGCCGAGGCGAGGCGAGGCGAGGTGATACCAAAACCTCGCCTCGCCTCGTGCCTCATGAAACACTAAAAGTGATTTATCTATTCTAAGGAAATTCGCTAAGCTGAAGCAACTCCTGCGTAGAGAATATTTTAAATTTCAATGTCTGGAATGTGTGACAATTTACAAAGAGTAAAATTTTCAGTTTTTGATCTTGGGCATGTAACAAAAAAAGAGTTGTGTATCCGATCAGTATAATTGGATTCTCAGGTTTTATACATTTTATGTTTAATTGCACCCGACGACTGCATCTATTAATTTATTTTTGGAATAATAATTAAAAATTAGTGAACACAGGTCTATTAATTTAGAAAAAAAGATTAGAATATGTGTAAATTGGTGATTTCAATGATTAAAATAAATGATTATCTTTTTCCACTTCATGTATTTAAAGAAATATGTTATAATCATCATATGACCTCTATATACGGGACAGAATACAACACAATTCGGTACACGCAATAAGAAGATTTTATCCAAAATTGAATTTTAAGATTGTAATCATACAGGGTGTCCCGTAAGTCACGGTCACAACTGAAGATATGGATAGAAAATTTAATTCTGAGACGAAAAATCCTTTATCATTTTTTAATCAGACGCACAGGTAATTAGTTATTAATTGGAATAAGTAACCAATCAGAGACGCCCACTGGGTTGCGACAAACACACGTACATGCATTTCCCACTAACATACTTGCAAACACTCACTCTCACATGCTATTGGGCGCCTCTAATTGGTTACTTATTTTAATTGAAAATTAATTACCTGTACGTCTGATTAAAAAATGGTAAAGGATTTTTCGTCTCAGAATTCAATTATCTATCCACACCTTTAGTTGTGTCCGTGACTTACGGAACACTTTGTATATTAATATAGAATATGAAAATATTTAAGACTTTCACAATATCAAGCGATTATTATAAGGGGAAGACCGATTTTTTCGGTTTTATACCACCTTAACCTGTCTACAAATTTTATACAATCCGGGATAGTTTAAAGAAAAAGACGGATGGCGTACAGCACGCCGAACGTTTTTTTATCCAATCTTCAAATTTTTTTAAACGATAACACCCAAATTTTGTGCACAAAAGATAGTAATAATAGTTATATAACTTTTTTCGATACGTGAAAAAGTATTGAGCTGACTTAAAAATTTTATGGGAAATTTTGTGACTTTCGGACTACTAACAATTAATTGAAATTTTTTGAAAACACGATTGATGTGCGCCAAAAATTTTTAAAAAAACTTTGAAAAGAGAATATCTGTAAAATTTTAAGTTATTCGAAGAAAAGAACTCTCTGGAACTCCATCCGGTGGGCTTCAAACTTCATAGATGTTTTACAGGTCAAAGGGGTCAAAGAAGTCCGATTTTCAGTTGAGCACAGAATTTCTTAGGGAGTGCAAATAAGAGTGGTGCGAATAATTTAGTATAATGTTTCTTAAAGCTAAAGTAACTAGAATATTTTAAAACAATTTACTAAGCCGTTTAAAAGTTAAAAAATTACTATTTTACATGTGTTAAGGACATGCCTAAGGATACTATATAGATTAAATTCATTTCAATTGCCATTAAAAAGCTACGTCCCAAATTTTCAAATTATATAACTTGAATTCTATAGAAACAATTTTGCACAATTTTATTAACTAAACGTTGTTGAGAAAAAAATTATAAATAGAAATTGTAAAAAATTCCTCTTTGTCACTTATACGTAGGTATATGGTATAGAAAGAAACAGGATATATGTTTTTGTTGATTTAAATTAAAGGTACAGTCACTGCCAAAAGTTATTGTTATTTCATATTATTTTTAATTTCTTATTTAATTCAAATTAATATAAAAAGCTTACTTTAATACTCTTAATATACTCATATGTGCCCTCCGTGAGAAATTTCTAGATTCGCCCCTAGAGTATTGGGCAATAATAAAATTTGTAATAAAAATGTATGATTGTTTTTAACAAGTATTTAACAAGTATTATGTTTCTCTAATCATTCAAACTATATATTTTTTATCCCACCGGTATTTACGTTCCCGGATTTGATTATTTTGAATTTGGAAAAGAGCCCCCCACTTTATTTTTGTGCGCATGTTTTTTGAGTGCTGTAGTTGTGGCTTATATCATGTCTTTGGGTGGTCTTCGTTTTGTTATAATGTATTGTATTTTATTATATACAGGGTGAGTCGAAGCTGGTGGATAATAGCACACACCTCCACTTCCCCTTTCTTCAACAACATTCAATAGAATACAATACATTATAACAAAACGAAGCCCACCCAAAGACATGATATAAGCCACAACTACAGCACTCAAAAAATATGCGCACAAAAATAAAGTGGGGGGCTCTTTTCCAAATTCAAAATAATCAAATCCGGGAACGTAAACACCGGTGGGACAAAAAATATACAGTTTGAAAGATTAGAGAAACATAATACTTGTTAAATACTTGTTAAAAACAATCATATATTTTTATTACAAATTTTATTATTGCCCAATACTCTAGGGGCGAATCTTGAAATTTTTCACGGACGGCACATATATATAAATATGATATGTACAAACAACGAAAACTTGACTTTGACTTGATTATAAAAATAAAGTATATTATTAATTTGTTGTACCATAATAGTATGTTATTTTATTCCTTTAATTGTTATAAAATTTAACTTTGTTCCTTAAGCTACAACTTACCATATATAATATACCATATTTCTATAAATGCTCCCCCCGTGAAAAATTCTAGATTCGCCCCTGGAGTACTGGGGAATCATACAAGTTATAATAAAAATCTATAAAAATTTATAATATGTTAACAAGTATTTAACAAGTATTATGTTTCCCTAATCTTTCATACTGTATATTTTTTGCCCACTGGTGCTTGCGTTCCCGGATTTGATTATTTTGAATTTGTTAAGGAGCCCGCCCCCTTTATTTTTGTGCGCACATTGTTTTGAGTGCTTTTGTTGTGGCTTATATCATGTCTTTGGGTGGTCTTCGTTTTGTTATAATGTACTGTATTCTATTGGATGTTGCAGAAAAATGGGAAAATCGTGGAAGGAAGTGGAGGTGTGTGCTATTATCCACCTGCTTCGACTCATCCTGTATATATATATATATATATATGTATATATTCACCAAAAAAGTAATCAATATTATAAACAGAATGTCTTATTGATATATCACTGATAAACACGGGTTTACTATCTAACTGAAAACTCATTTGATTATACGTGTAGTTGCATTTTTGTCTATTGTTGTTTTTGGTTATAAGTTGGATAGTTCGAATTAATTCGACAATTAAATAACGACTTTTCATAGCTGGGCTCTATTAGGAGCCGGGCCTTGGTAGACGATAGTATCTTAGGCTACAAAATGGAGATAGTTACGAATTTCTAATTTTCAGTACATTTGCCTCCGATTAAATCTCCCGATAACATTCTAATAATATGTTTCGTTTGTGATTTTAACTCCGTAGTTTAAAAATTAAATTAAATTTTAATATTAAAAATTTAAAAAAATATATATTCGTTAATAAATTAAAATCATTCATTACCAGTATGTGGAATCGGAATGAAATATTTCTTGCCTTATATAAGTATGCAATTAAATTAAATTTGCCATTACAAAAAATTAATAAACTTTCTATATTAAAAAATTTCCCCATTCATAGATAAATTTGAATCATTCATTAATAGCATAAAGAATCGGATCTAATATTTTTTGATTTATATCAGCATGCAATTAAAATTGAAAATTAAAATTAAATATTTATATTGAAAAAGTTATCTAAAGGGTGCATTCACTAAGCGATATTGAAGCAACCAGGCAGTTTGGTTGCTCTGGGTGATACCCATTCACTAGGCGACATTCGAGCAATTTTGTTGTTAAGGGTCGAATTTCCCTTATATCTGCTTGTTCATGGTTATTCTCAAATTTAGTTATTAAAATACTTTTTAATAAGTAATAATAATTAAAATAACAATTTTAAAAAAAAAATTTTAAATAATGTTTTTATATAATTAACATGTTTCAAAAATATCATAAATAAATTTAAACATAACTTTTAGCGAGTTTCCTCCAAAGGAATTGCAGCTATGTTGTTTTTGCACCAATGTTGAAATTTCGTAAAAATGTCCATCGATCCTACCTATTTGATGTTAAAAATCACTATCGCTAAAATTTATATATATATATATATATATATATATATGTACTTTTTTCAAAATATCTGTGGACTCTCTAGCGGTTACAGTTTTATTCCGATTGGAATGTAATTTGGTATTTGAGTCGCTTTTGGTATTCTAAAAGTCAAGTTCGTTAATGGGTAAAATCGGACAAGGGGAAAGTGGGTTTAGAGGGAGGGTTAAACACAAAATTTGACTATCTCACTTAATGTTTAAAAAATCGAAAAATGTATCAGGAGTTAAGTTGTAGGTACTAAGTTTAACTGTAATTTTGTTTCTTATCATTTTTCTGTTACACTAATATTTACAGAAATATTTACAATTAAAGATTGAAAGTTAAAATTCTAAATATCTCTGTTCACATTAGAGTTTGAGAAAAATGATCAAGTAATGAATTGTAGCAAACTTGATTTTCTACAACTTTACTCCTTATACATTTTTCGATTATTCTAATATTAAAATAGATATTTAATATTTTGTGTTTGTTTGAAACAAATACATGAAATATATTTTATTGTCAAAAATGTTGATTGTCGTTTCCATAGTAACTATAAACTTTAACCGTTATACATCGCTTTATTTTGGCTATTAATAAAATCGACCTTGAGCACTACCGTGTTCTAGATTTAATTTTTGCAAATACTAAAGTCATATCAGATATTATATTTCATTTTGATCACACTGAAATTGTGACCGTTAGAGAGTGATTTATGTATTCTAAGGAAATTCGCTAAGTTGACGCAGCTCCTGCATCACGAATTTTTTCACTATTTGAATTACAATAGAGAAGTTGCATTAATTTTTGTCGCTACAAACTCATAAATGACAGAATAATTCATTTGAAGTATTTTTTGATAATTTTTTTTTTTGATTAACAATTTCTTTTTTTTAATAATTATTAATAAAAAATAAATAAATTTTTGTATAAAAAAAACTACTTGTGATGATTGGTTGTGACGTTATTATATCCGTTGGGGCTGAGAGCCAATTGGAATCATTAATAATAATATAATAATAATAATAAGAATATCATCATATGACACATAGACCAAGAGAGCCAGTGACGTATTTTCATTTGGCATTTTAAAAGCGATGAAAATTTACTCACTTAATCGTCAACTGTTCGACAATAAAAGTCACTTTTGGCAACCCCCAATGGTGGGGGCGGACTACCTACCTTTCAAAGAGGGTAGGAAAATATATTCAATTTAGTTAAAGTATCAGTCATGGAACTTTTGGAAATTATTTTCGATCGTATTCTGAATCCATAAAAAATTTGCTACAAAATTTTCGTCCCTTCTAATTGTTGACAGAATGCTATAAATATTTATAAAAATAGTTTTATTTTTGTTATTTCATCAGTCTTGAAATTTTTACACAATAAAGAAAATATATATAGAAAACGTCTTATCTAATGCTAGAAATAAATTCCATCACTTACCATCTGCCAGAGCAAAAAACGTTCCCGTGCGAGTGTGAGCGAGATAGTTCGCACTCGCACGGGAACTCACACTTGCATGGATTCAGAATACTATCGAAAATAATTTCCTAAAGTTTCATGACTGATACTTTGACTAAATTGAATCTTTTTTCCTATCCTCTTTGTAACTTTAGGGTAGTTCGCCCCCGCCATTGGGGTTGCCAGAAGTGACTTTTATTGTCATTGAAATGAAACTTTTATGTATCATAACAATATAGTGTAATAGTCTCTTGTCTCTCTCCTAGTTTTATCATTTCTCCACGTGGTGGCGTTACTAAAGCGATACAGTGATGTCACTGGCGTTTGAATGTACATTTTCAAAAAACAATTTTTATTTGTAAAATTACATGAAAAATCAATTGTTTAAAAATTTTTTTTCAAATTTGTCTTAATAAGTTTTATGTAAACTTTCAAAAAAAAAACATCAAAATTACAAAACATGCAAGTTCTCTATTGTTTTTATTTATATTCTATTAAATCGTTTTCGTAACAGTTTACCTTTAAGGTAGTTGTCGTGTCAAACGCGTTGTCGACGAGTATCTAACCATTTAGTTTTGATAAAAAACGCTCTCAAAAATTGAACTATTAACATTACAGGTATATTCAAAAAACGTGTCAAGCGATTTGGCTAAAAAATTATGACAATGTAAAATTATGTTCTATTTATTTATTTTGAAAAAAAAAACATATTACTGACCGTTTATTGTAATAGATTAACGAAAAGATTGACATTTTTATATAGTCCAACCGAATAAATATACGACATATGTTTAAGCCAAAGTATATTATTCAATCTCAGTCTATTCATACAATTGATGTGTGTTATCAACTGAAACTATTTAACACGATTACTGCAAGATAACTACCTTAACTCTACTAGACAATAAACCAAAATTTTAGAAAAATACTTCGGATAAAAGATATGTTTATCTAGAGAAAAAAACGTGCTAACTACTATGATTGAGTAGTGTGATGCACGCATGTGCATGTCTCGTGGGTCGAGCCATCTGATTTCAATCGTCCACTCACTGGGCAAACACTCGGCAATCTGTCTCAAATTGCCGATAATCGTGACCGAATTGACGGACCGTCAAAGTATTGCTTCGAAAGTCAAAATTTCGCTAGCAATTTGATTGCCTAGCCCACTGACTGCGATATTTACGCAATTTCATTGTCAGTAAGTTGGTGGCGCAACTTGTTCGCTTCAATATCGCCTAGTGAACTGGTTCCTTAATCATTCAGTAATAGTAATGGTGTGTTTCGTCGTTTAGCGCTCACATGTGTAGTAGTAGTAAAGGGGAGACCTTTTGTACCTACCGTTTATCCATCTACTCAATAACCTCTATCCACTACGACGCCTTGTTCATTTCCTCTAGCCCTGTGTTCGTTGTTGAACCTATCCGTCTTCTTTGCGAATGATAGGACAGAGCTGCACTTTAGTTGTTTTACGTCAGATTCCTTCAGTTCGATCGATCAGAAGGCTAGATACCTCATTCTGACTCTGTTAGAACATTCTGCCAGAAGGTGGAAGGCCGTATCGTACGCCTCATTACAGTCCAGAGAGATCACACAGTTCTCTAATCTCATTAGAGATAGATGCCTCTAGAGCATGGAATGAACATGGAATGGATACCTCATTCAGGCTCTGTAAGAACATTCTACCAGAAGGTGGAAGGGCGTATCATACGCCTCATTACAGTCCAGAGAGATCGCACAGTTCTCAAATCTCATTACAGATAGATGCCTCTTGAGCATGAAGTGACTAGTCAGGACCCCAACAAGGAGGTTTGTCTCGTTCCGGTGTTTCCCAATAAGCCAGGTTGACCTCGCAGCCATTTGTTTGGCTTATCTACAGCCTGCGGTGTCTTTCCTTTCTCTGTTCATCCCACTAAATAGGTGATAATTGAACAATTTTATGGCCAGAAACTTGTTTGCCCAACCTGATTGCTTCAATATTGGGCGTCAGGAAATTCTTTGAATTCACCCATGATCATTCCCACATATATCAGTGTAATTTTCTATATAGGGGAACTCGGGGCACACGGGGTATCGGAGCGGAATGAAGTTTGACAATTTTCGGTTTAAGGGGGTGCTACTAGCGAGCGGTAATATGTAGAATGTTTGTCTAGTTTTCTTGGTCGTTGGTACGAGCAACGCTGGATTTCCGCCTAGGCCTACAAGCTCAGCCAGCCTAAGGGCCCCAGTGGTGGAACCTTAATACAAGCTCAAACGCCTGGCTTGCCCTATCAAAATATTTACTTAAAAATCTTGAAACAATATTATTTGAGCTATTTTAAAGTTAGTAATCGAGCTATTAAAACCTGTGAGCTAGTCTGAACCTGTGAGCTCATTTGGCGTCGAATGATGAAGTTATAAAGTTAACGTTACTAGAGCTATACAAATACTTATCGGAAAAAAGCTTTTTGGAAATTTATCCAAACGTAGGAATTGCGCTCCGAATGCTGTTGTGTACACTAGCATCAAACTGCTCAGCAGAACGGTCATTTTCAGCGCTAAAGAGAGTAAAGAATTACTTAAGATCTACCGTAGAAGAAAACAGGCTAAATTCACTCTCTGTAATGTACATAGAGTCAGAAATAATGCAGTCAATTGACTATGATGACGTCATTCGTTCTTTTGCACAGATGAAAGTTTGCCGTATGATTCTACAAACTTTATAGAATAACGTAACTATGTGACATTGACTGCATTATTCCGATGTTTGTTTAAGTAATTAAAGTCGATTAGAAATTATATATTCTGTACTAGTGCATGCAGTTTGCTAAATTTCCAATATGGCTTCGAGATAGGGGGGCCCCAAATGCCAAGTGCCTAAGGGCCCTGGGTCTCTAAGTCCGGGCCTGGGTGCATGAAGTGTTAGTTTTGTGATTTTTAGCTCCTGTATTGCAAATTGTAATGATCTTGTAACCAGGCTTAGGTATATACACTACTTTACATTAAAATTACAGTTAGTACGTTTAATTGCCTCTTTAGTTTGGAGTAGTTAAATGTCTGTTTACGTATCTTTTTCTAGTGAACTAACCTTCCTAAACTGAATCATGTCTCTGGGGTGAAGCTGGTGGGGCGGAATGGAGTACGTACCCCATTCTTCCCCAATGTTTCACAGCAGACATAGCTGACATCAGAATTGATAGGCCTTCAAGTGAAGAGGGTAATTTTACTACTCCTGGGCAACTGAAACAGACTCTTTTCATTATATTTTCCACCTGCGGGGATAGACAGCAAAGATGATAAGGCTGTCACTAGTGTATGAATTTTGTTCATAAACTTATGTTTTCTGCATTTTCACTAGTATTATATGCGTTTATAATAATCTATCCGTACCACCTCGTTGAACTCGACTGAACGGGGAAAATGACTGAATTTTCTATTTTTGAAAAAAATATTGTTTTTTAGGTTCTTACAATATTATTGTATGGTCGTGATTATAACATTAGAATGTGTTCAAAGAAAAATTTGCAGCACTTTTAATAAACCCTTTTGTATTTTTAAACCGTATTTTCAACTTCGTACCCCGTTCTGCCCCGAGTTCCCCTACCTTTCATCTGTAGTCTGTACATGGAAGTAAACAAAATATTTATATATATATTATATAACAGAGGTGGGCATGGGTTGTAAATTTGAGCAACTGGACTCTCTATAAGCTGAGTGAGAGTAAGCAAGAAAGGTATGTTTTGAAGTAAGACGGAACGATGTTTCAATACAAGGTGGCCTACCAATTATTGCCCAATAATTTATTTGATTTTATATGTTTCATATGTGAAATTCCCGATTCACATAGATAAGAAGATGCGAAACAACTACTAGTTTTTTATTTATTTATTTTTAATAATTCCGGATATTCAAACGAAGATGGGTTTTTCCTGCGAGAATTTCGCAAATACTTTTTGTGCTCGTGTTCATGGCTCGTAATAAATTATAATTTGTTAGAAGGGTAATCATTTCGTTAATAACGCGCAATCATTGGAATCCGGAAAAAATTTGAGAAAAATTTCTATTAAAGCGGGAATTTTAAATTTTCTATTAAAAAGGGCCACAAAAAATCACTCATTACCTTTATATTTTCGAAATCTTTATATCGATTATTAAATTGTAAAATTACCGTTTCACTAAAATTACTACTTTTATTTATTTTTTTAAAAAGAAATTATGTGAAAAATAATTATCACTAGCACAAATAGTACTGTTCACTTCTTTAATTCAAAGTAGACTAGCTTGAATAAACTCAGTCAGGTTGAGTAACCTAACATAAAATTCGTACTTTATATAAAATTTAGTCCCTTAGAAATCAGTAACAAATTACCCCCCCGCCAGCCTTATCATTGGCATGTTTATTGTATCCAGTGTCATCAAATTCCAATGATACTATACTATACCTCTTTTATTATAATTGTCAAGCGGTAAACGAAAAGATCAAAAGATTTATATTTTATATAACATTTATATTTTATTCATACACAAATATATTAAAAAGGTACATTTTTGCCCCAAATTACCTGCCCAAAACCAGAGTATGTATTCATTGTATTGTATGTATTGTATACTTTGTATAATAGTAACCATAAAAAAGAGTTGGTATTATTATATTTTTTTCAGAAAATGTTTTAAATAAAAAAAGAAAATAATAATAATTGGTAAGTACCCTGTATTTACTCTATCTCTCTTCCTACCTCTCACTTAGAGTTGAGTGAAATCAAACTTTGCCCACCTATGTTGTATAATATATAGAGAGATTTTGGATATTTATAGGTACCTCTAAAAATATTACCTATATATGTATGAACATCTATGCATCTAACGTAGTAGAGTGTACTTACCCACCTATCTATCTGTATAAGTAATATTGTTTATGTTTTGTAGGCTTTTAGATTAATATTTTTTCTTTAAATATGTCACATATGAGCTATGTCGTGCTTAAGTAAAAGATAGTAAGTAAGCTTCTTTTACTGCCTTTTATTAATTTTTATGCTCCCAAAAATAAAAATAAAAGTTTAAATGAACTTTTTTGCTAAGTTTCTTGTTATGTTTAGATTGAATAATTAAAAATAATTTCCCTGGAAAATTAAATTAATAAAATGAAATCATACTTCATACTATTATTAAAACGCGAAAGTTTGTATGTATGGATGTTTGTGACTTTCCACGCAAAAACTAATGAATGGATTTTAATGAAACTTTACAATAATAGCTTATACATCAGAATAACACATAGGCTATAATTTAACCCCCTAAAAGAGGGTGTAATGGGGTTGGAAAGATAATATGGAGAAATTGTCTTCATGAAGCTGAAATTTGGCAGGTAGATAGTTTATAGATAGTAAACGTTAGCTAAGAAAGGATTTGTGAAAATTCACCTTTTAAGGGGGAGAAATGGGGTTAATTAAGGGGGTGAATTTCGTATAAAACTTATTATGTCGTCCGATTTGCTTCTAACTTTGCAGAAATATTGTTTATAACAAATAATTAAAGTTTGCATATTTTTTTTAAACAACCCCTAAAAGGGGTTGGAATGGGGTTGTAAAGATAATATGGAGAAATTGTCTTCATGAAGCTGAAATTTGACAGGTAGGTAGTTTATAGATAGTAAACGTTAACTAAAAAGGATTTTTGAATATTAACATTTTAAGGGGGAGGAATTATGTTTGAAAATTATTGTCAAATACTGTCAAATTAAACAAAATTAGAAAATTATGTTTCGTTTATTTTTCCTTACCATTTAGCCACAAAAAGTAATAAGTCATTTTCGTCAGTTTTCAGAAAATTATTTTGTACATTTTGTTGATAACGTGCCATTTGGGACAAGAAATAATCACTGATTTCAACTGATTATTCGAGAATGGCTAGACGAAAATTATCAGGAGCGCTTGATTGGTCGGTTAGGACCATTATCTTGGCTCCCTAGGTCTCCTGTAATTAATATTTTGTAAGTGTCATTAAACTTAAATAATTATAAAAAGGCGTTATCGAGTTACGCAACAATGGACAAAATGAAACCGTGCTTCCCTCGCCAGAGGGAAAATATCCATCTTTGAAAACGTAAAAGATAGAACAAAATCTTTATGACAAAAAATGTTCTTTTTGTGTGTATTGAATGGGTCGTTACTTGACGAAAATCCATTATAAATATTAAATAAAACAAATATTTGAAGTTTTCGTAAAATCACTTTATTTTACTAGTTTTGGAACACAGTTTCTTCCTCAGAAATAAAAATGAAATGAATCACTAATTTCATTTTTATTTCTGAGGAATGAACTGTGTTCCGAAACTAGTCAAATAAAGTGATTTTACGAAAACTTTTACAAATATTTGTTTTATTTAATACAAAAAATGTCCCTTTTTTTAAAATAAACAACTTTGGTTTTAAACTTTTTTACATAAACTCAGTAAGTACCGAGTATTTAAGTAATTAACACAGATAGTTGTTATTTTCACTAGTTTAATAAAATTTTCAGCCGCGATTCATCTATTAAAAATTCCTTGTTTAAGAAAATAGTTTTACAAACGACTACGCTAATTTATCTTGGATTTATAACGTGAATGCATCATCACATCACACAGCAGAATACAACAGAAGAGAACACAGCAAAGCAAGAGAAGAGCATCTCACCTCATATAATAATACCTGTAGGTATCTTTTTTATGGAAAATGATTTTATATTAGAAGAATCATAAATGTGGCAACAGTGTACCATGTACACGATTGGCCATCGTTACTTCAACTCCTCCCAGACATTCTCACAAGAAAGTGTTTTCAGGTGTATTGTGCCTTAGTTAACAGTTGACCACCGGGTCGCGAGTTGGCAGCCGTGTTAGTTCGTCGCGCGTATTTAAATACTTCTTCTTTTTTTTTGCATATACTCAATCTGTGTTTGAAAAGTGTTTTGTTGATATATTTAAAATCATAGAAGCCAACATTTTTGCAATCAAAAACGTATTTTAAAAATATTAACATAGGTCACTGGACTTTATTTACATTGTTAAAAAAGTATAACGTACGTAAGTGACTAAAATCAAAACGTAGAAGAAGAAGAATTATTACAAGAAACAAACAAACAAGTGATTTCATTATAATTTTTGTAATTGTGTGGAATTTTAATTGAAAACAATTATTATTATTATTATGTTCAAGTGATATGTGTTGGGATAGTTTGTGAAATATATAAGAAAAAGGTTTGTGTCTTGAATAATATTCTGAAAAATTCATCACATATAAAACAACATCTTGTTTTAGAGTCAAATTCAAACAGAGTGTCTTGTTTTTTCTGGGAAAATTCTCATACGAATGCTTTTATGTTGGAAAAAGTGTTTAATAAAAAATTATGATTTTCATCTCTCTGAATTTTACATTTCCCCCCGTTCGATGGTGGGGGGAGGAGTAAATTTGTGTTAAGATACATTTTTCGATTTTTGATCAATAATACTCTTAAAGAAAGAGTTGTGTCGAAAATTGTCTAGAATTCAAATTACCATAACAAACAAAAATATATGCGATTTTTATTTTTACTTTGACCTGGTAAATGTAAAAAATGCCCAAATTATAAAAGTTTAATGTTAGTAAAAAAATTTTTTTAACAATTTTCAGGATGTGAATTACATTTTTGAAATTTCGTGAAAGGGAAAAATTGACGAATAAGAAAAATATATATCAATTTCCGTATCCATAGATTTCATACCGAAATTGCATGTAATTTTTTATGTTTATAAAATTTTTATTTTTTGACAAATTTCCATACATCGTTTTGTTTTTAAATTACCTTATCAAAAATGTAGAAATAAGGTATTTAGTAGCGAAGAGGGGAGAGGGCGCGAAGTTGTTAAAACCAAGATCGATTTCTGTTTTCATATTATTTTAAAATACACTTTTTTCACAATTTGAAAATCGTATTTACATTGAACTAAAATACATCTTGTTCATCATATAAATATTTATATTTTAAGTATTTATCTCGTGATAATAAGTAGTATAAAATATATTTTATTTATTAATATTTATTTTAAATTGGTGTGGGTAAAAAGTTTTTTTTTCCAAAAAGTTTGGACACCAAAAAATAAAAATATCCTGTTGTGAATAAATGTCCTAATATAAAATTTTGAAATATGATTTTTTAGTTGGCGTTCTGACTCCCTGTTGATCTCGTCTGCAACACAACGGAGAGCCGGCCATATTGCATACCATACAAAGTGAGAGCAAACGTCACGTATCACTAGTTATTGAACAGAGATCGTTGTATTACTTCTCCAGAGGCTGGACAGGTTTATATTATAGAGTGGACGATGCGGGGTACAGCGGGTTAGTTATAGGAATGCTAGCTGTCGCCGCGGACTGAGTTGGGCCATCGTCGACCGTTCAAGAACACCATCACCAACAACTTATACACGTGCGTTAGAGCAGAAAACCACTATATCTGTTTGTATCACATAAAAACTTGTGCAAAGGTTTATAGTAGAAGAGAGAACAACATCAACAAAAATATTCAATCATCGATCGACTTTGTGTTTTATTTATTTTTTTGTGTGTTCATAAAAATTTTTAATGTGATTTCTCTGTTAAAAATGACACGTGTTAGTTTAGTTACATTGTTGTGATATGTGTTCATTGTTGTACAATTAAACAACAGACACTGTTGTACGTAATATACAGTGAAACAGTTTTATTTTTTTTGTTTATAACGACTTGCTAATAATAATTTGTGTGAATCCAAATTTGTGAAAAAGTGTTTTTGAAACTAACATCAGTTTAGGGGCTTTCCGTCGCCACATTGCTAACAGTGAAGTTATTCGCGTTAAAAGTGATGATTGGTCATGATCACCAATCAAAGTGTACCCATACTTATGTTATGATCCCACAATAATAATCGGAATCAATGTATCAAAAAAAGGTGCTAAAAATGTGGAAAACAAGGTGGTTATTACTAGCGCTATGTGTAATGTGTGGTCCTGGTCCTGGGGGTGCATATAAACGTTCATCGATGACAGATCCATCTGTCGCATATTCATCACAAATGCAATCTAGGGCGGTCGATACTCGAGTGGAATTAGATGTGTTAGAAGGACAACCAAAAGGGACGCGTGTTGGTTACATTCCAACAAAACCTGGATTTACGTATCGATTTAACGAACCACCACGACAATTTGTACTTGATCCAAATACAGGGGAAATTAAAACGAATGCAGTGTTAGATCGTGAAGGAATGGCACAAAATGATCGATACGATTTAGTTGTGTTATCAAGTCAACCCACATATCCAATTGAAGTACGAATTACAGTCATTGATATTAATGATAATCCACCAGAATTCCCAGAATCGAGTATAGCGATATCATTTTCGGAGAGTGCTGCAGCTGGGACACGGTTACTTTTAGATGCGGCCACCGATAAAGATTTAGGTGTAAATGGTGTATCGGATGAATATCGTATTGTTGATGGTAATCAAGACGAGAAATTTCGGTTAATTGTTACACCAAATCCTACGGGAGAAGCGTCATATCTACATTTAGAAACTACCGGAAAATTAGATCGCGAAACTCAAGGATTATATATTTTAAATATATCGGCTCGTGATGGTGGAACGCCACCGAAATTTGGATATTTACAAGTGAATGTGACCATCTTAGATGTGAACGATAATCCACCAATATTTGATCATAGTGATTACAGTGTATCGTTAAATGAAAGTGTACCACCGGGTACTCCAGTGTTACAAGTGATGGCCACCGATAGTGATTTAGGTGATAATTCTCGTATAACTTACTATTTATCCGATACCGAACGTCAATTTACAGTGGATCCAGATACTGGTGTAATATCTACAACCGAATTATTAGAATGTCCACAACAGAATTGTCCCCAAATATTAAAACCTGGTACAGCATGTCCAAAAAGTTGCGTATTTACAGTTTTTGCACGTGATCATGGAACGCCAAGGCAAGATGGTCGTACATATGTTACAGTAAATTTACTGGATGCTAATGATCATGATCCTGTGATACGATTTCGCTATTTCCCAGCTACAGCAGCCTTTGCGACTGTCGATGAAAATGCTGTAAATGGATCTGTAGTAGCAGCTGTATCGGTTGTGGATGTAGATGAAGGCTTAAATGGCGAGACAAGTGTACGCATTGTCTCTGGTAATGAATTAAATCATTTTCGTTTGGATTATACACAAAATTTCGATATTGTTCGAGTGAATGGGATCTTAGATCGGGAGGAAATTAGTAAATATAATTTAACAGTGATTGCAACGGATAAAGGTACTCCGCCACGAACAGCAACCGCATTTTTGATAATTCATGTGAATGATGTTAACGACCATGAACCAGTGTTTGAAAAAAGTGAATATTCTACAATTTTATCAGAATTAGCACCACCTGGTACATATGTTGCCAGTATAATAGCCACCGATGAAGATACTGGTGTTAACGCACAAATATACTATTCATTTGTCTCCGGAAATGATCATGATTGGTTTATGATGGACTCAAATTCAGGTTTAATTACAACCAAAAAACAATTAGATCGTGAAGTCCAAGGCACCGTAGAGTTACGTATCTCTGCTAAAGATGGTGGGCCAAATCCAAAATGGGCATACACACAATTAAAAATAACAATTTTAGATGAAAATGATGAAGCGCCACAATTTTCCCAACAATACTTGCATGTGAATCTGTCAGAGAATACACCGCCAGATACTTTGATTGCAATGTTAACCGCAGCGGATCATGATCAAGGGACGAATGGTAGTGTTACGTATATTTTACAATCGGATGTACATCAACGTTATCCAAATACATTTATGTTGGATTCATTAACGGGACAATTAACAACGCGAAAACAATTAGATCGTGAGCAAATATCACATTATGTGATACAAGTCATAGCCAAAGATCAAGGTATACCACAACAATCGTCCACAGCGACAGTATTCTTAAATGTGCTGGATATCAATGATAATAACCCAGAATTTTATCCACAACACTATTTTGTAACGATAAAAGATGACGCCCCAATGGGAATATCTATATTAAAGGTCACTGCCTTTGATTCGGACGAAGGTGATAATGCGTTAATTACGTATAATTTAGAAAGTGGTGGAGATGCACTATTTGTTGTAAATGAATTAACCGGTGTGGTGTCCTTGCGTGGTAATATAACAAATTCACCGAATCCATTGTATAAATTAAAAATATCCGCTACAGACCATGGTGATAAAAGTGCTTCGGAAGATGCTGTGGTTGAAATTATGAAAGCATCATATGTAGAAAAGTTAGATTTCGATAATATCGCTGGCTACGAGTTTGTTATACAAGAAGATGCTGATGGAACTGCACCTAATATTGGCCGTGTTGTGGATTCAGTTCATGTACGTAAATTTGTGGATAATATAAATTATAAAATTGTTTATGGTGATCGTAAACATAATTTTAATATTAACGAACAAACGGGTGTGATTACAACTGCGACAAAAATTGATCGTGAACAAAATATTATGTATAGTTTAACAGTGATTGCACGCGCTGGTTTAGCATTTGGTAAAACTATTGTGAATATATCTGTACAAGATTTAAATGATAACCCTCCAGTGTTTCCACGTGATAAAGACGAAGTACGTTTACCGGAAAATGCTGCCGTCGGTCAAGAAATATTTCTAGCACGGGCTAGAGATCGCGATGCTGGTGTTAATAGTCGTTTAACATACAGTTTAACTTATAATCCAGATGAACAATTTCGTATATCTGAATCCACTGGTGTAATTTATTTAAATCGTCCCATTCGAGCAGATGCAGGTACTGTAATGAATATTGAAGTGACTGCAATCGATGGAGGTGATGTTCCACTATCTTCGAAATATACGATTGCTGTTACTATTGAGGATGTTAACGATCATACTCCAGTATTTGACCATACTTCGTATGAGACATCTTTATTAGAATCAACAGCAGTGAACACACGATTCTTTATTTTGGGTGCAAGTGATGCTGATTTAGGGAAAAACGGACAAATATCGTTTAGTATTATTGAAGGAAATGTTGAAGAAAAATTCAATGTATTTCCTGACGGCTATTTATATGTGAAAAGTTCGCTCGATCGCGAAGAAAAAGATTATTATGCACTAACTGTAATGGCAAAAGATCATGGAAATCCAGTTCGATCATCTGTTGTCCCTGTAGTAATTCATGTAATTGATGAAAATGATAATGCGCCAGAATTTATCAACACAACTTTTACATTTAATATTCGTGAAAATGAACCTGTGGATTCATTTGTAGGGAAATTAGTGGCAACTGATCGTGATATTGGACGTAATGCTGAATTAATATTCTCATTACCAAGTACACAAAATGATTTTATTATCGACCATCGAAATGGTTTTATACGCACTCTACGTGTTTTTGATCGAGAGGAATTAGTACGTACCACCGGACAGAGTTTCATTACGCTCGAAGCATTTGTTTCGGATAATGGGAAACCACGTTTAAAAGACAAAGTTAAAGTGAATGTTCATATTACAGATATTAATGATAATCCTCCGAAGTTTCTACGTACCCCATATAAAGTACAAATATCAGAGGGGATGTCAGTGGGTTCACAGTTTATTCGTATGTATACTACCGATTCAGATGAAGGTTTAAATGGGGATGTATTTTATTCACTTGCAGAAGGTAACGAAGATGAACGATTTAGTATTGATGAAGCCACTGGACAAATTACCGTTGCACGTGCATTAGATCGTGAAACTGTCGCGAAATATGAATTAACAGTGGTAGCACAAGACGCTGGTGCTATAACACGTTTAAGTTCATCCACTGTCGTCACAGTGATTATTTTAGATGAGAATGATAATGCACCCGAATTTACGCAAACGAATACAAAAGTATCAATACTAGAAACGACCCCGATCAATACAGAAATTATACAATTTCATGCGTCGGATGCTGATTTAGGCATTAATAGTGAAATTACATTTTCAATAAGTAGTGGAAATCGGCGAGATACATTCCATATTGATCCCGAAACGGGTATTTTATATTTACATAAACCATTGGATTTTGAAGATTTATCGATGTATCAATTGAATATATCCGCATCGGACGGTGGAAATCCACGATTATCGACAACAATTATATTTGTTATACATGTCGAAGATGCTAATGATAATCCACCATCATTTCCAAGTACAGCAATAGTACGACAAATTCGTGAAGGAATTCCTGTTCATACACCCATTGTAACGATTGTGGCTGAGGATCCAGATTCTGGGATTAATGGAAAAATCTCATATGCAATATCACACCAAGAACCATTAGATGGGAAACGACATTTTTATATAAACAGTTCATCGGGTGTAATTCATACGTTGCTACCAATCGATCGTGAAACAATTGATACATTCCGTTTAACAGTTGTGGCAACTGATCAAGCTTTGCCAGAAAGTACACGATTATCCGCTGAAAAACTGGTAACTGTCATTGTTGAAGATATTAATGACAATGCACCGATATTTGTATCAATGAATGCTGCATTGTTACCAACGTTGAAAAAGAATCAGAATCAGCGTGATTTAGGATTTATAATGAACGTATTAGCACGTGATTTAGATTCCAGTACAAACGGTTTAGTGACATACGAATTAGTGAGTGGTAACATGGATTTGTTTCGATTACATCGTACCACCGGAGTGTTAAGTTTACGTAAACCAATAATGGATAAATTTGATCAATCTCGGTATCAATTATCAGTGAAAGCTACCGACGAAGCGGTACAAAGTGAACGTCGTTCAACCGATGCGTATATTACATTAATTGCACCGGGTGGACATACTCGTGGGCCAATGTTTGATAGTGATGTGATTTCGGGTAGTGTGTATGAAAATGAACAACCTGGTACCAGTATTGTAACAGTGTTGGCACGTTTGGACAATGATGATGATGCCGAAATTGAATATTATGTGACAAATGTGACCGGTTTGGGGGGAAAACAAGTGGATCGTTTATTTGATATTGATACAAAATTAGGTGTGTTATCGACAGCGGAAACATTGGATCGTGAAGCTGGTGTTGATGTGTACGAAGTGGAAGTGGTTGCTATTGTCATCAGTGGTGCACCGAGAACATCTAGTATAAAGGTAAGATGTTTCTTTAAAAATTTTTCTCGAAATCATGTGGATTTTTTTTATTGGTAAAAACGTACACAATTACTTGATTATGACAACTCACAGACCAAATTATTTCCTTTTACTTTGAAGTATTTCGTAGATCACCTAACGTTCAAGAGTTATTATAGACTGCTAACGCTCTGTATCTCTAAAACAACTCTAGTAGGGCTTCAACATTTTTATTTCTATCTTTTAGATAACTCTATGGAAATATTTATATTTGAAATTTGTGTCGGTAGTGGTTTTTGAAGAACATAAAAGCTGAAAATAAGAAAATTCAAGTGAAAGCAATTAATTTTCTAACGTTTGAGAAGTCCACCCTATTTTCGCGGGCACAACTTTGACGCTCTTTTCTATAAGTAAACTAATTGACTAATATTTCAAGAGATATAAAAACTTAAAGAGTGTTTTATGAAAAACTCGGAAACTTTTTGATTTGTTTATTTTTTTAGTGGTTTGTCTGAAAATAATTAATCTTCAGGAATGCAATTTTTGACATGTTTTATCTGACATTATTCTAGATCTTTTTTTGATTAATGCTTTTTGTTAAGAGCATGTGGTAATTTTTTTTTGTCCTTGCTTGTTGATCTCTTGTTTTACGACCTCCAAAAAAATACGGATGCATTTTAAAACGAATACGGCAGATATGATAATTTTGTTTTCGGATAAAATACCATTTATTCGGTCACCTAATTAGTAAATACTTAAAAATTAAAGGTAATTCCCGTTTCAAATATTTGTGTTCATAAGAAATAAGTAGTTGCGACCTGCAGATAGATAATACAAACCCATGTTAAAATAAATAACATGGTTATAACAGTGTTTATTTCTTGCTCTTGTATGTAGCAACTAGGTTCCATACCTATATCAGGTACATTCTTAACAAGTGAATGTACAAGGGGAAAATAATATCATACATAATTTTGTTGACAATTCGATGTACTGATGCACGATATCTTTTCATATCTCACAAACTATTTGACCTAGGAAATTTTGCATTCTCTATCGACACAAAAAGTGGCGTTTCTTTGTCAAATAGTTACAGTATGTTTGTAGCGAATCTAAATTTGGTTTAGAACAGAAGTTGTTTGTATTTTTATAACGGACAGCTTTTAATTCAAAAATTAACTCGAAAGTCAATTAGATTCGGCACAAATCGGCTGTAAAATATGGAAAAAAGTACACCAACTTTCGGATTTCAGAGTCGTTTATGAGATACTTTTTCAACACAATATATCTTACCTACAGAAAAAAAAAGCTATTCTATCATGAATTTGTCACATATCACTGACGAGTTGCACGCCAAAAATGATATATACATGAAATGTTAAATAAGACTGGAGTAAGTGAAATATTTATTTTAGAGAAAAATTCTAAACAGGAAAAACTGTTTGAAACAATTAAATAAATATTTTTTTTAAATATAAATTATCCCTTAAGCTTTTTCAGTACTTAATTTCTTCTCTGAAAGTATAGAAAGTTCAGATTAAAAATAGAATACCCTTGGTTTTTCAACGGGTTTTCCGTCTCCTTTCCAACTATTACATTCATGCATGTATAACAGGTCACTGTAAACCACTGAATGTTATTATCCATATTCCATACAAATCAGATTTCTCCCTATATATTTTTTTTTAAAAACCTTATAATTATGATATTAGTAGCTAGCCGAACACTTGTTAACACAACGAACTGCACAACTATGTAATAAATTTTCCTAATTAGATTGTAATCGTAAGTGATGACTTGAGAGACGAGACGAGAATAATTCAGCGAAAAACGAGACGAAAATTATAATCGTGATTTTCGAGAGACACCAAATAACCTTCTCTCTTGAATTTAAACAATCTTATTTTCGAATTATCAGTGTTTTCTATCGATAAAGATATACAAAAAACAAATTGAGTTTGCATTGTATGCACGCATTAAAGTCTTAAAGAAAAATCAACGTTAGCTAAAATTAACAACGTATTAAGATTGACTCAAAATTGTTTTTTTCGTTTACAAATTATTTTAATATTTGTCGTAATTAAACAAATTTTGGATTGTAATTCTTATATCATTTACTTAAAGTACTTAAACAACAAAAGGCTCAAAAGAATAATTTAAAAAAATAATTTACAAAGTTCAAAGTATTTTTATTAATTTACTTATAATTTTTGCCAAACCTCTCAAAAGTGAATAATTCTATTTATTTCTAATTATCTTTCTTTCGATAAAAATTCAATATTTATTCGATAAAAAATTGCGTTAGTTCTAGTTTAAAAGAAATCTTACATAATCTTTAAAAAACTTGTATGCTTGTTGACAAATTTGGAAATTGATTTTCACCTATAGAATTTGAAGCGTTAAGAAAACTTAGTTTTTAATAATTAATTCGTAAGAAATACAGCTAGAAGAATAAATGAATTAATTTAAATAAATTGAACGTTTCGTAATTTATTCATGACTTCCTCAGCAACTAAAAATTAAAACCAATAAATTTTTACAATGAAAAAATGATAATTAGTAATTAAGAACTAAGTTAGGTTAGAGTGTATACCTTATTATAAGGAGTGTATACCTTATTATAAGGTATCCAATCTAACCTAACTTATGTCTTAATTACAATTATCATCTTTTCATTGTAAAAATTTATTGATTTTAATTTTTAGTTGCTGAGGAAGCATAAATAAATGACGAAACGTTCAATTTATTTAAATTAATTCATTTATTCTCCTAGTTCTATTTCCTACGAATTAATTATTATTATACAATATGGATACGAATATTGAAACTTTAGTTTTTTAGTTTGAAAATAGTTAATAAAAATTGCATTTTTGTTAGTTTATGGATATTAGGGACATACAATCGGAGACAAAAGTGCTGAAAATTTGAATATCAACGTTTTGTAGCCTAATAAATAATGTCAATTCTAAAAGGAATATATATTATTTAGAATTAAAAGGAGAATTTTACCTGTATATTTGAACTAAATAAGAAATAACAAATATATGAACAAATTTTTAACTTTTGGCAGTGACTGTATCTTTGATTTAAATCAACAAAAACGTATATTATTCTTTTTTCTATGCCATATATGTATAAGTGACAAAGAGGGATTTCTATTTATAATTTTTTTCTCAATAACCGTTTAGTGAATGTAAATAAAATTGTGCAATATTGTTTCTATAAAGTGCAAGTTATACCTATGATTTGAAAATTTGGGACGTTTTGTAACTTTTTTTAATGGTAATTGAAATTAATTTAATCTATTGGGTGAACAAATCTCCGTAAGAACATAATGTAAAATTACAGTTTTTTTAAATTGTAACTTTTATACAGCTTATAGTAAATCGTTTTGAAATTTTGACAGTAGCTTTAGCATTAAGTAATGTATTAACAAGTTAATAGTAAATAAAATTATAAAAGCTTATGGAGCTGGTTTATTTCGAAAGTTTTTTTGTGAGGTTTCCATATTGATAAAAAACATCGTGGACTAGCATTGATGTACAATATATACCTACATAACAGTCAATCATTGACATGGACTCGTTATGTCGGTTGTTAAAGATAGATATACCTATGTTTGTTAGTTATTCTAAAATAAATTTTTTTAAATAGTGATTTCAGTAGCAGCAGTGACTACTAGTAGTCGAGTAAGTAGTATCTCTAACTAGTAGGTACCTACATATACAAACCTATAGTCACGATTTCAATCTCCTAATTATATTCGTATTAAAATTATATTTCTGGGATAATAGATTGTGTAAGTATTCTTTATGTAGATACTATAAACCACAAAAGTCGATGCCATTTTTTAGAATTCTATAGTTGATTTGTGCCTTATTGATTCAGTTTTCGAAAAAAAAACTTCGAGTAAAAGTTGTTCATTATAAATATATTAAGAACTTTTATTCGAAATTTGTGTTCAAAAACCGAAAGAATAAGGCACAAATCAACAATAAAATTTTAAAATCTTACATAAACTTTTGTGGCCAAGTATACATATGTTTGTATTGAGTGTTCGATGTACAATGTTAAAAATAACCCGTAAAGACTAGAAATAGTGTACGTTCGTATTTTGCTTTTAAATAATTTTAATGTCGATGGTACCTACCTTGTAGATTTTTAAGAGAGATTAATTCTCAACTGCGAAAACCAACTTGGGACAACCTGGGAAAATATTTTTGTTTCCTTGATATCTTCCTAACCGTTCTGTTTTTTTTTGTTTTAACAATTTTTTTCACAGCGTTAACAGTTTAGACAAATATAGAGATATCAGTGTCTTCCTCGAAATTTTAACTCAAAAGTTAAATAGTGTCGTAAACATTATTATACAACACGTTAAAATAATCTTGTTTATATTGTTCAAAGTATTTCTAGGTTTGCCTATACGGCGCTGCGATCTTGAACATAAGTCCAATTCTAAAAATTTACAACATTTATGAAAATGTTTTGAATTTTGGAAATCGTTTTGTAATGTTATTAGTAAATGCCACAAAAAATACAATACAAAATTTAAAAAAGTCGACAAATATTGAAATATGGGAACAAAACAGTTTAGAGTCAATCTTAATACATATTGCTTGTGTCTTGACCTGACGTTGATGTCTCTTTACGATTTCAATGCGTGTGTACGATGCAAACTCATTTTGTATATCTTAATAAATTTACATTCAATTTTCTTAGAACTTTAATTTGAAAAATTTATTAAATCTCATATATTTACTGACTTGAATAGTGCTTGATACTGGTTAAAAGAAGCGAAATAAAGCCATTGGAATACTAATAATTTTGATTTAAAAAAAATTCGTCAATTATATAGAAGCAATCAATATGATCTTCAAAAAAGATAGATAATTCGAAAATATAATTATATGAATTCAATCTCTATAGTGTTTTTTGCAATTTTATTAGAAACATTTAGTAAGCCGAAGCTAAACAACAATAGTGTTTTCTCCCACTTTCAAATGTAAAAGAACTTTGTGTTATTTCAAACAAAAGTTACATAGTTTAAAAAAAGAATCATAACGCTGTAATTATATTTTAGTTCGATGCATCGGTGCCCGCGTGGTATAATTTACGTGGGGCCACAGTAGTGGAGTAATGGAGTAGGGTGCATTACCTTTTAAAGACTGACAGACGGCTCCTTACACTTAAAAGTTGACCCCGCCTCCTTACACTGTAATTAATTATTTTTTAATTGATGATATCTTAAAAAATAAAGGTCAAATCGAAAAACTTTATTAAACGTTGTGTTTGTTTTTTGCTTTGAAAGCTCTACACCATGGTATATTTTTCTTGAATTATTTTCTGAACACCCTGTATACATCAGAAATATTGTATGCATGAAAAAAAGTTTCAAACAAAAAATATTTGATTTTATGAGTTAAACTATTTAAAGATTTCCCTATCTTGCACCGTTTAAAAGATAACATATACCGCGCGGAAACGTAGGATCTATGTTTTTCCCTTCAAACTGTGCACTTTTGTTTGAAATGTTTCAAATATATTTGGTAGTAACTTTTCAAATGAACACACGGTATAATTATTTAGCTTCAAAAATAAAAAATGTACCTACATTGATTTTAAAATAAATATAAAATTTATCATTAAGGTAGATTTTCTTAGTGGAAGCCGAAACTACGAGAGCATTTACCATGAGAATAAAAATATAGCACCTATTACCATGGCACCACTGTATAATTATTAGCATGTTAAAATTGAAAATATTTCAATAAGTATACTAGCAAAAATAGCAAAAAAAAAGATCAGATGATAAATTGTAGTAAAATTTATTTTGAACAAGGTTTGATAAACTTTTCAATTTTACTTCTATTAGACAGAAATTACAGAAGATATACTCAAGTGATTAGCTGGAATAACAAAATGATTTTTTTCAATTTTATGACATATTTTAAAATTATTTGAAACATGTATTCGTGTTTCAAATTGAATGTTAAAAAAAACAATATACTTAAGTATGAATAATTTCAATGTGGCAAATAATGAAATAAATTTATTAAAATCTATAGAAAACTAATTAGGATCATGTCTGTTTTATGTGAAATGTGACAGAAATGTTCAAAAGTATTTTTTGTGTTAATACATGTCAAAAATATTATAAAATATACCTCGTATAGTACCTATGCGGATAAAGTACGCATTGAACCGAAACTATAACCTATAAATATAATAAACTTATGATTAATTTGATAAATATTTGATAATGTTATGCATACAAAGTGTACCAAAAACAATATCTGACAACTTTTGTTTAAATCATTTTTTCAAACATCTCATTGAAAAAAAGAAAAAAAACTATTGCAAAAATCTTTCACAATCAATTTATTCCATTCTGGTTTTCGAAAAATAAAATGTTTTAAAACAGTAGTCAGTATTTTTATAAAGCCCCAACTTCGCAATTAAAAGTTTTGTTTTAACATCTATCGTTTGGTTAAGGCACTAAACTAGGAACTGGGAGGTTGCTGGCTCGATTCCCAACGACAGTAGTTTGTCAATTAAATTAATTTAAAAAAAAATGTAATGGAGTGGTTAATTGACTAAAATGTCGGCGTATGGACAAGAACGGAAATAACCGGCTATAGTTGTGAAGGTTTTCTGCAGTTTCCTTCCACAAACTCCAGATGAATATCGCCATAGTTCCTATCAAAGCCGGCTACAGACACACCACTAACTCTTACTCTACATACAAATTCCTTGTCCTTTAGAGGTCGGTTAGATTTGAAAAGTTAGATTTGTCGGTGGATTTAAAAAGAACTAATTTTCCCTTACGCGAAGACTTTTAAATTTGGAAGTGATAAATACATTAGTAGTTTGTTATACATTTTTAACAAACATAAAATTGGAACAATAAAAAATTTTACAAAGACAAAATATTGTTTTTACCAATTATTTGAACAAGGTGGCCACAGTCTAAAATAAATCAAATTTTTTTCAAAACATAAGGGTGATGTACAAAAATGTAACCAGAGTATTCAGAGCAGGATATTTGTAATGTAATCAAGATTATTTTTTCTCGAAAAAAAAAACGCAACGCATGAATGATGTCTTATTCTTTATTTTAATAAATGAGATTATTTTGATTTCAAAAAAAGCCGCAATTAATTTTCAATTTAATAATATAGTTAGTTTTTATGAAATTACTCACACAATACTTGTTGGTAGCCACTGTTACATTACTTTACTGACAACTACCTAACTCGTCTTTTAAATTAAATTAGGCTAGGCCCAAAAAAGTATGCTCCTGCGTCGGTTCCATTTCTTAATCTATGAACTTTACCTAAGTATATGAAGCAATTTGAATCTAGTGTTTGGTACAACCATAATATATCTAAACGATATCAAAGGCAGAATTTCAATTCATTTAAAAGAAAAGCAATTTGAAATTTGTGAAAAAACAACTTACGATGTAGTAGAAAACTTAGATCATCCTCGTAACCATTGGTTTTAATGAAAAACAAATAATGTAACAACTAACAGAGCTAACAGAGTTTGAATACTCAGTATATACTGAGTTTATGGAAAAATTTATCCAAAAAAAGTTGTTTATTTTAAAGAGAAGAAGATTTTTTGTTTTTAAACTTTTGTTATATCTCTTACGGTTTCAAGGATAGGCAATTTTTGCCCATATTGCCTAAACATGGTCCGATTTTGCCCATTAATGAACTTGATTTTACTTTTTGGCTCTAGAACACAAAAACAAAATTTCAGTTCGATATCTTTTTTCGTTCTTGAGTTATCGTGTTCACAGACGGACGGACATGCGAAAATGGCCGAATTAGGCCATTTTATGAACACATATGCCAAACATGTATGCCTACGATCAATATTTTCAAGCGTTACAAAGTCGGGACTAAACTTAATATACCTTGTATTTTTACATGTACTGGGTATAAAAATGTATAGTGTGTGTTGTAACATGCCAGTGTTTACGACATATAGTTTTTTTACCCCTGGGTATTTCTACGTTCGATGTTTGACGGTACACGTACAATTCTAATGGTAAGTAATTAACTAATAATTAAAATTTATAAAATTCAAGCTTCCCCGATCATGTTGTTAAGAGTCACACGATATATTTAGTGACGTCACAACTCTTGTTATTCATTCATATATCTCACATACTTAAATGGATAATAATAGTAAATATGGCAGCTGTAAACTGATGCAAATCAGTGACGTAGTCATAAAAAATGGCTAATTGAAGTCTTGTCTTTCCTGCTATATCTATCTTTTTAGTACTATTTAAAAATGTTTATTTAATAAATATTACATCATGAAATGTTTAAAATTTTATATTATTAAAGAATGTGCGTGTATACAGAATTGGATTCCTGGTCTTAATACTTTTATATATAAAATTGCAACCTAAGATACTAAGACATTTAAAAATGTTCATGTTTGTTTGCTTCCATTATTTAATTAATAATATTGAAAATAAATTTTTTGATTAAGTGTTAATATTTCAATTAATTTTGTTTATTTTTGTTTTGTGTTTTATAATTTAAAACATATAAACACTAAAATTGATTTTTAAAATTTATAAATTACATGAAATGATCTTTGATCTTTCAATAAATTACATTTGTGTGCATAATAATAATTAAATGTAACAGTAAATAATAATTAATTAATTAAGGTAAAGTATATACTTCTGACTTGAGCAAATATTATTACAAGACAGAGAGTATGATGACAATAATCGGTACTTATATATCAGTTGAGCTATATCTAGATATCTAGTCTAGAGTACATCATATACAGGATATTCAGAAATGCATTAAAGAAAACTATACCCCGGTGTAGACCTGTGAAAAACAAACAAAAAAGTTTAATAAAGTTTTTCGATTTGACGGTTATTTTTTAAGATATCAATTAAATACAATCAATTAAATATTGATAAATTCAACCAATCACAGAGCGCATAGTGTAAGGAGACGGAGCCTCTTACCGTCTGCGAGCTTTTAAAAGGTAAAGCGCCATTCTCTACTGCTGAGATCACGCCTCCTAACACTATGCGCTCTGTGTGATTGGTATAGTTTTCTTGAATGAATTACAGAACACCCTGCATAGTGGTTTAACACTTAGGTAAATGTATCTTGTACTATGCAAGCTGACTTCTGTTGACACTAATTATTCATTATGTTTGGTACCGAAGCTGTAAGTTATCATCTTCAGGTATTCTTAAATAAAAATCTGCAGAACCTATGCATTTTTATATAAATTTGTTTTATACACCGTCAAAAATAAAATAGTGAGCCAAGCTACGTCAGGTAGTTGGCCGATACTACCTGCGGAAAAATGAACATCACTAACGCTAAATACCTAAGCATTCAATTAATGAAATAATTAGTTTTGAACCAACTATTCGCGGCGTAGTTGAGATTGCATGTTATTGCTACCAAATTACTCTCATTTGTGACATGTTTCAATTGTGATACGTATATATAGTAATGAACCTAATAAGTAGATATAATGAGAGTATGTGAACATAATGTATTTACATTTAAAACTGAAACTGAGATTAAGATAGGGAATATATCCATAATTCGGTACAAGGCATGCAAAACTGCTTAATAAAACGATAATTATTACATCAAATGAAATTTGTGCTTTTAATTTCAATAATGTATATTTTGTGTGCAAATGATAAACACTTTCAATCTACAAATTGATACATTTACGTGAAACTTAAATATAATTCTTTTAACTGTGACGTGCAGTTCTAGCAAATATGCTGCGCAGTTCAGAGAACTGATTCATTCCGCCGTATTTATACGCACCGCGTAGTTGAATTAACTATGTTTATTTCAATTTACTCCATTTTTCTCTTTTTGTGTAAGAGATTTGTTTTTAAAAGAAATGCATAGACCAGTTTTGCAGTTTAATAAACAAAATACAGTGTTTGCATACCGTTTAAAAAACTTTGATTATAAATATCTCACTTCACAATCGAGGTAGACTGCAAAATAATTACCTACTTCTATTATTAACACGGTGTAAAAATTTCATTCTTTTCTATATTTACAAATATCGATTCGCGAATGCAATACCTTAATAGTTTCAGAGAATAAAATTTATTAAAAATAATAAAAATTAAGACAATATTTATTAAAATTGATTAAACGTGGTGACATATAAATGATTTACTAATTAAAATATAATAGTAATTTATTATTTATTATTGTTATTATAATTATTATTAATATTTGCATTTATTTATTAATAAATACCTATATATGTGATTATTTTATATTTATAATATTTACCAAGGTTGATCGATCGTGTTCATATTGTGAAGCTAGTACTTAAGTGTACGCAAAGACTTTCAAATTTTCTATTCATAGAAATTAAACAAAGAGCATGTACTTATGTACGCGCATTAGATGGCATACTTGTTTGGCATGATTGAAAATCAAACTTTTATGTACATAAGACAAACAATTGACGTGAACGAAGATGACAAATACGATTGATAATATTTCATTAAATTAATGAACATATAATATTTTTTTATGCAATTTAACCTTGGCCGAACTTGTTTCATTCTCGGATTTGATATTATGTTTCGGTAATTTCACGGTAGGTGAAAAATTATTAAATTCAAATCATAGTATTTTTGTTGGTAAATCTGCGAAAAATGTAGAAGAGTTATTTGTCTTGATTTTTGCACACTCTGGTCAAATATGGGAATTGTATGGATTCAAATAGTGAAGTCGTTGTTTGCTTTTCTTTAGCATACATACACACTACAATAAATCCTATCTTTCGATTTACTTGGTGGAAACTTTATAAAAAAAAGATTAAGAAAGTTTCATAAATAAAATATAAATTTTTATTTATTTTAATAACATAATCCTATTAACGGATATGTAACTATCACAGTTGAGCCTGACTACTCTGTTTCTCATTCTAATATGCACTATAGATGCCGCAGCCCTGAGGAACGAAAATAAATTTCGGACTTTGAATTGATCAAAAAATTTTACTCGGTATACTTTTCAAAAAGTATTTTTATATTTTGAAAGATTGAATCAATAATTTGTTATATATGTCGCAGATGGATTATCGAATCTGCTATTTTACAAAACCGTTAGTTGTTTTACATAACAACTCCGTTATGTAAAACAACTGAACGACGTTTAGCTGTTTTACATAATTAATGAACTTTAACACGTAATATTGCTTAAACGTTTTGCGTTTATCAATGCAGCGGGTCAACGATTAGACGTTATGTAAAACGTGTGAAATGAAACGTCGGATTGTAGATTTTAGTCTATATCATTATTATTAATAATACTATTTATATTACCTAGCCATCTATATTGTTTAAGTCTTAAATTCATAGCTTAGAATTATTGTAAACGGGCTAATTTTAGATATAGTGTCAAAAATTATTGAAATTAAATAAGGTAACTGTTACAACCGAGTACTACAATCTTTCACTTCATCGGTCAGACCCCAAGTTTGCGTCGGGTCGGGTTTGCGTGTTTTTGGCCTTTTGTGACGCTCTTTGTGACTACAGATAAGCTATTCTGCATTACGTCTAAACGTGGGTAGTAGTTTTGTAAAACGTATCGTGATGACAATCCAGCTGAACGTTGTTCAGTTGTTTTACATAACGGCGTTGTTGTGTAAAACACCTAGCGGTTTTGTAAAACAGCGGATTCGACGATCCATCTGCGACATATACTCATCAATTAATTAATTAAATTTATTTTAGTGAAACAATTTTATTGAAAAACTTTATACGAGAATTACAAACTTATATATAGGAGGTATAATTCTTTTTTTTTTGAAAGTGGATACGAATTTCTCTTACTTGCATAAATTTAAAAGTAAAATAACGTGAATTTTAAATCAATTTATATTTATACGATTGTACGTACTATCGACTCTAAAAGTGGTGATCATTATTCAAATTTTTCCTATCAATTTGTGTCCAATTCATTTGGTTTTCGATAGAATGTTTCGAATAAAAGTTATGCGTTATAAAAATATGAACTTATGACCTAAATATATTTTCGAAAATCGATGGAATTAAATACAAATCAACTGCCAAATTTTAAAAAAGGACCGTCACTTTTGAAATCGACTGTACTTATATAAACCGTATTTAGGGCATTCTCAATTGCATTTAAGTTTTGTTGGATTGGTTTGGTTTTTTTTTTCGATTTTGAATTTGTAATGGGATATTCGAAATTTATGGTAATTAATTGACATTAATATCATGTTTTGTTAACAATAATCTGAATTAATTTCACATTCTCTTTAACCTGCGGTACTTGAATCGAAGCATATTTGAAAACAGGATGGTGAATATATTTAATTTTTTTATAGTTATATTATATTTTTAAAATTATTGTGATATTTTGAAAGTGAAAAAAATAAATTAACGAAAAAAGAAAACTTTTTAAAAACAATGTTTTTTTTTAAGATTAAACTGTACTTAAAAGTCGAAAATAATAATTTAGTCAGTTACTCAACTTAGAAATAAAAATAAAACCAATAGGCGATCAGAAAAATCTATTACTATGGTTTTATTTTTATAAATCTTGAACTTATATAGATAACCACTGAGAAAAATTATTTTTATTTTTTATTTTTAAGTGTAATTTGATTTGCAAAGAAAATTATGATGTTAAAAAAGATTTTTTAAATAATTAATATGTTTGTATTTTAGATGGTATCAAAATATTTTATTGTCGCCATATCTGCAAACATCCACAAACTTTTAAATCGATACGAATCTTAGAAGTCGGTTAAATTTCAATATATTTGACCAAGAAATGCCGAAAATGAGAAAACATGATGTAGAAAAATATTTAAAAGCTGCAAAAAACAAACAAAATAGTTTAATAAAGTTTTTCGATTTGACACTTAGTTTTTGAGATATAATTAGTTAAACATTATTAATAAATTCAACTAATCACATTTGCATTTTTAATTTTTGCGGGTATCGCTAGACTTATTGAGAACTCTGATTGTTGCTACTCTAGCATGCTCTGCTGTGGCCGCCCTACTCCACCAATCACAGAGCGCATAGTATAAAGAGGTGTGGCCACAGTAGTGGAGTAGGGTAGTCACAGTAGTGCATGCTAGAGTAGCGACAATCATAACTTTAATTAATTTTACCTCAAAAACTAAGCGTCAAATCGAAAAACTTTGTTTGTTTTTTGCAGCTTTACACCGTGGTATAGTTTTCCGCATGAATTTCAGAACACCCTGTATACAAAAGGGAAAAATGTTTGTATGTTTGTCCGAATTGTTGGAGAAAACTATAGCGAAATAATGATAAGAAGATCCAGGTAAATTTTCCTTACAACTCCAGAAAAACTATCAGAAGTTTAAAAATCCAAACAGTTCCAAAGCTGTACCCATTTTCTGACAGCTATAACGGTTTCTAACGGTCAGATCTCTAATATGGTTTATAGTTTCTATAGAAATATTATTAATACAATTTTGTAAATAAATTGTTTGTCAAGAAATTTTAAAAAAAAGTTTTGAATTTAGAAAAAAATAATTATTTGACATAAATACCTTATGCACTCTCTATATGAATTTTTTGAAACCCGGGGAACGCCGGCTTATTCAGCTAGTATTTAATAAATAGGAATTTAACTTCATATATATACTCGTATTTATTGAGCGTGTCCCATATATAGAAACCACAAATCTAAAAAATAATAAATATCCATAAAAACTGCAATTTCTTGCCATTCACAAAACACAAAAAAAGTACTGTAACTAAAGTAACTAAATTTAAATTGACCCTAATTACATTTCAAATAATTATTTTAAATATCACCATCGTTTGTAATATTTTTCACTTAATTGACTTCCATAGTAAATAAACTGCAAACTATAGCTAATTATCATTAATCTTCTGGTAAAAGTGTCCTATTTAAATCAAAACAAATTTTTTATTGCTTGTATGGCGTCAAAAGTTGCGCTATCATTTCAAAGTTTTATAATTTAATTGTGTTTTAATTATTCGGTTTTCGAAAACATGCTTCGGATAAAAGTTGATCATTACAACTAGACTAACAACTTTTATTCGAAATATTTTTCCAAAAATAGAATGTTTAATGTACAAATCAATTATAAAATTTTGAAATGATAGAGCGACTTTTGACGCCGTTATAGGTTGAGTATTTTCATTATTTTGTTACTTTTTACGATTTTACTGTCCTACTTCCCAGAATTTAATACACTTTTCACTGAGAATAATAACACTAATCTCATGTTAAAATAATTTTTTAATTGTTCCAGATATACCTAATTAAAATTCAATAAGTATTAATAACATATACATATAAATTAATGTAAAAAAACATTTTTAAAAACAAGCTTTTATTTGAATGCTCTAAAAAGAAGAAAATAAACATTAAATTGAATCTAACCCGTTAATTTATAACATTACAAAATTTATATGATATTAAAGCTTGTCGCGAGGTTTACTTGTGTAGATGTATTTACCATTTTTTTTATGCACAAGTAAATCTTGCGACAAGCTTTAATATCATATAAATTTTGTAATGTAATAAATTAATGGGTTTGATTCAATTTAAAGTTTATTTTCTACTTTTTAGAGCATTTAAATAAAAGCTTGTTTTAAAATATTTTGGATTTAAATTTGAGAAACAGAAAAACGATAAGAAACTTAACTATAGTAAAACTAATTTTCTACAACTTTTTTACTTATGCGTTTTTCGATTTTTGAATATTAAGAGAGATATACTAAATTTTGTGTTTCCCCCTCCCTCTAAACCCTCTTTTCCCAATGTCGATTCTTGTCTTGCTTACCATAAAAATCCAATGTCATAGGAACTGAACCAACATGTAAAAATTCAACTCTGTAGGATAAGAGAAAGTGGTTCTAATTCAGCTTGCAGGATTTGACCCGAACATATATTCATACTTACATACATACATTGCAAGTTAAATAAAAGCTTGTAAAAAAAGTTCTCTTTTTCCTATAAATTTTGTGTTTTTAGTATTTTCCGAATTTATTTTCAGGAATTATTTCTCGTGTACATTTTTACAATATTATCAACAAGTTTATATAAGAAAGAATAATAATAATAAATAGCGACTTAAATAATAAATAATTAATTTACAAAAAATAAATACAATATTAAATAAAATCTACTCTATTCACACATTTAATTAAAATACAATTTACACAAGAAAAGAAGTGTAAACATTTGATTCAAAAAAATATTTATTTGATTATTAATATCAGATATATATTTTATAAACTATGAAAACAAAAAACATTGACAGCGGCAGTAATACACTTAAACACTACAAGGAGAAATTTTCCCAGTACTTATCACTAACTACTTTAAAAATACTATACTTACATATTCATGGCAAATCATATTAAACTTATTACGCAAATATGGGTATACAATAAGATATTTTTCAACGAGATTAAATCTCGAAGTAGAATTTACACCCTCTGTTGGCTATAGAGAGACAATCAAATGATCTTAACAAATTTTAAAATATCAAACATTTTTCGAAATAAGTTTCATTTGCTATGTACTGTCAGCTTTTAAATTGCTCGTTTATGTAAACAGTTCAAATGGTTTATATTCCTTTAAATAATAATATGTGTTAGGCAATATTTTAAAGGATTCATAACTGACAAAATAATTTACGATAAATGTTCAGCAAAAATTTAAACCGTTATCTTATAATTCCGTAATCTGACTATATTCGAAAACTCACCACCTCTTTTCATTCAAAAGTTACATGGGGTTAATTTTTCCGGCATGACGCACTACCGTGCTTTAGATAGATACAATACAGAGAAAAACACTCCGTGTAGTTTTTTATGTTCAGAGAATAAAGTATAAAATATTATAATGCAACAAATTCAAGTTATCAAAGTAAAACTAGTTCAATTGTGAAAGTTTAAATCTTTAAATGATATTATTTAATTTGCACTATTTTTTTTTTACAAATGTTAAACATTTATTAGATCGATAGTATAATAAATCGTATAATAATGAATCTTAATATTTTTGAAGAATTAAGAAAATTCCAAAAAATTATTAAATGGCTAAACTTTTTATAATTAAACTGGTTAATAAATAATAGTAGAAATATTATAGTAGGAGAGGCGACCGTAAAAAACGGTGCCCATCAAGTTAAAGGATAAAACTTTCCGAAAAGATAGTACATATGGGGAGTTCAATCACTTGCCTAGGCTACCTTGCGAGAACCTGATTGGGCAGGTGGTTTTCAAACCCCCAATTCTTTTATCACGCATAATTTTTTATATATAATAATTACGAGCAAAACACATTCACACTTTTTTCATAAAATTTCCTTTCCAACAACTTTTGTATAAAAGTTTTTTTCATATCTATAACAGTTTCTGAGAAAAGAAATATATATGTATAGATAATAGATATATAGATATCAGAAAATATAATAAATATGAAAAAAAGTTACATAGAAAAGTTGTTGGAAATACAATTTTTTGCGCGATAAAATATTTGGTGATGGGGCAACCCTCTGACGGATTAGGTTCTCGCTGGGCAACCAAGGCAAGTGATTTAAATAATTATATGTTCTATTTGTTCTGAAATTTTCCTCCCCTAAAGGTCGATGGGCGACTTTTTTTACGGTCCCCGTTTGGACTATTATAGTACAATTTTTTAAATTTCGTTTTACTAAAAACTGTGGGCCTACTTAATTCGACTACATGTGATGTGACCAAATACAGGTAAATTGAATGAGTTTGGCTACTGGTCCTACTTGTAGTAGAGATATATAACCTTGAATTACTTGTAAACGATTGTAGAATAAGCTTAGCCATAATACGAACACCAATGGCCAACAAATTGATTTGTGTGACATTCATCAAATCACATGCATCGTAAATAAACTAGAGAAATGTTATTACCTGAAATAAAATATGCATTCAAGCTTATTTATGTACCGGATGGTCTAAAATAAAGTATCACGATATAGATATTATAAATATTTCTTGTGTATACAATTTGCATTTAGAATATTTTATTCGAATGACTATTATTATGGGAAGACTTCATCGAGACGGCATTCCATGTACACTCAAATGCAATATATTTGAAACAGTAAATCACATTCTAAGCGTATATATATTAATGCATATATGTCGAATATTACATACAGTAATACTTAGAATGTGTCAACTGGTTCAATTTATTTAAATGGGTGTGCAGTTGAAAATTTTTTAATAACGAACCTATTTTTGAACACACTTTTATTAGGTTTGCTTGTATGTGTAACTTAGTTTGTAAGTAAATCAGTTTCGATCACTTTTACATGTGTCGTAACGATTTGAAAATTAGCGCAACGTAGACTGACGACATATAGATTAAAATGGTATCATCGATCAGACCTTTATTTTTTTCCCCAGAATGGAAATCTAATTGCGGCACTGGGGAAAAAATAAAATATTCGTGGTATTTTATATACCACAAATTTAGTTTTAATTATTAAAAATGATACCCATAAAATTCTAAGGATACTGTGTTATTAATGAATTAACTATTAAAATTTATTAAATTCAAATATCTCCGATCACGTTTTAAGTTGAATACGAGCCTAAACGATATATTTAGTGACGTCACATCATCCATCATTAGTGACTTTTATTATTTATTCCATGGATACTACACAAGGATACCGAACTCCATGTAAACAGATAATTGACAAAAAAAGATGTCCGGAAACAGTTGTGAGAATATAAGGCGCGAGTTTTAATTGAAAAACATTATGCATTTATAGTATTATAAAAATTATTTCCAGCCAAAGTATTCTTTCAATAAAATACGTTTTTTAATAAATGATAAGTAATTTCAATTTTTCAATAAGGAATTATTAGAAACAAATTGCATAGGTACTTCAAAATAATCACTACGAAATAAAACTGGTTACTTGTTTACTTCACTCCTATTTATTATACTATATTCACTTCGGCCTTGCAGTACGGATGAACAACTAGCGACGCTAGTGGTATAAAAAGTAAATATTACTATTACCATTTCGTTGCCATATTTTGTCAATTCTCCCGTTTGAGTTAATGATTTCTGAAGAGTTGCGAGTCTAAGTTCTTTAATTTTTAATCAGTTTTTTTAATCAATGTATTTGCAATTTTTAAATTATTACATTAAGCATGCAATGCATTTATGAATCAGATTTAAAAATTAAACAAAAGTGTGTATTTATTGTAACAGTATGGGACGTTTTCTGGCTACATTTCTTTCAGGAGAATGTAATGAATTTATTTCAAAACAAATAGTGGTTCATTGGTCGTTACATATGAACCAGCGTGTATATTGTTTGTAAAACTAACATGAATAATGTTCTGACTTTGTTTTGTGTACCTGGTGTATTACAGAGTGTTTGTTAATTTTATGCCACATTACTGCTAATTTTAATAACTCCTAGATTCTATATCCACCACCAACAACAGCACCATCGTCATTACCTAGGTGGCACCACCAGGCAAACAAAATACATATGTGAAATTAGAATTTTATCGATAGTATTTTTGTTGCGGATGTTCGTTTACGTAAATGATTCCGTATCGAAATAGTCTTTGGTTGACATTGCCTGGAATCATTATCTTAGAGTAAAAAAAAAAAAGAAAAATTACACTACAATTATCATAAAAACCTTATCTATACTTATTATATAAAATTCTAAAATATGTAAAACATTTATAGTCCACAGTACAGCTCGGTTATTTTTTAATGATTAGTAATAGGCTAAATTTTTGTCAGTAGCTTCCTTTTGACGAGTCGCCCAAATTTTCTGTCCCGAAAATTCTTGATGATAGTGACTAACGAAGCGCGTAAGAGAGTAATTAGTTTGTTTGACGATAGCAAAAAATTTATCAGTAACAGTTAATTTGTTAGTTAAATTGAGAGATAATGTAATAAAGACTTCAAAAAAACTTGTGTCCTACAAAATGGATGGTGTGACAGGCAGGTCTCTCACCCCCAACATGTTCAAGTAACGGGGTATACATAGTTATTACTTGGCGCTACTTAAATAACGGTTGCTTGGCGCGATTGAGTTTATTCACGAAAAAAACAATATTACTATTCGTTTATGAACTTAAGGTTGAAGAAATAAGACCTACAATATGTATAAACGTTGTGTGTCATTAAAATAAGAAAACATTTTTGAAATTTATAAATGAAAATTTTACATTGGCATGTTCAGAACGTAAGGCTGGGAAATTGAACCACTGAATTTGTAGCACAAGGTGGCCATCAAATTATGCATACCATTATTAATTAACAACATAAATCAGTTACTAATAACTATGTATACTCCGTTATTTGAACATGTTGGGGGTGGAGGACCTGCCTGTCACACCATCCATTTTGTAGGACACAAGTTTTTTTGAAGTCTTTATTACATTATCTCTCAATTTAACTAACAAATTAACTGTTACTGATAAAATTTTTGCTATCGTCAAACAAAGAAGTTACTCTCTTACGCACTTCGTTAGTCACTATCATCGAGAATTTTTGCGAGAAAAAAGTAGGGCGTCTCGTCGAAAGGAAGCTACTCACAAAAATTTTGCATATCATTTAAAAAACTAATCATTTAAAAAAAAACCGTGCTGTACTATGGACTATTATTGTATAGTATTGAAATTTCACTTAAAATTATACATTTTGTATAGTAGTGATATGTTTACGTATATTAGTAACTTATACGTTGCAGATAGCTTTTCTATTTCCTAGCGTACATTTGACTGGGTTTTTTTTACCAATATTTTCTGTCGCCAAGAAATATATATTGTACTAAAAATTTTTCTAATAGGTAAAAAAGAACTCGACACAACTCCTCCAGTTGTAATAGTTTGATTCACATAGACTAGTTTTAAATACATATATTTGATAATAATCTACAATTATGTTTCGTTGACTTTCTATAGAAATAGTAAAATGTCTTTGAAATTCAATATAAATTTAAATTTTTTAACTTAATAAATTAACTTTTGTTCTTAAATTAATAATTTGTTTACAGTTAATAAATGTTACGATAAAAGTGAATAATTGGGTTTATATTAATAGTAACCGGTCATGACTAATACTAACCAAAGTTAAAGTGAATAGTTTGTATCACTGTATCACTTCGGTAATGCGTAAATAAGTAATTCTTTCCGTAGTCTTTCCATACTCAGAAGATATGTAATTTTATCACTTCCGTATCATTAGTCATAAAATATTGTTTAGGAAATTTTCAAAGAGCGATTGGCTCATAAAATAATTTCGATGAAATTTCTGCAAATGTTCCACAACCCACCCCAACACACCTAGTAGATAACAAAAATCACCATCACTAAAATTTATATATATATATATATATATATATATAAAATATAAAAACTTGAATTTCTCATTTCTCTTTTAATATTAGTAAAATGGAAAAATTTGTTAGGAGTAAAGTTGGATTAAATAAACACGCACACGTGAAATAATCGAACTGATAAAATAAGATTTACACAGAAACAAAAGTTTTTATAATTATTAAAATTTATTATTCACATTTACCAAAAGCTCATATTATTAATAATTACCAGTTATTATTAATAATAAAATGCCATTTTCACTTTTATCATAACGTTTATTTCGAAAAATCTATCACATATATTTATACTTTTAAACAATAAAAGAATACGACAAAAAACAAAATATATCAATCTGCATATTTTTTGTTTTTTGTCGTATTCTTTTATTGTTTAAAAGTATAAATATATATATATATATATATATATATATATATATATATATATATATATATATATATATATATATATATATATATATATATATATATATATATCAATCTGCATATTTTTTGTTTTTTGTCGTATTCTTTTATTGTTTAAAAGTATAAATATATGTGGTAGATTTTTCGAAATAAACGTTATGATAAAAGTGAAAATGGCATTTTATTATTAATAATAACTGGTAATTATTAATAATATGAGCTTTTGGTAAATGTGAATAATAAATTTTAATAATTATAAAAACTTTTGTTTCTGTGTAAATCTTATTTTATCAGTTCGATTATTTCACGTGTGTGTGTTTATTTAATCCAACTTTACTCCTAACAAATTTTTCCATTTTACTAATATTAAAAGAGAAATGAGAAATTCAAGTTTTTATATTTCCAGAAATAATCGAACTGATAAAATAAGATTTACACAGAAACAAAGTTTTTATTACCATTAAAATTTATTATTCACATTTACCAAAAGTAGCTGACATTATTAATAATTACCAGTTATTATTAATAATAAAATTCACTTTTATCGTAACGTATATTTCGAAAAATCAATCACAATTATTTATATTTTTAAACAATAAAAGTTATATGCAGATTGATTACATGTGCATTGGAAATGCAAATGAGATTAACAATTGGTTCTGTGTTGAAATTTCTAAAATTTATTTTTCTAATAAATTTATATTAACAACTTGATAAATGTATTGTTGCACTGTTACTTATTGCCAGTGCTCCATAACGGATCCATTATGCAGATTTTATGGCGAAGAGGAAGAAACATCCGCCACATAATCTTTGACTGCGAACCTCTGGGTTACAGCAGATACAGGATATTCGGTGCATCTCACCCCGAATATATGAAACTTCGGGAGGACCTGATAAGCATGATCCAGGCTATTGCCAACATATGGGAGAAGCGAGTCTCGTCAGACTGAGGTAGAAGGGGGAGCACAATGGACCATAAGGTTGAAGTGCAATAGTTTTACCCCGATATTAATCAATCAATCAATCAATTGCCAGTGCTCGAAGTATACGATTTAGGATAACTAAATCAACTGTACCTAGTGGTGATCAAAAAATTCAATATTGGTTATTTTAATGTAAAATCTTCAACTCCATATCCCAGAGATAGTTACGATTAGCTAATTCATACTGATGACGGCTACTTTGTAGTCGAAATAAGTATTTATAAAATACAAATCATTGTTCTAGGACTTAGGACTTATTCTCGTCCCGTCTCGTTTCTCTCGCCTCTCGTGGCAACACTAACATCGAGTTAAATGATTTATTGATTATTGTTTATTTATTTAGTAGGAACTTCTCAATAACTTAATGACGGTACAATCTATGAATTAAATCCTTGAAAAAAACGAAATAAAATTAAAAACTAGATCTCATGCTGATTTTTTTATTTTTGTCTTTAAAAATTTTAATTAGAATCACATTGCATAGGACTCTTAGAAATATTTTGAACATAATAAAAACAATTTTTTTAACATAATAAAAAAAAAGAAGAAAATTTCCTATAAAAAGTATCAAATTTATAAAACAACGCCAGATTAATGAGATTCAATATAATTAATGATTATTACTGTACTTAATTATATATATTTTTTCATTAGATTGTATTAATAGATAAAATACGACAGTTGTCATAATATACATAGCCGTAAAATAATTTACAACAGAGATATATTGTTAAAAATAAAAACGGGAAAAAATTATTATCGGAATATTAAAACGTATGCATGCGCTTAAAAAATGTAATATTAAATGATATTATGTTGAGTTGATACAGTCACGTTCATTAAAAAATAATCTATCCTAAATGGAAATCTATTTGGCAACGTTGTCGTCAATTATAAACTAGATAGATTTCACTCATACTCGTATATTCACAAATTTTCGAACTGTAGTCCTATAATTGCTTATACAAAGTGTTCGTTCATAATAAATTAATATTTAAATGACCCGCGGAAGGGCAGTGGAGAAGAGACACGTTCAATATTAGAATATAATTATTCAACATAATATAAATAAATTTTGAACATTAAAAAAAAAACAAGATGGTGTTTGGTTTGGTTCGGCATAAAATTATCTGTATATGCGTATGTTATAAATATACTATACATATAGCCGTTGTCTGTGAACTTAATGCATTCTACGAAAAAAAAAAGTTTATTCATTTGAATTCCAAATTTCAGTACCGAAGTTTAACAACAAATTATGTTTAAGAATAATTTGGCGGGATGAAGAAATTACGTCATTCATTTATTAATTATATTCTCCCAACAAAGAATTTCTATTTATGGAAGTATCTTATTTATTTTATGTTTGCGTAAATTTTAGGCCTATACAATTTTGGTACAGTATTTCAAAAGCTTAAACTGCTTTACGTTATTCTTAGAATATTCATTTAAATACATTATAAAAATAAATAAAAAATGGTGATACATTTGTAATACTCATTATTATAGGTATTGTATTTAAATTGCAAATATTTCTGTAAATATTTGAGTTATATATGTTCAGGAATTGTAGTAAAATTTTTTTTATCAAAACTTTACTCAATACAAATTTCCGCATTTTTTTAGAAATTTTAAGATTTTATATTTCCTCTTCCCTTGAAGCCCCCCTTTCACCTTTTCGGATTTAGTCCATTAACGAACTTGCACTTTCAAATACAGAAAGCACCTCACATACCAAATTTCATTTCATTTCATCAATCTAAAATTGCTGTTTAAATATATATCTTAATATATATAATTCTTCTGTCCGTGGGTATGTGACTGAACTCCTCCTAAACGGCTGGACCGATGTTGATGAAATTTTTTGTGCGTGTTCCAGTGGATTCAAGAATGGTTTAGATTCACAATTCAGTCCAAAAAAAATTTTTAATTTTCAAAAAAGTTTAAAATTTAAGACGTGTGTACAGAACAACGTCTGTCGGGACCGCTAGTATATATATATATATATATATATATATATATATATATATATATAGGGTGAAGCGAATATATATTCGATGTCTACTAGGACATCGGATCTACTAGGATTCGGAATTCCTTCATCGTTACAAAACCATAAGTTACCATTTCTGCGAAAATTCGCTAAAGAGCAATATTGTTCGACAGGTCAAGTGTTGAGCTGTTGTTTGGGAATCCGAGTGTTCTTATTAATAAATCTGTAACAAGAAATCTTGAATATTAAAAGAAATAATGAAATCTGTACAAAACATCATAAAAAAAAACAAAAGCGCCAAATATTAATGTGCTTGAACCAATCAGTAACTATAGTACTAATCTATATACTAATCAGGAGATGAATAAGTTCACAGATGTACACATAACAGATCACATATAAACTCAAACTCTGATTCTATGATTCTTTTTCTTCTTCTTACGATGTAAATGTTAGATAAATGAGTAAAGAAATATATTTATCTCTTTTTTATTCCAAATAACTCCATTACATGTGTGAGTGCGTGCGAGTGTATGTGTGTGTGTGTATTGTGTTAGTTTAATTTTTTTTTATATTTTTTGCCGTAAGCATTTAACAAACAAATTTAAATAGTTTCATATGTTGTTGGTATTATAAGTTAGATGGATACCTTATGTATGAACGAACGAACGAACGTACTGGCCTAACATTAGACGCAGGCGGTGAGAATCTTGCATGCCGGAATAAATTATTATAAATAGACTTATCATTCGTATCATGTATACTGAGTGGATCTAAGAATTCTCTCATTGTTTCAATTTGATTTTGATTTTGTAAGAATACATCTGTAACATTGAACCGCAGCAGCAAACATTTCTCTATTATAATAAATGAAAGGGTAAATTATAGCAAATGTAAGTATTTCACGAGGCACAAGGCGAGGTTTTGGTATCAACTCGACTCGCCTCGCTTTTTTTAATATTACCCTCGCCTCGGTAGGTGTTGGCTAGCCTCTTGTAGATAGAATGTTGACTAGCCTCGCCTCGGTTGGGTTAGCTATCATCCTCACCTCGGCCGAGGTAAAATTTTTACTAACTTTGACTTATTTTGCATGAATGTACATAATGTGGTAAAAAAAACTTGTTAGAAAATAAATGTATAATAATAATGTATAGTAAAAAATAAATGTCTCTCTCTCTCTAATTTTTATATATAATAAAAATAATAAATTTCGATTTTTTGCCCCAATTTCCTAGATCAAAATTTTTTGTATTTTATAAATACGTATTTCGTCTACAAAGTAGTCATCATCAGTATGAATTAGCTAATTGTAATTATTCTCCGAGGTGATGTTATTTGTTGCTAATTTGGTGACGGTCTGCACCAGCAACAAGTAATATCTCCTCGGAGAATAATTACAATTTGCTAATTCATACTGATGATGACTACTTTGTAGTCGAAATACGTATTTATAAAATACAAAAAATTTTGATCTAGGAAATTGGGGCAAAAAATCGAAATTTATTTCGAAAAGTCCTAGAGTTCTCTTTAATATTATTTATAGTAAAAATAATAATAAGAATAATAATAATATAAAAATAATACATTTACGTTTCTCTATAAAATTTGCAAACCGCCGATGAACAAATATATGATTATTATTATAAAAAGTAATCATGGCATAAAATTTCTTTTTTTCCTTTAAAATGCATCATCTATTGCTTCATGTTTTTAAAAATACATGTTACTATCTTATTTTATTTAAAAAAAATTACTTTTTGTAAATTTGTCTCGGCTGAGGCAACGTTTTTGGAATAATATACCTCGCCTCGCCCCGGTTAGTAACGAGGAGTAAAATTTAGAACCACGCCTCGTAACCGAGGACCAAGGCGACGCGGAGTTACTTCATAGTTTCGGTGAAACACTACAAATGTATATCAAATATATATTTTATCTATTTTATGTCTAGAGCACGGTAGTGCGCAAGACCGAGTTTAAGGGCATAGAAATATATAATTGAAACTCACGCACATTGTAAACTAACTAGGTTCGATACCTGGTGGATGAGTTAAGTTTTTTCATTAGTCATAAAAATTCAATGACATGTTAGTCTATATAGTATACGCTTGTTCTTTCATACTTTTGTCTTCTTATACTTGATGAAAATTAACATTGATAGAGTACAGTGACTTTTTAAGTATACATAATAGTATATTATTAACCATGAGACTAAACTGACTCTTTTAATCCCGCGAGTGGAGTTTGTTCCTGAGGACTCCGCCCGAAGGAACAACCACTCAAGGGATTTAAGCCACTTTAGTCCCACGGTAAATATACTATTTTTTGCACTTTCGGGACTAAAATAACAACTCTACTCTCTCCAAATAGGTACTAAAGTAGTACTTTTCTCCCATATGCGAGAAAAAGTAGGTTTTTTTTCCCATGGGAGAAAAAGTAAATTTAATATTTTGATTTGGTTGCTAGGTTCGTATTAAATTTACTTTTTCTCCCATGGGAAAAAAACTACTTTAGTACCTATTTGGAGGGAGTAAAGTTGTCATTTTAGTCCCGAAAATGCAAAAAAATAATATGTGTTGTCAAATTTATAAAGTGTAAATTATTCTTCTTTTTACTGTAAATTTTAAGTTTCTAGCATTATTGAATTTCTTAATAATAAGCTCTAGTAAGAAAAGTAAGGAATTATTTGTGAACAAAGCATCTATTAATTTTACAAAAAGAATTGTGGGTGGAATTTAAATAATAGTAGTTGAATTTGTGAAAAACTATGTGTTTTAAAATTTATGGTGACATTTGAGTGCTAAACACGTTGAGGCGTATCATAAACACAAATGAAACAGTACAGCCGGATCACTTGAACACAAAATATACATTAAAAGGAAAAATTTCATTTGACGTTGTCCTCATCGTTTTATTAAGCAGTTTTGTATCTCTTGTACCGAATTCCCTATCTCATCTCTCTCTATGCTATGTCTGTCCTTTCTAAGAATTTGGATTGGTGGAATTATTGAGATAATAAATTAAATCTAATGGCCAGTTGCTATTTTGTTGAATACATACTTGAACTTTATCCAAACACACTGTATAAATATGAGTACATATTCTATACAATAACATATTACTCTGTTGGAGAAATTATCTTCATTAATAGTAACAAATTCTTTTACAATATTTTTTTTTTTCGCTTCAAACGCCATTTTAGTTTATACATAAATTTTTTGAATTATTATTTGCACGATCATCATCGATCAGTTGATAAAACATTTGTTGTTGATTACAGCCGATGTGTGGTGGGCTGTTAGAATCATGATGAATATATAATTTCTTGGAATTTCGGTTTTGATAGATAATAAACTGTAACCTAAGGATATTTTTTTTGAAATTTACCTTACGCGAGTATAAGTTAATAATAATTTTGAAGTTGTGCAAAACGTAAACAACATGATCCGTAAAATTAAATTTAAAATTTTAAAAAGAAACACAACGACACTAACACCAGAACGGGCCAACATCGAACAAAAGAGATGGTGCAAGCTAACGTACTTCCCACCTTATACGAACAAAATTAAAAAGATATGGAGGATCATAATATAAAAATAGCACTCGTGAGCAAATGTAAAATTAAACAGATCCTCGGGAACCCAAAAGATAAAATAGGAGACGAACAGAAATCGGGAATCTATAGCATAGAGTGTCCTTCGTGTTCACAAACATACATTGGCCAAAGGCGTAGACAAATTGAACCCAATTCAAAGAACATATGGCTCATATGAAATACGGTAGATTGGATAAATCCTGTGTAGCTGCACATATTATAGAGAATGACCATAAAACATATCCAATTTAAAACTTGTTAAGGCAGTACAAAATCCCTCAGAGCTGGATGCATACGAAAGCATATACATTCAGAAATTCAAAAGAAATATTATGAATCTAGACAATGGACCGGTCCCAAATTCCGATTTGATCAAAATCTTACGGTAAAATTAATTGCCAACATGTCCATCTCTCCCTAAAGAAGTCAAAATACAAAAATCTATTCACTGTGCAACGCATAACTCAGCACCAATCAGGTGCGATCTTAAAATAATATCAAAGGTCAGGCAAACATATATAAGCAGAGTAAAACCAAGAAAGATTGTGAAATTTGATTTCGATTTAACCGCAATTTTAATTCTAATTTTTGGATAGCAATTACTAATGTAGGTTACTTACAAAATTTTATGGATACTGTTTGTATCCTTATTTTAAGTTGAATACGAGCCTGCACGGTATATTTAGTTAACTGGATGGGTGGAGATTCAAAGAGTATCAATATTGATATCTGTATCTGTTACACTTAAAAAAATAGCGATAGTAAGTACAGTTGTCAGTTGGATAATGTGACGTCAGGCCACTCGACGGCAAATTCTGAGAGTTTAACGTTTTTAATCAAATATAAATTTCGGTACAAATCGAATACAAAATTTGAACAAGTTACGGCATTTTTGCGGCTGAAAGGTATACAATTTTTGAAACTAAATTATTAATGTTAATTCTAACACATGAAATAAAAAACTTATATTCATTCAAACATAAGAAATTAGAGCAACGTTACAGTCATAAATAATAAACATAATAACTTGAAATGTTGAATATAGTTCAAATCGTATACGCATGTTTAAATTTATGTAGATTTGTTTTCTTTGATCATATATTTTGGCCTAATTAAACACAAAAAGTCATTAAACAAGAAACAAAAATAGATTCTTGTTAGAATAATAAAAAAAATGTACATAAACAAATGACTTATTATATTCTAGAAAAATGGTTAACGTTAACCATCTAATAAGTTTATTAAACACAAGAAGAAAGATTGTGAAGTTGATTCTAACACTTGAAGAAAAAAAAAGTTATGTTCGTTCGAACACACTTGGTATAATACAATTAGTGTGTCACAGTTAACACAAACACTCTTAAACTATTCTTTGTAACCAGCATTTAATACATTTATATATATTTATATATATATATATATATATATACATATATATATATATATATATATATATATATATATATATATATATATATATATATATATATATGTATATATATATAGATATATAGCCACAAAGCTAATGGCAAAAATCTAAACTTGCAATATTAGTAAAGATCTTCTTCTAAAATTTCAAATTCGCCCCAATACCTAGATCAGTTTTTGTATTATAAATACGAATTTCGACTACAAAGTAGTCATCATCTTGATAACGATAGTCCAATCTTGACTATCATTAATGCCACGATTCATTTTAATATGTTGTTCTTTAGTCATTTTATTCTTTACTTGTGGTGAATGTAAATCTGTAGTTAACATAATTATTGAGAATCCGAGCACGTAAGCTGTGTCAGCACTAGCAAAAACACCATTATTTGGATTACATTCCACATATCTACTAGCAAATTTTTCCATTTAACGATCAATTTTTTATGCTTCACCTGGTAACCGAAATCCATCAAGGAAATATCGTAATGCAGCTACTAAATCTTGATCAGCAAAATTTAAATAATCAATATATGCGTACATTACTTCTTTCGCAAAATCATTATTGTCTCCTAAGAAATCACCAACATAAACTTTATTTAATCGGTCATCTGTATGTAACCATTAGGCCACATCAGCTACCGTTGGCCCTAAGAGTCCACGTTCTTGTAAAAATTGAATTCCTTTTCTCGGCTTTCGATTAAATAAATCAATACCAGCTTGCCAAACTTCTTTTTGATGTTTTAACACTTCTAATTGTTCTGGCGAGTCTAAAACTTCACGATTACCACCACTACTCTCTGCACTGTTAATACTATTCGTTGATGTACCATGTGAAGCTATACTCGGTGCTTGATTTCCAGCAATATGGCATCATCATACTCTTTGACAATTAGAAAGAGATAGAAAATAGAGATCAAGAGACAAAAATAAGATAAATAAACAATTAAACAAAATAAATTAAAATATGATAAATTTTATTGAAATTACTTTAGTAAAAAAATTTCTTTCATTCGATTTACTCTTGTTAACATCACGTTTATTAAAATTACTCTTATATTGTCTCAGGATATGTTATTTGTTGCTAATTTGGTGACACTTTCACCAAATTTCAGTCAAAGTGTTAAATTTTAATTTTAAATTTAAATTTTTCATATATAAAAGGGGTGGAGGTCAGTGGAAAACTCATATACCTATGTCTAAATCATAGGTGGGCAGACCTTGACTGCACTGACTCTGAGTGAGAGGTAGCAAGAGAGATAGAGTAAATATAGGGTAGCCTACCAATTATTATTATTTTCTTTTTTTAATTAAAACATTTTCTGAAAAAAATATAATAATACCAACTATTTTTATGGTCACAAAAACAATAAACAATTATTTACCTGATTTAATTATTTTTTTTAGTAGAGGGTAAAGTGTCATGGGAATTTGATGATGCTGGATACAATAAACATGCTAATGATAAAGCTAGGTGGGTGGGGGTTAATTTGTTACTAATTTCTAAATGGTTAAATTTTACATAAAGTTGGAATACATATAGTTTTTGTTGTTGTAATTATTGTTATTGCTATCATCATTATTGTTATTATTATTATTATTATTGTTATTATTGTTATTATTATTATTGTTTTTTGGTTATCTCTCCATATTGTAAAAGATATTTCTTAATCAATAAATATTTTATAAAACTAATTCTAAATTGATTGAATAAATTATTGGGCAATAATCGATAGGCCACCTGTATTGAAACATCGTTCCGTCTTATTTCAAAACATACCTTTTGTACTTACTCTCACCCAGCTTATGGGGAGTCCGTTCGACTCCGGCGAGCCGTCTGCGCCCACCTCTGGTCTAAATTACCACAAGCTCTCAGACTAAAAAGTGTTAATATAGTATGTAAACGTTTACGGTGTTGTCGAGTTTTTTGTATTCTTGATATGTTATTAAACTTTTATGTTAGCCATGTATGTATACAATATACATAACACACACATATTTCCCATAAATGACATAATAATATTTCTAACACAAAAAAATGTGTCTCATAAAGTATTTTAACATTTATATTTTTATACCTAGAAATGAAATTCTACAATAATAACAAAACCAGGTAAGGTGGAGTTTATGTGAAATTAAAAATAAAATGTGGTTTTATTTTTTATGATTTTTTTTCAAAAATATTTTATACCTAAAGGCCCAAATAGACGGAGAACATGGTTGCAGCAACATTGAACAGCAACTAGCTTGTTGCACTGTGTGTGGGGTGGTTGCAGCAACAAAAAACAAACTTTTTGTTGCTGCAACCACTCCACACACGGAGCAACAAGCTAGTTGCTGTTCAATGTTGCTGCAACCATGTTCTGCGTCTAGTTTGGCCATAAGCGGGTTTGAGATTTATTAAGGGTATTGTGGAAGAATGGATATTTTATAATAAATATTTTTTAAAACAGCATGGTGTAAAATTTGTTGACTGACGTTTAATCGAATTCAATTAATTTTATTTATGGACGTTGTTGGATCCCTTGGTCAAAAATTATAAAATCACATCAATATTGTTGACGTTTTAAACCGAATGTAAAACAAGTGAAAGTAACAACTAACCGAGTTAATTGCTTAAATACCCGGTATATATTGAATTTATAAAACAAAAATTGTTTGTTTTTAAAAAAGGGATATTTTTGTCTTTAAATATTTGTTCTATCTCTTGAGGTTTCAAATCTAGGCAGTTTTGCCCATTTTGCCTAAACATGGTCCGATTTTGCTCATTGAAAGTCGGAACTAAACTTAATATAACCTGGTATATATTATATACCAGGTATATCGATTAAAGTGCCATGTGTGTGGTTTCAGCTACTCCAGTCCATTTCCATTTCCAAAACTAGCCACGCTTGTTAAGGAGTTGTTTCTACTTGGAACTGGGAGGTGATGGGTTCAAATCCCGACACCGACAGTTTGTCAAAAAAACAAAAATTAAGGGGCCGTTGATTGACTAAACTGTTGGCGTATGGACAAGAACGAAGTAACCGGCTATGGAAGGTTTTCTGCAGTTTCCGTTCACGAACTCCAGATGAATATCGGCATAGTTCCTATCAAAGTCGGCTGCAGCCGCACACTTACCGATTCCTAGTCTGTATACGATTTCCTGATCCTCCACTCACATCATAAAAATATAATGTAAAAAATTAATAAAGGTTCAAAAATAATGATGTGGGTGGCCTCTGTTATAGACCATCGTGTCTCCAAAATGGAGGTTAAACCCCATTATTATTATATAACGATTAAAAATCATAACGATTAGGAAATAGGTTAAGAAGAAAAATTCTTTTTACTGTAGTGAACAAATTAGAAGTGAGATCGTGGGTTCGATTCCCATCCATGATGTGTATGATTTTTCATATCAAACATTTGATGCCAAAGAATTAATTAAAGGTGTATTAAAGTTTATAAAGTTTGATGTTCTTGAGTTGACAGTTTCTTTCTGTGAAAGGTGTTTTAAATAAGACGATATGGTAAATATTTCAAGTTTGTTCAATTGTCAATGGTACGACGACCGTTAGTCGAACACATATTTAGCACTGCAATAAAAACCGCAATTCGTATAATTATAAAAAAATAAAATTATATATGATGAAAATAAATTTTTTATCTAAACTATATAATATTATTATTATAAAAACTTACACACACATACACACACATAAAAGTATAATATAAAATAAGATATTTAAATTATATATGTTTTCCACAAAAATCATTAAAATTGTGTGTTTAGTAGTGTTGTTATTTATGTAAAGAATATAAATAACATTTCAAAGTGTACGGACTGGATTGCTGTACCTTATGTGTGTATTTGTGTCGACAATTTGATATTTCACACATTATTTTTCGATTATATTCGAGAAAAAAATATCCGTCATAGTAAATTTTAATAAATATATATACATATATAGATAGAATTGTCAGATACAAATATCTTGTTGTAAAAATTAAAGGTTTCGTACAATATAGATAGATACATCTTGGAGTCTAAAAAAATCTATTTTGACAAAATGGAAACCCGACTTCAAAAATCAAATATTCTAAAACAAAAAATAAACTAAAAAGTAAAAAAATAATTGCATATTCTTGTGCCAATTTTAGTTCACCTAAGCAAAAAATTTTAAATATATATGTACAATTATTGTTATTCTAGGAGTCGGTGTCAGCATAGAGAAATTCCCATAAAATTTGGACACCGCCTCCAAAAATAACAATAATTGTACATATATATTAAAAAATTTTTGCTTAGGTGAACTAAAATTGGCACAAGATTATGCAATTATTTTTTACTTTTTAGTGCATTTTTTGTTTTAGAATATTTGATTTTTGAAGTCGGGTTTCCATTTTGTCAAAATAGGTTTTATTTCTCGCTTTTTAGTGACTTTGAAGTTCTATAACTGATTTTATTTGTCTAAATATGGGTAGACTTACTTAACGACCAACTAATTTTTAGTGCATTTTTTTATAACACATTTTTTTTTTATCCGTTTTTTTTTTTTTAATTTTACTGCATTTTTTATAACAGATTTTCAATTTTTTTTACAAGCATTTTGTTGTTTTTTTTGTAAAAATTTTTTTTTTTGGGGTCAGTTTTTTTTTGTAAAAAATTTTTTTGAAGTTGTTTTTTAAAAAAATTTTCTTATTTTCCCATTATGAATGAATATATCTTTTCAAAAAAAAAAATATTTCGAATGCGATTTGGTGACAATGGGACCATCGGAAATCAAACTCTTTAAAACAAAAAAAACAAAAATTCAAAATCGGTTAATAAATGACGGAGTTCTGAGGTAATAAACATTGAGGTAACAAAAACAAAAACAGACGAATTGAGAACCATCCTCCTTTTTGAAGTCGGGTTAAAAAGTATAGCACTTCGACATAATGGTCCATTGTGCGCCGCCTTCTACTTCTGTCCGACGAGATTCGCTTCTCCCATATGTTGGCAATAGCCAGGAGCTTACTTATCAGGTCTTCCTGAAGGTTCATATATTCGAGGTGAGATGCACCGAATATCCTGTATCTGCTGTAACCTAGAGGTTCGCAGTCAAAGATAATGTGGCTGGATGTTTCTTCCTCCTCGCCATACAATCTGCACATAATGGATCCGTTATCGAGTATTATTATCATTGCCCGGTTATGAATCTGGTAATACTCTTCATTACGAAAATTTTGGAAATAAAATTAATTTTAAATATAAAAAAACAAATATTTTTTACGTAACCTGTTTTTTTTTTCAATAAATATTATATTACTTGTATACTTGTTTAACTATAATTTCGGGAATCACTCTACGGAATCCTAATATTATAGAAATAAAAATAATATTCATGAGAACATTTGATTGTGTATTTATTGTACGGTATACTAATTTGTTCCATAACTGTAAAATAAATGATATGTAAAATGTTGCGTATGATATGGTTTTATTGTAATCATGCCTAGATGTAGTACCTAAGTATAGAGAACCTAATCTTAAACGTACTTATTTTTTCCGCTTTCAGCATTACATTGGATGATTGCCAACAATCGTATATTTTTATCAATTTTATAGAATTCATTCGATTTTCAGTAAAAATATTCTCTTTCCAAATGTGGTTTTCGCCGTTGAAGGTTAACGATTCTGCATTGTCCGATCAATCTTTTTGCATTCTTTCAAACAGGATACATTTAAATAAATCGACTATTCCAAGTGGCCGAGCGGTCTGAGGCGTAGTTTTGTCAGCGTATTATGCCTACTTGGAAACTGGGAGGTTATAGGTTCAAATCCCGCCATCGGCAGTTTGTCAATTATTTAAAAAAAAAGGGGCGGTTAATTGATTAAACTGTCGGCGTATGGACAAGAACGAAGTAACCGGCTATGCTTGAGAAGGTTTTCTGCAGTTTCTTTCTTGAAATTATTTTATATTTGATTTGCAGCAAACTGCTTATCAATTAATTACAATAATTACAACAACAAACAAAATAGATAAATTCCAAAATAAAATTAAAAAAAAATCAAACTCATGATGTTTTACCATGATAGAACTAAACAAAAAAGAACATACATACCTAATAGAGATAATAATAAATATATAATAGTTAAAAGAATCAATACATCACATTATTCTCATTGATTCGTGAGCGCAGACTAAAACGTTTTTTGCTTTCTTCCAAAATACGCTCGAGGTATATAACCACAGTTGTTAAATCACTCTCATTATGCGTATTTAGTTTGGCTGTAGCAGTATCCAGCCCGAGTTTGGTGAGATTTTCTCGTTCGGTACCTTCGATGCCCTGGCAACTCTCTAATAAATGCCGTACATTTTCACTCCCTCCACACAACACCCACCATCTTTCCCCGTCCACCCTAACATTTTCCCATATAAACCGGTACAATCTGAAATTTGCGATGATGCGTCTTTGTTCTCTATTGGCTACATGCACATATTTCGCTCCGTTAATATAGTGGTCTAATTGGCAATAAATTCCCAAGCTACTTTTTTCTCGAGCCTCTTTTGTTGCTCTAATTATGGCAACTTCTTTGATTGTATTGCGAATCTTATGTTTACTCGTCACATATTCACCAGCCCCCTTACACAACATATTCAACTCCAATGAATTCATCAGCTCTTTCATTCGATCTACTATGTCTTCCATACACATTTTTTACAATTTCTTTTGACTATGGTGTATGCTATTGAAAAAGCAAAACGCTCTTTGAAAAACCAAGTACTCACAACCCAACAACCCCAGTTTCTGTCTAATTGACAGCCTACCGTATAAAACAATTCATTAAATAGTTTTAAAAAATATGATTTATTTTTTCATTTCAAAAAACCTTAAGTTAAAAACAAATTTACACGTTCCAAACATTTTTTCACATTAAGATTGTCGATTATCACCAATTTCTTCTTCATCGTTCGATGTATTATCCTTAAGTGCATTATCAATTTCTTCCATATTATTTAATCTATTATCCTGAAGTGTATTAACAACAATTTCTTCTTGATCATTCGATTCATTATCCTCAAGTGCATTCTGAATTTGTTCATTATTGTCCTTATCTAAAGTTTGTTCTATTTCACTTGCATCCAGAAATAATCGAATGACTTGCATCTCTAATTGTGATTTTCTTAAACAATATTTTGTTAATATATTCTCCCATTCTGTATATTTTTCATTGACAACTTGTTGTTGTCGTGTTAATTCTGCATGATAATCATCCAGTTTTTTAATAATATCATTCCATTTCGTAAATATATTATTATTATTTTCTTCTAACTCGATTGTAGAAGACATTTTTACAGTTTTATATTTGTGTGTTTTTGTATATAAAATTTAAAAAAATTGAATTCAAAATAAATTGTCACTTTGATTTTTGAAATTTTTTTCCAAAGCTTACTATTAAAACAATTTGGAATCTAAAGGCCAAGTTCAAATCGTACGCGACAGCTAAAGTTAAATTAATAAAAACCCTTTCTAACCATATTTTTACCTGGCTGCCCCAGAAATAGGGAATGTTTTTCGATTGTATGGATTTATGTTTATTTCTTTGGAACGTCCCTGTAGCCGAAACGGTCGTTAATTCATCTTAATTGTGGCAGTGACATAGGATATAATAATTAAATATGACCTCTTCGAATCAAAAAAGAGAGAGAGGGGATAAAATACAAAATATTTTGTTAGTATTACAATATGGGTATCAAATATATACTGGATGTCTAGAAAGTACCGCAGGGGATTGATAAGGTAGATAGGGAATACAATTCTGAGACGAAAAGTCCTCTACCATTTTTTAACCTGACGTACAGGTAATTGCTCACCGCTATTGCGCGCCTGTGATTGGTTACTTATTTTAATTACTAACTAATTACCTTTACGTCAGTTTAAAAAAATGGCAGAGAACTTTTCGTCTCAGAATTTTATTCTTTATCTACACTATCAATCCCCTGCGGTATGCGGTACTTTTTGGACACACGCTATATATATATATATATATATATATATATATATATATATATATATATATATATATATATATATATATATATATATCGGCCACCAGTCCAAGTGGCCGAGCGATCAAAGGCGAAACTGGGAGGTTATGGGTTCAAATCCCGACATCAGCAGTTTGTCAATTATTTAGAAAAAAAGGAGCGGTTAATTGATATCTGTCGGCGTATGGACAAGAACGAAGTAACCGGCTATGCTTGAGAAGGTTTTCTGCAGTTTCCTTCACGAACTCCAGATTAATATCGGCATAGTTCCTATCAGATTCGGCTGCAGATGCACGTCCTACCAAATCCTAGTCTACACACAAAAATTTTTTCCACTTGACTCACATCCTCACATCCTTAGGCATCACAATGGACCTTATGGTCGAAGTGTAGCCAATCCAGGGGTCAGGGCAGTCTCTACAATCTACATATATATATATATATATATATATATATCTATCTATATATATATATATATATATATATATATATATATATATATATATATATAGATATCTGTCTTTTATATTTTTTGTTTCGACTGTGAATGATGAACAATTTTCTTATTATTCTACTTCTGTTTTTTTTGAGACTGTCCGGAAAGATCTCCTTTAATATTGTTTGCCCGTATATTTTCTTGTTATTGTCATCATTAAGCAACTTTTCGCTCCACTGTACAATAGCTCATTGAAGTAATCATGTCATCTGAAGTGCTACTTATTATCATCAATTTTATTATTTAGTAAAAGATTGCAAACAACGAATACGATACTTACATTTGCCTTCAGGTTCTTTGTTCAGTTCACAACAAGGTCTAAATAAGTGTCGTTTCTAATGAGATAAATGAATATGCTATGCTATGGAGCCAAACGATCTTGAAGAATGTTTATCTTTTAATCTATATAATTTTATCCATTAATATTTGAAAAAAATCGAATTGCAGTAGAAAAATATAATAATTTATTATAATAAAATGAATGGAAATTTTATAATATTTTTTTTATTGAATTGTATGTAATAATTAAGTAATTAATTCATGATATTTTAAATAAATAAATAATTTAAATTTAAAAAAAAGAATTGCATTCACTTACTAGTACACATATAAGTGGGTATCATATCTAATAGACAATTAAAAGTAAAACAATTTTGTTGCAATTAACACCAGTTAATTTATTTTTCTTTATTATATACATATTTATTAGACATATAAAATAAACTTACGTATTCGAGTCTGAAAGAAGTCAATTTTAATCTACCCTCAAAATTAGATGTCAGCCCTCCGTACTTCGTATTGCTGTCCGGAGTTCTTTATCTTAAACTATTGATTTGACTCACCTGATTTGGAAATTTGTAGACAACTTGTAGTTAGGCACTACAACAATTTTTGGCCTCCTGATCGGAATCAAGTAAGAAAATGTATCGGTGTCTGCATGCTTATTTTAATGATGCTGCGAGAGACAATAGAAACGAGGCGAAACGAGAAGAACGAGAAGAAGTCAGCGAGAGACAAGACGAACGCTAGAATCCTGATATTCCAACAAATCAGTTTTGATGGTAATAATTTAATGTTTTCAATAGTCTTTATTGTTTCAATTAAAGTATAAATTAGCAAATAATATGCACTTTATATGAATAGAAAAAAGATTTTATTCAAGTGCAAAAAATAATCTTTTTAATTGTATTTTTTCATAAACAAGACGAGACGATAGCAAACTTTGACAAGTCTACACAAGAGACTTGCTATTCTCGTCGGATCAGGAACTCTCGCTTGGATCAGATCGGGAATGGATCATGAGGTTCGTAATATTTTAAATCAAATGGGTTGAAAATTTGGTGAAACCCGAATATCTTGGCGAACTTATTGGAGTTTATTAAGGTGCTGTACCAAAAAATTGGTATCGTCAAAATAATCAGATTGGGTCGGGAAGAGGCCATATTGAGGCTTTGAGATTGATATTAAAATAAACTCTTGTGTCAGATATTTGCAGCATTTTTTTAATTGTATTAACCTTCTGTATTATTAGTAATATTTGTATTTAAATTTACTCCCAATATATTCTGTAGATATAATAGTAAACTCAAACTAGATGGTCCATCCATACAAACAGACGAAAAGCGTGATCAGAACATATTTTAGTTCATTCGTTTGCGAATTGTTGTTTACTGATATCATTTTTGTGATCCATCATTTTCATTGTTTGTTTGATTTTTTTTAAAATATTTATTTTTAGTTTTTATTGTAATATTTATTCATGTTATTATTTTTATAATGAATGTAAAACGAAAGAACGAAGCCGATCTGTTTTGTCATTTTCTTCAAAAACTGGATGGATTTGATACAAATCAACTGTAAAATTTTGTAAAAAAGATCGCTACTTTTGAAATTTATATAGGGTAGCGCAAAAATTCCTTTACGATTTTTAAATTCAATAATTCTTTGTGAAATTAATATTTATTGAGTTTCTTTTTTTAAGATTCTAGTAAATACTTAGGAGTTGCGATATAGAGCGATACCAGTCTGCTGAAAGGATAATTATCGTAACCTTTTATTTGGAAAACGGAAGAAGCTTTATTTCTACTCAGTGAAACTATCGACGATATTTTAATGTCAGATATGCTCCTTCTAACCATACGATATTACTGATTATTTTGTTTGAGGTTATCTGAAAGAAAGGGTTTATGTAAACAAGCCACAATGCTTGGAACAACTTAGAATATTAGGTGAGAGATTTTGGGGATATCTCAAGAAACTTCACGAAAGGTTAGATGTGTTGAAAAGACCTTATAGTTTTCAGCGCGAAAGAGGATATCATTTGTTAAACATCATTTTTCGTAAATAGTTGGAAAAAAACTCTAAGAAACACACTTTATATTATGAGTTGCAAAATATAAATTTTCTTAACTTCTCATATACTATTCGCGGTATCTTGGCTATCTTTATCCCTTAAAAGGAGCGCTGCCCGAACCTGCAACAGATTCCGATACTCGACAAAAAAAAATTTATTAGTAAAAGTTTTACTAAATATTTTTCAATTGAAACAACACGCCCGTTTTATTTTAAAGAATAAATTAAATTAAACACAATTTTTAAGAAATAAAAACCTGATTTTATTTGCTTTTAAAAAATTTGAATTCAATTTCTTTTTCAACAATTTTTTTAATTTTACAATGGTGTTTTCGACAACGTCTGTTTGTAATTTAAAATCGTGAAGGTACTTTTGCGCCACCTTGTAGTAGTTTTAAGACCTATAAAAGACTGCATCTGCACTGAAAAGAGTACTATGAATGCTTACGATATAACATAGTAGGTATATGACCCTGATTTAGTATCGCATCTAAATTAATCATAAGACAAACAAAGAATATTATTATTTCCTGCCTATTTAAGATATATATATATATAAAACAGTATTTTGCAATGTTGTAATGATATCGGAAGTATAACTATTAAACTAATTTTGTATTTAAAAACTTTAATGAAAATATTAATTAAATAGTGCTGTAACTAATTGCTGTAAGTCAAGTGTTCTTAAGATGTATGACACATGATAAAAAATCAATCTGTTTATATTTTCAAATATCTATGTCAGTCAATAATAATAATTGTAGAGTTTGCAGTTGACGACTGTTGTTGTCTTTATATGGTAATGTCTACTTTTGTTAATCCATAAATTTCTCTATTTATTATTTGCCGCATCTAATTTTTTATGTTTTTATTTGTTTTGTTTTACTTTAGAATAATATAGATTTAAGGTCGTGCGAGCACGGTAGCTATACAATGATTAATATTTAGTTTTTTGCATAAAGTATAAATTTAATTCACGATAAATTGATTTTGTACAATTAATTTTGTAGATTACTATATGTGATATATATTAGCGAATTTTCTGAAAGGAAATAGAGCTATTGATGCAGTACCGACTTCAAAATTTTGGTTAGACTAATAGTTACAGAAATATTGACGGTTTAAGATTGAAAATTAAATTCCTTAATATCTCTGTACACATCAGACTTTGATCAAAAATGATAAAGTAATAAATTGTAGCAAACATGATTTTCTACATCTTTATTCCTTACGAATTTTTCGTTTGTTCTAATATTAAGAGAGATATTTTATATTTTGTATTTTCTTCTTTCTTTATGCCCCCTTTCCCTTTGACGCATGTCATTTATTAATAAAATTGGCCATGCAAATACTTAAATCATATACGACATTTTATTTTGATCAGACTAAAATTGTTATCGCTAGAAAGTGATTAATGTATTCAAAGGAAATTCGCTAAGTTGAAGCAGCTCCTGCGTAACGAATTTTTTTTATAATCCTCCTAGTGTAGAGTATTAATTTAACATTCGCATATTTGGACTATCTTCACGTAAACATAGAAAGTTGAAGTGCGTGTTTCAACTACACACATTAGAAGTGATAATTCCTTAGTGTGAAAAACTATTTTAAAGTATGTAATAATAATTATCAAATTAATATATATCAAATTAATATCTATTAAAAATTATTTGTATCAGAATGAATATAGCTTGCATATAAACTTAACCGTGTTAGTTAACTTCAAAGCGCAGACTAGCACATGCTAAAATTGCACGAAAATATATAACGAAAATATATAACGAGATTAAAGAAGTATATCACGATTATATGAATATCTATTCGTATCGGGTATCAGATGACGTGTTCACTTTGCCTTAAAATACCACAAAATATCTCTTTGGTCATTTGAAGGTAAACAATTTTGTCGTCATTCTTGAACTATTATTAATGATATAAACAAGAAATATTTCCGCTTTTGTCGTATACTATATTAATAAATAATCGACTACCGTTTATGGTGGACAAAACTAATTAACAAATAATTTCGTAAAATATTTATTATTTTTAATTATTGAAAATATCCCATTCATTCTTTTTGACATCCAATATAAAGTGTGTTTTTATTCCACGTTGGAAAGAAATTGGTTTATATTTAAACCGATTTCACTATGTGCGCCAAAAGGAAAAAATAATATTATAATGAATTAATAAATCATTTTTATGGATATCGTTTTTCATAGATGAGTATTTGAATCGGCGTTAATTATATAAAAGAGAATTAAGGATTTTTTTACGTTTTTTTTAAAAGAAATTTGTCCGTGGAGCTGTGTTTTTGAAATAAGTATAAAAATAATAAATATAAGTTTTACTTATATTTGAATATAAGTAAACAGGTAATTACAGGTAGAGCTGAAATTGCGACAAAAATCTTACTATAATCGAAGTTACTATAATCGAAAATGTCAAACAAAAGTTATTTAATTTTAAAAGACAATTTTTTGTTTTGAAAAAAACATACTTCTTTCTATCTGTTACGGTTATGATATATTTCGGGAAATTTTGTGTGGTAATACATGTACCTTTTATATTATATACATTATTATATATATTATATACATATTATTATGTATTATATTATATATTATAAAAGGTACATGTATTACCATACAAAATTTCCCGAAATATATCTTAACCGTAACAGATAGAAGTATGCTTTCAAAACAATTGTCCTTTAAAATCAAATAAGTTTTGTATGACATTTTCGATATATATATATATATATATATATATATATATATATATATATATATATATATATATATATATATATATATATACTAGTTATCCTCCGCGACCGACTTCGTCCGCATTTATATCAATGCTAAATATACAGGGTGAATTGAACCTGCCGTATATTAGCACACGCCTCCAGTTCCTTGCACGATCCTCGACAATCCTCGAATTCATCAACAACATCCAATAGAAATCGGTAAATTGAAACAAAATGAAGACCACTCGTGGTTGACTCAAAGACAAATGCAAAACACAAAAGTACTGAAAAAAATGTGCGCATAAATAATCAAATCCGGGAACCAGGGCACCGATGGACAACAAATATACGGTGTGGAGTACTTGAGAGAAATGTATTAAAAAAGAAATTTATGATAAATTATAATTTTAGATAGTTATCATGTTCGCCTAGCATTCTTGATTTGAACCAGGGACCTATGTATATCTATATTTATTGAATATATTTTTTCTTCCGACTTACTTTACAAATATCAATATTTAAGGCTAACTAAGAATTTTAACGTAATGCTAGAGAGCCTATAATCTTCCTCATGAATGTGGCTATCTAACGCAAAAATAATTTTTCAAATCGGAATGGCAGTTCCAGAGATTAGGGCATTCAAACAAACAAATAAAAAACTGTTCAGGTTTATTATATTAGTATATATATATATATATATATATATACATAAAGAAATTCCAAAACGTAATTAGACTATATAAATATATTTACATTATGACGTTATATTTGTGCAAAAAAGTCAGTATCAACAGAAAAAAATGTCTAATGGTTTATGTACAAAGGAACTTAAGAGACGACCTACCACAATTATAATTACATTTAACCTAATAAACAAACTGTTTACCTTTTGCGAGTACAAATAAAAATGTGCTATAGCAGTTCAGTATTTACCTAGTAAAGCTAAGTTACTAGTAGTTTTGCCTGTATTATGCTTACTGTTTTTATTTATTTATTATGAACTAAATAACATTTAAAAAAATCGAACCTAAAAATGTTAATGGTGCAACCATGCATATGTGTACACATACCTACTTATTACCTATAAAAAAAGTACCTACGATATTGTGTACGTGTAGCTGTAGACTGTAGAGAGATATGTTGTACAATATTGTACTTTACTTGAGACCTTATGGTCATTATAAAAGTTGGTCTAATTGGGTACCCGCACTATTGAGATTTTTTCACAACCTGAATTTTAATAGATAGATAGTAAATTAATACATGATACTCATTTATTTTAGAAAAAGATCGTTAATTAATTACTTATTAAAATTTATTAATTTCAAATATCTTTGATGTCACATCATTATTCTTTATGACGTCACATCATTAGCCAATCATTTATTTTATACATGGGATAAATTTAAACCGTAGTTTAAATACGAATTCTTGAAAACGTCGACAGTTTATATTTTTCTATGTTTGAAGATTATTTTGTAGTTTTGAATTGTTCTCTAGTTTATTAGTATGAAATTAAAGTTTCAAATGTGAAAATTTATTTAATTTATTTGATAAAATTAAGAAAGAGAAGAACATTTATCGATATCTTTGTCGTTCGTACTAATTAAGATAATGATAGCAATTTTTTCATAGTTGGATAGACATAAACTCTATATATTGATACTTAAAATTCGATAAGAAGACATTATCGTATATTGGTTAATTGATGACAATACTTTTTAGCTCGATTTCAAATTTATTTGATGTTTCTATTAATTAAAAGTTATTAAAAATATTTTTTACTATTATTAGCCATGAAATAAACGAGTTAGCAAATTTTAAAATTACAAAAATTTGAGTGTTCCAAAATTGAGTTCCAAATTTGAGTGTTTTAAAACTGATATTTTAAAACTTTTTAGAAAAGAAGTTAGATGTAGTTTGCTGAGATGACAAACTAAAAAACAGTTTTTGATTTCACATTTTGTTTGTGTTCATTTTTCGTTGTATATACTTGGATAATAACTAAAAATGCCACGAAAATGCTCTCGGCCGAAGCATCGAATGTTCAGTGAAACAAAACATGTGGGGAAAAACGCAATCGTTAACTACCAACAAAAGCTGAAAATACTATAGAAATTACTACGGATAGATCTTAAGTATTAAAGTAATATTTTGTTTGTATAAAGTTATTAAAAGAAAAAAAAGAGAACTCTAGGAGACACGCAACAAATTAGCAACGATATCCCAGAGATAGTTACGATTAGCTTATTCATACTGACGATGACTACTTGTAATCGAAATACGTATTTATAAAATACAAATAATTATTCTAGGAATTGGGACAAAATTTGAAATTTAATTGTAATAATTTGTTATTAAAATATATACTTGTTTCATAAGTAAGAATTCGGTATCCGGTCAAATATTACACAGTTTTCGGCCGAATACAGATTATGAAGTGATAGCATGTGATATATGAAAGTATGAAAAGACTTCAAGAAGCTTTTTATAAACTCAAATGAAGTTATTGGGATAGTTTTTATGAACCAATTTGACCATTCAATATTATTATTATTATTAAACATGTACTACATTCGAAAGTTCAAATGAAACTAGATCGAGAGATTTAAATACTGAAAAGATAAAATACAAACTTAAAAAGTAGGTCTTGTGCAAATACCACTAGATATAAGTTGTGGATGTTCTGGATACTTGGTGTTTTGTTATTTTAACTGTGTTGTCATTTTTCCTATTATAATTACTGACGGTCAGAAAGTATCTAACTGATAGTCCAGTCGCCTCAGTTAAAAATTAAAGTAAGTTAAAGTTATTAAGCCGTCGTTTACAGCACCACCTCCCCATTTTACAAAGAATTTCTTTTTTTTTAATGCAGGATTTTTTAATTTTAAAATGATACACACAAAAAAAGTGAAGGAAATTCATATTCAACATTTTGATTATCATTTTGTCGCTAGACTATGAGGTACATGGATTTAAGACATTGATTTTTTTTTTTGTAAAATTAAAGCTTCTACATTTTCTGATGATTTTACCGCTTCTCATTCTTTGTTCGGGTTAGAAATTGTAGGAATTTTCGATTCATTCTATTTAAACCAGGGACTACTGATAAGATGACTGGACTATCAACGTATAATGCTGATAGAACTGATTTGCTGTTTTTTTTTATGTTTTACGTTTATTCTGAGATAAAAAGAATCACTTAAGTAAATTGAAGCCATGCGTTCAATAACTTCATACGTGACATGTCTTTCAAAAATATAATAATCAATAATAATAATAATATAAGTTAATAAGTAGTTGTTACAATAATTGTTTTTTCATTTCATTATTTCCCTTTACTAAGTGTCTGAGTTAGGGCTGTGCAATTTTCACTTTTATATTGATTATAAAATTATAAAATCAATTATAAAATTTTAAAAAATAACATGTACTTTTGTGGCCAAGTGTACTTCAATTATATTCATATAGAAGATTGATTGTATCATATCCTATCGTTGATGTCTCCAAGATTTCAATGCGTGTACACATTGCAAACCTATTTTGTTTAGAAATATATTTATAATTTTTTATGCTTATCTTATTTTTAAATACAGCATCTGTCATAGTCGGGTATAATATAGATAAAAATTGTGTACCCGTTCCCGTGTCACAGTCATGATCAACACTTAATTACTGCGAGTAGCCAATCAAGTAGCCGAGCGGTCTAAGGCGTTATGTCTACTCGGAACTGGGAGGTGATAAGTTCGAATCCAGACGTCGGCAGTTTGTCAAGTATTAAGAAAAAAAATAGGAGGGTGGTTAATTGACTAAACTGTTGGCGTATGGACAAGAACGAAGTAACCGGCTTTGCTTGTGTAGGTTTCCGTCACGAGCTCAAGATGAATATCGGCATAGTTCCTGAACATCCTACCAATTCCTAGCCTATACACAAAAATTTCTTCCCTCACTTCCTTAGGCATTACAATAGACCGTATGGTCGAAGTGTAGCCCATCCAAGGCAGCCGCTACAATCTATCTATCTATCTAAATACTGCGAGATAAAATATCATTTGTATGAAACCTTTTTCCGTACACCCAATAGTTTTGGCTTATAATAACTTTGTAGAATCTAATTATTACGTTTATATTCTCTTTGGAGTATATATGAAAATATATTATTCCTAATTCAGAAAGTTGTCTAACGAGTTATCGAGCCGAAAATATAAGAAATTAACCTGATTAGTCTGAACAGATGTAATAATGATGCTTAAATTAAAAATTCTTACATTAGACAAAATTCATTTGTCAAATTAACTGAATTAAGACTTCATTCAGTTTCCATTAATTATGAAAAATGAAAAATGTATTATTCCTAATTTAGAAAGTTGTCTAACGAGTTATCGAATCACAAATGAGGGAAGTTAAGCAATCGGGATATATTTAATAGATAATTAATTAAACATTAAAGAAAATTCATTATTATTAATTAATAAAATTATACGGAACCCGTATATGTTTGTAGCGTATCTGCGAATGCAATGTATTTACGTCATACAATTAATTAATTGAAAGAAAACAAATATAAAAGTAAATTTGTCAACTATTTATTAATTATTTTACACCTTGTAAGTCACACAGTCATGTGACGATGCAAATGATTAGTGAATTGATTCAATTTAATAAAATTCTTTTTATTCAACAACAAAAAATTCTTTAATAAATAACAAAATAATATAAGTAGAGGTACCTGCGTTTTTAGTTTAAAAGAAAAATATTATACAATGTACAATGTGTCTTAAAAGTTAAAAATCTATCTAAAAATACAATACAACAGTTATTTGGAAAAACGTGAGATTTAAAAAAAAATTCTTCTAGAGGACTATGTTAAATTAATTTCAACACAAAGCGATCCAGGCTTTTGTAATTATACTATTTTAGGTTCTTAATATGTTCATTACCATCGAATAAATTTCGTATTTCAGTTTTAGAAGATTAAAAACACCAATTTTTTGCAACCTTCTATATTCACAAACGCTTTGAAATTAGGAACGATTAGAATATCTTCGATTTCATATCTCGGAGATAGTTACGAATAGCTAATTCATACTGATGATGACTACATTGTAGTCGAAATACGTAATAATAAATACAAGTAATTGATCTAGGAATTGAGATAAAATTTGAAATTTAATTTCTAGATTATTGTTTTGTTATCAGAATTGTATGTATTTTCCAGATTTCGAAGCTCTATAACAAGTGGTGGAAACTTTAATAGTCAGATTTGGGCTAGTTACTACCAGCATGAGTAGTAACTTTATGCAGTTGAATCAAAGCTTGTAAACTAAATGATAACTTTCTTGATTGCAAATTAAATTTTCAGAAATACTGAATTAAATCTCGCTTTGTTGTAAGGTAGGTACTAAAAACACAAAAATCATGAAATAACTAACAGCAAGCGTATATAAAATTAGCTATTTAATTATTTTTTCACTGTTCCGCCAAAACAATTTCTAATAATCTAGAAAATTGAAATAAAAGTAAAAAATTAATATCCAGAAATTTATTTTATTTATAAAGAGTTTGTTATAAATAACAGAATTGCAAAGTTTTTGAAACTACAGGTGAAACAAAATAATATAAAATGAACCATTGTAAAGATTATGCAAATGGGAAGGTTTATAGACATATTAAACTATATAGGCTTTGATAAATTATATTTTGCTGTTAACAAATTACCTACAAGAATATGCAGAAGTGGGAAATTTTCAAGGAATATGGAAATTTTGGGAATATATCGTTTTTCTGGTTTGTTTAAAATTAGTTTTTATTGCTTGATATTTATTGTAGTTTATAAAAAATATTGAATAATTATTTGATTATAATTTCAAAGAAATTGTTCATTTTTTAATTAAATAAACATTACAACATGCATTAAGTAGCGTAACATGTGCTACATGATACTCTCCCGTCCATCCGGTCTAAGTCATAAGCATTGAGATTGTTTATATAGCATTAAAAATAATAATCTTTATTAAGGTATATAGTTATGACTGACTTCGTCAGAAACTAACCTCATTCAGCATCTAATGTATTTATATCATTTATCACATCTGTACATTTGAGTGTAAACCTTTATTTGAATCGGTATTTTCACTTGCCCACAATTTTTAATGTCATTTTTTTTAATTTTCTATTTGAACTTTATCCGGTTTTCGAAAATAATTTTAAATTTAAATTGAACAAAATAAATTAAAATATAATAAATTTTATTGAAATTACTCTTGTTAAAATTTCTTTCATTCTTATTAAAACTACTCTTATATTGTCTCAGGATATGTTATTCGTTGCTAATTTGGTGACAGTTTCACGAAGTTAAAGATTAAATTTGAATGAGACCAATTTTAACAATAGTAATTTCAATAAAATTTATTATATTTTAATTTATTTTGTTTACTTTTTATTTATTTTTATTTTTGTCTATTGATCTCGACTTTATATCTATTTCTAATTGTCAAAGAGTAAAGTACGACTAGCTAATTTATACTGATGATGACTACATTGATAATCTAATATTTAAGGTATATGATGATTTGAAAATGGTAGAATGAGTAAACTGTATACGTCTGTATAAAAATCCACAAAATACAATATGCATGATAATTTTAACATATTTAAGATTAATTATGTATGTATCAATTTTGTATGTTCTTGTCCACAATGATTTTTGTTTATTAATTTAATTTGATGATAAGTTTTTGTAACGCCTTGTATATATATATATATATATATATATATATATATATAAAAGACCTTACTTATACTTAAGTTTTTTAAGTATTTATAACAACAACAGAACAAAAACGAAGCCATAATTTTTTATATGCATGTTTATTATAAAAAAAAAATAAAAAGAATAAAATGAATATAATTATATAATATATATTATAATATGGTCGATCAGAGAAAGACAGAGAATGATAGTAGATATATAATGTTAATAATATGCAAATGAGAGGTGCATTCATGGAATGTTGGAGCTGCTATTAAAAAGAATGAAAATAATAATAAATAATAAAAAAATAAAAAAAATCGAAAAAGAATATATGTTTATTCATTAGGTGGATGTAGAGAAGAGGTAATCGTTTTGGTACACCTAAAACAATAATGAGAGTTTGTCAAATATTGAAATTAGATTCAACTAAATTCTCACGAATTCAGAAATCAGGTAATTATAATCATTGAAAAAAATGCTTAAAAATAATTTATTATCAAATTATTCTATTCATCGATCATATACTAATACGAAACTCAATTAGCGAAACTTAGTACGCCACGTATTTCCTAGCAAACACACCGCGTTTTTGAGAGAATTGATTAATTCGGTTCGCCGTATTTTTTTATCAACTACATTTACTTTCAATTCACGGCACTTTTTTTACGATGGGAACTTTTGTGTTCACACAATTTTAAATAATTTCCCCTTAAATATTTTCAAAATTCTCTGTATAAAACAATAATAGCATGCTGTTTTTTTTGTTTAAAAATAAGTGTATCGTAAGAATATAATTTTTTTATATTTTTTGGAAATATTAATGTCTTGTATTAAAATAATCTGTATGTATTGATTAACTATCCATAATTTACTCTGTTTGTTGTTGTTGTTGTTGTGTGTTCATAAAAATATTTTAGTGTACAATATTCTCTCAATAGCTAGTATAGCTGACAGACACACGGTATTTTCCGTAAGATTCATATTAATTTGAGATATTCTATTAGATTTATCTCACATGAAATGGGGATTCCGGCCAGTAGTTCCTTTAGAGACCGACAGATTTTTTAATATCTTATTTTCTTAATTGCAACATCATGTGGAAAAATGTGGAAACTTATTTATTTTATACAAAATTTACAAAAAAAAGGTCATATGATCAAGAGCATATGAGCAATAGGTAAGCTCTTAAGGGAACCATTGGTTTGAAATCCCCATGTCATGTGCGGGAAATGTAATAAACTAATTCAACTGAATATATTTACTTTACTCGGAAATGCCGTTAGAGTCTGTTTGCTTCTAACTCTTAGGCTAAAAGTTTAATGTCCGCATTTAAAGTATTATTATATTATATTCAAATAGTTATTATTAATGATTATTATTACTGATTTTGTGTATATAGATTCAAAAATATTATAGAAGTTTTATCAATTCTACATTTTTATTTATTTTATAAATGTTAATATACATATATACGATTCTTTGATTAAGTTGTTTTAAACGATTTATGATTATTGGAAAGTGATTGTAACGGTAAAAAGACAATGTTAGGACGTTGTTTTGCTTTCAAGATTCTACTGCTCAGATAATCTGTTTGTTTAGATTTTTGAAGAAAAAAAAACTTGTACAATGACATCTTTTGACGGATTTTGAAACGGATAATTATAATTTTGAGCAGGTAAATTTCAAATATGATAAGATCTAGCTTGTTGAGAGCTATAAGAATCATATTAATAAAATAAAATAATACAATTATGATATTTACCTCGACTATGCATATTTGGCGACTGTTTCATGCGAGTATGTAATTCATACTGATGGTAATTAGTTTACAAAAAAAATAATTTGGAAAAAAGTTTGAATTTTATTTTAATTACCAGAGTTTCATTGGTTATCTTTGATAATTTGTACAGATAATTGATTGCTTATGGTAAAAATATTCGACAAATTATTACTACTATTTGTAAAAATATAAATATTACTATATAAAGCAATCTTTAAATTCTGAAAAAAGGTTTATATCGCATCAAACATTGAAATTATATTCAAAATATTTTAGTTTATACAAAAAAGATAATGAAAACAAGTGTCAAAAATTTTTGTTCTGTCTTTGCTGTAGAAAAACTCTATTATCGTAATTATATTTTTAATTGTTAGTTATAAATATTTAATACATTTGTACGGAACTAAAAACAATTAAGAAATTAAATAATAATTTTAATTTTTTTTTGCCTCAGTTTTATATAAGTTTTAACACTTTTTTGTATCATATGATTTTGTTTATCAATCGTCCTTTAGACAAACTAAGGAATAACAGGCATAAAACTAAAATACAGGCATAAGTCAAATAGGCCGAGAATGATCAGATTTTCTCATCGAGAATTTTCGTTTTAAAGAAATCACTAAAAACAAGTAAAAGTATTTCAGAAATGACTCAAAATATATTAAAATTTAGAAAATAGTGTATTGATTATAAAAGTAATTGAGAATTTATTTTCTACAATATACTCTTTTCGAATTTTTGGGATACTTTTTGATCCGTCGGTTAGTGTGCCTAATTAAGCGCGTGCATCAAAGTTGTGCCCAAAAAAAACAATTAAAACTCGTAAAAAGTAGGATATTTGAAATTATTGACATTAAAACTATTGACGTAATTTGAATCGTTTAAGGATCATAGCTACTGTGAAAATTTCCAAACGATTTACTAAACCGTTTAAAAGTTGTTGCAGTAATTATAAAAATTTAAAAAACTGTTATTTTACATATGTTCAAATACCATTAAAACAAGCTACAAAGCGTCCCAAATATATTTAAGTTCAACTTTTTAGAAACAATTTTGCACAATTTTATTAACATTCACTGAGCGATTATTGAGAAAAAAATTATAAATAAAAATTTAAAACAATCTGTCTTTGTCATTTATACGTATATGATATACGAAGAAAAAGGAAAAGTTTTTGTTAATTTAAATTAAAGGTACTGCCCCTAAAAACTTTAAATCAACAAAATTTGAATACATTTTATTTCGAAATTTTATTAAATATTGAGTTATTTCGGAAAACCTTGTTAACTCTTCGATTTTGGAGAATTCGTATATATTTTACAAGCTTTTATTTAACTTGCAATGTATGTATGTATATATGTATGTATGTATATATGTATGTATGTATGTATGTATGTATGTATGTATGTATGTATGTATGGATTTATGTATGTATGTATATGCATGTATGTATATGCATGTATGTTGGGGTCAAATTTTGCAAGCTGAATATGAACCACTTCCTCTTATCCTACGGTTCCAATACAGTTCTGATGAAAATGCATTTTTATAGTAAGCATGACAAGAATCGACAAGGGGGGTTTAGAGGGAGGGGGAAACACAAAATTTGGTATATCTCTCTTAATATTGAAAAAATCGAAAAACACATAAGAAGTAAAGTTATAATTAAGTTTTTTTATCATTTTTTCTGTTTCTCTAATATTTACAAAGATATTGACGGTTTAACATTGAAAATTTACATCCTAAATATCTCTGTACACGTTCGTGTTGTAGAAAAAGTGATGAGACAATGAATTGTAGCAAATATAATTTTCTAAAACTGAACTCCTTACACATTTTTAAATTTTTCTAATGTTTAGTGAGATATTTTATATTGTGTGTTTCTTCTTTCTCCAAGCACCATGATAGTAGAGTTTATAGTTTCCATGGATATGCCATCAACAAAATCTTAATAAAAAAATGACATTTCCAATTGTCAAAATTTAGAAAAAAATAATTAATTGGCATAAATTTTCTATGCTATATTCGATATATACTTTCTTTGGTAAGAACTGGTTTCATTCCGTTACTCGTGTCAATAATAATGAAGAATGAAACTATAACACAAAAAATAACTTTCATAGAAGTGTTTAAAAATTGGTGAGCATACCTAATTTTTACAATTATCTTAAGAAATATTTAAAAAAAAGTAATTTTATCCGTATTCGAACTTTAATATCATATAAATTTTGTAATGTAATAAATTAATGGATTTGATTCAATTTAAAGTTTATTTTCTTCTTTATAGAGCATTTAAATAAACGCTTGTTTATAAAAATGTTTTCTTTCATTAATTTATTTATCTATTTGGTTAGAAATAAGCACACTCAAGGTGTGCTATTTTTTTTGTATGTTATTTATATCTGGCATCATTTTGGACCTAATTTGTAACAAACCTAATGCTAGTACCACCTTGCTTGTGGTTGAATTAGACACATTTGACAAAACATTGATGTCTCATAAACAAACTATAATATAGCTAACTCAAATTATTATCATTTGAAAGTGAATTTTATTGAATAAACATTATTTAAACGTGAGCCAGCCAAGCAACCAACTACTTTACCAATACGTACGTCTACTCTACAGACAACCAACTGATTATCCATTCTTGAATTTGATTTAGTTGTATTTTGTATAGCGGAATGTGTATGCCACTAATGCGCTTTCAATGTATCTCTGTAGAGGAGAGTCTACTAGCTCAGTCGTACCGATTGATAAAGATATCCGTTGCATCGTATCGCCCCGTCCGCGCGGTCATCGTCCACCATAACTTTAACACATAATTTAGTATAAATGTGATTTTACATATCGGGTAAAAAGTGAAGTTAAACTCCACTCCACTTTGAGTTAATATTATCATCAATAAATGTATATTTTTATTTATGTATTCTTTGTTTTCATATAATTATTTATCTATATGTATATGTATGTGTGCACATAACCTCAATTTATTTGCGCTTTTTATGTGCCTGTGTGTGAATCCATTAACATAAATATTATTGCAATCTTTTTAAATATTTACTTAAAAATTTTGTTAATCTTTAATCAAAGAATATTTTCAATTTTTATGCCACACACATGTCGATATGACATGTTAAATAAAATTCGAATTATGTAGACTAAACAAATTTTCTCAGAGGAAGAATATGCATGACTATTTTTACGACCAAACTGGCAATTTTCAGATAACTCTTTTGTTTTGAATTTATTTTGTTCGTATGCGAGCGCAACCAGTCTACACCATCAAGTTAGCTGTCAGAAAGAGAAGAGTCAGTTTATGTTTTTAGCGAATTTCCTCCAAAGAAAATCAGCTTTTGTTTTTGTACCTATGTTGGAAATTCGTAAAAATTTCTTCAAATGTTCATCGATCCTATCACTATTGTTAAAATTTTGTATATATGTATATATATATATCAACATATATATATACATAAGTTTATGTGTTTGTGGACTCTCTAGTGGTCACAGTTTTATTCCGATTGGAATGAAATTTGGTATTTGAGGCGGTTTTGGTATTTAAAATGTCCATTTCGTTAATGGGTAAAATCGGACGAATGGAAAGAGGGTTTAAAGGAAGGGGGAAACCCAAAATTTGACATATCTCCCTTAATATTTGAAAAATCGAAAAATTTATCAGAAGTTAAGTTGTAGGTTTTGTGTACTTAGTTTTATTGTAATTTTGTTTCTTATCATTTTTCTGTTACACTAATATTTACACAAATATTTACAATTAAAGATTGAAAGTTAAAATTCTAAATATCTCTGTTCCCATAGTTTGGAAAAAATAATAAGATAATGAATTATAGCAAACTTGATTTTCTACAACTTTACTCGTTATACATTTTTCGATTGTTCCAATATTAAGAGAGATATTTTATATTTTGTGTTTTCTTCTTTCTTTATGCCCCCTTTCCCCTTGACGTATGCCATTTATGAATAAAATTGGCCATGAAAATAATAAAATCATATCAGATACGACATTTCATTTTGATCAGACTTGTGACTAGAGAGTGATTTATGTATTCTAAGGAAATTGGCTAAGTTGACGCAGCTCCTGCGTAGCGCCTTTTTTTTATATTGGAATGTCCGGCAGGGGACGGAGCTTACTGTGATATGAAACTTACTGTGATATGACATTTACACTACGCGTTTAAATTGTTATTTATTGTTTTAAACGTGTAGTCTATCTTTTAAATTATCTATGCGTTAAATATAATTATAAAAAATTTTGTAACTTGTAACTTAAATTTCAAATTTTATTTATAGTATTTTAATTTTTTCAAAGTAAAACGCATTATTTCAACCTACTTGCAGTAGTTACTAAGTTGTTCACCAGAGTGGGACCATGAAACTTCTAGGCGGAAGGATAGGTCAGGTTGCTTATGGCAGCAAACATCGACTTACTAGTTTTAGTTTTTAATTTACCCACCACCATATCCAAGTACTAGTGTTTTCAATACACTCTAAATTGACTATAACATAGATGTCAATTACAAATACTATTTAGTGACATCTATAAAATGCTTGTCCAGCTAATTTATTAATTATAGTTGTACACAAATATATAGTTATACTTTCCAAAAATTTAAAGTTGTCATTTAAATAGATTCATTTAAATTGTTCATCAGGCCAAAGAAATATAACGCGCGTATATAAATATGCAAATATCATGACAATGAACTTGAACGAAATTATTTTATTACAATTCAAAATGACATGTTTCCAACCAAAAATATTTCTAGTAATCAAGTAAATGGAAATTAAAAGTAAGGAAAAAACATCTTTAGTGACACTATATAAGATTTCAGATTATAAAATGTCATGTTTTTTTAAAACGGTCGGTTATGAGTTATGTGACAGCCGGCAATCATCGGCATTCTAAGATTGAAGATATCTATTTATGTTTTTAACGTTTATGTTTTCTCATTAGGGCCCAGACTCAAAATCTGAAAGACTATGATGTTGATCGGAAATATTATTATAAATAAAATTGGAGACTATTAAATTTAGAATAAAAATGGATCCTTACTGAATTGAATAGTGGAGATACGCAATAGGTAATTTTATTGAAACTGGTGTTAATTTTTTTCAAATTTCAAATTAGTTTCTATAAAACAAAGTAAAACGTCGAATTCAAAACTTTAAAGTGCGTTTTGTTGCGATAAAATTTCAATCCAATATAACAAAAGAAGTATAAGTTCAATAAACATTTTTACATTCGTAGAAAAATTCTGTGTGTAAGATGATCGGTTTGATACGTCGAATTTATATAGAAATAACGAACTCTTAAGTAATTATTTGAGAAATTCTTTTATAATAATAGCAATAAATGCAATCTATAAAGTTTCGATTTAGTTTTTTTTTTTTAAATTAAATGTCTACAGTTTTATAATTCTCATAAATTTGTTGATCGAAAGATGGTTATTACAAAAATTATCAAACAAACAATGAATGCTTGACTATGGCTAGCTATATAATAGCTATTTGATGGCTTGAATTTATTTCTTTGAATTTCTACAAAGAAACTATTTAAATCCTCTATTGTCAAACTGAATGGCATTATTTATTGATTGTTATTAATTCAGTCCATTACTTGAGAGTTGAATTTCATTATCAAAACAATTTATAAAAATATTTATCAACCCGTTCGTCCGTTCTTTAGCTTTACAGATAAAGTATAATAATACCAACTGAAAAAAAATTAAAGGCCATTAGTTGTTATTTACACGTTAACGTTTAGATATTATTTTAAATTTGTAATTTACACGTAAATGACGTCAAATTTCACGTGTAAAATTTGATTCATATTTTTTGAAAGAAATTAGCAACTATTTATAAATGCAAATATTTCCGAAAATAATTTTAAAAGGACGGTTTTATGGAAAATTCACTTTAATTTCACATTCAATTGGCAGATTATTTTTGTGAAAATTATCAATAAACATTACAAAGTTTGATTAAACTATTAAAATTCCAAATGTGGCAAAATTTAGAATATTTAAGGATAATAGAAGTATAGAAATATAAAGCTTTAAATTTTACAACTAATCAAAAAATAATATATTGATGACATCGCAATATTACATATTGAAGTAATTATATCTAAATCTTCGTTACCAAAGGTTTTCAAGGAAAGAAATGAAGAGCATACTTTAGAGCTTATAGTTAATTAAGTTTTAATTTTAAAGTTTCCATTATTAGTATTTGTACTTATTTTCATATATAATACAAATAAGGACTAGCTATATACAAGGACTAGCTATGTATACATACAGTAGCTTGGTATATATTATACATATCTAAATATACATACGGATGTAATATACATTCATCAAGAACTCAATATATATAGGGTATTTAAACAATTAAATTAACTCAGTTAATTGTTATATTTCTTGTTTTTAAAGTTATTATTTTCGTTTTTTTGTATCAATTAACTTCCTGATATAATTACGAGGGACTGCATGGTTCTTCTAAATATGTCAGTTATAATTGAACCGTGTAAATAGTGTTTCTTCTATGCGGTACGTAACACGTACTGAATGAAGTAGCTCACGTGTAAATAACCTAAATATTATTTATATGATAACGTGTATATGGATTTTTTCTTTGAAAATTAAATATATTTTATATAATAATATATAGGACATTATTCTGTCCTATACACACTACATAAAACGTTAATTATTTTGATACTGTAATTAATATTATTGAAAAGCAATTAACTCTTGTTATCAAATTAATATAATTTATAATTACAAGAGGTTCTTTTTAACTTGTTATTTAATTGCCTTTAGTTTTTGTTGTTGTTGTTGTATTTTTAACGAATAAAAAATAAAAAATGTCATCTTTTTTCCTGTTCAGAGATGACAATTTTAAGTACATAAAATTATTTATGATAACATAAATCAATACAATTAAATTGTTCTAATGTTGTGTCTGTATGTGTATGTTTTACGACCTCACAGATCACACAATTTAATTCTGTGATACAGGATGTGACAGAAATACAAAACTCTATATTATAAATTAAATCATTACTTTGATCAAAGAATTCCATCAATTTTTATTTTACTCTCGTTTTAAACAAATAAAATCGTGTAACATATACGGTGTTTGATAATGACCGTATAGAAACGAAACATAAATCGCACGGTTTAATATTTATTTGTTAAAAAAAAGTATTAAGTAAAATATTAGAATTGCAGGATTTCTTTAAGCGTAGTTTTATTTTTTAATAAGTGAAAGCATGAAACTATACTTAGTCCCTACCGTCTAAGTGGCCGAGCGGTCTAAGGCGTTATGTCTACTTAGAACTGGGAGATTATGGGTTCGAATCCCGACATCGGCAGCTGGTCAATTATTAGGAAAAAAAGGGGCGGTTAATTGACTAAACTGTCGGCGTATGAACAAAAACAAAGTAACCGGCTATGCTTGTGAAGGTTTTCTGCAGTTTCCTTCACGAACTCCAGATGAATATCGGCATAGTTCCTATCAGAGTCGGCTGCAGCCGCACATCCTACCGATTCCTAGTCTACGCACAAAAATTTCTTCCACTCCACTCACATCCTCACATCTTTAGGCATCACAATGGACTTTATAGTCGAAGGGTAGCCCGTCCAGGGCAGCCGCTATCTATACTGAGTCCTTAAAATTTGTAAGCAAATGCGTTGCTTTACGAGATTTTGATTTCTGACTATGTGACATAAAATGATACCATTATTTGAGGATATTACTAAAAAATTATATCAAAAGAATTAATAACTCGAAATTAATATTCATCAATTTATTCTTATGGAAAGCAAAAATGTTCTAAATGTTATTTAGTATTAATGAACTTGAGTAGTAAATGATCTTATAAATTAATGTTGAGCCTTAAATAATCACATGAACCTGGTAAAAAGAGTCTTCGTTTCAATTTTAAGGATAACTTCAGCCTATTTCCCTCACTTTATCAATGTTTTTTTTCAAATTCAAAATTTACTAATTTTTCTTTTTTTTTTGTTACAGGTAAATTTTTTTCCTATGATTTTAATCCAAGTTTTATTGTAAGTATCTTATTAATTTTTATAGTTAAAAATAGGGTAATATTTTGTAATTCGTGCCTTAAATTTTTACGTAGAAAAAAGATTATTACAAAAAAAAGTATGTTATAAACGCGAATGAAAGTTAAACAATATAATTTTAAATAAATTGGCAATTGGACCATGTTTACTTTACTAATATCAAGGTAAAATTACTTTTTAAATAACTTTAAAAATAAGCGCGATATGAATTATTGAAATTCCCGATTAGACAAAGAGGGTGATAGCCCTCTTGATAGGCATTGTGACGTCATAATGTACTATCACCATTTAAAATACACATAAAACTCCGTTTTGCATGAAAGAGACAGATAATAATCTTTAAAAGGTTATAGCTTCCTTGTTATTTGTCGGATTTTAATTTCGTTTTTAAATATTCATTATAAAATTGGAGGCGATATGTTCTTTGTTACTTTAGAACTTTATTTAAGAAACTCAAAGTTATATTTTAAGAAACTCAAAGTTTAGAGACTTAAAAAAAACATATAAATCGGTTTTTTTTTTTCATAACATTATTTTTCCAAACTTAAATCAAGATGGTCTAGAGATCAATGATATCATGGTACTTGGGACAATGACGGTTTTGATATATGTTTTGCAAGGTGTTACAGATACCAAAAAAAAGTTGCACCTCATAAAAATACAGATAATCTTTTCAAACCTTTGTCTATGATATTTTATGGATATACTAAAAACTATTTTAACTAACCCATGCGCAATATAACTTTAGCAAAATTTTTGGTGACATTGTTTCTGACTTTTAACAATATTTTGTAAAGTACTTTTTTGATTAAACTTTCGTCAAAATAAACTATTTTTTGGATAGTTTGCAATTGTCAATGAATTAAATTTCGATTTTTTGCCACAATTTCCTAGATAAAAAATTGGAGCAAAAAATCGAAATTTAATTCGAAAAATCCTAGAGTTCTCTTTGATATTATTTAAATTGTCAATCAGTTTTTATTTATTTTTATTGATGTTTACTTTTTTTTACTTCGTCACGGTAACCTTATGAAAATTTCAAAAAAATTATTAATTGAAAAGTATTTAAGATAAATTATAAAAATTAAAATATTTACACAAAATAAATGAATTGAATATCATAAAGGATGGGAAACAAGTAATGGACGTACCGTGCCGTTTTATATAGACGACCTTTAAAGCAACATGCCTAAGTAATTTCAAACAATTTTTCCATACAAATGCATATAAAATACTAAGTTTCAAATTATATAATTAATATTTGTCATTACAAAACTTACAGTCTAATTTACAATATTTTCACGCAATGTTTGTTGTTTGTGCTAGAGTGTATAAGACACAATGCATACAGGAAAAAGTATATTCCGCACTATTTTGTTTGCAACCATTCTCACCTAACTCTACCTCGACAATTTTTTTGTCTAATAGTACTATCAACTTCATAAGTGTTAATCGATCTAACATTAGCGTTATAGGCCCTACAAACGAGGAACATTGAACAGCAACATTGTGCAGCAACCTAGGATGTTGCTGTGTGTGTATAGCTGTTGCAGCAACAAAAAATATGTCCTTGAACGGTTGCTGTAAAAATCAAAATTATTTGATATTTTCTAGGAGGAGTTTAATGTTCATATACAAATTGGCCATATTATCTTAAATGTTATGCTTTCCTAATATTTTATTATGTTTTATTACCTATATTGGTTACAATTTACATTATATATATAATGTATATATATATATATATATATATATATACTTTATTATTTGTATAGCTATAGAATATAGAAATTATCCCAACACTAGTTTTACTAGAGATACATACATATAAATAAACTATACAAATTAAATGAGATAGATAGAGACAAGATGAGAAATGATTGAATTTTTATGACTAGCGTCATAATATAATAAAATTAAATTTTATGTTCCCAAACTTTGGTTGCAACGTCTGTACTGAAAATAGTTTATAGGCGGAGTTCAATGTTGCTGCAACAATGTTCTGCGTCTATTCCATACTTTAAGAACGAGAATAGTATGCTGCTGTGTGTCAACTGTGCTACTTTAAGGTCTTGAAAGATGGACTTTAAAAAAAAAACATTAAACAAATACAAGCATTTGAGATGCGAGTGTTAACAGGTTGGTGCTTGTAAATATCTTAGCACAAGGGCCAAGATAATTTCTAACACCGAAATTCTACTCCGAATTTTCAAATTACTAGAAATCATCTTCAACTCAAAGAAGCGCAAATTACAATGCCTGGGCCACATTTAACGAAACAACAAATACAAGTTGCAGTAATTAATCATCCAAGAGAAAATATTTGAAAAACGCAGCATTGGAAGACTAAGCACTTCATGAATGCGCAATCTTAGAGAGTGGTTTGGGAGAACATTTATTGATCTGTTCCGAGCATGTAGGTACTTATCATAGTCAATACGATCGTCAACGGCCGTAGGGAGACGGTGTGTTAAGAAATCCCCGGTGTATATCTGTCTGTCAATACGATAAATGAAAAGTGATAGCGAGGTTTTTTTAAAAATTTTATAGTTGATGAAAATTTTATTATTATAGTTGTGCCTTATTCATTCGGTTTTCGAAAAAATGCTTCGGGTAAAAGTTGTTCATTATAAATATGCAAACTGCTTTTATTCGAAACATTTTCCCAAAAATCGAATTAATGAGGAACCGATTATCTACCTATCTACCATGTAATTACCCTCACTTTTTTGAATCGCAACGGCATATTATTATTCCCTGTCTCACTTCCACAATTAAGACGGATCTAACGATACATCATATGCTAAAATTCACCTAGCCGTTCAGGCTAGAGAGCGTGCCAAAGAAATAGACATATGTACATACACTCCCGTTCAAAAAAAAAAATAAACAGACTTGAACCGAATCAGTGTCTCACAATTTTAATTATTTTTGTAGTAAATATTTTTTTACAGATACAACATTTAATTTAATTTTTATACGTAAGAGTAAGATATAACACAAAACATGTATTAACGTTACATATATTTTTTAAATCCTCTGTCACTGACACCGTATATACAAATAAAAAAATATAAATTCAGTTTATACTTCCATTTCTTTTTTACACACTTAAAAAATATACTACTGATCTTGTTTATAAATAAATAAAATTATGCATTATACAGAGAGGTTCAAAAGTGAGGAGTTTTATGAAATTAAATTAAAGTAAAATAAACATTTCAGGTCTGTTCATTTTTTTTTTGAACGGGAGTGTACATACATACATCCATACAGCCGAAAAACATTACTCTGTTTCTGGGGTATTCGGATAAAAGAGGGTGTCCTGTTAATGAATGATAAATAACTTGTCACTATTTGTTAAAATAATCCTTGTTAATCTACTGCGTTAAATCTTTTATGGCATAACATACAAGTGCGGAATTTCCATACGACCGTGCACACATGAATAAACAGTATAAAGTTGATATATACTAATTTTAATGTTTATTTGAATAATTTTAACGTTGTTGTTGGTTGCATTTCACATATTACACACAGTAAAATGATACCTAGAAATATGTTTATTTAATGTCGTATATTTTCTTCTAACCTGTATGTTTAATAATAATAATAATACCTACAACTGACTTTACTCAATATACTCTCAGTACTCTTCTAACAAACATCCACATCTACTTTTTCGTACTTCTTTAATGCGCTTAAGGTGATTTTGTGTATTTGTTAATGTTCTGTCTAAGTCATACACAACAAAAATATATATTATATGAACTTACACAGTCGACTCAACTATTTTATATTTTTAATTTAGTACAGTTCAACTACGTTAAAATCATAGATCACCGATATAACTAACTATATATGTACATATTTGTTTATTTGTGTATACTTTCGCGTCAACATAACGATGTTTGTCCAAATTCCTTTCGGTTACGTATGACAAACTGTAGAAGACTTTAGCGTATACTCTGACAAATTTCATTGTCATTGAATTTTTAATTAAATTAAATACTGATATGAAAAAATTAACTCGTCAACCAGGAATCGAACCACGGGCCTCTGGATATCTATTTATTTAATAAACAAATATTAAATAAATAAAGAACTTCAACAGAAGTAATACTGTCTAAATATATGTACAGTTTTTCTGTAATGTCACAAGAGTGAACCAGTCTAAACTTTAATAGATCTACAATCGAAGGTATCAGAAATGACATAATACTTTTACGTCCCTAACAAACGAATACAAAATTCGCCACGCAGAAGCTACGTATACTAAGCTAATTTTCTTAGTGGAAGCGAATCATAATGATACATAATATTTTTTTTTGCGACAGTTAAATATTTTGGTCATTTACCCTCACTTTTAACTTCGGAAAATTTATGAAAGTCTAAATGTATCGTAAACTTGGAGTAAACAAATTTGCAAAACTATGCTTTATGAGTTCAATTTCAATTGAAAGTTAACCACTTTACCGCTTCTGAGAGCGTTTGGGAGCGGTCTGGGAACGGGCCTCAACCTACTCTTCTGGGAGCATTTTTTTTCTATTTCTATTTTCAATATGTAATACTACACCAATTTTCAGAACTATGTTCGATCGTTTTTTTTCGTAGATGATTTTGTCCATTCTCGAACATGGTCTTTATTTTTAGCTCTAGAACACACACAAAATTTCAGCGCGTTGTGTTTTTTGGTTTTTGAGTTATCGTGTCTACGGATAGACCGACAGACTGACCACCTAACAGGAAGGCAGACGGACGTGCGGAAATACACAAATTAGGTCATTTTATTAATACCTATATCAAAAATTTTTCAGTATTTTACAATTATTATGTGAGTTACGACATATTTTCAATTGGATTTAAGGTTCATTTCAAATTTTTGCCCCTATTCCTAGAACATTTGTCTGTATTTTTAAAATACGTATTTCGACTACAATGCAGTCATCATCAGTATGAATTAGCTAATCGTAACTATCTCTGGGATATGGATTCAAAGATATGTTGCTTATTGCTAATTTGGTGCGTGTCTCACGCCAAAATGCAAGACTCGTAGAGTGATAGGGTAAAACTCACCGGTCATGGATTTTTGTTAAAAAGTTTTGACTATACCGTTTATTTTATGTGAGACACGCACCAAATTAGCAAAAAGCAAAACATATCTCTGAATCCAAATCCCAGAGATAGTTACGATTAGCTAATTCATACTGATGATGACTACATTGTAGTCGAAATAAGTATTTAAAAAATACAAACAAATGTTCTAGGAATAAGGGTTAAAATTTGAAATGTAATTTCAAAAAACCTAGAGTTCTCTTTGATTATTTTAATAATCTTTATGGATTTAAGATGTTATTGCAGGAAGGAAAAAAAATTAAAGAATTTATATATCCTATAAATTTAAAGTTTCTATTCTATTATAAGAATTTGAGATACGACATATTAGAATACGTAAATATTGGCGTGTGGGATACGACATATTAGAATTTTTATTTAAAATAGTAAATCAACAATCTGACTTCTTAAACTTTAATAAAGCTGCACAACTTTATAGAAACCCCATTTTTCAAAAACAAAAGGTGAACTTGTCAAATTTTGTGGGATACCTCATATTCAAATGTTGGTATCGTAGCTATAGATAAGGATAAATTAATTACATATCAAAACCGTGTCTTTTTTTTTAATGAGATAAAGAAGTTTTCTTCGTATCCAGACTTAAATAAGTTTAACTGTATGAAGGTGTAGTAAAATTGTTATTTGTTTCGTATTTATATTATGAGATAATATAATATCTATAGATGGTTTTATAGTTCGATGATAATGGCTACATGACTAGAAAGTTCTAGTCACTTCAAACATCCAAATGACTTAACGGTCTCCATATTTGTAACAAATTAATATTTAAAGAGTTGTTGTCTTTCTCATATCTTATCGGATGGTAGTACCTAGATCATAGTTAGTATGATTACTGGCTTGCGAATAATTTTTATCCATAGAAAATCGATTCCCACAAACGATCCAGTTTTAAGAAGGACAAATAACGTAAAATTAAGAAACTGTCACAAGTTATTTTCGTCTCAAAGAGGCGACGAATGGGGCAATAGTATCATTAGGTAAATTTAAACTGCAATACTATAAACTTTGCACCCAACTTCTCGAAATGTTTGGCAAATGAAATTTTAATAAAAAAAAAGACGTTAGCGGTATATTATTCCTAATTAAATTTATTCCTTTAATATAATATTCGGGAGCGTTGGAGATTTCTTTAACTGCCTACATTCTGCTTTTCTGCCTTCATTCAAGTTAAAACCAGGAAAACTATGGTAAATGTTTTAACGAACGAAATTAATAAAAATTTGTGACAGGATCCAACTTAATTTTACTGCCCTAGTAAATGTTAAGGTGAGGCTTTATTAAAACTAAACCTTTATTAGCTCCTCAAAGAACACAAACCACCTAATAAAAACATGTTTAAATAAGTTTCTATTAAAAAAAAATTTTTAAACAAGCTTTTTATAGTAAAATTAATTTTCTACAACTTTACTTCTTATGTGTTTTTCGATTTTTTTAATATTAAGAAAGATATATCAAATTTAGTGTTTCCTCTCCCTCTAAACCCCCCTTTCCTCTTGTCGGTTCTTGTCATGCTTACCATAAAACTGCATTGTCATCGAGACTGAACCAACATGTAAAAATTCAACTTCGTAAGATAAGGGAAAGTGGTTCTAATTCAGCTTGCAAGATTTGGCCCGAACATACGTACGTACATACATACATTGCAAGTTAAATAAAAGCTTTTAGCAAAAATACATTTTTGTTTGAACATCCATGGTAACTAAAATTACTTTAGTTTCGAGTATTTTCCCAGATTCGCCACCAATTTTCAAACAGAATATTTTGCTCGTATTTTCAAATTCCATTATCAGATTAGTTCGATGATAATATAATTTCTATTGTATACCGTGCATATTTTGATAAACATAATAGACGCCTCATTAACAGTCTAAACAATACCATCAAGGATGAATCTTAGTGCACTAAACGGACAAATCCGACTGTCTTTTAAGATTTATGAAGTTATTATTCTGTGAGTTACACAGCAATTAATTACTATACGAGTATATAGATCAACATAATAAAATCATTTTAGTAAAGTTATAAAAAAATGCCAGTCATCTAAATATATTCATTTCGTAAGAGCTACGTAGACCAGCAACTTTTCAGAAAGAAAGGAATTATTATGAATAACATATCAAATTACTGTAACAACGATATATAGATAGATAGATTGTAGAGGCTGCCCTGGACGGGATACACTTCGACCATATGGTCCATTGTGATGCCTAAGGATGTGAGGATGGGAGTGGGGTGGAAGGAATTTTGTGTATATACTAGAAATTGGTAGGATATGCGGCTGCAGCCGACTATGATAGAAACTATGCCGATATTCATCTGGAGTTCGTTAAAGAAAATGCAGAAAGCCTTCTCAAGCATAGCCGGTTACTTCGTTCTTGTCCATACGCCGACAGTTTAATCAATTAACCGATTTTTTTTTCTTAATAATTGACAAACTGCCGATATCGGTATTCGAACCCATAACCTCCCAGTTTCCAAGAGGCATACTGCGCAGACATAACGCCTTACACCGCTCGGTCACTTGGACTGGTACCATAATGACGTTAGTAATATAAATTACTTAACGTATTAGAGTAGATATATATTTTGTGATAGATAAATCAGTCGAAAAGTTCAGAGCTGATTTTCTTAGGAAAGAAAATTCATTATTAAACGTGTTCTATAGTCATTTCAGAATGAAATAATTTCTGAATCATCTATATACACATAAAGAGTATAATAATGCATCATGCAATGCATATTTTTAGTGACTGCAGTTAATGTAGGTACATATTATAGAACCAGTACTGTGTAGATACGTAAGGTTTAATGCTGTGCGCCTGTATTTACAAAACTTGTCTCATCTATCTTTAAAATAAGTTTAATCAATGTCAAAATAGTCAGCCGGGGATGTTTGCACGTAGGTCTTTTTATTAAGTATCAAATAATATTTTATGTGCAGTTGTACCCAATAAGTATATATATATTGTGTGAGTCAATGTACATATGGAAATTAAATATTATTTTATATTTTTATTCCAAGAGAAAGAAAAAATTATACATGATGGTATTTTACAAAATCACTACTAGTATTATCGACTTCAAAAGTGGCGTTTCTTTTCCAAATTGTCGCAATGGATTTGTTCCAAATTATTTTGGTTTTCGAAAACATGCTACGAATAAACATTGTTCGTTATAAAAATACTAAGAACTTTTGTTTCAAAATATCTTTTCGAAAACCGAATGAATTCAGCACAAATTAACTGTCAAAATTTTGAAAGAGGAGTACAACTTATGGAATCGATAATACACGGAATCAGTTTTATTTAATCTGCACTTGTTAACTTAACACAATCAAAGATTTTATAACCGTGAAATTATTATTGTTGTATTTTATTTTTGTGTTAATTTGGAAATGATTTTGATTTCAATACATGAAATATTTGCAATGTTTTTAATTGCGTCAAAACTGGCTTATTTATCAAATTAAAATGTTTTTTTCTTCCCGTTTCTGAAGTTATACCTCTTTAGACACGTTTCATAATTTCATTCAGATTCTAATATGCACGCGTAACATAACTAAGTCACATAACTACGTAACATAGTCAAGTTCACTCTACTACGAATAATAGTTAATGCATGGTTATTTACATGAATACAATTTAGTTTCATCCTTAAAATATTTATTTAAGTTATTATTTATAGTTATACAAAAATATATAAATAATATATTAAATATTATGTCATTTGAATAAATTAATTAACAGTTCATTACGCCAACGAAATTTAACATATAACGTGCGTACATAAATATACCGTTTACCATATTCAACGAATTAATAAACTGTAATCATTTTGCTGCAGTAGATTCTGTAATGTATTTGAAATATAGTTCCGCAAAAGTACATCGTCAGATCAATTAAAAATTTTATATTCGTACGGATTTGATTCGTTTTCGAGATATTGCACTTTAAAGCTAATATTTAGAAAAATGTTTGTTAATTCTAAGCAAAGTAAAAAAATTAAATTTTAAATTTTTCCCAAATTTCTAGAGCAATTATTTGTATTTTATAAATACGTATTTAGACTACAAGGTAGTCATCATCAGTATGAATTAGCTAATCGGAACTATCTCTGGGATATGGAGATATGTTGCTCGTTGCTGATTAGGTGCGTGTCTCATAATAATATTAAAAAAGTTTTGTCTTTCATATGATCTGACAGAGGTAGTACGTGAAGGATGATTTGAGTTGACTGACCAATTAAGCTCATTAAGACCAACCCATTTATTGGCGGTATCCTTTTCTGACCATGCGTGTTGTTATTGTCAATAAGTTGGGGGTGTTGATCGAAGCTAACCTTGATATTAAAATATGGTTTAATTTTATTAAATCAGAATTAGAAATTGGACCATTGTCTAAATTCATTATCTGTTTTCTTAATTTGTGTATGTAGATACTTTTGTATTCATCTAATTCTCTAATATGCATCTAATTTAAAACTATTTGTTAAAACAGAGATGTGAAATTATTACTCAAGAACTATCGAGGTGATTCGTTAAGAAATAATATCGACGCTTCTATAATTACCTATTTGATGCTTCTTTTCTGTTTGGTACTATGAGATTACATGAACTCATATAAATTAAACACCTGAAATCAATTTATAAAGTGTTTATAGCACCATGTGAATAAGTCGTCACGTCACCTTACCCATTAATAAATCCTTTTTTTTATGAAATATTTTACGCCTACCGATACATCGTATTTTAAGGTACATCGAACTTTTCATATTTTAAGGGCCAAGCTTTTTAATGAACAACGTCAAAAAAAATTTAAGCTACACAAAATAGTAGAAAATAAATGTGACAAAAATTTTTCACCTGACTATTTGTGTGCGTCGGTAAAAGTTTAAGCATAAATGCCTACCATACTTTGTTCTACAGGAAGCATTAGAGACGCTTTTTGGGGCTATTTATCTCAAAAATAAAACAAGCTACTAAGCTCAAGTTATTTATCAAAAGTGTTCAGTCCCGACTTTGTAACGCTTGAAAATATTAATCCTTGACAAAAATTCTTCACAACGGTAATCATAAAATGGCCTCATTCAGTCATTTCCGCATGTCCGTCCATCTGTCCGTGAAGGCGATGACTCAAAAACGAAAAGTGATAACGAGCTGAAAATTTGTGTGTGTGTTCTAGAGCAAAAAATTAAGTTCAAGTTCGTTAATGGGCAAAATCGGAACCTGTTTCCCTCCCCGCTAGGAAGGGGGGAAATACATATTTGAAACCGTAAGAGATAGAAAAAAAATTCGTTATCCAAAAATCTTTTTCGCTTTAAGATAAACAACTTTTGTTTGAAAATTTTTTTCATAAACTCGATAGTTTTCTCATAGTTTATGGATAAAATGTCCCTCGGAAAGCGAATTGTTAACAATTCGAATACGCAAAATTAACAATTCAATCACTGATATACAAAGTATTCAGTGTATACAGGGTATTCAAACAATTAACTCAGTTAGTTGTTACATTACTTGTTTTATTTTACATTCAAAATTTTTATCATAAACTATTTTATAGAGTGTATTTTAAATAAGTAAACAACTTTTCAACTTAGGTTTTCCTTGTGTGTCGTCAAATTTTGAAATCGTTAAAAGTGTGCCGCGACAAAAAAAAGGTTGAGAATCATTACACTATGGTGACTTAATTTGATATTCATTATGAGTCGATTGAAAAAATTCGTATCTATGTTCTCCTACGTGAATTTTTCTGAAAATATATTTAGTTTAGTTTCTCAAAGATAAGCAATGTATCATCTAGTACTTTTACCACCAGAGAAACGATATTATTTATAGATATCTGGTCGGCAGAAGTATACTCTGCACATTTACATAGATAATAGTACACAGAGGATTCATACATACATACGTACATACGTAGATAGGTATATACACAAGTCTCCTTCTTAAGCACATAACATAATAAGCTATAAGTTATATCAATTTTGTGTGTGCATGTTGTGTTGTTTTGGCGTCATGTGAGTTATGGGACATACTTATTCTTTATATTCACATGTATTATATGTGTGATAATAATATATGTAGTATGTACATAATGGTTCACATTAAGGTTTACACACAAACCCCGTACGGAAAACTTTTCACAGTGGCATTGTCCTTCTTTGATAGAAACCCTATACCAAGTCTAAGCCCGTCACGAAACCCAGGATTTTATCTAGACTAAGTTGCCTTACATCGCTTGGTAAGCCGAAAGTGTCACCTGGGAGGTTCAGTGTTTTTCGGGCGACAAACTCCTAGCTATATTGTAGATGGTCCGCTGTTAACATAGAAGCCACAAATAGCTCATTGTCAGAAGTAACACATAGACAAGATAATAATTATATGATTTGGATAACTACATCGATTTAGCGTGTCAAAATATGCAATAAAAGTTGATCATATAGCTAATTGTGAATTCAAAATAATTTAAACAAGCAAAGTAGTACAAAATTTAAAAAAAAAAACTAAAACTTGTTTGTAGTTTTTGTCAAAATGGTCTCAAAATTTGATATAATAAATATAGCAAACTCCAAATTTAAAAATTAGATGTAATGTCACTTCCACAATTAGGACGAATCGAACGACACCTCATATTTTAAATCCATCAAGCCGTTAAGCTACAAGCGTCAGGCTACAGAGTGTGTTACATACATTCGAAAAAATATCCCCCCCCCCCTTCATTGCAAAAATACGGATAGGAATCAACTCTTATCCGTAATTACGTAACAACCGTAGAACTACCCATAATTCCTCAGCAAAAATTGAATTAAAATTTTTTCAAATTTATTATTTTTATTAATTATTATAACTTACTATAATGATAAAGATACCTTTAAACTTCTTTAATTTACTATTAATCATGTTGTATATTTTCTTGAGCCATAATGTAAATGATTATAATGAAACATGTTGTAATATATGCAATAAAAGTAAGCGCAATGAAGTGATTTCTTCTTCTTCCCTATTTTTGAACAATTATTACCTATTTTACTATTTGATAAATTTTATTTTAAGCAACTATAGATCAGATAATATCACATATATATACACTAAATATTCATAAATTATCTATATATTTATATATAAATATTATCAATATATAAATAATATTAATCGTATATATATATAAACCTATATATATTTTTTTCTTTTTAATATATGTGTGTATATATTTGTACAATAACCTGCATACAGTATAATAATTTTTCCAACAAATTTCAGAGATTTATTATTGCATATTCAAATGTTTAAATAAATGTTATTATTCTAATTTGTGTGGGTGATTATTATTGATTTTGATAAAAACATTTTAAAATAATAATTTTAAGTGTTATTTACGATATAATTGGTCAAAGATTATTTATTACATTCTTTCATTTTTATTAGATAAATATTGTTGCGATATACTGACTCTATTCCAATGGAAATGTAATGTATGATTTAAATAAAACGCACATAATTTAGAGTATTTTATATACAGCCATTTTATATATTTTATAATACACGCTACTCTGAGAAATTTTGTTGCATTTTCTGCAGATTTATTAACAAAAATAACTGATTTGAATTTAATAATCGCGAATCAAACAATTTCGGCTAAACTTAAAAATTTCGAAACCACTTTTTACTACTAAAAATTTGTATTTATAGAATTATATATATAACTAATTGTTGAATTGTAGCCTGGTCAAAGCCACCATCTTGTAATATGACGTCATGAAAAAGTTTACCAATAATACAACTGGTACAGGTGTTTGATACATAATCACAAACCGTGTTTTAAACTGACGTGTTTAGCGCTTATATAAACTGTTATGGAACTTTCGGGAATTATTTCATTGCGTCAACACAAAATGCACTCAGACAATATTGAATGTTTGTAAATAATACTAATAATGTCTTAGTAAGGCTGTATCTTGAGTAATTTTTCGATACCTATAAATAGTAAAATTAGATAGAAGTGGGTGATCTTTTTATAAAAAATTTCATTTAATCAATGCATTAAATAAATTGATAAAATTCCATACTATTTATATATATATATAACATTAATTGATTTCCATTAAAATTTTTCTCGTATAGACATATATATTTATTTATTTTGAGTTAAACATAAATTTTAAAATTCTTATCTTTGAAGGTTAAATTTATAACTGTTATATTACCAACATATAAATTATAATTTACAGATAATAATTCATAACTATACACAATTATATGTATTTGTGTATATGAATAATGTTTTATAAGTGCATTTGATATTGAATATAATGAATTTCCGTTTGCATAATTTATACAACAATTATTATAAATATATTTAAAAAATATGAAAAATCTCTATTCGATTATAATGACAAAATTTAATATGAGTAATACACTGGAAATGAAACGTACACGAAACTACCCGTTGTTTTACAATTATAAGAAAATAATGTGGGAATTTCAAGACGGTATGAGATAATATTGTCAAGAACTAATCCTTTTTGCTTCGATTAAACTCGAGAAATAAATGTATAATATTGATATTATATTTATTTGGTTATTTTTATTTTGTGTAGGGCACAAAAAAATACATATATTTTTGAGTCCGTGTTTCAATAATAAGTTTTTTTCTACATCTCAACTTATCCCGTGAAATTAACCTCCAGAATTAAAATTTAACTTTGACACTTTCTTCATCTCATGTCCAAATGATTTCAAATTATTACGTCGATAAGGGTTAGATAAAATCTCCAATGACAATTGAACTGACACTAAAAGGATTCCTTTAGAATTCCGTTTTGCCAATCTTTGCATGTAACACTAAAATACGATGATTATTTATACTATAATTTTGTTTCGGAAATAAATACTATTTTTCTAGGTGGACCGAAAAAAATAGCTTCTCTTGACATACGGGACGAGACAAGAATTTTCATTATGAAACAAGAACGTATTGCTATTTGAGCTTAATTTTGCACTTTTTGGAAAACTTCTATTTCCTAAAGAAACAGCATTTTGAAGATGTCTTTGAATATAAATTTTCTATTTATTACTGATGCCGCGAGACGAAAATAGCATGTCTCTTATACTGTATTGACTTGTAAAAGTTTTCTTTCGTCTCGTCTCATCTCGTTTTGACAGTTGAAGATTTTCTTGAAATAGTATTATTTAATAAAAATCATTTTTGTACTTCAGTAATAAAGTGAATATTTTTCTAATTACTTTAATGCATTCAAACAATATGATGATTTAAAAATAAATTAAATCATTACCACCCAAAATGGTTTCCTGTCTTGTGATTAGTACCTTTTACAGATTGATGTCTCTCAAATAATTATTTATTTAATTTTAATTACACAGACGTTGCAAACCTACTGTGACAATCTAAAATAACAGTAGCTTTAGTATCATTTTTCGATGTATAAATTTAATTATCTCAGAAACCAAAAACTGGAAATTTGTTTTGAAATTTGGTCCAGGTATTTATAAGACTTTGATAATTATTATGATAGTTTTTTATAAACCTGACATTTCTGGTGGTCGAGATATAGATTTTTGTATTAATGTTTTTTACCGCCGAGTCCATTTAAGATATTTAAAAATCTCTTAAAAATCGTAACTTTAACATTTTAAACTAAAAACAGGATCAAGTTCGAACTCTGACAGGATATTTTAAGTGAATTTGCTGAAAGGAAATAGAGCTATTGGTCCCGTACCAAGTCAAAATTTCGCAAAAATTACTTCAAATGTTCATCGATCCTACCTAATAGATATCAAAAATCACCATCTGTAAAATTTATATATATATCTATGGACATATATATATATATATATATATATATATATATATATATATATATGTATATATATATATATATATATATATATATATATATATATATATATATATATATGTATATGTATATATATATATATATATATATATGTGTGTGTGTCTGTAATCACTCTAGCGGTCACAGTTTTCATTTTACCGGCATGAAATTTAGTATTTGAGGCGCGTTTGGTATTCAAAAGGTCAAGTTCGTTAATGGGTAAAAACGGACAAGGGGAAAGGGGGGTTTAAAGAGAGGGGGAAATACAAAATTTGACATATCTCCCTTAATATTTGAAAAATCGAAAAATTTATAAGTAAAGTTGTAGGTACTAGGTTTTACTGTAATTTTATTTCTTATCATTTTTTCAGTTACACTAATATTTACAGAAATATTGACGGTTTAAGATTGAAAATTAAATTCCTTAATATCTCTGTACACATCAGAGTTTGAGCAAAAATGATAAGGAAATGAATTGTAACAAATTTGATTTTCTACAACTTTATTTCTTACAAATTTTTCGATTGTTCTAATATTAAGAGAGATATTTTATATTTTGTGTTTGTATGTTTGTTAAGTTTTATGATATATATTTTTTCTTCATTCTTTTTCCCCCTCCTCTCCCCATTCCCCTCGACGAATGTCATTTATTAATAAAAATGGACTTGTAAATACTAAAATCATATTTCATTTTGATCAGACTAAAATTGTGACCGCTAGACAGTTATTTATGTATTCTAAGGAAATTCGCTAAGTTGAAGCAGCTCCTGCGTAACGAATTTTTCATTATTGAAATAATAAGCTGTCAAATTTTGGAACTTGTCATAAATTTGAATTTTCTTCGTAACAACCTTAAATATTCATATTTGGTATTTTTTTGATAAATAATTTGTTATGTTAAATTAAATATAAGAATATTTATATATACATACTTTTTTAAAAAAAACTTTATTGATTAATATGATGTATATGTTTAAAATGTATATTTCTATAATAACTATGTCATTTTTCAATGAATAATACATAGATATAATTTATATATATATATATATATATATATATATATATATATATATATATATATATATATATATATATATATATATATATATATATTTACAGGTATGATTATTATATTTATATATCTACTAATGGTATTGATATTAATTTTTAAATTCAAGTAGCGAAAACATTGAATTATTTTATTATTATGTATATTATTTATTAAATCTAGTTAATTATTTATATCTTATATTTACATATACATATATAGATACATCTTTCTAATGTTTGTACCTACATTATTATTTGTGTTTATTTAAATAATCTACTAATTAAAAAATCTTTTGAAGTGAAATTTTTTCTCTCGGTATATAGTAATAAATCAAGAAACTACCATCGAGATTTTCACATGTTCCTAACAGAATGGCATCAGTAAAAATGGGTCAAATAACGTGAGATATAAACATGTTGTGTAAGCAATAGAAGAGTTTTTTTAACATATCGCTAACAACATAAAGAAAAATTTCGCAATACCGAAATTTTTGTGTCTCATTGATTTGTGGAAGAAAGCAATATTATTTTACTTTCTTTAATTTTTTAATTTTAAGGATGTGGTCGTTAAATAATTTCGAATTTTCTCTGAGACATTACAAGAGCTTACATGCTTTATATAGTGACGTCATTATATTGAATCTAATTGAGGGACCATCATACTGCGAAAACTGAAAACGTAAAAGTTTATAATTCATAATATTTAATACAACTATTTTTTTAATATTACGTTATCCATGCAAATACATTACTAAATCAAACTTTAACATAGAATAAAACCTATTTTGACAAAATGGAAACCCGACTTCTAAAATCAAATATTCTATAACAAAAGATGCACTAAAAAGTAAAAAAATAATTGCATATTCTTGTGCCAATTTTAGTTCACCAAAGAAAAAATTTTTAAATATATATGTACAATTATTGTTATTTTTGGAGGCGGTGTCAGCATAGAGAAATTCACATAACTTTTGGACACCGCCTCCAAAAATAACAATAATTGTACATTTATATTAAAAAATTTTTTTTTCATAAATTTTCAAAACAATAATTGTTTATTTTTAAAAAAAAGAACAAGTTTTTTTCTATCTCTACAGTTTTAAAGATGGAAATTTTCGACCATGACAGGGAAGTTCGGTCCGAATTTTTCCCATTCACGAACTTGATCCTCACTTTTTACCTCTTGAACACATATAACAAATTTTAACTCGTTATCTCTCTTTCATTTTTAAGTTATCGTGTTTAGAAATAGGCGATTGCAGAAATAGATTAAGTCATTTTGTGAACACTTGTACCAAAAATTTTTTCTACGATCAATATTTTTGTTATAAATTCGGGATTAACCTTTATATACCCTTGTTTATATTATATATACCGGGTATAAAAACAATATGCGTATATGGTTTGATTCAATATAAATAAATAAAAAATAAATTCTTTTAATTGAAATGAAACATTTTAATAGCAATAATTGGTACTTAATAATGAGACAAACATTGACTATTTTCATTCAACAAATTTAAAATTATTATCTAATATACTATACCTGTATTATGGTTATGTATAACAATATTAATATTTTGCACAGCAGGTCCTTCCTTACTTCTTTATTAAAACTATTAAATATTTAATCATATTAATTTACAAACTAAATTATCATATTATGTGGTTTTTTGATTATACTTATTGTAAGCAAATCTGTTTATTATTATTTTCGTAATGGTTTTAAGGTTGTTAAGAAGAGCAGAGGTGTTAAGCAAAAACATACGGTATAGTTATTTTAATTATAAATTGGATCTCCTGTTTAAGGTAATATGCTACCGACAGTGCCCGGTGCGAGGTTCTATAAATTCGCCCTTGAAACATGTTCTAATCTTACCCGGTTCTGACAATAAAATGGATTCTGTTTATAAAAATAAATCTATCATTTAAAACCTACATTTTTGTATATTTAAATAAGGAATTATACATAAATTGCGTTTATGAATTAGGTGAAAAACGTTTATTCGAAAATATTTGCCAAAACTCACAATTATACAATACACAAATGACACCAAATACTGATTAGTACAGACAGATAGTAGAGATTCAAGAAAAACCGTAAACTTACTTACATATTTACTTTACACACTTTCTTCATTGCGATGTCCTTGATTACATTTTCATACGACAGAAGCCATGTTAGTCACGTTCAATCGACAAAATCGCTAGGCCAGCGCAGGTACGTCTTAATCAATTTGAGCTTACTGAATGATATTTTGCAGGAAGCTACAGTCACTGGCATTGTTAAAAAAATCTTTATAGCGACTACTACATTGGGAAACATTTCTTTTAAATCTAGTTCAACTATAGCTTTAAGAAGACCTAGACTTGACGGATGTCTCGCGAGTCTCGCCCCACCCACAAACGTCACACTCCCGCAAAAAAAAAGTAGGAGAAACAGAATCCACCAAAATGGTACATGTGAACTATACTAACAGTCTGAACGCCATCGCAACTCGTAATGTCAGTATTTACGAACGATCTCATTGTCTTTTATATTTTTAATGTTATTTACTTCTATTACGTGTAAGAAGAATATATTATATTCTTATATTATTTGTGATCCTGGTTTGGTCATTTCTGCGCCCCTTCAGGGTCTGCGCACCGCTGGCCCTGTGTCTGGACTATACTATGCCAGGTAGTTGGGCGACACTATCTACAAGCAAATGAACAGTAACTAAGTTAAATACTTAAACATTGAAATAATATAACTATTTTTGTTGAATCAACTATGACGTATTGGAGATTTAATGTTATTATTATCGAATTACGAGTTAACAATACAAATACATTTTGTTTAATTGTATATTTATACTTAAATAATAAATAAAGAGTTTCAAAATATTATGAAACTACCAATACAAACCCAAACGAAATCGGTATAAGACAACATAAAAACTTTACCATCATCGTATTGAAATAATACGTTGAAATTATGTTAACAATCTTGGCGCATGCGTGTGAGTCTGATAGACCAATAAATCAATGATCGTACCTTAAAGAGTAAGTAAGCATTGTGTCATCCATTTCATAATTAAATATTGAAATTGATTAAATCAAAGTATAATTCAATTCAATACCTAGATTAAGTATTGATGAGAGACCATTAACGAAATGGAAGTATAGTTAAAATCATAATATGATATTACTTATATTCACAAGTTAAAGCAGACACAGATAGTAAGTTAATTAATTTAGTGTATGAAGCACACGCGCATGTGTACGGATTGTACAAGCGGTTGAGTTGCAATTAGCCGCCGCCACAAAGATCTGCAATCACACACCACCGAATCCACAATGATTCTGCATATGTGTGTGCTGGGTACACTTTCCTTGCAATGCAATATAAAGTATAATACAAATAATTCAATATAATGAAATATATAGTGTGTTTGCAGATACAGGGTAAACCATCGTGTAGAGTCATAGAAAAATCAAAATCTACACTTGTAAAAATGTATACAGGATCAATTCTCTACATGTAAAATATTTTTATAATAATATTAAATATATTTCAATCAATGATTACAAATGCCAAAAAACTGATTTCCCGCATCACGTTAAACCGGCTGAATCGATTTAGGATATTTTACGGAGTGGCATGCATATAGTCTATACGCTACCAAATATTTTTGGCGGGCGACCTCTGTTAAAACTATTAAACATACGGATGGATATGTTAAAAGTCAACTTAACTACAAAGAAATAATTAGATACAATGCTAGTGAAAAAATTGATGAACAGCTTCCAAGAAGTGCAATTAGATATTTTTAGAAAAGAAAGTATTTCTAAAAGTACCAAATTATATACTAGTTTTCATGTTTCTAATGTCTATGAAGAGATTGATGTCAATGATTCTCGGCGAATTTTTGGTACAGTATTAAAAGGTATTTGGTACACTATTACCTATGCTCAACTATGGCTTATGGTTTTTTCTTTTATTAGCTTGCTCCATTCAAAAACGCTGCAATTTTCGTGACATACTTCATCTAGAGAAAAAAATTTCTTCAACAGCAGGTTCTCGTGTATACAAAAATTTGATCATATAACAGAATATCCTTGCTGTGAAAAAAAAGCACTGTAACTTCTTGTGGGTCCACCCTGTACACTAATTATACAGATTACAAACCTTTTATCTTAGGTAATTTAATAATACCAAGGCTGGATACAATGGAATTTTATTACTTACGGGATAGGTACTAATATTTTTCTAGTAATTCAACTGCTATTCTTATCTTAAATTTCCGACTTGTTTATTAGAATAAAAATAATCAGTTTTATTTTATTTTAAGGTGGCTGGTGTAATGAATCATTGTAAAAATTAATGATTTCTAGCATACCTTGTTGTTCAATATTGAATACACAAAATATCAAAATTTTAATCAAATCTACGATGCACGACTCGAGTTTACTCCTTAAGAACGATTGTCTTTGAACAGGCACAGAAAAAAATACTTACTAGACTAAAAAAAAAGACCGATATCATATTGGAGCTAGAAAAACCTGTCTTTCTATAAATTTTCTTGAATTACAAATTTTTTTCAAGATTGAAGTAAACCTTTGAAGTAATCCACAATAATTATATTAATTATCGATATCAATAATAAAACAAAACTTTAAAATAAAATAAAAATGATGCTCACTATCCGTAAAAGTGAAAGGTGCGCACGATAGGTTGCGCACATAAAACGTAACGAGGTCATTCGATCACTAAATTTTACTCTTCATATTTTTTTCATACCGAGCGCCTTATATAAAAATCGATTCTTAAGGAGTCAACTCCAAAAACAAACAAAAAAGTTTTTCAATTTGACGCTTAGTTTTTGAGATATATTTAATTAAACATTGAATAGATTTCTAAAAGTACAGATGATGAACTCTATGAAAAATATAGATGAAAGTAGGGTGAATAGGGTGAAATTCGAAAATATTCTACAAAATAAGAATTTGTTAAAAACGTTAGTAAATGTAGAAAGAAGCATTGGTAAATTAATGAAATTAAATTGATATTTTCAGGTTTTATAAACATTAACTGATTGAATGCACTAGAAACGAAAAAGTCCTAAAAAAATATAACTAACTGTTGAATAATTTTTTGCTATTTATAGTGCGTTAATAATAAAAGCTCCTGTTTTACTTCCAGGTTTACTGTCTGTCTATAATTGACAAATTGCGTTAGGATATTTTTTTCTTGTTTAATTCTTATTTTTTAGTGCCTCGAATCCGCTCTCTATTAATAATTAATAACCCGACTTACATCGTATATGGAGTAGTTAAACATTTTTGTAATATCTATACAATTACAACTAATAATGTTAACTAAAAACACAAACAGTTAAATATATATTTTATTGTCTTGTACCTTTATGTACAAAACTAAAGCTTCCTACTTATTAAAATTGTACATTAAAACAATGTTTACTGTTCATATTTACTTTTATTTGAATTTATAATTGATGCGAGAATTGAGAGAGAATAATTAAATTTTAATTTTAAAGTTGATCATAAGATAACTAAAGCCATGTTTCTCTAGGCTACAATATTTAGAAGAGGAAACGAAATGACGGGCACCCTCAAATTTTCTTCATATCTACTAAAGACTTGGGAAACGCTTTGCGTTTAAGAAAGCGAGACATTGATAAAAGTGGTTAAAAAAACTGATCATAGACCACATAGTAGACCATATAGAAGATCTATTATGATGATTTTTCTTTAACTTAAGTGTTCCAGTAAGTTTAGTGCGACACGACTCTGCATAGGCTATCCACCCCGATATAGGCTATACAAATTTTTGGCAGCTGTAGTATTCAAAACCAAACTTTTAAATGGGGATACTTAAAAAGCTATTGTTCTCAAAAAAACAAATATTTTTGAATTATTTGATTAAACACTGAATAGTTTTGACTTAAATTTCGTGTAAGTAGAGATAGATTGATACTTAACTCTTGGGCCACATCTTCTACTTCAACCGGACGAGGTTCGCTTCTCTCATATCTTGGCAATAGCCAGGTGTACCTGCAGGTTGAATATTCGGGAGAAGAAACACCGAAAATGTTGTATCTGCTGCGTTTGAGGTTTTGCAGTTAAAGATGATTTGGCTGGATGTTTTTTCCTCCTCAACACGCAGTCTGCACATAATGGATCCGTTATGGAGTCCTAACGTGTGCAGATGCTTTCGTAGGTGAGTTCAGAAACCTTCTAAAGTTGGATTCTGTTCAGGTTGAGTGCCTCTCCGGAAGTATTCCTAAACAGTATTTCCCCAGAGTTTTGTTCCGGTATATTTTCTCAGTGATCATTGAAAGTGGGGTTTAAAGTCTATTCACTCGTTCATCACATCTTTGCATGCTGTTTTTCGAATTCATAAAATAGGTTCTGGGTATATGAAAGGTAATTCGAATCCCCTTTGCGCTAAGGTACCTGTTTTTACGTTTCCTTTGAAACCATTGTTACTAGGTATCCAGAACAGATTAAGCCGTGTAAGTAAGCTAGTAACGATTGAATTTGGATGTAAATGAACCTTTAGGATTGAAAATAAACGATATTTTAATATATAATATAATATTATATGTGTGTATGTTATTGTATGTAATGTAATGTAATGTAACGTAATGTAATGTAATATATGTATTACTCATTTATAAGTTTTTAAAAACCACAATAAATGCTGTTGTATTGTAATGTAAAAAAAACAAGTGTTATTACTATAAACAATAACAGTTGGGTTGTAAAATTGATTTACGAGTATCTTTTAAATAAAATTACATTACTATTAACAATATATACATATACATATATATATATATATATATATATGGGTGTGTGTGTGCAAATGCTTATTTTATCTCTTTTCAGTTTTCATGTAATTTGAATAACGTTCTTTTTTTTTGAGATAAATTTTACGGCCATATTAAAAAAAACAACTGCAAGTACCTCCTCACAAATGAGTCTATGCTAGTATATACCAATCTCAAAATGTCAAGACGGGGATCCACGATCCGATACTAAGGAGTTTCTTATTTTAACTTAACGATACTTATTTTAAGAAGTTTCAAAATTTTTCCTATAACTAAATTTCGATCAGATCACTAAGAAATTTTTACCATCTAGACCCTTACCTTAAAAGTTTCTTACAAATATTCAACCCAATAATCGCGTATATCCACGATGAAAAATTTCCAAATTCATTTTTTACTCTTATTCGTGTCCATTTTAGATAGATAGATAGATTGTTGAGGCTGCCCTGGACGGGCTACACTTCGACCATAAGGTCCATTGTGATACCTCAAGATGTGCGGATGTGAGTAGACTAGGAATTGGTAGGATATGCGGCTGCAGCCGACTATGATAGGAACTATGCCGATATTCATCTGAAGTTCGTGAAGGAAACTGCAGGAAACCTTTTCAAGCATAGCCGGTTACTTCGTTTTTTTTTCATTCGCCGACAGTTGAGTCAATTAACCGCCCCTTTTTTTTTTCTTAATAATTGTCAAACTGCCGATGTCGGGATTCGATCCCATAACCTCCCAGTTTCCAAGTATGTATTTTGCGCAGACATAACGCCTTAGACCGCTCGGCTACTATGACTGGTAACTACTCGTGTCCATTTTAGTCAATTTTCCGCCCCATTAATTATCATTGTTAAACAGCCACCACCGGAATTCGAACTCAGCAGCCTTCCAGTTCCATGCAGAGCGCCTGTGACAGCACGGCCACTTGGAATGCTCAGTTTGTATAATATTTTATAGACTCATTGCTTCCATCAAATTTACGATTTTTAAATCAGTAAGAACATTGTCATTAGACTAAATTTTCCGAAACGGACGTGTATCAAATAAAAACGGTACCGGCTTCCTACTCAATTTTAATTCCATAACGAAAAATTCTTTGCAGATTAATACGCACCTATATAATTACTAAATAATTACATGATAATTCAATTAAAAAATGCACTACTTTTTTCTAATTGAGTAAACAAATATTAATTAACACATAAAACACACATAATCTTTATTTACGTTAAAACTGATCATTGAAAATTATTTAATCAATTATTAAATACAAAGTTATTAATTAATATACACAAATTACAACAAACTAATAAAGTTAAATTATGAGTAGGTATCTAAAGATATGTAAACTATTTGTATCAGCGCCATACTGATATGATCTGTGGGCGAGTAACTGATCATTTCCAAGGTAATGATTTTATGTAAAAAATAAATAAAAATTATCTAAAAAAAAAGTGTACATAAGATTATTATATAACTATATGTATTTATAACTTTTATAATAGATGTATAGAATACTTTATGACAAGACTTATTAGACGATAAATATTGAATTTTTTCTCTTCTAATTAGCTGAGACTCATTGGAAAACTCTTACACATGAGTTAGATAGATAGATAGATACATCTGGGGGTCTAAAATGCATAGCACTTCGACCTTATGGACCATGGTCCGGCGAGATTCGCTTCTCTCATATGTTGACAATAGCCAGGAGCTTGCTTATCTGATATTCCTGAAGGTTCATACATTCGGGGTGAGATGAACCGAATATCCTGTATCTGCTGTAACCTAGAGGTTCGCAGTCAAGGATAATGTGGCTGGATGTTTCTTCCTCCTCGCCATACAATCTGCAGATAATGGGCCCGTTATGGAGTACCATTGTGTGCAGTTGCTTCCGCAGGGGATCATGCCCGGTAATTACACATGCGTTTATTTTATATATAAATCTGAAAATCTCAATCGAACATAACTCGATTATTTGAAGGTGTTTTTATATTTTTAGCACCCTGTTAATAAATTTCGATCTACAGGTCACCAAGTTACCTTACGCTTCCAATAAATTTATCGTCTTTTTGATTCAATTTTTTTCATATCCGATCCCGATTAATTTTAGTAAGCCGCCAAGAAATTTTTACTATTTAAATCTTATCCGCATACAGTTAATTGTGAAAATACACGGGGAGAAACTCTTATACGCATTATTACGTACCAGAAGTTGAATATTTTATTTGAAGTTTTTTGAAATTTTCTATTTTATGATTATTATAACTCTGATATTGGCAATAACACATTTTCGCTTGAATCATAAAATTCCTAGGGCTCAAACAAATCGATTAATAATGCTATAGAAATTAAAAGCGCGCAAATTTTTACGCTGGGCATTAACAAATAGTTTTATTTTATTCATATACAATGTATAATTTTTTAAGAAAAACTAAAAAAATTACTTCAATAAACTCATTAATTAATTAATATTAATATAAAAAAAATAAACTCAATCGCCAGGGTTCGAAACCTGGATCTAAGCATTTCGCGATCACAGATAATTATTAGTTTTATTAGTAAATTTTTTTCATATCTTTGGCAGTATTGTTTTGAAATCAACATATTATTATGTAATATCATTTTTTTTTACTTAAACGTCACAATAATATAGCAATGACAAATCCCAGTACGGTTTAGAAGAGAAAACTATGAAGAGAACAGCATACAGTATATAACACATCATTGAATTTATTAATGAATATTAATATAAAAGTTAATATTAATATTAATTTTATCTGGGAATTGACATTAGTGTAGTACATATGGAGTATTGTAACATTTAAATATTTACAAATAATATGTTAATCTTATTTAGTTGCCTTTTACTTTTTTTTTAAACAGCAGAACTATCATTAGTTCCAAACTCATTTGGGTGTAGCGTTCTTGCTGACAATCTGCAATTTTTTTAATTTTTAAGAGCTTCCATTTTCTTAACAAGTATATTACAACAAAATAAACTGAATTTATAGCATGAAATGAAGCAACAAACGAGGGTAATTGCTTAATTCCTCTGTATATTCTGAAATCATCTTCAATCGTTGTTTATTTAACTACCTTATGTTGTTTATATAAATATTCATGTATTGTTAATCATGCTTCTGCAATCTATTGTAGTTGAGTTTAAAGATATTGAGTTTAAGGAAAAAAGATTCAAACGTTCTCGAATTATATTGTTGACGGACAGATCAGAAGACGGATACTTTTTTCTATATTTTCAATCTTTGTAAACTTTATAGAACTAAACCTTAGCAAAGACAGAAAGTCGGAATAGTTTTGATTTTAGAAATTTCAAAAACATCATGCAAACAAGTTATCAACTAGTGGATTTTTTTCCCACCGTGATCACTTGGAAAACATACCGAAACAAAAACTCGGGAAAACACTGTTTCGGAATGCATCCAAGAGGCTATCCCTCGATGTACCCCACTTGGACAAGATGCAACTTCAACAGGTTTCTGGATTCTTCACTGGCATTATCTTCTACGAAAGCACCGACACACAATAGGACTCCACAATGGATTCATTATGTGCAGACTGTGTGACGAGGAGGAATAAGCATCCAGCAACATCATTTTTAACTGTGAATATCCCGACTAAATGAACCTACAAGAAAATGAAATAAGCAAACCCCTGGCTATTGCCAAGATATAAGAAGAGTGAGCTTCATCAGACTGAAGTAAAAAGCGGAGTACTTTGCATACCCAAAAATTTATCTATCCATCTAAATATGTACCTAGAACTAAACTTATAATACCCTTATATTTTTAAATGAAAAATTCTTATCTTACTCTTTGAATATTTAAGAAACTCTTTGTACATATATCATAATAATAATTTAAAATGTAGTATTTTTTATTAAAAATAAAATACAGTTTGTATAATATATATGAGCTGTCAAAACAAGGTTGTCTTATAACTCTGTACTTACAAGTAAATGGTAATAGTATGAATTATAGACAACTTGTAATATAAATCTGATATAATTTTATAAAGATTATGAAAAACATATATCAAGGAGGTTAAAAATATTCTATTCTTTTTTTTTCTTTTTATCTCTTTGGCAGTAGAATAACAATCATATTATGTATTTATAACTCTACTAAAATGCACTTTACTTTTAATTTATATTCTTAGATTTTATTTCTTAGATATGATTCAAATAATTTGTTTTAACTGTTTGATTATTAATTATTAGAATAACATGTACAAGTAACGTCAAAAGTCGAGCTATCATTTCAAAATTTTATAATTGATTTGTGCCTGATTTATTCGGTTTTTGAAAAAATGCTTCGGATAAAAGTTGTTCATTATAACTATACTAACAACTTTTAATCGAAGCATTTTTTCCGAAATCCGTATAATTAACGAGTATAAATAAATTATAAAATTTTGAAATAATAGCTCGAGTTTTGACGTTATTTGTACAAATTGTCTTATATTTGTTCTTTCCAAAGACTGGAAAATTTGTATTGTGTGTGCCTGCAACAGAATTCATACTGTAAATACCACTTCTTTTATCTGGCTTTTATGAAACAAAAGCATCAAATTAACTAATTGTTGTAGTGTGTGGGGCGTTTTGTATTAAATATAAACCATCATACTCTGCTCAAATAAATTTATAACACATATTGTTTCACGATATAATAATTAACTATTTAATAATTTTCTATTTTTTAGTGCGTTACGTACTAATAAAAACATATATTTAAAAACGTATATTTATATTTAATTTTTCCTATTTTGCCAAAATATATGTTTTCAAAATACTAGAGTCCCTTTAATCCGGGTTATTGAAGATCAAACCCTGCCTGGATCACCAAAAGTCTGGATTAAAGTTTTTGATGGGTAAAATTATGATAATCGATATTGTCTCCATATATATAATTTTTCGTACGTCTTAGATTTAATACTACTCAATACCGTAGACGTTTAAACTCCAACAAACTGATGGAGTTTTTTTTACTTTTTTAGGAGAGCGATTCTATTGCACTTTAAGATTGTGTGATTTTAACAGGATTGGAATATTGGAATATATATATTTGCAAATCCTGTATATTTGATATAAAATATCACATTGCGAAAAAATAAATTATTTTATATTTCTTATATAAAGGTTGTTCTGAAATTTATTCAAGAAAACTATACCATGGTTAGAGCAGCAAAAAACAAATAAAAAAGTTTAATAAAGTTTTTTGATTTTACGCTTATTTTTAAGATATCGATAAATTCAACCAATCACACAGAGCGCATAGTGTAAGGAGGCGTGAATTTAGCTACTGATGATGATTGCGATGCATTTGAAATATCGGTATCTAGATGTACGTGCTATGCATATTTTTTAAATAAATATCTAATTAAAAATTTTGATTCGAGTAATTAAAACAATTCTATGATAGATAATAATGTTCCTCTTTTAAATATTTTGTGTAATAACTATAAATGGGAGATTAAAATAAAAGAAATTATTTTTGGAAATAATTAAAAATATTTGATACTAATCTTTTGATGAATACGTGTGAGTACCACATAATTTTAGAATGTGTGAAAAATAATACAATTTTTACAATTTAAAAAATGGTACTTATATTTATATACATTATTTTTATTTATTAATTAAAAATAAAAATTGTATCATTTTTATTAAATATTTGCTTATCTTAAAAATAAATTGTATAAGTTTGTAATTTTAGTTTATTTTCAATTCGTTAAACCCAGTAATATACAGACTATGTTGGACAGCTTTTCCTATAGTAAATCAAAGTTAAATATTATTTATTACTAGCTGTCCGTCTGGTACTGTATGAAGTCAGTCAGAACACATGTGATGAAAGTACACTATAGTATGTGCATTGTGCATCACAAAATCCCCACTCTTTAATGACAAACAAACAACCATACGCATACAGTATAGCTGTGAGATAACTGACTGAATTTATTTATATGTGTACTGGCTGACTTCATACAGTACCAGACGGACAGCTAGTAATAAATAATATTTTACATTGATTTACTGTAGGAAAAGCTGTCCAACACAGTCTGTATAACTGGATAGTTTATTTTTCATAATTTTTAAATCCTGGGATGTTGTTGGCCAGGTTAAATTAATGATGTTTTAATTCAAGAAACACGTACATTTGTTACCCTTTTGTAGTACGAAAAAGAAATGTCCTTGGTAACGTAGTCTTTATTTAAACTAGACTTTATAATGTTTATCGTATTACAGTATTTGCTTCTATATATATATATATATATATATATGTATATATATATATATATATATATATATATATATATGTATATATATATATATATATATATGTATACATATATATATATATATATATATATATATATATATATATATATATATATATATATATATAATTAAAATTTAATGTTATTAAATTTGATAACATTTCTATCATTCAATATGTATTTATGTATGGGAAGACTTGGTTAAAATGGCACTATTTGTTTATTTTAATTGACTTTGATTGTGGACGACATAGGACATCAATATAAAATAAGAAATAGACCACGCGACCACCTTTCCTCTACATCAGTTTGTATATATGTGATTTCTAGTTCAGAAGAACATAATTAAAATAAAAATACATTAAAAATTATTAATTAAAGAAAATTATATTGTTTTCTTATAATAAAACATGTGTACTTATGGTAAGGTACTATATGTAATATGTATATTTTATAGGTATGAATTGGGTCAGCAGTAATCATCTTCCATTCAAAAGAATTTAATTTTTCAACTGTATGGAATTGTATAATTAGAAATTAAAAATTATGAATGAGCAAGTACAGAGTTTAGATACCTACTTGCATGCATGTATTTACATTCTAATATATATATATACGAGACAATAAACCCGTTGAAAAAACAACAGCACTCATTTTAAATCCTCTAATTAACTGTTTGAAACATCTCTTGCAACAATGAAGTCTAAAGGGGTAGAATATCTAATTGTATAATAAATATTCTATATAAATCCGGATGTTTAGTTAAACATTTATATGCCTGTCCATTCGTCAACACAATAACTCAAGAAAGTTAAAAATGAATGAGCTAAAATTTCTTTCAACGTGTTTTGGAAATAACAAGTGATTTCCAGACCGTGAATTGACAAGATTGATCGACAAATTCCCTTAATTTTCAAAAATATGTCTTTTAACGATAAAAGACAGAATGGTTCTTAAACGTTCTTATTACTCGATTTTCGGATTCTCGTTATATACAACGCAACATGCAATACTTGGTAGCAGAGCATGGTTATTATACATGAGTATGTTTTTATACATGAGCATTCTGAATGGAACAGACATCCGAACCAAAGAACATTATACTAAGCTCTTTTTCAAAATATATTTCTCGCATTTTACTCTCTAAACGTTGATTTTTCGGGAAATTTTATGGAATAGTTATTTTCCTGTAGGCTCATATTGTTGGAAACAAAAACTTCCTACTTGTTAGATTATAATTGGTCTTCATACGTCTTAGATTGGGTTTTTCGAATATTAGAGGACATCTCACAAGGGACATCGTACTAATTATACAATTATAATATATTACATGATGCGTACACCAAATACCAGAAATAGAACTTTTATGTTTTTATTTTCAATTATTTGAATTCAATTCAATATAATGTAAATGCTCTTATAAAAATATTACATTTAAATGATTTTATTTATGTCCTTGATATCATATAATACAGTTTATAATATCTATTCATGCTTTTTAGTGTAGAGTAAGAGTATGTACTGTTATTTTTATTTGTAATTCTAGTTATTCCATCTTCAATTACACATTTTATATCTAAATGTTGATCCAAAGTGTAACAGAGACGACTGTTATACGATAACTTTCATTTGTAGTAAATAATTTTTAAGACAAATAATCTATAATGCTAATTTACAATAATCAGTTCTGTTAAATGCTGATGCTTACTTTTGTAATACTATTTCATACAGTTTAATATACGGCAAACATTGTATAACAATTAACTTAAGATGTTATTAAACAGAACTAAATCTATTTAGAAATTGTTAAAAATTGTTTATCTTCGTTAAACATTTGAAGGAATCTATTTAAATGGCGTCTACATAACTATTTATTTGTATGCAAAATTTAATTAAAAAATTAAGTAAATAAACATTTTATAGATATCACTAAAACAATATTTAACTATTACCTAACTATTGTTTGTATTAGAGTAAGCTGTAAAATATATTAACTTAACCGTGTTCGATAGCTAACTTTAGTCTGTAGACATATTGCGCATGCACGCTCAAAATATAAAACGTGTCTAAAAAGTGTATTTCGACTAAAAAAAAAACTTGTAAAAAAGATATTTTTTTTAACAAATTGTTTAATAAATAGTTATGATAATATTTTTATGTTTGAATAATTTAGTACTTATCTAGTAATTACAGATTTCATTCTATAAATATTTCGAATAATATATTAGCCATAAATAATAATTAATCAAATATCCATACTGTTGATATATTGATTTAATAATATTTTTATGACAAATTATTTCAATAACTTGTCATTTAATTGTTTCAACAATTCATTAAGCTTTTTAAATTTCATTCCAAGGAACATTTTATCGTCGAATAGATTTTAACCTCAATTTAATGAAAATACTCGAATATTAGTTAAAATAAATTGTGAAACGAAATACAGTTGCCATGTGGACAATGTTAATATTAAATAGTCAATGATGACTATTTATTATATCATTAAAAAAAAATTGCAAATATGTCTGTAAATATTGAAGTTACAAAATAATTTATTTTTCAAGGGTTTTCTTACGTTCGACATCGTGTCAAATACTAGCTGAAGTAGATATTTATTATTTTGTTACATGGTAATCAGTAAGTAGTCGTTATCTAGGTTTAGTGTCTCCCACTCTTGCCTTGTGTCCTTTATTAAAATTTGCAATATAGTAATTCCTTCTTTATGCGTTTTAAAGAACTTGTCAGTAATTTTAAACTAAACCGGAATGTTCAGTTATATCTGTGAGATTTAACGAACATATTTATATTTTAGATCTTAGAACTTTCAAATGTCGAAAAGACATCGGGTATTAAATTTTTTACTAATCGGACTAAAATGTTGACCACCAGAGGGCCTGTAGACATATATGTTTAGTTCAGAACAACCGTGACTATATTGAGAGAGTTCGAAGTAAAAACAGTCGGAATCTTGCATTTTATTCCACCATGTTAATGAAGATGCATGTTAAATTTCTCCAACTTACATAAGGATTTTCTTAAAAACGCCATGGTGATAAATTCTCAAAAAAATTCAGCTGATTTCTGAGGATTCATTTTACTAATATTGTGAATTTCGTGTGAAGTTCTTGACAACCTAATAATAGTTTGGAAATACCTTAAAAAAATCCCAAACGCAACAAAATCTCATTAAAATTAAAATTAAAATTAAAAATATTCTAAATTAAATAAAAATAAATTATTATGAATTATGTGAATGTGGCTTTGTTTGTGTTTGCAGTTTTTTTTTCATTTCTTTGTCAAGGTTGGCGCCAACCTTATGTATTCTAAATAAAAATTATGTACACATAAACTGACATGAAATAAAGTATTCATATAATATATATAATATTTTTATAAATAATTAATTATTTATCATTTGTCATAAATATTATTAAATCTAGATAAATTGTACATAAACATACTCACTTGTTTGTACTCAATTCTCAATTGAGTACTAGATAAAAACTAATAAAAAAAAATGTAAATTGATTATTTCACCATTAATGAAATCAAAATGGTTTTCAATGCAGCACACCACAATCAATATAATTGTGAGAAAACTAATTTGTTTTTACTTTTTTGGCTTGTATGATTGTAAACCCTCAATCTCCTCGAATCGTTGTTTCGAATTTTTATGTCGTGAGGTATTTATTAAAATCATTTATTCCTTAAAAGCTTTTGATTCATAAAAGCATTTATTTCGTAAAAGTGTTTATTTCGTCGAAGGTTTTATATCTTATAACTCTCGTAAAATGCTAATTTGTTTAATTGCACTACAGGCTGAAAACCTAGTAATAAAAGAGACAGCCAGACTAATACATGAATGTATCAAACTAAGGGTACATGGTACTATCCATACGGCTAGTTAGGTAGTACTCGAAGCTACAACAGCGAAAAAAATCAGACCAAAGGCAGAGATGACTAGTAGGCAAGAACTTTCATGGAACCGACCTGGCGAAGTCAGTTTCTACTGGGTTCCCGGGCATAGCAAAGTGAAGGTAGACATTAAAGTAGATGAGCTGTCAAAGCTAGGGGAGGGAAAAGTAGCGCGGAGTGTATAGCCTCACCATTTCTACCGAGTGACATTAGAAAGAAGGCCATATATGATATTATCTAAAAAGAGAGGTATGGCAGATTTGCGAGGATTGTCGCATAGTCCAAATATTGTGGACCGAGATAAATGAAGATTCCTGTGTTTTAAAAGTTGCCGAGTTTTGCAACTTTGAAAAAACAAAAAAGGTCGGAGCTCCTCTCTGCAGTAGTGGCACTGCCACTGGTCAGCGTTGGAAAACAATAGTCCACTATAATGGGACATAGTTTTCTAAGCGATCTAGTGGAAGCAGCAGCGTTAGATAGAAGTCAAAAAAAAGAAGTAAGCAAAGCAAAGGCAGAACAGAGGTTACAGGTTTTGTAAGAAAAACTTAAGGTATCACAATGGATCACAGGTTTCCGAGTAGGAGGGAAGCGTTTAGCGGAACAACCTGTTAAACCTCACCTTACTGTATGATATAATTTATATTTATATATTTCTAACTTTCTAACTTTTATAGTTCTAAAAGAGAATAGAAAATACTAACTGGTAAATAAACTATTTTTCTAATGTAAAAAATAAATATCTAGAATTTTCATTATAATTGTTTTGCAATATTAAAAATAGAAATATGATATTTTTAAACATTTTATAATAATTTTATAAAAGAATATTGAAATTTATTCACTATACTTATTCATATATATATATATATATATATATATATATATATATATATATATATATACAATGATTATAACAATTAAATTAGCACATATTCAAAAAAAACTTTATTATCAATTGTGTTTTGTCAGTGGTATATTACATGAAAATAATTTTAAAAAATGCATTTAGAATTGTTTAATGTTTATTTAAATTATTGATGCACAATTTTTTTTATATGCTTTCAAACAATAAACTAATTATATTATTTATTTGTTTCAGGTATGTTTTGTAAGCTGCTTATTGTATGGCTGATTTTGTTTTATTATGTAAGTACGTAAATTCTGGTACATCATTTTTACAACATGAAGAGTTCCGTCTAAAAGCGTTGGTCAATTTCAATTAGCAATTTGAATTTTTTGTATCATTCATTAAATTATTAAGACTACTATACTAATTTGTTTCAATTTGTATTGGGATTGTCAATGTCTACATACTCACTTTGTGAAATAACTCAATTTCTGCAAATTTGTGGGTTGCAACGTGTTTAAAAGAAGCCATTCATTTATTTATCATATTTTATTTAAAAATAATTATTTAAATATAAAATAAATTTTTAATTGACCACGTTTTTAAAACGGACTAAAGTGTAAAAAATAATTTTTCCTAAACAGATTATGAAATTTTAAGAGCGATGAAAATACTTGTAAGAGTTAAAACGTAAAACGTGGGGTGCATGCAATAGAAAAATTGCGTGGGTTGCATGAATAGATCACCTAGGTCTTTAACAATTTTACTGCACTGCAAATGATGAGAACTGTTATCTGAGTTTTCGCACGCGCCTCATGTTTGAAATCTTACAAGTATTTTTATAGGCATTACAAATTTATAATCACAAATTTTCAACCCAATCGGTTAGGAATCTACATGGGGCTAGGAGAAACTATTTTATACTTTTTAGTTCATTTTGAAAGTCTCTAGCTCATCGGGAACAGAAACCAAACAGACCGACAAGAAAGCGAGTTAATAAAAACGTGTTAAAATACTTGCTTATCTTATCACTAAAAATATCGTATCAAAACAAAATTATTAGTAAATTAGGTATAGTTTATTGATAAATTAGGTTTAGAATTTAAATTTACTTAGATGATTAAAAAAAATTAAATTAAGTAAGTAACCAATTTTAATATTATTTACATAAAATTTACATTATTAAAATTTTTAAATGAATATATAAAATATAAATATTCCGTAAATATCAAATTCAGCAAATAAATTCTACAATACCTGTCAATATCAAATAAAAATTAGAATATTTTTTAAAATTTATTCAAATTTTATTATTCTTTAATAGATTCTATATTTTTTACAAAGCTATTTACTTTTTAACAACTTTAAATGTAATATTTATTACAACAAACATGATTTTATCGGACAATCAGCGCTGTTATAATATATGACAAAAAATAAAATTATTTTTTCTTGCAAAGAAATTGTTTAACCATTGAAAAATCAATTTATATATATTTTTAAATACGCTAGCTTTACCCGGTACAATAAATAAATATATCGAATTAATGAATGATTAATATCTCCATCGGTACATTTGAAATCTATTTTTTCTTCGCAAATTAAGTGTCGACTCGTCTACTCATATAAATGTATATGAAGATAACTTTTTTTGGATAGTTTTACATTGTGGTAATTTTAGAATTTAAAACTTATTTGATAAATTAAATTTGAAGAATATATGTAAAAATTGTAAATCATGGTCATTAAGAAATCTTATTTGGCAAACTTTTTCTGTCAATATTTTTATCATCCAATGTATATGATTTAGAAACCTTGGCGTAGATCCATAAAAGTAAAATCTGATATAATAAAACCGGATTTTAAAATAGACAGCAGGCAAAAGAATTATTAAAAAGCGTCTATTATAAGTAATAATAGATATATGAAAGCAAGTAGATTATGCACTTGATTATTTTAATCACCTGGAATCATTAAAAATCTCTGTATAGTTTTGCCTATAAAGTAGTAATTTATTTACCTAACCACCAGCTTTTTGCTAGACGACATACCTATTATCTTTTCCTCTACGACCATTATCAAAAACTTGGGTATATAGAGAAAGTTGGCGAAAGTTAAATATGGCGTGTTATTAATATGAGAAATACGTTTTTTGGGCAAAAACGACACGGAAAATATAAAATAACCAGTTTTTTTTTAAAATAATTTCTGAAGGAGACCAAAAAGACGTAAGGCTGAAAAAATGAAGCCAATGTTCGGGAATTTTATAATTTTTCGCATACAATTCTTTCATTATTAGTTATAAAAAAAGTAGGCAATAAATTGTTTCAGTATAACTAGTAAACATATATTACATAGTGTAAATAAGCAGCGCTCTACATTACCGGTGATGAAGATTGTATGATTATTGTATACACGAAACTAGTTCGAATAGCTTAGTGATCTTGTGCTACATGTATATTCAATATGAGAGACCACCGTATGACATTCATATAAGAGTGTCTCCTGCATGTAAGAGATGCATAATATAATGTTTACAATAGTTGGACAATATTATAAACAAACATTTATTATATTAATATATGATGTTATATATACAATGTGTTTCTTGTAAATTTGGAATATATATTGTAAATACTATGTTTCAAATCCAAAAGTGTCTCACACATAAATCTTCTCCTATAACACAATAAAAAATGTTTATATCTCAAAATTTGTAAAAACAACAATAATTTTTACACTTTAACAATTTAAAAGTTTTGATGATAATTATATTATAGCCTGAATTATCCCTGTTGGGCAGAGGCCTCCTCCAGTGTATTCCAAACTTCTCTATTCATAGCTTGCTAGTCCACTGACCGTTCGCAAAACCATCAATCTCATATCTTCACCTTGTTGGTGGTCGGCACTTTTTGTGTTTGAAATTTAATGGTACCCATGAAGTACATCTGGTCGTCCATCTATCATATTTTAGTCTGGCAAAATGTCCGGTCCATTTCCATTCGAATTTTTTAATACTGACAGTTAGATCTTTAATCTTTGTTATTGATCTAATAATGTTAGATGTAATCCTATCAGTAAGTTTGTAATTAAGCATAGATCTTTCCATACTTTTCTGGCAAGTTTTTAATTTTTTATAGTTTGAAATGATCAGGGCAGATGTTTGAGTGCCAGATTGGTAGAATGCGCGTATCTCAAGCTTTTTTTTTTAAAGAGATATTTATTAAGGTAGATCGCCCCAATACCTAGATCAGTTTCTATATTATAAATACGTATTTCGACTACAAAGTAGTCATGATAGTAGTCATCAGAGTAATTTGAATAAGAGTGATGTTAACAAGAGTAAATTGAATGAAAGTAATTTTAACAGGAGTAATTTCAATAAAATTTATTATATTTTAATTTATTTTGTTTAATTTTAATTTATTTTTATTTTTGTCTATTGATTTCGATTTTGAATCTATTTCTAACTGATAAAAAGTAATTTACGACTAGCTAATTTATACTGATGATGACTACTTTGTAGTCGAAATACATATTTATAATACAAAAACTGATCTAAGTATTGGGGCGAATTTGAAATTTTATATCAAATCTTTCTTATAACAAAACTGTAGTCAAGGTTAATTGTGTACATGGAAAATATTTTGGAATAGATGCAAAAAAACCAATTTTAAAATTTTTGATCTGCCTGTTTGTGTTTGTTCGTAGATTACGTTAAAACGGCTGAACCGATTTTAATGCAGATTTCACCACGTCGTAGATAATTTTGTCCAGTAACGTAAAGACCACTAAAAATTTTGTTCCATGTATCTGTGTCCACACGATAATGTTCCCAAAATATATCCTTTAAAGAATGAGAGATAGAGCAAATCCTTAGGTACAAAAAATGTTTTTCACATAAAACCCCACAGTTTTGATTTCAATACGATGATGGCTGACTAGTTGTTCATAAACACACTGTATATTTTCGAGAAGAAAAAAACATATTCATCATAAATTATATTTCACTAAAATGAGTTGTAGATTTTACAAATACATACAAAAAAAAAAGATTATAATACTCAGAGTTTTATATATAGGCAAAGCTAGTAGTTAACTTTTATAAGACTGGCGGCATACGAAGACCAAACCTTGTCTAGCAATGTCAGTCTAAAAAACCTACCACCATAATATTATACCTATATAGAGGATATGACCACACCTGAACCTCATATGTTACCACAACAGATCATTTCTACTATGGTAGAGGTACTTTTATAATATTTAACAGTCATTTCTATTGTTGTTGGTTGTACGTTAAACTTTCCTTATCCTACATATTATACAAAACGAACCATTATTATTATTAATATTATTGTTATGAAAAAGTGAGAAGGTGGAGGATTTTTTTTTTTTATATTTAAAAATAAATAAATAAATAAACTTACTAAGTCTTTTTTATATACAGGATGCATGCTCGAGACGAGAGTAGCATGTCTCTTGTATTGTATTGTATGGACGATGTCAAAGTTGTATATCGTTTCGTTGAAGAATTTCTTTAAAAAATACAATTTAAAAAAAAATCATTTTTTGTACTAAAGTAAAATATTTTTTTAATTCAAATAAAGTGCATATTTTTTTAATTAATATAATTTTTGATTTTCATTAAAACAATAAAGAAAAAATTTACTCATTACCACCCAAGATAGATAGGTAGATAGATACATCTTGGGGTCTAAAAAGTATTCCGCTTCGACCTAATGGTCCATTGTGCTCCTCTACTTCAGTCCGACGAGATTCGCTTCTCCCATATGTTGGGAATAGTCAGGAGCTTGCTTATCAGGTCTTCCTGAACGTTCATATATTCTGGGTGAGATGCACCGAATATCTTGTATCTGCTGTAACCTATAGGATTGTAGTCAAAGATAATAGGTATCCCTTCCGCAAGGGATAATGCCCGGTTTTAAATCCGGCAACTCTCGCAATTACCACCCAAAATGAATTGCTGTTTTGTGATTTGTATATTTTTACAGATTATAAATCTGTCTCTCGAATATTTATCGAAAATAAGTATTATAATATTCTTCTCGTCTCTCGCTGACTTATTTTCTCCTTGTCTCGTCTCTCGCGGCATCACTAGGTGTATGTTTAGGGTGCATTTTTTTAAGAATCAATCTAGGAAATTTTAACCGAAGGAAATCCAAAATCAGCTTGGACAAAGAAATAGACTCCTGAAAATGATGGTACGCGCCAGTCTTGATACACAAGCAAATTTGATGATTGGATGCCTACTAGATTTTTGTTGGGAAAAAAATCCTACTTCAGATTTTACATTTTCAAAAGCAGACAGATCAAGCACTGGTGCTCTAGCCAAGAATCGGCTGCACCTGCTTGGGTAACTCAATAACCAGAACTTTCTGTCGCCAGTATATGATATCACCTCTCAGTTCATTGATAAGGTGCTTTCATAAACAAATGCAAACCCTGATCCAAGGGCAACACCGACAAAAATAGATTTTAACGCACTTCATCAAAACTGGATTCATCAATAGTGTTAGCCAAGTGACTGTAGCTTATTTTCTACAAAACAAGTAGTTAACCTTTTTTTGTATTGAATGGGTCGATTTTTGATGAAGAAACTGTGTTTCGGAACTATAGTCAAAATAAAATTATTGTTACAAAAATCTCAACTTCTTGTTTTATTTAGGCCCAATTTTTTTAAGGATAAACCTAGTTAGTTAACTCGCGTGGTTTAAGTTAAGTTCCCCCACCTAGATCCCGAAAATAGTAGCGTTGATCAGAAGAATAATAATATATGTTATATTAATATATTATTATATTTTATTCTTATCATATATATTATTATAAGATCTGAATAATAATTTATTATATATTATCATATATACTATTTATCATAACCTCAAATATTTCAATTCAAAGTGTAAAATATTTTATGCAGTGATTTCAAGTTATTAACATAGAGTTATTTTTGTGTAATTGTCTCTAAAATTGTGAAGATTGCAACGTTATTGACACGTGTACAGTATGTCATCAGGGGAAGGGACTCGAAGTGGGGGAACTTAACTTAAACTACGCGAGTTAACTAACTAGGCTTATCCTTAAAAAAACTGGGCCTTAATAATTAAAGTAGTTTACTTTCAGTATATTTAAAAGAACGTAGTTGGCAGTATGACGTCAATAATGAATCAAAATATACCTCTATCACACTAGCAAAAAAGTTGTGAGAAATTCCAAATGATTGTGTCCCCATCTCTCTTCGAAAACGTTACCTTGTGACGCGTCTCATTTGTTTCTTCATATGTCAACGTGAAGTTTGAGATACCACAATAACGTTCTTCGATTTTTTGTCTCCAAGCTTTGGCATAGTTAATAACTAGATTTGCTTTATCTTAGCATGTGCATTCTTCTCGAATCACCCTATATATTTAAGAATCAAGAATGTTATTTTTTTTTTTTTTAATTTAATTTAATGAACTAAAATCGCGTTTTATATGCGTTTACGAATCGTATAATTGTGTCATTGTTTGTTGTTGATATAAAATTATTATTTAACAGACGTTTAAATAATAATTTTTATACTAACAAAAGATTTAAATTATGATTATAGTGATGAGAACAAAATTCTTAAGATGTTTGTTTATTGTCTTAACAAATGATATTTATAATGTTGAAATAGCGCGAACGTTCAAATGAGAAATGTTCAAAAACGAAATTTTTTCCCTGGGTGGTCACGATCGTTTTCGTTTTTGTCAATTTTTCAATACCATATCCATAATATTTTGACACGCTTTTATTAGATTCTCTGGTTTATTCAGTCCAAAAGTGATATTCTTTTTTCCAATTTTGCAGTTGGTTTGTACCAAATTTATTTGGTTTTCGAAAAAAAAAAATTTCAAAAAACAAGTTTGTAAACAAATCTAGAAAGGCTTGTTAACAAATCTTTGGAAAAGTAAGTTCTGCTGTCAATACTTGCAAAATGTAGTATCAATGAGATGATCTCCCTTCAAAAATACAGCATTTATTAAACATTTGTTGGCGGTGTTGGTAAATATAACCTCTACAATCTCTTCCGCTTTGTATTCGTACCGGTTTGTTGGCCTGCAATAATGAAAAAATTAGTGTGAAAAACAATTCAATTAGTCCTACCTGTTATCCTGTACACAGGATGTATTCTCTGGTGTACCAAGTCCACTCAGTAGTCGTCCTTGTTGAGTTGGTCACGTTCAGATTGCGAATATTTGTCTGTATTGGTTTTTGTTCTTTATAGGACTATGACATCTGGTGGCAAAAATTATAAACGAAGTAATCAGGCTCAGCTCTGTTAGTTACATATGCGTTAATAAGATTATGTTATTAAAATTTAAAAAAAATTATTTATGTGTTTGGAACTCACCTTCTTTTATTTACATTTCTTGAACGAGCATGACTTTGCATTTATAGTATTATAGGTATAACTATTTATTCGAATGTAGCCTGACTAAAGCCGCCATCTTAGAATATGATGTCATGAGTCACTTTACCAATATCAAATTTAAGCATTGCATAGTGATCGTTTCTCAAATTATAAACTTTTATTTAAAAAACACGGCCAGGCATAAACCGAAGAATTTTAGGATCTATATTCACATGAACCTTTTTCTCTTATTCCGACGCAAGCAATCCTATTCTCAAGTTTTGAGAATGTCAATTGGGGGACAGCCTGTATTTCTATACAATAAAAATGATATCTATTTAGAAAATTCTTATAAATTAAAAAACTTGATTGAGAGAGTTAAATTTATAACACCTTACATACCTAGATTAAAACAAGTACACATTACTTAGCTCAGTAACTCTCATGGAAGGATATAAAAATAACTTCAAAGCTATACAACACTCACTACACTCCACATATGTTAAGTATAAAAATTCCATAAAAATACTAATAAGTAGCAAATAATAAGTAAACAACTATACACAAAGCAAGTTTTATATAATATTTACTTCGTGTGATTTTTTTCTTGCTCTTATATAAAATGCCTGTGTGTGAATAAGCGTTAAGAAGTCGAGTTTTTTTTTATTTATAAATTTAACGATAATTTTATTAATTAATACTTTTATCTCACCTACATCTTCGCGATTCAAATAAAAATATTTTGCAATAATAATAATTTTTCTATAAAAAAAAAGTATTGGCTTTAAAATAAATATTATTATAACAATACATGCGCAAGGATTAAAGCACAAAACGAAGAAAATATTAAAATAAAAAATTTTAATGTAAATATATATATATATATATATATATATATATATATATAAAATTAATGTTTGTTTGTGTGTGGTAATTATTAATGGTGAAACGGTGGTTGTTCTATTAATAATGTGTGCTTCAGGTTTTTTTTTACGACCAAGAAATCAAGTTTTCGAATTATACTACTTCGTTAAATGAAATTTGTACTAAATAGTAAATATATTGCTTAGCAACAGATATGATATGTACAAAAAATGTATACCGTATAGGAAGGAACACTTTATACACTATCCACTACTATAGAAAATGTATAAATTTAAATATTTCAATATACCTCAATTTGTACACGTCGCACTAGATGCCAAAATTATAGTTCGATCGGAAAGGTGTTTGGAACAAATTACGAACAAATTCCCTAACACTTTGGGTTACGATTTGAATCAATCACATAACTCTCTATAGTATTTCTGTCTACAGAGTTCAGTTTCAATATTAACTCTGAAAACAGGATTTTCACACTTACTATAAATACTTACAATATGACTATAACTAACTGCTTTGGATTGGTAACTATATATACCTATCCCAATAGAACATGTCACAATCGAAAGTATATAAAGATATATACTTCTCATGTAAAGATATATACTTATAATAAGATCATAACTACATTTTTTGGTTTGATAACAATAAATACCTACAGCAATTGGATCTAGATTCTATTTTGTACAGTTTAAGGAGTTATAATTTCTTAGTCATTTTTGGACTTAATATTACAGTTGAAGTCTCTGACGATGAATGTTATTGTTGCATTTTTTATTGTTACTCATTTTAGATGTCAATTAATCGTGAAGCATTGTGTAAATTACGTGTTATTATGATTTGATTTCAATAGATTCTTGATTTTATTTGTATTTATACAATATTGTTAAAAACAAATAATGGTACACCAAATAAAGTGAACAAAACATGTATAATTCTGAGTTAACCTGTGACGAAACCATATGAAGAAGTCAGTTCAATTCAATTCAATTCAATACTTCCAGTGCGCACAAAAATTGAAACAACATGCAACAAACACTTACAGGGTGGCGAAAAAATGATAATCTCATTTAAAACCGAATAAAAAAGTAATTTATTTTACAATTTCACCACTCACGAAGAATATTGATGCATTTGCAGGGGCGGATTAAGACAATTCGCCGCCCTCGGCAGCTTCAAAATTATCGCCCCGCTTCGATTAAGGACATTTTCATACTGACGCTCGACGCATATAAATGGGCTACGTGAATGACCTCAAGCCCAGTTTTGACACCACGTGATCCAAAATCAACGAGACCCTATTGTACACAAAAGTACCACGCCTGCATATTTTCCGCCCTAAGCATCTAGCTACCTAGCTTACCCGGTAAATCCACCACTGTGCATTAGCATAAACAGTAATTTAATAGCAAAAGACAAAATGAAATTAATGTTTTATTTAAGAGTTACTGGTGGCTATTGTTTAGCCCAAACTGCAAAGGCTGCAACAATGCTTTTGCAGCAAGCCTTTCCCACTTTCACACTTGAGCAGGTTAAACACAACAACCTACCTACTATCGTTATAATGTTTTTATTTTATTTATGTTTTCTTTAGATACATACTATTGCATCATCTTGTACACACATACATTTAATAAAAACAAAGAGCAAGAACAAAACATTTTTAAAACTTCTGACGCAATTGTATAGCACTACAGTATACATAGTACATACAGTGTATATTGTAGTGCTATAGTGTGCAATGTGTAGTGCATAATATAGAACTGTAGTAGAACTGTGAGCTGTGTGCACTAATTATTTTATTGCCGACATAAACAGGTATTAGTCAAAGTCAATAGAGCGAGACAACAAGAGCTATTTTATATTCTGAGTCATATGTTTTATATTCATTTAAGACTTTTGAAAGAGAGATTGGCTGCTTATTATTATTATTATTGAGAAATTTAACGTATTTATTTCTGTTGAAGGGGGGAGTATAGACAAGATATACACTCCAGAGGCCACTTACCCTTTTGGAACACATAAATCTTCACAAGATGGCTACGTCCTTTAAAGAAGGTTCACTACCATATATGGTCGTTTGGTCTGTACGGCCCTCAGCCAACGCGACGTTCGAAGGGCCGGCCTGTATTCTGACTCAGAAGGTACGTTTGTCCTGATCATGCAGAGGAACATGCATAATAAAAGATAAAATAACTTCAAGGGCTGTTACTTAAAGACGGCGTTCTTATGACTTCCTACGATAGGCATGCCTTCTTACGCAGACATTCTATGATGGCAGCCTTCTGCATGGAGGTGTTAAAGTGTGTGTTTCCCTAGCACTCCACTTCAAATATTTGATGAACGATCAAAGTGGAGTGTTAGGGGAACATGTAGTATGTGGTGGGAATATTATTATTTTTTCATCTAAAATTATTATTTAACATAAATATTATCTTATTAATGGAAAAATAATAATAGATTTTTATTATTTGCTGTTCCCTTAGTACTGTGTTTATTATATCTTTGAACCAATCACGAGTAGTCTTCGTTTGTTTCGGGGAGATGATCAATTTATCGACTTCTATTGGATGTTATTGGGTAATGGGAGTATCGTAGAAAAAAAGGGTGGCGTGTGCTAATGGTGGGTTATGCACCTTGTTCGATTCACCCTGTATATAATGTATATCATGCATTCAATATTTCTGGTGTAAATACAAATTTTTCATCAAAACTATAGAATGCGTGAAAAAAAAAGTTTGTAACAAATTTTGTGTGTGTTTCTGATAAATATTTTTGTTAAAGATTTTCCCTATTTTGCACCATTTAAAACAAAAATATAATTACAGCATTATGTTTCCCCCTGCAACTTCGAAAAAAATTTTTTCTGAAATGCATATTTAAAAAAATATTTAAATGAAAACTTTTTAAATGTTCAAAACTTCAATCAAACGGTATATACACCGGGTACAAAAACGTGTTATTTCTCCATCACGTCAACTTTTTAACAATATGTCAGGATTTCGTCTTTTGCAATAATATTTCCTTTAAAAAAAAAAACTAAGAACGAATATTACGAACAAAGCTGTAAAACCATGACAAATAATACGTAACTACTACATATGTTTAGATGACACATGACAGTTGATAGTAAGTACCACATAAGACATATGACGTGATATAAACATAATCCTATTAACCTTAATATACACTTGACACAAATATAATTTTAATCTATTATATATATATATATATATATATATATATATATATATATATATATATATATATATATATATATATATATATATATATATATATATATATATATATATATATATATATATATATATATATATATATATGTATATATGTATAAATTCTGATTCAAGTCAATCTGCTTTCTTTTATTATATTGACTTTTTTAGTATATCTCGGGAATTAAAAATAAAAAAAACAAACAAATTAATAATGAAATACAGTTTTTATGTGATCCGTATATTAATTTTAATATAGACTATTTTACGGTTGATGTTTTTATTTATTGATTGTGCACAATTGAAAATTTTATAATTATAATTGTGTTAATTGTTTAATTATCATGTATCAGACGGTGACTCTATTATCAGTGCGTGCAACTATTTATTATACTTTTTAGACAAGCACAGCTAGTTTATAAAACTATGATACATATAAAAAGGAACTATATAATAATGTACTAAATAAACACATACATCTATATAATCGATAGTATTGAGTTTCAATTGTTTCTAAAAAGTTATTTGTTTTTTAAAAAAGAACATTTTTGTTGTTTAAATTTTCTTCTAAATCTTTCGGCAATCCCTACTAGCGAATAGATGTATTATCCCATTTTAACTCCATTCACAAACTTGGGTTGACTTTTTAGCTCTAGAAAACAGACAACATTTAAGTTTGGTTTAACTTTACGTTTTTGTGTTATCGTGTTAAGTGAAAATGGGGTCATTAAAAGTAATTCAAACATTTTATCATAAAACCTTCAAATATGGATGCCGTTTTAAACTCGATGTAAAATAAACGGAACATTATGGTCAAAACTTTTTATCAAAAATCCATGACCTGTGAGTTTTTCCCTATCGTTCTACGAGTCTTGCGGTCAGTTCGACCATTTTCTCAGTATTCATGTATATTTATTTATCTTCTCTATAAGAAAATTGTAATTGTCTAAAAATCGAATTTGAAATTTATTTTGAATAGTTTAAAATAAAAACGTAAAGTCAATAAAATCAATATTGCTCGTATCCATGCACTTAATAATTATTGACGCTGTTTATTTATTGTTTTATTACAATTTTTTTACTATTATGGTAGTTCTTAAAATAAAATGGACAAGCATATTCTTCTCTGTTTCTTCTCAAAAAAAAACAGCGCAGCAAACGGTTTATTATATGTGTTAGAGAATCATGCTCTCTGCATGTGTTCATACCGAGTATATACACAGCTATTTTTTATAACATTTTTCAAATCTCTTCATCTATCTTCTTGTTTCCGCAAAACACATATTTTTTCATTATTTCTAGCTAACTTCTTCTCAATAAAATGTTGATAGATCAAAGTATCGACACGAACTTTTTCGAAAATCTGAGCCGAAATTCTTTGTTAATTTCGACTTACTATTTCTGAAAAAGTAACTAACTACCTACCTACAGGTTCTAAAAATTCACATAGATATTTATAAGCATATTTAACAACTTTCTATGAAGTTAAATCAAAATTTGAGCCGTTATTTCTTAACCTATAGAAATAATGCGGCCAAGCCATCAAACTGAGTAAAATTGAAAATAATGTTTATCCTTAATGAAATTATCTTTATTGCATCGGATGTGGTTTGAAGTATTATTAGTATAAAGTGCAAATCGCTGTGATTAAGCTGACTATTTAGATAAATTCGCAAATCATAAATAAGACTTCTGATTACGTTAATTAATTAATAAACAATAGCAGATAATGTTAAATTAAAGTATCATTGTTTACTTAATAAAAACTTAGAATATAACAATTTATCCGATATTTACAAGTAAGTAAAATCAATTCATTATATTTAGATAAAAAAATTTGTATCAAATTCAGAAACTACATAGCGAATTTTCTCAGAGAAAAAAAATAAATTGAGTTGCCATGGTGACATTATAAATATTCATAAGAACATTAAAATTGGCAATATTTATATGAATATTAGAGTTACAGAAAAAAATTTAACGTGGGACGTAATAAGTGGTTGAAATGGATTTAGTCCCCCTTTCGTTTTTCTACAACTCCATATTTTCCTCACGGCTGTAATATTATAACAATGGAATAAATAATATTTGCAACAAAATCGTTGATTAGAGATTACATTTGTCTGTTTTTGTCAAGTGGGTGTATTTTAAATGCACATAATTCAAAGTTTATACTCATTGTGTAAGGATAAAATATGCAATAATGCTTATTTAATGTGCTTTTAAAATATGCTACAAGATGGTCCATAATTAACGTTATGATTTGAATAGTGAATAGCTTATGTTTCTTTTAGTTCATTTTTCACAATTTTGCTGTTTAAATTTGGGATTTACAGAATAAATAACTCACGATTCACAATATCGATACACTTCTAACACTTCAAATCTTTATGCCTCTCACAAACAAACAAAGAATGCTATACGAGTTGAAACTGTGAACATATGTTCGGGACGAGTGTACCAACACAATAAAATAGGAAAATCGACAATTGAATGTACGTAGCCCGCGAAATTGAAAAGTCACCTTGCTTTTTAAACACACCTCGTATATTATATACATGCTTCTGTAATCTACAGTACTACATTTTAGTTTAAATTAGGGGTGGAAAGTCCAAAAAAAGTTTCAAAGTTGTTTGTTTTTAAAAAAAGGAATATATATCGTGGATTTCTTCAATCTCTTACGGTTTTGCAGGTATACAAAGAAAATTGGCCGATTTCTGTCATACATAAAGGTGCAGTCACTTTTTAATCTAGAAAACACACATAAAATTTCAGTATGCAATCATTTTTGTTTTTGTACGCAAAATTGTCTTAAAATATGATATTTTGTATGTTTCAAGAACAATATATGCAAAAAATCATTAATTCGATTTTATATAAGCCTATTACACCAACCACCTTAAAATAACTGAAATAATCATTGTAACATATAAATATTGTAAGTCATAAGTGTATTATTAAGTAGCAAGAAGAAGTCCAGTTTGTTATAGTATGTATCTCGCACGCGGATAAAACTTGTGTAAATTTATTACCCGTTATTCTTAACGGAAATATCACAAAAATGATATTCAAATACAGTAAACTTAATATTTTAATTTTATTGATCATTATTACAATTTCATCTGTAGTAAGATTGGAACAAATATTCAATTAATTGATTATTACAGCGATATATCCTATAAAAATTTCAACATAAACAAATGTTAACACACGCAAATGAAAATAACAACTAAGTTAATTGCTTAAATTCTCGGTATCTACTCAGTTTACGAAAAAAGTTTGAAACAAAAATTGTTTATTTTTAAAAAAAAAGGCACTTGTTTTTCATTTTTTCTATCTCTTTTGGTTTTAAAGATGGATATTATCCACCATGGAAGTACGGTCTGATTTTGCCCATTGTCAAGGTTACTTTTTAACTCTATAACATACACACAAAATTTTTACGGACAAACAAGCGGGCATGCGTAAATGAAATAATTAAGTTATTTTATGGACACCTATTCAAAAACCGTTACAAAGTAAGGACTAAACTTAATATACTCTTGTATATATTATATACATCGGATATAACAAGCATCATACACTAGCATTGATAGGTTAGGGTAGGTTGTAGCGGCTGTCCTGGACGGGACACACTTTGACCATAAGGTCCATTGTGATACCTAGGGATGTGAGTGGAGGACAAGGAATTTGTGTGTAGACTAGGAATTGGTAGGTTGTGCAGCTGCAGCCGACTTTGATAGGAACTATGCTGATATTCATCTGGAGTTCGTGATGCAAAAAACCTTCACAAGCATAGCCGGTTACTTCGTTCTTGTCCATACGCTGACAGTTTAGTCAATTAACCGCCCCTTTTTTTTTTAATAATTGACAAACTGTTAATGCCGGGATTCAAGTAGAGCGCCTTAATAAGCGAGGTTACTTGGCCGGTTTACTAGCATTGATACTGCTCAAAGACTTCAATACGTGTATAAGACGCAAACCAATTTTAATAAATTGCATTTATGAGATTATTTTTAGTGAATTTACTATTTTTTGCTTTTTAGTGAAATATGGTAAATTATAATATATGCATATAAGAGCAGTATTTATGAGTTTCATTGTAAAGTTCTTCCGAGCCAGAGGAACCTTTTCAAGCTGGAAAACAAAACAAATATCACTGAATGTCTGAGATTTCCTTTTGACTACGCTTTCAAGAAGCTATTCTGCACACAATCGAACCTACTTCAGGCAGTTTGTGATAAAAATAAATACAAAGTTGTTCCATTTACTAAACATTAAATCTATTGTTTTAGTTTTAATAGTATTCGTCATTTATTTCTATTTTTTATTTCTATTTTGATTTATGTATACAACAACAAACTTACTGACTCTTGGACTGACAGATGGACTGACGTACTATGGCTGCAGACTTAAATAAAAACAGTACTTTGGTTTATTAACAATTTAAATTTATATTTGATCAGTGATTATAATCCAGAATTAACAAGTTGATTCATTGAAAATTTATGGATTTATATAGTTTCAAAAAAAATTGATATAGGTATATTACTATCATTTAATTATTACTAAATATTAGAAAAATTTAACTAAATACAAATTATAATTTCAATACTTCCAATGTATTCCATAATATTATTTACAATTTTATTTGGTTTCCTAAATGTATAATACACGATGTAATCCCACAGGCTAGCCTTTGGAATATAAGAAATGCAACAACGTATGTATATGTATGTATATGTATATACACGAGTAAGTAAAACTTCATGCCCGCCCAACTATTATCTTTTGTATTAGAAAAAATACTCGACTGAATTTAAAAAAAAACTAGGAGAGTAAAGCCAAATATGTATTATATAAAATTTAAAAAAAAATCGTCTATTACCGTTTTGTTTTCGAAATATAAAAGTTTAAAATTATTATTTTTCTTCAAAATAACATTATTTTGTACATGTTAAAAGTGTTTTTGTCTATGTGTTGTATATGTGTGTTTATGTATTTGTGCTATAATAAAATCAAACCGTCTTGATTATATACCACAGTGCTAGGACGTTCTTAAATACGAAGAGAGATATGCGTACACATATGTTATTATTGTTTCCGAGAAACAGACATAATATATGTGTATGCATGTGTATATGCATTCCTCTATTAATTAGATCATTTGATTTTTCTCTTTCATGCACTTTTCCTCTAAAACATAGTGCATTTAATTGTTAATTAGTGCATTTAATTAGCATTTAATTATATGAATCAGATTACACTCATTGTATAATTATTTATTGCATTTTGAAACATTGTTCTGCTAGGTAAACCTTAAGCTAGTAGAACATGTGGTTAGCAAATAAAAAAAGAGCGTTTTATTTTTAATTAGTGCATTTAATTACCGTCTAATTATGAGATAAGATTGTGCTTTGCCTCTGCCAGCTTAATGGACATTCATTTCAAGCAGGAATTGCTATATATATAGCATGTGTTTAATACAATATATTATAGAATAAAATCTTTATAAACGAAATTCACTGAGAAATTTTCAGTTTTGATAGCTCAGCAAATGTTTCAAATGTTTGTTACACTCTCTTACATAGAAATATAGCAAGTATTGTAGGTATATTTAATAGTGCTAACATTGAAATAATAATAGGATGCCGTCTGATATCAATAGTTGGGTTTTAAATTATGGAAATGTTAATAATTCCTAAATAAAATGATACTGGATATTTTAGCAGAAGCACTTGAGATAGAAACACACACACACACACACTCAAGCGCATAAGACAAGAACCTATATCCATATTTATAAACAATTCGAAGGTCAGTAATCATTACTTGAAAAATAACATTAAAATAAATTTGAAATGACAGTAAAACCTATTCCTGTTGCACAGTTGGGGGTCTATGACGGTTGCACTGCGGGCGGGACGTGAGGTCAGTAGGTCGACAATGAGTCACGGCTCAGTTAGCTTGGCAGGCAAGCGCAATTACTATGTGAGTGGTGGTGCAATTCTCCAATATTATTATTATTGTATACATAACAATACTTACGATATATTGCATTGTAAAATTATTGCAACTGTACTTGTTTATACTTGTTATGTGTACGGAATGTTTCAAAATAGTTATTGGATGAAAATTCATAAATATTAGTTATACTCAATGTTTCTATAACTATTAAAATACTAGTAAAAAATTACTATAAATAAATTATTTACTCAAATAAATTATTATATACTCGAAAGATAACACTATGGTCTATGAGTGGCACTATTTAACATTAACAATTTCATCGACATATTGAAAAGTCATTTGTATTGTATACTTATTGAATACAAAAGAAATCAAGGGTTTATTTTGATAACATAGATAACTAGTGTTTTGTTTTATTTACTCGTTGCAATACTTGTTTGAGTACAAATATATATTTTGAAATGTACAAAAGTCGTCAAAACATTTACTTTACTGTTAAATATACAAAATTCAGAGCGTTTTTTTAAATTCTGTTATCTAACTTACTTGAGAAGCGTTATCAGGGTAGATGGGAACCAGCCATACTTAGGTTAGACAAACTTAAGCCATGAGGTCCATTGTGTTACCTATCTCCTTGTTTGTCCAACAAGGAGACAGTACTCCTTGAGCCATTTGGTTCGAGAACCGCAGAAGAGATTTGACGACGACCGAGGTCGTCAAAGAATAAAATTTTACCACGGTGATTTAAACAAAAATATACTACACAGAGAAGTCTTGGGCGATTTTTTAATCTGTCGTAGCAATAATGAGATTCTAATTAATTAATTATCATCAATGATTGCATTGAAATTTTAATAAATCACGCCTACTTCTCTATTCTTGTGCATTTTTCAAGATACTCAAACCTAGGTACTTCAAGCTTGTCAGAGTTTTGAGACAAATTACCTATGTGATCGGTTAGATTTCGTTAATAATATCTTTATAATTGTTTCTTTGTGATACTTAAATCGAAAAAAATTATTGTCTACCACAAAATCATCTTTTGTAACTCATCTTACTTGGAGAGAAGAGCACTTAGAAGATTTGAAAAACATTTCGGGACGGGACGGCGCCACTTAAACCAGGTATTTGGATCATACTGTATAAATATGTATACCTACATTATTATTTGCAAATTCACAACAAAAGCAGCATAAACAAATAAACATGCAATTGAGAATGGATTTAAAAAACATTAGTCTAAGAGCTGGTAGCAAGCAGGCTTACGGTACGTTAGTAAGGTGCAAATTTAGTTGAGTTATTCTATGAGACTTGTCTCAAATGAAATGGTGATGACGAAACCCGGACAGTGATTCTGTTGGAATATACCAAGATATCTATAAAAACTTATAGAGTTTAAATCAATGTTTATTTTAGCCTCAAAATCAAAATAATAATTGATAAGTTTGTTGGTAGTTACAAGATAACTCAGGAACATGCACACGGTACTACGCAGATGTCTAGATTGACAATAGAATCGAGTACATTAAGAATTTCTTTAGGGTCTTACCGGTTTTGTAATATAATGGATATATTATGCTATCAAATGACGATTTTGAATGAATATAAAAATTTAATTTATGATAAATAGGCATTTTTTTTAATCATACGATGCAATATACTATAATAAGATTTATCACCGGATTCGTCGCAGGGCATTGCCCCCTGTGATAGCATCTGCACACAATTGGACTCCATAACGGATCCATTATGTGCAGATTGTGTGGCGAGGAGGAAGGAACATCCAGCCACTTTATCTTTAACTGCGAATTTCTAGATTATAGCAGTTACAAGATGTTCGGTGCATCTCAATCCGAATATATGAACTTTCAGGAAGACCTGATCCGCAAGCTCATGGCTATTGCCAAGAAATAGGAGAAGCGAATCTCCTGAGATTTAAGTAGAAGGGGGAGCACAATGGACCATAAGGTCAAAGGGCATTACTTTTTAGACCCCTAGATATACCTATCTATCTATAATAAGATTATAATGAGATCATAAAAAACATTTTGTTTTTTAAATATATAGCTCAAACTTTTAAGTCGCTGAAGCAGGGGTTCGCATTAGTTGCCCGTGGCTACAATAGCGCCCGGTCACTGTTTTATATATACCTATCACATGTTATGGAAAAATTTGTTTTTTATGGTGGTTACCGAATTGCATGGACATTAATATTCTAAAAAGTCGAAACCCAAATGTAAATTTACTTTGAAAAAATAAATAGTGATCACCATCCAACCGACATTCTTGGATTTGCTCTCAGATACCAAAAGGTTGGGAAGTTTCTTGGTAAGCCATAATGGTACCATAAATCAAGTCTAACAGAATAAGTAAACACTTTCAGAATTACTCGTAATTCTGCCTGCCAATAGCTCTTAGACTAATATATTGTTATATTTGCAAGAGCAATAATATCTTCACTTCGAATTTCTTAATATTAAAATTATTACATCGTTATTCAAATTCGGCCTTGTTTATATTCCAATATGTCTGTTATCTTCGTGTTATTTTTTTATTTTTTTGCTGTTATACGAGTATTCAAGGTATTTCAGTTGTGGAAGACTCTTAATAAATTGTAATTTTTGTGTGTTAAAATGGTTTTTATTTGTGTAAATTTTCTTACAAACTATACACAATATTGAAAGTATAAGTTATTTTCTAGGTATTCATAAAATATACCAAACATAAAATTTCAAATTCGCCCCTTTATCTAGATCAGTTTCTTGTATTATAAATACGTATTTCGACTATAAAGTAGTCATCATCAGTATAAATTACCTAGTCATAATTTACTCTTTGAGAATTAGAAATAGATAGAAAATCGAAATCAATAGACAAAAATAAAAATAAATAAATTAAAATTAAAACTGTCACCAAGTCAGCAACGAGTATCATATCTTGAGACATTATAAGACTAGTTTGATAAGAGTAAGGTTAACAGGCAGGAGTAAATGGCTAATTTATACTGATGATGACTACTTTGTAGTCGAAATGTACGTATTTATAATACAAAAAACTGATCTAGGTAAAGGGGCGAATTTGAAATTTTATTTCAAAAACCTAGAGATCTCATTAATTATCATTTGATAAAATATAATATACCTATTATTATACCAAACATATTTCTCAACCATACCAAAAGTAGGTTGATATGTACATATTTCATAGTACCAAATCGTAAGTTGTTTTATATCCTATGTGTATACTGTATAATGTAATATATATAAGGGTACTTATTATAAGTTTAGTCCCAATTTTGTTGAAAATATTGAGGGGATACAACAATTTTGTTATAGGTGTTCATAAAATGAGCGAAAACAGATCAGGAACAGAAATTTTGTATGATAAATTAATAGACGAAATGAGAACGAATTTACTAATGATGAGGTGGAAAACGTTAAAATTCACGACTTACTATATTCATTATATTTTTCAATGTTAAGTATTTATGAATCATTTCATAAAGAAATATCTGAAACGTAAATAACAAAATAAATAGTGTTTAGTATGAAGATTCACTAATGATTGTAAACTATATTTCAAAAATCGTAAACACAAAATATACTTACGGCAGTTGGTGTAATACACTAATGTACAGATTAATTGATGATTTTCACATGCACCAGTCATTTTTTTATACAACTATGTGCGAGTACAAGTAAAATAAACAGTGCACATACATTCACAGTAAAATTTTTGATAATATTAAAATAATTAGCTTTAATATAAATTTACGACAAAACAAGTAAAAATAACAAATAACTTAATTAATGAGTTAATTGCTAAAATACCCGAAATATACTGAGATTATGAAAAAATTTTCGGGCAAAAGTTGCTTATTTTTAAAAAAGGGAACATTTTTTTTCTTTAATTTTTACTGTTTCAAAGAAACTACTGTCTTGTTCGACTTTTCCCATTCAAGAACTTGAATTTACTTAACTCTAGAACACATAATATACAAAATTTTACCTCGTTCTCCTTTTTTGTTTTTGAGTTAATTAGGTCATTCTATGAACACCTATACCAAATTTTTTTTCAGCAATCAATATTTTCAACCACTACAAATATTCAAGGCAATGGTCAAATTTGGACGGAGAGGCAACCGAATGGCGAGTGGTAATCTGGGTCTTGAAGTGATAATGAACCTCTCCGTACCGTCCGAATGAACCCTAAATGGGCGGGAGCGGAGATAGGGAGGGGGGAAAAAACTTAAAATTTTTTGACGAGGCAACCTATTTATACAATAAAATTTTCATGCCATCCGAAACACACCGTTTTCGCACTCGCGAATTTAAAAGAAAAAAAGTTATGAGGCAACGGCTCCAAAATTGGTGAACTTATTTATTGGTACCACTTTATGTTGTAAAAAAAATGACATGCGATCCTGATGGGCAGTTTCAGAGAAAAAACCCTTCAAAGTCGCCAAAAAACTTTTTTTTTCGAATTTTTTAAAATTGTTTAAATCTGATGGCATTCAACGTGCCATAGCTTTAACAAAAAGTATATATTACATATACCGGGTACAAAAGATGATTCATTTTATTCTAAATTTTTTGAACGTAACTTTTATTAGTATGTATATGATTTCATCAAGTGCCTTAACGAACCCATTTAACCCAATACTTATGTGTATATATACTTTTATGACAAGTGAAATTAATTACATTTAACAAAAAGTATAAAACAGCCTAACTGTACGGACGGTGTTGGTTGTACCTACGACATTGTACACTTATGGGCGGATGCGAATGTAAATATTAGAATTAAAATAATTTCTACCTAATTAATATTCTTGGATAAGTGGACCATGACGTATACACATCGTTTTATTTTTATCTTAATTCAACATGAATTTAATATTTTAAACATTTTATTTTATTATTTTATTTAATACTATTTTCATAGTTTTAAGCCTTTAAGGTTTTAGTTTTATGGGCCACAAAAGTAGCGCTCATTTTTCAAAATTTTATAGTTGATTTATACTTTATTCAGTCGATTTTTGGAAAAATGTTTCGATTAAAGATATTGGTATATTTATAATGTACAAATTTAATATGAAGCAATTTTTTTGAAACCCGAATGAATAAAGCCCATATCAATTATAACATTTTGCAAACTGAACTATATTGTTATGGTCAAGTGTATTCAACTATGCTTGGTTGAAACTCAATAGAATGTAATTGAGAAGGGTGGTGGGGCTTTTTACAGGATGCTGTTGATTGAACAACCCCCTTCATAACATGGGGATCTCTGATGATCCCACTTGTAGAGTCTGTATGGAGGACGATGAAACCTCCATTCATGTTATTTGCACCTGCAGAAACCTGCAGGATATCAGATACAGAATGTTTGGGTCCAAAACCTTGGATCCATCAATCCGGGAGCAATTCGGGAGAATTTGTGGGCCTTCTGTGTGGCGTCTGGTCTCAACAGAATCAAATAGCTTCATCTGATTAAAATAGCACATCTTACAAAAGACCTCTTGGTCTAGGTGCTAGGGAAAGCATTTTCGGTACCCCTCTTTCTAATTATTATTATTGTGTTTAAGTGTACATTCAGAGGCGTGAAAAATTCTGGACCAATTTCATCCTTGGAATGTTGACGCCCCTCTTACAATTTGTGCCACGCGGTAACCATCAGTATTTCTAACTGATTTATATAATATCAATAAAACAAAAAAAATTATTAGTAAATAATTGGAGGGATCTCAAGGAGAGAAAAAACGTTCATTAAGTGCTTATTAAGCTGATCGGGTACCCGCGCGAAAAGAACTATATAGAAAATTATATGCGAATCAGGGAGATTCCGCAATAAAACATCATACTAGTATATAATTTCAAAGGAATTTCAAACAGCGCGCCGGTACTCAGGATGCCAACTGAACCATAAAAAATAACCTTCTGCTGCGGACATGAAAAAATTCACATTTTTTACCCATATTGTATTAAAAAACTTAACAACCCAATGGGCATTCTCCCAAAGTTTTAAGGAAAAACATATCTAAGCAATTGAGAAAAATTGAGAAATTGAGCAATTGAGAAAAGTATATGTCGAATTTCAGAACAATCGTGACTATATTGAGAGAGTTCGAAGTAAAAATAGTCGGAATCGTGCATTTTATTTCACCATGTTTATGAAGATGCATGTTAAATTTCTCCAACTTACGTAGCAATTTTTTCAAAAACGCCATGGGAATAAATTCTCCGAAAAATTCAGCTGATTTCTGAGGATTCATTTTACTAATATTGTGAATTTCGTGAAATTCTTGACAACCTAATAATAGTTTGGAAATACCTTGAAAAACAAACGTTTTGAATAAAAACACAAAGTATCTTCGATCAATATCAAAAAAAATTCACCATGTAGTTTATAAAGCAGTGCTCACCGTATTGAAAATGCGTTTAAAATTTTACTATTAAATAATGAATACCGTATTGAAAATGCGTTTAAAATTTTACTATTAAATAATGAATACAATTCATTAAATACTTGCTCTCTGGAATTTTATATTTTCAACACACATTATAAAGTTTAAAATTCCATACTGACGTCTTCCGGTACACCTTCATCTTCTTGTAATTTCTACTATTCATTATCTTTAAAATCTATTCATCGGATTAACTTAAAAATTTCACAGAATTAATTTTGAAATATTATAAACTTTAAGAGAATGCTTTTTTTTTTAATTCTAAGGGCACCGAACCTCTAAAATTAATATTCTCTCTCTATTACATATACATATATAAGATGTACATAAATAATATATGTATCTCTTTTGAGAAAATATTCTTTTAGCTCTTATGGTTAAAAGTTTCCATGAGCACAAGCTTTAATTTTAGTTTTTATTTCCGGCAATCTTCCGAATCTACAATAGAATAATTTCAATTGTTCAATCATCTTGCAAAAAGGAAGCAAAGTTCTCACCTTGAAAATATCTGTTTTTATTTTCAACGTTATATAGGTAACTAATTTTATATCAAATCGACGCTGCATTATACACAATCGACAATGGGCATGTATCGATTTGTACAATCATAGCCCTTAAATCCTGACGAAGATGGCGGCCAGAACTTTTATTATTAAACTCAAACTTATAGTAATCGAATAAGATTTTGAATATGTATCATCCCATTTTATGATCTTGATAATTAAAATTCTGGCTGCCATCGTCGTCATTATTTAAGAGCCATGATTGTACTTTTGCACAAAACATTATGAAACTATAACTGTGTTTGTGAATGAAGTTTGTACCCAACGCAACCGCAGTAACGAACTACATTATATAACCGTGTATGATGATTGCTTTTGCACATAACAATGCTAATGAGATATTTTTTCTTGATGTGAAAACTAAACATATCCCTAATTGTAATACACTGACCCTGGTATAGGGTATTTATACATTCGTCGAGATTATACGAAATACTATCTGACCTTAATAATCTATAATAATAATAACACTAGTAAACTGATAATTGTAAGATAAAATATACTTATTTACAGTCATCCATATTAAATAATACTTATAAATCAATATCTTTGAAAAGTCAACTATGTATATTGGCCAGTTGTAGATAGGTACATCGTTGCACAGTTACAAAACCTACCTATTTTTTTTATACCTCTTTTGTACTATAATACATTTGAAAGGCTTATAGTTATACTTACCCCATAATTTGGCAATTCATCTTCTATGAAACACTTCTTTTTTTTTTTTTAAATAAATTCTTGTCTGTGCTGTGTAGTGATTTAGGTGTATTTTTATTCTTATGCACAAGTACCTGTGTGATAGGAGGAAGATTATTTTTTATACACATAAACACACATATACACACGCACATACATTTAACTGTCAGCAAACGTTTTTTTATTTTTATTTTATCCAAAAAGATTTTCGTAGAGTGTGTGTATACAGGGTGAAAGGCAAAGAGTTTGTCAAACTTCGCCAGGTAATAGGCCATGAAAAAACTAAGCACAAATGCTTGTTGAAAACATTTCACAAATTCAATTATTTTCAGAGACATTTAGGATTTTAATAAAGAAGCTAATGCAGTTTTTAAAATACATTCATATGTGCCTGTAAATTCTTGTCGTAAACCATTATTGTAATTTTAATAATGTAATTACATAGAAGTATATTTAGTATACAAGTGCATACAGTGATGAAAAATACGTATTATTCTTAGCGTTGTGTTGTTTTGTGTTAAATTTTAAAACTATTCAAACTCGTTATCTTCTCTACTATTATAAAACTGTAATTGTCTGTTTGCTTGTTTAACTATCGCGCAAAAATTACTGCTCTTGAAACTTTTTTTGTTTGTTTAAAAGCATTTGATTAGACTTAAAAACTGATACGTATTTTATCTCGCTACGATGACGAGAGCCGAAAATATGGCAATAAAACGCCGTGATGCCGCGGGTATAAGCTAGGAATTTTATATTTTTATAGATCTATAATCTAATATTGCTATGAGGTATGTTCAGGCTCAATTTCGATATGAAAAATTTTATTCTTTTAACACTTAATCTAAATATCATCAATAGACACCCTACAAAGGTTGGCAAATACTTTCGTTTTCACCCTATATTTATAGAGGGATTGATAATTCTGATTATCCTTGCATGTTACAGATAGTAATGTTTTTTAGTGTCTGTCTGGCTGTCCGTTACTGTGTTTAGAATTCAAGAATCACTGATCTGATCTATATTCTGTTAGTTTATAGATATTTTCTCTGGTCAGGTTTTTTGGGAATTATATCTGAATACATCCCCTCTCACTTTGACATGAAAAGGGGGGTAGCAATGCATCAAGTTTGTTGCGGCGGATAATATATTTCCTTTCGAGTAGGTTCTGATTTAATACATTTAAATTACTATGAAAATTTTTGTAAATCATTTTTCTATGGACATACCTTTCAAAACGAATTTTTGAAATTTTCGGTAGGTGTGTGGATTGTGCGTGTGCAAATAAAAATTTATTTTAAAAGCGAATGAAATATTTTAAATAGAATGTGGTAAGATACTAAGGCGTTCAATAGTAGTCAAATTTTACAGTCTAATTGTGCCGCTTCTCCCATATGTTGGCAATAGCCAGGAACTTGCTTATTAGGTAACCTGAAGGTTTATAAATTCGGGATGAGATGCACCGAATATCCTGTATCTGTAGTAACCTAGAGGTTCGCAGTCAAAGATAATGTGGCTGGATGTTTCTTCCTCCTGGCCACACAATCTGCACATAGTGGACCCGTTATGGAGTCCCATTGTGTGCAGATGCTTTCGCAGGAGTTAATGTCCGGTAATGAATCCGATAACCCTTCGCAGTTGCATCCAGTTCAGCCTCAGTGCATCGAGAGATAGCCTAGAGAGGTAGATAGCCATCGAGAGATAGTACTTTTTCTCATTTTCCCAGTATTTGACGTAAATCAAATGTAAAAATTAAATATCAATATTCACTCACTAAAGACTATGTGACACAGTATATATTAATGAGAAAAAACCAGCATACATGTCTTATTTCAATTAAAAATATTATCTTAAAATTACAGAAACGGTCAATATTATGTCACCCCTACTCAAGACTTAATTATATTGTCTCCAATTATTGTAGTTTATATCTATTGGCCTCACTTACTTTCTTTGCTATATGTTAATGCATATGTTATACAATAATTCCTGTACAAAATACGATCTGTATAATAAAATAACATTTAATCGTAACAAAAGTTTTAAATTTAAATTTAAAGCGAACAAAAAATACTGACAACACTATAAAAAAAAAAGGAAGAAAAAATAGTATGTTGTGCTCGTTGTTGCGAGTATAGATATTATTATACTGGGTTAGTAAAAAAAAAAAAAACAGATTTAGAGTTACCTTTTATTGAAAGTTATAATTAACTAATTTCAAATTACAGGTTATTATTAACAGATTAGCTACCATTATGAATTTTTGTTTTTTAAAGATACACATATTGATCACTATTCTACAACCGTTTTTTAATATTTATTACTTCTTTTTTTTCTTCTTCTATATTTTGAATGAAAAAAAGGGGGTTTTTATAAAATTATGTAGCATCTCTAATAAAATACCTCTTACTTTTCTCTTTATTATTCTATTTAATTGTGGTCTCGCAAAAAATAAATTGACTTTAACCAAAGAAATGAGTTGTACAAAATGAGATCTTTGTGATTCTAAATTTAATATAGCTTAATCTTGTCACTTACCAAGTTTGAAGTATATCTTACTGGTTATTGGATGTTTGAGAAAATTGACACTTTTTAGTTGGTACAGTTTTCCAAATATATAATCTCATCAAATACATAAATGTAATTAGGTGCAAATTTTCAAAAAACGGTGAATGACAACCCATTGTAAAGGTTTCCTTAGCAGCTATCTAATAGTTTATTTGGCAAGTTTATATAAGTATAACGTGTTATCAAAATATCTGTCTATTTTCCAAGTACAATTTTAAATAACTACTTATTTCGGTGAATATGCGATAGCTTTAACACCCGGTGAATATTTATAATACATACAATTGTATTTATATTAAGTTTAGTCTTGATTTTGTAACTGTTGATCGCAGAAAAAATCATGGGTATACGTTCATGAAAAGATTCATATCCACCTGTCATATGATAACACGATAACTCAAGAAGAAACAGAGATAACGAGCTGAAAATTTTCGTTTGTGTTCTAAAGCTAAAATGTCAGTTTGTGAATATCTATCTTCGAAACCGTGAGAGGTAGAAGAACATGTAAATTAAAAAATGTTCTTTTTTTAAATAATCAATTTTTTTAATAAACTGAATGCTTTTGCTTTAATTTGAGCTAAAATTATTGGTTACAAAGGAATAATTGTGGCTAAATGTATTATTGTACACTACTTTGTACTTTCATGCATCTGCATTAATACTGGATTCAGTGTACATCAGGTATTTAAGCAATTAACTCAGTTAGTTGTTATGCTCATGTATTACATTTATATTTTTGATGAGAATCACTACATTTTGCGTAATTAAGTTTATATAAATATATGATTACTATACAAATTTCAACCTTTTCTGGATCGTTTTGTGAATGAGTTTTAGTTACTTCTATTGATAACTGACCAATTTGTTCACGACGTCTAGTGGCTAAAAAATAAACCAGTTTGAGTATGCCATATAAAGTTATAGCCGGTCCCGATCTCTAATATAGTTTATAGTTTCTATAGAAATACTTGCATTAATATAATTTTGGAAATAAATTATTTGCCCATAAATTAAAAAATATAAAAAAATTGACATTTCAAACAATCAAAATTAAAATTATTATTTGACATAAAAAATAGAATATTCTGTCGTGGCACACAAAAGTCAGCCATGTTTTTTAAGCCCTACTCTCATGTCAGTTCTCAATAGACAGAAACTTGAAAATCCGACTGCAAGTAGACCCTAGACCTGAAATATAGGAGTGCCGAGTTATCTGCGAAGCGTCTTGGAACTTGCCGCTAACCGTGTATTTGGATAGTAAAGTGATAAAATTTGGTTTTGTCGCAGTAGATAACACGAATGTTCTTATAGCCTTCAATCCATTAGTTCCTTCGTATAGTTGATTGCAAATTAAATTAGAAATTATGTTTTGGATTATGTTTCATATTTACCTCCATTTTTTGTTGTTGTTAGTATAAAACAAATTGTTACATTACATTACATACAATGTAAAATAAATCATACCACAAACAAATATGTAATCGTGGTTTGTATTAATCGTGTCATGAGAAAAAACCGCTAAATTATCGATTGATCAACCATTACATTAAACAAAATATATAGGTAAGTATCTTATAAAATACTTTACAAATATTATAACGAAGAATAAGAATAATGTTGGTACTTATGCACATATCAGTTGCTTTTAGCTTCAATCATTCAATTAAAACTGATTTATCCGCGAAAAATTATATTTTAAAATAAATATGATAAATTGGGTTTATGCATGGTAATTTAAAATCGATTGAAATATTGTATTTTGTAGTCTACAGCTTGTTTTTTTAAATACACTCAATCTGGAATACTGTATAGTGTATCTATCACTGTCTATATGTAATGTACTATTATATGGTTTACTTTGTCACACTTAAGGACGTTCATCCATGAAGCTTGATAGTAGATAAAAAATTTTTTTTAGTGAATTGAGTAGCTCAATTCAGTAGTTAGCCTCCCTCAAAAATTTAACACCTGTTGACGATCATTTCAAAGAGTAATTATCGATTAAAAATCAAACTTTGAACACAGCGTCTTATGGAGAACAGAATTTTTTTTGTACTTAAAATTAGAATAACTATATTATTAAAGTAGACACCATCATGAATAATGTTTATAAATATTCTTTGATGTATGCAGTTTATATAATTGCATTAAAAAATGGTGTTGACGAACATTTGAATTAATTATTTAATAAAATTTAAACTTTTTTGTTAGGTTTGTTTTTGCCACCATGTTTTGAAAACTGGCGACCACACACACTAAAATTAAATACACATACACACAAATATAAAACATAGTTTACTGTCAGATCTGTCACATTAAGTCAAATTAATTTCTAATTTACAATTTCCTGGTATTTTCCAATAAATACTTTTAAAATATTTAGGACAAATAAAAAAAGGTTATAAATTGTTGTAAGATTACTGACATACTTGACAACTTTTTTAAAATCCTAAATAAATTTTATTAAAGATAGTACTCATTTGACTTCAGCGTAGCAACCGAACGTCCTTAAACAATCAGTTTTGTATTATAGCATAGGTAAATAACTATAACTATATTATACTTATCACTCTCTAACTACAATCATATTCGTGCATGTATACATCGTCGTTATTGTCCGGCGTGTGAGTGTAACACCATATCATGGCATACTGTGCATATACAGTGATAGATACACTACACAATGTTGCTATTGGGTCTATTTTAATTTACGTAGTGTATAATAGTCTTATGAAATTATCATAAATTACAGTGCATAACAGTGCACCGCCAAACTCCCGATTGCACTACTACGCGAATGTCTTCACATAGTTTATATTTTATACACATGGCCACAAAATTAGCGCTCATTTTTGAAACTTTTAAAATTGATTTGTACCTTCTTCATTCGATTTTCGAAAAAATGCTTCATAGTGGATCACACATTACCTTTTAAATTTGAGTTTCATAGCTTTTTTGCTTGCTTTGGTTCGCTTTTTAGCAGTCCAAGTGGCCGAGCGTTCTAAGGCGTTATGTCTGCGCAGTATGCCTACTTGGAAACTGGGCAATATGGGTTCGAATCCCGACATCGGCAGTTTGTCAATTATTAAGAAGAAGAAAAAGAAAAGGGCGTTTAATTGACTAAACTGTCGGCGTATGTACAAGAACGAAGTAACCGGCTAAGCTTTAGAAAGTTTTCTGCAGTTTCCTTCACGAACTCCAGATGAATATCGGCATAGTTCTTATCATAGTCGGCTGCAGTCGCATATCCTACCAATCCTACCAATTCCTAGTCTATACACAAAAATTCCTTCAACTCCACTCACATCCTTAGGCATCTCAATGGACCTTATGGTCGAAGTGTAGCTCGTCCAGAGCAGCCTCTACAATCTATCTATCTATCTTGGTTCCTGAAATGCAGAGGCGTAATAAATAATCTCTAATCCTTCCCTGTAAAACATAGTACGGTAGGCATCTATGATTAAACTTGGCGACGCACTACCGTACTATGTGAAAACTCCTGATTCAACTCCAGATCACAAATATTTCTGGATACTTTTTTTACTACATTACCTATTTTCAATCCTTTATTAGTTTCTTGTTATATTTTTAACTATCGTGAAAGTTTATAAATGCCCTTCACTATATTATTATAAACATTTATTTACAATTTGTATCCGTGCAATATCGAAGTGGGTCGTTAATTCTGATGACTAATATTTAACATAATCTATAATTTAATCAAGCGATCAAACGTAAACTAATTCCTTTCTTGCAGTTTACAATATATTAAGTTTATTCTTTTTATACCCAGTATTATATAAATATACAGACTTTATAACGCTTAAAAATATCGATCGCGGAAAAAACATTTTGCTATTGTTGTAATAAAATTACCTAATTAGTACATTTCCGCATGTCCGTCTGTCTGTCCGTCTATTCGTCTGTGAACCCGATTACTCAAGAACGAAAAGAGATAACGAGCTGAAATTTGTGTGTGTGTTCTAGAGCAAAAAAGTAAGGTCAATGTTTGGACAAAATGGACAAAACTGCCTATCTTTAAAACGGTAAGAGAAAGAAAAAACATTTTTTTTAAATCTTTTTCTTTTTAAAATAAACTATTTATAAAAAATTTTCAGAAACTCAATAGTTTCATAGTTCTCATAGTTTTCTCATAATTTGTGATTAAATGTTCCTCGGAAAGCGAAATGTTAACAATTCGAATACGCTGATTTGTTAAAAATTCAATCATTGATATACACCTCAGTATCTACTGAGGTTTGAATACTGAGGTATTCAAACAATTAACTCAGTTAGTTGTTACATTACTTGTTTTTTTAAAGCTTCTAGAAAGTTAAGAAATAAAAGTTAAGAAATAATGTTGTTCCGTTATAAAATTTGTTATGAATTTTTTATTAAAAAATGTAATTAGAAAAAATTTATGACGAAAATGTCCATCATATATAGCTACAGTCCATGTGCGTCAATGCGCCAAATCGGCAAAAAGAAAGAGGGAGAACATTACCTCATGAATCTCTTTCTCTTGATAAATTAATATGAATTAATTAATTTGGTTCCTGCTTATGTTTTCTGTATCTCTTGTATTTTTTGAGTCAGTTAAAAATTTACTCCAAGTTAATGCATAAAATAGTTTCATGGTTTAAAAGATCATTATTTTAAATCTTGGGAAATACTAGAAAATTGCAAATATAAAAAATTTTCCTGTTTTAAAACCCAATAACTTTTGCATGAAATTTGTTCATACACTCAATAGTCTTATCACAATTTCAGCTCAAACAACGGTGATAACTTCTAAATTGCAGAAGCATGTATTTGAGTATACATACTTAATGTATAAAAAACAAATCAAGTTCTTATTTATCTAGGTGTATGTACAAGTAGGTAAAATGATCTGAATAAAGAATCCAGTATGTGTAGGGTATTTAAATAATTTCATATCGTCATTTTCATCTTTAATTTTAATTGAAATAAACAAAACTAAACACATCTTAAAGAGAGAGCATTCTTTATGGGTACAACATTCGACCAACGGGTATCGCTTAGCGGGTTTATGATTTGTAAACGATTGCTTTATACGATGTCTACTGTCACTAGATGGCCAAAAACTGGAACAATCAATAATTTGTTTTGTTTGTCTGGGTTTCATATTAAGGTTGATCGGACACATGTATAGGAAAAATCGGCAATGTATAAATAAAAATCTGCATTTTTGATATGTTATTAATTGCTATCTCATACGTATAAAATAATTTTTTGAAAAAAATCTGACGAAGGGTTTTCATGTAGTTAATCATTAAAAATTGGAATTTTACATGTTGTAAATAGCAAATGTTGAATGAACGCATACATTTTCGATAATGTTGCTCCACCTTCTATAGATTAAAAAGTAGAAAACTTCTACTTTTATAAATTAAATCTCATACATTACGTTAAAATTTAAAAAAAAATAGTCTGGCGAAGAGTTTTGTAAATATCTTAATTAAAAAGATAAAAAATTCGAAACACGAAAATTGTGAAAATAATCTCCACAAGACGATTATTAATTATTTTTATTAATTAATTACATAAATCCGACTACTAGTGATGTTAGACGAATCTAAATTAAAATAACTAATTTACCGATTAAAGTTTTTAATTGTTGTTAAAAAAAAGTGTTTCTGTTTATTATGAAATGTACTGTGCTGTCAACCTTATAACAACCATTGTCCAGTCAACCTTAACTAAATAGAATTACGCAGAAAATTTGATAAACAACAAATAAAAACTGTTGGTCCTTTTTTTGTTCTGTTATATAGAAGCTTGTGTTGGACGAATTATCCCCTATTATTTAAAGCTTTAACATTAAAGTATAAATATTTACTACTTAAAAATTTCTACCATGCTTGATTTTAACACAGAATGTGTAATTTAATTTTTCAAGAATTGATTTTAAAAATTTCAAGAGATGTTGACTAGTGATTTTATTTTTTTCAATGGTTCTCTTCTGTTCAATATCGGGTCTGTATAAGTCAAATTTAGTTATTGAAATTTAACCTACTTCTAAGGGTCCTAGCGCTTTGAAAGTCTGCTAATGTATAGGATTCTGATGACAATCTAGACAAACGCATGATGGCATTCAATTTCCGCAATCGAAATTTGGTAGAAGCGTTGGGAAATTAAATTGATATTTGTAGCCCTAATATAAAAATAAATAACTAAAAGTTTATAAAAACAATGGGTTGCTTTTAAAACCAAATTTCTCTAAAAAGTAATAAGTCATTTTTCTTCAGAATAATCTTAAAGATATGTAAAAAGAATTTATTAGTTGCTCATATAAGAAAAGAACAGCAACAGTAACATTTTATGAGGCCAATGGCCTCTTTGTACGTCAAATATAGACTGATTTTTGAACAAACATAACTATATCAATTCGATACGTCTATCAGGAAAGAAGGAATTTTTTTAATACATTTTTCGCATGTGTTTAAGATAAAAGGTGTGTTTAAAAACGTCTTTAACGTTTTAACGTCCTTACCACATGTATAAAATCGTCATTCCCCAACAAGTATTGTGATCACACTACCTTAATATCAAATTCTGATTATATTTGTACGTATGTTGATTTGAATATTGCGTGTATGGTTATTACTTCTAATAAATAAAATGTATGTCAAATTCATAAGAAAATAAAACATGTTTTAAATGACATTAATTTTATTATAAAAAAAATTATTTTTACCTTAAGTAATACCTTTTAATAAATATTATATATATATACCTACCTTCCTTATCATTTTGTATGTACAGGATGTTCCTTCACTTAAGACACAAAGATCCTATATTATAAAAAAGCCATCCATATTAACTTACCCAATATATAGGTAGATCCCAGCGTGAATTAATAAGTGGCAAATAATATTTTTAAAGGATTTGGTATGGTAAGGGGTGCCTGAAATGAAGTTTGCGACCTCGGAAACCCCTGCAAGAACTTTTGGTAGGCAAAAAAACTCGAAATTTTGGCACTTATTTCAGTTTTTTGCTTATAACTCAAAAACTAAATGTCCCACAGATTTTGCTTCTACCTAAAATAAAGTAGACAAATTTTCTACAAAATGCATTGGTCAAACTTAATTTATATCATCTTAACCCATTACCTACAGGTCTTTGAAGTGAAGTGAAATTTTCCAAAAAATCATAAAACCACGCTGTCACTGAAGCCTCTTCCACTAGACAGACACTAGACAGACTTTAACTGGACCTCATCAATGTCTGTTCAATAGTCATATCATACCAAATACCACTTCAGAAGTTTCCACTTCGTCTTATGACAAAACACCCTCCACTGTATCTGGTGAAACGGTCGAATTCCATACGGTACATCTTTTCTCCCAGAGTGTACGTATCTTGAACATACAGTTGGGTACTTTTCGCATTGCCCCGCTGCGTTGAAAAATGGTAACATTTTTTGAGTCGTTATCAGTTGGAGATTCCAGTTACACATCCTTTTAGCTTCAATAAATTGTTTCACCAGGGATACCATCTTAAAGTATCGAACCCACATTTTTGAGGTATATAGGTCCTCTTTTTTCAAGTATTTCCAAGTATTATGAAATTTTTCAACAATTTTTAGAACGTAACGTGTCAGAACGGCAAATTCCTGCAATTTAAGACTTTTTGGAAAATTTCATCAAACTTCAAAAACCTGTAGGTAATGAGATAAGATCATATAAAATTAAGTTTGACCAGTGTATTTGACCAGTGTTTGGGCAGTATAGGAATGTTTGACTACTTTAATTTTGTTATGAATGAAATTTTCTGTAGTACATGTAGTTTTTGAGTTGTAAGCAAAAGACTGATATTAGTGCCAAAATTTCGAGGTTTTTCGCCTACCAAAAGTTTCTCCTAAAAAAAAGTCTTTTGCCACCAATTAATGCACGCTCGAAGCCTCTCAGGTTACCCATATACTAGACTAAACAGCCAATTTGTTTTTTTAATTCAAAAAAATAGGGATGCACTGCGAATAGCAATCTTTTCGTTTTCTATTTCGAAATTTGAAGTAAATTTGATCACACGTTACATTGTTGTAATTTGAATCGTTCCACACGCTTTTAAACTACAAAAATTTCCTACTTCTTCTTTGAGGCATATTTTCGAATTCCATCATAAGTTCTAATCTAAATAATACCTACACTACATTATTCTATTTTTCTTGGAATTCCAAAGTTTGCCTACAATGTTTGTATATCAGTGTGAAATATTTTGTACAAATTTCCATAATTTGTACAGTTTGTTTTCTATTAATTTCCACTTTTCAAGTGGACTTAGCATCCACTTAAAAAAAGAATTTAATATCTTTATTTTGTTGGTTTGTGTTAATTACTAAAATAAACGTTTTTTTTTTTTAACATGTAATCAAATTTAGATATCAAATTTAAATAATGTGTACCTATACATTTTTTTAAAATCTTTTGTTAAAATTAAATATTACAGCAACAAAAAAAGAATTAAAATAAAATATAATAATCATATCCGTTAAGTAAATGTCATTATATAATATTGTAAAGACAAATAGCTTTTTTTTTTATTACTTATGTAGCATTATTTTAAAATAGTGAGTATCTGCGGATATCTAGATGTTACGTGTTAAACTAAAACGTCGATCAAGCGCTTGTAAGACGACGCGAAGTGTCGTGTTCCATATACATGAACTATTTACATATTGAACTAACTTTGGACTATGACATTTGATGGCAAGAATTGTCAACTGAGTAGTTAGATTCAACTGTGATACTCACATATGCGTTAATAGGGTTATTCTATTAAAATAAACAAAAAATTGTTGTTTTCTAATGAAACTCATTGTTTTTAAGAAAAGTTGAAAATGATAATTGTAGTATGAGGTTTCCTTTAAGAAAAACGAACGATAGGACTTTTTGTAGTGTGTATGGATGCTCAAGTAGAGAAAACAAACACTCCACTGTTCGATCCACTTAATTTCCTATAATTGATCAACGTGTTATAAATTAAATAATTCGTTACGCAGGAGCTGCGTCAACTTAGCGAATTTCCTTAGAATACATAAATCACTCTCTAGCGGTCATAATTTTAGTGTGATCAAAATGAAATATAATATCTGATATGACTTTAGTGTTTGCAACAAATAGCTGTATTTCCATTGGAGAAAATTCGAATAACGATTATAGTTTATAGTTACATGGAAACGACAATCAAAATTTTTTATAATAAAATATATTTCATGTGTTTGTGTCAAACAAACACAAAATATTTAATATCTCTCTTAATATTAGAATAATCGAAAAATTTATAAGGAGTAAAGTTGTAGAAAATCAAGTTTACTACAATTCATTACCTGATCATTTTTCTCAAACTCTAATGTGAACAGAGATATTTAGAATTTTAACTTTCAATCTTTAATTGTAAATATTTCTGTAAATATTAGTGTAAAAGAAAAATGATAAGAAACAAAATTGCAGTAAAACTTAGTACCTACAAATTAACTTCTGATAAATATTTCGTTTTTTCAAATATTAAGGGAGATAGTCAAATTTTGTTTTTCCCCTCCCTCTAAACCCCATTTCCCCTCGTCCGATTTTACCCATTAACGAACTTGACCTTTAGAATACCAAAAGCGACCCAAAGACCCAATTTCATTCCAATCGGAATAAAACTGTGAACGCTAGAGAGTCCACAGACATTTAAAAAAAGTACATATGTTGTATATATATATATATATATATATATATATATATATATATATATATATATATATATATATATGTATATATATATATATATATGCATTTATACAAATTTTAGCAATAGTGATTTTTAACATCTAATAGGTAGGATCGATGGACATTTGAAGAAATACTTACGAAATTCCAACATTGGTGCAAAAACAATAGCTGCATTTCCTTTGGAGAAAATTCGCTAAATAATATTTATAGAAAAATTGAAACAAAAGATCGTGCAAAAATTTGGATTTAATAATTTGATGATTTGAATATTTGAATTTAATTTTCCAAATTGCCGTGAAATTACGCGAACTGCCGTGAAAAGTCGAATACGAGAATGAAATAATTTCAGCAAAATTTTACCACCAACAAATTTGTAAATTGATTATTAAATAAGGATCAAAAAATAGATAGCAAAAAATAAATATTGGAAGTTCACAAATTTGTGTTTTATTCATAGGTATTAATCTTGATTTTAGATCGAAAATACTCAGTAATATTGCTATATTCCTGCTACATGTGTCTAATCTGACAATACGGAACCCTAAAAAACATAAAGTAACAAATTGATTTACATTATCACTAAAATGTAGCCAACCACACCTTTTACAAAAACAATGAAGGATAATATTTGTAATTTAAAAATTAATTTTTCACGTTAAGTGTTTGGTATCTTCAATATTTCTTATTTTGAATACAGTAGAACTTTCATCAATCAGTTTGAATATTTTGAAGGATTTTTTTTGCGACACAAGAATCTCATCTGTCTAAGAATTATATTATAATAGTATTATTTATAAAATTGACAATAACATTTAAATGGCTATTACAACCAAACTATTTTACTTTAAATCAAATTTTTATACCAATTTATTGATCCAAAATTCAAATCAAACAAATTCCTAAAACAATACAGGAACTAAACAACGCTAAAAATTGAAAACTAATTTAGTTTGCTCTAAGTTTGTAGTCAATTTTCTTAGAGAAATGTTTCGATCGATATAGCTATTTGTTGGCCTACCTGAAGACGAAAACATAGAAAATCGGTAATAAATCGGTCATAAATAACGTCTTTTTCAATATTTATTATTTCCTAAATAATAATAAATTTTACTAGTACCTTATCATGGTTTAATATTAATTATGACTAGTTCTTAGAGAAAATTAGCTTATCGTGCTGAATTTAAAATTCATATTTGGTCAATGGTATACTTTACAGTTATACTTACTTGAATTAACGCATGTTAAAATCATTTTTTTCGAATACTTTTACATATATTATACATGTAAGTAATTAAAATCTTCTCATATTTAAAATTACTAATTTATGTCTCTTTTGGTTTCAGGTAAATTCATTTCAAGTTTCATACAAACCATATAAAATTATTGTGAGTATAGTGATACTGTTTTGAATAGATTTAACTAGATAGTTTGCTGAAGCAGAGAGTCGTATGCAGGTTTTACTGTATAGCTTTTATTTGGAAGTATCAGTTAAAAATGTATATATATGTATATAGTATATATGTATATACTATATACATATAATATATCGGTTGTTTAGTTTACATCTTCGCATAGTAGACCTCCCACGAGTATGAGAGAGTACATATGTATACATTAAGCAATGTGTATGAGAAGGAGGTCTTATAGGTTTGTTTTCTTACTTAAAGTGAAACTGTTGTGTGATGTATGGGATTTTTTTAAGTGAACAGATCAGTTGTTATGATTTATTCTGTTGTTCAGACTTCAGTATGCTATAACATGTAATAATAATAACAAAACAAACCTATAAGACCTCCTTCTCATACACATTGCATAATGTACATATGTATACTCTCTCATACTCGTGGGGATCTACTATGTGAAGATGTAAACTAAACAACCGGTATAGGTATATACATACATTTTTTTGTTGTAAATTTTGAAGTTGTTAACTTTGTTTTTTTTTAGTAAACATTTAATGTCTTTTTAATGAATATGTGGTGTGTTCCTATATATATATACGTTTTTAGGTATTTTGACTGAGCAAAGATTGTTTAATTATTATTTTTCATAAAAACATTTTAGTATGAATGAATGTTTTTAACCTTAATATTCAGTTAATTTATTTTAATTGAACCATGTAATTTTTGTTATAAATAATATTATGTTATTAATTTATTATATACGTATGTAATATATTATATACATTGTGTATTGTACGATAACGCAAGCTACTAATTTCCTTCAATTCAAGTTCATCAAACACCTCAAAAATAATGATTGAACAAAAAAAAAAAAAGTGATTTATGTATGGGTCTTTCATCATTTATTCGTCAATCATAAACTCTATATAATTGCAATATATAAGAATGCATTTTTAAATACTCTAAAGCCCCCTGCTAATGTCTTAAATGGAATTAGATATGTCTAGGAATTCAGGAACTTTGCCTGTATTACTTTTTTTCGTAACATTTTCTAGGTATATTTTAAACGATTTGAGTATTTATCAAAGATAAATTACAGCAAACCTATATATGCAGAGATAAAATTCATATTTAAGTATTAAACATATTCTTTTACCCAACACAATAAGTCGGAGCCATTCTGAAATTATAGTGTGGAAATTTTTAGTTATTCATTCTCATTGTTTTGTTCAAATTCAAAGTTTTTGTCACAATAAACTATTAAAATTCAAATAAAGAGAAAATTTATTTGTTACGAATATTTTCCAATTCTTTTTAGCGAATTTCCTCCTAAAGGAAATAGAGCTATTGGTCCCGTACCGATATCAAAATTTCGCAAACAGTTCTTCAAATGTCCACCGATGATCCTACTTATAAGATGACTTATGCCTCTTATTAATAAAATTAGCCTTGTAAATACTAAAATCATAGCAGATACGGCATTCGTTTGATCAGACTAAAATTGTGACCGCTAGAGAGTGATTTATGTATTAGTTGGAATTTATTAGGATTTTTTTTATTGAACGGGTCGTTACTTGAAGAAAATTCATTATAATTATTAAAAACATCAATATTTGAGATTTTTGTAACAATAATTTTATTTTGATTATTGTGTCGGAAACACAGTTCGCTCATTAGAAAATATATATGATAATGATTATCATGCATCATGCTTCGAAATGCAACCAAGTGGCTATCTATCGATGCGCTAAAGCTGAGCAGGATGCAACTACGGAAGGTTACCGGAATCATTACCGGACATTATCCCCTGCGGAAGCATCTACATACAATGGGAATCCATAACGGGTCCAGCTACATTATCTTTGATTGCGAACCTCTGCATCTCTTCCCGAATATATGAACCTTCAAGAAGACCTGATAAGCAAGCTCCTGGCCATTGTCAACATATGGGAGAAGCGAATTTCGTCAGACTGAAGTAGAATGGGGAGCACAATGGACCATCAAGTTGAAGTACAATACTTTTTAGACCCCAAGATATATCTATCTATCTATCATGTATTATAAATAATATATTTTCTGATGAAGATACCGTGTATTCGAAATTATAGTCCAAATAAAATTATTGTTACGAAAATCACAAATATTTGTTTTTTTAATCATGTTTAAAGGCGTTTTTATTAGCATTTTTCTATGATTTGCCCAGTGATCTGTGTAAATGTGATAATTACCTGATTATCTATTCAGTGTTTAACAAAATAGTTCTTCATGTTTTATGAGTAGGTGATTTATTAAATTCGTTTGTTATTTCATTATACGCTTCTCCACACATGAGCGTACCATTACATGTGTACTGTACTGGAAAATAACTACTAAATTTGTTAATAAAACACTAAGTACTTGATCATAAATTTGCCGGTACATAAACAAATATAAAATCATGTTATTAAATAATTAATTAATTCTAGTACGAATTCATTAAAAATTGTGTTCTTTATACAGTATGCTGATTTGAAAAGTTTCTAGATAAATAATTTTTAAAATATGCATTTGAGAAAAAAATATTTTTTAAAAAAATTCACAATTTAAAGGGGGAAACAGCGTAATAATAATTTTTTAGTTCCATGCATCCGTACTGCGTGGTAAAACTTATCTTTTAAACGTTTCGAGAAAGAGAAAATCTTTTCAAAAACTGTTTATCTCATAATAACAAATAACTTTTGTTTGAAACTTTTTTACAAATAACCCCTAGTTTAGTTAGTAAATACAACGTTAATTTTCCATTTACGTCAAACATATATTGGATAAATGAAAAAAAGTGTTTTTTTTAAACAAATAACTTTTGTATGAAACTTTTTGTTATGCATCTAATATTTCTAGCGTACATACAAAATTTACGTCATATTTACGCTCCGTATGTACTCCAAAACTAAGAGATGTATGAAAAAAAGTTTCAAACAACAGTTCTGTATTTTTATGAGATCAACATTTTTTGTTAATTAAAGATTTTCCCTATCTTGCACCATTTAAAAGTTATATATCGCGGAACGGATGCATTGCATCAAAATATAATTATAGCATTATGAATTCTCCTCTAAACCGTTTTTTTCTAAAATGTATGGTTAAAAAAATATTTAAACAAAACTTGTGGAAACTTTTCATATGAATCGTATATATTATAAATGATGGAAACTTTTATTAAACATGAAAATTGACAAATAAAATAATTGTAAATACATTAAAAATAATAATAATTGAGTAATATTATTTATAAAATATTAATTATTATATATTTTAAACAAGTTTTTCTCAGCTTGTTACCTTTTTAAATTGATACGACAAATAAGCGTAACGCTACAATTATAATACCTACTTACATTCATATATATATATATATATATATATATATATAGGTACATGCAATGTGTGTGTGTATATATGAATGGTAATAGTTAATATTTTCTATTTAATATTAATTAATTAATTGAATAATCAATTTATTTGATTTTATATGCTTCATATTTCATATTATTTTCCTACCCGGGATCTTAAAACTTATATTCGTGTATTTATTCAATTTCTTATATTATTATCATGGTATTCGAATTAGTAAGAAGGATTATAGTATCCTTTCTATAGAAGGAGCGCAGAAAAACATTTTACCAGCTATTATTCTGAAAAAGTACTAGAAATTGTCTAGTCTTTTCAACGATTTAACTAAAATATCAAGTTTTTCTGGACAATACGACTACATCTACATACAAAACTACACTCGCGGGCTTAACTATAGTTTGTTTTCACATGGGAGGGGGAGATATTTTCAACAGTGTTCAAAGATAAACTCGTTTTTTCGTAACTTTATGCTATAAAAAGCAGAGCTCTAAACACCAATAACATCAATCAATTGAAAATTACATAATCATGTTATCTCTATCACAAATAAAGCTGACATAAAATGAATGGTGGATAATTGCTGAATATTTCCTTTTTTTCGTAGACTAAAGAGGGGAGGGGCCAAATTTCGCTCTTAACATTATTTATTAAACAAATTTATAAAGTTAAGTTGTAGTATAGTTATTTGTACTATCGACTAGTTTTGACAGTTAAAGTTATAACTCGGTTAATTTTGCATTTTTAACACTTTAAATAAATCATTTTGGAAAGATGTTACCATTTTATTTCAATTTTTTTAACAATTAGTATTATTCAAATTCGTTTTTTTGAAAATTCACATACATCTCCGTCCACTGTACGATTGTATGTACACTTCTCTGAAAAAGTTTGAACTCGTCGTAACATTCTATGTGTTACTGTGTATATTATTTACGTTTAGAATGTGACTTACTATATATATTGCTGAGAACTGTAGATATGCGAACACGCTGCAGGTCGTAATACGATACTGATTTTGATAATTTTTTTAAATCGATTTGTTATCTATCAGAATACAACTCTACTGATTTTCATAATCATTCGTAGAATATTTTAATTTTTTTATTAACAATTTTCTACGAAAACCTTATTGCAAATGGAAACGCTGGAAAGTATGTATACATAAGATGTTTTTCGAATGAATTATTATAACTATTGTTCGAATATTTTTTACATCTATAATGAGAAAATTCGGTTGGGTTTATATGACGAACTTTTTCATAGTTGTTTTTAATAGTTGTCTTGTTAAGGTATTTCCAAACTATTATTAGGTTGTCAAGAACTTCACTAAATTCACAATATTTAGAAAATGAAGCCTTATAAATAAACTTTTTTTTGAGAATTTATCCCCATGGTGTTTTTGAGAAAATCGTTACGTAAATTTGAGAAATTTAACATGCATCTTCATAAACATGGTGAAATAAAATGCACGATTCCGACTGTTTTTTTCTTCGAACTCTCTCAATATAGTTACGGTTGTTTTGAATTTCGACACATACTTTCCTCAATTCCTTAGAAATATTTTTCCTTAAAACTTTGGAAGAATACCTATCGAGTTGTTTTACGATAAAATATGCGTAAAAAAGTGCATTTTTTTCATGTCCGCAGCAGAAGGTTATTTTTTATGGTTTAGTTGGCATCCTGTGTAACGGCGCGCCATTTGAAAGTCGTTTGAAATTATATACTAGTATGATGTTTTATTGCAGAATCTCCCTGATTCCCATATGATTTTTTACATAGTTCTTTTCGCGCGAGTACCCGATCGGCTGATATAGTTTGGAAATACCTTAATTTGTTTTATTCTGTAGTGTTTTATCTAGTAATTCCACGAGACGAGAGTAGCCTATCTCTTGTATTGATTGTATTAACTTGTAAAAGTTTTCTACCGCTTCGAAAATCATTATTATAATTTTCGTCTAGTCTGTCGCTGACTTATGTCTCGTTTATCTCATCTCTCGCGGCTTCACTATTCTTATCGTGATGTTACGCGATATTTACCATGCACACACATGACTAGTTTCATGTATTCACATTAAAAAAAAAAAAAAGAAACTGAATATTCATTTAAGAATACATCGCCATAGAACGAACAGCACAGAAGAAAGATAATCTATAAATTGTACTTCTAATGAATCAAACATGAAACGTCTAACAAACACCTGCTTAAATATGAAACGCATATTATTACTTAATTACAAGAAAATAAATCAAAAGTACATAAATAAAACTAAACTTATCAAAATAATGAGTGGCCCACAATCAAAAATTTAATTTTTAATCAATTTAAAAAAAAAACACATCATAATGCATACATTTTGTTATTTATCTAATGTCAAACGTGTAACGTTCTCTCATGTCTGAACATCAGATAGATAGATTGTAGCGGCTGCCCTCGACGGGCTACACTTCGACCATAAAGTCCATTGTGATGCCTGAGGATGTGAGGATGTGAGTGGAGTGGAAGAAATTTTTGTGTATAGACTAGGAATTGGTAGGATATGCGGCTGCAGCCGACTATGATAGGAACTATGCCGATATTCATCTGGAGTTCGAGAAGGAAACTGCAGAAAACCTTCTCAAACATAGCCGGTTACTTCGTTCTTATCCATACGCCGACAGTTTAGTCAATTCACTGCCCCTTTTTTTCTGAATAGTTAACAAACTGCCGACTTCGGGATTCGAACCCATAACCTCCCAGTTCTAAGTAGCCATAACGTGTCAGGCATACTTCTTAGACCGCTCGGTCACTTGGCTGATTGTATGAACATTACTACAACACTTAAAAAATTATATTAACCAAAGATATTCGCATCCTCTATAGTGGAAATTCCGCATTAGTTTTAGCATACGCATCCGTAAGAGTGAATGCATTTTACGGGTGCGGATATAGCCTGTTTTGTTTAGTATTTCCGATTGTTAATAAATCACAATGTGTTTAGACGTGTTATTATATGGATGTTTTTTTCTTTATTGTAACAATTTATAATATTATTTGAGTGTTTCACCTTGAATAATCTATTTGGCCAGTGGCGGGGCAAGACCATAATTTAGTGTGGGATAGGTATATTTTGCGAGGCCCTCTGGTGGCGCAAGAAGGAATGTTATAAATTAAAAAACAGGTAAAACATAGCTTTTTACTTTATTAGTACTTTATTAGTAGTATAAACAATGCAAACTAAACTAGATTCATTGTTGATACTTGCCAAATAATTTGGCAAGTAAATCAACAATGTCACCACCGACGCAAAGTGTGATTTAGCTCTTTTCTGAAAATATTTTCCGGAACTTCCGCATTAATTTTAGCATCTGCATCCGTTTTGCTTAGCATTTCTGATTGTAAATAAATCACAACGTGTATAGACGTTTGATTATATGGATGTTTTTTTTTAATATTTCAACAATTTACATTATTGATTGAGTGTTTCGCCTTGAATAAATCAACAATCGCACTTATTTTAAACTAGATAAGCAAGTCTAAGATAAATCTTAGTAAAAAATATGCAATAAAACATACTCTCGCAAGGACCATACAACCGGGTCTTTGTGGAATCATCTAAAATCGATGCACCCGGAGCAGTTTATTGCTCTTTATTAAATATAATACACTAAATTTTAAAACTAAAAATTTGAATATAATATAAAGATTATTAAAAATTATTACCAACTTTTTTCTTTATTCGTGTACGTAAATTAAGTATATCTTTTAAAAAAACTAGGCATATAAATCCGCATCCGTGGATGTGAGCCTTCATATACCCGCATCGCGTGTGTCAGAAATTTCGCATCTTTAACATCCCTGGTATGGACGTAAATTTGACCTTAAAAGAATACACAATACGATACGTTCTACAGGAAGGAAAAAGCTATTTTCTATTTAATTTCAGGAAAAACTGAAGAAAATTTTCTATTATCTATAAAAAAGTTTTACACAGAAACACTGCTGAAAATAATGCAAATAAAATTTGTATAATTTTAACTGTTTTAACTGTCGATTCCTAAACTGGTTTTTTTAAATAAATTATACAGTTGATTTGTGTCGAATTCATTCGTTTACGACAAAATTTTTACGACAAAAGTTGTAAGCATTTTATAAGAAACAATGTTCATTCGAAACATATTTTCGAAATCCAGATGGATTCAAATATCCACAAATCAACATTTGAAAGAGAAATGACAATTGAGGAGTTGATTCGATTGACAAAAATTCGTCTTTTTTTATTTGAGGTAATTTTTTTAAAATTTGATATCCACGAAAACCAAATTAACTTTTTAGAAGTCATATAAATAAATAATAATGTTTTTGTGACAACGTAAAAAAAAATGTTTCTACAAAATTAGATTTTTAATAAATATAAAGTTTCAAGTTCTTATTGGAGGGCCACCCATTACATGACAAAAAATTGTTTAATTAAATAAATACATAATTATTTAAATTAATTAATAGGATAAATAATCTTGAAAATATATCTGTTGTGTATAAGAAATGTATGTTATATTATATTACATAAACCCAAAAAAATAAATAAATTTAATTAATTAATATGAAAAATTAATTAATGTAATATTAGTTTACTTTTTTTTTGTTTATAAAAACTTGAAAAATTTCATCAAAAATTATTAAGTGTTTGTATTCAATCGTATAAGTTTGCTAAAGTTCTATTTAAATTATATAATAGTAGCTAAAAAGTCGGGGTAGCCCTTTCTTCAATAAATTATTACAGAAACTTTTTTTCAAATAATTAATTTTTTCTAAATTTTGACATTTTAAAACGTCTCTTTATATTTAAAATTTTTTATATTTTAAATTTATTCACAATCTATATCAAAATTTTTGTTAATGCATATATTTCTATAGAAACTATAACTGGATTAAAGATCTAGTCATCAGAAAACGGTTGTAACTTTGGAACGGTTTGGAATTTGGAACTTTCTATATCTTTTCTGGGATTGTAAGGAAAATTTACCTAGGGTCTTCTCTTATCGTGATTACGCTATCTCCTATAGTTTTCTCAAAAATACATTCACACAACATATTTCCCGTTTATGTATAGAATGGTATAAAGGTTTACTAATAAAAAGTGGTACACCTAAGTGAATTAATTGCTTACGTCAGAGGTGGGCACAGACAGCTCGTCTGAGCCTTACAGGCTCTCCATAAGCTGGGTGAGAGTAAGTAAAGAAGGTATGTTTTGAAGCAAGACGGAACGATGTTTCAATACAGGTTGTCCTACCGATTATTACCCAATAATTTATTCAATCAATTTAGAAATAGTTTTATAAAATATTTATTGTTTAAATAATATCTTTTACAGTATGGAGAGATACACCAAAAAACATAATGATAATAATAACAATAACTAACTCGAAGAACTCAAATTCCCACTTTATGTAAAATTTAACTTAATTCATCAAATTCCCATGACACTATACTGAGCATACTTCATACGAAGAAAAAATAATTAAATCAGGTAAATAATTCTTTATTAGTTCTCGGATATGAATAGTAAAATATTTAGACAAATTATTTGGAATTTCCAAAACTATAATTCTATTTAAATTATCCTTTGCAAAAATTTCCCTCTTTTATTACAATGGTCCAGCGGTAAACTTAAAGGTTCAAGAGATTTATATATATTTTTTTTTTATTTTGATTTTATTCATACACAAATATGATATATACTAAAAAGGTACATTTTATGACCCAAATTACCTGCCCAAAATTCCAGAGTATGTATTGAATGATTGTATGTATTATTTACTTTGTATAATAGTGACCATAAAAAAGATTTGGTATTATTATATTTTTTTCAGAAAATGTTTTAATTAAAAAAAGAAAATATTAATAATTGGTAGGTTACCCTGTATTAACTCTATCTCTCTTCCCTACCTCTCACTCAGAGCTTGACGGAGTCAACTCCTGCCCACCTCCGGCTTACGTAACCTGTATTTACTGAGTTTACAACTTCACACGTCTAGATGTACACAAATATTACATGTGGTGTATATTTTATACACATATGTATGTATTAAGCATACATCTGTAATCTTCAGAAATTACAGGAGTTTGAGCTTAAATTGTAGTAAAACTAATTAGATGATAAATAGTTTTAAACAAAAGTTGTTTGTTTAAAACAACCATTTTTTTATATTTATTTTACGATTTGCAAGATACATATTTTCAAATCAAACCAACTCGACTAAAAATATAAACAATAGTTTGATAGTAGTTTAATAATAAAATTTTTTTTTAAATTTTATCCCTCTTGCCTGTCCGTGCCATATTTATAAATACAATGAACCAACACAACAAATGGCAGAAGTAGAATCAATTTCAAATGTAATGAACCTTATATGCGCGTAAGGGGAACATATTTCATAATAGAAGGGCTACTGATTTTAATAAACAACCATTACTTGGAGGAGAAATTTTATGGAAATTTCATCTCATAATTCTTATAAGCTAAAAAAGAAAATATTTCTCTGTAATCAAATATCAGACATTAACAGCATTAAATCATGATCATTAAATAATAAAAGAAAAAATATGTATTATTAAAAATGAATTTATTTCAGCATTTTTCTCTGTATTAAAAGGACGAATAGTTTTTTATTATGTAATGACAATGTCGTTTCTTATTTTCCATTTGAAATTTGTATAATATTGTTCCGCCTACTATAATAAAAATAATTAATGAAGACCAACACTTATATTTTAAGATATATGTATATATATATATATATATATATATATATATATATATATATATATATATATATATATATATATATATATATATATATAACTATATTATATATGTAATATATAACAATACGATTTTCTTGGCAATTAAAAAAAGCAAAAATAATATTCAGGTATAGGGTAATATCACATATTTATCTTTATTTATTAATATTAAGTAACTCATAAAACATAAACCAAATTTTATAAACCATAACAGTAAATTGAGATCAGTGGCACTAGAAAACTATTTGTCGTACTATATATAACACTACGTACACTTGTTGGCTATCACTGATTTTATTGCACACCTCTATATAAAATTTCAAATGGACTAAAAGTGGGGCAAACATTCATATGTTTCCTTCCATTTGTTTTGAGAAAATAGACCGACCACTCAAACTGTGACAATATTCGAGGGCTCAATACAAATTAACACAGTTCTACATAGTTTACATTCAATACCTACTAAAAATAAGATATTTATTACAATAAAATAAAGTGTAAAATAAGAAAGGATATGTAAAATAATTACAATTTCATAATAATAAGTAAATAAGTATAAGTATAAAAAGATTATATGATTAGTTATTTATTTATTACAATCTGATTGATAAATGATTGGTTTGCTAATTTCTTGTATTGTATGTAAAAACACATTTATTATGAATTTATTATTTTAGAATTGAAATCGTGTTTGTGATTTGTCTCTCAATACAAATTCTATAACTTATCTATATTATTTTATTTCTATGTAATTTTTTTTATTACATATAGGATGATCCGTTTTTGAATAATATTTTAAATCTGATGGTTTTAAAGTGCAATTTAATTAATATGCGTAGTAGCTCACTTAATTTTTTTTTTACCTTCTATATAAATGTCATGTACATAAGGGTATTATAAATTAGATCCCAAAGTTGTACCAGCTGGAAATATTGATACGTGAAACAAAAATTTGGTAACGAGGTAATTGGTGTAGAATTTCTATTTTTAGAAGTGTGAGTGAACCTATGTGTGATGTTTTAGTGACCGACTATTATGATTATAATTAGTGATGCCGCGAGAGAGAGAAGAGATGAAAATTAGAATCGTAATTTTCGAGAAATATTCGAGAGACCGACGACAGTACTCTCTTTCAATCTCTATAGATTTGTAATCTGTAAAAATATACTCATATAATCACAAATATAATCACGAAACATGAAATCATTTTGGGTGGTAATGATTTGATTTTTTCTAGAATCTTTATTGTTTCAATTAAAATATAAAAAATAAAATAAATTAGAAAAATATGCACTTAATATGAATAGAAAAAATGTTTTACTATATAACTGTACATAAAAACTGTAAAAACAAGACGAGGCGAGACGATAGAAAATTCTTACAAGTTTATACAATACAGGAGACATGCTACTCTCGTCTCGTCTTGTTTTGTGGCATCACGAACAATAATTATAGCCTGTTTTTACACGGGAAAGTTTTGATGAAAGTTTTCAATCACAATAAATGTATTTGATATAACTAGACTTACTTCTCTATGCACATGCAGAAATATATCAATCGCATGTTTTGTTAATAGCTATAAGTCTCTTCATGCTAAATATTTCTTTCTTTGTCAACCACTTCAGTCACATGATCATAGTAAACCAATCATAAGGAAGTAGGATATAACTACATAGTTTCATCAAAAAATACTATTGCGCTTGCGTTATGCGTTATGAATAGTTACATGAAAAGTTACATGTTTAAAATAGCCCATATAATATAAGACGATACACGTACATTTATAAAACAATTAATTCCTATATTTTCAAATAAAAGCGGAGAGTTGTGTTTGTCTTAAAATCAGGATGTATTCGTATAACGCTATATACTTGTTATTTAGTTTTGACTTTCTTTCCGGAACAAAATTTTAATCAAAACCATTTTTTCCATATTATTCTCTTAAATATTTTAGGTAAGTTTGTTGTTTTGGATACATCTATACCATTGGTTTGTATACTATCCATAATAGTAATACTCGTATTTTCTTGAACCGTTCTTGAATATTAATAAATAACAATTTGTGTTGATTGCGCGAACATTGAGTGGTGTGTGCACGGTGCGGCCATTGTGCTTTGTTGTTAGAAGGTACTTTATTATATTGAGAGAAACGAACAAAGTGCGTCCCACGCTAATCACTAGTTAAGTTATTGATTTTATTAGATTCTGTGTTGATGTTGTTACCTACTTATTGTACAGTACATACCATAAATTTTAATATATAACTTATATATATATATATATATATATATATATATATATATATATATATATATATATATATATATATATATTTATATATATATATATATATATATATATATATTTATATATATATATATATATGTACAAATCTTTTGTGGAAAATCAATACTGAAACATTGTAAATATTGTTAATAATAAATTTAGCTACATAAATATTATCCACATTAATTTTCAATTACTTCATAAATGTCCATTCAAATATTTTAAATGTTGATTTTGAATAATAATTGTGGAATTGTAATCCAAGGCCTCACATTTCACATTTCATGTTTCAATTGTTTAGTTTACTTCCCCTGAAAAATAATTTATTCGAAAATAAGTAAAAAATTCAAGTGTTTTTTTGTTTTAAAAAACATTATGAAGACTAGAATTGTAAAAATTAATATTTGAAAAGCTACAAGCATTTATTAATAAGAAACGCGTCAAAAAGCAAAAAGTGCGTTTTGTGTTGTAATTAAATAAAGGTGATACGATTCGTTCACTTGAATTGTTTTTTTTTTCTATCTAATATGCCTACTTGATGTTGTTTTGAATGGAAACAGTCTGTTTGATTGCTTTATTTGAAAGTAAGAATAAAACCAAATACTTTTTATTCGGAATAATTTATGATTATAAGTGCAGGTTTTTTAAGATTGTCTACACTTTAAAGAGAAAAAACTACATTTTTAATATCCAAAAATGTTTATTATAATTCTGATGAGAATTTAAAAAAGTATATATTCTCAAATGAATCAAAATATAAAACATTTATCGGTAGATAATACAGTAAAACGCGAAAAAAAAACTAAATAACTAAATGTTAAAGCGTAATTCGTTTTGTGATCAAATTTCATTACCATAGTCTTCTCCACGAAATTTCCAATACAAAGCGCTCTACTATTTAAAAATTAAGTTTTCAATTATTTTAATTAATTTTATATATGAGAAATATGGGCAAATATTCGTTTATGTGAAACTTTTTGATTCTTTGCCAACGTTTCGTCAGTCGTTGCTGACTTCCTCAGGGCTCAAATTACTACGTTTTAAATATATGTCAATATCAAATTAATGATTGCAACTACAAGTATTCGGTTTAATTACTTTTGCTAGCACCAATACCTGTAGTTGCAATAATTAATTTGATATTGACATATATGTAAAACGTAGTAATTTGAGCCCTGAGGAAGTCAGCAACGACTGACGAAACGTTGACAAAGACTAAAAAACTTTGACATAAACGAATAGTTGTCCATATTTACCATATAAAAAATTCATTCATTCTATGATGGACAGAAACAACAAAAATAATTATTTTAATGTTTTTAGTGGATTACTAACCAAGAAAAGCATGTATTTTTTAGTATTTTTGAAAATATATAAACTTGTATACTCTTTACTTTTGATTAATGACCTATATACCTGGAAGGGTAATTTACATGAATACAATTAAGTTACCAACCTGTACTTTCACTTACTAGGTAATGCAAAAAATTTTAAGTGGTTTTGTTCCCAATAAAAATATAATTCTTGCAGATCACTTTTAGTTAATATTTTACTTTGAGCTATTATTTCATACACACACAAAATGTTTAAAAAAATTTAAGTGATATTATTAATCAATCACACAGATAGATAGATAGATATATAAATAGATAAATAGATAGATAATAATTATAATAATAATAATAATTTATTCAGGTATATCTTACAAGATTTTGAATAAGTCATATAATATTTACAATTTTCCAGAGTAAAATATTGTCCTTAGTTCTCGTTTAAATCTATTTAAAGGCAGTACTTTTAAATTATTAGGCAGAAAATTAAAGATTTGTATGGAGCTATGGTGGACACTTTTCATGATGTACGTTTTGTCCGTGAAACACGGAACTAGACAATTTATTTATCTTGTGTTATGTATATGCGTATCACTCACTTTTTTATATAGATCAATGTTTTTCTTTACGAAAACTGACGCTTCATAGATGTAAATGGACGGTAGGGTTAGGATACCGTTTTCTTTAAAATATGGTTCATATGAGGTTCTTTTAGGTAGTTAGAATATAGCTCTCACTGCTGCTTTCTGTAATACAAATAGAATACAGAAATCTGTAGAGTAACCCCACAATATGATGGTATATTTAAGCTGGGTATACACTTATCCGTAGTACGTGGCCTTTGCTGTCTGTAAGTCAGTGTTCTGTGAAATGTTACGCAATAGCAAAATCTGCTTGCCACTTTTTTACGTATGTGTCCCAGGATAGTTTGTTATCAACATACAATCCTAGAAATTTGACCACTCTGATAGACTCTAAAGGTTTACCATGTACTTCAAGTTAAGGGTTGGCATTATTTCTGGAGAAATTAACGATTTTTGTCTTCTTGACATTTAAGCATTCAGCATTATTTTTAAGCCATTGCCGTCCTAGAAGAATCCGTTCTTCTAGAACGTTGTTGAATATGATTTGGATGTCGGTAACCGAATTTCCTACAATCTTTATACTCGTATCATTGGCAAATTGCGTAATGGATGCTGGAATGTGTTGGGGTAGATCGTTCACAAAAATTACAAATAAAAGCGATGGATAGATAGATAGATAGATAAATAGATAGATAGATAGATAAATAGATAGATAGATAGATAGTAAGGTAGATACATAGATAGATAGATAGATAGATAGATAGATATATAGTGGTTAGTTGATCGCCCACCATTTATCCATCCACCACAAGTCGACTCAGTATTGTTTATCTAACTGGTAACAATTTTATATTTACAATTAAATAAAGTCATCTAATTTTTATTGGAAAAAAACAAACATTATTCCAATATTATAACAAACAACTCTAATACTTACAAAATTATGTAATATATAATTGAATAATAATGTAGGTTTTAATATTATATTTATAAAATAATGTTTTATTATTATTATTTGCATACGTTACATTGATAACAACACACTCACAAACGTATGCAAATGTTACGTTCAAATTATATGTGTGTACCTACATCATTGCACTAATAATATTTATCAACGATAAACATACCGTACGGAGAATGTATTATGTATAAATGCATCCATACAGATTGTATTTTAAGGTTGTTATGAAGAAAATTCAATTTAATGACAGGTTCTTCAAACTTTGACAGCTTATTATTTCAATAATAAAGAATATCCTCTCAAAGTTTGAACTTGATCCTGTTTTTAGTTTTTGAGTTAAACAAATGTTAATGTTACGATTTTAAGAGATTTTTACATAGCTTAAATGGTCTCGGCGGTAAAAACATGAATACAAAAATCTATATCTCGACCACCAGAAATGTTAGGTTTATGCAAAATACCTTATAAATACCTGGACCAAATTTCAAAACAACTCTGTTTTTGGTTTCTGAGATAATTCAATTTATAAATCGAAAAATGATACTAAAGCTACTTTTATTTTAGATTGTCACAGTAGGTTTGGCAAGGTTTGTGTAATTAAAATTAAATAAATAATTATTAATAAAAATTAAAATTAAAAATAATATTATTAATAATTAATGTTTTTTTTAATAATTTTATTAATAATTAATTTAAAAAATCTTCTAACGTGATTAGAATTCGTGTATTTTGAGTTACACAAACTTTACCATTAATTTTGGTTGATTTACCCCCACCACGTTTATAAGAACCTTAAATCATTGTATATAGGAATTACAATATACAAGGAATATTGCGTATATTCGCCTTCGTCTCCGCGCATTCATTTAAGCAGTCCGCATCCACAATAGTCTTTGCTTTTTATGGAGGTTTTGCGGATGTGGATGTTACTTGTTTTGTGTAGCATTTCTGATTGTAATTAAATCACAACGTTTTTAGGCGTTTTATTATATGGATGTTTTTATACCCAGTATATTTGTAAATATACAAGGTATATTAAGTTTAGTTCCTACTTTGTAACGCTTGAAAATATTGATCGCAGAAAAAAATTTTTGTTATAGGTGTTCATAAAATTACCTAATTAGTCCATTTCCGCATGTCCATCCGTCTGTCTGTCTGTCTGTCCGTGAAGCCGAAAATTCAAAAACGAAAAGAGATAACGAGCAGAAAATTTGTGTGTGTGTTCTATAGCATAAAAGTTAGATCAAGTTTGTTAATTGGCAAAATCGGACCATGTTTGGGCAAAATGGGGAAAACTGCCTATCTTTGAAACCGTAAGAAATATAACAAGTTTATAAACAAAAAATCTTATTCTCTTTAAAATAAACAACTTTTGTTTGAAAAATTTTTCCATAAACTGCATAAATTAACTCAGTTAGTTGTTACATTACTTATTTATTTTAACAATTTACATTATTACTCGAGTGTTTCGCCTTGAATAACCTATTCACTAAACGGTTGTTGAGAAAAATATTATAAATAGAAATAAAAAAAATCTGTCTTTGTCACTTATACGTATATGGTATAGAAAGATAAATGATAAATGTTTTGATTTACATTAAAGTTACATTCATTGCCAAAAATTAGTTAAAATTTTTTCATATTATTTGTCATTTCTTATTTAATTCAACATCACTCGTAAAATTTCCTATTTTATTTTAAATTATATGTATATTTCTTTTAGTATTGAAACTATTTATTATGTTGCAAATCGTAAATATTCACGAATTTGTACTTTTTAGTACTCTTGCCTCCGATCCTATTTTTTATGCATCCTTAATTAAAAGTTAGTAACTTCGTCGTAATAAATGATGATTCAATTCTGTGGAACATGTGTTCGAAAGAGATTTATTAAATCGATGGCCTCGGATAGTAAACACATACTGTACAAAATAAGTAAGTAAGAGACTACAGACGTCATCTCACTCATACGGTAAAAAACCTCGCACTCGCTTCGATTCGTATAAAATACATACATACATTGAATAAAATCCTCATATACATCCAATTTACACAATTATGCATTAGTAAACATATATATGTGTTCACACATTGCAGCGCCTACTGCCGTAACAAGGGTACATGACAGTTAACCAAGTCGACCAATAAATCACTTTACCTTCGATCGTAACAGAGATAACGCCGACGTTCAACTAAATTCCTCCATGAAAAAACATAATACCATACCATTTTTTTATTTTGAAATTCATTCAAAAAAAAAGTACGGTTTTTAAAAATACAAATTGATTAAAGGTAATGCGTACTGTTTTTTTTGTTTTTTGTATTCGTAATTCATACATATTTAACATTTTTTGCACTTGTTTTTTCAAGAAGGTGTAAATACCTAAACCTGTTAACTCTGGATAATTAATTAAACTTGTTTCCCGATGATAGTTCATAGTGCTGAGCAGTATTTTATTTATATTGGAGTCAATAAATAAACTCACTACGTGAGAGTGTGCCCGTTTATTAGTCAGGGTGCCAGTTTCGAGTTTCGGCGACAAATCTTAAATATTTCTCGTAGTGATGCCGCAAGACGAGAAGAAACGAGATTAGCATCTCTATTGTATTGTATTGACTTTGTAAATGTTTTCTATCGTCTTGTCTGATTTTTAGAGGTGAAGATTTTCTTCTAAAAATACAATTAAAACAAATCAACAATTAAATATAAGTTTAAAATCTTTTTCTATTCATATAAAGTGCATATTTTTCTAATTCAGTTAATTTTTTATATTCTGATTGAAACAATAAAGATTTTAGAAAAAATTATATCATTAACACCCCCCCCCCCCCCCCCCCAATCATAATCATTTATGTGAATTATTTAGTGACTCACAGGTATGCTGTGACATCACCTAAATTTTAATAAATTTTTTTGTAAAATCTCACTGTTGTGTGTACCGAACGGAAAGTTTCGCATACTTATGATCTATTAATGTTTCGATGTGATAGTATTGTTGTATCAATTTAAACAAACTATTTAAAAATTTTTAAAATAAATCTCACACATTAGAGGTGGTGTCAGAAAGAGTTAGATTAATAATTAATTAATAATTTTATTAATAATATAAAATTCGTAATATTTTATAAACTGGTAATATTTATTAGATAATTATTAATTTATAAACATATAGGATGTTTCAGAATTCATAGACACATGGTTCTTATTCTTATACAAGTTTATTCGATAATTTGTAAGAATTTGGTATAGGTTTTCATAAAATATTATAATTATTCAATGTCTCATGTCATCTTCTCTGTTCGCATCGAGATAGGATGGAAGTTCAAATTCACAGTTTTTTTTTGTTTCAAACTTTTATTTCAATTTTTTTTAGAAATTATTAGGGATTGCAATATAGGCATTTAAAGCAGCTCGGTTTAAAAAAAAAGTCATGTTTTTATACACCTACATGTAAGTAGTAGTAATAAATAAACAATACATTCATGGAAATTAACAGAAAGCGGGTGGTAATATATATACGAGTAAAAGTTGAAATCTAAAAATATTCCTTTTATAGAAAGTTTTTCATATATTCAATAGTTTTGCCACAAAATTTGCAATAACCTACCGTATCGAACCGTGTGTATACAATACAGGCATTTACAGTACCTCGGTATTTAAGCCACAAATCATATAATTTGTGGCTTAAATACCAATATAGTTACACTTGTGTAGATATAAAATATGACTATTTAGGGTACAATCCAAATGTTTAAAAATATGACTATTTAGGGCGCAATCCAAAAGTTATTAATTTCCCTGGCGATTTTGAATACTATTTATTAATACACAAATCCCATGTCTCGGTGATGTATACGCAAACTTGCAATATTGTTAATTGTATCACTAGATACCCTGAACAATCGTCAGATAAAGAAAACTATGTACAAAGCCGCGTTTAGCCACATCCACCTTCTCTGATACATCGTTAGTAGTGGACTGTAATATTAAAAAGAAAATTATAAATTTTTTATGATTATTATTCAAAATCAATAATCATAAAAAAACAAATAAAAATTAAATGTTATAAATGTTAAACGTAGTACTTCTATAATACAAATAATAATTATTAATTATCATTCACAATAAATAATAATGTTCTAAATCGTTTTTTATTCTTTTTTATTACATTTAATTTTTTTAAATGTCGTTTTATATTAATATTCATAATCATAATTACTTATTATTTTATTTTACTTCATTTTTTTCAAACAATGTAATTTGCATATTTTTTATTTGCGTGTAAAATGGAAACGTCTATGAGGAAAGAAAAAGTATTTATCGACAGATTATTAAATTCTGAGATTAAAATTTCCCATTAGATAAAGAATAATAAAATAATATATAATATTTTTTCTTTTAATTTTTATGTAGAATGATTTTTTCTCTTTCATTTTTAAATTAAATTATTAAATGTACTTGACAAAAGGAATTCAGATCTTAATTCAGAAATGTATTATCAATGATTTAAGAAGAAAGTTTACTAAAATAGTTTCACTCATTACAGTTAAAAAAATAAAATAAAATACAATAAGATTAATTTACTCATTCAACTATACCAAGTGAACATTTCTAGTATTACATATATAGATTTTTAACATTTATGATACAATTTACTATATGTTGTACTATGCAATAATTGTTTTGACAGGGATTGTTCAAAATTTTTGGGGTTGCAAAATATTACTATAAAATATCAATAGATTTAAAAAGAATCCCCAATATATTTTTTTTTACCCAGTATATAATATATACCCGGGTATACCAGGTTTAGTTTCGACTTTGTAACGGTTGAAAATATTGATCGTAGAAAAAATTTTTGTTCTAGTGTTATAGGTATTCCTAAAGGGACCTAATTATAGTACGTGCGAACCGTATAGTCCATGTTAAAAATTTAAAAATTTCACCTTTGATTTCAAATATCTCGCTTCACATACGGCAATAAACGAATTTTTTTTATAATAAATACAAAAAATTTAGATTAATATTTCAATTTCCCAAAAAAAAAGCCAGAAAAGTTTACGGATGAACTACGGTTGACCTACATTAAGTTACAGATTATGCAACAAATTCATTCTTAAAATAAATTATTTAAAAACAAGTGAAAATAGCAACTAACTATGTTAGCTGCTTAAATACCCGGTATATTCTGAATTTACGAAAAATTGTTTATAACAAAAGTTGTTTATTTTTAAAAAAGAAACATTTATTTGTTTTTAAATTTTTGTTCTATCACTAACTTTTTCAAAGATAGGTAGTTTTGCAAATTTTGCCCAAACATGGTTCGATTTGTCCTATTCACGAACTTAACATACGAAATTTCAGCTCGCTATCTCATTTTGTTTTTTAGTTATCGTGTTTACGGACAGACAACTTTGCGGAACCAGATTAATATTTTCAACCGTTACAAAGTCGGAACTAAACTGAATATACCCTGGTATATATTATACACCGGGTATAACAATAAAATATGTTTATCTAATTATTCCTCCACAAAACATTTAAATTTGTCTATTAAAGAATTTTCAAAAAAATTTATGTTGTTCTGAAAAAATATTTTAATTTTGTAGATTTTGAATTACGATACTTCCAACCTTCTATAGGTAATACTGTGTTCTATTTTCTATAGCACTTTAATTTCAACTGAACTTGCTTGCTTGCCTTATTGTTATAACAATTTATATTTATTGTATCCTGAAGATATAATTCATATCAAAATCTTAATTATTAAATATTATGTTTGCGAAAAAAAAAAATAATTTTTTTTTTATAAAATATTATAATCATTGAACACCTTAAGCAATGTTTAATAAAAATTTTATAAATTTATTCAATAGATTTTTAATTTATATATTTTGCCATGAAAAATTTTTTAACGTTAATCTGTGTCCGCGATACACAACTTAAACAAAAACAAAAAAAAACACGGAATTTATGATGTTATAAATATTTATCAGTGGGATCCTTTAACCTCGAGTTTATATACGGCTAATAGCTTTGTAACTATTTCGTTTCTAACTTCCAAAGTAAAAAAAGTAGTACTCTCGGTAGGTAAGTTGACACGTTGTTGAGGATAAAAAGAAATAATCATAAGCTAACAGGAATTTCACATAGGTATTAAAAAAAGCTGAAAGGTAACAAAGAAAAATATTTTTAATACATAATTAAATATATTTTTACCCTAAATAAATCCTTTTTTGAATCTTTAAATTTTCGCTTCTAACGCGCGTGAGTAGTCACATACATTATTCTTTTTATCTGCAAATATGAGATAAATAAGAAAGAAAAGCCTTTAATTTGTAGCATCCATTGATTGGATATCATGACTAATGCTCATCAAACATTAAAGTCCGTAAGAACGTAACCGTGAGATATAACCGAATCAGCCAATCACAGTCAAGTATTCCATCCTCCATATTGCTAGTTTAAAACGTAAGAAGTAAGAGCAAAAAAATAATTACAATTCTTCCCAGCCTTTATGAATTTTAACCAAAGAGTTGTTTGACAATTTTGGTTATATGCAATCAGCAATCTTTTAATGTTTTATTAGGTTATATTCACTTCTAAAGATTTTCTATCTCGCACACTTTGCCCCACTCTTTGTTTGAATCTGATTAAAAGAATGTTACTGCTGACGGTTCTAAGTGCGATGGACAAATTATTATACTTGAGCTAACGTTAACTTATTATCTTACGGATTTACCAGTCCAAGTGGCCAAGCGGTCTAAAGCGTTATATCTGCGCAGTATGCCTACTTGGAAACTGGAAGGTTATGGGTTCGAATCCCGACATCGGCAGTTTGTCAATTATTAAGAAAAAAAAGGGCGGTTAATTGACTAAACTGTCGGCGTTTTCACAAGAATGAAGTAATCGGCTATGCTTGAGAAAGTTTTCTGCAGTTTTCTTCATGAACTCCTGATGAATATCGGCATAGTTCCTATCATAGTTGGCTGCAGCCGCATATCCTACCACTTCCTAGTCTATACACAAAAATTCCTCCCACTCCACTCATATCCTCACATCCTTAGGCATCACATGGGACCGTATGGTCGAAGTGTAGCCCGTCCAGGGCTGCCCCTACAATCTATCTATCTTCCGGATTTTATACCTTAATTTATGAGTTTATTGAGCGGTGCATAGATTTTGCACGTTGACGAATGTTTAGGTCTGTATAATGCCATCAAAATTTCAGTCTGGCTACTTCTTTTTGAATTATCCAGTTGACACCATTTTACCGTTTTTGAGTTATCTTGTTGACAGACAAATAGATAAACAGTCAGGGAAACGAACCGTCATTCAGAAAGAGGATAATTAGAACATTTTAAGAATACCTATACCAAAATTTGTTTTTCTTCTCAATATTATAAATCGTCACAAAAATTACTTAAACTTATGAAACTCTATTTTAAACCACGCGTATCTTGTAACTTAATACACTCATTAGTAACATGGCAGTTCATAATGTACTTTCTAACGACTTATTAAACAAAATCAGACAGACCTTTCTGACACAAGTTGTATAAAGATCCATAAAATACAATCAACATAATGTATCAGTGAAAAATGTGTTAAAAAAGAAAACATTGTAATAAAACATCGGTAAATGCATAGTCTATCTATAGATGCCTTTTTAGTACGGCGCCAAAACGCCAGTCTTAAATTGCCTTCTATAATTGGCGCTGACTTCAAAAGTTATATAAAATTATGTATACGAATTTTCAATGAAAAAAAATTGTCTTTCCTTTTTAACGTATGATTTGAAGTCGAGTTTTTTCTTTTAAATTTGAATCTTATATTTGTTTGTAATTCACAAGAGATTTTAATATTTAATTTATGTTCGTCAATTGTGGTTTATGACCAATGTATATTACAATACGTAGTATATTTAACTAGACGTTATCTATTCTCTATTAATTAATATTATTAATTGGGTACACAGTCACTTCAAACACGATTAATTTTGTTTTTCTAGCTTGTATTCAAGTAACCAACTGTTTTTACGACTATTGATATGTTAAATTTTGATAATAAAATTTAAAATATTGCGCATAAAATGTTTGTAAAACGTTATTAATCAGTAATTGAATATTTGATAACTTAATTAATTAAAAAATTTTATTAGTATATTTTGTTGTTTTTTTTTAATAAAAGTTCTTTAGTGTTTCAAAGTTGTTACTTTTTATTCTCGGTATATAATATATACCAGGGTATATTAAGATTAAATAGTCCATTGTGTCTGTGGACACGATAACTAGAGCTAAAATTCTAGTTATCGCTAATAACTAGAGTTCTAGAGCTAAAAAGTCCAGTCAAGTTTCTGAATGGGCAAAATCGAACCATGTTTAGGAAAAATGGGCACAGCTGTCCATCTTTGAAACCGTAATAGATAGAACAAAAATGTCAAGACAAAAAGTGTTTCTTTTTTTAAAACAACTTTTGTTATAATCTTTTTTACATAAATTCAGGATATACCGGGTATTTAAGCAATTAACTCATTCCTGAAAGGAAATGCAGCTATTGTTTTTGAACTGATGCTGGAAATTTGAAAAAATTTCTTGAAATGTCCATCGATCCTACCTACTAGATGTAAAAAATGACCATAGTTAAAATTTATATATATATATATATCAACATATATATATATATATATATATATATATATATAGATGCATGTTTGTGTGAAAAGTAAGTGGAAATATTTCACTTCATTTAAACGAATTCGCTACTTGCACACCCATTGTTTTATTTAAGCTACATTGTAGTTTTCCTCACGCTGATAAGCTATTATTATTGATATTTGAAGCAATTCTAACATTCTAACATCAAATTTCATATTTAATTTTTTCTTTTTGACATTAAGGGCACAATGGCGAATAGCCTACGTAGCGTAATGTTGGCATATCGTGATTACCTCGAACGTTTTATAGTTATATATCAGTGATCGTTTTATGGAAAACCTAAAACTAACAGGATGAATGTAGAAATGTTTTAAAATATTCAAGATTTTCATTATTTTGACGATAATAAAGAAAAGTTATTGTAATTTTTGTGCGACGAAAAATATGAAATTCGATCATGCATGTAAAACTGGGGCACATAAAAGATACACACCATCTTCATCAACCAATTACTTATCTAATCTTTTGATCTATTGATCGCTGTTAATTAGGCAAACCCACTCAGGTTCGTGTTTCAAAAAATCTTTAATTTTGTATAAAAATAGAATAAAATTGATCTTAGAAGTATTTAAGTAACATAATTGAACAAGCTGAATAGATAATAAAAACTAGACTGTCTCAAAATCATGTCATTTTCTTTAAAATTTCCCTTAGGTGTACGTTATTCCTACCACTTTTCCCTCTATTAAACTCTACCAACGGGTTATTCGTCTCATATTTGGATATAGCTTTAAATAATATGTTTTGAATAATTAAATTCATTCCATGGATGGATTTGAATTCGATTACATATAAGTTGTTTTTTTTTTATTCTTTTAAATTTAGTTTAAAAAAAATAATATTACAATGATAAGCATCTTGTTTCTCCACAAAAATAACATTAGATATACTAGTCTATAGCTTATAGCTTAGTATGTATAGCTTAGACATGGGTATCTCTAGTGATGTATATTTTCTTTTCTCTGCATGATGAAATGAAGAATAACTGAAATGACTGACGGGAAGAATTATTTGAATATTTTAGAGAACACATAGCAAGAAGAACAGGGCCTGTACGAAAACAAATAACAACAAAGACACTGTTTCAAATTACTTACACAAGAGTTTATATTTTTTATTCACACGCCTAAATATACAGACTTTTCACTTTTTATTATTATTATTATTGTTAAAGTTCATTATTTTATTTTAACTCATATTTAGCGGTAGGAAATTGTTCTACTACTTATATAAATGTACTGAATAGTATCGAATTTCCTCCGAAGGAAATGCAGCTATTGCTTTTGTACCGATGATCGAATTTCGTAAAAATTTCGTCAAATTTTCATAGATCCTACCGAATAGATGTTAAAAAAAATGAGCATCATTAAAATTTATATATATATATATATATATATATATATATATATATATATGTATACGTTGATGTGTTTGTGGACTCTCTAGCGGTCACAGTTTTAATCCGAGTGAAATGAAATTTGGTATTTGATGTGCTTTTGGTATTTGAAAGGTCAAGTTCGTTAATGGGTAAAATCAGAAAAGGAGAAATGGAGGTTCAGAAGAAGATGGAAACATAAAATTTGGTATAACTCCCTTCATATAAGAAAAGTCGAAAAATTTATAAGAAGTGAAATTGTCGAAAATAAGTTTTACTATATTTTTGTTTCTTATAATTTTTTCTGTTTTATAGAAATATTTACTATTTAAGATTGAAAGTTCGAGAAAAATGGTAAGGTAATGAATTGTAGCTTACATGATTTTCTACAACTTTACACCTCATATATTTTTCGATTGTTCTAATATTATGAGAGATATTTTATATTTTGTGTTTTCTTCTTTCTCTATGCCCCCCTTTTCCCTTGACCAATGCCATTTTGATCAGACTAAAATTGTGACTACTAGAGATTGGTTTATCTATTCTAGGGAAATTTACAATGTTAACGAAGCTCCTTTTTTTACTGTCTCGTTTACAATAGTTTATTATAACATTTATTATAGAATAATAAACCAAAGCATACCTAGAGTTGTGTGTGATACGAAACAGTCAAGTTACAGAATGTTATTAATATTAATATTAATATTATTATTATCATTATTATTATTATTTAATATTTAATTCATTTTGAATATTTGTGTTGTAGCCATGAAGATGAACTAGAGAATGATCTGATGTTGTTAATTAAACTTTTTTATTTTATTTCAATATGTTTTAGTGCCTGTCAAATCGAATATTATTGGTGCGGTGTGTCTGTGTATACAGGGACATTCATTTAAGGGCAATTATAAACAATAAAATATTGGCTTCTATCAGTAAGCAATGCGCTAAAACGATTTATAAAATTTTAATTATTTAATTCTTAAAGCGTTGTGTTGAAATTAAAGCATCAAATTCTTCCCCAAGAAATTATCAACACAAAACGTCTCATTTGGTTTCCACTAAACTGTATATTTTATGTTATTTTCTATCTAGTGAGTTACCCACTAATAAAAGCTTATTGTATTTATAATTTTGAAAATTTTAATTAATCATTCTACCAACGATTTATATATTTCGGGAAATATTTTTCACATCAAAATGATTTACTTTTTTAGTTAAAATTTGGTGGAAGCGGTGGGAAGTTATTTGATATTCAATAAATTCTTGTAGTTAAAAACAAATTTAAATTTTCAAAAAAAATTAAAATGGAATTAGGTAGCAGCAAATTAAACAGCGCTAAGCAGCAAAAAAATATTACATTATAAATATGGCAGTTCGTCTATTTCTTTTTTTTTAGAGGGTAACGCACTTAATCGTGAAAGCATCAATATTCACCCATAACTATCAATATTCATCATCTTCCCCCTTCCCTCTCTCAGCCCTCCCCCCCCCCAATAACTCTTATATTAGAACAGTTCAATTTGACTATACAGTTGAAATTAGGTACATGAATGTCTTCATCATTATTACTCCATGTTTCTGATAAAAGAAGAATATTCGAATTGCGAGCCACATAATCAATTCTATCATTTTTATGGTCTCGTAAACTGTGTATATTAAATTATTAAAAATTATTTAAAAAGAAGTATAACTTCGTACGTGCGTGCGTACATAAGATCTTGTAACTTTCAATAGCGTATTATTAATCATCATCAGCCAAAACTATCGCACTACCTTAAGAATATTATCGTACCACCTTCCTTACATAGTATAAAATAAAGTCCCCCAGCCGCGTCTGTCTGTCTGTTCGCGATTTACTCAAAAACTACTGCACCGATTTTCATGGTGTTTTCACCAATGGATAGAGTGGTTCTCGTGGAAGATTTTAGTATATAATTTGTCAAGTTTTTGTATAAATTGGTCCTTACATATTATAAAAAAAGTTATAGTTGTATAATTTATTGATGTATAGGTGTATAATTTACCAGTGCATAGTAACAGATGTTCGTTGCTTAGGTGCTGTGTGTTATACATTGTCTGCCAGGAGTGGAGATGTAGACTTTTTGACTGTTATTTATATAAGCATGCAAAAGACAGCAGTCTGCATAAAGTGATTGATATGTAACAGTGGATCATATATTAATATAGTCCATTGTTCATATGCAGACGTATAGGTGTATAATTTATCAGTCCTTGGCGGGAGAAAATATTATGTTACTTGGTTATAAGGGCGTTACAAAATTTTTGCGGGTGAAGCTGCGACGGGTAATGCTAGTATTTTTTACAAACAAAAAAAACCTTATGATTAAATATTATTTCAAAAATAAATAACAATTTAAAAATTTATTCATTTCAAAACTGTAGCTCTATAGCTTAGCCAACAACCAACGCGAACATATAAAAATCATTTAAATATTTCTTATTATTATTATATTTAAAAATTAGTGTGTGTGTGCTCTGAGCGAGAATGCTCTTTGAAACTAAACTTCTGTGTTGTGTGTTTCAAACCATAGTTCCAACTGTGACTTATAGGTTCACTGTTCTTTTTTAATTCTTGAATAATATTATTAATATATTTATATTATAGAGATTCAAAACACTTTATATACCTTGGAAGTACTACAAACCAACCAACAGTCAGACTCACAAGCATAATATTATTCATATAAACATTATTATAGAAATGTTTGAGTATTTGTATATTTCAATAGATTTAATTTTTAGTTTATCAAAAAATTGTAAAAATAATCGAAACAATGATACTAATATACGTCTATACAAATAAGTTCATCGAAAAAAAAGTATTTACAAAAATATGCAGTATCGTATTTAGATATTGTATGAATTTTTCACATTACACATTAGGGTAGAGGTAGATTGTAAAGGCTGCCCTGTATGCCTAAGGATGTGAGGGTGTGAGTGGAGTGGAAAGAATTTTTGTATATAGGCTGGGAATTGGTAGGATATGCGGCTGCAGCCAACTATGATAGGAACTATGGTGATATTCATATGGAGTTCGTGAAGGAAACTGCAGAAAACCTTCTCAAGCATAGACGGTTACTTCGTTCTTGTCCATACGCCGATAGTTTAGTCAATTAACCGCCCCCTTTTTTTTTCCTTAATAATTGACAAACTGCCGATATCGGGATTCGAACCTATAACCTCCCAGTTTCCAAGTAGACATACTGTGCCGACATAACGCCTTAGACCGCTCGGCCACTTAGACTGGTAGAATAAAGGTTAAAGTGAATTCTTAAAGCTCCTTCCTTAAGGTCCCCTTGACAGTATTATGTATACCGGGTATACAAAGTGTACAAGTAGTTTTGAATATTGATGACGTAATATAAACGATTGGTAAATTCTATATATTCAAAGTAATATATATTTGTATTTAAAAATATTAATAATAATAATAAAATATACACAAGAATGTTTAGAATATAATTTATACATAAGATTCCATTATATTACGATCACAAAATGTTATAGGTACTGTTTGTTTCGTGTTATAATATTAAGCATACGAAATATGACACTATTTTCAACTACTAATTTCAAATGCAATTGTATTTATTATATATAAATATAGGGTAAGACTGTGCAAAAGTATCCGCACAATGCTTATTAGGTTTTTATTTCATTTTTAAAATAAATTAATGCTAGGTCCTTGCAGTAGCTTTCAGTTCTGAGCTATGTTTATAAGTTGCAAATCTCTAACTCCCCGGGAAGTTACTTTAAAATCGATTGCAAAATTTGTAGTTTGCATTTTGAGGATTATGCTTAAGAACCTTCTTGAAATGGAAGGAAGTCATTACTATTGCTCATCTGCCTCAAGAATACTGAATAAGTCAATGTGTACTGTTGAGACATCGAACCATGTTTATTTTTGAACATCTTAAGATTACCGAAAGAACTAAATCAATTAGTCAATGAACGAGAGATATTTAATAATAAATTGTATATATAGAAATAGTTACATCTTGGGGTCTAAAAAGTATAGTATTTCGACCTTATGTTCCATTGGACTCCCCCTTCTACTTCAGTCTGACGAGATTCGTTTCTCCCATATGTTGGCAAGAGCCAGGAGTTTGCTTATCAAGTCTTCCTGAAGGTTCATATCTTCGGGGTGAGATGCACCAAATATCCTATAACTACTGTAACCTAGAGGTTCGCAGTCAAAGATATTGTGGCTGGATGTTTCTTTCTCCTCGCCACACAATCTGCACATAATGGACCATGGAGTCACATTATGTGCAGGTGCTTCCACGGGGGATAATGCTTGGTACTGAATCCGGTAATCCTCCGCAGTTTTGTTCTGTTCAGCCTCAATTCATAGGGAGATAGGCTCTTTGTTGCATTCTGAAGCAGTACCTTCCCGATCTCCTGCCGCGGTACTGGTTCCCAGTGATCAAGGTGTTTAGAATTTGACCACTCGTTGATCACCTGTTTACATGCAGTCTCTGGAATTCCTAAAATAGGCTTTGATCCAATGACGGATATTGCGACTACCTTCTTTGTTTATAAGAAATTGTAAATAATTCATATTAAAATATCAACAAAATGAGTGTCAAATATTATAACCTAAAAGTGGTTGCGATAGAAAAATAAATTACTAAATCAATGTACCTTCTTTCTTGGTAAAATAATCTCGATAGGCACTTGTCAATTTGCTTCAATTACTCGAGTAACGTATCGTCTGTTCAAAGAAACTGCTGAAAATATAGTGTACTTGCACTATATTTAAGACTTCGATAAGCCTCTTATATTGTAGTACATGAGTCGCCTAGTTACTTTTCGTAACCACCAATAAACGTTCTATATTAACATTCAGATCAGGTAAAATTGCAATAAATATTGAAAACCACCCGAATTTGAAAGCGTATTTTTGGGCATTCTTACCATATATCTGTATTATATTAGTGCACTCTCAATAAAATTGCAACCAGTACAAAGAGCAGTGGCGTGCATATTATTAACATTTTATAATATACTTTATTTCACAAAATGTGTCTGTTATACTATTTAATGGACTACACAAGAAAAAAATTAAAAAAATGGTATACGTTTATCATTTATGTAAAAATGTATTTTAAAATCATGCTGTTTATTATTATCATTTTCATTTCATGTTTTATGTAATTTTATTTTTGCACAAAATTCTTTCTGAATGCAGAGAGACAACATAAGTTTATTTTTGAGTTCATGTGTTATTTAATACACTTGTGTGCATAAAAATTGAATAAATAAAAATAAAACTATAATTGAAAGTATAAATATAAAATTATCTCAATTGCGTATAGCTTCGTTAGTATTCAAATCGTTCTACATTTTCAGAATCACTCACATTAAGTAAATCGAAAGGTAATAAATCTAAGCTTCTTTCTCAAACAATTATTATAATATTAGGGCTATTTTACACATGTAACTTTTCAAGCAACTATTCATAACGCATACTTTGGTGAGCAAGCGCAGTAGTCTTTTTTGATAAAACTATGCAATTATAACACAATAGATCAGATGTAAAAATAGAGTGATTGGTTTACTTTCTTGTGATTGGTTTACTATGATCATGTGACTGAAGTGGTTGACAAAGAAAGAAATATTTAGCAAGACTAAAGTTATAAGCTATGAACAAAACATGCGATTGATATACTTCTGCATGTACAAAGAAATGTAAGTCTCGTTATATCACGTATATTTTTAGCGATTGAAAACTTTCATCAAAACTTTCACGTGTAAAAACGGGCTGAGTCAAATAGAACTTGCACTAAATCGTCACTGTTACTCTATCTCAAACAAACCCAGATGTCTAAATCGTATCAATAGTCCTCGAGGTATAAACACACAAACACACTGTCAGAAATATATTGTGTATTACTAGATTGGGGCAACAACGTTTTTCAAAATATAAATACCATCAAAAATAAAAATGTGAGGCCAAGTTTTCGCAAACAAAAAGTATTGATATCCCAGCAAAAATAAAAATGCTTGCTTACAAAAGTAGTCAAATCTAAGGGCCCAAGTTATATAACAAAAGTAAGAAAAATATTGGTATACATTTATTGCGAAAGATTTTCCTTGGTGTGTATTTAAGGAGGATAAAATTATTTATGAATAGTATGCAATTGTTTGGTATAAATTTATCGTGTAAGTTTCTCAGGTGCAGGCTATTTCATATTTGAATCCTTCCTGTAAAACATATTACGATATGCTTAAACATTTCGCGACGCGCTACCGTGCCATGTGCAGTGTCGGTCTGACCATAGAGTCAGGGTTGTGTTTGCCACCTAGGCCCTATCCTACTCGGAACCCTCTTAAGAATGAGAGTGAGATCTGCGATGATGCTTTAGCTCAAATAGCAAATAATTTTACTTGTTTGCCTCGAGGAGATTCGTATGTCTACCTCAGTTGCACACCGTGTGCATATAAACGTTTATTCTCTCCCCGTATAACATACACATTATCACGTACTGCAACTGACGGCAACTTATATGTGACTTCCTGTGTAATCTTCACAATATCGTTTACGCAAGTAACTTGCGAGAGACAAATTTTCGCGCTAAAATGCGTTCATACAAGGCTTTGTTCTCTATTGGGGGAAGAACTGCTGGACTGCTGGAACTGCTGGACGTGATTATCGTAAATACAGAATCGGATCTTATCAAGGATTACGAAGCTTACAGCATTTACGAATGACTTACTGACAATCTAGCTGTAATTTCTCATCTTAAAAAATAGCTAACTTCAGTTATAACTAAGTGGTTACATAACAATGTACGTCTTTGAAAATAAAAACGTCAGTCTTACCTATTTGTTTATATTTTTCAGTTTAAGTGTCGGGTGGTGGGCCCTTAAACTTATGCCGGCTATGTGATACATCCTATACAAAGAGTTTGGGTTTCAATTATGAGATACTTTTCAGATTGGTTCATTCCTATTGTATTCGAGTATATATTTGTACATAAAAATATTGCATACTTAATAATCATATTTTATATCCTAATTAATTATTTATTTGTGAAAATTTATTTATGTAAATTCTTTTAAAATACCTTATCGTTGGAATTCGATATTAAACTTTTTTTATTTTTATAAATAATATTTTTAACGATTGACATCTATAAGGTTGTTGGATTCTGTTTGTATACATTAAAAAAAAAACGTTTTTTAGTCCAGGATGAATACAGTTTGTATCTTCTAGGTCTTGTTTGTATCTTTTCATAGCGCTTGGTCTGCCTTGTATTGACTCGCCACGTCCCGCCTACGCTCCATAAAAAGTCGGTTTTTTTGACACGAGTTAAAGATAGTGAGTGGTGAATAACATTTGATACGAGCACGATGGACGCACTCGTCTAAATTCGATGTAACTTTCAACCGCCATTTTTTAATAATAGTTCTTTTATTCTTATAGTGTCATTACGCATTTGAATAATAATTATTTTTAATAGTTTAATCCAAAAATTACTACTTCGTAATTTCTAATTAAATAATGTCATTTTTCAGATATACCAACGTAATTTCTGGCCAATATACGTTGAAAAACTGACGAGAGCTGTATTGCCGGCCGAACACTCGGCGAGAGTGTACACATCTCCACTCGCGGCTCCTCGCCTTACGAATGTGTCGCTGACACATTCGTCGAATGCAATACAAAACTTGACGGTATCATGAAATTTTCCGTGTGACTTTTGAGATATCAATTTTCCGATTTTATTTTGAGTTTTTTACTATCACAAAAAATTGTATAACACACAAATTTGATTCAAATAGTATAAAAACTGTTTTCATTCCATTTTCGTTAATTGTAGTTAAAAATTATCGCTTTCTTTTGCAATAAGTTGATTTGGCACAAATGGGGTACACAAATATGGAAAAAACTTTTGAAGCTGACATTACTGAAGGGAGTGAATTTTCAACATTGAATCTCCGGAACGATACAAACACATGCATGGCTTAAATAACAAAAATCTTCTTTAGACTATTTTCAGCAGTTTTTCTGCAAAATAAATATTACAGGCATATTTGTGTTATAATTCTTTAGGCTCGTTTTATATTTTCAGTGTGATTTTTGCATTTGAGCGATCATTGATCTCTTAGATTCTTTTAATATAAGAATTCAGTTCTTAGTACTAATAATCTGTGAGAAAAACGGTACCCTAAGTGTTCCTGTTTGACTTTGGTAAAATGTCTCTTATTTTTTTATGGATCTATAAAATTACTCTATATATGCGGCTTTGAGGTTATACAATACATATTAGTGATGCCGCAAGATCAGACGAGACGAGAGTAGCATGTCTCTTGTATTATATGAACTTGTACAAGATTTCTATAGTCTCGTCTCGTCTTTACAGATGAAGTTTTCTTAAAAAAAATGAATTTATAAAAAATCTTTTTTTTATTACTTAAAACTATGTAAAAATAATAATTATTTCGGATTATATCGTATTATTATATTATTATGATTTACGATTAGTACATTTTTATAGATTAAAAATCTATAGAGATTGAAAGAGAGTACTATAGTCTGTTCCTCGAATATCTATCGAAAATCAGGATTCTAATTTTCTTCTCTCGCTGACTTATTCTTATATAGTATCTCCCATCTTTCGCCGCATCACATATTGACATAAATATTGACATACATATTGACATAAATCGACATAAATAAATAAATGACGTAAATAACGCTATGTATTTATAAGAAATGTACAGTCGTTTGTTGTTTAATATCAATAAAATAACATAACCAATAATATTAAATAGACTGGAAATTTTGTATTGTAAAACAAAATTAGTATTTTGATTCTTTTATGTAGTTTGAGCGTAACATTTTTATAGGATGGGTGGATTTATTATTTTAGAAAACTGAAAAAAGGCATAAGTCATTTTGTTGAACAATTCTGAAATAAGGTATTAAAATTTATTCATGTTTTCCACGTAATTAAAGCATTATTTATGTTTTTTTGAATAATATGCGCGGATAATGTGTGAATTTTATTCTTTCTGGATAATTAAAATAAAAAGTTAGTAAACTGTTTACATTACTTATACAGGGTAGCGAATAAGTAACGTTATGATTTATTTAATGAATAACTTTTTTCTTTCTGATTTTATTTAACGTTGGCATTTATTTAGATTACAGTTTGGAAATATGTTCACATTATGTTTTGAAGATAATATCTTTCAAATGGTGCCCATTGTTTCCTTCGACCTGACGTGCTCTTTCCAGAGCATTTTCCATAACTTGTCTTAGAATTTCAGATCCCATCACCCTCACTTCTTCTCGGATATTGGAATATCTTGGATGGTTGGCATATACCTTACCTGTTAGGTAGCGCCAAAGAAAGAAATCGGGAGCCGTTCAATCGGGCGAACGCGGTGGTCAGTTAAAATCAGAAAAACGCGATATTATTCGATCGCCAAAAATTTCTGGTTTTAACTCGTGGACCAATTGAATCTTATATGGAAAAAGGTGTAACGTATGTACAATTATTTGCTTAGACATCAACAACTGCTGAGAACGTCTCCTGGTGGAAGTTTCGGGGTTTTCCTCAACACTTGCTTGCACCCGACTAATGTTCACATCATTTCGAACTGGTCTTCGAACACGCGGAAGATCACAGATAACCCCATGTTGTCGAAAACGCCGAACCATTCGATAAATTGTTGGGGCGCTAGGTGCATTTCGAACATGAAAGAACTTTCGATATGATCTTTGTGTCTAAATAATCGAATGCTGACTTTCAAAATAAAATTGCACAACTTTGGCCATTTGTCCTGTGCTGAGTCTTTTCATCATAAATTTCCCAAGTTTTTCAAAGTTAATTCTGAAAAAAAAGAAGAAAAAAATGTATTCACTAATTAAATTATAATGTTATTTATTCACCACCCTATACAACCCAGTTATTGTTGTTAAGGCAACAGAAGTTATCACTCGATAAAAGAATCTTGAAACATGAAATGGTGACAAAAATAGTGATAATAATATAATCTCCTGACGATGCACCGCGTAAAAAAATTCAGTTCTCCTTTAGTATTGATAATAACTATCAAACCTACAAAACCAGTCAGTATCGAGATATTTAAACATTTTGTTTTATTTAGTAAGCATTTTAAAATTTGAAATCCAAGAATCCAAATTATTGTTTTTGTACAAAATAATAGATTTGTTTTACTTGTATGTAAAAAAATAAAAAACGAAAACCCAAAATAGTTTTCATCGCATATTTATAATAATATTTAATATATTTATTCTTTTTGTTACAGGTACGCTGATTATACACTTCTTTATTTCGCAAGTAATTTTTGATAAATGATGTTGTAATCGCTAATGGCGAATCACATACGATTAATTTCGGAGAGGTATGTTCATATTTTTATTCCTTATTGCTTTGTATTTTGTTAAACAATTAATACCAATATTGATGCATACACTAGAGCCCCCCAAGCAAATTATGAGAACTAAACATAAAACAGCCCCCCATACAGTCTTTGACAATTTCCTTGATTGATAAGCCAGACTGATGTACGATGGTTACCATACAGATATGAATAAATGGTCAGTTAAACATTATAACCTGTTGCAGTTGATTGTTGATCTATTAGACCTTATATAGCCCTTATATAATCAGACCTTTATGTATTAATTTTCTTTTTAGTTATTTTAATGTCTGCGTTGAAATAGGATGTTTCTAGTTTTTCTGTTAATTTCTCACAAATCACCTACTTTTATTCTTATACGTCGATTTTAACTTTCCACATTCAGGAACACATGAAGTTTATTTCAACAAATTAATTTAAAAATAATTTATATATATATATATATTTATATATATATATATATATATATATATATATATATATATATATATATATATATATATATATATACCACGGGCCACAAACCTCGATCCATAGGTAGCCCATGAATATAGTACTCATTTTGCAGTGAAGTTGTAAACATGTCTACGCGACGGGAAAATCTCGCGATTATGGTGATGAGTGGTGCGGCATTATGAATGGCAAGTTTGTCTAAAAACAAAAAGAAACGTCGACGTTACAAAAACCCGTTATTTATGCCTGAAAATAATCTAAAGATATTGATTAAAATGTAACATTTGAAAATTTTTCAAGTTGAACTAAAATACTACATTTCAATTAATATTTAAAAAAAACAATAATCACATGCGCGCTAAAAACGACCAACCTTTCACGTTCACGTGCAAATATGAACTGCGAACATGCGAACCGACATGAGATAGATCGTGCGCGCGCCCCATCCAAATATGACGAAGTCAGAGTGCACGAGCAGCGCGCAAGTGTGGACGTACCTTAATATACTACATAAAAAAATACTACTATCAACATGGTGATCAACGAGTCGAAAGACTTTTAACATAGTGACCACTGGGAAAATATACCGCTACAAAAAATCAGGCAAATACTGTTTCGGAATGCATCCAAGAGGATGTTCCTCGACGCACTCAATCTTAACAGGGTACTCCGAACTCCGAACTCCGAACTCACGTATCAATGCATCTGCACACACTAGGACTCCACCATGGATCAATTGTGTGCAGACTGAGAGGGACAGAGAAGGAAGAAACATCCAGCCACAACATCTTAAACTTCAAATATCTCGATTATAGCTGATTCAATATATCCGGTGCATCTCACCCCGAATATATGAACCTTCAGGAAAACCTGATAATCAAGCTCCTATTGCCTAGATATGGGAGGAGCGAACCTCCTAATATGAACATTGTAATGGCGTGTGGTTCAATGATCGAAATCGCTTATACTGTATTACTATTTTACAAATGATAACAAATAGCTTCTAATATTAACCTTTTCAGTTTTTCTTACCAGTTGACAAATAGCCTATACACTTTGTTAAAGAATTCATGAGAGATTATAAATTATAAAATGTGCTTTTTTCAGTGTGTTTTTTTTTTATTAGCCGTAATCAAATTTCCAATATAATCAATATAATCAAATTTTAAATATTCGTTTTTATTATCTTCAAGATTGCCAGTCTTATTGTGTTTTATTTTGGTATTTTTTATTATTAAAACGTTCTGTTCTAGTAAAACATTTTATTATGATCGGGTGTCGTTTACTCAAGATTTTTTAAACTTTTAAGCATATTTTTCAACGCATATATCGTAAATTTGATACGGATCACTAAAACATCTAATAATAATCATCTTTTTTTTTAAATATTCGTTTTTAATGATAGCCGTTGTTGTTATAGCCTATAATATGAAGCCCAATGACCGTAAACGTGTCAATCTTAATCAATGTCATATCATTTAAAACGACCACACCAATACCGGAACATATTTTTTGTCCATCATCTCATTTTTTTGAATGTTCAAAAAATTGATTAGATAAAAATACACAGCCTATGTATAAGTACAGGGTAACTCCCTCCCTCCTCATCCGAAGCTGAATTAAAAGACTCTGACATAAAATCCTGATCCGAAATAAAACAAGTATAAGTGAGAAAACAATACGGGATAGAAAGTACTTCAGAGCCATTCATAAAATATGTTCGTAAAAGGAGGTGAGGTGGAAAATTTCCCAGCTTGATGTGTGTCAAAAAAGAGGAAAAGGTTCAAAAAGGGTACACCTGGATGTTTAGAGATGCATGTGCCCAAAAACTTTGTGCCATTTCTAGGGCTCATCGGCTTTGCAATTCCCTGGAATATCCCTATTAGGTTTACATTAACATTTGCCGATAGCTTATTCAGAGTCCTGTGTCACCTTAAAAGGTAGGTAGACCGAGCTTAGGGATTTTATCGCTGCCTGGCTATCACAGAGGATAGCAATATCTTTACAAGTTAGAGTGTTCAATCTACAAATAAATACAAATCTACTAGAAAATTCAATCTACTGGAAGAGATCTGAGTTTAATATTTTATTCATTACAATCTTAAGACTTAACTTATGACATCTTTTGTAAGTTTAAAAATTCATGTTTTAAAGATTTATTACGTTCTTTTTATTCACGAAAAAGTATTGTTTTGCCAATCGTTTTTGGGGCTATATCTCAATAACGGAAGTGTGTATCCGAACTCATGTTCACACGAATTTTACTTTGACATGTAAAATATGTAAAATTTCAAATTACCTAGATTAATTTTTGTAAAACTGTCACCAAATTAGCAACGAACATCAAATCCTGAGACAATATAAGAGTAATTTTAATAAGAGTGATATTAACAAGAGTAAGTTGAATGAAAGTAATTTTAACAGGAGTAATTTCAATAAAATTTATTTTATTTTAATTTATTTTGTTTAATTTATTTTTATTTTTGTCTATTGATTTCGATTTTCTATCTATTTCTAACTGTCAAAGAGAAAATTACGAATAGGAAATTTATACTGATGATGACTACTTTGTAGTCGAAATACGTATTTATAATACAAAAACTGATCTAGGTATTGGGGAGAATTCAAAATTTTATTTCAAAAACCTAGAATTCTCATTAATTATCATTTGGTAATCTAATATTTAAAGAGTGTAATATTACATAAACACAAACATACATTATTATTAAGAGTTAGAAAATGAAAAACAAATTCGTCGGAATTTAATTGGCATACTATGAGTGAGTGAAAAGGATCGACATTGGCTCGACCATAATTATTTTTGGAGTGTGTTTTTTTAGACTTTTAATGTAATATGTAAAATATGTGTTTAAGGACAACCTGTATAATTAAAAGAACACACATTCTTAATAATTTTTGTTTGTTCAAAATGGTATCATTGGTGGCGGGGTACCAAATGTGAATGACTGAATAACAATTCTCTTCCGCATGTTAGTTTTATATTTTATCATGAATAACTAATTATGTAAAATAGAAAAAGAAAAATAATTCTTCTTTTTTTTTTTAAGATAAACAATACTTGTTTTGTATGCGTAATAGATATGGTAAAACAGATATACGTTTATTGAAATGAATTACTATGCAAATATTTTGACAGATTATATTATAAGACTAGGCAAGACTCTATAATATCCTACGTAAGTTAGTTAGTTGGTTCGATTAGGTATTGTGCAAAATGTTGTATATATACATACTGAACAAAATATTATTTAAGGTTGTTATGAAACTGGAAGGGATAATTTAGGGTGGGGATTTTGTCCTATGCTAAATGCATTGATATCTCATCCATTGCCAACTCTAAATAAGTAAAAATTTTGCAATTAAATCGTTTGAAACAATTTAATTTTTGTAAAAAAATATATTTATATTATATTTATGTATTTATATCACATTTGGTCACATTTCGTAATGTTGATCCATTGCAATTAATAAAATGCTTTGTATATACATACGTATGTTTTTTTATTTTTTATCAATTGTTAAATCAGTTAGTTCTTCGATATAAATGAATCCACTCCAAACTAATTTGTCCAACCTTCCGAGGAATAAGGCTAATTATCTACATTAAAATGAAATAAAATTGAGGCTTGATTCTTCTACTAACAGATTCGCTACAATCATATATTATACCAAAAGTAATGTTCAAGTTTTGTAACATGACTAAATTAAATTCAAATTCAAATTGAGAAAAAAAAATTGTTTTGTCACAAACCTTAGTGTCAATGAACAGACCGACACATTAATCGATATCTTAATATCAGTAGATCTATAACTCTATATCAGAGTTTCTCACACTTTTTTTTGTTGCGGCACACTTTTAACGATTTCAAAATTTGACGGCACACAAAGAAAAAGATAAGTTTAAAAGTTGTTTACTTACCTATAATACACTGTGTAAAATAGTTTATGATAATAATTTTATGATAATAATGTATAATAAAATAATATGTACTACAAAAACAACAGTACGTTTGTTCAGAGATTAATTACAAGTTAATAATAAGAATAATTACAAGTTAATAATAAGAATACTTTTAATGATAAATTTGAGCTTGATGTTTTTTGATAATTTCATTTATATTTGGTCGTAAAAATGGCAATGCTACTCTCATATCGTCTTCTTCATTTAACAGTTTCGATCTTTTTTTCGTTTTTTATTTTGGTTAATACTTTACTATATACATTTTTAAAATTTGGCGGCACACTTTAAGAATTTTGCGGTACACAAAACTGCCGCAGCACAGTGGTTGAGAATCAGTCAAAGGGGGAGGAGGGAGAGGAAAAAAATTTGCATTTTTAATATTCGAATACTTTTATATTAATATTGTCGTTTTAGTAATTTGATATAATATTTATTATGATTTCTGTCTTTCAGATAATTCGTTATTCTACGGCTCTCCTATATGTAACGAATTATTTTAGCTTTTTTTTTTAGAACTTTATTCTTCATGGAATTAAAAAAATTAATGAAAGTTAAAGTTTTTTTATTTTAAAGACATTATCTCCAAAGATTTTTTTTCGATGTATAAAGTTGATGAAGTGAATTACCATTTTGAAAAGTTTGAACATTTATTCATGAATAAATTTTTGATAACATTTTTGTTGATGTAATTAATTTTAATACATTTTGAAATGTTTTATGGTATTTTCGTGTGTGTGTATACCAATCGAAACCAATCCACTATACACAATATTATAACTTTGTGTGTTTGATTTGAATCAATTAAGGTGAGGACGATTTGCTTATCTCATTCTGTTTCTCTCTCTCTCTATATATATATATATATACGACAACTAAACACGCTTCTGCTCTTGGCTCAGATAACGATACATCATTATTCATTGAATATATATACTTTTTGTTTGTTTTATTTATTTATTTTTTTATCAATAATAAATTATTTTCCATTTTGAAATGTACACATACATATATACTTCTATGTATACAAGTAAATATACATACAGGATGTTAAACTAAAATGTAATGTTCATCAATACCAGTGATCCAGTAAAATTATTGAAAAAAAAAATCCTCGAATTATCATCATACAAGCCAGGCATGAGGGTAAAAAAAAGTTTCTAATAGAAAGTCATAGTCAAAATAGGCCCAGAATGGTCACTGGAGAATTATTTATTTAAAATAATTAATAAATATATAAAAATTTCGAAAAAAAATGTATTTAAAAGTTTTAGATCATAAAATTAGGTACTCTTGGTTTTGGATTTATATGGACGCAACTAAACAACCTAATTGACAAACCGAGAAGTGTTCCTAAAGGCCTTTGCAAGAAATTTCATGGTTGAAATATGTTATTTTTAAGCATGTAAGAAAACCTCGAAAAACTTTTCGATTTTGTGATATTTTTATACCCAGTGCTATTTTTATGGTATATAATATATACCATAAGTTTAGTTCCATTTTTGTAACGGTTGAAAATATTGATTGCAGAAAAAAATTTTGGTATAAATGTTCATAAAATGACCTAATTAATTGCGGAAATAGATCCGCAAATGTGTCTGTCCGTCCGTCTGTCCGTCAACACGATAACTCAAAAACAAAAACAGAAATTTTTTATGTGTGTTCTAGAGCTAAACGTAAGGTCAAGTTCGTGAATTGGGTAAAATGGATAAAACTGGCTATCTAAGAGTTTAGACTTAGACGGTTAAGAGATAGAAACCGTAAGAGTTAGAACGAAAGTTTAAAGACAAAAAGTATTCCTTTTTTTAAAATAAACAACTTTTGTTCGAGTGTTTTTTTCATAAATTCAGTATATTGTTATTTTTACTTGCTTATATCTGACATTATTATGGGTCCAATTTGACTAATGCCTAGAAATGTTCGAATTTTTATAGTCGTTTTGTGCCGAATTCAAAACGTCTACGGAAAAATGTTTAATATTAAAATTGTTAGTATTTCTATGACTTCTATGACTTTTCTATGACTTTTATACAAAATATTTTTTCGAATACCACATTAACTCTTTTGTATTTTCAATAAATAGATTAATTTTGTTTTATATTAAATACGTCGTAATTTTATAAGATTACTTTTTACAGGCAATGTATATAGCCCTATCTAAAGCTTAGTAAATATTACGTCCATATGTAAGTTTACGATAAAATGAAAAAATGAACACGTCAAGAAATTAATTATAATTAGTTTCGACATTCATTTAGTTTCGATAAGTTGAAAAGGTATAAAGTTTCTGTAAATATGTACCTACTTATAGATTGGTGATTTTGTAAGTATATGAGTTTTTTTTTTTTGAAACTTTTGTAATATTTTTATGATGTGTAAAGGTCTGAAATTACTTAAACAGTTTACACTTATTACTTTTTAATGTTAAAGTACAAAGAAATATACAAGTCAAATTCAAGTTTTTATTAGTAAGGCACTAAAAAGCAAAAGGTAATTAAATAGTTAATTATCAAAGCATTTTTACTAAAATTAAATCATCACTTCTTCAAAGAAATTATATTATTATATATATATATATATATATATATATATATATATATATATATATATATATATATATATATATATATATATTGTATATTGCGGAGAGATGTTTCGGCTGAATAAAAAGATACCTTCAGGAATATTTGAACAGTCCTAACCTTCAGTTATATAATTGCAAGTGTATGGAATACCCTCAAAGTATATTCCATTCAGTTATTTATAATATTATTTGACTTATCGAAAAATAAAAGATATTGCAGCAATAAAACGTTTATCATATCATATTTATATTTAATTTAATCGAAGGCGTGTAATAAGTATTATTTTGAGAGTTTTTATTTTTAATATTATTTATCCATTGCAGCCGCATTGTTTAGTATGTATACACATATTTTACAGGGACTCTCAACGCAAATAGAACATTAAAAAGAAAATAAAATAATTAGACAAAATATTTTCAATAATTATCTTTTAATGAGACAAAAATCCTGTATTGAATCCATTCGAATCTCTGAAAAAGATTTCAAATAAATGTTGTTAATATTTTCAAAAAAGAAACAACTATATAATTTGAAATGTACAAAGTCAAATATTCAATACGTGACGCTCATCTACTCAAAAAAAAATCAAACAATCATTTCGTTTAGAAGATTACAATTAATGATGTACCAGCATACCCCCACTTTTCGACAGATTTTGCTCTTTTTTTTCACAAGCTAAAAATAATGTTTTCTAATAAATCTGGAAGTTTCAGAATTTTTGACCGTTTAGAACGCGAGATAATTAATATCAAAGTAGTCATTCTCTCTCACTCTCTGTCATTAGAAGCATGTAAAACTTCATGCCCGCCCAACTATTATCTGTTGTATTAGAAAAAATAATCGACAGAATTTAAAAAAAACTAGGAGAGTAAAGTTAAATAGTTATTATATAAATTAAAAAAAAAAAAATGGTGTGTCACCGTTTTGTTTTCGAAATATAAAAGTTTAAATTTATTTTCTTCAAATCAACATTATTTTGTATATGTGAACTGTGTATTTGCCTATGTGTTGTATATATGTGTTTATATATTTGTGCATCAACCCGGTTTGTTGTGCTGATTGCATAACACAGTGCTGGTACGTCCTTAATGTCCAACTTCAAAATCAAATAATCCGTAACATTTTGAAAAAAAGCATCGAAACTCACAGATAAAACAAATTTTGTTGTTGTTCCATTCTTAATGACGGAGAGTATATTTTGTAACCAACAAAAATTATAATGGTAGAAACTTAAGCAGTGCATCCATTTCTAAGAATGAATAATACTATTATAATAGTAATAACTTCAGAGGTTTATAGATTGTCTATTCATAAACGCGCCTAATTTTCAATTCACAAACGCTACGGTTTATATATTACTTTATAAAGCAGGTTATTTGGTACCGCTCTTAATTCTCTCAAAAAATTACACTTACATATTAAAATATTATTTATTTATTCGAAATATCCTACGCGTATATTCGCTACTATATTTTATCTAGTTTGGATCGTGTGTTGATTGATACCTATTGTGATATTGCCTGGTAGTACCAGTCCGAGTGGACGATCTGTTAAAGCGGCTCTGCTCGGGATTGGGATGTCGCTGATTTCATTTCCAACGGTGGTTGTTAATCATTTAAATTAACTATAAAAATTAATGGGGCGGTTAATTGACGAAACTGTCGGCGTTTGGACAAGAACGTAAGTCACCGGCTATGCTTTTCAAAGTTTTCTGCAGTTTCCTTTCACAAACTCCAGAAGAATAGTTCCTTTCACAAAGTCCGCACAACCAACCAATTCCTAGTCAACATACAAATTCCTTATCCTTTATTGGTCGATAAAAAAGGTCTGGAAAAGGTACCTACTTGCCAGGCTTCGGCCTGCCCTCCGCTACTACTACTACTTGTCTGTCAGTTATCAAAAGATGTGTGTTCTTTGATGGGGTAGTCGGAAATTTTGAAATTAAGTATCACTGATTTTGTAAGGTCGTTTTTTTTTTAAAATTTTTTTGCTAGAATAATCTCTCAAAGTTTCAAAAATTTTGTTAATACAGTGGTTTTTATAAACTTTAATAGAGATTTAGGCGTCAAAAAACGGTTATAACTTTGGAACAGTTTGGAATTTTGAACTCATTTCGTTTTTCTGGAGTCGTAAGGAAAATTCACCTAAGGTCTTCTCTTTTCATTATTTCGCTCCTATACTTTTCGCCAAACAATTCAGACACACATACATACACACAACATATTTTCCTTTTATATATATACACAGGGTGAATTGAACCTATCACATATTAGCACACGCAATATTTATGCGCACATTGTTTTGAGTGCTTTGGTGTTTTGCATGTCTTTGAGTCAACGAGTGGTCTTCATTTTGTTTAATTTATCGATTTCTGTTGGATGTTGTTGAAGAATGCGAGGGTCGTGGAAAGAACTGGAGGCGTGTGCTAATATGCAGCATGTTCAATTCACTATATATATATATATATATATATATATATATATATATATATATATATATATATATATATATAAGACGGACGAATTACGAAGAGAATCGTTTTACGTAGAGAATCGGTTTTTTGTTTTTGACAACACTTCTTTATGAATGGTGACGATCAATATACGTGGTCTGATCTCCCAGTGAACATTCTATATCGATCCATAAATTTGTTATATATTACACATATTATTATAAATAGGTATCAAAGCTGGGATGTGATATAGTACAAAAGTTTTATGAACGAACAGACAACATTGAAGAACGCTCTGAAGAAGAGATTCGTATCTGTGCTAAGTATAGAGTATGAAACAAAATGAACACTGGTATGTTAATGTCGGACAAAAAACTAACAATTAAGATAATGATAACAATAAAACATATGAAGGAAATTATGCAGAGGGCATTATTTATTGTTTGATATTGTCAAGTGTGGCCGCCAGCAATAATGATATAAAAAAAATGGTGTTCTGTGTTGTACAATAAATTTATATGCTATGTAGCCTAGCTAAGCTATGGCTTCGCTTTTTAATCTTATTTTATACAGAAGTTATAAACAAAACTGTTGGTGTTTTGTGTGAGCAGTTAGGCGCAGAATAGCTATGCTGCCACTTATTTTAAAGCTACTTTACAACCTTTCTTGTATTTTCACTTCTTTCGGATGAGTCTAATAGTTTATAAATTTTTTTTTTTTTCATTACTACTATTGTAGGAAAAACGTTCTATAACGAATAATCTCTCATTATTTTATAGTTTTTGATTATGAAGAGGAAATTCGTACAACACCTTTCACCCTAGGGATAAAACTCAATTTATGAATTATATCAAATTTGCCAAGAAAATATCACGCCCATCTATACCAATATAATGTATTGCGGCGAAAATAATTTGAGTGATTTAACTAGTATATAACTTAAGTACTAGTATATTATTTAAGTCAATTGAAACCAAAAAAGATGTCTAAAGTTTCCTATCCTATGATTTCCAGATGTAAATGCAAGTGTACGAGACTCAGAGCGGGAATATAGATTTATTTAGTTTTCAAATTCAATAATATTTGCTTATTAGCCTTTTATTTACAAAAAATAAATCAGTGAATTTATGTATGTCGCAAGAAGCCAATCCGAAAGTGTGTTCAGTATTTTGTGGAAAAACTCGTACTTGGCTAAAATGATTTTTTATCAAATGATACCAAATAAGATTAACTGATCTTAGAACGTATCTGTTTAAAACAGCTATGAACGAAAAATATCTGCAACTACTTAAATGAGCCATATGGATGACTCATTGAAAGGTAAAATTGATATTACTTCAATGATCTTTGCAAACCGGCCAAGTAGCCGTGCTTGTTAAGGCGTTGTGTGTACTTGGAACTAGGAAGTTATGGGTTCGAATCCCGACATCGACAATTTCTCGATTATTGAAGGGCGCTTAATTGACTAAACTGTCGCCGTATGGACAAGAACGGAGTAATCGGCTATGCTTGTGAATGTTTTCTGCAGTTTCTTTCACGAACTCCAGAAGAGTATCGGCATTCCTACCAATGTCGGCTGAAGCCGCACATCCTACCAATTGCTAGTCTAAACACAAAATCCCTTGTCCTCCACTCACATCCACACATCCTTAGGCATCACAATGGACCTTATGGTCGAACTGTGTGCCGTTCAGGACAGCCTCTGCAATCTATCTATCCATCTATGCTCATTATGACTACAGCGACAAATTGTTCAATTCTTAGGACAAAATTCCATTTTTGGGAAAGAAATGAAAATATATTTTTGAAAGAATATTAATGTATCCAATATATTAGTAGGTACCCGTACGTTAGGCTTGGTAGGGCTCTTCACAAAAGTATATATTATATACCCTATCCTATACTATGGATAATTATTTTTAAATATTTAAAATGTAAATATTTGCAAAACACTTTTATATGTTTAACTTCATCATATCATATATGAAATATAATAAGGTGTACCACGTACGACAATACGTCTTATTTACTATTCAAATGTTTATAGCGTGAATAAAAGGATAATAATTTCTTAATAATAATAATAAACAAAGCATGACACGACACCTAAAACACGAACTAAGAGGCGATGTCGCAAAACACAATAAACATATTGACATATGCTGTACAAGTCATTACATATATACACAGTTTACGGTGGCCATGACAGACGTGACGAGGATACTTGAAGCGACATAACGCCTTAGACCGCTCGGCCACTTGGATTGGTAATCGAATATATCTCTGGATATGTTGCTCGTTGCAAATTGCGGCAAAATTTGAAATTTTATATATATATATATATATATATAAAATCAAAATTAAATAAAAATATATATATAAAATTAAACAGACAGACGTTTTGTTTTTTATTATTGCCCAAGTGAATTGCCCAAGCCACTAATGTGCGATCTGTATGCATTCATACGACTACAATCGACGCGGTAAAATTCAGACAGTACTGTAGAGAAAAAAATCATTGATTTTTATACCACATGTTGTTGCCAACATTAATAAAATACATATTTAATATCTTTCAGTTATTTTTTTTTAACGCTGCGATTCTGCTAACGCTATATCGCATATCATATTCAAATTCGTTTAGTTTAATTTCCGAAAACAAATTTCAGTTTTACATATTTGATTTTTTTGTAAATGCATTTTTATATTATAAATTTAACTACTCACGCACGTAACCAGATACTTTTTCATGCGGGTTCAATATAACACTGTTACTGTTTCTATTCCGTTTCATTGATGCCGCGACACAAGACGAGATAAGAGTAGCATGTCTCTTACCAGTTCAAGTGGCCGAGCGGTCTAAGGCGTTATCTCTGCGCAATATGCCTACTTGGAAACTGGGAGGTTATGGGTTCGAATCCCGACATCGGCAGTTAATTAATTAATCAATTATTAAGAAAAAAAAGGGGGTGGTTAATTGACTAAACTGTCGGCGTATGGACAAGAACGAAGTAACCGGCTATGGTTGAGAAGGTTTTCTGTAGTTTCCTTCACGATGAATAGAACTCCTAGAGATGAATATCGGCATAGTTCCTATCATAGACGGCTGCAGCCCAATATCCTACAATTTCTAGTCTATACACAAAAATTCCTTCCACTCCACTCACATCCTCACATCCTTAGACATCACAATAGACTTTATGGTCAAAGTGTAGCCCGTCGAGGGCGGCCTCTACAATCTATCTATCTACGGTATCAGAATCTTGATAATATCTGAGGGGCTTAACCCATCCACAATAGTTACGTGCCTGGAAATAGCAAGAGATCTCTCATTTAACTAAATATTTTTATTGGTTTATTAAACATATTTTTTTCAGTTTATAAGAGGTATAAAATTTTAATAAGCAAAAATAAATACACTAAATTATTATGATTATTACGTTTTTTTTTGGGTATCACGAAATTCGTTTATTGTCGAAAAAAATATTATTTAATGTTTTGGAATTTTTGTAAAATGCTTTTCAATTTAAATAAATTTATTTATTGTTATAAATTACTGTCTCTTTTATTATAAATTTTTGCTAATTGGTTTTTTATCAAAATAATAATAATAATATAAATAATAAAGCTAATAAAATTTAATAGAAAAATATTTTCGTAAACCCACCCATGGTCAGAGTAATATTATTTTAAATTAAAAAAAAAAAAACTATTTGTTTTGATCACTTTGTTAAAAATCATTAAAATTCTTTAAAATCAATGAAATATTGTTAATATAAAATAATAAATATAATAAATATAAACTTTAAAAAAATTTTCATAATATTTTGGGATGTTTATTGGGATGAAAAAAGAATATAATGTATCCACAAATTATACCTGGAGGATACAGTGACCTTATGCCAGCGCGGATCCAGCCCTCAAAAAAGGTTAAGGTGACAGCCACCCGAAAATGGGCCCAAGTGCGAGTCGGAGTATGAACTCGCTCATGATCGATATAGTACATTCCTACAAAGGAAATGTTTACAAAATATATGACGCCCTGACCAAGATTTTGTACAGTGTATGGTTCCGTTCCACGCGGGCAAAGCCGTGGGACGAATACTAGTAAGTTAAAAAACTTGTAAAATGTTAGTTTGTTCGCTCACGAAAATTACAAAAATAAATGTGTGTTTGTTTGTACATCGCAGTGTCACATTTAAACTCTAAACTACTGAACCGATTTTGATGAAATGCTTACTTAAATTACAAATTTAAGATTACGTTTCTTTTTTGCGAAAACGTTGATAATTTCATCGATATCCAGGTTCACATCTTTGTGTACATTTAGGAGAGCTACCCCGGATAATCTTTCCTGTGCCATTGTATATGTGCATACAACACACGCTTACTTTTAAATTAGTAGTGAATACTAATCACCCAGTTTCCAATTTCTTTTTTCCAATACAAGTATTTATGTGCCAAAAAGAAACAGATAATATGTTGTCAAAAATGTGACATAACGTGTCAGCATATCATCTATGATGACTAAGCAGTTCGCTGTGTTCCGAATCACGCACGATTCATTGTATTTTTAAATTTTATTCAGGCATTGGATATAATATCATCAGCCTATCGGCCTCAATAGACCGCGAAAGTGTGACGTCGGAAGTCTATTAGTGACTTGGACTTTTTTTTTGGTTTTTGCCTAAACTCCTAAACGGCAAAGCATCCTAACGAGAGAGTTACGATAAAAAAAATTAAAAACCATTAAACTCTGTGTCGAACGGGTATTACAAATAATAATTCGGCCAAGTGGTATGGTCGAAAACTGCCGTCAAAAAACGTAGAATTTTTCCAACTTGGTCAAAAACTGAGACACAGTACTATATTTTATAATTTGCTAAAATAAGTTGCTTGTTCGGAAAAGAAGAAGTGAGTAGGTACCAATTTTGAACAGGGAAGGCATATTGGGTACAAATCAAGTTTAATAAGGGATTTAAAAAGAATAAATATTTACTTAATTCGATTGGTCAATCACCCCAGTATAAGCTCATAACTTTATGCAATAATTTGATTTCGCATAATTTTGAAGTATAATATAATTATATTTGTCTTCTGATTGACTTCAATATTTTAAGTACCAACTCAACAAATAAAAATATGAGTTAAGTTAGTTAGTGACTTAACTTGGTGTTGATGCATTGCATTTTATGGCCAAGCTGGCTGCTATGTCTTTGATGATGGTTGAAGAATCATTTATGTAATGCTATTATTATAAAAAAAACACTCACACACACATAAATGTTAGCAGTGTTTGTTCTCGATGTAACCTAAACATTGATATAGGTTTTATAAAAAGATTTTAGTTTTATTTTGCGCAAAAATTCTGTCTGCAGATACAAAAGAATGATATGGAGGGACAGTAAAAACGAAGAAACGAATGAAGAATGGATATAAAAAAATATATATTCATCCATGGCTGTTATACCTGGACTAGATGAAGCCCGTTAAAACTTTATCTCCAAATAAATTTCTCAAAACTTCTATCTTATGATATTTAGTATATATAATCATATCATATGATTTTGACTTAATTTTTCACGAGACAAAAATTCAAATATGTTAATGCATTACACTCGCAAAAAAAATATAATACGTGCGTTAGTAATTATTAGTATCTGGCGTGATGAAGTACTGTAAGGAATCTATTCAAATAGCATCTTTAAATTTTTTAAATGTATTTACTATATATTATTTGTATGAAACAATATAATATAATACTAAATACACATTATATTGATGTCACTAAATGTATGTAGATATGTTGCAAGTATACTAAAGTTACATTGTAAACGCGCCCAAATTTTCTTCTATTCATTTCTTCAATTTCTATTTCCTTTGTTGGGAGTTGGACTATCATAAAAACTATGGTTATACAACTACGAAAACTTAATTGAATTCTATTTCTAGTACAGACCCCTTAGTAACATCATTCTTTACCTTCAGAAGAACCTCCAGTTGCAATAATTATGGCTAATTTATATATTTCTTCCTCTTCTGAGTCTATAAAAAGTATTTATTTCTGATATATTATAGTTAATAGCTCATTGTCAGGTTTTTATTCACTTGCTCTCTAGTCTATCTGTTTGCTTGTCTGTTCAGTACCAATTTTGCAATTGATTTTAAATTTCCCAATGAGCTAGGCAGTGATTCTCAACCACTGTGCTGCGGCACTTTTGTGTGCCGCCAAATTCTTAAAGTGTGCTGCCAAATTTTAGAAATATATATAGTAAAGTATTAACCAACATAAAAACGAAAAAAAGATCGAGACTCTTAAATGTAGAAGACGATATGAGAGTAGCATTGTGATTTTTACGACCAAATATAAATGAAATTATCAAAAAACATCAAGCTCAAATTTCTCATTCAAAATATTCTTATTATTAACTTGTAATTAATCCCTTAATAAACGTAGGTACTGTTGTTTTTGTAGTACATATTATTTTATTTTACATTCAAAATTATTATCATAAACTATTTTACACAGTGTATTATAGGTAAGTAAACAACTTTTAAACTTATCTTATTCTTTGTGTGCCGTCAAATTTTGAAATCGTTAAAAGTGTGCCGCGACAAAAAAAAGCTATTGCTAAAGCTATTGAGAATTACTGAGCTAGAGACTTGATTCTTTAAACATGTTTTAACATGGCAATGTAAGGATCTGGCATTAATTTGTTTTTGATATTGAAATAAAGATCGTATACAATTGATTTTATTTTATTAATCTCGTTTTTAAATCGGACTAAAAAGTATAAAATAATTTATCGTAGCCCCATACAGATTCCTAACCCGCATACAGATAGATTGTCCTGAAAATTTGTGATTATGCATTTTTAAAACGAAAAACGTTGGTCGCATGCAATAGATAATAGTAAGGAGGATAGAGAGTATCTGTCGTTGAGAAAACTTCATATCATTTGCGGTGCAATAAAATTTTTAAAGACGTAGGTGATCTATTCATGCAACAATTATATATTGAATTCGCCCCATGTTTTTCGTTTTAATTCTTACAAGTATTTTCATAGCTATTAAAAATGCATAATCATAAATTTTCAGGACAATGGGGTTATAAATCTGGAGAAATGATTTTATACTTTTTAGTCCGTTTTAAAAACGTGGTAAATTAAAAATGTATTTTTTATTTAAATAATTATAAATAATTATGGGCCTTCTCAACTTTTTGTATGGGCCCTCAGACGGACAGCGGACTGAGACCAGTGGATTTTGATGAAAAAGATTTATATTAGAATGATGGCTAGTATGAGTTTGGTAGAAACGCACACAGAAACTCTCTGAACACAAAACACAAGCACACACACAGTAAAGTGAAGTTCTTGAAGAGAATTTCATAAAATCAGTTTTTATATGCATGACCACGAACATAATATGAATATTTATGTAGTTGTGACGATATGACAAAGATAGAATGATTATTGAATACATTTGTATGACTGACATAGTTGACAGACTGTGAATGTTTTAAAAACTTCTCTTCTACGTTTGGTTTGGGCTCTTTCTTCTACTTTGAAGCAGAATAACACACCACACAACAAAAATAAAATGATTATGTTATTTATTCTTCTTTGTCTTGTTGATTAGTGTTGGCACTGGACGGGCTTGAGTATGCAAGCATCGATGAGCATATTTTTTCTCATTTAGATCATCAGACCAGGGAATTCGAAAGTATAACAAAAGGAATTGGAGTTTGTGTCTGTAATTAAACAATCATTTCTCGAATATTTGTGCATATTGTGCAGTTTGTTAGATAGTAATTACTTTTTTTGCGCTAGATTCAACCGATCTGTAATTTGCAGTTATTTTTAAATAACTACATCTTGTTTTATGTATTGGATTAGATTAAGTTGAGTCAGGAGTAAGTCTTATAGAACATTTGTACCGCGACCAATATGATCTATTGTACCTCCCTTCCTTCCAAGATGTTATATGGTCTTAATAAACGTTAGTATATTCCTCTGCGACAACTCATTGTGTTTTATGTATATTTATTATACTGTTTATACTAGACTCTTCAACAGAGTGGATTTTAAACTCATAAATATTCCGCTTAGAGATTTTGCGGAGGTTTGTCAAAATGCTTCGAAACTGAAATTTAGTAGAATGATTCACTCAATAGATTCAATTCATTTCAATTACCATTAAAAAAGCTACGAACCCAATTTTCAAATTATATAACTTGCATAATTTTAGAAAACATTCACTAAACGGTTGTTGAAAAAAATATTATAAATAGAAATGAAAAAAATCTGTCTATGTCACTTATAAGACAGAAAGAGAGGATATATGTTTTGGTTGATTTAAATTAAAGGTACAATCACTAGCAAAAGTTACTTAAAATTGTTTCATATTATTTTTTATTTTTTATTTCTTATTTAATTTAACATTACTGGTAAATTTTCCTATTTTATTTTAAATTTATATATATTTCTTTTAGTATTAAAACTATTGATTAGGCACAAAACGTAAGATTTGGCTCTTAATGTATCTCCCAAACAACCTTAAATGGGGTTATTTCGTAAGATTTGCACTAAATATTTTGTTAAAAAAAAACTATTTTGGTATTTTTCAATAATTATCCAAACAATCCAAAAAATAAATAAATCACTGGTTCGCTCACTGGACTTTGCATACTCAACCCCGATCAGAACATACTAATTGTTCGTTGTTGGGCCTTTAGAGAGTTTAGTTCAGTGTATATGTCTGTTTCTTTTTTATTTTTTCGTATGAAACCCCACAGTGGCCAATCGACCACAATCTATTTTTATATATACCAAAAATCTTCCACCACAAATGACACGATGATGGTTGGGATATTCCTTATAATATAATGGCGTGTGTAAGATAAAGATAACAATATATATTTGATATTCGTTTGTTCTTTATTTGTAATATTTAATAGTAATTTATGATAACATGAATGTTCTACAATTATGAACGACGAAGGTTCATAATACCTCTTGCTATAAACTAAACTAAACTAAATTCTGTTCTTGCGAGATGCACACGTTAAACATATTTTTGAAATATTAAACACATGGGTTTATTTATTTTTTTGAACCCTTTTCTATTATTATTTCAGTTTTAGAAATGTAATAAAACATACGACTTTATAGTTTACTTTATAGACTCTATATTTCTATAATATATTTATCGTTTTAATTTGGTATTGCATGTCTATAAATATTAAAACCTTTCTCCGCCCAGACAATAATCACTTTTACGGTTTTTGCTATCCTAGTAAAACTAATCTGTCCAGATTTTTTTCAATTTTTACCGTATCCGTATATGTAAAATTATAAAAGTGTGGGGCGCTTTGCATTGAAATTAAATCAGCCTAGTATTCTCAAAGAAATTTTCAACAGAAAGCGCGTCCCGCTTTCAGAATTTTACACTTAAAATATAAATTATGTTATGGATTCTTTAATTATTTGAATTATTGTTATTATTTTGTTTGAATATGACATAATCAAAACTATCACACAAAAAATAACGCAACAAATGATACAAAAAACAAATACAAGGATGTAAAAGGTGCTTTTTTAACATTGTCGCATGGTGCTATATCTGAAAATAATTGCTTGGTTCTCAAATATTGTTTAATGATGAATATTGACTTTAGTACCTAATAAAAAAATAATTTCAAGCAGTAATTTCGACATATAAAATATGTTAAATTTTATTTTATAGTTTTTAACAAATAACATACAATATAATGGTAATTTATTGTTTTAATTTGTTTAATTCTTCCTCATTAATTGTAAGAATTTAAATATTTTATTTCGGAAAGCAACCCAAGAAAATTAAAAGTTACTAGAAAGTCACTAGAATTATAGTTTGTTTACATGCGCTGAATTTTAAGCATGTCTTGAGTAAGTACTACTATATAATAGCGGTGCAACAAACGAAATAACAAACGATAACAATTATAATAACAATAACAAACGTAACCTAAATGTAATTTGACAACAATTGCATTCTTGATGCTTATTAATGAATAATAATTTCGACAGAAGTAATACTGTCAAAATAAAAATAAGAATGATACGAACAAGTTGGCTCTTACATCAGAGTCGTCTTTGGTGTAGCGGTAAGCACGCTGGACTAGATATCCAGAGGCCCGAGGTTCGATTCCTGTTGATGAGTTTATCTTTTCATATCAGTATTTAATTCAGAATGTCTTAAATATAAATATTACTTAGTAAAGGTACGCTTAAATAAAAACGGTTAGAATGGACCGGTTAGAATATTAGTGTGTTACCTACCTATTAAGTAATGTGTGCATTTTATCATAAGTTATATAAAATTGCGAAAAATATTTCGGGAAGTGTTTTGAACATCTAAAACACATCCCCTTGCGTACGCGCCTGCTTACTTTAATTACTTTTAAAAACAAATCTAAAACATTATTAGATCTGCATGAGTTTTTTGAAATGTTTATATTATTAATAATAATTTATAACATTAATAATAATTATTATAATAAAAGTTTTGTAATACCTATACCTGAAAATATCAAGGTTTTAACAACAACATGGCTCACGTCAACCTACACAAAAATCATCTAACATCGTCATTAATAGAGTATATATATTTTTTATTTAATGACCAATTAATTAGGAAAAATAAAGTCTGCAACCATTCCGTATTATTGTTATTTTATTAATATTGTAACGGTACTTCTTTCTATTGGCTTCATAATTAAGGTTCTTTTCAAAAAATTTTGTGGCGATTTGTGTCATTAAGTTTTTGAAAACAAAAATGTTTCGAATATAAGTTGTACATTAAAATAACAACATTCAGACCTTTCTTTCGAGTTTTTGGTACGAATCTATTATATAACCTCTATAGAGGGTATTCAGAAATTCATTCAAGAAAACTATACCACGGTGTAGAGGTGCAAAAAACAAACAAAAAAGTATAATAATGTTTTTCGATTTGGCGCTTATTTTTTAAGATATCAATTAAATACAATCAATTAAACATTGATAAATTCAACCAATCACAGAGCGCATAGTGCAAGGTGACGGGGCCTCTTACCGTCTGCCAGCCTTTAAAAAGTAAAGCGCTACGATCTACTGTGAAGCCACGCCTCCTTACACTATGCGCTCTGTGTGATTGGTTGAATTTATCAATATTTAATTGATTGTATTTAATTGATATCATAAAAAATAAGCGTCAAATCGAAAAACTTTATCAAACTTTTTTATTTGTTTTATGCAGCTCTACACCGTGATATAGTTTTTTGAATGAATTTCAGAACATCCTATATATATATGTGTATACAATCGAAACCCGGTGGAAGAGAATCATTTTGATTTCAGATAAAAGAGAATTATTTCGAAATTATTTTAACAAACTCTCATTTTAATTACATGTCTAGCTAAAAAGTAAATTTCAGTTTAAAAAAAAGAAACCAAATGTAAAATATGAAAGTAATATTAGAAGTAAATCATACGTTTAAAGCATACAAAATATAATTGGTAAAATGATTTTGATAAAACCATCATATTCATTCTCTATCGTCGTTTTCTTGTTTTGTTAATTTGATTTATCTTTTCATCAGAATGTTTAAAACTAGTAATTATTTCATTTAAGAAATTGATTTACAATAATATAAATGACAGATTACATTTTGTTATATGATGCTTTTGATATTATGAAATACAAGCAGTTGCAGGTTCTGAAATTGTACGTGTACGTACTATTGACTCCAAAAGTGCGGTTCGATAGTTAGATAGATACATCTTGGGGTCTAAAGAGTATTGCACTTCGACCTTATGGTCCATTGTACTCCCCCTTGCTTATCAGCCTTCAGCTTGCTGAAGGCTCATATATTCGGGGTGAGATTCTAGAGATTCGCAGTCGAAGATAATGTGGCTGGATGTTTCTTCCTCCTCGCCACACAATCTGCACACAATGGACCCGTTATGGAGTCCCATTGTGTGCAGATGCTTCCGCAAGGGATAATGCCTGGTAATGAATCCGGTAACTCTCCGCAGTTACATCCTGTTCAGCTTCAGTGCATCGAGAGATCGCTTCTTGGTTGCACTCTGAAGCAGTACCTTCCCGAGCTCTTGCCGCGGTACTTTTTCCCAGTGATCACGGTGTTTAGCATTTGACCACTCGTTGATCACATGCAGTCCTTGGAATTCCTAAAATAGGTTCTGGGCCTATGAAGAGCATTCCGACTCTCTTCTTTACGGTGCGGTTCGTTTTTTTCTTGAATATTTTGGCATTCGATTTGTGCCGAATTCATTGAGCTTTCTAAATAGCAGATACAAGTTATTCGGTGAATTTCACCTCGAATATATGAACCTTCAGGAAGACCTGCTCAGCAAGCTCCTGGCTTTTACTGAGATATGGGAGAAGCGAATCTCGTCAGACTGAAGGGGGAGCATAATGGACCTAAGGTCGAAGTGCAGTACTTTTTTATACCCCAGGATATATCTATCTATCTATCTAATAATACATTATTCCAATTGAGATTTTCGTAACATTAATTTTATTTTAACTATTATAGTTCCCGAAACACGGATCCTTCATCAGGACAACTATGATAATAGATTTTCGTAACAATAATTTTATTTTTACTATCGTTTCGAAAACACAGTTAGTTCTATCATTAGAAAATATATGATACTGATTTACATGGCTTTTCTGCTGAAGACACTATGTTTCCGAAACTATAGTCCAAAAAAAAGTATTGTTATGAAAATCTAAAATGCTTCTTTTATTTAAAAATTATAATTATAACTTGAATATCGTTTTAAGGTGGTTGATGGCATTCTAAAAAATGAATAAAAATTGGTTTTGAAAAAAGTTAATGATCGTTTTCAAAAGAACGGTATGAGACTTGGATTTTTTTATCTAAAATGAAGTCTCCTGCATGAACGTACTTAAATGATAATAATTTGTAAGACAATAGATATGCCTGATGTCTCTAGCTGCGGCAAATATTTAAAAAAAACAATTTTTTTTTGTAACTTTCCGGCAATTGATTATAATTCTTCATTTCCATATAATATTTTTACCATAAAAAGTAAATTTAAATAACTAACTGTTATCTAACCGGTTGTTTGTTCATATAGTTTTGAGTTGTTCCTGTATTAATGTTTCATAGATTGATACAAGAAATATCAGTAATGTTCTTCATCCATGAGTAGTTAGTTTTGAAAGAATATTTTAATTGAAGATTGTTTTTGAAATTATGCTTCGTTTAACGCGTTACAAGAATCCAACCAGAGTGTATTTTAGCATGTAACGAAACACTTGACTGAGATAGATCGATGTTACACACTTTTCTATCCTGCTCTATTGCACAGTGTTTGGGAGATATTCAGTAATAAATGTGTATTATACAGTATACAGACAAAATGTATCTATACGTACATTACATGATTAAGCAAAACAGACAAGTCTGTCCGTCACATAGGCAGTGTGACCACCCTTTAGAAGACAATAATTTTGTGTGCCAGCATAAATACTTGCTTATTATCAATGACATCATACGTATAGTTTGTATATTATGTATATTGATAAACCTGGTTTTGATAAATTTCACTAACTCTGGTTTTAATGTAAATAATGGAATGAATGACATTTTTACCGACTCCTAAGGAAACTATTTCATCAACCACCTATATCCTCTATCACATCCTCTATCCCTGTGTTCGTTGTCGCACCTCCCCGACTTCTTGGTGAATGACAAGATACAGCTCCACTTTAATTGTTTTAATTACTTCAGATTCCCCTTTTACCACAGTTTGGTTGAGCCGAAGGCTAGGTACCTCATTCTGACTCTGTGAGGACATTCTACCAGAAGGTGGAAGGGCGGTATCATCCGCCCTGTTACAGTTCCAACAGATCGCAATATTCTCTAACCTAATGGGAGATAAATGCATCTTGAGCCTGCAGTAACCGGTAAGCATCCCAACCAGGAGGTTTATCCCTCCGGTTTTTACAATAAACCAGGTTGCCCTCGTTGCTACAGTTTACCCAGCTATCATTTTTTCGGTTTGCATGCATCCTGCTGTAACTTTCCATTTCCTATCCATAGACGTATCCACCCATTCGTTTCGTGCAGAGGTTGCCTGTCTTCTAGTTATTCCGAGATATGGTTCCGGTCCGTGACATGGCAGTATGGGTTCTTTACTGGCGAGTTCATAAAATGGAATAATTTCAACATAAAATGTACAACACTTTCAGAAATTGCTATTTAATTACTTTTTAAGTGTGATATTGATAAAGGCATATTTTTTATTTTTCCAAAACTATACATTATTTTGATACTAAAAAGGGAGTATTTCGCTGCATATGTATAAATTCAAATATGATCAGCACCATACTCAATACACAGATTACCCACATTAATTGTATTGTCGTAAGAATTGCATATAATTGTAAAGTTTCAAACTATATGATACGATATTTCGAACTGGATGAAAATCGACTTCCTTAATCTGTATTGAACTCAACCTATTTAAGGTGTATTAAAATTTGAGACGAGTATAAAAATTTATAAAAAAATGATAATTATAATTATGTATGTTTTGTTTGAAAAATATTGTATTGAAATAATATCTTCGATAAATCATATAAATATTTACACACATAGGCATACATACATTAAAATTATTATTTTTTGACAGTGACAGAATTTATTGACAGTTTTAGTGATAAACCAAACCACAAAGTTAGTTAGGAACTGGTAACAAAAACATGAAACTAAAAAACAACAACTTGTATACAAATTACATACAACTTGTATACAAATTAAAACTAAACAGGTAGTACGCTTGCGATAGTGAGAGCAAAAACTATAATAGACAGTATGATAAAATTAATTCTTACAACAATGTTAATTGAACATATCGATTATTATATGCCTATGGTAAACTCAAGCAACACAGCCATACAAACAAACGAAATCGCGGGAACATAGCACATGGTGAAATATGATTGGTTCTTTTAATAACTTGGAACTTTAAATCTGAACTAATACAAGTCTCTGTTCGTTCGTATGTGAATTGTCGTTTACTATCTTCATTTGTGTAATCCATCGATTTCGATTGTTTTTTTTTTTTTTATATTTATTTATAGTTTTTATTGTTATATTTGTTCTTGTTCTTGTTCTTGTTATTATTTTTATTGTTTCCATCTGTTATATTCTTGAATAGAAAACGAAATCGATAGATCAAAGCCGGTCTGTTTTCACGTGTTCGATGGATTTGTTGATATCGGTGGACTCTGAAGCTTGAATTACTACTACTATTGTGTTTGGATATTTAAGATATATTTGTATTTTGTGTCCTATTTGCGAATAATTACCTAAGTATTAATATCTATGTAAAAAAAAGATGTAAAATTGTCCACGTATATACACGGTATGTAAAATAAGAATATGCCTGAGTTGCTTACGTATACCACACATACTTACATAACGCCTAAGTATACACAAAAAATAATATGTGGAATAATGATGTTGACTACAAAGTAATACTGTCCATGATATGAAAAATTCGTGGTGTAACGGTTAAAACCAAGGGCATGAAACCAAGAGGCCCAGGGTTCGATTTATGGTGAATTGGTTAATTTTTTCATATCAATATTTCACTAAAAATTCAATGGCATGTTGGTCTATTTGGTATACGCCAGTTCTTTCATACTGTGTCTTATGTAACCATAATCGAAATTGACATTATTATTGTATTGTGACGCTTGAGTATACACAAATAATAATATGTAACACACGTGTTTGAACAATCCACTTAGATCGTGAATATTCTTAAAAAATATCAATAATAACAAAAATTGTAAAAATTTTATTCAAGTCTTTAAAAACATGGACTCAAGAGTGTAACACCTTAAAAATCAATAGCAGTTATGATGTAAAAATTTTATTTTATTGTTATTTTATAGACAGTAAATTTTAAAACCGTTTACATTAAAATAAATATATTAAAAAAGAAAATAGATAAAATATTATATTTTTGGTGTATTTATTAGTGTCGTTTAAGCGTGAATCAATCGTACTTCATTTTGAAAATGGAGTGTATTTTTGAGTTCTAGCTGTTAAGTGATGTGACCCAAAAACATTCAACTAAAACCATTCTGCATATCAAGGTTCATTCTATTTATGTCCTGAAATCTATAAATACTTTTAAGTCTCTTTTAACTAACTTTTGCCCTCTCGATTTCACATAGATGACTTTTTGATTATGACAATTTTATCGTACCACAAATGCAAGTCCTAAATTCTATAGTTTATACTTAATACTACTATTTTCCCTATTATTTCTTCAATTTCTTAAATGGATAATTTTTAGATAATGTATTCTATTTAGATAAACCAAATTTTGTATTTCCCCCTGCTTCTAAAGCCCCCTTCCCCTTGTCGAAACTTGTCATGCATACCATAAAAATGCATTGTCGGATAAGAGGGAGTGGTTCTAATTCAGCTTTCAAGATTTGACCTGAACATACATACATACATTGCAAGTTAAATAAAAGCTTATAAAATAGACGATAGTTTACAAAAAAAAACAACATTTAAACAATGGATGGACACTTTGGGGGGTTGATAGTATACACTCGTACAGTCTATAAAATTTTATAAGCCCGTTTTTGGGAAATGAACAAATATTGTCGTTTATATACTATGCTAATGAATTCATATGTATAATTCTAATGTAAATATTATAATCACCACTCAATATATACTACATTTTTGTTAGTGATAAATTGATTGTTATAACAGTCATACATATTTCTAATTCTATTGATTTTTCAAAAACATTGGCAGATTTAACAACCATTATTAGTGTTAGATTTCCGGGTTTTTTGTTTGTTTACAATTTGGTACGGAATATTAAAAATATAATTTCATCATAATAAGTATAACTAAAATTGTGTGTATTGAATATACATACATACCTACCATACAAATAAAACCGAAGCAAAGACACACCCAGAAACTAGAAAAAAATAATAAAATATAAAAATAAATAAAATTATTATTATTTTGCTATTGACCTCACACGTTTCTATTAATGGACCATTTTTCATTTGTATAAAAATTTATTTTTATATTTGTCACATTAATTCATTTTTTTTAAATATCGGTATTACAGGCAGTAAATTAATTTCGGATAACACATTTAAATAAAAACAACCGTGGACTTAAATGTAAATTTAAATAATATTATACATACCTATAAATAATTGAAACTGTTGCATAATTAAAATAATATTACTTACTTATTTTTTTAAATGTACTAATTTTGTGTTTTTTTTTTTAAATTTCAGGTAAATCTATTTTCTATTTCGAATCCAATGGAAAACTTTGTAAGTAAAAATTTGTTCTTACGGCATAATGTTTATCTAATCTGTGTCCCTAATTTGAATTTGCTATCAATTAATAATCAATTATTAAGCTATAATTTTGAATCCCCTGAAAATAATCGAATCAGATCAAGAAAAAATTGAATCATGTCGAGCTCATAATTTCCGTGAACTGGAAAATTTTGTAAATTTTACTCCTACACTATTAAATCAGATGGATTGAAAATGTGTAGGAAGTTTGTGGCCCTAGATGGTAAATATTTCAGTCATTGGAGGTCGTTTTTGTATAGGTATGTAACTTGAGAACCTCATGATTTCGACCCTCATTTTTAGTGATGCCGTGAAAGACGAGAGAAACGAGACGAGGCAAGATCACGTCTGCGAGAGATGAGCCGAAAATTAAAATCCTAATTTTCGATTAATATTCGAGAGACAGACGATGATGATTTAATAATTTCGATAGTCTTTATTGTTTCAATTAAAATAAAAATAATTAAATAAATTAGAAAAGTATGTTCTTTACATTAATAAAAAAAAGATTTTAAAGTTAGATTTAAATATCTAGATCTTAAAGTAATGATATTTTTTATAAATTGTGTATTTTCAAGAAAATCTTGAAAATTGTAAAGAAGAGACGATGAAGTACTTTTACAAGTCAATACAATACAAGAGACATGTCACACTCGTCTCATCTTCTCGCGGCATCACTCAATTTACAGAATCATTTACTTTTTTTTCAACTTAATATTTGCATTTATTAAAATTGAAATATATTATTAGTAATTTAAAAAGTTAATTGATATATATGTTATCAAATATGTGCAAATAAATGGCATTCCATAACCTTTTTTTTTGACTAATTTATTGTGACGAAAATTTTATTAGTAAATAAACATTTTTTGTAAATTTTTTTTCATTTTATATAAGTGGGTGTTTATGGAAATCGTTTTTTTCAATGCTATGAGAAATTAAATTTTTATTTTCTATTTATTGATTAGTAGTTTTCAATAAACGTAAAATGTTAAAAGCAATAACTGTGTGTGTGTATGGGATATATACAGAGTGAATCGAACCAGGCGCATAATAGGTATACGCGCCTGTTTCTTTTTTTTTAAACGAATAACATATTTAGTGGACTATTTTTAATGGAGAGGGTATAATACAGCATATATTAGACAATATGTGTGAATATATGTTGTGAATTTATTTGTGAGAGGTATAGTATTGGCCAACCATCTTAGTTCTGCAGATACGTATGACATGTTAACATGTACGTATAACATTCTATTGGATGTTATTAAAAAATAGGAGGATCAAAGAAATAAATAGAGGCGTATTTTATTATGCGCCTGGTTCGATTTACCCTGTCTACAATGTATTAATCAAAGTTAAGGGCCGAGTAATTTTCATTACGTTGTATATAGTAGACTCTTGACTCTCGGGACATGGGGAAGATAGTAATTTAAGAAGACAGCTCATTGAAAAACAAGGATAATCATAATTATCAATTTTTACTTGGTTCAAATATGTATGTATGGAATGCTGTTTATCAGTTTACATTTATTAAAAAATTCATTTTGACTTATTTACTGTTGAGAATCTCTCAATAATTCTCACAGAGAAGTTTAATTTTGTAGAACCGAATTCGGCAAAATCTGAACGCATCATCGCACCGTTTGTTTTAATATGTAAGATAATACGTATAAAAAAAATTTTAAGCACGAATAATCCGCAAACCAGATAATTGAAAGTACTCTGCATATACAGGATATTATAAGTTATATCCAAAGGTAAATACGCCCTATTTTTTAAGGATTGGAATTGGCGTAAGTATTCTATTTCCATATACATATGTCAACTCCCTAACTAAAAATCTAAAAGTGATACGACCGAAAATGATTTTAGTGTTGTTCTATGTTGTTCTAGAGCGTTGTTTTAGAAAAAATGGCTACACGTTCGCGAATGAGCTATATTGGTCAGGGACCTACCCGCACATAAACTTTAAAATTATATCTTTTATGCGTAAGAGATAAAAATTAATAAACTTTAAACACAAAAAATTTTTGTTTTTAAGAACAAAAAACTTTTGTGTCAATTTCTTTTATCTGTGGAAATATTTGTTAATACCAGGATATGTATTCCAGAATTATTACACTTTTTTTCCGTCTTTTCGCTAGATTCAAAAACTATAATATGCATCTAGCGAAGAGACGGAAAAAATGTGTAATAATTCTGGAAATATTGTGAATAGGTATTTAACATTAATTCACTAGTGACTAAAATTTGTATTTAGATGACTTTTATTAAATGTTTATTATATTGTCCCCGTAGAAATGTTTGTTATAAGCAATATTATTGTTTTCCCAAATAAATATGCTCGGCCTTAAATATGCTCGGAAGCAGGAGTAACATTTCTGCGTGAGGGATCTTTGAGGGATTGAATAGAAGTATAGTTTTTAAATTAGTCTTTAAAAAAAATGATGTTATATAAATTTATATTTTATGAAACTTGAAATAAACATAACCTTGAAACACTAGCATAAAGGGTATGAACATAAATCACTATCAGACGGCGGGGACGCTGCCCCCGGAAATAATGGAAGATTTTTCTATACACATTGTATTTTACCTGGCTTGTGATATCTGGCTGTATCATTTAATATTAACTGTATTATAAATATAATACCAGAATAAATAAGTATATATTTATTCTTTTTTATTTTCTTGAATCTTAGTTTTATTTCTTATTTTTTGGTAGTTTTATATGTTATTGTAAAACTTTAAAAAATTAAAGGGTAAAGTGCAAAAAACCATGTTGGTCAAACTTTTGTTCATTTTTCTTTTTATACATTCAACATGTTCATGGCAGTAGTAGAAGTTTTTTTTTTGAGGGGGTAAACGTTCATGCACGAAAAGAGAGGTGTAGCTCAGAACAGTGTTGGACCCCTGGTATATCAGATCTACCAACTAAAACCCTAACCTCTCGTTTGAGAACCACCCCGGAACTCCTGTATGTATGATTTCGGGGTGGCTTCTTTTTCTTGCCTCGTGATAGGCTTCTCTCTTTCCCTGTCCACTTCTCGCCTAAGTTCATAGACGTCTCTGCTGTTTCTTCTTGTATCGTCACCTTTTTGTGTATCAATCTTCTCCTTCCCATTCCCTGTTGACTTCCTTGTCTTTAAAAACTGTCAGCACGAATGTGAATACGGCATCCCAGGTCTCCATTTTTTCTATCATCTTCTTGATGACTTTCTCGGGTGTAAAACACCCCACCTCCTGTACGAGATCGTCCCGAAGCCGCGCCCACTTCATGCACACGATGAAAGTGTGTTCGGCCGAGTCTTCCTCCTCCCAGCACAATGTGCATCGATCGCCTGGTAGTAGTAGTAACGGAGGAAAAAACTTTCTGAAAGAATAAGGAATTTGTATGTAGACTAGGATAATTGGTAGATTGTGCGACTGAAGCTGACTTTGATAGTAACTAGCAACCACCCAGTTTCGACCAGAGTGCGTTTAACAGCTCGATCACTCGGATGGTAAAATGTTTATAGTAGTTTCATTACCAATTACACATCTTCGTAAGAAATCACCATTATCGCAGATAATATACTTTTTATATTATACAGCACAGGCCAGAAATTAGTGTTGTCTTGAGACGAGAAGAGAATGACGTCTTTCTCGCTTCATGTCGTATTTTGTTGGTTCGTTCTCGTCTCGAGAAATAATGGTTCTCGCTCTTGTCGCTGAAAAAAACAAACAGGCATCGTTTTATGTATTTTAAGATTCGTCTATACTTTTCAATATGATATTTTTGAATTTTATAAATCTCAACTTCTGTCTCATGTCGAGATAAAATAAATATCTTGACTCAAAAATCTCGACTTGCAATTATCGTTTCTTGCGGCAATTCTACAAGGAATGTTCGTTTAACACTACACTTCGATCGAGCATTTTTAATCGATTATCAAACACTGACTTTTTTATGAGACTCTTGTGGGGGAACAAACAAAAATAACCTAATTTTAAAACTTATTAATTACCTTTTCCACCATAATCTGCGTTGTTTATGGTATGAGAAATTAAGTCTTTTATAATTCGACCATGTTCGTTTAAAGTTATTTGAGTTACTATTCTCTTAAAAAACAGTACACTCCCATTAAAAAAAATGAACAGACCTGAACCGAATCAGTCCCTCACAATTTTGATTATTCTTGTAGTAGCAGACACAACATTTTATTTAATTTTTATACGTAAGAGTAAGATATAACACTTAACTTGCATTAACATTACATATATTTTTTAAATTCTGTTCCTGACTGTCACTGACACCGTATATACAAATAAAAAATATAAATTCAGTTTATACTTCCATTTCTTTTTTACACACTTAAAAAATATACTACATATCTTTGTTTATAAATAAATAAAATTATACATTATACAGAGAGTTACTAAAGTGAGGAGTTTTATGAAATGTAAGAAAATTAAGGAGGAGCTAAGTAAGGAGCTAACCGTGTAGTACCACACGGCTCTAGAGAAAAGCATTTGTGGAAGTATAAAAGTAGAAAAATAGAACCTTTAGATTAATTCATACTTCATGAATTTTCTGAAAGACCTTTCTATCCATACGTTCAATAAAATAACAAGTTCTGAGATGAAGCCAATTTTATATAATACAAGCTTTGATTACCTCCAGATAATCAAAGCATAATCTATTTTTGTAAGATTCTTTAAAAAGAACTTTAAAGAAAAGGATCGGATTAAAATAATAAAAGTAATAGACAAAAGGTATGAACAGACAAAAACGTATCGTATTATACGCTTAGAATTAATTAACCAGCCAGTTGTTTACAAATATTGCCGATAGTGTAGCAGTACTCGAGCTACTCACTACTGAGAAATACAACAAAATGCTCACATAGAAATGATTCGTTTGAAGACTATCTTTGTTTTTTGACCTACGCCCTTCGTAATATGTAAATTACATATATTTAAATTTTTATTTTAAACATATTCTCTGTTAAAATAATAGACAGAGCAACCAGAAGAGTGTAAGACAAACACACGAGCAGAGTCCGTCCAGTGAGTACTACTTTTGGTACTTCTTTGTATATATATTATAAAATTATATTTTTTTATATTTACAATAAAATATTTTTTACTGTCTGTTCAGAGTCAATTTGACATTTTATTACGTTTTTGAATTTTTATTATTTGTAGTTATGTGTGAATCTATGGTGTATATTTTTATCATAATTTTGTTTAAATTTTTCTTCTTCTCAGTTTACATAAAATTGTTATTTTTAAGGCAGTTTTCTCATGGTATACCATCTAATACATCTATAAAATTATGATTATAGTTATGTGTGTATGTTTAAATACTACTAACCTCTATATAAACTGGACACATTATGCTTATGGGTCAAAACGTAAAATAACGGTTCCAACTTAATGATAATTAGCGCCGACAAAACTAGCCAGGGAACTAAAACTATAAGTGTGTAGTGGAAAAACAGGTGACAGCTACACAAACACTAACACACATTCTTATCACATGTACATTATGCCAAAAAATAAGTTTTGTTAGCGAATATCCTGAAAGGAAATGCAGTTATTGTTTTTGTAACGAAGTTCCTTTAAATGTCCATTGATCCTACCTACTAGATGTTAAAAATGAACAACGTTAAAATTTTTATATATGTATATATACTGTGTGTTTTGTACAGGTTTTCCTATAGTGAATCAATGTTAAACATTATTTATTACTGCCTGGCTGTCTGGTACTGTATGAAGTCAGTCAGTACACATGTGATGCGAGTAAACTTTAGTATGTGCATTGTGTCCCCACTCTTAAATAACAAACAAACAACCATACGTACACAGTATAGCTGACTGACTTTATTTACATGTGTACTGACTGACTTCATACAGTACCAGACAGCCAGGCAGTAATAAATAATATTTAACATTGATTCAATGTACGAAAAGCTGTCCAACACAGTCTATATATATATATATATATATATATATATATATATATATATATATATATATATATATATATATATATATATATATATATATATATATATATATATATATATATATATATATATATATATATATATATATATATATATATATATATATATATATATATATATATATTTTATATTTATCCGGTTTTCGGAAAAATAAAGCATAGATCAATTATAATGATTCTTGTTGTCCATGCATTTACACTTAATTTGACGATCAAATTATGTGTCTTTCGAGTCTCTACCAGCCACAGTTTTATTCCGAAATTTGGTATCGGGTAAGGGAAAAGTTTAAATTCTAAATATCTCGGTACATATTAGAGTTTGAGAAAAATGATAAGTTGATGAAGTGTAGCAAACTTGATAATTCTGTAACTTTACTCCTAAAACATTTTTCGATTGTTCTAATATTAAGAGAGATATTTTAAACTCGGCCTTGCGCACTGCCGTGCTCTAGATATTTTATGTTTTCTTCTTTCTCTATGCCCCCCTTTCTCCTTGACCTATGTTATTTATTAATAAAATTGGCCGTATACGTCATCATTTTGATCAGACCATAATTGTGACCGCTAGAGAGTAATTTATGTATTATAAGGAAAATTCGCTAAGTTGACGCAGCTTGTACATGACGAATTTTTTTCTATATTTTTTTGCCAAAGTAATTTAAATAATTTTTTTTAGGACCTTTTTACATATATTTAACTGGCTTTTAAACTTGTTGTATCTATCCACACATGGTTATATTATACTAGCAGAGGTGACTATATATATATACTACACTATACTATATATATATATATTATATATATATATATATATATATATATATATATATATATATATATATATATATATTTATTTACTTTTTATTTATTTATTTATTTTCATATTTACCCGATTTTCGGAAAAATAAAGCGTAGATCAATTATAATGATTCCTGTTGTCTACCCATGCATTTACACTTAATTGACGATCAAAGTTGCCGCATATGTCCAATCAACGTTATCCATTTCAGTCTCAGGCACCTTTCTGAATCGATGTGTAATTTTACCCAACAACTTGTGACGCCACTTCGCCTCATCACCTATACAAAGAATTACTTTTTTAATAGTTTACATTCTTAGTCTAAAAAAATATGAAACTTGAGGGGGCGTGATTAATACTGCGTTTAATTTGTTAATTATGGCCAAAATTCGTGTGGATTTTGTCCATAAATAATCATGTACAACGGGTGATATGATACACAGATAATAATGCCTCTTTATGATGACCTAAATTTATTTATTGTTCTATTGTTGTGTGTACATATATACGACTTTTGAAAACTTGAAATATAAAAAAAATAAATTTATTCCTTATACGAGTATATATATATATATATATATATATATATATATATGTATATATATATAAATATATATATATATATATATATATCTTTTTTTGTACATTGGGTGGACTGGAAGGTGTGGTTCAAACTGACATTGTAAATTAATTATAATATTTTTTTTTTCGTATTTAGAAAAGAATAATTCTCATCAAGGTATATAATTATTGTAACTATTTTTCCTATTGAATAATATACATATGCATGCATAGTTTTTAATTTATTATGTATATGCAGGCCAAACTGAGTCAAGCTAAAAGCCAGACCAGGCAAGTCATCATTGTACGTGTTGAAGTAACTGAAAACCAAAATTATTTTCAAATTATATTTATATTATAGTCAAGTAGCCGAGCGGTCTAAGGCGTCATGCCTGCGCAGTATGCAGTACTTGGAAACTGGGATGTTATGGGTTCGAATCCCGACATCGGCAGTTTGTATATATATATAGTTAACTTTTTAATGTTTTGAATATATATATAACTAGATATATATATATATATATATATATATATATATCTAGTTATATATATATTCAAAACATTAAAAAGTTAACTATATATATATATATATATATATATATATATATATATATATACAAACTGCCGATGTCGGGATTCGAACCCATAACATCCCAGTTTCCAAGTACTGCATACTGCGCAGGCATGACGCCTTAGACCGCTCGGCTAACTAACTAACTAGATATATATATATATATATATATATATATATATATATATATATATATATATATATATATATATATATATATATATATATATATATATCTAGTTATATATATATTCAAAACATTAAAAAGTTAACTAAAGAAAAAATTTATAAAAACATCTGATGCAAAGCAAACAGTTTTGAAATTGTTATTTTTCAATCCCCGAATTTCACTTTCAATAGTGTTTGTAAATCAATTACCTTTATGTAGACTAATGTGAACTTAATTGCTTAGAACTAACTAAGTTAATTGCTTAAATACCCGGTATATATAAAAAGTTTTAAACAATCGTTATATGTTATAAAAATGGAAAATTTTTGTCTTTAAATCTATTATCGTTTCAAAGATGAATATTAACCCCCACTCCACTCGCTCCTCTTCCTGGCTGGGGAAGCAAGTTGCGATTTAATCTATTCACGAAGTTGACATTACTTTTTAGTTGTAATCGTGTCTACGGACAGTCGGACATATAGAAAATTAATCCATGGCATTTATTAGCGAGAGTTAAACAATTTTTGTTATTATTTTGTTCCGATTACTAATAGTTCCATCATATTTTGTAACTATTTATTAAGAATTTAAATATAAACACACAATTTTGAAAAATTCATTTGATTAGTTAACTCGTAATGCGATAGTAACAATATTCAATCTCAAGTAGATTTGCACCTAAACAACACGTTGATATGTTTCATTGTCCAAATTTCAATTTGGATTTGGTCAATAAATTTTTACAGTCAACTTAAGCTGAATGAATTCGGTTTTCGAAAAATTGAATCAGCCAAATTGTTTTTTTTTTAAATTATCACAACTTTTGTTTTGTTATAACATCCATTGCAAAAATTTGGAAGATCTATAACAAAATGTAGACTCAACAAGGGTCAATTTTTGTTTAATGCCATATATTTACAATAATATTACCCTAAATTACTTAATAATGTAAACCAAAATAAAAGTTTTTATATTATCGGAGCATATTTAACAAAAACTTTATTTCACGAATATATTTCAATTGTTATTGAATTAATTAATTAGTGAGAATGATTGTTTTATATGATAAGGTTTATTATGGTTAATCATGAATAGGTGAAACAAGTTAAACGATACGCCTCTGTATTCAGGTGATAAATTGTTTAGCTAAGCATTTTTTTTATAGTAATTTTAACAATACTTTATTACTATCAGGCATGATTCTGTCTTAATATTTTATGTATTATTTAAATATAATTACTTATAGATTACTAGCTGTACACGACATGCTTCTTTTTCTTTCTAGATAGATTGTAGAGGCTACCCTGGACGGGCAAGACTTCGACCATAAGGTCCATTGTGATGCCTAAGGATGCGAGGATGTGAGTGAAGTGGAAAGAATTTTTGTGTATAGACTAGGAATCGGTAGGATATGCGGCTGCAGCCAACTATGATAGAAGCTATGCCGATATTTATCCGGAGTTCGTGAAGGAAACTGAAGAAAACCTTCTCTAGCATAGCCGGTTACTTCTTTCTTGTCCTTACGTCGAAAGTTTAGTCAATTTACCCCCTCTTTTTTTTCTTATTAACTGACAAACTGCCGATGTTGGGATTCGAACCCATAACCTCCCAGTTTCTAAGTAGCCATACTGCGCAGACATAACGCCATAGACCGCTTAGCCACTTGGACTGGTTTTCTTTCTAAGTAGATACACATAAACAAAACAGACAAAATTTGTTAATGCGTTTCCATAGAAACTATAAAATATATTAAAAATCAGTCAGAAAACTTTTGAACGGTCTGAAAACGGCTATAACTTTGAAACGCTTTGGAATTATGAATATTTTTTTTGGGCAAAAATCTTCGCGAGTGCACCCTTAACAATTTAAACCAATTTAAAGGGCAGGGGTGTAGCTACCGCCGTATCTGCAGTATCAATTATACGGGGCCCCCGGGCCACGGGGGCCCCCGACGTGCGTAAGCAAAAATTAATAAAAACTTCCCAAATTTTTTTTTATTACAGAAATGACAAGAGTCAAAAAAAGCAATTTGATTTTTTCCCGCGTAAAGCGTGCGTTCAAAAGTTGGCAACACCCTACATCAGTTTGCCGAAAAAAAGGCAAGGAGAGTGTATATTTAATTTGAATTGTTTGTAAAAATTTTGGAAAAAGTGACAGATAGATAATTATGATGAATAAATATTTCCTTTAATTTTATGCAAACATTTTTTTTTCTTTTGTGAGAAATCTTTACCCTTCATAAGGGCCCCCAAACAAATTTTTATACGGGGCCCCGCCAAGGCACGCTACGATACTGATTCAAGGGACAACATTTTATATGAGAATAGTTCTTCGTTTACTGTTAATATTGTTCATATAAGTTTAGATAATGCAAGTCTGCAATATATCACGCGTATATGATGAAATCTCTGTGAAAAAGAGCATGGAAAGATAAATAAACTCCACTTGTCATCAATAAAATATTCATCTAATGAATAAAATAAATATAATTAATAAACAAAAATAACAACGTGCACCTAAACATTCAAATAACAAAGTTACTGACAGGATGTTCCAGAAAATGTGCTTCATATGTGTAAAGAACACATAGATATACAATTATCAATTTCTATTGGAAATTGGCCGCGAGTTCTTAGGGTTAAAATTCTAACTACGATAACGTTGCATGTCGTATTACTCAAAGAAAAGAAAGCTATAACTTTTTGAGCAACATTTGAACCTGCCCGGTGAAAAATTTCACTCAAAGATAGCATTGAATTATTAAATTAACTGTCCCTGATTCACAATACACGTACCTATATATTATAAATTTGCAACCTAAAGTCAGCCATATTAATTAAGCTACGCCTCCATGGCAGTTCCCATTTGGTATTATCTGCAATGAATAAGGTCAATTGTTTAACGTTACAAATATAACTTAAGGATGTTCCAGCACTGTGTTATATAATCAGGACCAAAAACCGGTTTGATCTTATTATAGAACAAATATATATACACTTATACGCAATACATAGACAAATCCAGTGTTCATATATAAATAATAATGTTATTTTGAAAAAAATAGCAATTTTAAACTTTTATACTTCGCAAACAAAACCGTAAAATGCTATTTAAAAAAAATTTTTTTATCTTTAAAAATATTTATCTTTACTATTCTAGTTTTTTTTTTTATTCTGTGGAGTATTTTTTTTAATACAACAGATAATAGTTGGGCGGATATGAAGTTTTACATGCTTCTAATGAGAGAGAGTGAGAGAGAATGATAACTTTGCTACTAATTACCTCGCGTTCTAAACGGTCAAAAATTCTGAAACTTCGGGATTGATTAGAAAATGTTATTTTTAGCCTGTGAAAAAAAATGAGCAAAATCTGTCGAAAAGTGGTTTCATGCTGAAACATCTTTAATGTCAATAATTAATGTATTATTATCTTTTTTAATCAAACTGTTTTGTTTCACATTTGACTTTAATTTATCCATCAAACCACACTTTTATGATTTACAATTTACCCTGAAAGTTTACGATGGGAAATCTCTCTAAAATTTATTACTCGACCATTTACCTGAGACTTTAATATTTATAGAAATATATTATGATTTTAATATTCTAATACGCAATGACAATGAATAATAAATCTTAAGTCTTTTTAACGCGATGTGAGGACAAATTAGTTATGCTGCGAGACCACTGACTTCTAAAAGTTTTCCAATCTACTTAAGTTAAAAAAAGAGGAAATTTTTATTTTTTCTGCTTTGTGATTGGAACATTTTGACAGACTAAAATCTATAGATGATTGAAAGTGAGGACTATCGTCTGTCCCTCAAATATTTATCGAAAATCAAGATTCTAATTTTCGCCTTGTCCTTCGCGGACTTATTCTCATCTCGTCGCTCACGGCATCGCTAGAACAAATAGAGAAACAGATATAGACAAAAACTTTTTAAATCGGCTCCTACATGACGAATTTTTAAGATAAATACAGGGATATTTTTTATTAAATATTTACAATTGTTAATCGGCATTCTCTGACATCCTGTACTTAATAGAAGAAAAAAATATGTAATAGTGTTAACAATTTCGCAATTTCCTTTCAAACATCAAACATTTAAATAATTTTTATTATATTCATTTAATTTAATATAATGAATAAAAAAAATTTATTTTATTCAATTGAAAATATTTTTATTTTTTAATTCTACTTTTTTTTTGGTCGTATTTATTTTCTAAATAAGTTCCTGTATGTGTGTGTAAGCCTTTGTGTGATATTATGTATTTAATAATAAACTATTTATAAAAAAAAAGTGTATAATTTATTTAATTGATATTTTTATATTATTTAGATAATTTTTTTTATGAAATAAATTATTATTAATAGAAAATGTATAACGAATTAATTTTTTTTTTTTTGAATAAATAATTTATTTATTTATTTGGTTTGTTACATTATATTTAATTGAGTTTAATGATAATAATAATAATTGTATAATCATTCATAATTAGATCCAAAAATATATGAATATCCAATTGAGGTTTATGAACTTTTACCGATGTATTTTTATCTACTAAATTATTTATCACCTAATTGATCCGAAATCTTAAGTTGCCCAAAATTAAATAAACAATAACGATCGTTTCGAATATCTCGTTAAAATAAACAGCTGCCTGCGTTTTATGACCACAAGAAGTTGCCATCTAAGATTACCTACCATAATAAATGAATGTTATCGTCGTAGTAATATTTAGTATTACTTATTAGCAAAGAGAAGCGTAAAATTTTCGAAACTATTTGAGATCAATCAATGAATCATTTACAAAGCCGATTCCAGGCTTTCTATTTATAAATTATGTGAATTTCTTTTTTGAGTTAAATTCGAACTTATACACATACACTCCCGTTCAATAAAGTTGAACCAACCTGAAATGTTAATTTTCTTACATTTCAAAAAACTCCTCACTTTTGCAACTCTCTTTATATTATTTATTTAAAAACAAAGATAAGTAGTATATTTTTTAAATGTGAAAAAAGAAATGGAAGTTTTATATTTTTATTTTTGTAAACAAGCCAGTGATAGAGTAAGAATATGTAATGTAAATACATGCTAATTGTTATATCTCCCTTTTACGTATAAAAATAAAATAAAATGTTGTATCTGTCAAAAACATTTACTACAAGAATTATCAAAATTGTGAGAGAATGCTACGGTTCAGGTCGGTTCAATTTTATTAAACGGGAGTGTACATACAGAATTGACATTGTATTCATTTATTTGTATGAATTAATATATTGTCTAATTTTCTCTAACCAGAAGAGATTCAGAAATTCGAGTAATTCGAGTGAAGGGGAATTTTTTTTCATAGTAAATGATGATCGTTCTCAAAATTTATTTTTAAATAAAAAATTTATTTAATCCAAATCTATATTTAGAGAGTTGCCAACTATGATAATTCATTTTGTAAATACTCGTTTTTTGTGGACGGCTATTTTGTATAGATGTGTTAACTAATTTTGATTTTTCTAAAGGTTTGTGAAAATGGGTCAGCTCCATTATTTCTGAAGAAATGAGATTTCAAACCAAAACCATTTGAAAGAGCTCTTGTGAAGTGAAATCACCATTTCAGCCGATTGCACCACTGCTAATGCTTTGCAAAAAGTTAAAAATTATTAATAACGGAAACTCACAAGATCTCAAAATTCAAACTTTGTGAAAATTATATCCGGAAAAAAAAATTAATTCGATAAAATCATGGATCATGGACAATGTAATATTTTAATAATGTAATTTGTATGATTCAATATATCACATACGTAACAGATGCGTGTGTCGTGTGTAATACCAACGTACAAATGATAAATACTATTGTAACACATCTACGAATATAAAAATATAAATAAAATGAGATAATAAAAAAAAACATATCAGATCCATTTTATATCAGGATGTTGGAGATGTACAAGAAGAAGAACAAACAACCATTTAATTTATACAGATTGTATATCCAATCATTTTATGCACACATGGCCACAAAAGTAGCGCTCAATATTCACGCGCCTTATTCTTTCGGTTTATGAAGAACTGCTTCGGATTGAAGTTGTTATTTTATTCGAAACATTTATCCATAAACAGAATCAACAAGGTACAAATCAAGTCAGTTCTAATCTGAGATGCTGATGATAACTTTCGTAACACAATTTCACATGGTTTTAAGTACAAGCATTGTATTTTGATTATTTTACCATAGAAATAATAATATTATATCATTAAAATAACATGAAAGCACCGCTGCAAATAAATAATTTTCTTCTATTTACTATAAAATCCCATTTCTTTTCGATTGTGCAATCTTAGGAAGTGGCATTTCTCTTGTGCCAATCCGTGCTAATAATACAGTTCAATAGTGAGTACATGAAAATTTTATATACAGGCGCACACTAATGCAACGTCTGTAAAAAAAAAGTGTAGCAAACCATCAAAAATGTATGAATGAAATAGAAGACCTAGTCAGTTTTTCAATAAACATGCTTGTATCAGTGTATTTGTATAACTATGTTTTCTTAGCTATGGCGCACAGTTGCTATTGTTTTTAACGTGCTGTAATGCATCTAAGTCCGTTTTTACACGTGAAAGCTTTGATGAAAGTTTTCAATCGCAATAAATCTATGTGATATAACTAGACTTACATCTCTATTATCGCATGTTCTGTTAATAGCTATAACTCTCGTCTTGCTAAATATTTCTTTCTTTGTCAACCACGTCAGTCACATTATCATAGTAAACCAATCACAAGGAAGTAAACCAATCACCCTATTCCTACATCTGAAGTTACATATAGGATTGCATCGAAATAGAAGCCAGGTCTATTGTGTTATAACTACATAGTTTAATCGAAAAATACTAGTGCGCTTGCTCATTAAGTTATGCGTTATGAATAGTTGCTTGAAAAGTTACATGTGTAAAATAGCCCTATTATCAACTCTCACGCATTAAAATCGTAAACAAATGATTATATGAGTGAGTATACAATGTTTAAAACTACGATCTGTATGTAAGTAATCATCATATGTGTTTGGAATGGACCATTTGGTAACAACCAGTTAAGTTGGATTAAGAAATTAATATAATGACACTAACACTTAAACACACACACATACATAAAAATGTATAAAAAATAATGAAGGAAGGTTTGTTCGGTTTACTACTTGACCAAAGATATACATGAGTATTGTACTATCAGCTCCAAAAGTAGCGTTTCTTTAAAAATATTTAATAACAGTTTATTTGTAACGAAAACCACATATGAATTAGACATAAAGCGAGTGCAAAGAGTTGAAAAAGATACGCCACTTCTGAAACCGTTCGTAATGAATGATGTGTTCCATATCTTCTAGAAGACTTTCGAGACCACGTTGTTCCATATTTGTTTCTCCTGCACTAGGTACTTCAGGTTTATTCGATTAAAGTTTGTCCATTGTTTAATATTGTTCAGGTAAGGAAATTCTTCTCCGGCCTCGTTGTCTTTCGTATTCTCCCTTTATCAAATGGACATTGAGGTATCTGACAAATTTAAGGTAGTTCACTCGTTAGAGTAAAAAAAAAAGTGTAAAATACAATATGATTAATTTACTTATTCCAATTATGCCAATTGAAGATATCTAATATAACGTATACAGTGTTTTTTTACATTTATGATACAATTTACTATATCTTACGTAAATTAAAATAGACCCAATAGCAACATTGTGTAGTGCATCTATCGCTGTCTATGCACAGTATGCCATGATATAACGTTCTTTGTTATCTCCACCAAAGACTGATCTACTACAGTGCATAGCATAACACTTTGTATTATAATGTTGGATGCTTTGTAAGTATTTTGTTGTATTATTTTAATGGCATTTCGACAATGAAATATTTCACAAAGACAAACAAAGTGTAACAAAGACAACATATCATAGTAACTGCATATATGTAGACAGCGATAGATACATTATACACTGTTTCCAGATAGGGTGTAGTTTAAAAAACAAGCTGTATGTTGTACTATGCAACAATTGTTTTGACAAGGATTATTCAGTATTTTTTGGGGTCGCAATTGCAGCAAATTATTATCATTAAATATCAATAATTTTTTTTTAAAAATCCGCAATATACCTACGGCTTTTTTATACCAAACATGTTAAAAATTTCAAATTTGATTGCACTTCACAATCGGTAAAAAAACAATATATATTTTATAAATGCAAAACATTTAGATTCATATCATATATTTCTATTTTATGAAATTCTTAAGAAAAGTGGGTTTATGAGCGAACCACCTTAAGTATTGTATGGTTGATTTGCGTATATATAGAAACTTGATGTATTAAAAAAAAAAGTATATATATTTTTTGAAAAATTTCAAAATGAATGATTAAAAAAATAAGTAAGATATAAAATGTGACAAAATTCGATAATAGGATCACACATCATAGCGTACACTACGACAGCCATAATAATATATACTAAGTTGAAACATATTTTATCTATTTTTATCACCATTTGTGAAGAGGATTGATATTTATCTCATTAAATAATTTTATAACTCAATTGGAATGCTTCAAATATCATAAATTTACGACCATTCCATCCCGTATTATTATTACTATTATTATTATTATTATCATTAATAATATTTTTAAAGTATTAAAAGTTTAAAGTAAAAAAAAAAAGTCGTAAAAAGTTATTTTTAAATAGTTTTTCAACTTTTGTAGATTAATAAACAACATAAACACAAATAGATATTTTATTTTCTACCTTTTACTATTTACACGTTAACGTGCAAATATAAACTGACTGTAATACGGTACTTGTACTAGTGAGATTTTTAATCATAAATATAAGTTGAATCATTTGCTTGCTACTTTTATTAAGGTATGTCCAAACTATATCAGCTGATTGGGTACCCGCGCGAAAAGAACTATATAGAAAATTATATGCGTGAAAAAAATATGTTGGTACTTCTGCGCGTTGTTGAAAACCGCTGCCCGTTGTTGTCAGTGTTCCCATTCGTCATATAACAACAGTACACGTCACTTACCATAAGATGTTAACACTACGAACACCATAAGAGTAAGAATTGTTACTAGTAGTAAGTTTTTTTGTTATAGTATATTTTTAAATTACTATACAGACGAAGCATAATTTAATTTTGAATTGCATATAAGGATAATTATAAAACAGTATATTACTCGGGCCTATATCCATATGTAACGACCAAAGTTTTGTTTAGATCCACTCAGAGAATCGAATTAGGGAGATTCCGTAATAAAACATCATACATATAGTAGTATATAATTTCAAACGACTTTCAAACAGCGTGGCGGTATTCAGGATGCCAAATGAACCATAAAAAATAACCTTCTGCTGCGGAAATGAAAAAAATGCACTTTTTTACGCATATTTTATCAAAAAAATTAACAACCCGATGGGCGTTCTCCCAAAGTTTTAAGGAAACATATTTCTAAGGAATTGAGGAAAGAATGTGTGGAATTTCAGAACAACCGTGACTATATTGAGAGAGTTCGAAGTAAAAACAGTCGGAATCGTGCATTTTATTTCACCATGTTTCTGAAGATGCATGTTAAATTTCTCCAACTTACGTAATGATTTTTTCAAAAACGCCATGGGGATAAATTCTGAAAAAAATTCAGAATTTCTGAGGATTCATTTTACTAATATTGTGAATTTCGTGAAATTCTTGACAACCTAATATTTGGAAATACCTTAATACATAAATTTTTTCAAGATTCGATCATTACCTAATTAATTAATTCTCGAAATTTCGTTTCTATTAATTCTCAACCACATTTTGGTCATTTGGTAATTATCATAAATTTATTATTCTTACAAATTACCTAAAAAATTTTGAAATATGGTCATTACGGGCAAGTAACGAGGCTATACTTTCTTGGATGCGTTATCACCTATTCAAACTGTTGTTAGTCGTTCAAACAGTATCCACCTAAACAATCAAACAGTATTATTGTTGATATCTCTGCCTGCTTAAAAAGATAGTACAATATTAAATACGTTAGTTGTCAGTTTAATGATGTCATATTATATTGCTAATAGATAACGTCATATAAACCTCTCTAATGTAATTTCACATTTTTTAATTTTAATCAAAAATTAAAAATGTTTTTAATACCACTAGTTATGAAATTTTTACTGGTGCTTTTCGTGAGATTAGACGATAGCGCTCTTTGGCGCCCCGTATTTTGAGAAAAAATAATCTTCGTTCTCGTCGAGAGAATATACAAATTTTGTACGATATCGCATCAAATATAGAAAAAATATTAATGTTCATCGATCCATAATTTAAATTCTCATCGTTAGATTTGTTGTTGAATATAAATTATTTTATATGCGTTCATTATTTATTTTGAATGTTTTTTTGTTTGTTATTTCCTAGCTAGCACGATCAAAGTTTTTAATTCTATTTTTTCTGTCATGTAAAATTTTCACCCGACTACGGCAAAGCCAAAAGGGAGGGTTATGTTTTTACCAATCTATGTATGTTTGTATTTATGTATGTTCCACCGTAGCGCCTAAACTACTAATCCGATTTTGATGAAAGAGGTGTCGTAGCTTTGTCTTTGAGTTTTGCGTGTCAAAGGCTATGCGACGTTATATTATATTCAAAATGGCGGATGTAACTTGCATATTATTAGGCAAAACAAAAATAAAAACTTCTCAAATGTATCGAGTTTGGTATCAAATGAAAGGTTTTAATTCACAAATTCTTAATATTATACTAAAAGTTATTAAAACACAAATTTTAAAAAAAACCCGATTACGAAAAAAGCACTCAACAAGTTTGAAGAGCCTTGTAAATATTTCTCGTAGTCGAAGGCTGGGAATTGTTACAGCTTTGCTTTGTTTTATAAATTTTTTTATTAATTTTGAATTTTTCTTAAGATATCAATCATGACTTTATGCATGATTGTAATTATGATATCGCTTATATCGTTTAATTGTAATTGTTTAATAATAATTTCAACGTTAACGTGTAAATGGTAAAATTCTCATTTATATACTTATCGATATACCTAATATAAAATATTTATTAAATGAAATGTACATAATATTATATGATTATAAAGGCGTATTTTCAAATCAATATTAGAGATCGTAAAATTTGTGTACGTTCTTTATTATTGTTACGATTACGTTAAATGTAAAAGTAAAGTACTTTAAAATACACACAAATTTCGAAGTCACAAGATATATTATTTATGTAAATATAATTAAAATTTTATCTTATCACAAATGTGTTCCTGTGTTATTGCATAATAATATAACCAATAATAATATTTAATATTATTACTCTCATGTAAATACATTTTGATGTCCAATACTATCCACTTCAATCCATATCTAAAATGTCAATAATGTAAGGTGTGTACACTTCACTGACCTCTATGCATGGGCAGAGGTTCCTAATGGCGTAAAAAAAAAATAAAAGTGGCTCATATTGAAGCTGTTTCATTATAAGTCTGGCAGCCTCTATATATATATATATATATATATATGCCAATGGTTCACATTGTCTGAAAACGTGATATGGTATATTAAAAATGACCAATAAGAGTCGATCCACACTATAGTGCCGATCACGGTTCGTTCTCGGTCTCACAGTACACTCTCAGTATGCATATGTATCCATAATTATCTTTCAGTGGGTAATAGCTGACCGAACCGGGAACAGAGAGCATTCACATGCCGTTACCAGTTCGATCTCACTCAAAAATATTCTTCGTGACTGATCGTCGCTGGAGTGTGATTGGACCGGGACTTGACTGTGACCGATAATATGAATGCACACATTGTTTCTTAACTTGATAATATTTTACCAGACCGAGATCGGACCGAGAACGAACCGTGATCGGCACTATAGTGTGGATCGACCTTAAATGCTTCAATTTTAATGTACTTGATTTGTTTATAATGTAATAACCCAAACACAAGTAATTCTGTGTCAGAGCAAAAGGTATAAAAGACAGTACTAGTGAAGTTACATCTTTTATCCGTGAGCAAAATAGGTGGGAAATATCCACAAACGATATCGTTACCAGTCCAAGTTGCCGAGTGGTCTAAGGCGTTATGTCTGCGCAGAATGCCTACTTGAAAACTAAGAGGTTATGGGTTCGAATCCCGACATCGGCAGTTTGTCTCTTATTAAAAAAAAAAAATAAGTCAATTATTAAGAAGAAAAAAGGGGCGGTTAATTGACTAAACTGTCGACATATGAACAAGAACGAACTAACGGCTATGCTTGAGAAGGTTTTGAGCAGTTTCTTCACGAACTTCAGATCAATAACGGCATAGTTTCTATCATACTCGGCTGCAGCCGCATATCCTACCAATTCCTAGTCTATTCACAAAAATTCCTTCCACTCCACTCACATCATCACATCCTCAGGTATTACAATGGACCTTATGGTTGAAGAATAGCCCGTCCAGGGCAGCCTATCTACAATCTATCTATCTAACGATATCGTTACGAAGGCTTTAAGGACCATAAATCCAGCCACAAGAAGAATGGTTATAGTATCCGATTCTGACTGAGAAATAAAGAGGTTGACAAGATAGTCTAGATAGTTTGGATTGCCAAACATGGGACTTCTCACCACTGCTATTACTATTACTACTAATTCCAGTTTTTCAAAAGAACTAACTTTGATTTCAACAATATCAACTATTCTAAACTTAGGTTATGCAAAACTTCTATGATATTTTACATTATTAATACACATAAAGTATACTTTAAATTTTACCATTCGATGTCAAGACGAAAAGAGTTCCCATTACGTATTTCACCTGTATGCGCGGTAATGTTTTAAATGGCTTGAACTGTATTTAAAGGTACGTTTACATGTTACACATGCAGCAGCATTTATAGTTTAAAAGATACATGATTATAATAATATAAATAATAATAATATTGTATTTATATAAAATAAAATACCTCTATGATATGTGAGATATATGAATGCTTCAAATGTTTTTTTTTTCTAAAAAAAAGATGAACAAATAAAATAAAATCAGTGGATTTTATTTTACATATGGAGGAACTATATATGTATATATTACCTATGTGTACATATTTTTTATCTCTTTTCTACATTATAGTCATTCTTTTCTAATATACATTTTATAAAGAGTTAAAGTTACGTACGTCCAATTAAACTGTCAAGGTTATGTTGTTTATTTTATTTTCTTGTAACTGCTCATTAAACGTTTGTGCATTGACCATTGAGCTTTAGATGACACTTCTTTTATTTTTTTTCTTGTTGTTGTTTTTATGTGTGTACTTTGTATACAGATTGTGTCATTTGAAATGATTATTACCGACAGCCTCAAATATTACGAAGATATTTTTACGGTTATAGTAAAAAGCCTTATTCATTCGGTTTATATATAATAGGCACGAATCAATAATGTTTGTCCACGAATTTGGACAAACATCGTGTTGTTGACGCTTAAGTATACACTATGATATGAAAGTGTTGGCTGTTAAGTCGGAATCGTCTTTGATGTAGCGGTAAGCACGCTGGACTAGATATCCAGGGGCCCGAGGTATGATTCCTGGTTAATTAGTTAATTTGTTCATATCAGTATTTAATTAAAAATCCAATGACATTGGTCTATAAAGTATACACTAGTCTTCTACAGTTTGTCTTACGTAACCGAAATGGAAGTTGGACAAACATCGTATTGTTGACGCTAAAGTATTGTCGCGGTATCTTGGCTCTCTTTTTAACTTTAAAAAAAAAGGAGCACTGTTGAATCTACTAGAGATTGTAATACTCGAAACAAAACAAACAAAATACTTAATTTTGTTCAACAATTTTTTTTTTTATTCAACCAATACTAAGTTATAACAATGATTAATTCAACAATGGTAACATTAAACCGCACTACTGTTCCTTTCGGACTGAATTTTAGAACTTTTGGATTTTCGCATGCCCACAAGATCTGCAAGGATGGGTTTGTGAGAGTGACCAGGAGCGTAAGGAGAGTATTAAGAGGGCTCGGCAAGCAATGTTGGCCAGTGCCGAGGAGGGCGACCGAGTGGAGACGGGACTCGTTTACCAACTTGGAGAGTCCGTCTGGGTGCGTAACAAAGTGCTCAGCAATAAGGTGGAAGGTGTCCATGGTGGATTGGCACCGAAATGGAAAGATCCTTACAGGGTGCTGAGATGTGTACCAGCTGGTGTCTATGTACTAGATACAGTGCCTCCCACGAGGATACATGGATGTGTCTTGAAGCCGGCCAGTGCAAGGACCGCCGCCAATGGGGATCGGGGAAGATTGAGTGTGGGGAACGAGGTGTTCGGCCAACTACTTCCGGATCGATTGGGGGGTCAAAGGCATGGAGGTGAGGGAAGACAACGTGATGTATCGAGTGTGGACGAGCCAGAGGCCAGGACAATAGAACCAGGGTAGAACTTGTGGCCCAGACGACCGGCAATTAACACCAGGCGCCGTAATAAGAACTAAGTAATGTGTACGTGAGCTCTTAAAATAGTTCTAGGCCAGAAAATTGGTCCACCTTTGAAATGTGGAGAGAAAATTAGAAAATGTGTGTTGAGGTCTAATGGGGGAGATTTTGTGGTGGGAAAATTAGTGAAATAATTTTTGAAGCCTCAACGCACAATTTTAATTGCTAAAAAGGGAACAATAAGATCTTCGTTGATTTATTTATTTTTAATCTTTAAAAAAGGACTGAATCAAACTTGCAAATTAATTAATTATTAATCAAATAATTATTGAATATTGATTTTAAATTTTTAATAAAATCAAAGATAAAAATTATTATTTTTGGAAAAAAAATATATATAAAATTTATTTACACAAATTAAAATAATTTTTATACATAACAGTTAAAATGTTGTAAATAAGTAAATAATTTTTTTTACGTAACCAAATTCACACAAGCAAGTTACGAATAGAATATTATGTTGTAGTATATACAAATATTGGATTGGTAAGCTAGAATGTCATAAAATATGTTTTGAAAAAAACTATATTTTATTTTTGTTATTCGCTTTAACATGTCTGAATTTTGGCTGTATATAAAGACCCGATTCTATCCATCCAAAAGTCAGTTCTAAAATTCAGACCGAAAGGGTTGAATTAATCATTGTTAAAAATTAGTATTGTTGGAATAAATAAATAAAAATATAGAAGAAAATTAAATATTTTTTGTTTTTTTTTTTGTTTCGAGTATTTGAATCTATATAGATTCAACAGTGCTCCTTTTTTTTAAGGTTAAAAAGAGAGCCAAGATACCGCGACAATTGCTGAATGAATCTACTAGAGCACTGTTGCTGAATGAATCTACTAGCTTACCAATCCAATATTTGTATATACTACAACATAATATTCTATTCGTAACTTGCTTGTGTGAATTTGGTTACGTAAAAAAAATTATTTACAAATAAATATATATGAAAATCTCTTGTGTTTTCAGTATTGAGTATTCATATTTCCGTTCCATCATCCATATACAACTATTATATTTAAAAAAATGTGACTAAAACACTGAACAAAGGTATTATTAAAGGAACTAAAACTGGGATCATTGTTCTATTTCGAATTTTTCTGATATAACTCACGAAATCGAAAATTTATTTAAAAAAAAAAATTTAAATACATGACTAAAATAATTTATTTCTATTCGCTCCGAACGCAACCGTACTCAGCGCTATACGTGGTCAAAAATACAACTTCATGATCAGTATCAGTGTATAAAAACCATAGGCATTTAACAAAAAGTTATAGCTAATTTAGCTTTTACATGTTGTTTATTCAATTTAATTAATTATTTTTGTTAACCGTCTATGCTTTTTTATGCACTAACATTTGTCATGAAGTTGTTTTGTGAGTACTTTTGCGCTCGGAGCGACTAGAAACAAAATTCTAATTCTGATTAATAAAAAAATATTTGTCACCATCTACTACGATATTTTCTAAGATGCCAACCTCGAAATAACTCAACCAAACACATGTGTCCTAATTCAACCAGTGTTTCAGGTTATGTCTCAGACTAATTTTAAACTAATGACACCCACTGTAGATATATAAATGTTTTTTGCATATATATATATATATATATATATATATATATATATATATATATATATATATATATATATATATATATATATATATATATATATATATATATATATATATATATATATATATATATATATATATATATGTATTTTGTATATATATTTTTATCTTATGAATAATAAAGAAGTCCTCTGTTCTGTTCTTCACTACATCTTCGGAGTCGGTGTAATGCCTTTACAAGAGACTTATGAGTTTTAACTGAAAACGTATCTTTCCATAATAATAACTTATGCATATAAATTTATCTACAATGTGTTCCAAAATGGAGGTGGGTGAGTTTTTATTTGTCTATAATCAATATTTTAAGGATATTTCGTGTATTCATTTTTTAGAAACGAAATTCACTTTAGTGAAATAAATCACATCCTAAAAAAAGATAGGAAAAAAAAAATTTTAATTACACAAATATACTCGCTTATACATCAACATGGAATATGTAGTATCTGCAGTTCATGTTTTTATAAAGATATTCGTCTGTATTCGTATAACAAACAGTACACACATTGATCACGAATTTACTGTTTGATAGATTGATTTATATCGGGGTAAAAAAACTATTGCACTACGACCTTATGGCCCAAGAAGAAGAAGAATTTACTTTACAGCTACATGGATTATTTTAATTGACTTGTTGTTTCAGATAAAACAAGTACCCACAAAAGAGAAGATAGTTCCTTTTTTTTAGTACCAATAATTTTTCTTAGACAATTTCATTTCATAACATAGTTTTGCCACACTTTCAGCTTAAATATCTGTAAAAGCTTGTCCATGGCAAAATCATGCCACTATTATTGTATAAAACAAGTCAAATTCTTACAAATTTTGTATTTATATAAGTAAAATATACAGTACACACATTGATAAGAACTGGTTATAGATAACTAAAGATTTTTTCGCATTTAATTTTAAGCAAGTTTGTTTTTACATTTCTTGTCATCACTTAAGGTAGTTCACTCGTTAAAGTCAAAGCAAAAATTATTAAATACGATATGATTAATTTATTTATTTCAACTATGCCAATTGAACATATCTAGTATACCATGTATACCAACATTTTTAACATTTATGATACAATTTAAAATATTTTGTACCATGCAAGAATTATTTTGATAGTGATTATTCAATATTTTGGGTTCGCAGTTGCAAATTATTACTATTATACAGGATGAATTGAACCTGCCGCATATTAGCACATGCCTCCACTTCCTTCCACGATCCTCGCATTTTTCAACAACAGCCAATAGAAATCCATAAATTGAAACAAAATGATTAACACTCAAAGACATGGTAAACACCAAAGCACTCAAAACAAAGTGCGCATAAATAATCAAATCCGGGATCCAAGACACCGATGGAAAACAAATATACTGTGTGAAGTACTAGGGCAACATGTATTAAACAAAAAAAATTCATTATTATTCTTGCATAAGTCTTTAAATTTATTTATAATTTTAATATTTATTATTATCTTATAGTCCAGTCATTATATACATTTGGAAATGCAAGTGAAAAAAATGATGATTGGATATTGTGTGTGGGAGAGGTGGGCTTAGAAAAGCTTAACTTCAAATTGTTGACCAAGATTTCCTATGTGCATTCTCCGCCATCTTGCAAAAAGGGTTAAATTTTGTTTTTTTGTAATAACTCTCTCGACTCTCCGTTGAGATACGAAAATTGCGATAGGATGCTTTTTTGTTACTGTTCACTGTTACGAATTCACCCTGTATATCAATAGATTTAAAAAAAAAAGCCATATATGTTTTTTTAAATTAGTTTGTTAAGTTTAACTTTATAGCTATTTGTTTTTTAAAGAAATGTGAAGAAAATTTGTACAGTATTATAATAAAATGAAGTATACGCGAACCGTTTACGTAAAAATTTCCACTTTAATTGCAAATATCTTGCTTACGAGTGAACTTCCTTAAACAACTATTCGACTAGATGTACTACCAACATGTGTGTTTTGAAACTCCTTGTAATCATCGTATGTATATGCAGTTACAAACCATTTGTTTTGTTACTATTAAAACTGTGCAATGAATGTGTTGTTGGTACTTTTATTTTATTGTAGAGTTTTAACACTTCGTGATTATTCTAATTTGTGTTGTTATTACGAATTAATTAATGATTTTATATTGTTTTATTATTATTTATTGATCATAAATTAATTGATACATTTTAAATTATATATGTATAAACATTATATCGGATCTTTATTTCTGAATATTCATGATAAATTAATATCAAGCAGAAACGACTGGATGATATCATTCCTTGGGTGGAGGACTATTTGTTCAACATTTTTTTAATTTTAGTTTGCATCATAATATTGACAGTGATTTTAAAAATTGAAGTAAAAAACTTTTGAGTAATTTTTTAAACGAATACATCTTCTAGCAAAGTGAAAATCTTTGTGGATATATAAATAATTATCACACATTAAAATTTCAAAAAACTCCAAGAATTTATAATGAAATATTATTAAATATTTCGATATTCTCCATATGATCGCATAATTATAGTTTCATGAAATCATGTTGATTTTTCTTTCTTTTATTTTTTTACAAATTGACTCAACTTTCTCAAAATTCCTTTTCAGTGCAATTTTCTTGTTTAACTTTATTTTATTGGATCAGAGAAGATAGAATACGAAGCCTGTCTTAGATAAATTTATAATTTTTGTTTTTTAAAAGGGCTAACTAACGTTTTTTTTTTTTGTTTCAGGTATGTTAATTTGTTTTTGAATCTGATGGAAAATTTTGTAAGTAAAAATTTTTTCTTATTGCTCAACGGTGTTCCTTATATTTTTGTCAGTACATGTTTGTGCACCTACAAAGACCATTTCCTGAACTTCATTGGGAGCCCCATACATTTTTTATGGACAAATATACCTCTCCTTGATAAATCTATCCTATGGATAAATATATCTGTCCTTGTCTGTTTTGTATTATTGTTTTGTGGTTGAGTTTTCATTTTGCTATATTGTATTATTATAACAACGTACATTGTTGACATATATATTTTTGTTCAAATACAATAAATTTATAATTTATCATTTTAATGAATGATAATAATTTTTCCTACATTTCCTACATACATGTTTGCACTATTTTTGATGTGAAAACTTTTTGAAGCACACCGCGTTCATTTATATATTAATTAGAATCGATTACAATGGCCATATTTGACGACGGTCGTGCGATTTTAACCATACGGTTTAATTTGTTTTTTGTATGACGTTCAAAATCCCAATGCAATTTTGAAATATATATATATAATCCTTTGCTATTATTAAACGCAAAACGTTCTTCGATTATACACTCAAGTGCTTACTGCTTGTTGCTTCACATACACTCAGTCACATGAACTTAAATGTAATAAGTATTATCAAATAGAGAAGTCCGATGTTTATAGTTGAGAGTTATATATTGTTTGTCGGAATGGGTAAATGCTATAAACACATTTGTAGTACCACTGTTATAAATGAATTACAATAAATTTTCAACTATTGTACAAAACCTGAACGGTATTTCCTTTTTAAAAAATAGATAGGTAAATAGGTAAGGTATTATTAGTATTATTACTACAACAATTCTACAATTAATATTACCAACTACTTATTTGTTTTATCATAGAAAATCAATTTAATTAATTAATTAAAATAGTTAATTAATTAATTTGTTTTTATTTAACAATTAATTTGTTCGTTGTACAACTGTTGAGTACTAATGTTTTAGTAAAACATTAATTATTTGTTACTTTTTTTTAATGATAAAATGGAGACAATTTTAAGGTATTACACTCTCGAATTCAGATGTCTAATGGGGCCTACAGACGTGCAACCTGTGCAGGAACATTATGAATGTTCGATACTAGTTTGCAAGTCTGTATAGCTGTTGCAGAACAAAAAACATTTGCTTGAACTGGTTGCACTAAAATTCAAAATTATTTGATATTTTGTAGGAGGAGTTTAATGTTGCTGTACAAATTGGTCGTCTGTAGCGAAATTTGCAACATATAATCTAAAAATTTTATGTTTTACTAATATTTTTTTATGTTTTATTACCTAGATTGGTTACAATTTACTTTATATACTTTATTATTTTTATTAAACTTTATTTTTTTTGCCATAGACCACTCAGCCTTGCTTATCATTAGTTCTGAAGGTTCATACATTCGGGGTGAGATGGTTCGAATATATTTTACCTGCTGTAATCGAGGGATTTACAATTGAATATGATGTAGCAGGAGGTTTCTTCCCCCTCGCCGCATTCGTATCCTGTTCAGGTGGAATGAATCTAAGGGCAGCAACTTAGAGTCATTCGCAGCCAGTATTTTCCCGTGTTTCTGTTGCGGTATATTTTCCCAGTGATTTCAAGGTTGCAGTGTTTAAAATCTATCCACTCGTTGATCACTTGTTTGTAGGCTGCTCTTATGATTCTTAAGATAGACTCTGGACCTATAAAAGATTCTCCAACTCCTATCTTTGTTAAGATATCTGCTTTTACGTTTCTCTCGAAATCTCTGTGACCTTGTATCCAGAATAATTTAACGTTGTTCCTTTTTGCTCCATTAGTTTCTCTAGGCAATCCCTGACTATCCCTGATTTAATTTCAGTAGCAGGCAGGGATTTTAGAGCAACATGGCTGTTCATATTAATGTGACTTTCAAGGTTATGTAAACTCCTTTAGGAGCTTTTGAAGTTGCTTTTGAAGTGCATTGAGGGACAGCCTCTCAAATGCATTCCGAAACAGTATTTTTCCGAATGTTTGCTGCGGTATACTTTCTCAATGATCGCGGTCTTTAAAGTGTATCCACTCGTTGACTTATTTGAAGGTTGTTATTGAGATTACTAAGATAGACTCTGGACCCATGAAAGGTTTATTGTTTCTTATTGACATTTACATGGAAATTTATAGACCGTAAATACTCACTATATAAAGAAAAACTTCCGTTTCATACTCATATGATAAATAGTTTGATTGGAATAGCCAGCATAATACAAAAGATGAATACTCAATTTGCCTACTTCATTATAGTGATACGCAAAGGGCACTCTTTTTATCTAAATAAATGATGGAACAAAATAATAATAAAAGTTCATGTTAATATTTGAATAAATTTTTTTGATAAAAAGACAAACAATATTATGAAACACTGAGAGAAACTTTTTAGCTAGTAGCATTTTTCACTATTTCTTTATTACGTCATATAATAATTATTATTATCGATGTAAAATTTACCGACCATGAAAAAATTATTACATCACAAGTATAATAAATATATTGATTTAATATATAAATCTTTGTATTTTATATTCAAAAAATTAAAAATGTATACAGATTGTTATTCTGTAGTATTTTATCATATAATAATAATGGGGTTTAACCTCCGTTTTTGAGTCATACATCGTACACATTTTTTGTCACTCATTTTTTGACAATCTATGTAATAAAAGATAAAAAAATATTAGGAAAACATAAAATTTTAGATAATATGTTGCAAATATCTCTACACACGAGTAACTTGTACAGCAACATTAAACTCTTCCCACAAACTATCAAATAATTTTGATTTTTACAGCAACCAGATAAAGGACATGTATTTTTGTTCAGCAACAGCTATACAAACTAGCTACCTACTACCGAACATTCATTTGTACTTAAAATGTTTCTGTACAGGTTGTACGTCTGTAGTCCCTATTATGTGTTTTACGAAAACAAAGAACGAAAAACTATATGGATAATCCAATAGTTGTGTCTTAAATACGAAGCGGCTAGTTCCTGCATAAAATACGATCTGTATAATATGGATAAAAGAGTTTAGTGTGAGCTAGTTTTGTTTTAGTTCAGTCTTCGATGATGAGTGTCTGCGTGTGTGTTTATGTGTAGTTTGTCTTCCTACTCTCATAGTAAACAAGTAATATCTATCCCATGTTAATAGATAGATAGATATAAGCTATAGTGAGATGAACTTAAAACAGTTAAAAACGTACCATTTATTATTGCTATTGTGTTCCTTCACTAGGCTTGTTTTTCCACTTGTCCGATAAGCCTGCGGCATTTTGACCAATCAGATACATACATTACATACATAGATACAACTAAACAACAACAGCCATCTATCTTTGTATCATCTAAATATTTGATTTTTATACAACATAGGCTAAGCTATATTTATGTTGATTTTTTTTATTACAAGCTTTTATTTAACTTGCCATGTATGTATGTATGTATGTATGGGTCAAATCTTGCAAGCTGAATTAGAACCACATCCTCTTATCCTACGGAGTTCAATTTTTACATGTTGGTAGTATTTACAGTTCCGAGAATGCATTTTTGTCGTTAGCATGGCAAGAATCGACAAGGGGAAAGGTGGGTTTAGAGGGAGGGGGAAACACAAAATTTGGTATATTTCTCATAATATTGAAAAAATCGAAAAATACATAAGAAGTAAAGTTGTAGAAAATTAGTTTTACTATAAAAAGCTTGTTTTTAAAAATGATTTTTTAATAGAAACTTATTTATTTTCTTTATATTCTAATTTCTGTATATTCTGATTTTTTTTTACTTATCTTTATATATGCATTATTAACATTGCAGAATTTTAACATTACTGTTTATAATTGTGACGCCGCGAGTGACGAGAAAAACGAGACGAGACGAGAATAAGTCTGCAAGAAACGTGACGAAAATTATAATCCTGATAAATATTCTAGAGACAGACGTACTCTCATTCAAACTGTATATATTTCTAATATGTCTAAATGTAAATTACAGCAAATCATTTTGGGTGGAATGATTTAATTTTTTCTAAATTTTCGAATTCTTATTAAACATATCAACCGACCAGTAATAATTATTACGTTTCCATACAAAAACAGATTTCCAAAAATATTGTTTTCAATTAAATCTTTAACTGTAAAAACAAAACGAGGCGATAGAAAACTTTTACAAGCCAATACAATACAAAAGACATGCTACTCGTCTTGTCTAGCGGCTTCATTGTCAAAGAAGAGAATGAAATTATCTTTCAACATGGTATGTTTTATAAGAAATGAGTTGTTCTCCATTAAATTTTCAATCTTATTATATTATATATACCAAGTTACTGTATATATGTGCATTCATACGCATTTGTTCTGTATATATGTATACTATGTTGGTATACAAGTAATTTGATAAAAGAATTGCGGAATATCCGAAATTAATTAAAACATAGTTGTATGCCAATTTACAATTTACGACATTAAACATTAAAACACCCATTTTGCTTAACATAATGGTTAATAAATACTAAATTAAGGTGTAGTAATAGCACTGTAGTCCGAATGTCTCCCTTAAATCTCGGCCTTACGCACTACCGTGCTCTAGATTTAGTTTTTACATTTTTTAATGATACACCTAGTAGGCCACCTCTGAAGCGATATTTTCATACTTCATTTTTTTATAAGTATACATATGTATAAAAATATATATATATATATATATATATATATATATATATATATATATATATATATATATATATATATATATATATATATACATATATATAGTGCATAGGTAGTCGAATTCCACAAGAGGGTAGGTAGAAGGTATGACTTTGGAACGAAAAGTCCTGAGACATTTTTTTATTACACGCGTTAATTAATTATTTATTAATTAAGGAAACTAGGTTGAAACTAGAGTTGCAAGTGCATTTTTTTGATAATTCATTTTTGACTTAATTATCAATTTTTGGAAAAATGTATTGCTTAAATTTTTCAAATTATTAATTCCTTGAAAAGTGCATTAATTAAATTTGTTTATTTTTTGAAAAATGTAATAAATAAATTGTTTTAATAATAAATTTAAAAAAAAATGCGCAAATTAAATTCGTTAAATTAAAAAGTTTTCTCAAAAGTGCAATAGTTAAATTTTTGGAATTATCAATTTTTAGAAAATCGCAAGACATGCACTCCCATAAAACATAGATCCCACCCCTTAAATTTTACTTTCCTGTTTCTGTGGATACGAGCGACAGATAAAATTCATAGTAGCTTTGGGACACATGAATATTAGCTTTACATAGATACTAGCTATTCTTTCTTTCAACCTAGTTTCCTTGATTAATTAATAATTAATAATAATTAGTGCGTCTAATAAAAAATTTCTCGGGACTTTTCGTTCCAAAATCGTACCCTCTATCTATCCTCTTATGGAACTCGACTACTTATGGGACACCCTGTATATATATATATATATATATATATATATATATATATATATATATATATATATATATATAAATGTGACAAGGATAGAACAATAGAAACAATAGTAATATGTTGATTATGTTTTTTATATTTTCTATGAATTTTTTTTAATGATTAACTGTTGTGATTGACGTTAGAATGAGACGGCCATATTTATACAAAATCGAATAATAATATAAAAATCATAGATGTTCAAAATGAATTATAAGATTCATATTATTATGTGAATGATTAATTATGTCAACAAATATCGGCTATATGTGGATTACTGTTGCTGGTAGTGTTACGTGTATCAGTTTATTTTATACATACTAATAATATTATTATTATTTTATACATGTCTAGCGGCCCGCCCCGGCTTCGCACGGGTAGCACTAATTATCTATAGCCAGATGACACAAAAATGAAAATATGACTAAAAAATGCAAACAAACAAAAATTTAACCCGGAAATCTGAAGATTCCCTGAAAATTTCATCAAAATCGGTCCACCCGTTTTGAAGTCCATAGGGAACCATCCCTTCAAAAAAAGTTTTTTATAAAAGTTTTCTTATGGAATATTTACCTGTATCGGGGATAATGTTTATAAAATGTTCACAAAATGACTAAATTAGTTTATTTCCGCATACCCGTCTGTCTATCCGTTCGTTCATCCGTAGATACGATAACTCAAAAACGAAAAGGTGAATGGGCAAAATCGGATCGCATTTCCGTACGACAAGGGGGAATATCCATTTTTGAAACCGTAAGAGATAGAAAAACAGTTTAAAATCAAATATTATTTGATATTTTGAAACTTTTTTTCATAAATTAAATAGTTTTGCTAAAATTTTACCTCAAACATCTGTAATCATTATTGATTACAAAACAATATGAACTCATTATATACCGAGTATTGAAGCAATTATTTAAGTTAGTTGTTATTTTTACTTGTTTTTTCTCTTCTTTCTTTGCATAACGTTGCGTACCCCGCGCTTAGGATTGCTAAAATTTCACTCTGAACGAAAATATGCAACACTTTCAAATAAGTAATGAAACTCACTGAGGTATTAACCACGGTCAAAGAATTTCATGTAGCTGCGATATTTTTTATTATACCGTATGTGTATATATTTTATGTAAAATAATCGATTTTATTCGATCGGAAGAAAATATATAAATAATATATATATATATATATATATATATATATATATATATATATATATATATACAAAATTTTTACTTAGATCTGATACTCTTTGTATGCCGACATCGATTTTTTTGTTGTTGTTGCATGTGAATGTATGGCATTTGAAATATTTCAATGTTTAATTAAAAATAATAAATAAGTATTTTGTTATCAGCTAAAATATTAAATTTTGCATATTTGAAAACTATTTGCTGTAAATTATTATTTTTAAAATATACATTTGTTTCTTTGTGCAATACTTTCAATACTTATATGTATAGTTTTTGTCAATAATTATTATTTATAATGCTTCTATTATCAATTTGCAATCAATAAATATTTATAAATAAACAAACGCTGCAAATAATTACATACTATTTGGTTATAACATTTACACTCCTAAATACAAACTTAAAAATTTTAAATTCTTGTTTATAGTCCCGGAAAACCTTTTGGAAATACTTCACTCTCACAGTATAAATTTTGCGTAATATAGTAGCAACGGGGACCGTAAAAATGGGACTTATTTAATTAGGAAGTTTCATAAAATATCTATACTAATATAATAAAGCTGAAGAGTTTTTTTGTTTGTTTGTTGGTTTGAAGATACTAATCTCTCTTCTTTTTGTGTATGATAGCCACATTCATGAGGAATGGTATATGCTATCTAGCATTACGCTACAATTCTTAGTTAGCGTTAAATATTGATATTTGTAAAGTCGGAAGAAAAATTATATTCAAAATTTTTTTGTTGATTTTGTCATTTCCACAGAAACAATACTTTTAAAAAATAACTATAAATTTATGTTATTAAAAATTTGTTTCAATTTTGAAATGTCAACTTTGATTGCCGTTTCCATAGTAACTATAAACTATAATAGCACACTATGAATCGTTATATAATGATTTATCGTTATAATGACGAACTACTAGCTGTTTCGTTAGAGAAACAGCTAGTAGTATATATAGTGACTTACTTCAATCACTTGCATAGTCAGCTCTACGAGAACCTGATCCGGCATAATCTTTCATCGCGCATTCATTGCACTTTCATCAATACTTTTATTTCCAACAACTTTTTGATGTGAATTTTTTAAAGGTGGAAAATGAGGAGAACTATATAGATCACAAATCAATAGTGACAATAAATAATACACTTCTGGGGAGCTATATAAATGAGCAAAAAATGATTTATGTAAAATTGTATGTACACTCCCGTTCAATAAAATTGAACCAATCTGAAATGTTAATTTTCTTACATTTCATAAAACTACTCACTTTTGTAACTCTCTATATATTATTTATTTATAAACAAAGAAGAGTAGTATATTTTTTAAATGTGAAAAAATAAAGGGGTAAAAATATAAAAATAAGTTTTATATTTTTTATTTATGTAAACAAGTCAGTGATAGAGTAAGAATCCACTATACTATAAAGCTAGAAGTGAAGCTGACTGACTCATGTATACAAACTCTAAGGCACTTCTAGGCATGCTAGAAAGATGCGGTTTTTTGCATTCGACGCGAAATTGCTTTTTCATTGCAAGAAAAAATATTGAAAATCGGAAAAACACCCCCCAAAATACTTTTTTTACAATTTCATGCAATGCTATTTTCTGTGACGCGGAGCCAAGGCCAGAGACCGCCTTGAGGTTCAAGAGAGTATGATGTAATGTAAATACATGTTAAGTGTTATATCGCTCTTTTACGTATAAAAATTAAATAAAATGTTGTATCTGTCAAAAACATTTACTCCAAGAATAATCAAAATTGTGAAAGACTGATTCGGTTCAGGTCGGTTCAATTTTACCTCACAATTTGATTTGAGTATGATCAAAAGTCTAGAATGATGTCATTCATAATAATAATGTATCATTTATATTACATCGTCGATTGTATAACATAACCGTTTATGAACTGAACAAGTTTTTATGATCTATTGAAAGTGATCAAACAAAAGAACTTTTCAAAATTTGAAGTAATGAATGAATCAATTAAGTAAAATATTATTTATGTAATTATTTTAAATGATTATTATTTTCGATTGCATGTGTGATGTAAACAACAAAAATGTTTTCTTATACTAAACGATTATATTGTGTTTATAACTAAATTTATAAAAATCATAGTCTTTAGCTACATGCTTAAATTATATTAAAATTCTATCTATCTATTAAATTATATTTAAAAAAAATTATATCTATTTACAAGTAGTTATAATAGACCAAGAGATCACGTCTAAAAAATTCCATATCTACTTAAAAGATATATTATGAAAATCTGGGACGGAAATTCATTCAAGAACACTATACCACGGTGTAGAGGTGCAAAAAACAAGCAAAAAAGTTTAATAAAGTTTTTCGATTTGACGCTTATTTTTTAAGATATAATCAATTAAACATTCATAAATTTAACCAATCACAGAGCGCATAGTGTAAGGAGGCGTGGGCGTACAGAAAGAAGAAAACACAAAATTTAAAATATCTCTTAATATTAGAACATTCGAAAAATGTATAAGGAGTAAAGTTGTAGAAAATTATGTTGGCTACAATTTATTACCTGATCATTGCCACCCAACTCTAATGTGTACAGACATATTTAGGATTTTAACTTTCAATCTTAAATTGTAAATATTTCTGTAAATATTAGTGTAACAGTGTAACAGTAAATATTAGTGTAAAACTAATTTTCTACAACTTTACTTCAAATGTATTTTTGGATGTTCCCAATATTATACCAAATTTTGTGTTTCCCGCTTCCTCTTAACCCCCCTTTCCCCTTGACTGTTTTAACCCATTAACGAACTTGACCTCTTAGGAGGAAATTCGTTAATAACGGCAAATAGTTTCAAAATAGAAAATGTAAGAAACATATGAAGAAAAATTAACTTTTGTTGACATGTAAAATTTTTCGTAGAAAAAGGAAACATATTTTCTCCATGATTCAAATATTAATAGAAAATATTATCCAAATTTATTATCATTCAAATAAATCACAACGAAAAAGTATGGCAGAATGGGAATGTTGAAACGTGTTGTATGAAACGTATCTAGAGCTTTTTTATATTGAGTACAAATTTATTTTAAAATTCTTGTATAAATATGTTAAGTTTTATTTCAATTTAGTTTTTTGTACGTATATATTTGAGGAACTTGACTAAATCTACGTATTTTTGAATTAAATAACATGTATTTTTGTCACAGATAATGTGCGTTAAAAAACCGTTAATTTTTCATCTACTTAGACTCTAAATATTAAAGGCTCCAAATTTTATATTGAGGTTATAATGAAATTCTCGACCACAATATTTTCACAGTTTTTTATTATAAAAATTCTTAAATTCGTGTTAAGCATCGATGTGCTGTTTTGTCAGAAGAAGTCAAACATCATAAAATGTTTTTCGTTGGCTCTAGGTCTATAAGTGCTTAGTGCAGTGTGTGTACAAATAAATAAATAAAATGTTAAAATTGTAATTGTTTCGTCACGTATTTATTATCTTTGAAACATGTTTGTCATTGTTTATTATTTTATATAATTGGTCGTTTTTATTTAAACATTAATGCTAACGTTTCAAATGATCGTAATTATAAACAGATACTTCATTTCGTTTGTTTCTGTATAAATAACTACTAAATATGTTGTTGCTCATCATCTCACTTTTATTGTTTGTCTGATTTAACATTGACCTGATAATCACACTTTTAGCAGCTTCTTCTATATTTGATAGTCGATACGGTAATATACATTATTCAGTTAGTTTAGAAGCTTGTTACATCTGTTACATATGTTCTTATTCTGGTGACTAACAGATAATAGTAATAAATCTGTAGAAAATTTCAATAAATTCAAAATTAATATTTTTAAATTATATGTTGTCAAAGTGAAACTTTTTTAGCGACTTATGTGTTGGAAATTTTTTGTGACAATAAAGAGCAAATGACTTAATAAAAGAAGAATAAGAGATGAGCCTTGATTGGGAGAAAGGAAGGAATTACATTGTGTATTGTCTTGTTATTATTGTTGCCCATATTATATAAAAAAAATGTTTTTTTTTCAAATAATCGTATAAATTTTGGTAACTTTCAACTTGTTTAACGTTCTAGTGTTGTTCAATGCCTAATTTATTTTATTAAAGAGCCTGTGTACTTATTTTTGTCATATTTTTTACACTTTTACAAATTTCGAAGTGAAATTTCTCTAGTGAGGAATCTGTTTGAAATTTTATGTGACGTTGAAGGGGAAATGATTCAACAGTGGAGAAATATAAGAGAAACCTTGAGCGAAAGAAAGGAAGAGGCAACGTATAACTTATACAGACAGTGTATACATACTAATAGCATTTGTTAATAATAAAACTGAAGTTTCACTTCGCCCGTGAACTTATGGGTGAGGTTCACACACTGATAGAAGGAATTTCTTTCCTCAAGAAATTATATTTTATCCAAAATATTTGCTTCAATAAAGAAACCCTTGTTTTCATTCAAGAATACGCAGTCGAACCAAAAACATATGTTTAGTTGAGTTTAAATAGAGTTCGGTAGTCTTGGCCTAAGAGAGTCTTTTTTGGCAAAATACTCTTGTGATTCCTTAGTCAAGAAGAGAAAGTGAAAAAAATTAAAAAAAAACTCAACAAGAGAAAGTTTATGCAGCTTTTTCATTAGTTCTTTATCGTTACTTCTTTCAACAAGCTTTATCATTACTTCTTTAAAAAGTTTCATTTGTTTGGAACAAATGAAAATTGATAAACAAATGTTTATTTTCGTTCGAAATTTTAGCATCTTGGTCCAAAGAAATCATAATTTCAGTTTAAGAATTTCGAGATTCTTGAGGTAAGAGTCAGTTTATCTTTAGTTAAGATAATTTTCTCAAGTCAAAACTATAAATGCCAAGATACTTATTTTCTTATACCAAATATATACTATCTTTCCTATATATGACAGAAATTCTTGGTTGAAAAAATTTTTCTTACTGCAAGGAATTCTTCTATCAACGCTCATAAGGTTTTATAAAAAGTACGACATTTTTAAGAGATTCTTATTTAAAGAAATCCGAGAAAATTAGTATTGAAACAAAGCAATTAATAATATCATTAAACGGAAATTTTTAAGTTAAATCTGATCTTGATTAAAATTATTTGAGCGTGGTTTTTTGTTGTTCATTATGATTTTTTCTCTAGGAAAAATTCACTTATTAATATATTTGTCATACTTGTCTGTAACGAATTTGGTATTATAGATAGATATTTCACTCATGTTTCTTGTACAATTTCAGTTTGTCTAATGCCAGCAAGTTGACGTTCCGAACACTAGACGTTTAGTTTCTGTAAGAGACTGCAGTATAATATTATGTAAAAATACGTGACTATGAATCGGTAATCGTGAACCGAAAGAATAGAAATAAAAAATTATTACAGCTTGTTTTATTGATAAATACATACGTTTTTTTTATTAATTTGTTTTTATTTTTAGTATTTCGACGCCATTTGATTATTTTTACGATTTGATTATGGAATTAATTAACATATTTAAATAAAATTTAAAATCAATATTGTCTTCACAATAATAAATTTTTACTTTTTATTCAAAATGTTTTAATTAATTGAGGTAAATTTTCGAAAATATATTCATATGGAATTTTCGTCAATTATTTTTAAATTCTTCTTTTTAATCAGTTTAAATTATATTTTATTTACTTATATTATTTTTTAAAAAAGTGTGAGTTTTCGGATAACAACTTTGTAATCTTCAAACAAAAAAACTGGCATGTCTTAAGCTACTTACTTTCACTAGTTTATATACGATGATCTGGCAATCAGTTGGAAACATTAAAAAAGTAATATATATATATATATATTATATATATATATAATATATAAAACCTTATCAGTTTCAATAACATAACATTGAGTACAGCTGAATTGACTTGATTCATTAATAAAAATGATTATGAGAACAATTACATTTATTAATATAAAATAAACTGAATAAATAAAATAAATAAATAAATAATAAATTCAACATTTTTATTATTAAAAATATTAATATTTGATTTAATGTTTAATAAAAATTATGGATGGTAGTGATTTACAACTCAAACCTTGAAAAAATTTATTCTTTTTATTTTTGAACGTAACGTAATTTATACAAGGTGGGTCAAAAGTAATGTCTTAATTTGAATAGGCTGCCATTTTGTTATAAATTTAAAAAAATTGGATCAGTTTTCAAGAAAAGTTTATAAAGAAGGTGTAAAATTGATGACATTAAGTTGAAAAACTGATATCGGTCAAATGTCCACCTCCTGAGTTAATGCAAATTTTGGTTCGGCTTTGAATTGTTCCTCGCAAAATATATGGCTCCAAATTAATGATTTCTCCTTGAATGTTTTCTTTCAAGACTTGAAAGGTTTGTGGTTCGTTTTGGTATACACGAGATTTCAAAAATCCCCAAAGAAAGAAATCTGGCGATCTGGCAGGCCAATTCAAATCGCCAAAACAGGAGATCACGCGGCCTGGAAATTGGTGTTTCAAAATCTCCATTGTTGCTCGAACTGTGTGAGCAGTTGCTCCGTCCAACAATGCTCGAGACCCAATTCAGCAACTTGCGGTAAAAAAAACTCGTTAAACATCTGTCTGTAGCGCTTTCGGCTACAGTAGCGATGTTCTCGGCTGAACAAGCAGTACGGGGTCGACCACTTCTTGCGTCATCCCTAGTGAACCCAGTTTGCACGAGGCGTTCAGCTAACCGCTTGATTGTTCGCGTACAAGGTGCACGACGACCAGGATAACGGCGACGAAATAAGCAAATAAGCAGTAACAATAATTCCGCGTTCTTCAGGAGTGTGTCGCTCCATTGCTTGTTGTCAACTAATTCTCTATCTATCTGCAACATAAAAGTCAAAGCCATTATGACATTACTTTGGCCCACCTTGTATATATATACGTTAACTACAACCCAACTCTACTTTCCATCAAGACCTATTTATAATACCTTATGGCTTACACCTTATACTATATAAATACACGTTTATACTTTACTACTATATCAGCTAACGACCATACTAAAAAAAAAAAGAAATAATGGTGTGAACGATACATCACCTCTATATATATAAATATATATATATATATATATATATATATATATATATATATATATATATATATATATATATATATATATATATAGGTGAGATACCCCCTGTGTGGATTATGCTGTAAAATTTTTTTCAACGGCTTCGTTTTGTTATGTGGATATTTAGTATAGGTGTTTGTGATCCCAGTTCCAAGTTTGTGCTCCAAGATATACTACTTTCTACAAATTCTGAGACGTGAGATCCTTATAGTTTTTTTTATGTGCTGACCTTGCAGGATTTTCATAATATCAGATTCGCTACAAAATATCCAAAAAGGATTAAAACTACTTAATTTAACCATTGAGACTTTACTAGTTTTTGAGTTTGTGAAATTGTACACACATTTTTGTGAGTTTTATGATGAAAATAAAACTCACAATACAAGATCCCCATCCAAAATTACAACGGTATAATGAAATCCCCCCTCCCACTGGGATTTTAAATATTTATAACGTTTATGGTTTTATTTAACGAAAATTTTTCCGAATTTAGACGAGTTAGAGTTCGTTTACGGCAATTTGTGAGCGATTAGCATATTAAAATTTTCTTATAATTCAATTAAGTGAATTTCAGGTGTTTATGACCTTCTGAAAAGTACAGAAGCTTTTTGAAAACAGATAATTCAACATAAAATATTAAATCATTTTCATTGATAAAAATATTAAATACGTTTAATTTTTTTTAAATCTACTTATGTGAAATATGTGCACCCCCGTTCAATAAAATTGTACAGACCTTAAATGTTAATTTTCTTACATTTCTTAAAACTCCTCACTTTTGTAACTCTCTGTATAATCATTCATTTATAAACAAAGATAAGTAGTATACATTTTAAGTGTGAAAAAAGAAATGGAAGTATAGTAAAAACCATTTACTATAAGAATAATCATAATTGTGAGAGACTGATTAGGTTCAGATCTGTTCAATTTTATCCAACGGGAGTGTACGTAGAGAGGTATATGCACTTACTATATACCCTAGCATTTTGTATTGAATTATCTTAATGAAAACCTAAACTTATTTTATTCGTTTTAGTATACGACGTTCTAGTAAATAAAAGGTAATTTTTAAAAAGGATTTTTTTTAATATTATTTTATTTTAAGACAAAAAACCTCAATTTAATTTCCTGCAACGTCCCACCACTTCAAATATGTTTCAATACTACCGTCAAGTTTTACTTCAACAAATATTTTCGAATTCTTTATACTTAGAATGATATTACTATATTACATTGTCTTGTGACTTATACATGTGTACAAAATTTCAAAACTTGTAACTCAAGTAAAACTAGTCAAAATTTTGCTTGCACAAGATTTGACTCACACATACTAATTAAACAAGTTAAATAAAAGCTTGTAAAAATGACAACTGTCTTCAATCAGTAGCATATACTTGTTATCATAAAATATGTTAATACACTTGCTATACATTCATGTTTTCAAAAGCATTTCTAATAATAAATAAATAAAATATTTACTAAAAAACCATACATACATACATACACATACTTACAAACATCTGACTGCTTGTGGTATGATGTAAATTGATGTTTGTTTGCTGCCATTTAAGAGTGGGGATTTAGTGATGCCTACTTAATTTATAATATTATTATTCATTACATATGCACACACACATTACAGACTACAGAGTACTCCACTATTTTTATTTATTTATGAAGCATTGTGTAATTATTATAATAAATAATATTTAATATTGATTCTCTATTAGCAAAGCTGTCCAAAAAAGGCGATATAATAATTTGTATATAGAGGTGTATGAATTCAAATAAACAAAAATAAAATTATAATACAAAAATATAAAGAATATTTAAAAGAAATGACATTGTTGTTTTAAAGAATGATTTTTATATATAAAACTAAAACGTCTGAACTAAACTAAACTGAACTGAATTGAACTGATCAGTTCAATCAGTTCAGTTCGAACTGAACTGTTTGTAGAATGGTTCATACACTGTATTGCATAAAGAAGTTAAAAGAGTAGGTTCTTGTTTATTTTATGTTTTGTTTGTTTGGTAATCTCAAGTTTCATAAAATGAAATTTAATTTATTGATTTATTTGAAATTGTAGTACCTACAAGAAAACAAAACAATTATTGTACAACAATATAATATACATGAGTACAACATATTATGTTTGTTCCTATATTACAATCATATTGTATAGGGTGGCCCAACCCATCCTGTCCCATGATATGGGCCATAAAAGCGGTCATCCCTTTTCAAACACAGTTTAACATGGTTTAATACATCGTTAATTTTGTATAGGACCTTTCTGTGCAAAATATACTAGGTAGTAAATTTGAAAATGACCTCTATTAACGTAAATGACCTAGAAAAAAACGAATTTTCATTAATTTTTACCTTTGATACATTTTTGTATTCTTAAATATTGTTGTGAAATTATTTCAGTTTTGGCAGTTTTATTTTTTTTTAATTAAAAAGTATATAATTTAAATAGAAATTTTAGTAAAGTAACACCATCTGTTATATAAGTTTCCATTTAACATGACAGTTCAACAATGTTATACGCGCCAAATTTGAGATGATTTCACAAACATATTGAATCAATCAATACGTTACGTATTACTTCAACAAACTAGGACCCTTTTTCTCAAGGTTTGGACATGAAATATTACACAATCAAAAAAACATATTTGGGTCCATTTTTATGTATTGAGTTTTATGTTCACTCTCCCAAAAACTTTCTGTTAAACAACTTCAGATTATGTGCTTTATAAGCTTGAGATATTTGTAATAATTTGCATCTGGAAGTAAATGGGAAACATTGAAATAAAATAAGTAAAGATCGTCGAAGTGACAATTTGTTTTTTTGAAAATTTATCTACTTACCATATAATTTAACTACTACCTTCGAAGAAGTTGTGGAGATTTGAATACTAAAACCAACGTTTGAAATTCGAAAGCAGTAGTTGACAAATATTTGGCAAACCACGTGGCCTTTGGGGGTTTTACTTCCACGTAATAATAATTAAACGTAAGCTGTTTGCTTTTGATATTCCATTAGTTTCCTTAAAATTTGTTCAAGTTAAATTACCTGAATCCTAGGTTTTCTCTTCTGGATTTTCCTTTTAACGTTTCCCCTTTTTTGGCAGTCCATAACGTTCTGAGATATCACTAGCTTAACTTTCATTTTGAAATCAAATAACAGTGACCTAGTGAGACCGGATAAACATTTGTTCCCAAAAATATCACACCGCTTATCCTATCATCTGTAGGATAAATCTAGAACACACCAAAGAAACCAACCAATATCGTGTTTCTACAGTCAAATCATTAAGTAATAAAATATCTTAGTAAAAATAGTTTTGAGTTTTAAAATATACTTTAGATCCACGAAAAACGGAAAATCAAACACCGATTCCACTATTTCACATATGTATTTTTATTAATTTGATTTTTCCAAACCTCGCAAACTCTGTTATCAACTTTAGTATATTGATTGATTTTGTGTGTTAAAGGATTCACATATCGATTGATTTAAGTATTAATGAAATTTATGTATATATTTCATTGGTATTAGAATCCAACAACATCGCAATATTACATTATTAAATAAACACCATCGTACGACCTAAAGCTTCAAAACAATATTAATAAATAGTAATCTTACGGGTCGATATAAGCTTAAGCATATTGGATGATACATTTTTCCTCCTTTAGAACTCAATTTTATTGTTTATTGCATCGTTACGCCCAAATTTTCTCAGTTGTATAACTTAAGAGCTATTGACCGTACGTGAAATTTGTAAAAGACCTTTTTTGTGTAGCTTTAGCTAAGAAATCAATGCAGTAATGTTCTCCGTTAACGAACCAATTCTAAGGCGTTATGTCTGCGCAGTATGCGTACTTGGAAACTGCTTGGTTATGGGTGCGAATCCCGACATCGTTAGTTTGCCAATTATTAGAAAAAAAGGGGCGGTTAATTGACTAAACTATCGGCGTATGGACAAGAACGAAGTAACTATGCTTGAGAAGGTTTTCTGCGGTTTTCTTCACGAACTCCAGATGAATATCGGCATAGTTTCTATCCCTAGTCCGTATAGTTCCAATTCCAAGTCTATACACAAAAATTCCATCCACTTCACTCACATCCTCGCATCCTTAAGCATCACAATAGACCTTATGGTCGAAGAGTAGCTCGTCCAGGGCAGCTTTTACAATCTATCTATCTAACGAACCAATAATTTACGTGAAAATTGATTTTTTGTAATGTCATGTTTTCATAGTACCAAAACGAACACAACCCGTTGGAAAATCTCCACCTGTATTGTTTAAGAGGTAAATGAACTATTTGACTAGATCATGTAGTATATTATATATAACTTCCCAGTAAAAAAGAATGTATTTTGGATTTAGATAGGCCAGCCTATATATAATATATAATATAGTACACACAAATACAAAAAAAAATAAAAATTATAATTTATGTCGGCTGGTTGACGGTTCAACTTGCTTCACTTTTTATTGTAATTCATATTATGGTGTGGTTGATGGTGGCTACAGAAGGTGTGGTAAATGTGGCTGAAAACAAATGCTAACTTTCAATACATTTTCCTATAATAGAAAAAAATGTATTAGATGAATGAAAAGAAATGATTCATGGACGACTTTGGTGGTCAATAAATTAGATACATGCATTAATGACAACTAATCACAAATTTAATGTTAATTATTAGATAGTAATAATTAATGCACCAATATTCTCACACAGATTTTAAGTATTCGGTGATTATTAATTAAATAATAATAAATTATACCCAGTATATTTGTAAATATACGAGGTATATTTAATATTGATCGTAGAAAAAAAGATTTTGTTTTAGGTGTTCATAAAATTGCCTAATTAGTCCATTTCCGTCCTTGTCTGTCCGTCTGTACGTGAATCCGATAACTCAAAAACGAAAAGAGATAACGAACTGAAAATTTTTGTGTGTGTTTTAGAGCAATAAAGTAAGGTCAAGTTCGTTAATGGGCAAAATCGGTATGTGTTTCCCCCCGCCAGGCGGGGGAAATATATATCTTTGAAACCGTAAGAGACAGAAAGAAAATATGCTGAGAAAAAATCTTCTCCTCTTTAAAATAAACAACTTTTATTTGAAAGTTTTTTTCATAAATTCAATAGTTTTCTCGTAATTTGTGCATAAGTTGAAAATGAGAAATACAATTGATAGATGAACGAAGGCATGCATGTATACATATACATAGCATCCATACATACTATTTTTATACCCAGTAAATATACAAGGTAAATTAAGTTTTGTTTCGACTTTGTAACGCTTGAAAATATTGATCGCAGAAAAAAAATTCATATCTTATAAACTTTGAATATGAAGAATTGTTCAAAATTGATATACAACTCATTATATACTGGGTATTCAAACAATTAAGTCAGTTAGTTGTTACATTACTTGTTTTAATTCAAATATCTCCGATTACATTTCAAGTTGAATACGAGCCTACTCGATATATTTGATGACGCATATCTTTCACTACGAATAAGTAGTGAAGGCTACTAATTTTTGGACCAGTTACCAACCTGTAATTTGTCATCCAAGCAGTATTCATGACTGGCTCAAAACAGTCTACCTAGTGATGCTGCGTGAAGAGAGTAGCATATCATTGTACTGTGTTGAAAAGTTTTCTATCGTCTCGTCTCGTCTCGTTCTTACAGTTGAAGATTTTCTTGAAAAAATACAATTTAAATATTTTAAATATTTAAATTTAAAATCTTTTTTCTATTCTCATTTATTTAATTTAGTATATTTCAATTTAAATATAAAATCATACAAAGTGCATATTTTTCTCATTTATTTAATTTTATTATATTCTAATTGAAACAATAAATATTATAGAAAAAATTTAAATCATTACCACCCAAAATGATTTGCTATTTTGTACATTAGTACAGATTAAAAATCTATTGAGATTGAAAGAGAGTACTGGCGTCTGTCACTCGCATATATATCGAAAATCAGGAGTAATTTTTGTTTCTGTCCGTTTAAAAGTTAGGTTTTGTAGCTAACAGGCAACACAGGTGCATGAAACGCAAACATTTTATAGTTTATAACCTTCCTCAATAAACGAGCTGTATAACTTAAAAATAATTTACGTGCATGCCAACGTAGAAACTCTGCAGCTTCATAATATTAGTATAGATTAAACATTTATCTCATATTTAATACAGATTGAAATGGTGCTAATATAATATGCATTCTTCCCAGCGCTTCCACGTTTTCTTAATTTAAGTAATACAAACTAGCAGACTAGCAGAAGGATGCACGAACAACCCTCTATAATCTTGGAATAAAAAATTTCAAATAATAATATGAAAAGATTCGAAAAACAGAAATATCCAATATTTTTGTCGTAAAACACAATAGAAAAATTTGTTTATTAAACGTTTAAACGTTTGTGGTAGCTCATTTACAATGTGGTTTAGCTTCTCACGATGAAACATATATATATATATATATATATATATATATATATATATATATATATATATATATATATATATATATATATATATATATATATATATGTATGTCGGGTTGTTTCAAATACACACATTCTTTGGTTTGATAAAATTACGAATTATATACGAAAAGAAGAGATCCATTTAATTTTTCAAATTCCTATACTTCAAATTCACTCATCATAGTTGTACTCTGTTTGTGCGAATGATTCCATAGGTCAATCATTAATAGAACAAAAAAATGCAAATTTTTATCAATACACAGGAATTTATGTATACGCTTTATAATTATATGTTTGGAATGTCTCCAAAATTATTTTGTTTGATTTGTCAGATCAAAAATCAATTTAGATTTTGTTTTAAACTATTTGTATCAAAGTGCCGCTATTTGGCTCATGTTGGGTAGTATTTTGTATTGCGGACGATACATACAAAATGATTTTGAATTGTTCGGAAAAAAAAACGAGAAAAAAACAATTCACCTTGATACGTAGGCTAAGCGAGTTTTCTCCCAGATGCCCTTTTCGTTTCGGTCTTAATATTATAATTATTAAGAACGATTGCAAAATTACAAATATTTCTGATAAAATTTCTTTAAAAATTTTTTCATTATACAAATATTATGAAAATAATTCCAAAATGTTTTCGTTTCGGTCTTAATATTATAATTAATAAGAACGATTGCAAAATTACAAATATTTCTGACAAAATTTCTTTAAAAATTTTTTATTTTACAAATATTACGAAGTAATTCCAAAATGTTATGTTTAACCCTCTTTCTAGACAATCTTTTCTCCTTGATTGATTCATGTCCATTAACTCACTTAACGTTTTACATACCGAAATCACACCAGATACCAAATTTCATTCCTATCGGCCTACAAAGCGCGTACAGACACATACATAGATACATATATGGTTCTTTTAAAATTTGATTAGTTTTATCATCCATGTAATAAATTTCTGGCTAATTTGTAGTGGATCAACGTCGAGTAAGCTCATATTAAACATAAAATGTGATCGGATATATTTGAATTTAACAAAGTTTTAATTTTTAATTAATTAATCACTGTGTCTAATCAAATTTATGCAAGTATCGTGTCTTAATTTTACTATTTACGGGTGTTTTTACACGTGAATGTTTTGATATAAGTTTTTAATCGATTGGTTCAATGCAGTAGTTGTAATAGAGTAGGTTTCTATTTGATGCAATTTTACATGTAGCTTAATATGCAAGTGCACTGTTAGCGTATGTGTGATATCCCATTTCTTGTGATTGGTCTATGAAATATTAAACAAAAAGGGAATTATAGCTGTTTAAAAACATGCGATTCATAATTTTAATGTGAATTGCATCGTGTGTACAGGTATGTTTTGATCCTATTGAAAACTGTCATGTATAAAAAGGGTCTATTATTAAACAGGGTATAAACTAAGGTTATACTCACTAGTGCGTATACCGAATTGGTTTGTTTCCGATCACACATATTTATTTAATTAAATATTCGTATCTATGTTTCTGATAACATATATATATCGTTTAAACATATCTCAACTACATAATATTTAATATTATAACGATATCAATTATATTTTTAATATTAAAAAGTTGCAAAGAACCAACAACAACAACAACAAGAACCAACAAGAACAACATATACTTTTATGTTACACCATATATGAAGAAATGTATTAATAAAAGATAGAAAGTTGTTATTTGATACATGCAAGTGGGGGATAAAAGATAATAATTACTGTTTAGCTTGAATTAAAGTGGCGGCGTGCGGACTTAATAAGGGGCGTTCCATTCGGTAGCTACGTTAGTGTGTAGACTGCGATAGTATGATATGACGATAAATGTAATCAGAGAAAGATAATAGAATATTAACAGCTTTATTGTTTGATTAGTATATAGTTAGTGGTTTTACTTACATACATGATACGACTACTACTACTACAAGAGTAAGCAAGAAAAAGAACTCTCTCATATCAATTTTGAAATGCTACAACACTCCACTATACAATATAGATGATCTATCTGCTCTTTATACATACGTGGTGTAAGAAGTGATTTTTGTGTGGCCGTTTTTAAAAACTTCAAAAATCAAACTGTAATTTTACTTCTTAAGGATGTAGTTTGTATATAAGTACTCTTCCTATGTAAGTAATATTTATTAAATATTTTACGTTTTGAAAAATATTTACTTACATACAAAGAGTTTCGAAAATAACGAAAATGAAAGAACTTCGTATATAATTGTCGTATATAATTTAGAACAATTAAAACACTAAAAACAAATCAATTAATTTACAAAGAAACTAATAATTTATTTATTTGTTTTAAGTGTTTTAATTATTTTAAATTATATACGACATAATTTTATAATAAAGGTTAATTTAAAAAAAAGTCTTACTTGAAAGTATAGAAAGTTGTAAGTAGCCAAACAAATCACTGTATTTTTCGGCTACTTTAAACGCCTGTACTAACGCGAGAAATGAAAACAACCAAAAACTCCATGCAGTTCTCTGAAGTTGAAGGTAAGAACTAAGTTCAAATAAGATTTGATCATGACGAGTGGTAGGAATAATTTGATTTGAATTTTTTATGCTCGTTCAATATGTGCACTTGATATCTGAGAATAATTAGCCCCTTAAATTCAATAACACAGGTATCGTAGTAAGTTGAAAATCATGAAAGATCATTAAAATATATGTATTTTCAATAACATATTATTATGCCCGGTATATATGAATATACCAGGGTATATTAAGTTTGTTCCGACTTTGTAACGGTTGAAAATATTGATCGTAGAAAAAAATGTTTGTTATAGGTGTTCATAAAATGACCTAATTAGTCAATTTCCACTTGTCCGTCTGTCGGTCTGTCCGTCTGTCCGTCTGTCTGTGAACACGATAACTCAAAAATGAAAAGAGATAACGAGCTAAAATTTTATTTGTGTGTTCAAAAACAAAAAAGTGAGTCAAGTACGTGAATGGGCATAATCGGACCATGTTTAAACATTTTACATAAATTCAATATATACCGGGTATTTCAGCAATTAGCTCAGTTAGTTGTTATTTTCACTTGTTCTGAAGAAACTACTGTCTTTTAGCTTAAAATACCACCTAAATCAAGTAGGTATCTCTAATAGAAAAATTTTTACAGCTGAAACCGTAAACCCCAAAAATACGAAGACTTTTTAATTGCTTTATTTTGTGTGAACCGGAAGTGATGCATGCAAAAATTAAATCACCGTAGGTTTTCGTCTTCGGGACCCTAAAACACATTGCCACAAAGTTTAAGCGAAATCTAAATTAGCGAAGCAACGAATTTTTTAAAAATGATTTCTTATGGAATCACTCTACCATATTACTATATATGAAATGGCCTAAATTGATACATATGAAATGGCCTAAATATAATATGTCGGGCCATCGTATGTTCTTGATGCATCTCAGACATCGATTTATAAAACATCGAACTCTTGGTTACGCTTAAAAAATTTCACATGCTTAAAAAATTCTTATTGAAGCATTTAGTGACAACACAATGGAGAAGTCGGGTGGTGTATACACATTTATGACTGAAAAACAGGGGGCGTTCAGTTTGCGCATTGATTCTCATCAAAGGCCACTGCCCCTTGCATGGATATCAAGATTTTCCAGCATATCCACCGTGTTGTCAAAGAGGTGGCTTGAGAGACATAATTGTCCATAAGCCCTCATTGTATGCCTCTGTTAGACTCTGTACGCGTGGCCTCTATAAACACCCTAGTTTCTATAAAGAAGCGGATGAATAAATGCCAATTTTCAACTATAAGGAAAACTGAAACTTTTTTGGTAAAAAAATTTTGTCAGTGTTCTTTTATATTTGTCAATTTGAAATGGATATAGAAAATCGTAATATTGTAAAAATTACTTGATATATTTCTACTTTCAATATCTGACGAACTCCCCTTTATAATATATTTAAAGTTCACGTAGGTATTATATTATTAAAACATTCTTCTTGTATAATATAATGTTTTGTGTTTTGAAAATAATTGTTCTGGGTTGCGTGTGATGTCAATAGTTTTATTATCCTACAATTTGATTTTAATTTTTGACAAAAATATAAAGTATTTTTAATTTAATTTGATTGACATATATTATTATGAGCATGCTATTTTTATGTTAAATATACTTTGTTATTAAACACGGGGAATGCATCGGTAGAACATATGTAAAGAATTCTATTATGTTTTTAGTTGAACGCATCAAGTATTCATACTGCGGTGTTTACTTCAAACCGCACTTCACCCCATCCCCACTTATACGTTTAGTCTAATTAATAATTAAATAACAGATCGTAAGCACTCAAAATTGGAAAATAACTTCCTTCAACAGTCCACTCAAGCTATATTTTACTAGTTATGATATTAGTAGGGCGGCTTGCCTTATATATACAGGTGTTCTGAAATTCATTCAAGAAAACTATACCACGGTGTAGAGCTGTAACAATAAACAAAAAAATTCGTTTCGCAGGAGCTGCTTCAACTTAGCGAATTTCCTTTAGAATACATAAATCACTTTCTTGCGGTCACAAATTTAGTCTGATCAAAATGAAATGTCGTATATGATTTTAGTATTTGCAAGGTCAATTTTATTAATAAATGACATACATCAAGGGGAAAGAGGGGCATAAAGACAAAGGAAAACACAAAATATAAAATATCTGTCTTAATATTAGAACAATCGAAAAATGCGTAAGGAATTAAGTTGTAGGAATTAAGTCATTTTTGCTCAAACTCTAATGTGTACAGAGATATTGAGGAATTTAACTTTTAATCTTAAACTGTCAATATTTCTGTAAATATTAGGGTAAAAGAAAAAATTATAAGATACAAAATTACAGTAAAACATAGTTCATACAACTTTACTTCTTATAAATTTTTCAATTTTTCGAATATTAAGGGAGATATGTCAAATTTTGTGTTTGCCCCTTCCTCTAAAACCCCCTTTACCCTTATCCGATTTTACCCATTAACGAACTTGACCTTTTGAATACCAAAAGTGTCCAATCAGATCAAAATTTTGACTGCTAGAGTGATTACAGACATATATATATATATATATATATATATATATATATATATATATATATATATATAATTTATATATATAAATATAATTTTATACATATATATATGTATATATGTCCATACATATATATATATATATATATATATATATATTTATATAAATTTTACAGATGGTGATTTTCGACATCTACTAGGTAGGATCGATGGACGTTTGAAGAAATTTTTGCAAAATTTTGAAGACGGTACGAGACCAATAGCTCCTTTCAGGAAATTCGCTAAAAAGTATAATAATGTTTTTCGATTTGACGCTTATTTTTTAAGATATGAATTAAATACAATCAATTAAACATGGATAAATTCAACCAATCACAGAGCGCATAGTGTAAGAAGATGGGGCCTCTTACCGCCTGCGAACCCTTAAAAGGTAAAGTGCCACGCTCTACTGTGGAGCATTTAATTGATTGTATTAATTAATATCTTATAAAATAGCGTCTAATCGAATAACTTTATAAAATTTTTTTGTTTGTTTTTTGCAGCTCTACACCGTGGTGTAGTTTTCTTGAATGAACTTCAGAACACCATATATATATATATATATATAGTGTGCTGATATTTAATTTTGTTTATTTTGTATTAACATTTAAGTATTTAAAACTTAAGTCGGAATATTTAAAACAATATTAACGCTGTAATTATACATCTAATATATATATACGACTATATATATATAAATATATATATTTTTTTTTACTAAAAATTCTCAAACAATTAAAACATTCTTCAGGAAAATTCAACAGATCGTAAAAAATACTATATGTGTGTATATACAATATAAATTTCTTGTATTACAAACCAAAAAAGGGTTTGGTTCATCGCTAATTAAATCATATCTCATTATTTAAAAAAAATATATAAATAAATTATAATAATTTTATAATATTCTTCAATTTTTTGTTGTTGTTAACAAATGAAAATAGATAATCGTAGATGGAAGGAGGAGCTAAGCTACGAATTAATTGGTCGGTTGGATCCATTTTAAAATGCTGTATCACTTAAAAAACACAGAAACACCTTCATATATAAATATATAATAATATTATTTTAATAAATATAATTTACATGTGAATATTAAAATAATAATAATCATCATCATTATCATTATATTCAGAATAATAATAACAGAAACATATTATGATATTCACAATTAGTTTATTTTGGACAAGTGATTTATAGCTGAACTATAGCGTGTTACTAGAAGTCCGTCGAGTGCAAGCTATACTTGCACTATTAATGTTTCGTGAAAAAAATGAACGTGTATAGACAAATAGTGTTCCAATTAGCTTCGTGAGAAATATTTTTTGTCCGAAACGTCTTCTCTAAAAAGGATGGTTTACCAGTTATAAGAAGAAATAAACAATTAATTTGATTATTCGCCTAAACTTGGGAAAATATTCTAACGTCTTTCAGGCAGAAGTATACGCCATACTGGCTTGCGCCCGTGAGAACCTTCGTAACCATAAACCAAAACGAATACATTTGAAGCTACTCTTAAAGCCTTGTCTGCCATTGAAACTCACCTCAGAAGTAGTCAGGGATTGCACTACTAGGGGTACTACTAGAGCTGTCATAACAGAACAACGTTAAAATCATCTGGATATCGGGTCTATGCGGTTTCGGAGGAAATGAAAAAGCTGATATCTTAGCAAAGAAGGAAGTCAGATTACCTTTCATAAGCCAAGAATCTTATTTTAGGAATTACAAAAACAACATGTAAACAAGTGATCAACGAATGGATAGATTTTAACCACCGTTATCAATGGGAAAATATACGTCAACAAAAACTCAATCTACACTGGTTCAATCTACACCTATTTCTCAATTTTTATGATTTTTTTTCAGATTATTCCTTAAATAACTTTGGTGATAATTTTTAAGTGTTTTAAAATGTTTAAGGAAATTTGCAGTATATATTTTTAAGTTTGTTTACTTCAACTTTATAAAATATATTTCGTTTTGGAAAGCATAAAGCGCACCGTTTACGCTTAACTTGCATATTAAAAACGTAAACTTTGATTTAGACGAATATCGACAGATTGGAAAGTGTAATACATTATTAATATGATTTATAATTTTCTAATGAAATAGTTTGAATATCTATAATTTCATACCCAACCCACCCATAGTTATATTACAGATGATTGAGATTGAATTGGTAACAATTTAAAACGAAAAAAAAACTAATACTAGAAACAATAGATTAAAAAAAAATAGTTTGAAATGTTTTTTTTTCTTTTTTTTTTTAATACTCCATTATTGGTTGGGTTTGTTAGACGTTTCATAGTTCTGTTTGATAATATTACAAATAAATATCCAGCAGTTAACAACAAGTATTCTTTTTTAGAGTCTGCGATGGTATCTAATCATTGTATTTATAAAAATTTAATACCTGTCTACATGAGATATATAAAATACAATTTTTAAATTAATTAAAAAATAGTACAATGGTCTTTAACCTTATAAATTTCGATGAGTCGACATTCACATATATTTATATATATATATATATATATATATATATATATATATATATATATAAATATATATACATATATATATAAATATATATATATATATATATATATATATATATATATATATATATATATATATATATATATATATATATATATATATATATATATATATATATATACTATGCTATTACTTATGCTATTACTTCATACTACGCAAATTAGTTCTATACTTGTTTAGCTTTAATCCCGGAAATACATCATCATTTCTAAATAAATTATGACCTTATATTAAAAAATAACACTTCTTTAAAAAAAAATTATATGGATTATGTCGAACAGTTATCGGCATGTATCCGGTTGTGGTGTTACGGAAGTAAGACGAAAGTATTATCACGGAAGTATTGAAATTACGAAACGTTTAACGAACATATTACGAATATATTCCTTTTTCAAAGTTCTATTTTTTTTAACCCAATGTTTTACAGTTAAAAAATCAACCATTAAAAATTATTTTTTTTAAATTATAGAAATTTCTAAATTCTAAACCTCCACGGAAATATGCGGAAACATTCCATGGAAACAGGGCATAACTGAAAGATTTTGCATTGTAAATTTCAATTTCGCAGGCCTGAGAACTATTTAAACACACCATCGCACAACTGATTTTCAACATAGATTATACTCGTATATGTAAAAAATTTTAGAATATATGTATTTAATATTAATTATATTATTTAACATAATTAATATTAAATTAAATAATTTAGTTAAATAAAATAGTTTTAGGAAACTAACAAAATTTTGATGTAGGTAAAATAGGTATTTTATATAGATAATATTCTTATAACACCATCGTTCTTAATGTATACAATTATTTTGACTTTAAATATTTGTAATAATATTATACTAAACGTAGAGAGTGTATAAAGACACAAAACATAACATTCAAAGATATATTATTTATACAAAATATATTATAATAATGCTTTATAATAATAATCTGACCATCAAGTTTTGTAAGTTTTGTGTTTTGGCTGTGATTTACGAGGGCCAGTTCAGTCACCAAGGGGGGTCACACAGCATGTTCACTATTGACTAACCAAGCGACTGTATACATGTACCTATGTGTGCACTTCATATACACTTCCACACACATATACACACTTAAAATTATATATGTAAGGATGAAAAACGTTTTATCAAAAACAAAAAACAAAAAAAACTAAAATTAAATTTGTTTCTATTTAACCTGTCTAATCAAAATCATAAAATATGATTTTTGTTCTCAATTTGACCTTTTTGAGTAGCATTTATATATTATTTTTTTATATTTTATTCGTTCCGGTTTGGAAGGAATTGACTATATAATACTGACTTATATAGTTTATGGTCTCTTGTTTTAAAAACAATATATAGGGTTGTTTCTTTACAAAAAGTATTTCCATTCGTATCAAATACATATTTAAAGGTATTCTCACGATGTATTCTCATTGAAAAAAGTTTGTAGACTAATTTTCTCAGAGAAAAGACTAGATAATGAAATTGTGTAACCATGGCGCAATACTTATAATTTTATTTTTTAAAACATTAAAATCGTAAATATTTCTGTTAATCTAAGTGTTAAATATCGAAAGCATGTCACATACAAAATACGAAAGAAAACTGACTAAAACACAAAAAAAAGTTTATGTAATTATAGCTAACAGAATCCTAATTTATTTTAGAGATATAACCCTCGGAAGTATTGGCTTAACATGTTAGTTTTTATAGAAAGAATAGGATTCGACATCATCATTTATTTATGAGATTGAGATTTCTCGTGAAGTGTAGAATAATTTTTGTTTTGACGTATAACTATTTTGTTACAAGTCATATAAATTGTATCGTTAATTTGTTAACGGGTTTCATATAGTATCAACTAAAATAATGTATCGATATCTTGGTATTCAATTATTAAAGAAAGAACACCGGAACTCAAACCATGAAACATTAGAAATTTAACTCTCTTTCAACTAAATTATATATGAGACTACGACTATGTACAATCACGTGCAAGAAAACTGTGACTTACTGTTTCAAATGAGTGTTCAAGAGCATTTGAGTGTATATAAAAGTTTAGAAACAACTAAATTTCCTAAATACAGTAGAACCCCTCATATTTGACCCTAACGGGACCGGGCCGAGGTCGGAACGTACAAGAAGTCGGATATCGCGAAGAGCAAGAAAACGTCTTTTCCCAGGTAGAAAAATTAGTTTTATTTATATAAAAATAGTTATATTTATATAAAAATCGTTCAAAAGTTATAGCATTTTTCTGGTGGTTCGATCTCTAATACAGTTTATAGTTTCTATGGAAATGCTTGCATTAAAAAATTTTGGAAATAAATTATTTTTCAATAAATAAATAAAACGTTTGGAACTGTCAAGATTTAGAAAAAACTAATTGTTTGACATAAATTTGTTATCCACACTCTATCAGAACTTTTGAAGATCGGGCAACGCCAGCTTTTTCAGCTAGCAAATGCAATAATTGACGTCAGTTTATGTCATCCATCCACTAGCGTTAATTCGGATAAAGTTAAACTTCCATGGCTGAAATCGCGGTAAATGTTATTGAATTTTCGTACAAATGTTCTTTCTTAGCCAATTAACATTATGTAATTATTTATTAATTAGAAATTTAATTATTTAATCACGCAAATATATTTTTATAAAATTATATTTTTGACATTTCGAATTTTATTTTTTATAAATTTAATTTTAATTTTTTTTTTTCAAAATTTTGCTTTTTTTAATATGGAGATATTAAATATGATTTTCTTTTGTTTCAGGTTAGTGTCACATTTATGAATTTTATATTCTTCGCGGTGTTGTTCTTTATCTTATAGTAAGTGATTAATTTTTATTTAAAAAAAAAACAGGCTTTATTTTTGGAAACATTTTTACAAATTTTTTATCTGTCTTTGATCAGATACATAGTTTTTTATATTTATAATTAATTCTAAAAAACAAAAATACATTTTTTTTTTTTTGGGTTAAAATACTGAATTTATTTATTTTTTATTATTTATTTTTTTGGGTAAAATACATAAATAAATGAGTTGCAAGAATTATTAAGGGTCGATTGTCTAGCTGCTTATTTTAAATCTAATTTGAATCAAATTTGTTTTTTGAAAAAAAGTTAGAAAATATAATGGAACCAACTTCAATAAAATAATTTAAAAAGTGTAGAAAAAGTGTAAACACGGCCGTTGCGTGGGCTAGAAATCCAAGAAACGGGAATAGGAGTCCAGGCTAGAAGAATATTCAAAATAAATATGATTATGCATTTAAAATATATTTTTTACAGCGATTCTAATGGGTTTTGAAGGTATTTTTGTTAACATTTGTTATTGACCCAAAGTAGCAGAATACTAGACAATATATAGGAAACCACCATAAAATATTTTCTGCCACTATTTTTTCCGGTGTATAAAAAATGGATACTTTGACTTACCGTTGCTTTATGACGGTTAGGGTACACTTTTCAACCCCCCCCCCCTCTATCTCGAAATTGGCCGCTCTACCATATGTATATATGGTATGAGAGAAAATGCTCCCCATCGACTCAGGAGCTTATTTACCACACGGCAGGAAGTTAGGGTTCATGGATTTTTTGACGCGCCATATCCTAGAATACACTGAAGATAAAGCACAACCTAAACCAGTGGGTCTACAAGTATGCAATTTTGCACAGGAGTTCCTTATATATTGTAAGTGACCACTAAGCACTCTCTGAAAAATCATCCCCTAAGGGGGTTAAAAAGAGGATGAAAGTTTGTATCGAGTTCGTCTTTTGTGACATAAGAAATATGGAAATTGTTGTTTAGGTTTCTGTTTATAAATAAAAGTTACTTGTATCAGCAGTTTTGAAGGCTTCCGAGGAAAAGAAGGGTGGGTGGTCCCTGAGATGTTCCCGATGGGAAATCGAATCGGGTATATGGCTAGTAATAGTAGTTATAATAAAAAAATTGCTTAGCTAATTGTAACCATAAAGTGATTATCACTCTTTGGCGTTGTTTTTGTAACAAAATTATTCATAGAAATGTATTTTACTTATAAACTTATTTTTTAAAGTCGCCAAATATTTCGTACCTGATTATGGGACTGTGTTGGCAGTATATTCTTTCAAATAAAATCAGAATTATTGTAATTGGTACAGATACAGATATCTGCGAAAAAAATATTACAAAAATAATGAAACCTGCCTACGTTTTTGAAGTCGATTTTACTGCCTCTTGAAAATATTAATAAAAACATTTTGTTTTTATAAATAATTAACTTAAAAAAATTATATTTTTCGAATTGTTATTTTAACTTCCTGTCAGAATTTTATTAAATAATAATTTTTTTCTTCTGCTTTTAATTATTTTAATCGTTCTCGAATGACTTGACAGTTTTTTTTTTCGTTTTGTTTTTTAATAAAATTTTTGATTAAATTGTGGTAAACGTTTGAATGAACATTCAATGTAAAATATGGTGGCTACTTCAATATTTCTTTGTAGTTGGTTTTCGGTATTTCAGTTTTTGATATTTAACTGTCAAAATTTGAGCAAGTAATTCTTTGTTCTGTACTATTTAGTAGATTTGAGCTTTATTACAACTTTTATTCGAAACATTTTCCCAAATACAGAATGAATAAGGCAAAAATTAACCATGAAATTTTGAAAAATGAGCAGTACTTTTGTGGCCCATTGTACAATTTGTGGCCCTAGAACAATTATTTGTATTTTATAAATGCGTATTTCGACTACAAAGTAGTCATCATCAGTATGAATTACCTAATCGTAACTCTGGGATATGAAGTCAGAGATATGTTGCTCGTTGCTAATTTGGTGCGTGTCTTACACTTATATTAAAAAAAAGTTTTGTCTTTTATATGGTCAGACTGTGGTATTACCTGAAGGATTATTTGGGTTGACTGACCAATTAAGGGATTAAGTGTGGAATCTTTATTAAGCCAACTCATTTATTGGCGGTATCCTTTTTTGACCATGCGGTGTTGTTATTGTAAATAAGGTTAGGGTGTTGATCGAAGCTAACCTTCATATTCATGTATTAAACTTTTGAAAATGGTTTAATTTTATTTAATCATAATTTGGAATTGGACCATTGTCTAATATTTATCTGTTTTCTTAATTTGTGTATGTAGATACTTTCGTATGCATCTAACTCTGTGGGGTTTTGTTCCGATTTCAGTAGTTTTAAATTCGATTTGTCAATTTTGTATACACGATTTTTCGGTTCTCTTAAAATTCACATGAGCCATTGTAGAATATTTATATGATCGACCAAATTTTACAGTTTCAATAAAATTCAAATCAATTTCGCTTACTGTACGTTTAAAAAATGAAACAGTACTTTTAGCATAGTACGAAGTTATCTCTATGTCGAATATATACATTTTGGTAGATTAGTAACTTATTAATGACGTATGATTTTTTTAAAGTTTTTGAATCTTTATTATTCGTCATATGATTATAATTCTTCCCACTGATTTTTGGTCATCAATCTTTTTCTGTTATTTTTTGTTTGATAATATATACTTATCTTAAATATTTATTATGATAAATAAGCCGAATAATCCGCCCTTGGCTGTTACATCAATATTATAAAAAGCATTGCAATAAGAAGATGATTTAAGAGATTATACAACTGTGAAGTTAAAAACGTATAATCATCAACTTTCTTCATTTTTTTTGTATTTTATTTTATATCGTCATAATTTCTTGAGTAGAATTATACATAGTTAATTTTGAAGATAATAAGAATTATGTGAAAATTGAACTATTATAGAGAACCTGCATAAAGACTTGTGGCGACTCTGTCGGTAATTTTATAAGTTTATATGTGAGCACAAACTGTTTGTAAACATAAATTTTGATAAAATTTCGTTCACAACTACATAATTTTTTATTAATTTTTACTTTATAATCATACTTAAGACTAGTCCTAATACGAAATCATATGTAGTCTTTCAAAACAGGATCTACAGTTAAGGTTTTATTAAGAATAAACCTCCTTCAGGAATGATCTCATTTAAATCTGAGTGCAACTGCGGTAGAACTAGCGATTCTTTTGTAACTAATGATAATAATTTTTAAATATTAGATTATCAAATGATAATTAAATAGAACTCTAGATTTCTGAAGACGTCAAAATATAAAAACCCGTTTATTGTGCAATGCATAACTTAGCACCAATCAAGAGCGATCTTAGAATCGAGTTGAACGTAGGTCAAACATATATAAGGAAGGCACAGGCAAGAAACGTTGTGAGACTGTCACCAAAGGTTATTATTTGTTTAAACGTTTCAATTGATAACCTAATAATAATATTGTCAACCTAAAACCTTTAAATAACTTTTGGCAGATAACTTTTAGTACCACTTTTAGTAATAATAACACCCGATATTTGTTTATAAATTTTATGTTTTCTGAATAAAAGCTTTATATTTACTATTTATTTTATTTAGCGCTAAGTATACAGTTTGTATTCTTTGCCATTATAAATTCTGATCTTCGTCCGCATGATGGGGTAGCATCTAATCACAAAGATCACGCAGGTTCTCTATATAGAGTCATTATAAGTTTGAATTATTATTAAAAAGGTTATTACAAAAAGAGTGTGCGTACCCACCACGCTCGTTACGAGTGATGTTTTAAGGATACCGGAAGAGGATATTTCTAAGATAAAAATATATTTGAAACACATGTAAGTGTGTATTAAAAAAATTTATTTGTTATCTTTCCACATGTTTTTGGATGCATTTTTGTTATTAATTGATATTAGATGTTAAACAAGACGTAAATATCTAGACATGTAGTAAATTTTGAAATAATTGTAAGTTTTGTATACTTTTAATTTATAATTAGAAAGAGGGGAAACTCAAATGGGTCCTTAGCAACTAGAACAAAGGGACTTCTGTGCCCTCCTTGAGAACAACCTGTCACCCCAAGGCGCGACGTCTCCGGGTAAGAGGTGCTCTTTTAAACAGATAAAGCTATAAGATTCTGTTAACGCCAGATGCCACACAACTTCTCCGCCGGGATTGCTTCCAAGATTGATGGATCCAAGGTTTCGGAACCAAACATTCTACACCCTGCAGGTTTCTGCAAGTGCGAATAACATGTATGGAGGTTTCATCGTCCTCCATATAGGCCCTTCAAGGGGGATCATCAGAGACCCCCATGTTATGAAGGTGGTAGTTTAATCGACAGTGTGGCTCTTGACCCTGTCAAGAGCCGCAACACCAAATTTGCGGCCAAAAATATCCTCGTTATAATATAAACACAAGGGTAGAAAAAGTTTAGTCAATAATTTTTAAAGCCTGAAAATATTGCCTATTTGTTTGTCCGTCCATCTTACTGTCTGTCTGCACTTTTGTCCGTGGACACGAAAACTCAAAAACTGAAAGAGATAACGCGGTGACATTTTTGTGTGCGTTCTACTGCTAAAAAGTAAGGTCAAGGTCGTTCAAGTTAAGGTAAAATCGACCATTATTCCACCCGAAATGGGAGAAAATATCCATCTTTGTAACGGTAAGAGACTTAAAGACAAAAAAAATAAAACTTTAAAAAAATAAAACTCATTCTTACACTCATTATATACTGAGTATGTAAGTAATTAACTCAGTTAGGTGTTTTTTAAGCGATTTTGTTAAAAACTAAATTCTCCATTTCTGGGCCTATTTACAAAAAAAGATCCAGGATATCTTTCTGTTAAGAGTGACATCCCGATGCTTGTTTTCTGCTTGGCCTGACGATATTTTGACATACTATACAAAAATAAACAAACAACAGTTGTGGTATAAAAATTGTGGGTGAAAATAAGAACGAAATAATTCATGCTTACGCCACCAAAATGAAAGATTATAAAATTAAAAGTAATAAAAATATATTTAAAAAAAAAAAAATGTCTATAATATTTTCATTTAAATATATTCATATAAATTATGAAGCAAAGGTGTATCTTACACCTAAATATTACATTTACGGTAATTTATTATTTTAGATTAAAAGATTATTAAAATTATATGTACACATTATATAATAAAAGAGAAAAGAAAAGAAAAAAGAAGCAGAATTATTGGTCGTTCATTCGGTGTTGGTCGGTCGTTTGCTTTACGCACAGGAAATCACTAAACTGACTACACTTGCCATGCATCTCTTTGGTGGGTATACTTAACCATTCGCTGTTTTAAATGAATGTTCAAAATGTTGCATATTTTCAAAATCGTTTTGATTTCACCAAAAACCGATCCATAACTTTGCTAAAAGGTAGGATAAGTCCGGGATAGTTGGACCACGTTTTTTATGACCTGAATTTCTCCTTAAGTACAAAAGTTTCTGAGCGTGTAAGTAAAAATATGATCATTATTTATTTCATACAACATAACGTTTTTTCAACAGGATACAATAAAACCCTGTTGATAATGGGAAAAAAAAATTTGTTACGTATAGGCATAGATCATAAAGATTTTACGGGTAAGGTAAAGATGAATACTGTATTCTAGTAAAATTGAATACAGTATTTTACATAAAAAGTTAAGCAACTTAGTACTAAAACTATACATTTTACTACAGTCACTCTTACTTGTTTTAACTTAACCAAAACTAGTGCAATTTTCAGGGTTCCACCTTGAACAAATAATACAATGGATCCAGTCTTTTCTCTTTTTTGATTCATTATTTCTGCAAACCAGTTGAAGTCGTTTTCATCCAAGTTACTCAAACTAACATTACAAAGTTCTTCAATAGGTATACTTGGGGTCAAAAGTCGAAGTATCCTTTCAAAATTTTATATTTGATTTGTGCCTTATTTATTTGTTTATCCGAAAATTGCTTTGGATAAATGTTGTTATTCTAGTTATATGAACAACTTTTATCCGAAGCATTTTTTCGAAAACCGAATAAATAAGGCACAAATCAATTATAAAATTTTGAAATTATAGATTAACTTTTAACGCTAAGGTACTTCTTGGCATATTTCATTCGAGTCTGATGATTTTTGTATATTTTTGGTAGGCTGTGTACTTTTTTCTGAAGTGTTTCATTTGAATTTCTTTTACTTTTGTTTCTTGGACCTTTTTCTATGTTTTCTCTCCAAATTTTTCTCCTCACTTTTTCCCATTTTTTCTTCTTTAACTTTCCGTTTTAGAGCTTCGATATAAAATTCTTGGAAATTATAACAAAGAAATTTCAATGTTCCAATTAAAAAGGGTATGTAAATATTAGTTTGCATAAAGCAGAAATATTAAACCATTAAAAGTAGTGATAGCGCAACTATACCGATTTTCTTTGGTCCATCTATCCCATTTTTATGGTATAAATTGACCACCTTAGTATTTATCGACAAGTAAAACCTTGGCCGCTATTTTAAGTTAGGTTTAGACCTAAACATTATTTGAATGTATTACAGCAATTCTACGTTCAAATCCATCGTTCAACTATCCCGGACTTACCCTCTGTGAATTTTTTGTAAAAATAAGGTGGAAAAACTTTTATGGGTTATTTATTCAAAAAGAATACCGATCATCTGATTTACTATCATATACACTATACAGAATCGTAGAAATATGATTTACTATCTTACAAAAAAAAACTCACTCAATATCAATAATAATAATTTGTGTTAAAATAAATAATAATACAAAAAAAAAATAAATAAATTACATTTTAATAAAGCTCAAATTAAAATAATTATTGGCCTGGCAACCTGAAACTGAGTGAAATAATTTATTTATAGGAAAACTTTTCAAAATCATTATTATTCTTGTCAGCATGCGATCTATAGATTAATTTATTTCATGTCAAATCATTTTCTTAGATTTTAAATATATTAAGAGAAAATTTTATTTAATTATACAGTGCCAGTGTAAAAAAAAAACTTCGCCCAAAGAAAATTGTTGAATGTATAATTTTCATGATTGATTAAGTATTACATGCTTATACAGGGTTTACTTACTTTAAAAATATTATGAGAATTTTAGAAGCAGCTCTTTAGATCGGTTTATTAAGATTAGTTCCTGTAAATAGTACAAATTTGTATGGAAGAACTTTTTGGGTAGTTTTTTAAAAAAAGTTTTTTAGAACAAATATTTAGTTGAGTTTATAAATTTTTTTTTTATGTTTCAAATCTTTTCGAAAAAAAACTGCTTGTATAGAAATATTTTCCACAAAATTTTATCATTATAATTTTAAGGATTATTTGTTAAGGAATTTTGCTCCAGTAGAGAGAGTTTTTTGCTTATGCTTGTTGAAAAATAGCAGAAAGGATCTCTTCATACATTTTCCCCATATTCTTATGATAGCTTCATAAGAATTCATTTATTCACAAAACGTTTGAATTTTGAAAACTGAAAGATTAGTTATCGAGTGATTTTTTGATAATTTATTGAATTTTATTACATTTCTCGTATGGAGAATAATAGCGATAGTTTTGACTATTTCGATTTAAATATAGAAAATATGAAAAAATCTATTGATTAGAATATTTTCCTATACATAATTTTTGTTCTTAGATATAAAAAGAAATGGTTTATAGAATAGTAAAACGCTAAACGACTATTGGCAACTGACCTGAGGGCGGGGCTTGAAAAACATAGCTAACGTTTTTGCACAACCGAATAATAATCTTTCTTTTTTTTAAGTCAAATAATAATTGTTTAATTTAGTTTTGACAGTTCGAAATGTCAATCTTTTTATATTTTAAATTTATTGACAAAAAATTTATTTTCCAAATTTAAATTTTGTTATACTTTATTATTATTAATTTTTGTTGCTTAATACATGTCTCCCTAGTACTCCACACCATATATTTTTTGGCCATCGGAGCCCTGATTCCTGGATTTGATTATTTATGCGCACATTGTTTTGAGTGCTTTGGTGTTTGTTTTTGAGTCAACCACGAGTGGTCTTCATTTTGTTTCAATGTATTGATTTCTATTGGATGTTGTTGAAGAATGTGAGGATCGTGGAAGGAACTGGAGGCGTGTGCTAATATGAAGCAGGTTCAATTCACCCTGTATATAAAAATTATACTGCACACTAAAACTGGTTTCTTTTTTTGGCTACCAGACGTCGTGACCATCGTGGTCAGTTATCAATAAAGAACTAGAGATATTATTTATTTATTCATTATTTTCTAACTGTACCTACTGTAGTTTATACTTTTTGCTCTGAATGTCAGGGATTATAAGCGATTTTGTTATCATAATATATTTCTATACTGTTTGTTTTGACTAGCAGGGTAGAAGTAGAACATGATTTTGTTACTATACTCTCTTTTATACAATTTACTCCGACTGTTAGCGAAGACCTTTAAGGTACACCCGATGTACATAATCGATTAAACATTAAACATAAAAAAAAATTGTATAGTTTATCAGTTTTTTCGATACATCATAAAAGGATATACTGGCTGTTGAGAAACATGTTTATTCATCATACAATGGAATGTTCTGTTCCAAGGTTTATGAAAAATGAACAGTTTTATAATAATAAATGTTAATTATATGTGTGGTGTGCTTTGTACGAGCACACACGAATCAAAAAATATATCAGTAGTGGCCTAAAGGACAAATTATTTATTTTTTATTTTTTGTTTTAAATAAGAGCAATTATAAATGTTCAGAGATTAGATAAATTTTTTTTTTGAGCTCTGGAATTTTATTCTTTTTGTTTTGAATATTATTAAAAACACACAAGTTTATAATAAATCGATAACAATCGATTTTTGTTTATTATTTAATGTTGTGTGTGTGTGTGTTTTTTTTTAAATGAATATATTTTTTTTTTAAATTCATAGATAGATAATATTTTAATTTTTTAAACATAATTTTTTTTGTTTTTAAAATTTTGTGGCTACAAGCAATGATTTGTATTCGATTTTAAAATTAAGATCGTTTAGTGTAGATTCTTGTATACCGATTGTTTTTTTTTTTAAATTTTAAAACATTTTTAAATATTGATTGATGTAGAAGAGTTTGAGTATGTTAATACACGTTTGTTTTACAAAGCATGGACATTTGTAATGCATGTGACACACTTTGTGTCGAAATTAAATCATTATAGGCTTTTTAAGAACATTTTTAACATAAAGTTGTGCCTGATGCATTAATATTTATTTATTTTTGGCCTTTTAGTGCATTTCTTATTAATAAAGTATGTATTTTAGTTTACAAACAATTACACCAAATTTGTACTAGATAAAATTAAATTTATCATATTTTATCAAAGATTGCAACAAATTTGTTATTACTATTTTGTTGCATGTTGAAAATATACTATTTTGCATCAGGAATTCCGTTATCTAAGTGGATTATTTTATTATCATCAAAGTTACATACATTTTCTTAGAACTATCCAATCACTACGACGATTAGAAATGGTTGAAAACTGAGTTGCAAGATTTTCTTACTTGACTTTTCTTATTAACAATAAAACTGACGAATTTTAAACTGACGAGTCAGTTTTATAGTTAAGATGCTGCTGTGTAGTTATTTCTCATAGTTTCGACCACAGAAAAAATTGTATTATACTTATTGGAAAATGAAAACTAACCTTTGTTTTATGTTAATTGTTGGGTTTTAATTCTGCAATGCAAATACTTCCTATGTACATTGGTTTAAAAAACAGAGTATCTATTTTATAGAAGACTATAATAAATTCACTAGATTTCGTTTTCTCAATCAACAGTTTATTTATGTGTAAAGAAAGGAATGCGTTGCGCGTATGATTAAAATACTTGACTTTTTAAAGAAAACACTTGTTTATTAATATTTTAGGGTTCCGTATATTTTGCATCTATCAAGTTATCAAAACGAAATTTTCAAAGGTATTCATAGAAAATGATTTTCGAAGATATACTTAGTGATACAACTTGATGTAATAAAACAGAATGACCAATCGTTCTTACATATGCGAACTTTATTTTCACAATCATTAAACATTTTTGAGTAAATGAGAATATAAGAATCACATTAGAATTTTAATGAGAAATTGCACAAAATCCCACATTTGACTCTCCAAGTGCTGACTACACTGATAGAAGGAATTTCTTGAACCAAGTAAATATTTTGAAAAAAAAAAAATTTACTTGGTTTAAGAAATTACTTGTTTATATTCAAGAATTTGTTTACTTGAAGATAATTCCTTCTATCAGTGTATACATTTTGTATCAGTGAGATTTTAGTAGCTTATCGTGCGGACAGTTTTTGCTCAAAGATTGCTCAAAGAAAGTATTCTGTAAAATACTATAAATATAAGTAAATGATATTTTAAGGCTCACATCCGCGGATGTGGATTTAGATGTCAAGTTAGTTTAAAGAGTTACTTAATTTAGGTACATGAATAAATGAAATGGATGGTAAGAATTTTTAATAATCTTTATATTATAATCAAATTTCCTCAAAAACGTGGTAGTACGGCCCTTGCGAGAGTATGTTTTATTGCATATTTTACAACGATATTTATCTTGGACATGCTCATTAAGTTAAAAATAAGACCAAATCACACTTTGTGTCGATGATGACAATGTTGATTCACTTGTAAAATGGATTATTCACAGCGAACCAATCAAACAATAATGTTGAAATAAATATAAAAACATCCATATGATAACACGTCGAAACACATTGTGATTTTTACAATCGGAAATGCTAAACAAGACAAGCAACAGCCTCATCCGCAAAGGCTCCGCAAGTAGCACTGTTTATTGCTGATGCGGATGGTATATATTACCATAATCCGTTTTTCGAAAGATAAACACACTGAGGTAATTTTGCCAACAGTGTTATCCCAGCAACAATAAATCTGAAGACTACCAAAACATTTACATATATATATATACCGTCTGTTTTGGAGAGCTTTGCTAATAGAGAATCAAAGTTAAATATTATTTACTATAATAACTACACAATGCTTCATAAAGAAATTAAAATAGTGGGGGTACTTTGTAGTCTGTAGTGCGTGTGTTCATACGTAATGAATAATAATATTATAAATTACGTGGGAATCACTAAATCCCCACTCTTAAACGACATCAAACAAACATCATCCCACAAGCAGTCAGATATTTGTAAGTATGTGTATGTATATATGGTTTTATAGTAAATATTTTATTTATTTATTTAACATTGATTCCCTATTAGAAATGCTTTTGAAAACAGACTGTATAATAAATTTAAAAGGAAAACATAGGGCGGAAGATCATTATACAATCATATACGAAACCCTTTACGTGTGCATGTATGTTCTTTACTTAATGATAATTTGTTATTTATAGAGAGAACTAGCCAATATCCTTAAGTTGTTCATAGATATGATATGTACCTATGTTTTACATATTATGTATATACATAGTAAGCCTTGTTTTCCCAGAGGCGCCTTGATCACAGCACGGTTCACTCACTGACAGGACGTTACGATAGATAGATAAATACATGCTACATACAAGGCTCTCATTCGATCTCTTCATGCAAATTCATGTTGTTAAAACCACCTACTATTTGATGTCAGGACAACATATATTATAAATATGTTGATATATTTATTATATGGTGCTAATACTATCATCTATGTTAATTTACATCATTTAATAGTCGTCTAACGCGAGATAGTAGCAGGCATGGCAAACTTACGGACATTTCTTAAAGACGTTGGAAAATTTATAATTAATAAAGTTGTAGAAATTAAATTTTACTGCAATTTATCAGCTGACCATACTTTCTGTAACTTCGATATTTACAGAAATATTGTAAATTTTAATGTTGTAATCTCAACTGGACCGATTTTGATGAAACTTTTGTTGTTTAAAAGCTTATGATTAGACTTAAAAACTGGTATTAATTTTGGAGACTACAAGGGTGGGATTTGGAAATAAACGTAAGCGAAACCCGTGGCTTCGCTCATACTTATAAACCCTCATCATTTCCATTACCAGCTTATGCTAGTTTTCTAGATTATGCTAGTATTTAATAATAATTGATATAACAAATAACACCATGGTAACTTTATGTTATCATTATTATCCTTTCTATGAAAAAATTCGCGATTCTATGTAACTTTTACATGACAAATTTTGTTTTTGCTTTACCGTCGCAATCAGCAAAATATGTTTAGGTAGTAAGTAGCTAAATATGATTTTGTTTTAGCGACAAAACTGCACAGAAATCGGCATTATCGTAGGATTTAAGCGATCTCCATGTTAGGTTAAAGCGACCTACAATCAGAGTACCGATGCAGTTACATAATTTTGAGAATGGTTTAGAAAATACTGAATGGCCTATAATAAACAGAACTGAAATAAAATAGTAATATATACATATAATAACGACTAACGATGATATTTGCCAAGTGTACAACATCGGTTGAACACTTTTTGTGTGTAGTTATTGCAATAAAAAACGATATTTCATACAGTAAGAACATTCCATTCTATTTACTTAAACTAAACATAATTCATAAATATTTTAAATATGTTTAATAGTTTCGTGATCAAATCATATAATAAATGAATTAATAATAACTTATTATATTTTATTTAATAAATTACATAATTAAAATTATTATTTTGATGGTCATTATTAAAATTTATGTATTAATAATAATCATATATATATATATATATATATATATATATATAAATATATATATAAATATAAATATATAAATATATAAATATATATATATATATATATATATATATATATATATATATATATATATATATATATATATATATATATATATATATATGTTCGCTTGTCTTTCTGTCCGTCTGTTCGCCAACAGGATTGTAAGACTCAAAAACGAATCGAGATTATAAGCTCACATTTTTCATGAGCGTGTTTTAAAGCATAAAAGTACTTCTGTGAGTTTGTGAATTGGAGAAAATAGTCGATTTATTTTTTAATTTTTAAAATCAATTAACTTTTGTTTGAGACTACCACTGAATATTTTTGTCACAATTGTAGAGACAATTCTTTTTAATTACTTAAAATTAAAATTAAATTATTGTTTATAAACAGCACTTGTAAAAAAACAGCAAATATAATCTTCGAAATTTAGCCATCGGAATGAGACTTAGAGAGTTAGTTTATTAATGTTAGTTTATTTCGAATATTTTATTAAATTATTCGACACTTCACAATTGGTGGGACTTTTTATCAGTAGGTTACATTAGATATTGGATTTTAAATTTAAACTTGCAAGACTATAAGTAATAATATTTAGAATAAAAATATATATATTTCAGAAAATTATTCGCTAAACAAAGGTGTTTTTAAGTAAAATTTCAAATTTTTCCTAATACCTAGATCAGTTTTTGTATTATAAATACGTATTTCGGCTACAAAGTAGTCATCATCAGTATAAATTAACTAGTCGTAATTTACTATTTGGCAATTAGAGATAGATAGAAAATCGAAATCAATAGACAAAAATAATAATAAATAAAAAATTAAACAAAATAAATTAAAATATAAGAAATTTTATTGAAATTACTCTTGTTAAAATTGCTTTCATTCAATTTACTCTTGTTAACATCATTCTTATTAAAATTACTCTTATATCTTCTCAGGATATGTTATTCGTTGCTAATTTGGTGACAGTTTCACAGTTTCACAATGGTGTTTTTATTTAAACAAAAAATACAATATAGTAAAATTACCAGAAAAGGTCTTATTCAAAAGTAAGTAGGTACAATTAAAAATAGATAATTGGAAAAATGTATACAAATGTGTATAAAATATGTATATGAATCAAAACTTGGATTACACTTTTAATACCTTAGTAAAAATCTTTCTGCTTATGAAATATGTCGATTTATATCAATATATAATCATTATAATATTATTAAATTTTACATTCATTTACATTGTATTAGCTATTTTATGAACGATGGTGCAGCCGGTAACATAAAATAATTATTTTTAAAATTTTATGCGTTTTAACTATTTATTCAAATAGTACAGGATAAAAACATGTACATAAAACCACTTAAAAAGGATATAAAACTTTATTTATTGCATATTTAACAAAAAAAAATGAAGAGAATTCTTAGAAAACTCCTAAATATTCCTCCAACATTATCTAAGCAATTTACGCTCCCGACTTCATATATGTCTTATATTCTGTGAATAAATTTTTATCTAGTCTGTAAATCGATTGTAGATTATGTCTATATATAAAAGGGAAATATGATGTGTGTGTATATGTGTCCGAATTGTTCGGAAAAAACTATAACGACAGCGAAATAATGAATTTCAAACCGTTCCAAAGGTATAGCCATCTTTCTGCCCTATCATGGCCTAGATCTCTAATATAGCATTGAAATTCCTACATTAACGCATTAAAAAAATTTTGGAATACATGGTAGCCCATTCTTCAGCAATGTTTCACAATGTCCTCCAGCAGACACAACTGATATCAGACTTGATAGGCCTTCAAGTGAAGAGGTTAATTTTACTACCCCTGAGTGCTCTTAGATGACAACTGACAACAGAGTCTCTTCATTTAATTTTTCACCTGCGGGAGTAGATAGCGAAGATGATGATGCCGTCCTAGAGTATGAATCTTGTGTATTAACTTATTTTTCCTGCATTTTCACAGATTTTATATGTGTTTATAATAACCTGTCCTTAACAACCAGGCTCGGGCAGAACGAGGCAAATGATATAATTTTCTATTTTTGAAAAATAAATATTATTCTTTTATTTTCTTACAATATGAATGTATTTTGTGATTATAGCACTATAATGTGTTTCTAGAAATTTTTAGCTCTCATAATAAACCCTTTTGTATTTTTTTACCGACGAAAAGAAAGAGGTACTCAATCCAACCTGTATATTTATTTATTTTTTTTTATGTATGATCACGCGTGAGTAGTCCGATTTTGATACTTTTTTTATTGAATAGCGAATTTTTCGGATTTGGTACCATATAAATTTGAAGAAAAAATTTCAAGTTTTAGCCACAAAAAAATAGAAAATAAGACTTCCCAGCGCTTCCACTAAAGAACAAATATCATAATCGCTGTATATTGTCTGTGTGTAAACACTTTTAAAGCACTCAATATCGTGCGCAATTTGAATGTTTTTTTAACTCTAAATTATTTAGGTATTTACATTAGTGTAAGACTTAGACTAAAAAGGTTCTTTTTTATTTTTTACTTTTCAGTTCCTATCTTTTTTCGATGGTTTAATTTTTTGTTTAAAAGTTGTTATTTTTTGCTTTTCAGTTACTTTCGTCTTTCGTCGGTTCTATTTTTTGTTCTGCCCTGGTTTCTCGTCCTTAAAATTGATAATAATGACGAAAAGAATAAAAATATTTTTTGGTGCAATAAAAAGCGCGGAAGTAAATTATAAATATATATATATATATATATATATATATATATATATATATATATATATATATATATATATATATATATATATATTTAATATATTTAATATATTTAGTGTTTATTTACACAAATAATACAATAAATACTTTGATAACACTAATTAAACTTTATATTTTGTTTCAAACGTATAATTATTATTTATTATTATTATTTTATTATTATATTTTTTTTTAAATATTCCAATTATTAATCAATGAATCGCGTTCGTGTCTTTTGATATTTTTACTTGTATCAAACTATTTTACTTCAATGTTTACATTTGAAACTTTATTTATTATTTATGTATTTATATATAGTTCTATTTTCAAGGCAAAGGTTGGTTATCTCAGTTCGATATCAAAGTATATACCTTTTTGTTATATTATATTATTTTATCATAAGTATATATGTGGAATGTATTTAATTAAATCTACAATTACATGATATTGTTTCATATTGCATTAAGGTACCTCGATTTCATGTGTAGCTTATCGTTCTTCAAATAATGTATAATTAGCATATTTTGTGAACCAGATAGAAATTTCTACTAAACAAAGAATTATTATTTGTAAAGTTCTTCAAGACAATAAACAAAAACAATTTGTGCAAGAGCACAATAAACGAAATTTTCTTAGAGAAACACAAACATTTAATTTAAATCTTGACACATTTTTTATGGTTTATATAAACTATTTATAAATAAAGATGAATTTTTATTATTATTAAATTGAAGATCACATCATGTTACCATTGATGTAACTTAACATTGATTGTACACTGTTTGTTCAAGATTGCTTCTTTAACTGAAATATATATATATTTAACTGAAATATATTTAAATGAAGTATATCATTACTTCTTTAAAAATGTTCTTTTGGTTGAATTAAACAAATGTTTATTTTGGTCCGAAATTTTAGCATCTTGGTCCAAAGAAATCATCATTTCAATTTAAGAATTTCGATATTCTTGAGTCAAGATTCAGTTTATCTTTTAGTTAAGATAATTTTCTCAAGTCAAAACTATAGATGTCAAGATACTTATTTTCTTATACCATATATACGAAGTCTGTCCGAAAAGTATCCGACCTACCTTCATATCTCCGCGCTGGCCGTTATTTTTCGTCATCGGACGAGTGGCATCCTTTAAAGTAGCCTCCATTTAAGTGCATAACACGCTCCCCGCGGTGTGTCCACTTTCCAAAGCAGTCCTGTAAGTCAGTTTTTGGAATAGCCTTGTGCCCTCGTCGCATTATCTTCAACAGTTTTTTCTCGTTAAACCGGTGTCTTTTGAGTGCTTTTTTCAAATTCGGGAACAACCAAAAGTCGCAGGGGGGCTATGTCGGGACTGTATGGAGGTCGGCGAAACAGTGCGATATTGTGTTTAGTTAAAAACTGCTGCAGAAGATTTGATGAGGTTTCCCACCGCTTCCACTTTCTAAATTTGAGATTAAAATTTCCCAAATTGTAGTTTTTGGTATTCCAAGATCATCTTCTAATTCGCGCACAGTCAAACGTCGATCTTCTTCAATCGTAAGCCGCATGTGCCCGATATTATCCGATGTTGTTGTCGTCGAAGGTCGGCCAGAACGAGGATCAGTATCAACAGATGTGCGGCCACTTTTGAAACGATTATACCACACTTTTATTTGTGTTTTGTCCATACACTCATCCCCAAACGCCTTCTGCATAGTTTCCAAAGCATAATTTTCTAGTTTTTTCGAGTTTGAAGCAAAATTTAATGCAAATTCGTTGATCTGATCTTTCAGTCATTTTTAACAATAACAAAATCCGACAAACGCAACAAAGACTTAAACAAATACACGCCGCGAAGATATAAAAGCAGGTTGGATACTTTTCGGACAGACCTCGTATATTATCTACCCTATATATGAGAGTCAGATATTCTTGGTTTAATAATTTTTTTCTTACTGCAAGGAATTACTTTTATCAGTAATTTACAATGATTTAATTTACTCTTTTACAGTGTACGTATTATAAACACGGAATATAAATTCGCATCGAAGATTATCGTATATCCTTCCAATAGACATAATTTGTCAATTTTTGTAGTCGATTTGGAAATTGACAAGCTTTTATGAATATAATAGAGTTAATTTCTACAATTTTATAAATTATTCCATTTAATAAGTTTTGGTGTTGGTAATTTTCAATATCTTCTTGGTACATTTTATAAACATTTGAAGGAATTTTTCAGAAAATATCCATCTTTAAAACAGATATTTTTAGAGAGATAGAACAAAAATTTCTACACAAAAAAATGATCCTTTTTCAAAAATAAACAACTTTTGTTTGAAATTACTTTCATAAACTCAGTATACGCCGGATAAATGAGCAATTAACTCAGTTAATTGTTATTTTCCCTAGTTTTATTTAATATTATATTTAACATTTTACAAAAAATATAATTTCTTATAATTAAGAATAAAACTGTGTATAGATATAAAATAAAATTATAATCAAATTGAATTTTTTTTTTTTGGTATTAGATGAAACTAAATACATACGAAAAGAATGGAGGAAACTGAGCTAACGAGCTTTAAAATTTGTACAACCAACAAAAACATAGATACAAGTACGATTAATTATTTAGAAATGAAATTAATTATTATGTACACACAAAAAAATCTCATATATTTCATGATAATTTATAATTTATTGTCATGTTCAAATTATATTTATTTTAATTGAGTGAAATAATTAACAGTTAACTTTTCTCATTTTCAAGTATTGTGTTGTTTATATTTAACTATCTCACTCTACAAATGTTGTTCAAACAAATCGCTTATGTATTTTTGAATATTTTTACCTCTATGTATACAAACTACATTCTAGTAACAGGTAATTTACACGAAGGTATCTGTTATCTGGTTTCAAGAAATAGAAACAGAGTTGTCAGGCTCAACTGTGATAGTTACATTAATAGGATTAGTTTTTAAACAAAAAATTATTATTAAAAAAAAAAAACACATCTTTTAAGAAAATTTATTGTAAGACGTTGAACAAATATAGGAAATTTATGAAATCAAATTGTGTTATTGGCTCTACTGGAACATCCATACACCCAACAATATGTTCTTCAATTTTCAGTTTTTCTTGGTGAAAACATCACACCATAATTATTTTTTGTTTAATTTAAAATCATATACAGGGTGAATCTAACCAGCCGCATAATAGCACACACCTCCACTTACTTTCATGATTCTCCCATTTTGTGATCACTTCCTTTCATGATCCTTCCCACTGATGCTTGCCTGCAACCCATAACAAATCATTACCAATGTAACTGTGTACGGAGTTAGATGTTCTACGCATCAAATTTTATCACTTAATAAATACTAAATAAATTAGAAGAAAATACTTAAAAAATTATTAATTATTTAAATTAATAATTAATAGTTACTTAAAAAATTAGAGTGGGGGCCACACGCACACATCAACATACGAACACCATGTCTGTCCAAGCCAACTCACAACATACATAACAATATTTGTATTATGAACAGACCGTCTCTCTAACAAAAAGTACTCCATTATTGGATGATGTAAGAAAATTGGAGGTTCATGGAAGGTAGTGGAGGCGTGTGCTATTATGCGGCTGGTTAGATTCACCCTATATATAACCATATATAACCATGAAATAACTCAAATATATTTTTTAACAAATTTACCAAAAAAAATAAGATGATTGAAAATTTCTGCGAATGAAACAATTTCAGCCGAACTCAAATATTTCAAAGCCACCTTTTACTACTCAAAATATGTAATTATAGTATTATGACGGCATGAGTAACTTTACCAATATTTCTCAATTAAAACAATTTAGAACATCCACGATTTCCTCCCTCTCATTAGATTTAATTCGATATACGAAAATGTAAACACAAAATCAAAAATAATTTTGCATATGTTCCGAATAAAATAGTGATATCCATTGTGATTGTGTGGAAAGTATTATAAAAATATCTGGAAACTTAAATAAGTAAAATATTAAATAGCTACTAGAGAAAATTCTGTAATACCTTTTTGTAAATATTATTAGTTTTTTCTCGACGAATATGCGAACTGTTCATTCATGTTTTTGATAGAATATCTTTTTCTAAGTTTATTTTTAATTATAATATATGATTACTGTAAAATATTTGAATGTATTTAATTAGTTTAATAGCTAGATGGTAACTATAAAATTACTTTGATAATTTAATTAATTTAATAGCCACATAACAACAATTTATGATGGTAATTTTATTATTAAAATTTTTCGTTTTATAAGCAAAAATTTCATATTTTTTTGTTAATATTAATGGAGATTACATCCTTTAGTATTTTTTAGAATTTTCTGATGTATGTATCGCGTATAAATATATCACTTCAAAATACATGCGGAGAACATCAATTACTTCCAATCAATCTCATATTCAAAGTGCAAGGTGTTGCATTGTAATCTGTATATAGAGGTGATGTAATGATTACAGCATATTTCTATTTTTATTTTTGTTTAGTATGCGTAGGATGTGTTATGTTCAACATTTTATATCTATCAGTTTCACAGTAGTGATAATTTATGGTATCTCTAAAATTTTAAGAAAAAAACTTATATTTCGTCAAATCATTAATTTGAAAATTCATTAAAAGTAAAATTTTTTTGTTTAATATAAATTAATTATATCACAAAGCAAAATTTAAACTTTCACAATAATTTTTATACCCGGTATATATAATATATACAATGGTATATTATTATTGTCCCGACTTTATCACTGCAAACAATCCATCTGTCTGTTAGTCTATCCGTAGATACGGTTACTCAAAAACTAAACAGTAGCAAGATGAAAGAGGTGAAAATATCTATTTTTGAAACGGTAAAAGATTAAAAGACAAAAATGTTTCTTTTTTTAAAATAAACAACTTTTGCCTGAAACTTTTTTTTCATAAAATCAATATATATCGAGTATTTTCAATAGGATTAATTGACTGACTCCAATAAAAGTAAGAGGTTCTCAGCGTTTTAAGGACGAACAACTTTTCAAAAGGGGCTAATCACACAATTTAGAAAAGGGACTAGACTAAGTGAATTTTCTCATAGAATTGCTAATCATAATGAACATCAAATCAAGTTACCATAGTTACAAAATAATATTTACAATATATATATATATATATTTAATGGTTTTTATTTGTAAACATAATAAACGTCAATACATCCGTTGTTGGTATCGTTGCCTTTCGGTTACATTATACCAACGGAAGTAACTAGCGCTTAATGGTATATATTAATGGTATATATATATATATATATATATATATATATATATATATATATATATATATATATATATATATATATATTTAATATTTATTTAAAGTAATTTTTGTGAAATTCTTTCATAAGTACAATCAATTGTAGAATTTTCTTAAAAATGAATATACTAGTTCAGATAAAATTGAGCATAAATTCGGTGTACGCGTAATATATTATCTAAATCATACATGACAAAGCATGATTAATATATTAATTTTATAAGAGACAAATCATAATTTGAAATAATAAATTATTTTCATAAGAATAATAATAATAAAAGTTTTATTTAAAAAAAAAAACCATCATTTAAACAACACCACAAGTAATGAACTGGATACGGACATTTATAATAATAATAATAATAATATGTATGTTAAGCATATACACTTATTGCTGCTGCTATGGCAGAAAGAGTCGCAGTCACACAATCAAAGATATTTTATTTATTTATTTCATATTATACACAAAGCACAAATACACCAGGTCAGGAATAATTCTCTTTTGTATGCAATTTTATTATACCGTGTGTTCATTTGAAAAGTTACCAGTTAAATATATTTTGAAGCGTTTTAGAAAATAATGTTTCAAACTAAAGTTGCACAATTTAAAGGGGTAAATATAATGCAATAATTATATTTTGGTTCCATGCATCCGTGCCGCACCGTATAACTTTACTTTATAAACGGTGCGGCTTTTAATAGTTGCCAGCTATGGAAAATACAAAAATTTTCATCTTAAATACAAAAAATTTGCATCTTATAAAAAAAAACAAATTTTGTTTCAAGCTTTTTTTGATGCATGCAATATTTCTGGCATAAATACAAAATGCATGCCACATTACGCTAAAGTTCATAAGTTCTTTTTTTTGAAAGTTCATACTTTTGGTGTAAATACGGGGGGTATTTACACCAAAAGTATGAACTTTCAAAAAAAAGAACTTATGAACTTTCCATGCGCAGGCACGGATGGAAGGAACAAAATATAGTTATGTGTCCCCCTTTAAACTGTGAAACTTAAATCATTTTTTTCCAAAATGCATATTTAATAAAATATTTAAGTGGTAAGTTTTTAAATGAACACACCGTGTATATATATATATATATATATATATATATATATATACATTGGTATATAGATATAAGTTTGTAGAACCAAGATTTACTTAAGCCCACCCAATGTGGTATGGTCTGTGTGTGCCTGATTCGGTTATTAATCAAAAAGCAGAAGATTGTGTTGTATATGCATATAAATTTATAGCCTTTTGGTGGTGACATTAATCTGAACATCTGATTGGCAAATTGATTTTTCATGTTATTTAAAAAATAAAATAAAAAGTACATTTACATTATATATTTCAAAATAATAATAATAATAATAATATCTTTTTAAAAGAATTTATTTATTATAAAAATTTATAAAAAAAAAAATATTCGGTTTTATTTTTGTGTGTAATAATTTTATAATTAATTTCAATGTTGTGAATATTTGACAGTTTTTATTTTTTTAAATTAGATACACGCAAATTTTGAAAAAAAATATTTTATTTTTCAAAATATATTTAATATATACAAGGTATATTAAGGGTGTTGGGGCGTAATTTGTTTACAATCAAAAATATATGATGGAAATAAACATTTGAGAACTATACGTGCAGAATTTTAACACATTATTGTGTATACAGTTATCGCGAAAAAATTACCAAATTTAGCACTTTTAACATTGGCTTACATGGAGATATACCAAATAGTAGTGAATTACCAACCAAATTAGGATAAAAATATATAAACACTAATTATACTAATACAAACACACTTCTCAGTTCTTCACCCAATTGTACCAATTGTACGTGCGTTATGTTAACACAAATAAAATATAATTTAATTATAATCGAACGACATTTATTTATTATTTTTTCATTTCTAATGTCTTTGATTCTAGAACTAACATGTCCTATATATCAACATGGGACGTATTCCTTCGCACCTCAAGCGTTTCTATAAATCCCCACTTTCTTAAGTATATCTTTAATATTGAAAAAAATCGAAAAACACCTAAGAAGAAAAGTTGTAGAAAATTAGTTTTACTATAATTAAGTTCCCTACCATTTTTCTGTTTCTAGCTAATATTTACAGAGATATTGACGGTTTAAGATTAAAAATTCAAATCCTAAAATTCGTTTCAAGGCTAAAAAAGTAAAAATAACAATAATTTAAAAAAAAATATAAATACGCTTTTATAGCTAGCCGAACTAAAAAGTAGACAATAATTTTTTTCAACAAAATAATTAATATGATTGTGAAAAAGCGTAGGATGCTTAACATCAAATTATAATATAAATCAATATCCTTAGTATCAAATTATAGTAAAAAGCACCCTACGCTTTTTTACAATCACATTAGTTATTTTGTTGATAAAAATTATTTTCTACTTTTTAGTTCGGCTAGCTATAAAAAGGTGTTTTTTAGTTAAAAAAAAAAACTATTATTTATTAATTAATTAAGTGGTAATATATATTATACGGATTACGGCTTAAGTCGCTTATGTATTTCAGGGTTTGTTTATGCTGAAGTTATACCCAAACATATGTCAATTGAGTTCAAATTTATATAAATGAGGTTATGTAAAATTGCCGACATAAATATACTGTGAATGTTGTTTTAAATCGATAAGTTAAATACATCTTGATCGAATTATAAGATTTTTCGATTAAAATCCATTAAGTCCTACTTTGAACAAACAGAAGAAGCTTGTCAATAGACAGTGAGACGACCTTCTGAGAGATTTATAATGTTTTTATGGAGGTATAGATAGTTATTGAAAAGTTTTATGATTTAAAACTCAAGACATATTTATAGCATTACTTAAGTAACAAAAAATAATAAATACAGTACGCCAGTACGGTAGCTGGTTGAAATATATTAAAATTAGAAATATTGATGATAAAAGCATGAAACTTGGCGTACATACACTAGTTTAAAGTAATTTATTTAGGTTATGGGGGTATTTTATTCGTGGAACTAAATATTTTTACCAACTTCTAACTTTCTAAGAAAAATCATAGATGTTGTTTGTTGCTATACTACATAAGATGTTGTGTACGGATTTTACCATATAGCCTCTGCAGATAATTTCATCTATCTGTTGTACTAAACGTACTTATAATTGTGTATATTTTAATTGTTATACTAGTTTTTGCACTAGGTAACGAACTAACAAGAATTACAAAAAGTATTAAGTTTAGATAGATGATATTAATAATAGTGGATTGACAACATTTTAATACATCTATTTTTATGTTATATATGTGTCTATTGAGTTAGCACAGCTCTTGTTTCAAATAACATAAATTTTATTATATTTTAATATTTTATGAATTTTATTGTACGCTCAGTTTAATGTTTTATTCAAATTAAAAAAAAAAGAAACTGGAAATAATTATAATTTTAGAAAATTCAAAAGATATCTATAGTTTTTTTAAATTGCCTTTCGGTTATATTATACCAACCGAAGCGACTAGCATATACTTACTTTGACATTTAAGAAATATGTCTGAAAATTGATAACACTCTTTGCCATCAAATGCTTGATATGAAAATTCATACACATCTAGCGTGGAGATCGAACCCACGACCTCGGGTATTCCAGAGCAATGCTCTACCAACTGACCTACTTGAGATGTTATGGTAGAGCAATGTATATGTTCTATATAAAAAATATAGCAGAAATCTATATATTATAATACATTTAATAATAACGCGCACGTATTCTCTTCATGGAACTATATACATTTACTTTTTGCCACCTTTATAGATTACAATTATTCTTCAATTTTATTATCTACATACTAATAACTAAATAAATGGGTGTTTCAACAAGTATACAATAATTGAATCCATATGGTTTTTTTATACCCGGTATATAATATAGACCAGGGTATATTAAGATTAATTCCTACTTTGTAACTGCTGTCCGTCTGTGAACACGATAACTCAAAATCATAAAAGATAGCGAGCGGGAATTTTGTATGTGTTGTTTAGAGCTGAAAAGTAAGGTCAAGTTCATGAATGGGCCAAACCGGACCATGTTAGTGCAAAATGAGCAAAACTGCCTAGCTTTGAAACCGTAAGAGATAGAATAAGAAATGTCCTTTTTTAAAAGTAAACAACTTTTGTTTTTTTTACAAATTTAGTATATTTAAGTAATTAACACAGTTAGTTGTTATTTTTACTTGTTTTAAATTACATTGGAATAAAAGTTGATAGTCGAGGTTGTTCCAAAATGAGCTAACACTTTAAATGTTTAATAACACAATTTAGGCGAATTTCGTCCTATGGAAATGCAGCTATTGTTTTTGTACCGATGATAGAATTTCGTAAAAATTTATTATCATCATTAAAATTTATATATAAATAAATAAATATATATATATATATATATATATATATATATATATATATATATATATATATATATATAAATATAGGGTGAATCGAACCAGGGCATAACAGAACATGCCTCCACTTCCTTCCATCAATAGAACAACTCCGTTCATAACACAAATACCATTCTATAGGCTATATATATATATATATATATATATTTATTTATATAGAAAAGTAGAGAAAAATTAACTGTATCAAACATGATTTGACAACTTTACTTCGTATTCATTTTTCGATTGTTCTAATATTAAGAGAGATGTCTTATATTTTGTGTTTTCTTCTTTCTCTATGCCCCCTTACGCCATTTATTAATCTATATCAATATATTTACTGACCCACGCCATTTATTAATAAAATTGACCTTGAAATTACCAAAATCATATCAGATACTAACGACATTTGATTTTGATCAGACTAAAATTGTGACCGCTAGAGAGTGATTTATGTGTTCTAAGGAAATTCGCTTAGTTGACGCAGCTCCGGCGTAACGATTTTTTATTTTATTTGATAACTGAACATACTTTTCATTTAATAGGTTTTGTGTAATGCAAAATTTCTGGCAAATGAGCGCTCTATCATCGCTGCACATGCAGCTTGTTTCAAGCCTTATCTCGTTTGTGATTTTATTAATAAACACTTAATCCTTTCAAATCCTATTTTTTAATATATACTATTTGCTTGTCAGATTTATAACAGTCTAAATAGTTACCTCGTATCGTTCATATAAGATATGACAGTCTCAATAATAATATATGATGAATTGACGTCACTAAATAGGGTAAAGTTGCTCCAGCCCTAAACCCTAAGTGAAAAATAATAACGTTTAAACATTTAAAAAAAAGTATCTTCAGTACGATTAAGGCTCCTGGTTGCCTAATTCGTACGGCCGTATAAGTAGCGTCAACTTCCTGCTTTCAATTATTTAAATTAATTTTCTACTCATCATTTTGAGCAGTTGAATAAAAATCTAATATGAATTTCCCTCAATACCTAAATTGAACGGCTAAGTTTCAAAACCACGGAAATAGCCTAAATTTTTCTACCATTTAATATGCTTAAATTAATTGCAGAAAACCAGGAAAATAGATGTGAAAATTATTATTTATTATTATTATTATTATTATTCATATATACTGTATTACATTTAAGTTTACAGTGTTGGCTACAATGTTGGTACATTTTGTTTTTGTTTTTATTATTATTATTATTATTTTATTATATGAATATATTATTAATTTTATTATATGAGATAATTAGATGAATATTTTTAATTAATAACACAATGCACACTCCCGCCCACAAAAATTGATCCAGTTGAAACGTTCCAAGCGTTATTGCATGTAGTATACATATATTTAGTAATATATACGCTTATAATGTGACTTACTGGTGGTTTAATTCCTCATGAACGGGAGCGTACGTTATGGTTTGTATACTAAAGTTAAAATATTGTGTATCACTATTTTAAATATGGAATATATTTTATAAATTTTATCGTTTTATGGTTTTCATTCTTCCAGGATGAAGCTTCTGGTTATTAATGCCCCGCTGGTATAGAAAAATATACTATCAACCTTGGCCATTGTGACTTTACTGAGTAACTCAACGAATTGTTGTTCAAACGGATCTTGTAGGTTAATATGTTTAGCTAGATAGTGTAATCTGTATGCGTCGTAAATTGGGCATTCTAGCAGGAAGTGTATCATTGTTTCTGGTTTGTTCTTGTTGCATATCTGACACAAACGGTCTTGATGTGAACATTATTATTATCACAATATTTTCTGAAATGGCTCACAAATGAGCACGAAATTTTCATGAATTTTAGTTAAAACTTTTTGAAACGCGAGGACCGATAATACTGGAATACGACTAATGTAACCTTTGTAGTAATAGTTAAGAGGAGACCGAAACCTGGCAAGCAGGTCTAAAGCATTCCCTTTATCGATCGTGTATGTAACTGGTGCGAGTACTAATATAATCGATGACAATTATACATCTTGTAGATATTCCAGATTGTAATATTTACGTCTAAATAAGGTAATGTGACACATGTGTATGTCCAATAAATTTAAAGTAATTAAATTGGAATTCTTATAAAAAATTAGCAAACTATGAATATTTCTTCGTTTCTCGACTGGCGCGTATTTTAAGGGGGGGGTGGGCGAGGTCATATAGGCATAACCGCTCCCAGGATATTTTTTTCTAATTACAACGTATCCACGTTTTTATTCTCTTATCTGTATAAAGAGATGATGCACTAGGTTACTAGTTATTACGCTTGTACCGATAAAAAGAAAAAGGTCCAAAAGTCTGCAGGTCACAATTTTAGTTCGAATTAAATGTAGTAGGTCAAGGAGAAAGGAAAGTTTTTTCTATTATTTATATTCTAGGTATGTATCTTGATTTGTTCTTGGAATCGCAATGATCCTAGGTCATTGTGATTCCTCGAATGGTTTCAGTCTACTATCCCTCGCTTCACCACAAACTTAGACCCCTATTTAAAGCACTCAACAAAATTACAGTTATTCGCTTCCAATATTTAATTCTGGATCCGCACATGTCTCGCCTGTCAATTGAGAATATAATTTATTGGTGTGAATATCCAATAAAACGCCTTTATAGATTATTTATAGATTTTATTATTATTTTTTTGTTAGCAGTCATACTTTTATTGAACAAACATAACGTCATGTTCTCCGTCTTCTGCTGTAGCAGCTCAGCGAAGAAAACAATTCTTCTGGTTTTTTCATGATCTTGAAATTTTTATCATACTAACGGATATGTTCAATTCGTTTTTTTTTTGGATTTTGCACAAATACTGAAGGTGTCAGTAAGACCTTGAGTGGATATGTATCATTAATAAAATAAATAAATAAATAAATATATATATATATATATATATATATATATATATATATATATATATATATATATATATATATATATATATATATAAATAACAATCTCACGCGATTATACGTATTACAGGTTCGTATATCTAGAACGACCAGTAACTGCAAATAACATCATATGTATATAAAACTTAACGTTTTTGTGTTAAATACTTTACAGTGAAACTGTAATACAATACCAATCGATTGGGTATTTCACAAATTTTTTATTTGTTTTTTAATTATAAAAATGTGATTATTGTATAATTGATTGTCTGAAATATTTTATGGTATGCCATCAGTTAACTCAGTTAGTTGTTACATTTCGTGTTTAAGTTTCATTCTCGAAATTTTCCAATTGTTTTGAACATATTTGTCATTATTTGAAGATGGTTTTATTTTGAAAGAGAACAACCTTACGTTTTAAAACGGCTGTAATATTCATTCAAAATGTTTCAACAGCTGTTTCAACAGACATAGTATGATAATGGTAATAAAGTAAACAAGGTAAACATTAAAGGACGTCTATATATCACAACATAATACAATTGTGTGATATTTAAATGATCACAAAGATTTGGGGAGATTCAGATACGCAAAGGTACACTGGAATAAAATATATATTTGCATAAACTATTTTCGGAATTATACAAAAATTATAAACCACAAGTAATACAAATTAATCTTATGCAAATAAATGTATACATAAAAAGAAATTATACACCATTTTAAAAATTGCATTATCGGCATTGGATGGGATAGTTTATTCATAAGAAATTATTACAGATAACAGTATACCAATAATTATACTTTACCAAACAGATTAGGAAGTGAAGAATTTTGAAAATCAAATTGGTAATTTAAAATTGAATATTAATTTTTGAGCTTAGTAATTCAAACTATTACTCAATTATTTAAAATATGTCCTTTTTTCAAGAACTTTTTTTAAAAAAAATATTAATATATTCATGGTTGAAAGCTACCTTTCCACATTTTCTCCTCTTCCATTTTTTTAAAATAGTAAAAGAATAATTTTTTTTAAAAAACTTATAAAATATTAAAGTATGGAATGAAAGGTATTTTGTTAATGTTATGTGTACTAATATTATGCATTTTATTAAGCATAAATATAAATAAAAACATAAATAGACGTATACTATAAATTGCAATTAAGATGAAAAGTAGAAAGAAGATCGTTTTGAAATACATATATAATAATATTAAATGTGCTTATTTATTTATATAAATATATATACACACTACTCATAGTCTAAGAGCTAGCTGGCTGGGTATATAATGTTCATATTGAGTTGACTTACTCTGTTATTTATACCATATAGAATATATAAAAATTTAAAGAAAAAAAAAAAGATATTTTTTTTTAAAATAAACAACTTTTGTTTGAAACTATTTTCTATAAATTATGTACATATCGGGTATTTAGGTGATTAATTAGTTGTTATTTTTATTAGTTTTGAGTTTTTGACAAATATTTTATTTCCAAAATTTTCTTATTACAAGTACTTCTATAAAGACACTAATAAAAATCTAATCTATTACACTCTTAATCGTCACATAACATAAAATAACTAATATTCTAACTCTTACAATCATACCATCTCCTATTTAACTGTTTTAAGGGTTGATTTTTAAAAAAACGTTTGTCCTTTAGGGATCTTTTTAAATAGATGGAACTTTACACAAAATAAAAAAAAAAACTTCATGCCTGAAAATGGTTTTTTTCCAAAGGTATAGGCAGAACCTATAAGCTCCGAAAGAATTCAGCACCCAAACAGTACGAAAATCCGGTTCATTTTAACGTCCGACCAACAAACTTCAAAAAACTAATATTCTAACTCTTACAATCAGATCATACCATCCCCTATTCAACCGTCTTAAGGGTTGTTTAAAAAAAAAAACGTATGTCCTTCTTTAGGAATCTTTTTAAATAGATGGAACTTTACACAAAATAAAACTTCATGTCTGAAAATGGTTTTTTTCCAAAGGTATAGGCAGAACCTGTAAGCTCCGAAACAAGTTAGCGTTCGAGATTCGGAATTCGCATTTCATGAATCTCACTGAAATAAGTAAGCTTGCTCCTTGCTGTTAGACTACTACTAACTTTAATATTATTTACTTACCTACCTCTTCTATCAAACACAAACAACCATTATACGATCATCGTCAGAGAAGAAACAGAATCGTATAATATTTAATTATAAAACCTACTTAACTTTTACAATTTATTATCGAAAAAATTATGTATATATATATATATATATATATATATATATATATATATATATATATATATATATATATATATATATATATTTAAACAAATATTTTGTCATATTTTTTTTTTCTCTTCAAATTCAAAAAACTTTCGCATTGTCGACATCAAAAATGTTGTTCCTTTTTTGCAATTTTACGGTTAATTTGTGAATAACTATCTATTTCTAAAGCTGTAAAGAGATAGACAAAATAGAAAATAAATAATGTTCCAATTTGAGAAACAAATAACTTTTTGATTATTAAATAAAACAAATATTTGAAATTTCTAAGTCAAAGAAATAACTTTATTTGACTTGTTTCGAAACACAGTTCCTTCCTCAAATTTTTTTCATTTTTTACTAATAAATTTTTTTATTTGCAGGTAAATTCACGTTCTTATTTTTTGAGCCATGTAAACTGATTTGACTATTTTTGTAAGTACGAAATTAAATTTTATTTTATAATATAATGAAATCAACTAAACGTCTAGCCATATTATAGTTTACTTTTATTTCATTAAACAGTCTTCTTTGATGACTCGAAGATCTTTGTGGTAATAAATGACTGATTATTGTTAATTAGGCTAGGTATTTATTATCCCACTTGATGTACATAGTTTCCCCATTTCTCCTATGTTAGCGACATTTATTATAAATAATTGAATAAAACGTTCATTGATTGATTGATTGATTTATATCGGGATAGAAACTATTGCACTTTGACCTTATGTCCCATTGTGGTCCCCCTTCTACTTTAGTCTGAAGACATTCGCTTCGCCCATATGTGGGCAATAGCCTGTAGCTTGCTTATCAGGTCCTTCCGAAGGTTCATATATTCGGGGTGAGATGCACCGAATATCGTGTATCTGCTGTAACCCAGAGGTTCGCAGTCAAAGATAATGTGGCTAGATGTTTCCTCCATCACGCCACACAATCTGCACATAATGGACCCGTTATGCAGTCCTATTGTGCGCAGATGCTTCCGCAGGGGATAATTCCCGGTAATGAATCCGGTAACTCTCCACAGTTAGTTGCATCCTGTTCAGTCTCAGTGCATCGAGCAATAGCCTCCTTGTTGCACTCCAAAGCAGTACCTTCCCGAGCTCTTGCCACGGTAATTTTTCCAAGTGATCACGGTGTGTAGCATTTGACCACTTGTTGATCACCTGTTTATGTGCAGTTCTTGGAATTCCTAAAATATTCTCTGGACCTATGAAACGTTACTAACTTAACAAATAAGAATATACCGTTTTAAAAAATACAAGTAGGGAAACCCGGGATTGACCGGGGTACGGAGTTATATATAAAATATGGTTTAAAAATTCAAAAGGGTTTATAAAGAGAGCTGCAAATTTTTCTATGAACACATTATAATGTTATAATCACAAAAATACAATCATATTGTAAGAAAATGAAAGAAAAATATTTTTTGTTTCAAAAATAGAAAATTATGTCATTTACCCCATTCTGCCCCGGACACAGGATAGGTTATTATAAACACATATAAAACTAGTGGAAATGTAGAATACACTAGGACAGGCTCATCATCTTTGCTATCCATTCCCGCAGGTGAAAACTGTAATGAAGAGACTCTCCTGTCAGTTGTCATCTAAGAGCACTCAGTAGAGGTAAAGTTAGCCTCTTCACTTGTAGGACTATCAAGTCTGATGCCATTTGTATCTGCTGAAAGACATTGTACAACATTGCAGCAGAATAGGGTATCGCTTAGGTGGGTCTACCCCAGAGACGCGATTCGGATTAGGAGGAGAATTTCACTCGTAAGAGACTCGTAAATCAACATTTATCTACAACAAACTTAAGACAATTAAACGTATTTGAAGCATGTACTAAATTTAGTTATAATGTAAACAAGTATGTGTGTATACCTTATCTTGGTCACAAGATTATCACAGGTTGGTCTAGTTCTATGTATTACCGTTCGCTAGTAGCACCGCCTTGACACCGAAAATCGTCAGACTTCATTCTGTCGCGGTACCCTGTTTTGCCCTGGGCTCCCCTACATTTAATGAGTTAAATGTGCAAATTAAAAAATTACACATTCACTAAAAATTCGTTGAAATGATGTCTTTGTGTGTGTGTGTGTGTGTGTGTGTGTTTAATAAATAACTTCCCTTACTCCCACACAACTTATATTATACACATACAAACAATGACGTACAATGGTTTGTTCGTTATATCTTATAAGTATACGAACGATTTATGAATAATTTATATATTGATATATTATTAAAAATACAAGTGACATATGATATATTTGTTATTTTTAATAACAAATAATAACAATAATATTTATTTTATTTTAATTGTTATTTGTATTAAATCTTGTATAATATTACAATAAATTATTAAATAAATACTGATATACAAACGACATGTATCAAATATGTACACGGGGAAATTTTTCACTAAAGAATAAAATAATATTATTGGTATTAAGTAATTGCGTGGAAATAATATAAAACAGTTTAAAAACTACAATATATCATATAAAAATGATCTTGTTAACGCACTGAAAAAAAAAATAGCACGAATAAATTGCATGTAGCTAAATAAGATATTGGGTAAGATATAGCGTCATGGCAATTCCCGATATAATGTACGCGCTGCGCCACGTAAAAATTAATGGAAGTAACGAGTAGTCATTTACTTGCCCGGCCGGGAGAGACAGAAAGAGAATCGGTATTATGTACCATACCGATGTGAATTTATTCCCCTCTCTGAAAGATGTCTAGATACAGCATGTGGGGCCACCGATTCTCTTTCTACGAGCATAATAATTCCACTTACGCGAGGATATACCTAGCTTACTCTATTTTTAATATTATCTGTATGAATATCTTTATGAATCGAAACAATACTTTAAAAATATAGTAAAAATTGTTTCAAAAAAACTTATCTTACTGTAAACACGATACGAGACGAAAGAAAACTTATGCAAGTCAATATAATAGAAGAGACATGCTACTCTCGTCTCGCGGCTTCGCAATATTGGTTGTACACGGTTTTCATGTTCCATAGTAAAAAAATAAAATTATTTGCTTAATATTTATAATATTATATCCGTCTACATATATATATTTTTTTAGGTTAGAAAGGTTGCATAGTTTTACCTGTAGGTTTTTACTAAACTACATACATTTTATTTCTATGATGTCATATTTTATTTATATTAAAAAATAAATTTATTTGTAAAAATCCAATAAGTAAAAATTTTTGTATGAAAAATAAAACATAAAAATAAGAAATAATCATAATAATCACAAAGGTCGTTGCATCACTAAAAATAATGAAAAAATTTTCGAGAGTGGTTTCAGCTCACAAATACAAACTTTTCAATATACAGGTGTTCCGTTATTCATTCAAGAAAACTATATCACGATGTAAAGCTGGAAAAACCAAACAAAAAAGTTTAATAAATTTTTTCGATTTGACGCTTAGTTTTTGAGATATAATTAATTAAACATTAATAAATTCAACCGTTTTGTGGGTGTCGCTACACTTATTGAGAACTCTGACTGTAGTATGCTCTACTGTAGTCGCCCTACTCCACTACTGTGGCCTCACCACCTTACACTATGCGCTTTGTGATTGGTGGAGTAGTGTAGCGACACCAAAAAATGCAAATGTGATTAGTTGAATTTATTATTAATGTTTAATTAAAAACTAAGCGTCAAATCGAAAAACTTTATAAAAACTTTTTTGTTTGTTTTTTCCAGCTCTACACCGTGGTATAGCTTTCTTGAATGAATTTCAGGCACTGTGTATATCTTTTTTAGGGTAAGAATAACATTTACTAATGAATTCCGAAGTTTCAAATTTGATCGTTTAGAATACGAAACAATTAAGTAAACTAATAATAACGAAGTTAATTTTCAAGTTCACCTCACATTTAAACTTTCACTTATCCACAAAATTTTAAAAAGATATCAACAGAAATATTGCTAAATATTTTATGTCCATAAGATCCCGTAATCAGTAAGAAAAACGATAAAAGCACGAAACTAGTTAAGTAACAACCAAAAAGATAAAAGCACGAAACAAGTTTGGAAACCCTTGTAAATATTTCTCGTAGTCGAAGGCCGAGAATTGTTACAGTTTTGCTTTGTGCATCGCAATTAGGCCTTCGACTATGAGAAATATTTTCAAAGCTCTTCAAACTTGTTTCGTGTTTCTTTTGTAGTCGTGTTTTAGTTTTTCAAACTTATTTTATTTTGGTCGTTTTAGTATAATATTAAGAATCTGTGAATTAAAATCATTCATTTGATACCAACCTCAATTTATTTGTGAAATTTTTGTTGTTGGTTCGAGTTTTATGCAAGTAGTATCTGCCATGTTGTATTTATTATGACGTTACTTAGCCTAGGACACGCGGAACTCTAAGACGAAACTAACGACACCTCATTTGTTTAAATATTATAAGTAGCTTCACGGGAACTGATAAACATACTAGCATATATTCATGGCCTGCAAAAATCATAAAATTAATGATCATATTCCCCCACTTAACTTCTCAAGTGACCAAGTGACCAAACGTTCTTAAAGAAATAATTTAATAAAAATATATTAATGTGTTATTAATTTTAATAGATGTAGTAATGAGAACTATTTACTATTTATTAAAAATGAAAGTTGTCATTTTTTTTCCAACTACTAAACAGTATATTACTATTTATTTTTATAAATTATTAATTGTTTTTAATTATATAAATAAAAAAAAAAAAACCTAGTGTGTTTTACATAGTGTTGGACATTTTGAAAAATGGTTATAATATTTTTAATATATTAATTAAAATAAATTTATTACCTTAAAATAATAATTTTTTTTTCTTTTCATTTAATTATTATTTGTTAGAATTAATTTAAAAGAAAAACAAACCAGTGGAAATTTGTTTTTTATTTTATTTCACATTTAATTGAAAATATGTTGATTTTGTAAAAGAAATCTATGTTTGAATTATTTATTGCTTATTTATAAAAGTTTGGTATGACCCCAACGAGGTGAATTAAAAAGATTATTGAACTTTTAGAAAATTAAATAATGTATATTAAACGCTAGTCGCTTCCGTTGGTATAATATAACCGAAAGGCAACCATACTAACAATGGAAATAAATAGATGCTAGTTTACAAAAAAACAATTTAAAAAAATGCATATTATTTGTTTATGATAAAGTCCAGCGTAATAAACAGATCATATCGTGAGATCATAGCACACGGTGCAATATTATTGGTTCTTTTGATAACTTCGACTTTTAAATCTGAATTAATACAAGACACAGTTCATTCGTATGCGAATTGTTGTTTACCTGTAATCATTTTTGTGAGACATCATTTCGAATATTATTATTTTTTAAATATTTATTTTTAGTTTCTATTGTTATGTTGGTTCTTCTTACTATTTGTATGGTTTCCATTCGTTATATTCATATTTCTAACAGAATAATATGAATAAAACCCAAAAACGAAAGAACCAAGCCGGTCTGTTTTGTCATTTGTTCAAGTGTTCAGTGAATTTTGAGCATCATTTGTTTTAAATAAGATGTATCAAAATTATTGAGAACGATTTTTTTTAGAATAATAATAATTTTATCAACATGCTACGATTGTATCATTGATTTTTCAACAGTGTATCTATCCTATAGTAAAATAATATAAAGACGATGTTTCCTCATTTGTTCGAAAAACAGGTTTTTGATCGATTGTAGTTAAAAGTCTATGTGCCTAGTGCATATCTTATTTTTAATTTATAATTTTTTGAATTTAAATTCCAAACACATGACTCAAGGTGGAATATCCTTCCAGACTGACTGACATCACTTGTATTTCATAGTTAGTTTCGAGTTATAGTCAATTATTACTATTTATGGATATTGAACATAATTTTGTTTTGTTCTATTCAACCTATTATGGGTCAAAAACATTTTTAGAGAAATATAAATATATATCGAAAGGTTCCAAAATGAGGTGATATTTGAATGTTTTTCTCAAAACATATTTTGTATTAAATAATTGATGATATTTTGATTATAAAATTGTAAGGTGGATGTTGTGTATGATACAGAATATCTGACAATTGGAGTGCTCTGTTCTTGGCATCTTGGCTGAAGATGTTCATTCTTTTCGCAAAATTATCCACATCATTTACATGTAATTTCTTATTCACTTAGCGAAATTATACTGAGATATCATCATTTTTTACTGAAATATCACTAAATATTTAACATTGTATATCAGATCGTTACAAAAATTAAACTATTTTCTTTTAAATGTTAATACTAACAATATTAAATTGGTTTTAAAAACGACCAACTTCCTTTAGTCGTATTTAATCCGTCAATTTTATCTCAAATTGGTTAACGTCAATTGCGTTTCAGATTAGTAAGCTGTTTTTCAGAAAACAGGAATTGTATTTGAAATTAACAATTTGTATATCACAAAACATCAATTTTAATTCAGATTTGTAATTTGTATTTCAGACAACATCAAATGAATTTCAAATTAGTTATTTGTATTTCAGAGAACATCAATTGTATTTTAGATTAACAATTCGTACTCTAGAAAATATCAACTGTCCTAATTGTATTACAAACGACCTTGCAAAAAATTTGAACCAGTTGAAACATTATACGTGTTAGTGGAAGGCGTTATGTATGCGCAGTATGCCTATTTGGAAACTTGGAGGTTATGGGTTCGAATCAATTATTAAGATTAATTATTAAGAAATAAAAGGGGACGGATAATTGACTGAACTGTCGACGTATGGACAAGAACGAAGTAACCGGCTATGCTTGAGAAGGTTTTCTGCAATTTCCTTCACGAATTCCAGATGAATATCGGCATAGTTCCTATCATAGTCGGTCGGTTGCAGCCGCATATCTTACCAATTCCTCGTCTATACACAAAAATCCTTCCACACCACTCACAACTTCACATCCTTAGGTATCACAATGGACCTTATGATCGAAGTTTAGCCCGTCCAGGGCAGCCTCTACAATCTATCTATCTCTCTATTGTAAATCATATTTATGCATAAAATGTGATTCACTATTTCAAATATATTGCCTTTGAGAGAAATCTATCTATTTTTCCGTACTTTTCATTGTTTGTTGCACTGCACCAAAACAATTGCCAATTCCGTTCTTGGCGCTATCAATTACATTCGCTAAATAAACCAGAATTTGCTCTGTTATACGAAAGGTCTAACATTCGGAACCTCGAAGACGGCTTTTTACAGATGCCTTAATTTTGTGCCACATGATTTCTAAAGGATTTAACATGGAAGAATAGGGATCAAACTGAAATACAAATGTTAGTGTTTGAAATACAAAAGTTAAGAAACTTTTGCATTTCAATAAAACTATTATTAATATGAATCACAAACAATACTTTCTCAAATAATGCTGACAAATCTAAAATACAGTTAATATTTTCGGAATGAAAATTAATTAATCTGATATACGTTTAAGATTTGCTCAATTAAAATTTATTAAATTGAAATACTATTATTTTTTTCTGAAATACAGCTAGAGAACTTCCAAACTAGGTATTTCCAAACTATTATTAGGTTGTCAAGAACTTCACGAAATTCACAATATTAGTAAAATGAATCCTCAGAAATCAGCTGAATTTTTTTGAGAATTTATCACCATGGCGTTTTTGAGAAAATCGTTATGTAAGTTGGAGAAATTTAACATACATCTTCATAAACATGTTGAAATAAAATACACGATTCCGACTGTTTTTACTTCGAACTCTCTCAATATAGTCACGGTTGTTCTGAAATTTGACACATACTTTCCTCAATTCCTTACGAATATTTTTCCTTAAACTTTGGGAGAATGACCATCGGGTTGTTAAGTTTTTTGATAAAATATGCGTAAAAAAAGCAGAAGGTTATTTTGTATGGTTCAGTTGGCATCATGAGTACCGGCGCGATGTTTGAAACTAGTTTGAAATTATATACTAGTATATGTATGATGACTAGTATATGTATGATATGTTATGTGGGAACATTGACGACAACGGTCAGCTGTTTTCAACAACGCACAGGAGTACCAACATATTTTTTTTACGCATATAATTTTTGATATAGTTCTTTTCGCGCGGGTACTCGATCAACTGATATAGTTTGGAAATACCTTATGTAAATAATTTTATATAAATAAAAGCTTGTTTCAAAAAATATTTATTTGGCATTTATATTATAGAATTCTTAAGAGTTTAAAGTTGAGTATCTCTGTTAGTGTTAGTTTTTTTAGAAGTTCTTTCGATTTACTATGAAATTTGTTTATCGTATTTTTGAATCTGGGTGTGTCACTATAGTTATTTTATTATTAAGACAATTAGTAACAATTATGATTGCAAATTTTTTTTGTGAATAATTTAATTTCAAAAGAATCAGAGGATGTATAATTTTTGTTGTTGTTTGTATTAAATATGCCGACTATTTTAATTAGATGATTATAATAGAAATATTTATTTTTCATACATTGTTTTTTTTTCTGTTATGAAAACTCACTGAACTGAATTATTTTCACACGCTGTCATTATATCTAGTGGTATGTTCAAACTTGAAAGATGACACTTATTTGTTCAAACTGTGTTCAACGTATAAAAGTTGTTTCAATGTTTTTCTTTGATATATCGATTGTTAAACCCAGTATACATAAGTTAAGTTCTGCGTTTGTACCGGTTGAAAATAATGACAGGTGAACACGAACCGGAGAACAGTGAACACGATATATCATAAAACGAAAGGAGATTACAAGCAGAAATCTTGGTAAAGTAGGATCAAGTTCGTGACTAGGAAAATCTTGTTTTTAAAAAAAGTTGCACTTGAAGAACAACTATACTTTGTTTAAAAAAACGCATTTCGCATAATATTTCGATTGGACGTCTCAAATCACTATCAGACGCATTTACATAGGATAACTATTTAAAAACATTATTATTGTTAAATAAAATCAATGCAATTTTCCCTTTTTTATAATGACAGATTGATATTTCGCTTTCTTATTTAGTAAGATTGATAAAAATTATTAAAATTAATTATTATTTGGTGAGACACGCACCAAATTAGCAACAAGCAACATATCTCTGAATCCATATCCCAGAGATAGTTACGATTAGCTAATTCATACTGATGATGACTACATTGTAGTCGAAATACATATTTATAAAATACAAACAAATGTTCTAGGAATAGGAGCAAAAATTTGAAATATAATTTAGTAAGATTGACTTTACATCACATCTTGTAACTATTTCACCTATACATATTCCATTAAAATGAATCACTCTGTACGAAAGGATCGTTTACATATAAAAACATCAACCTAATTTAACTGTAGCTTTAGAATTTAAAAAATACATAGCATAATGTTAAACTATTTATACTGAAATGGGAACTTATCGGTAAGTTTTATCTGTTCATTTTTTTTTCTTTACTTCATATATGCAATTACTTTTAAAGTCATAGCCTTTAGCTATATTGTACTTTTTAAAAAAAAACAAAGATAACATTAATAATCATCTTTATAATATAATAAAAGATAGGAATATTATTAAAATAGGTAACAGAAAACAAGTGACGTTTAGTGTGTTTCTTCGGATATGTGTATTATTTTGTACTTGAAGAACTCATACTTCTTGCTGTGAGGAATTGAGCTGTGCGCTGTGCGTATTATAAAAAAAACTCTTTTTGTGATGTGTTTGTTGTGTGTTTCTTCATGCTCTATAAAATTATTATTATGGGAGGAGTTTGATCACTTTTTAAAATGTTACCCACTAAAAAAATTTAATTCAACCAATAAGATTCGGTCCTCGTTGGCTATCAAAAATATGCATCAATATAAGTACAATGTGTGTGTACTGTACATGCATACATACATACATACATGTCTTCTTCAAAGATATTTCTTGTTTATTTGAAGCTCCTTCCTTATCGTTTATTATTGATTCCATCGACGTTCAATGATTTATATATAATAAGACCAGTGGGGTTTCTATTTACACGTTAACGCCACGTATAAATCTAGTTTCATGTAATTTACACGTGAATGGTAACGTCATTGCAAGCTTTTATCAATTTCTCAATTAAAAATATTCACTCCGAGTAGGTAAGTATGATTTACTCCAAAAACACTTTGTAATGAGATAAATAATTCTTTTCACAGTAATAATGACCGTCAGAAGGGAGCCTGATTCCTTTTCATAGGGCCTGAACTTATTTTAGGAATTCCAATCAACGAGTGGGTAGTCTTTAAACACCATGATCACTGAGAAAATGTACTGCAACAAAAACTCAGAAAAATGCTGTTTAGGAGTGATTTCAAGAGTTATCACCGCACATTATCACCTACGAAAGCACCTGCACACAATAAGACTCTACAATGGAACCTGTGCGGCGAGGAGGATAGATAGATAGATTGTAGAGGCTGCCCTGGACTGGCTACACTTCGATCATAAGGTTCATTGTGATGCCTAAGGATGTGAGGATGTAAGTGGAGTGGAAGGAATTTTTTGTGTATAGACTAGGAATTGGTAGGATATGCGGTTGCAGCCGACTATGATAGGAACTATGCCGATATTCATCTGGAGTTCGTGAAGGAAACTGCAGAAAACCTTCTCAAGCATAGCCGGTTACTTCGTTCTTGTTCATTCGCCGACAGTTAAGTCAATTAACCACCCCCTTTTTTTTCTTAATAATTGAAAAACTTCCGATGACGGGATTCGAACCCATAACCTCCCAGTTTCCAAGTAGGCCTACTGCGTAGACATCACGCGTTAAACCGCTCGGCCACTTGGACTGGTGGCGAGGAGGATAAATATCTAATTAAATCATCTTTAACTGGAATGTCTCAATGACAGCAGATACAATATATTCAGTGCATCTCACCCCGAATATAGGCATCTTCAGGAAAACCTGATAAGCAAGCTCCTGACGATTGCCAAGATATGGGAAAAGCGATCCTCGTCAGACTGAAATAGAAAGGGGAGCACAACATGTTAACTTGTAAATAGACATTTTGTTATAGTAATAATAATAATAAGTGATCATCGGTGATGATGATGATACTCCTTACTCTTTTGAGGTTTTGTTTTCTAGCTTCCTTTAGAACTTCATTTCTGTATGTGTATGGATGTATGTGTAGGCCCGTATTGATCACATCTTCTCAGCATCATACATCTGCAGCTCTATGTGTATGTAATGGTGATTGGTGAGTGCCATCTTCTTCATTGTGTCATTCTTTTGTTGTTTTTTTTGTTTTTTTTCTTCTTCTTATTATGTTTTTGGAATGTTTTTAAAACAAATAAAATTTAATTATTTATTTATTTTTAATACTTTAATTTATTTTCTGTTGAATTTTGATTAATTCGAATTTTTTTGTGAAGCCATGTTTTTGAGATAAGTTTACTTGAGGTCGAACAGAGAAAAATTGGATAGAATTAAAATTCAATGAATGTTCTAATTTGGTAATTTCCTCATGTTTCTTATGTCTGTATATATGAAGACATGTGTCACTAAATCAGCGATACGAATAACATATCTCCTCTGAGAATGATTATAATTAGCTTTGTCATACTGAAGATAACGACATTGTACTTAAACTACATATTAACAGATTTTAGGAGTTAGGGAAAATTTTCTTCGGAGATGATTTTTACTATATTGTAGTCAAAATATGTTATATATAAAACAAATAATTCATTTGAGAAAAATTTTTGAAATATTATATAAGTAATTCTATGTAACCGCACATAATTGGAATTTTCATATGAGAACCCTATATGATTTTCATATAGGGTTCTCCGTCGCGCGCGAGAAATATGTACCAATCGAAACAGGGTGCATGAATTGCAGTTAAGCTTAGATATGTCAATGCATAGCGTGGCTTATGGTTTCACATGAAAATGTATGGCGCACATTTCACCCCCACCATGAATTGTAAAACGGTAAAGGGTAGCAAGATAAGCTAAAGAAATTCGAGAATTATTGAATGCAACATATTTAGATAATATTGACTGTATGTCATTTCGTAAATTCGATTCCTATCGAATTATTTCATTTTTCGAAAAAATATTTAAAGCCTGAGCCTGTCATTCCCATAGCAAGATCCTCCGCAATTTATCGAATCAAGATGTGACTACGACAACCTCATCTCGATTACTGGGACTTTGCGCAGGGCATGCGACAGGCTAAGCTGTGCATAAACACAGCAAGGCAATTATTGAAATCGGTAAAAATTTATGCTTGGTCATACATAATATATATATATATATATATATATATATATGTTTATATACATATTATGTATGACTTTATATATGAATTTATCATATATATATATAACGATTATGAGTGCTTTCAAACTGTTTACACACATACAATATGCAGCGATTATGATATGTGTTCTTTGTTGGAAGCTCCGGGAAGTCTTATAAATTTTTTTTATGTACCTAAAATTTGAAATTTTTTTTTTCAAATTTTTACGGACCAACTTTGAATAATTCCCTATCCAACAAAAATAATTTTTTAAGTCGGACTACTCTGTAAAAAGTTATCCGACAAAAAAAAAACAGGTTACAGGTTGAATTGAGTACGTCCTTCTTTTCGTCGGTAAAAATCGAACACATTTTCGTGGGAATCGAGTTCCCGATCTCTGGCATCCCGAGACAGTGCAATACACAACTAAGCCACATGTTGCTATTGGTGGAATGTGTACAATTTTGCACTTAGTTCTAGATTCTCAACCGATAATTATAATAAAATTTTTTAGAAATCATTTTCCATATAAAAAAAACCTGCAGATTCCTTTGCAAATACGGTTTTATATTTATACATAAAATCGTTGATAATGATATTCAAAATATGGATAAATGATTCTTAAAACAGATTAAGTTAATTGAAATTATTAAATGCAGAAGTAAAAACATTTACACAGTTAAAATCAAATAAACATACAATCGTAAAACTAAGGTATAAAAGTTTTATGTACACAAAATATAAATAAAACAATATTATTAAGTTGTTATTAATGTTTTTTAAACAATATTTATTTATAGGGTACTTGTGATCACTTTTTTGTAGCCAATTCTGGCTATTTTTATCTAATTATAAACTGAAAGGCATGATCGATAAGCACTTTAGAAAAATAAAGTTTTTAGTCTTGAGTTAAGTAAGAAAAAATATTCAACGCTAGTACAATAAAACCGTTTATCTTTACTTAATTTCTTTTAATGCTGAAAACTTGACATATATTTTGTTCCAAAAATTCACGACAAGTGTAATTTCTACAACCTTATGTAGGATTTTCGTATTCCACTATTAGATCAACTCAATCACATTCGATTTTCAACTCATTGATTTATAAGAATCAGTTGCAAAATCGATTTTCAAAATTTGAAGCAAATAAATCTACAAAAATAGCCAGAGATTTTATTTATGTTTGCATACATTCCAAATTTCAAAAAATATCGCATATATAATTATTGAAATATAATTTGTGTTTAATGGCAGGAAAATTAAAAAAAAATTAAATATATTTTAATATCGGTAGATACAATACGATGAACAATATTTATAAAAAATAATAGCACTATAATGCATTATTAAAAATACATTAAATGAGTATGCGCAACCATTTTATAAAGATAGTTTGTACTTTTCATTATGATTATAACGAAATATTTTTAATCTTAAAAATACAGAGAGCTTTGTACATATTCAAGGTAGAATTCAATCCAATATAGGTATACATATACTGTCCAAGTACGAATGAAACCATATTACTCCACGATATTAATATCTGTTTAATATTTGAGTTACAGAAAAAATGAATAAAATCAGAATTAAAATGTATTTCCTACAACTTTTTAAAAAATTTAAAAATTTTGTCCATTTTATTTATATTAAGTGAGTCATTATAAAATTTGTGTATACTTGTAAGCCAGTGATTCTTAACCACTGTGCTGCGGCACTTTTGTGTGCCGCTAAATTTTAGAAATGTATATAGTAAAGTATTAACCAATATAAAAACGAAAAAAAGATCGAGACTGTTAAATGAAGAAGACGATATGAGAGTAGCATTGTCATTTTTACGACCAAATATAAACGAAATTATCCAAAAACATCAAGGTCAAATTTATCATCAAAAGTATTCTTATTATTAACTTGTAATTAATCCCTTAATAAACGTACTGTTGTTTTTGTAGTACATATTATTTTATTTTACATTCTAAATTATTATCATAAACTATTTTACACAGTGTATTATAGGTAAGTAAACAATTTTAAACTTACCTTTTTCTTTGTGTGCCGTCAAATTTTGAAACCGTTAAAAGTGTGCCGCAGCCACGAAAAAAAAAGGTTGAGAATCACTGCTGTAAGCCTCTGAAGTATATAGCCTTTGCCTGGATAACACTACTGGTGGTTTCTTATATTTGGTACACATAGCCTTGCCTGAGCCTAAAATACTGCGTTTTTCAACATGTTGACTTACTCTATCTAAAGAAAAAAAAGTTACTCTTCAAATGTAATCGTGTAACCTTTCACTACGCATAAACAGTAAAATCTGTTCAAAGTTAACTGTTTTTTATACTAATATATACAATTATTTGTATGTTTATTTAAACGGATTTAAGTTAAAAACAATTTGACGGATTTTGATAAATTTTTTTATAATGTTTATGATTCCTGGAGTACTATATGCTATATATTACTTAACATTTATTTAGATATTAAGTAATCATATATTGGTTACTACCCGTAATTAACAAGAATTTTATAAAAATTGAAAAAATAAATGATAATAACATATTAGGTATTAGAAACTTAATCTTACCCCAGCAACGGCCGCCACTTATTTGTTTATTTACAGAAATCCACCATAAAAAATTATTGCACTCCTTGTAGTGTAAGCAGTTATAATGAATAGTAAGCGCATATTAAATATATATTTAATACAATATCAGTGAATAAATAAATAAGTCGGGAGGGATAAAAGTATGGAATTGATGAAGTGAAAATATTTTAATTATTTCTATTACTGTTTACCATTCAAGTACTGTATATAGTTTGTACTTTTTCAACGTTCATAGTTTAAACTGTAAGGCTACGCAATGATTTTGTTGGTTTTTTGTTTTTGATGGTGCAGTAAAAAGCGAAACGACGACATTCAGTAACCATTATTGATAATATTTTAATGCTAATTCTTAAGATAAGACATTCTATAAAACTAAACTCTGTTAAGTGGTTGATGATTGTGGTCAATCGATTCATCGTTGGGTATTTTATTATACTTTACTCTCTTTTATTATATATATATATATATATATATATATATATATATATATATATATATATATATATATATATATATATATATCGTGCAAATTATACAGGGAGGTAGGTAACTAGGTTTGTAAACTTTTAATCAACTTAAGCTAAAAATATTTCGAAATAAGGAATCACTTTATATTATAAACAAATGAAAATAACAAATACCTAAGTGCTTACTAACCTAGAATTGTAGTAAATTGTGGTAGTTTATGGCAAAAAGATACAAACAAAAGTTGTTTGCAATAAAAAGGAATTTATTGTACTAGAACAGACACACTAAATTTCCTTTCGTTATCTCTTTTCGTTTTGCAGTTATCGTGTTAACGGACGGGGCGGACTGACATACGAGCCTAAGCCTAATATATCCTGGTATATATTATGTATATACCGGGTAGAAATAGAGTTTAACATTTTAGTATCGAGTCATTAAGGATACTGAAGCTATTCTATTTATATTGATATAAGCTCTAGGTCCGTTTTAAACTTTTGTTCAAAGTACAATTCTAAAATTCTAAAGTTAAATGAGATTTTTTTTTAAAACTGTTAAACAAAAATATATAATTAAGCCATTTAAAAAAAATTCTATGATCTATAAAATAATGGGACTCACCAAACAAGTGTAACTTCTAACGCGCGTCTGTAAGTACGCATACTTAAATTTTTTTTTTGGATATTTTAATCACATATTAATAGTTGTTGTATTAATTAAATGCCACACTACGATACCAATGTCAATTTCCAATTCGGTTACGAAGTATGAAAGAACCAGCATGAACTAATATAGACATATAATTAAATTTTATTAATTAATATTGATATGGAAAATTAACTTTATCCACTAGATATTGAACCCTGGACCTTTGGAAATTTTAATAGTCTATGTGATCTAAAGGAACTTTATTTTACACTTTCTTAACTTTCTTCACGAAAAGTTCAATACTATAAACATTCCCAGACAATACTCTTACTGTTTCATTTCATATATTCAATGTCCATTGTGTTGTTAAACAAATTTTCTTCAAAAGCTGTTTCCTGTAATAAAAGTTACTTAATTAAGTAATAATAACGAACAATAATCAAACCTTTCCTATGATCGATATTGGAGATATTGCCACAGTTGTACATCCAGTTAAATTCAATAAATGTTGCGGGTTGGCTTACGTCAAACCCTTTATCGAATTAAAATTCATTTCTTAGCTCTGTTTTACGTTATTCTGAAAAAAATGGGGTTTTTTAAATCTTTTAGATTTAAAGACATACGATTTAAATAAATTGGCATGACGTATTGAAAGGTGCGTTAAGTAACCACTGATTATGGGACCGCATTGAAATTTCTATTACACGGTTATACATTTCAGAATTATATCATTTTTTTAATGGACCAGCCTGTATGATTTTTTTGAATTTTAAATATTCTCAAGGACAACTATACACAGTGCTTGGGCTCTCTCTCTCGCATTTTATTGCAATTCACAAAGCTTTTTAGATAAGCGAAGAGAATAGGGGGATTCTTTTCATCTTCTCTCCAATCATCTTTCATTATTTTTTTGTTTGTAACCTAATGTTATAAATGCATTTTATTTTATGAGACTTTATTTATAGATATTGTGGGATATAAATTTTAAAGACACCATTTAAGTTTTTATTCTTTGTAAATACTAATTTTATAAACAATTTAAAATAAGTTATCGTATTATTTTTGTTCTTTCACATGTAAAACTGAATAGTTTCCAAGTTCAACCATACCAGAGACAGATGAACTTGAAATCTGAAGTCCCAGAAGCAACGCAAAGTACGGTCAGTTACAAACAACAGTATAATGTCACTCATTCATTGTCAGTTTGCCTTATAAAATAATCAACGAAGGACCAAAAAAAGGGGAAAAATTTTTCAGAAACTCCTAGCAGAAAGGCTTTAATCAAATTATATTCGAAGATCGAAAACCTTCCCGAGTTCATAATTAACTCGAAATGACATATAATATTGATAAGAGTTCTCTAACGCTCCCTGTCCGCAGAGATAGTGAATCATGAGATTTAAATTGCAGCATCCAGAATCTTTTATTGGAAATATTTTTTTCCATTAGCACAATAGTTTTGCCTCAGTTTCAGTTCAAATATCTAAAATTACGGGAAGATTGGAGAAATATTTTTCGTATGAATATACAGTTTCTTGGTAGGAATACTGCATTTATATGGAATTATGCTTGAATAAAGAGTACAATTTGCACTCATTGAAAAAAAACCTCAGTATTGACTAGTTGTTATTCGCAATAAATTAAAAATTTATATTGAATTTATCTATATTTTAAATCAATTAAATTTTTAGGGATTGCGAACCAGTAAAATTCTTAATAATAAAACCAACTTTTATTTCGGTTCACAGCATTTTAGAGGATTGTTGACGATCGTTTCAACGTTTCAACAGTTGTTTTCAAAACAATAGATGAATATTTCAAGTTAGATAGATTAGATATATTGTAGCGGCTGCCCTGGGCGGGCTACACTTCGACCATAAGGTTCATTGTGATGCCTAAGGATGTGAGGATGTGAGGATGTGAGTGGAGTGGAAGAAATTTTTTGTGTGTAGACTAGAAACTGGTAGGATGTGCGGCTACAACCGAGTCTGATAGGAACTATGCCGATATTCACCTGGAGTTCGTGATGGAAACTGCAGAAAACCTTCACAAGCATAGCCGGTAACTTCCTTCTTGTCCATACGCCGACAGTTTAGTCAATTAACCGCCCTTTTATTCCTCCTAATAATTGACAAACTGCAATGTCGGGATTCGAACCCTTAACCTCCCAGTTCCAAGTAGACATAAATATTTATATTGCATAACTGTCAGTTGAATTATTAGGATAGACGGATAGACGACGCTCTTACCAGTGACGTTTTAGTCTGCTGTAGTCTACATATTATTATGTTTTGAAGTGAATACCTCGTATTGTTATTTACAAAATACAAGTCAAATTGTCATCCCGCGACACGGGATGAGACGAGAGTAGCATGCCACTTGCATTGCATTAACTTGTAAATGTATTCTATCGTCTCGTCTCGTTTTTATAGTACTTAAGTAAACATAATAATTTATTAAAAATATGAATACAGTTCCTGCATAAGTGAGAGCTCAAGGCACCGCGAACTCTTTTTCGCTTATGGAGCTTTCTCACAACCAGAGTTCCTAGCTTATAGAGGTACAGGAGTGGTCTTTCTCACTCATAGAGGTTAATAAACGATATACCCTCAGATATATGTGCGTGGATCTCTATAATTGAGACTGCTACTTATCTGTAACTCTATAAGAGACAGTCGAGCATGTATGAACACCTGCAGCTGCTAATTATGACTCATTGTTAAAGTTCAAAGGAATTTAACAATGTGTCATAAATAGCAGCTGCAGGTGTTCATACATGCTCGACCGTCTTTTATTGAGTTATAGATAAGTAGCAGTCTCAATTATAGAGGTTCACGCACAGATATCTGAGAGTCCATGACTCTCTCTTATAGAGGCTTCTATTTTCACTCATAGAGGTTTTAGAGCCTAAAAATGACGGGACCAGGTAATTACTCTCATTTATAGAGTTTTCTCGCTTACCCAGTTCTCACTTACTCAGGTTTGACTGTATATGTTTTCCATGAAATTTTTTCCAAAAACCAAATAAAATTGCCATCACAAAAATTCCTGAGAATTTTTTTTACGTATCCCGAGGTTTCCAATGGCTTGTTTTTTAAATGCTAATGATTATTTTATTAAATTAAAAGTAGATCAAAAATACAGACTATATACAAGTAATAATTAAAACAAAACAAAACCACTGTTTTATGTTTACAACCGCAATAAAAATATATGTTTTTACTGTTTTTTTTTTTTAACATTTTTTTACAGTGCCATTTAATCTTTAATGGTAGCATGTGTTATTGGATCTCTCAAGATATATGTAGAATATTTGAAATTGTCAAAATAAAAAAAATTTTTACGAAAATTTCTCACTGGAAGAAATTGCAGCAATCAAGATATCCTGAATCCTACTCTACAATTATTAAATAACAAGACTGTAATTTGGAATTTAACCTCACGTATATTTTTTGACTGAATATCTAATAATGAGTATGATACAATATGAATAATAAATTCGACAGAAGTAATACTGTCGAAATAAAAATAAGAATGATATGAAAAAGTTCGCTCTTACATCAGAGTCGTCTTTGGTGTAGCGGTAAGCAAGCTGGACTAGGTATCCATAGGCCCGATGTTCGATTCTTTGTTGACGAGATAGTTTTTTCATATCAGAATTCAATTATAATACATGAGTTTATTCGTAGTTACCAGGTAACTCAGGGAAACTTGTACTGTACTCATGGTATCCAAATATTAAATAAATAAAGAAAATAGAAAATATCTTGGTACCTACAAAATCATTTCGAATACCAAATCAACAAATTCGACAGAAATTACCATAGCGATAGATTTAGGAATATTAAAAGTATTAGAACATTAAAACCGTACAAGTTGGACGAATGCAATTTTGATGACAATACATAATTATATGGTAGCTGCCTGATAGAATTACAAATATCGTGGGGGAGCATTGATAAAATGTGATACATTTAATTAGGTTCTTTACTACTAAGAACTTTATTTGTGTTGTTGAATTTCAAAATAAAGCACCCGTCACTTTACAGTTTTTCTTTCATTTTTATATTTTTAATGCGTTACATACGAATAAAAGTGTGTGTTTCCCGTTTGTTTCTTTGTTTTAATTTATTTCTAAGACAATATTATTTTTTATAATAAAAAATAATTGAGCGTATTTTATGTAAGATAAAGATTTTTCATTGAACATGCTGTATAATATTTATATCTGCTTCTCCCTCTATTTTAAAAGCCAAGCCAACAACAACAAAAAGTTTTAGATGGCTCTCTGTGAAGTTATAATATATGGCCTACATGTTTTTCACATTAGGTGTATAAGATAACAATGTCACCAAATTGAGCTGCATGCAAATACAGGCTACACTTTTTTTATTTATATTTATGTCAAAATCTTTTTAGTTTTTTATTTTGTATTTTTAAATATTTTGTTTTTGTTTTTGTTTTTATTTTAATTTGTTTTATTTAATAATAAAAGTAGTATGTATGAAAATTAAAACTTTCATACGACAAACATTGTATAATAATTCTATCAGTGACGTAAAATTGTGTACACTGACTTATATAAACGACTAGCTGACCCGCCCCGGTTTCGCACGTGTTCTTTACAGAAAATATAAAACAGCCTATGTTACTCCGAGGAGAAGCTTTCAGTAAAATTGGTTGAGTAGTTTTTAAGTTAAATCGTAACAAACAAAAAATCAATCATCTTCCTCATTATACAGAATAGCATTACCCCTCGCGGCTACGCTCGCAAAAGTCATGTAATGCCCTTATAACCAGGTAACATAATATTTTCTCCCGTCAAGGACTGATGCGTTTAATTTTTGAAATACATTTGTTGTATGCACTGCCACTTACTGGCAAAATTTTTAAGTACTCATGTTGTGTATACTGCCATCAATAGGCAAATTTTTTAAACGTATTTGCTGTATGCATCGCTATCTATGAATAGGATATTTAACACATTGGTTGCTTACTACCATCTATCGAAAGGCGGAGGACTATGTTATATAATATGACACCTTCACCTAATATCATTATATTTTAGCCAATGTCCATTGGTAAAAACAGCATGAAAATCGGTGCAGTAGTTTTTGAGTAAATCGCGAACAGACAGACAGACGCGGCTGGGGGACTTTATTTTATACTTTGCAAGGATATACAAACGTGTTGAAGTACCAAAAATAGTACAGTCATTCATTAAAAACTCAGTATATGCAGGTTGTTTAAATATGTAACTCAGTTAGTTAGTTATATGTAGTTTTTTTTAAACTTTATACATTTACAATTATTAGTATGAAAAAAAATCTGCCATATTTTTTCTAATAATTATTTTTTCTTTTATTTGCAGGTAAATTCACATTTTTATGTTTTGATCTACACAAGTTATTCGACCATTTACGTAAGTAGTTTTTCGTGTTTGTTTTCTACATTAGTAAAAGGAAATTTTTCCTTTGTAAATGTGTAAGTGTCATTTTGAAATATAACTAATTTTTGGGGGTCACGGTGTAATCCTGGACTTAAGCCATTGTAATTACAAACAAAAGTGGGTCTATCTTACTCGTATATATACACTGATAGAAGGAATTCCTTGAACCAAGTAAATAAGTTTTCTTCAAAATAAAATATTCTGAGAAAGAAATCATTGTTTTTATTCAAGAATTTCTTTCTCTGAGTGTATTATTTTGAAGAAAACATGAAAGGGTTCTGAAAGCGAATTTACTTCAATTCAGATCCGTTCTAACTGTCACGGCTGGATAATACATAATATGTAGCGAAAGTACAAATTTTATACTTAATCGGGTTAGAGATATATTTTTATAAACCTGTTAAACACTCTTACGTCATGCAAACAGAACAAAAAAAAAACAAATAATCGTTAGTTATTGGTGGTATTTGGATGGATAGTTGTCATTATTGAATTATGATGATCGGTGGTTTTGTGGTTTTTTAAATAATCATCAATACAAAAAGACAAAATAAATAAATAAAATATAAAAGCAGTACCAATATAAAATAAATATAAAGGTCTCCGTACACTTTCAGTTAAAATTAAACACTTGAATTGTTCTATTAGCCTTTAAAGAAAACCTCTGCTGTAAGCTACCTGGTAGAACTAATAATTTATACTGTCATATTGTAATAATTTAACTGTAATAATTTATAGTCTTTGTTGACTCTATAGGTCACGCAGGAATGCTAAGGTACTCTCGTCTAACAAAGTCCAGTTTCTAATAATGCCCAGTTATGCAAATATGTTATTGCAATCTTTGAATTAATTGGAGATATCCAACATTTAAGCGGAAAAATCACTACACTTCTGCTACAACACTTCTGCGACAAAAATGCAACAACACTTCTAATCAAATGCGTTTTTGTTTGAACAGCAAGTATATACTATTGATTAATTACTTTTTTGAAATTTTCGCTATTGTACCTATACTTTTCATCATTTGAAGTTTTATTGTTTTTTTTCTTCAATCGTTTTTTAACGACATTTTTGGTACTGCTTGGTACTGCCCGTATAAAGACCCACTTGATGGTATCCGAGGAAGGTTCGCGTCTTTTTAAGAGTATTTGTTAACTGATTTCAATAAATTTTAAATTGCATCAGTTTCTAAATTTATTTAGTCAATTTAGTTCTTTTTGTTTGTAAAGTTCGTGTCTAAGGCGTTATGTCTACTTGGAACTGGGTTATGGGTTCGAATTCCGACATCGGCAGTTTTTTAATTGTTAAGAAGAAAAAACGGGCGGTTAGTTTACTAAACTGTCGGCGTATGGACAAGAACAAGAAGTAACCGGCTATGCTTGTGAAGGTTTTCTGCAGTTTCCTTCATGAACTCCAGATGAACATCGTCATTGTTCCTATCAGAGTCGGCTTCAGCCGCACATCCTACCAATTGCTAGCCTACATACAAAATTCCTTTCACTCCACTCACATCCTCACATCCTTAGGCATCACAATGAACCATTATGGTTAAAGTGTGGCCCGTCCGGGGCAGCCGCTACAATCTATCTATCTAGTAAAGTTCGAAATTTTTTCCAGACTCCAAAGACTCCAAATAAGGCTCAGAGTGGATTCTTATTAAAAATAAAACACTGATCTCGATATAAAAAAAAAAATTTAGTTAAAAATTAGAAAACAGAAACTCAGAAACGGGGATATTCGAAAATACAAGAGCCAACCTATTATTGGCTGAATTGTTATGCGAAATACCACCCACCCAGACAACTGCTCGGTTTCACTTACCATACAGTTCGGTTATTCCTCAAACGAATAATTGCACGTGTATGGAGACCTTCAGAAACGATTGATATTTGCTTACTAAGTAAATATAATTGACAACCACAAACATGTAAAGGATCATTGAATTTATTGAAATTAATTAGTTTAGTATTGAATATTATTTGTTGTATATCTGTACTTGATCAACCATTAACAAAAACAGTTATTTATAAATACATTAAACCATACCTACATTGCATTTATTTTTATTCGTGGAATTTAAGGCTTGACTCACACTACAAAACGATTTGTTCATCAGCGAACATACTTGAACATATAGCTACGTAGACGAAGCGAAGTTTATCAGAGGGAAGAATCATAATGTATTTCACACCATTACCAACATATTGTATTTATTGGAACATAAAAAACGTAAATATATCTGTTAATATTGAAGTTACAGAAAATATGGTATAAAATTTCAAATTCGCCCCCTTTACCTAGATCAGTTTTTTGTATTATAAATAAGTATTTCGACCACAATGTAGTCGTCATCAGTATAAATTAGCTAGTCGTAATTTACTCTTTGACAATTAGAAATAGATAGAAAGTCGAGATCAATAGACGTGAAATGGTCAATAAATTAGTAACAAATAACATATCCTGAGACAATATAAGAGTAATTTTAATAAGAGTATTTTCAACATAATTTAAAATTTATTATATTTTAAATCTAGTATATTTTAATTGAGTAAATTTTCTATTCATTTTTAGTTTTGTCTATTGATCTCGACTTTCTATCTATTTCTAATTGTCAAAGAGTAAATTACAACTAGCTAATTTATACTGATGATGACTTCATTGTAGTCGAAATACGTATTTATAATAAAAAAACTGATCAAGGAAAAGGGGGCAAATTTGAAATTTTGTTTCAAAAACCTAGAGTTCTCACTAATTATCATTCGATAATATAATGTTTTTAGAAAATATGGTGATAAAATTAATTTTATACAGTCTTTTCCATTTTCTTAATATTCAAAGTGATATTCCAACTATTTTGTTTTCCCCATGTACATGCGCTTTACTTGCGCCAGAATTTAAGTCCCTTCACAATAAATTTTTCCGGTAAATCTATTATCAACAATTTATTAAAACAAATTATTAATGCTTACAAATTAATAATTATAATAATTAACTTTGTGGCCATGGGTATTTAATTTGATTATAATTCCTTCCTCTGAGAAAATTCACTTAGTCTACGTAGCTTCTACGTGACGAATTTTCTGTTTTTATATTATTGAGGTAGATATGGATTTTGCCGACTTATATGTGTATGAAACCCACATTTTTTTATTTTTTAGCATGTTGTATGTAAGAGATGTTAACACAATTCGAATACATACCTATATATATTTATATATATATATATATATATATATATATAATATATATATATATATATATATATATATATATATATATATATATATATATATATATATATATACATATATACATTGTATGTATAATAAATTATTATTATTTTAAATTATTTTATGTGATGTAGGATATATTTATGGATTTGATATGGTTGAAGTTGTTATCGTTTTATTATTATTATTATTTAATTTTTTTTATACTTTTTTTTTACTTGAAAATATTTTTTTAAATAACACTTTATATATTTTCATTATAATAATGATATTAACAATTACGGTTTTACATATAAGAATGTTTAAAAAAAAAAGAAAATAAAAGTAGCTCTGTAGACTGAAGTGTGAATTTTCCCAAATGATTGAATTATAATAAATATAGAACCATGTTCCCATATGGTTTGATGACAGTTGTCAAATATTCTTAGTAACGTTGTTGCCTCGGAACAGTCTAGTTAAAATATTTATGGCTCAGATTTAATCTCAGACAAATATTTCAAGATTCATTAAAATTGTAAGATATGTATAAGTCAGTATAAGATACAGACTTATACTGAGTTCTCATTGTGATTGATGCCTAAGGATGTGAGGATGTTAGTGGAGTGGAAGGAATTTTTTTTGTATAGCCTAGTAATTGGTGGGATATGCAGCTGCAGCAGACTATGATACGAACTATGGCGATATTCATCTGGAGTTCGTGAAGGAAACTGCAGAAAACCTTCTCAAGCATAGCCGGTTACTTCGTTCTTGTCCATACGCCGACAGTTTAGTCAATTAACCGCTCCTTTTTTTTCTTAATAATTTACAAACTGCCGAAGTCGGGATTCGAACCAATAATCTCCCAGTTTCCAAGTAGGTATTCTGCACAGACATAACGCCTTAGACTTCTCGGCCACTTGGACTGGTCAATATTCTGTATACTTGCTCTGCAAATACGTTAGCGAAGAAGGGATGTGGTTTACCTTTCATAGACCCAGAACCTCTTGTAGGAATACCAAAAACAGCTTGTGATTAACGACTTACACCTATTTCTAAGAAACTATACCGCAACAAAAACTCGGGAATACTGTAATAGGAATACATCCAAGAGCATATCCTTCGTTGCAACCTGAATTGGACACAACTTCAAAATGTTACCGGATTCATCGCCGTACATTATTACCACAAAACCACTTATACACAATCCGCAATGAATCAATTTTGTGCAGATCGTGTGGTGAGGAGGGAGAAACATCCAGCCACATCATCCTTATCTGCAAATCTCTCGATTACAGCAGATGTAATATATTCGGAGCATCCCAACCCGCATTCAAACTGAAGCGAGTCTCGTCAAACTGAAGTAGAAGAGGGACCACTACATTTATCTATCTATATTAAGTATGTAAGCATCCTCCGCTTAAAATGACTGTTCTTGGAGTATAGAAGCACTATGTGAAATATCTCGTTTTTACCAGATGTAGTACCGGATTAATAATGGCGGCTTCAAGTAAAAATTTAATAGCTTAGATTATTTCCACAACATACAAATTAATATAAACTATTCAAATAAAGATAAATCACTGAACAATTTAAAAAAAAAACGTTAAAAAAAAGCCGGAAGAGAAGACATTACTGACTGGCCTTAACATCAGCAACTAGCCGTGCGTTGCGCATACCTGATAAACCAAAAAACCTTTTAAAAATAATAATTTATTCCACATATAATACACAGTATTTGCCAACATTATTATTATGGCCCATAGTTATTCCACGGCAAGACAAACAAGCTAGTGTAAAAAAAATTTAAAAAAATGTGTGTATATTTGTATATACCTACATACATAATGTATTTGGCTGTCATGACTTATGATAAATGAATTTCAAGAAGAAGAAGGAGCACATCACTGAGATGAAAATTAATAATACACCTATCGTTTGTTTATTATCCAAAAAAAATACGAATATATGTGTGAGACGTATAAATATGTAATAAGGATAGAAGTTGATCGAAGGGAAACATTTTTGATGTAGACGTTAATAAAATGTTCTAATTACTCATTAATTATTATTACTTATTAATTTCCTGGGCGACTTAAAGGGCTAAAAAGTGACTTCGACTTTAAACATTATATTATCGAATGATAATTAATCTAGACAATGGACCGATCCCAAATTCAGATTTAATCAAAATCTTACGGTAAAATTAATTGCCAACATGTCTATATCTCTCTAAAGATGTCAAAATACAAAAACCTATTCACTGCGCAACACATAACTCAGCACCAATCAGGTGCGATCTTAAAATTGTATCAAAGGTCAAGCAAACATATATAAGCAGAGTAAAACAATGAAAGATTGTGATATTTAGATATCATTGATATTTAGATATCAATGGTTTTTTATATAAGATTTTTCCATTTAAGAAACGATGTAAAATGTTTATAGATTTCGATGTATTTATTTAATAAGATGATGTATTATAGGTAAAGCTTAGGCTAGGTACTATAGATTCTAAGACGTATTGTATTGTAATTTCCTAAACTGACGATATTAATAAATAATTTTCAATTCAATTCAAAAGATTGTGAAATTGTCACCAAATTAGCGACGAGTAACATATCCTGAGACAATATAAGAGTAATTTTAATAAGAGTAAGGTAACAGGAATAAATGTGAATTTTTTTGTGAAATTTTAACAAGAGTAATTTCAATATAATTTTAAATTTATTATATTTTAAATTTAGTATATTTTAATTTAGTTAATTTTCTATTTATTTTTATTTTTGTCTTTTGATCTCGACTTTCTATCTATTTCTCATTGTCAAAGAGTAAATTACGACAAACTAATTTATACTGATGATGACTACATTGTAGTCGAAATACATATTTATAATACAAAAAAACTGATCTAGATAAAGGGGGCTAATTTGAAATTTTGACTTCGATTTTGTAAATGTTCAAAATCGGTGTATTCCCCCGTTAAACATAAACTCCGCTAACCATAAGTGATAAATATAATAATACCAGTAGTAATAATATCACTCATATTCATCCTATCTCTATCGCTTGATAAGTGCATCCAATAGCTGTCTGAAAAGTAAGCCACATCTTCTCTCCAATGCCATTTTAACGTCCCCTTGTTCGTATGAAATTGTGAAAAATTCACGTATTGCACGGTCAATTCATACACATTTGTCGTCCTCCAAGATGATTGATAAATGTAGAGTTAACGAATCAACCCCCCCCCCCCCCATTGATAACAAAAGAGAAGAAATAAATAGAAACAACAAAAACGAAGCTTTTACTACACCATCAAGTAAGGAAGTGGAAGAAAAAAATGGCCCTTCTTTTGAAACAAACATTTGTTATTACTGTAGTATGTAGTATATACAAGTCATCTAAGTCATCTTCGATACGTATGGAGTGGTCAAATAAACAGTACACGCACTGATTTAGAACTCAGTATATACGGGCTATTGAATCAGTCAGTTGTTACATTTCTTGTTTTATATTTAATAGTACAGTCAAATCTGGATGTTCAAGAGACCGGAATCTTTTTTTTTTCGCTTATGGAGGTTTTTCACCAACCAAGTTTCTCACTTATATAAGTAAATACCAATTATTTATTTACCCTAAATAACAATTCAAATCTATTTATACTCGGTATAAAATATATACCAGGGTATATATATATATTGAGTTCAGTTTCGACTTGGTAACGGTTGAAAATATTGATCGTAGAAAAAAATGTTTGTTATGGTTGTTCATAAAAATACCTAAGTTCATTTGCGTATCCGTCCGTCTGTCCGCCTGTGGACACAATAACTCAAAAACAAAAAGAGATAACGTGCTGAAATTTTGTGTGTGTGTGTTCAAGACCTAAAAAGTAAGATCAAGTTCGTAAATGGACAAAGTAGGACCATGTTTTGGCAAAATGGTTTATACAATAAACAGCGCTTAAAAAAGGATTTTACACCCAAAAGATCCATTTCATTATTGCGTCTCTAAATGATTTTGTGAACAAAATGGTTATTGAACCATACAGAAATAACTACATATTCCTTCACATAGAATAGTAAGAATAAGCAATTACGATTTGTCGATAGTACACTATTAAAGCTTGCAAATATAACGACTGATCCAGTCAGCATGAAATTAATTATCATTTGTTTGTTGATTCTACTAAGTTAAAAAAAGGGTATACAAAATTTTTTAGAATATAATAAAACTAATAACGAAAAAAAAAAAAAAAAACTTAGAAAAGGATATTAGCAACAACATATGTGCAACAAGCACTCCACTGATGTCATATACTATGATAAATGAGTACTGATTATCACCGCTTCGGTAGCCAGAGCGCATCATTATTTTTATAACGTCATCAATGTCCATCTCTATACTAATATATGAATATATAAAATATAAAATTACTCTTGCATTATCATACATAAATAATTTTGTTGAATGTACATTGTCCAGTATATTGGATGTCCTTTGTCCAAAAGTATCTTAAAATCTAAAAAAAAGGCTTAAGTATGGAACAAATGCAGAACATTGTTGCAGCAACATTGAACTGTATGTATCTCTAGTAAAACTAGTGTTGGGATAATATCTATATTCTATACAAATAATAAAGTATATATATATTATATATATAATGTAAATTGTAACCAATATAGGTAATAAAACATAATAAAATATTAGGAAAGCATAAAATTTCAGATAATATGGCCAATTTGTATATGAACATTTAACTCCTTCTACAAAATATCAAATAATTTTGATTTTTACAGCAACCGTTCAAGAACATGTTTTTGGTTGCTGCAACAGCTATATACACACAGCAACATCCTAGGTTGTTGCACAATGTTGCTGTTCAATGTTCCTCGTTTGTAGGGCCTATTAGGACATTGAAATTTTACATGGTAGTAAATTTTAAAAGGAATGCTTGTGACGTATTTTAAATACGATATCTAAATGAAAAATTAAGCTATTAAATTTTCAGAGAAGAATTGGTACAAATTATGTAGAAAACAAAACTATAGAAGATCATACACGAATCAGATTTTTTTGATTATGTATTTTGTAACTACTTTAAAAAATAACTTTTAAGGCAAAGTTTTTTTTTCTAAGCGTTCTAAAGTATAATAATATTATTTTGTGAAAGTAGGGTTTTATGAAGGAAGCGATTTATGACCATTATAATCTGGAAACAAGCTATACGTCTATTCGATAATTACTCGATATAGCCACCGATTGTAATATATGGCCATTATTTGTATAATTTTAAAACATTAGTAAACCTAGATAACCTTCCTTGATTACTTTGGTAAACTTTTTCTTTGTTTTGTACAAAAATTATGAAATTAATTTACCAACAATTCCTCATATACAAGGTCTTTCACCAAATTTTTGGAAAATGTTTTCTGCTTCCCTTATGATTATTGGTGATGCCGCGAGAAACGAGTGAATTGAGACGAGACGAGACGAAAATTAGAGACCTGAATTTTCAAACTCTATAGATTTTTAATCTGTAAAAATGTACTAATGTACAAAACATCAAATCATTTTGGGTGGTAATAATTTAATTTTTTTTAGTCTTTATTGGTTCGATTAAAATATAAAAAATTGAATAAATTAGAAAATTAAGAAAAAAGATTTTACTTGAATACAAAAAATGAAATATTTTTTTATTGTATTTTTGAAGAAAATTTTCAACTGTAAAAACGAAACGAGGCGAGACAATAGAAAATTTTAAGTCAATGCAATACAAGAGACATGCTACTCTCGTCTCGTGGCATCAGTGTGTACCGATATTCAGGATACATAAATTTGGACATTCTAAACAAAGAATTTTAGACCTTATGTTCTAAGAATCTTTTTTTCACCCTCACGCATTTGGTACACTTGCATGAACTTTTTGTACTTACTCAGGAAACAACTGGTATAGCTCTCAAATTTTACGCTTACTCGATTAAATCAAAAATATGTCGGTTTAATTTTTCAATTTGTGCATTTATATCAGATATCTTTTGTCTTTAGTGGACCTAGTCAGTGTAATGTGAAAAACCCTTCAGTGAATAGAAAATTTTATATTTCGGTGGTATGCAGATTTAGTGTTTGGATTTGATAGTTCCTTCAGGAGCATCTTTTGTGTGTCTATTTCAAAAAAACAACAAATCTAATCCCGTTTTTACACGTGAAAAATTTGATGAAAGTTTTCAATCGCAATAAATGTATATGATATAACGATACTTACATCTCTTTGTACATGCAGAAATATATCAATCGCATATTTTGTTAAGAGCTTATAACTCTCGTCTTGCTAAATATTTCTTTGTTTGCCAACCACTTCAGTCACATGGTGATAATAAACAAATCACAAGGAAGTAAGCCAATCACCCTATTCTTGCATCTAAAGTTACATAAAAGATTGCATCGAAATAGACGCCAGGTCTATAGTGTTATAACTGCATAGTTTCATCAAAAAATACTGCTGCGCTCATGCCTTATGAATAGTTTCATGAAAAGTTACATTTGTAAAATAGCCCTTATGATCTATGAAAATTACAACGCAGGTAATGTTACCGGCTACAATATATATTTAGATTTATATTTTATTCAAATCTATGATTGTTCTCTTGATTTTTCAACGAGTATCATCTATATATATATATATATACAATATAAAATTATTTTTGCATTATTTATAATAATAATATTTTTATAAGTTTCTGTATCTTTTTATTATGAATTATCACAGAAAACTTGTAGAATGTGAATCTTCTTTCTGCGTGTATATAATAATAAAAAAACGAACCACAAAACCTTTGTTTTGAATTTTTCGGGGTAATAAATCATATTCTCTCGAGACTAATTGCATTAGTATTTATTATAACAATCATATTATTTATATCTTTTATCAAAATTTAGCGTAAACTATTATTTTATATCTGTTCTGTGTCTACAAAGGCCTCTTGTTCCTTTTATATATATAAGAATATATGTCTTGATAATGATTTAAAAATTATTTCTGATGATGTCAAATTTATGATTTTGGTCATGGAATTATAATAATATCAAATGTATTTTTAGAAGCGTATTATAATATTAATTATTTCGTTTCCAAGAGTATAGTAACGTTTTGTTTGAAGTTTTTAATAACTTTTAAAACCCACTTTAAACGAAAAGCTTCTATTTACTGTCCGAAGGAAAGGAAGAGAAGGAAGGGAAGGAAAATAAATACACCTGAAAATTCAGAAACAATTTGAAGATGTAATTTGGGAATACGAGTTGATCATAAGCATTCAACCTCATTATTTTTACAAAAAGTAATAAATAACTGCATATACTTATGTAAGCGCATTTCATTTTCTGTCATAGCTCTCACATTCGGTCGGCACTTATGCTTATGGGATTCTTTTCGACGCGAGCAATTTTCTGATAAGCGTTTTCTATGATTCCGAGCATATATACGAATTATATAAGACGAAATCTTCAATTTTTTTTAAATGTTCCAATTTAATACTGATTTTAACTTATATTCCGGCGAATATTTTTATTTCCTCTCTTTGCCTTCTAGTACTGCACTGCAAACAACCTTCATAACGACAATCGAATTTATGTCCTAGCTAAGCGCCTTTGCACGCTACACCAATTTATAACTTTACCCAAAGCTAATTCGTAAACATTCACGCGAATGCACATACACTGGTACAATTACGTCACAGTAAAAATAAATACTGCGTGACAAGTACGTAAAGATATGATCTAATCTATTGTGGGTCCAACAATTGTAAACGCATTATATTAGTCTCGTAGTTATTGGCAATTGAAATCTTATAGTATATCGTCACACAGGAATATTCGAGCAACCACCAGTGTAACGAGCAAAATAAGAAAGAGGAACTCTTACAGCCGATAATCATTATTTTATGTGCCCAAATAAATACTATGATTACTTTTTGTATAAAGAGGAAGGAGAGTATAAAAGAAGAATTTGATATTAAAATTTTGAACAAGTGGCTTAGAAAGATATAGATTGTCGAGGCTGCCCTGGACGGGTTTCACTTCGATCATAAGGTCCATTGTGATGCCTAAGGATATGAGGATGTGAGTGGAGTGGCAGGAATTTTTGTGTATAGACTAGGAATTGGTAGGATATGCGGCTGCAGCCGACTATGATAGGAACTATGCTGATACTTATCTGGAGTTCGTGAAGGAAACTGCAGAAAACAATCTCAAGCATAGCCGGTTACTTCGGTCTTGACCATACGCCGACAGTTTAGTCAGTTAGCCGCCCTTTTTTTTCTTAATAATTGACAAACTCCCAATGGCGAGATTCGAACCCATAACCTCCCAGTTTCCACATAGGCATACTGCGCAGACATCACGCCTTAGACCGCTCGGTCACTTGGAGTGGTGAATAAGTGGCTGACCGTTATAGCTCTCAAATCTGAATACTTGACATATTATGCATAATATATGTATTATAAATCTTGTAATTTTAATGATAATGCATTGTAGTTGTATACGTAATTTATAGATTTTATAAATTAAAATATTTGTCCAAAGAATTGGGGAATTATTGATGAGAATCTACTTCAAAATTAATAAAAATTAAAATATCATTTATATTAGTCCGTTGATTTGTTTTTTGTATTTGAAACATAACTAACACAAACAAAACAATTTAAATAAAAAACTCATAAAATAATTTGAGCGTGGGTGTGAGAGTGACTGTATTGTAAAAAATACATATATTTAAATTTTATTACAATCAAAAATAATTAAAAATTCGATTGATTTTTTGAAAAACAATTATCATAGATAAACAAGAAATAATGTAAAAACATCATAACTGAGTTAATTGGTCCGCATGTATATTCTGAGTTTTTTTGTTTTTTTAAATCAATGTTTGTATTATTTATTGTACTTCTATACAATGTTTAAGAATACAATTTGTGTCTTATACAGGCTGTAATCGTCAAGACTAACCATTGAGATACAGAATTTGCAACAGTGTATGCATGAGTTAAACAGAGCTATACGTTTATTTGTAAAGATAAAAAGAGACAGGAAAACACATATTTATTATTTCTAAGAATCAGACATAAAATATGTATATCTATACAGGGTGAATCTAAGCTGCCGCATAATAGCATACGCCTACACTTCCTTCCATGATCCTCCTATTTTCCAACAACATCCAATAGGACACCTTTTGTTACGAAGACAGTCTGTTCATAACACAAATACCATACTATATGCTATATGCTAGCTCAGATGGACACTCTAATTGATATAATTCAACTAATAACAAATCATTACCAATGTAAAACACACAACATACAAAACAACATTTGTATTATGAACAGGCCGTCTCCCTAACAAAAAGTAATCCTATATTGGATGTTGTTGGAAAATGGGAGGATCGTGGAAGGAAGTGGAGACGTGTGCTATTATGCGGCTGTTTAGATTCATCCTGTATATCTCTTTTCGTATATGTCTCTGTTTATATTTATTTATGCGCTGCAAATCTCTTATCTCCATGACAGTATTGACGATCACCGTCTGTATCAGTACAGTTGGTATACGCTTGTAGTTACAGTTGTGCCAAAACTAAGTTTATAAAAAAAGTTTCAACGTTTCTTTATCTCTTACGGTTTTTACAAATATATATTTGGAACAGAATCATCGCCGATTCTGTTAATTTAAAACTGAAATGGACTTCTTAGCTCTAGAATACAGTCATAAAATTTCGGCTTAGTAAAAGTGAATTTTCGAAGAAAATGTGGTCCTTGCGGCAAATGTTGGCAGATCGGAATGAAGTTTAATACTGATATGTCGTGCTTTTGATATTTGAAAGGGTAAGCTTGATAGTTGGTTCGTACCTCACATATAGTGTGTTACTATTGAGCACTGAGACGGAGGCGTGCTCAGCGGAGGCGTGCAAAGCAAGCTTTTCATAGTTAGGATTTCAACCACCAGACGTTGTGACCAGTTTGCCCCAAAGTGGCCCGTTTCCAATATGTATATAGCTCATATTTGTATACATTTATATATGTGCTAAAAAGAAAATATAAGCTATATACACCAATGAAAAAAGGTTTCAATAAAGGTCAATACATAGAAGGTATTCAAAATAATTAATTCTTTTATTTGTTTCATAATACTTATTTTTGTAAATAATGAAAAATAATCGATTAGTATTTTTATTGCAAGTAAATGTTTTAAACAAAAAATGATAGGAATTACAGTTTATTACCTTTTAAAGTATTTCTCATGTAAGTAGAGTTTGATTTACAACTTATAATGTATTAAAAAAAATTTATTAACATAAATTACCTAACACATTTGTCAAGTTTTTATCTTTTTGAACTAACTTACTTAAGTAGTATCCCACTGACGGTCATGGCAAAAACTATAAAATACACTATAATCAACTTACTAGTTATTATCGCAGCTATGTCAATTGAACAGATCTAGTATATCGTCTTTTCAGAGATTTAACATTTATTAGAAATGTCAGTTAAGAATAAAACAAAGGATGTCCGCGAACTGAGTATCATTTCAACATCGACACATTTTGAACCAAAATTGAAAAAAAAGTTTCGCTGATATTCCTATTTGAAGAATACTATGTAGAAATTTTAATACCATAACTTCATTGAAATTACTAATCACTTAAAATTGCACTTAATAACCTTTTGGCTACGGCGTTCAAATAAATATGCCAATATGATAGCCATGCTATCATATAACTAAATACTATAATAAGGTATATTTTGTTGATTATATAATTTATAAATATAAATTAAAAAAATTAAATATATATTCGTAATAAATTATAATTATAATAAATATTTCCAAGTAGACATTAACTATTTTGTTGTTTAGTTTTTTTTTTGTTTATAAGAAAATGAATGTGTTTTTTGATTCAATGAGCCAGAACTTGTGGAAAAAGATAAGGGAATAAATAAGTTACATTTAATTAATATATTGTTCACTTAAAATGATTAAATGTATACACGTAGTCTCTCAGTAAAGTATATTATTCCTATAATTTTTACATAAATAATTACATTTTTTTGTAATTCGTAATGTTAAAAAAGTATGTCAACAATTCATTCATATTTTACCAAGAATTGTTTTATATTTTACAATTTTTGTTTTTTGATCCATCTGTCCATAAAATAGTTTCCTCAAGCAATATCCTTAGGCAAAGGTATAAAAAAGCGTTCGTTAAAGTAATACTTTTTTAAACGTAATTTATTGTATAAAACATGTTTATTAAAATGACCTCAACTCTTTGCAACACTTTAGATGTGTTCTTTGTGATATTAAATGTGGTCTATCAAAATTTGAGCCAAATTCAGTATTTTTCTAATAATGTGCAAACCCCGAGCGGTGTGCCGGCCGCGCACTCCCCGCTCGCCTTTGGTTCGTTGGAATTGTTGATTTCAACGAACTTTCAGCGATCCATATGAAACCTACGAACATATATTGATTTTGCAGTGAAGTTGTAAACATATCTACGTGACGGGAAAATCTCGCGATTATGGTGATAAGGGGTGCGGCATTATTAATGGCAAGTTTGTCAAACAAAAAGACGACGTTGGTGGTGCACTGAACTTTATAAAAAAAGACATAATTCAGAACTTATGATGGATTTGAAGTCACAACAAATAAGTGGTTAATATCAAAATTGTTGTCGAATGTCATCTTCTGTCACAAAAACCCGTTATGTAAGCCTAAAATAATCTAAAGATATTAATTAAAATGTTTAAATTTTAGTTCAGCTTGAAAAATTTTCAATACATTTCAATTAGTATCTAAAAAAAGCAATAACCACATGCGCGCTAAAAATCACTAACTTTTCACGAACCCGTCCAAATATGAACTGCGAACATACAAAGTGTTCGTTGAAAAAAACCGACTTCAGATGGAATGTTGTGCGCCGCAGCATCCAAATATGACTAATTCGATGCACACGAGCGGCACGCGCATATGTGGACGCACCATAAGACATGAGATCATTTTTGCTTAAGTAATTTCCTTATATAAATTTTATAAGCTCAAACAGCTACAGGACCACGCTTCGTATCCTGGTCGATGTGTATTTTTTTTTATACCGTATTAGTAGGCAAAATATTCACTATAATTTATGACAATTACCATCAATATATAGAAAGAAAATTTATGGTCTTATAAAAACAAATCGAAGAAATTTATAAAGATACAAATATAGATATTTGATAAGTTCCACTCCTAAAAATTCCAAACTATTGTTTATCGAGATTAGATATATACAGCGATCTATAAAATATTTATAGATATGGGATAATCTTAAAATACTCTCAATGATAAGCATGTTTGTTTCATGATATGTACTAAGTATTAAGCTCAATAGCGAGTAATATAAGCCCCATAGATATAAGCATTACTTTCAAGATTGACCGGTTACTAAATGTAACAGAAATAACCAGTGGTATATAATATTCCTGCTGTTGATATATTCATAGAGTCTTGTAATTATTTCATATGCATATCCCATTTATTATAAAAGAATTATATTTAGTATTTGTTTATATTATATTATGTATGCAAAGCGTCTTTAAAGATTATTACTATTTCATATACAGCTTTGACCAATGTATAGTCAGTCGCATTTCATTCTTTTAATTCTTATAATCTATGTTTATTTAGGATTCCGTAATCAGTATGCAAATCTTTATGATCCATTCGTTGCTGTTTTATCCATTTGCTCGAAGAAAATCGGTCTACCACATCCATCTTTTGAAACCGCAAAGGGTTTTTATGAACTCTGATTGGTCTAAAATCTTGTGGGAGTGACAAAATTAAATACGGTTTTGAAAATTATTGAGGCTCATGATATTTGGTTCGGTTTGCTATTTTACGCCTACCTACGGTTTAATACACAATTCTTATTTCTAAATACTTTCAGCATTCGATTATTTTCTAAATTCAAATGTCTCCGAACACATTTTGAGTTGAATACGAGCCTAATCGATGTATTTTGCGTCACGTCATGTCATTCACTACTAGGGATACAACTATTGAGTCAGTCATTATATGTGTGGGGTGAGGTACCTATCAAAACTGTAGTTTAATAGCGTATAAAAAATGAAGTCGCATCAGATACATCATATGAATAATTGTCGACGTAGAAGCCTCTTTAGTGGGATTTCAAGTTGTTTGATTTTTAATCAATAATAAGTTATTAAAATTGTTTTTCAATTTAATATAAGCCATGACATACACTCCCGTTCATAAAAATTGAACCAACTAAAACATTCTAAATGTTATTGTATAAATTTAAGTATATTTAGTAATACATACGCTTAGAATGTGACTTACTAGTGTTTCAATTTTTATGAACAGGAGTGTACATAAACGAATCATATTTTTCCGTCTAGAATTACGGCTCCTCTGGCTAAAACTAGGGTAAGTTTTTACGTGAAAACTTTGATGAGAGTTTTCAATCGATTGTATTACTAAGCAAGCGCAGTAGTATTTTTTTTAAATGAAAGTTTTTAGTTATAACAAAATAGAGAAAGTCCATTTGATGCAACTTTGGATGTAATTTTACATGGAACTCTATATGTAAGTGCACTGTTTATATATGTGTGATATTTTCTATCCTGCGATTGGTATACTTATACCATGTGACTGAAGCGGTTGAAAAAGAAAGAAATATTAAATAATAGACGGTAATAATAGCTGTTAAAAAGCATACGATTGGAAACTTTCATCAAAACTTGCATGTGTAAAAAGGGGCGCTGATAACTAAATAAATAAAATCGAATGAACTCGATCTAAGTTATTTACCATCCGCGAGCTATTTAATTACAGAACCTTTATTATTTTGTATAAAAGCAATGAATTCCATGTTTTGATATTTTGGTATTTGTATTATACAGTATCCAAACTATAAGTAGTTAGAGTTGTCAAACTAGGTCTAGATGAAGAAGAAGAAGAAGCCTTAGTTTATAAAACTACACGAACAAGTATTAAATAAAACGTATCATAGTATATTTATTAATCCACAAAGATATTATTAATACTCCTCTGTCTATTCACAATAATATTTATTTACGTTAGTTAACCTGTACTGTAAGACTTTATAGACCAGAAGGATGTGGTACATCAGTTCTGAAAATTTTCAAAAATGTTCAACTTCCAAGTATAGGAAAGTAATCGATACATGTTTAGAGGTCACCAGAGTCTATTAACACCATTTTTGAAAAGAACGAATGAAAGAAAGAATTTTTTTTCACGAATGCACGAAATCTCGAGAACCAAACATGACATCGAATTTGTTGAGGTGTCAATCGAAGCGTATGTCAATATAATTTTGAAAGAAATTTTATCTAATTCCGTAAAGTAAACTGGAGCTTCAAAGGAGGTAGAAACACAACGTTTGAAATAACTCTCTTATTAGTATTTTAATGGGCAATTTTAAGTAAAGTTGTAGTAAATTATATACAACAATTTAACCAGTCAAGTAGCGGCGCTTGTAAAAGCGTTATGTGTACTTGGAACTGGGAGGTTATGGGTTCGAATCCCAACATCGGCAGTTTGTCAACTATTATAAAAAGGGGGGGGGGCGGTTAATTGATTAAACTATGGACAAGAACGAAGTAACCGGCTATGCTTGTGAAGGTTTTCTGTCAATGTCCATACTTATTATATTTCAATTTTGATTTTTGAGAAAAGGGACTTATTATAAACTTAGAGAATCTGGAAAACCGATTTTCAAATTTTCTTCAAGAATCAGTGATTTTGCACTTTAAATTAACATATTTTTTTTGTTTTAAAGAATATCTGATCAAGTTGGTCTTATGGAAACTTATCATTTTTGTATTATATTATAATAAAGACAATAATAACTCGTCTTGTAAAAAAAATTTCTAGTCTTATACGCCATTACCTGCTAGTCTATTCGGTATGTAATATAATTTAGTATTATAACAACTATTAGTGAATATCAAATAAATATCAAATAATTAATTTTAAAATAGGGAATTTATAAAAAATAGTTTTTTAAACATTCATTAAGTTTTACTCTTTTTAGTTTATAGTTTAAAATTATTTGAAAAATTTATAATGAACAAACATTTGTTAAATAATAAATTTAAAAAAAAATTATTCCCAAATAAATTATAAATTTTAAACATAAATCAAAATTTGATTTAAAAAAATGGTTTTTTCTTTTTTATATTATAAAGTCACACGATATTGTATAAGAGATTCTTATATTTGAGTAATTTTTTGAAAATTTTTTACTAATACAACTAGAAAAACTCATAATACAACTCTGAATACAAATAGAATTTTTTTGAGAGCAAGAAAACTTCAATATAACGTATTCAATATTATTAATCAATAATATTGATAGTGTGTTGATAAATATTGCCAATCAAAAGTCAATGTTTTATATAGAAAGATTTGCATTGAATATTATTTTAATTATTAATATTGATAGTGTGGATTGTGGAAAGTAAGAGAATTGTAGACCATTTTTTATTCAATTTTGAATTTATTATAGGTTAATGGCAATGTTTGAGGTAGATTATTAATCATCTTAAGTATTAGAACATTGAAATCGTAAACATTTATGTTAAAATAGAGTTAGAGGAAAAAAATCACTGTTTAGGAATGCATCAAAGAAGGCTGTCCCTCAATGGGTTACCGGATTCACCACAGGATATTATCACCTAAAAAGCACCTACCAGCAATAGGACTCCACAATTACCAAGATGTGTGAGAAGCAAACGTCGCCCGACTGAAGAAGAAGGGCACACAAAGGGGCCATAAAGTCGAAGTGCAGTACTTTTTATATCCCAAAAGAAATGAATAGTAGATAAACAACTTCCCTACAACTTTACTTATGCTTAATATTCGTTTTTAGCGAATTTCCTGAAAGGAAATAGAGCTATTGATCTCGTACCGACTTCAAAATTTTTCAAAAATTTCTTCAAATGTCCGTCGATCCTACCTAGTAGATGTCGAAAATCACTGTCTGCAAAATTTATATATATATATATATATATATATATATATATATATATATATATATATATATATATATATATATATCTATGGACATATATATATATATATATATATACATATACATGTGTCTGTAATCGCTCTAGTGGTCACTATTTTAATCTGATTGGAATGAAATTTGACATTTGAAACGTTTTTGGAACTCAAAAGGTCAAGTTCGTTAATGGGTAAAATCGGACAAGGGGAAAGAGGGGTTTAAAGGGAGGGGGAGACACAAAATTTGACATATCACCCTCAATATTCGAAAAATCGAAAAATGTATAAGATATAAAATTGTAGGTATTAAGTTTTACTGTAATTTCGTTTCTTATTATTTTTTCTGTTACACTAATATTTACAGAAGTATTGACGGTTTAAGATTGAAAATTAAATTCCTTAATATCTCTGTACACATTAGAGTTTGAGCAAAAATAATAAGGTGATGAATTGTTGCAAACATAATTTTTCTACAACTTTATTCCTTACACATTTTTCGATTGTTCTAATATTAGTAGAGATATTTTATACTTTGTATTTTCTTCTCTCTTTATGCCCCCCCCCCCCTTTCCCTTTGATGTATGCCATTTATTAATAAAATTGACCTTGCAAATACTAACATCACATACGACATTTCATTTTGATCAGACTAAAATGTGACCGCTAGAAAGTGATTTATGTATTCTAAGTTGAAGCTGCTCCTGCGTATCGAATTTTTTACTAATATAAAGTGAGATATTCTAAATTTTATGTGGTCATTTTATCTCTCAACTCTGTTTTCTTAATCGAGTTTGCGCTTTTGCTAACTTGATTTTTCTTTGAACGATAGTACATTCTGTATCACCAAATTTTATTCCTGACTTGAAGATAAATAGATAGATTGTAAAGGCTGTCCTGGACGGAACACACTTCGATCATAAGGTCCATTGTGATGCCTGAGGATGTGAGTGGAGAACAAGGAATTTTGTGTATAGACTAGAAATTGGTAGGATGTGCGGGTAGACTTTGATAGTAACGTGAAGAAGATGTTAAGAAAAAAGGGTTATAGAGTAAAGAAAAAATGTTTATTATACATTATTTGTGAGCATATAACATAATGTTAACTTAGTTCTTCAAAGTAAAAGATGAAAGCCTTTTTTTTTATTTGAAAGCGCGCAGCCTGAACCAAATACAATATTACAAAAAAAAAAGAGTTTTTGAAATATTCCACACAACCACATAATAATATTTATTAGCTTTTTAAATATTATTTATATGATTTGGGTGTTGCAACACGTGTGGTTGGTTATCTTTGTAGGTGGCGAACAAACATGCAAAATATATTTATTTACATAAACAAAAACCAGAGAAGAAAAGAAAACTTATATTAATAAAAAATATTTATTAATTGGAAACTCATAAATAACTTTAAAATTACTATTAAATTTAATAATAATAATAATAATAATATTGCGTGTTTAGACTTATGAATTTGATTTTTATTTATTATTTTACTTTATAAATAAATAAATACAACAAAAGAAACCAATTTCATTGCAGTACACACAAATATATTTCATTGCCAAAATTGTTCAATAAAACTCATAAATTATATCAAACACAGCAAATATTTTTAATTAGTTGGGGAACCCGGGGCAGAACTGGGCACGAAGTTGAAAATGTGGTTTAAAAGTACGAAAGGGTTTATCAAGAGAGCTGCAAAATTTTCTGTGAACACATTATAATGTTATTATCACAAAAGTACAATAATATTGTTAAAAAATCAAAGAACTTTACTTTTTTCACGTTCACATTTGCCACGTTCTGTCCCGGGCATAGGGCAGAACTAGGTAATCAGGACAAGTTATTATAAACACATATAAAACTAGTGGAAATGTAGTCAGTTGTGTCTGCTGAATGACATTGTGAAACATTGCGGCAGGGTGCCCTATTCCGCCCCAGAGATACGATTCAGTTTAGGGAGGTAAGATTACTCGAAAAAGATACGTAAACAAACATTTAACTACACTAAACTTAAGACAATTAAACGGGCTCCAAGCATATACTAGCTGTATATCAGTCCAAGTGGCCGAGCGGTCTCAGGCGTTATGTCTGCGCAGTATGCCTATTTCGAAACTGGAAGGTTATTCGAACCCATAACCTTCCAGTTTCCCCACATCCTCAGTCTGTCAATTGTTAAGAAAAAAATGGCGGTTAATTGACTAAACTGTCGGTGTATGGACAAGAACGAAGTAACCGGCTATGCTTCAGAAGGTTTTCTACAGTTTCATTCACGAACTTCAGATGAATATTCCCATAGTTACTTTTAAAGTCGACTGCAGCCGCACATCCTACCAATTCCAAGTATATACACTAAAATTCCTTCCACTCCACTCACACCCTTACATCCTGAGGCATCACAATGGACCTTATGGCCCATGTGTAGTATGGAAGTGTAGCCCGTTCAGGGCAGCCTCTACAATCTATCTATCTATCTATGTACTAACTGTAGTTGTAAGGTAAGGAAGTTTGTACCTATACCTTATCTTGGTTACAAGAGCATCAAAAGTTACAATACAGGAGCAAAAAAATCAGAAAACTAAAACTTCCCGCACCAACGATCACGAAAACTAAACTAACATGAATGTCGTAGTTGAACAGCCACCGGTTGGTCTAGTTCTACGTATTGCCGTTCGCTTGTATCACCCCCTTGACACCAAAAATCGTGACCTGTACAGGCCTGCTGAGACTGGGACAAGTCCTATTTCAGGACTTAAGTACCTATACCTTATCTTGGTTACAAGAGCATCAAAAGTTACAATACAGGAGCAAAAATCAGAAAACTAAAACTTCCCGCACCAACGACCACGAAAACTAAACTAACCTGAATGTCGTAGTTGAACAGTCACCGGTTGGTCCTGTTCTACGTATTGCCGTTCGCTAGTAGCACCCCCTTGGCACCAAAAATCGTGACCTGTACAGGCCTGCTGAGACTGGGACAAGCCCTATATTAGGACTTAAGTAATTCAATATTTATACTTCCAAGAGCTTTTCTTAAATCGTGAAAATCAGCAAGTTACATCTCTAATTCGGGGATTTAACAAATTTTTGTCTATTTTCGAAAATAGGCGACATCGTACTAATAATACTCATTAGCCGAATTGCTTTGAAGTATATCGGCACCTCTATACATCAGATCCAAATTGAACGTGACCTCGACTGGGATTCTGATATCTCAGGGTAATAAGCACCAAATCATAAAGTAATCCAAATTTCTAACTATAAGGGATTGCCACACATTTGACGTCAATAATCGATTATTTTGTAGTTAATTAAGTAATCGATTATCAAAATCTATAAGTTACTTCTAGAATAACTAGAAGCTTTAATTTTGGTACCAATAAAAATTATAAAATGACAAATTTTAGTAATAATTGTTAATTTTGTAGCTATGCAATAATATATTTAGTAATAATAATATATAACCAGTCCAAGTAGCCGAGCGGTCTAAGACGTTATGTCTGAGCAGTATGCATACTTGGAGACTGGGAGGTTATGGGTTCGAATCCCGACATCGGCAGTTTATCAATTATTAAGAAAAAAAGAGGGGCGGTTAATTGACTTAACTGTCGGCTTATGGACAAGAACGAAGTAACCGGCTATGCTTCAGAAGGTTTTCTGCAGTTTCCTTTACGAACTCCAGATGAATATCGGCATATTTCCTATCATAGTCGGCTGCAGCCGCATATCCTACCATTTCCTAGTCTATACACAAAAATTCCTTCCACTCCTCCTCATATCCTTTGGCACCACAATGGACCTTATGGTCAAATTGTAGCCCGTCCAGGGTAGCCTCTTCAATCTATTTATCTATCTTAGAGTGGCTGTTCAAAATCGAGTACGTAGGTTACGTGTAGTTAGGTTCTAGGACCATATATAGAAGGAATGTCTTGAAAGGACCCAACATGCATAAATTTTTGTTGTTTTCGAAGCTTTTTCAAGTACTTCATCCTTTATACGTTTATATTTTCGATAATATCGTCATATCACATGTAAATATGTGATATGACGATATTATATACACCACATCTTATAGGATGTGTTTTGTTTTGTTTTTTTGATTTGACGTATTTTGGCAAATGATTTAATACACACACTGTATACCTACATTTGATATAACTATGGTAGTGGTAGGTAGGTATATAAAAATCATGTTATTATTTGTAACTGGAATAAAAACAGTTAACAAGAAATAAACAAATTTAAGTAATAAATATTTTATAATATGACAATATATCTGTAAAATTATTATATATTATTACAGATATATTTATATATAAATAACAACTGCAGCAGCGAAATCTACTTATTTACTTTATTTTAAGAAGATTATTAGGCTCTTTTGTATCTATTATATGCAATACAGGGTGGTCCACCACCACAACATTAAATATATTTTTCATACGCTTTCATACGCTAAACCTGTAAATATAATGTAAGCACATATTTTTCAATTAATTTTTCATTCAACTCTGATTGTTCTATCGATTGGAAAATCTACTAATGTATGCAATTCTGACAACAATACAATGAAATGGCAGTTAAACTTATGATGGAATATGGAAATTTGCCACAAATAGATATTACGAATTTCGTTGAAGGGTTTGTAAAATATGAAAGTTTTTAGTACAATATGTATTGGAGGAAGCGTGGGGAATAAAATTTAAATTTTATAGTCTTAAAATAGATATGTATTTTCAAAATAAAACCATTAAAATTTGTAAGTTTCATTTTTTTCTATTTCTAAATTGTACAAATTTGGCTGTCCAAGCTTTCAAATTTCAAAAATCCCTTACTCTAAAATTATAAAAACCGATGCGTAAATAATCCATTCATACTTTGTTAAAATATCAAATATTAATCTTTAATACCTAATACCATGATCGTACTGCCTTAAAGCAATGTTTACATAGTTTTAATTTCGTTTTAATATGATTAATGCAAATTTTTATGTTTTACGTAACGATAATACGACATTTGTTTCTGATAATATGTAGACTTTATTCTAAATCATTGCGTACATGAATTGTTAATCTTTCAGAGTATAATCCTGCGCACTCCAAAATCTCGTGACCCGTACTTTCAAAAACCATTTTGTATTTAAGAAAGTCTTTGTCAATAAATCACTATTCTGTGAAAATAAGGAAGAAACAAAGCCATTGGTTATTTTTCTAAAAATATTTGAATTACATATACAAAAAATATTTATACTATCAAACTCGCGTAAATTTCGCTTCAAAAATCATTAATTTTTAATACATGTCTAAACAATTTTATACACATGCATTAATTTCTTATTTCATATGTTAAATACATGCTACACAGTAATTTCTATATACAATGATTTGTTTTACAATGTGCATACAAAATATTCTATACATATCGATAACATAAAATACAGTTAGTAAACACGATCGAGGAGCGTTAAGGTTTTATTTAACTATTAGGTCATATTTATTTAGTTATCTCTAATGTTACATTTAATACTTACCTACTTGGTAATAATAAACACCATATTTATTCTACATTGCTGCCTGCTACTTGATAAGAACTTTTATGTGTCTAAACTAGCGGCTGTATATACGGAAATCAGTTTCTAATATTTGTTAAGTATAAAAATTATTTTTATGCTCATAACAGAAGAAGCTTTTACCGTGATTATTAATAAAAAATTAAGAAAACACAATTTTTTTATAATTAAGATTATTATCTTTATTCCTCGACTTTATTCCTTGATGATTACTAAAGAGTGATTTTTAGGACAGAAAATAGTCTTCTTTAAAATAGGCATAAATGCTACACAAATTAAAACATGGATGTGGGTACTTGTACGCACATTATAAATTATACTTCACTGGCATGTTTAGTTTATTTAAAGAATATATTAGCAAATTTAAATATTTTAATTAATTTTTGTTAATTGTTTTAATACCCAGTATATACAGAGTTTATGGAAAACCAAATTTCAAACAAAATTTTTATATTTTAAAGAGAAGAATATTTTTTGTTTTTAACTTTTATTGTATCTCTTACGGTTTCAAAGATAAGCAGTTTTGCCCATTTTGCCCAAATATATGGTCCGATTTTGCCCATTAACGAACTTCACCTTACTTTTTTGCTGTATAACACATAAACAAATTTCGGCTCGTTATCTCTTTTCGTTATTGAGTTATCGTGTTCACAGACAGACAGACGGACAGACAGACAGGCGGAAATGAACTAATTAGGTAATTTTATGAATACATATAACAAAATATTTTTTCTGCGATCAATATTTTCAAGCGTTACAAAGTCATAACTAAATTTAATATACCTTGTATATTTACAATATACTGGGTATAAAAATATTATTCTGGTTGTTACAACTAAGTATTTTTAAACAACATCTATTAACCATTACTCGTATCAGACTAAACTGAAGCTTGTAGATCATATATATTCACTTCCCTGTGATAGCTTTATAGTAAATATTTGACATGTGCTTGCTGAAATTACATTCTGGATGAATGTATAAAACGCTATGGTCCTTGTACAGTCTTATTGGTAAAACAATATTGTATATATTGCACCACATTTCAATTTTTATACTACGTCGGTAAAGCAGAAATTTATAAATGATATTTCCATCCTCTATAACTGAAAATGTAAAAAAATTATTCAGTTTAGGTTATTAAGGCCAAAATGGCCTGAAATGGCCAAAAATTGAAAAAAACAATTATTAAAAATTGAGAATATATTTACTAATAATAATTTTTTCTTTTATTTACAGGTAAATTCACGTTTATATTTTTGGATCCAAGCAAGTTATTAGCCTTTTTTTGTAAGTACGATATTAAACTTATTAATTTTTTTAAAAGTAATTTCAACTCATTTGTGATTAAGATGGGTCCATAAGAATGACAAGTGCATAAGAATTAGTAGTTATAGATGCGAAGCCAAAACCTGGCAAGTAAGCGTTTCCTAGGGTGATCATATAATCTTAAACTGTAAGAATTAGAAGAAACCCTCACATATAAAAAAATGTTTCTTTTGTGTGAGATAAACAACTTTTGGACGAAACATTTTTTATAAATCTACAATCTTGAGTATCTTGTTATATAAAACATAAAGCATTTTTATAATGCTGTATACGTGTGTGGAAGTAAACACTACGCACACCGAAATAAAACTCAGTTTATACAGGGTATTTAAACAATTAACTAAGGTGTAAAGTTCCGACTTTGTTGCGGTAAATAGAAAATATTGATCGTAGAAAAATTTGTTTGATACTGGTGTTCATCAAATAACTTAATAAGTTCATTTCCACATATCCACCCGTCAACACGATGACTCAAAAACAACAAGAGATAGCAAGCGGAAATTTTGCGTGTGTGTTCTGGAGCTTAAAAGTAGGTCTAATTCGTGAATGAACTAGATCCTACCGCGCCTCGCCCGCCAGGAGAGTGAATATCCATCTTTGAAACCATAAAAGAAAGAATAAAAATTAAGAGACAAAAAAATGGTCCTTTTTAAAAATAAACCACTTTTGTTTGAAACTTTTTAACTAATTAACTCAGAAACTTGTTATTTTCACTTGTTGATATAATATTATAGAAACAAAATTATATTATAGGATAAAGCTTTGGTTTGACGTCGCATAATAATTATTATAATCTATCTAGCAACAAATTTCGATATCGTCGTATAATAATTTAAAACTTTTTAATATATGGAATAGGGAATATGCATGAAAATTTTTTTTCACTTGAATTGAAGCATGTTTACTTGACAAATATCAAGGTTAAATTCCTTTTTAAATAACTTTAAAAATAAGCGAGATATGAATGATTGAAATTCCCGATTAGACAAATAGGGTGATAGCCCTCTTGATATATTATGTGACGTCATATTACATTTTCACCATTTAAAATACACATAAAACTCCGTTTTTAGTATTTTTGCAAGAAAGAGACAGATAATAATATTTAAAAGCTTATAGCTTCCTTGATATTTGTCGGATTTAAATTTCGTTTTTAAATATTATTACAGTATTAACACTATTTTCATATTCTGAAAATAAATGTGAAAAAAAATTTTCATGCATATTCCCTATTGTACATATTGTAAGGGTCAATCTTGAGCAGTCACCACTGATTGGACAAACATTAAATCACTTGACAAAATACACATACACTGAGTAAAAGAGAATAACTTAACTGTAACTAAAAACAGGAAGATTTTAATTTAATGGTATTTTTCTGTTTGTTTGTTTTGTTTGTTGAGTTTTTTTTTTAAATATGATGACATTTCTTTGCATAAAATACATACGGAGTAGTACTCACTGCAGATAATATTAATAATGTTTATTTTTTATGAGTTGTTCTATGTATGTATGTATAAGTTGTTGAATTGAAGGTGTAAAAAATTGATTTCAATATAAATATGATTTAATATATTCATTTATTCAGAACTTCTGGTATAGTTCAATGCATTGCATTTTACTTTATATTAACTATTTATATGTTCAAGATCATTACAGTCAAACCGTATATATTCTATATTTTTGTCATGAATTTTGGATATAATTATTTTAAATAAAAAAAATTTTTATTAAAAAAGCCAAATACAAACTTTTATTAGAAGGTAAATAATACAATAGTTATTTGTAAATGAGTCAAGCGATTTGAGTGGATCATATATTAGTAGCGGAGGGCATGTCGAAGCCTGGCAAGTAGGCCTTTCTAGACAAGTAGACCTTTTTTATCCCCTAAAGGAGAATAAATTTGTATGCAGACTAGGAATTTGGTTGTTTCTTCGGCTGAAGCCGACTTTGATAGGACCTAAGCTGATATTCATCTGGAGTTTGTGAAAGAAAACTGCGGAAAACCTTCACAAGCATAGCCGGTTACTTTCCTGCTTGTCCATACGTCGACATTTTAGTCAATTAACCGTCCCATTATTTGGGTATCATAAGTTTAGTCCTCACCTTGCAACGGTTAAAAATGTTAAACTTCTGTCTGTCTGTTTGTGGACACAATAACTTTTGTATGTGTGGTCCATGCATCGCGAATTAAAAGAACCGTAAGAGTCAAAAGAAAAATTTAAAATAAAAATTGTTGGTTTTATAATATAGACAACTTTGGTTTTAACCATTATTTCGTAAACTAAATCGTTTTACCAGAATTTCAGCTGAAACATGTGTAGTAACGCTTATTATAAAAGCATTTCTGTATATATAATTCTTTATACACTACTTGGTATTTTTATACATTTACGTGTGTGAAAAGTCAAATAAACAGTTCACGCATTGATAACTCAGATAACGTGCAGCAAATACTTAAGAAATTAGTTTATGGTAGAGTCTACTATCAAATGTTGAGTTTTTTTTGAAAATATAAATATTTTTAACACTAGAAACACAATTCAATATTCCATCATAATTTAGATTCAAAATTTTAGATTTGAAATTAAATTTTGAACCGGAAGAATGATCTACTCTATAAATAGTCTACAATCTAAATTATAGGTAAATAAAACAAAATTTAGAAGCATTCATTATGATTTGAATCATTTAATCGGTAATTGTCGAAGTCGAAGTCAATATTTATGACCATGTATTTCCGAAATGTTACAAAACACGAAAATATAACCAAGAAATCTGATCTTTAGAGACTGCGGCAGAGAATTCGTGAATGTTGTCCCTTTTTTCTCGCACAATAATGCAAAAAATAAGTTTGAATTTTCGTTCTCGATATATTGATCTATTGTGTTCATAAACCCACTGTCAAAGATCCCGTAAAATTTCATTACATTTGAAATATTTGAAAAAAATCGATTTTAACGGATTATCACTCCTCTTCGTTCGATTGGTCACTTTTATTGACAAAAAGTTTTGGCTTGAAGTATTCTGAATACGGTAAGTGTATTATTTAAGAAATCCAAACTACCGGATTTCGGGTTTCTTGACTTTTGAACAGTCTCAGTGACTTCAGTGACTTCGTGAATATTCATCCAAACTAAAGATGGCTTGAGTATATTTGTGTGTTAAGTTGAACTGTATCTTAAGATAAGTACATTAAATAACTGTATATTTATTTACACAATAGACTATACACTAGAGATAAACTACCTATAGGTAGTACACTAGATAGAATTCGTATCCCGGTGTGAGTCAACAAACATTCAATGTATATTTTCTTTACAGTTCTTGTAGTAATTTCAACTAATGTTAAAGGCCTTCCTGTGTGCTAAAAAAGATTCGAAGCAAAAAAAAGAAGTCTTAAAACGAGACTAGTTTGCTCAGAAATTATTTTATATTTCTGTGTGTATTCTACGTAGAATTGGATATAAAAAGGATATAAAAATTGGATATAAAAATTCTCCTGTAGGTCTCATTGCATCGACTTGTTTCAGTTTTCTATCGCCTCGTCTTGTGTCGTTTTTACAGTTGAAGATTTTGTTGAAAAATTACCACCAAAAATAATTAGCTTTTTATGATGTACATTTTTATAGATTAAAAATCTATAGAGCGATTGAAAGAGAGTACTATCGTCAGTCGAATATTTATCGAAAATGGGGATTCTCGTTTGGTCTCTCGCGGCATCCTGTATTATTTTATTGCTTTAAAAGTAATAAAATTTATTATTATATTATTTGAATATCAATTATTTGAAATATGGCCACACCTTATTGACTGCTTATTGGCCTTTTGGGGAATAAAAGACCACTTAAAACTATTTTCGCCAATTTTTTATAGTTAATTGTAGACAATTTTATCAAATTAACAAAGTGGTATACAAATACAAATTGCTAATAACATGAAAAAAACTTATACCTATACAAATCGCTGCATAATATTCATCATTCGATAATATTTCTTCAGCTACAATTTTTATACAAGTAGATATACCAATGATTTTCATATATTACGTAACATATTTATGTTTGATAAATTTAGTACGATTAAATTTGAATTTGTATGTATACGTACTGTAAATATAGCAGAAGATGAAGAAGGCTTCAGGGTTACTAAAAGAACTATACAATTAAAAATATTATAATCTTATATAAGTATTCATGTATTTAAAGAATATATATATATATAATATCTTCGAAGAAAACACACTCACAAACAAATAATCTAACCTATAGGAAACAAAATATTATAATAATTTTTTTATATTCAAAAAGGAGTTACTGGCTGTGCACAATACTATGGCCATACAGCGTGTATTCAATTTCTTATATTATTATAAGTAAGTTTATCTATCGTACTATTTTATTATATAAATATGAACACGAGTCTAATTTATATAATGTGTTTACCGTGTATGTTTGCCAGGTTCTTTGAGTTGAGAAGCATTAACGCCGAGCTGTACTTTACAACTATTTTACTGCATTCGTAGGTGGGCAGACCTTGACTGCACTCAGCTCTGAGTGAGAGGTAGGAAGAGAGACAGAGTAAATATAGGGTAACCTACCAATTATTATTATATTCTTTTTTTAATTAAAACATTTTCTGAAAAAAATATAATGATACCAACTCTTTTTTATGGTCACTATTATACAAAGTATACAATACATTGAATACATACTCTGGAATTTTTAGTTGGTAATTTGGGGCATAAAATGTACCTTTTTAATATATTTGTGTATGAATATAAAATATAAATGTGATATAAATAATAAAAGATAAATCTTTGACCTTTTTCGTTTACCGCTTGACAATTGTTAACCATTTGTAAATTTTTTGATGGTTTAGCTTTAGTTTAGATTTTAGAATTAGTATAAATCAGGTAAATAAACAATTATTTACCTGATTTAATTATTTTTCTTAGTAGGGGGTATAGTGTCATGGGAATTTGATGACACTGGATGCAATGAAGATGCCAATGATAAAACTCGGTGGGTAGGGGGTAAGTTGGTAATTTGTTACTAATTTCTAAATGGTTTAATTTTACATAAAGTGGGAATACATATAGTTGTTGTTGTTGTTGTAATTATTGTTATTGCTATCATCATTCTTGTTGTTATTATTATTATTATGTTTTTTGGTGTATCTCTCCATGTTGTAAAATATATTTTTTAAACAATAAATATTTTATAAAACTAATTCTAAATTGATTTAATAAATTATTGGGCAATAATCGGTAGGACAACCTGTATTGAAACATCGTTCCGTCTTACTTCAAAACATACTTTTTTACTTACTCTCACCCAGCTTATGGAGAGTCGTTCGACTCCGGCGAGTCGTCTGCGCCCACCTCTATTATAATCTATGCAAAAAGGTTGTACTTCAGTCATTAAGGTAGTTGGCTTACAATAGTAATTGTGTTAAAAAGTTTCAGTTGTTATTGTCATCAATTGTATGAATAGACTGAGATTGTAGACTATACTAGACTTGAATGTACAATAGACGTCCATAATTAGTTTTTAAAATTTTATGATTGATTTGTGCCTTATTGATTCGTATTTCGAAAAAAATCTTCGGATAATAGTAGTTCATTATAAATATATTAACAACTTTTATTCGGAAATTTTTTTCGAAAATCGAATGAATAAGGCACAAATCAATTATAAACTTATAAAAACTATAACAAGAGTAATTTCAATAAAATTTATTATATTTTAATTTATTTTGTTTAATTTTTTATTTATTTTTATTTTTGCCTATTGATTTCTATTTTCTATCTATTTCTAATTGTCAAAGAGTAAATTACGACTAGCTAATTTATACTGATGATGACTACTTTGTGGTCGAAATACGTATTTATAATACAAAAACTGATCTAGGTTTTGGGGCGAATTTGAAATTTTATTTCAAAAACCTAGAGTTCTCATTAATTATCATTTGATAATCTAATAACTAAAAATTAGAATGAAAATAAAATTTAAACTGAGGAATAATTGATATTTCCATGATTCTTCCTCCTTTTCCCGTAAGAAAGTGAAGCTGCATTTTCCAGTTTGGGTAAAGTGCGTGTTATACCGAAATTTTGTCAAGAATATATATATTAAAACATTAACTTTGTTTAAAAATCTTAAAAGGTCCAAAGAAGTTAGAGCAATTTTAAAAATAGACTGTCGAAATTACATTTTAGATTCCCTAATCGATTTCATATCGTGTTTTGTTTGAAATATTTTTTTCCATATTCAATAGTTTTGGCTGAGGCGACAACGGTTAATAAATACGTTGAAGATTTAATGTTTTTATAATGTGTTCTACATGTGGAATGATGTTTTGAAACGAACCTTTTATAACGAACTCACGGTATAATATGAAAACTATAACCCATAGTTATTGAATTTATTCTAAGTTAGAAATGATGAAGAAACATGGGGTCACATTCTTTCAATTCATTATTATTATATTTATTATTAATAATAAATACACAGGAGCATTATTTAGAATGTTGACTTGACTTCAAAGTACAATAACAATATATATATATATATATATATATATATATATATATATATATATATATATATATATATATATATATATATATATATATATATATATATATTTATCTATATATATATACACAAAACATATTGGTAGATGATACGATGATACATCACGAAATCATATTTATTTATTATTAGGCTGTTTAGGTCAATATACAGATATTTCTACATTAAAATATTTGATTTGGAAACATACTGAAACCTAAAAAAATTATATCTAATTTGAAACGAAAATTTTCTAAACCACTTTTAAAAATTTTAATTTCCTTGCTCAAGTTCCAATTGTCAAGCTATTTCAAAGGATTAAATTCAAAGGTTTTTTTTTTTTTTAATATAATATATAATAAAAATGGTAATCAACTATATAGTTAAATTAAATACTGATATGAAAAAATTAACTCGTCAACCAGGAATCGAACCTCGGTACACCAAAGACGACTGTGACGTAATAGCCAACTTTTTCGTATCATTCTTATTTTTATTTATTTAGACAGTATTACTTCTGTAGAAGTTATTATTAATATTTGTTTATTTGTGTATTCTTAAGCGCCAACATAACGATGTTTGTCCAAATTCCTTTCGGTTACGTATGACAAACTGTAGAAGACTTTAGCGTATACTACTCATACGTAACCGATAGGAATTTGGACAAACATCGTTATGTTGACGCTTAAGTATACACAAATAAACAAATATTAACTATATAGTTATTTATTTTTTTAAATAATTTGATGTCAAGATGTAAATACATAATTAATTTGGATAAATCTCACAATCGAATACAATCGTCTGACAACAGAATCAAATTCTTGTGATTACTCACTGAATCTGTATGGGATTCGAGTTTCAAGATAATTATTGATGTTGCTGACGAATGCATTCGACCGCTCGACTATCCAAAAGTAAGTGAAGTAACTTATTATATATTTATCCACCGTCCATTACATCTCTGTTATTGTCTTCGGTGCTGTTTTGTTGTTGTCGTCAGTGGTGAATTTTTTTTTGTTTGTTAAATGTTATGTTATGTAATTAATTTTTTATTTGAGGCACTTGGATGTTAGATATTTGGATGTGACGAAAAACCATTCGTCACAAAGTAAGTACTGTCCACTAACAAACCCGGCTCCTCCTAAATCCCAGTTGTGAAAAGTCGTTATTGTAATTAGTGAATTAATTCGAAATCTTATATCAAGTTGAAACAACAATAAAAATAATCCAACAACATTTTAAGTCAAATGCGTTTCAGTTCAGACAGCATACCCGTGTTTATCAATGGTGTGCCGTCAAGGAGACACTCTGTTTATAATATTCATTGAATACTTTTTTGAAACTTTGGGTGAATAAAGTGGTGATTTTTACTTTTTTTTTTCTTGATTTTTATTTTATCTTCATATGTAAGCTTTTCATCATTAGAAGCAATGCGATTTGTATTGATTTCTTTCACGATATTTTTGCTATCACTTGTTCTCACTTGATGATATCCAAAGAAGCTTGGGTCTTACTAAGAGTATTTAATTAAAACTTTTTTGTTAAATCATTTCAATTTTCGTTTCAATATCATGTTTTATAAATATATATGAGGTAAGTTTCTTTGGTCATTTTACCAATTTAGTCCCTTTTGTTACCAAAGTTAAATATTTTTTTCTAAAACTACAAAAATTAGACCCAGGTTGGTTTGTGATTATAAATAAAATCCTGATTTTGATGTTTTTTTTTTTAATATTTAGGAAAAATCGGTAAACGTTTTTTTTATATTATTTTTTATTATATTAGTTTAAACAGCAAGTTTCATGTATCTCATTTTAAAGAAATGAGATCCCGATGCAATGTTTCAGCCTTTACTTCATCCCTTTATAGGAGTTGATTATCGAAAAACGGTGAAACACGTGTTTCTTTATTTGTTATTAATAGTCGAAATACCTATTTTCATGCCTAGCTAAAAAAAAAAATTGAACACCAAAACAAAATTTAACAGCCTATTTCACCCCCTCATTAGGGGTTGATTTTCCAAAAACGCTAAAGCATGTATTTCTTTATTTATTATTTCAAATCGCACGTGGCACGCCCTCTAAATATTTCCAGGATGAAAAGCCTAAATTACTTTATGAAAAATTCTCTGCCTATTAATGAAAGTCCCGTCAAAATTGGTGGAGCCATTTCGATATGAACTTGAGAAAAATTCTTAATTTTGAAGTCACAGGAAGGTACTTCAATTTTAATTATTTGTTTAGATATAGATTATACTTATACAAGATTAAGCTATAAAATTATATGATTTTCGATAGCAAAAATGGTTTTTGGCAGCTTGCGTAATTCTTTTTGAAACATATACTTTGGTCATGTATTCTATAAGATCTATAAATTCTGTAAAAGTATTTCATAAGACAAGGTTGAGTCTCCTCCTATATGGTCTCTTATCTATAAAGATATACTTTTGTAATTTATATAAAATTTATTTAAATAGAAAATCATTAAAGTATCATTAGAATTAAACTTTTAGTTTTAATAGATATATGGTATAAGGTAATTAAATCATATCTAAACAATGCAAATTTATAAAAGTTAAACAACGTTAACATATAAGTAGAGAATTAAATTATAAAAATGTATCATTATTATCTCATTTGTTAGTAATAATAATTAATCATCCATTCATGTATACTACATATAAATAAATAAAAAATTTAACTTACGAATACAAACGCTGCTCTATGTTATCATAAATAAAACTTGTTTTTCGAAAGAAAAAAAAAATCAAATGACAAAAAAAATCTTGTTCCCAAACAATCAGAGTCTACCTACACGAATAATGTCCTCCATAAGCATTCACATATATCGTACTGTGTAGTCTTAAAAGTAAATTAGTAAAGTTCACGGTACATATTGAATATTATAATGTGGCAAACAAATAAAACTTAACTACAATTTATCACCTGATCATTTTTCCTATAACACTAATATTTACAGCAATATTATCAATTAGATTTTTCTAATCTCTCTATATACAGGCTATTTTGAAATTCATTCAAGAAAACTACACCACGGTGTAAAGCTGCTAAAAGCAAACAAAAAAGTTTAGTCAAGTTTTTTGATTTAACGCTTAGTTTTTGAGATATAATTAATTAAACATTAATAAATTCAACTATTTTGTGGGTGTCGCTACACTTATTGAGAACTCTGATTGTCGTTACTATAGCATGGCCGCCCTACTCCACTACTGTGGCCCCACCTCCTTACACTATGCACTCTGTGGTTGGTGGAGGAGTGTAGCGACACCCGAAAAAAGTAAAAAATGTAAATGTGATTAGTTGAATTTATTATTAATGTTTAATTAATTATGTCTCAAAAACTAAGTCGAAAAACTTTATTGATCTTTTTTGTTTCTTTTTTGCAGCTTTACACCGTAGTAAAGTTTTCCTGAATGAACTTCAGAACACCCTCTTTAATAAAAAGTTGTGTGTGCCCACATTGTTTGGAGAAAACTATAGGAGATAGCGAATAATGATAAGAAAAATCCCTTGGTAAAGTTTACTTAACGACTCTAAAAAACCATCAGAAGTTCAAAATTTTAAAGCGGTCCAAAGTTATAGCCTTTATCTTACGGCTATAGCATTTTTTAACAGCTAGATTTATGATATAGTTTATTTTCTATAGAAATGCACGCATGAACAATATTTTGGATTTAAATTATTTGTCAATAATTTGAAAATCAAGGCAAATGGACGTTTTGAATTGTCCACATTTAGAAAAAAATATTTATTTTACATAAATTCTCTAAGATACAGCTTTAACTTTAGAACACTAGGAATCATAGGAATGCACAATTTTTTGAAACCCGGAAAATGCCAGCTTTCTCAGCTATTAATTAATATTATAACTGTCAATATGGTGGTAACTTGATTTCATATTTATTATAATTTCTGCCTTTAAAAAAATTGGTTCATTCAACGTTTAACCAATTTTTCTATTTATTACGAATGAAATCAAAATGGTGTCTTGCAAACTTAAATTTGGAATATAGTGTTTGACTACTTCTGGAAAATCATAAATTTTCTAATTATGCGTAAAGCTTATTCTGTATCTTTTTCCTCATAACGGAATTTAATGTGTAATTAGTATGAATTACTAGGCTGTGACGACACTTTAAGAATGTTTGCGAGATGCAATTGGAAACAAAATTAGGTACTGAAAAGAAGAAATTCGTAAATATCTACGTTTTGTAGCATAATAAATAGTGTCAATACTAAAAGGAATGTTGTGATGTTGAATTAAAAATTAAATAAGATAATATAATGAAATAATTTTGGCATTAAATGTACCTTTAATTAAAATCAACTAAAACATATTTTTGCTTTCTATACCATATATACGTATAGTAACAAAGATATATATGTTTTTATTCCTATTTATAATTTTTTTCTCAACAACCGTTTAGTGAATATTAATAAAATTGTGTAAAATTGTTTCTAATAGAGTTGGGATGATTCGTAGCTTTTTTTAATGTTAATTGAAAGAAATTTAATCTATCGAGTAACCAAATCTCGGTAAGAACACATGTAAAATTACAGTTTTTTAAAATTGCAATTATTTTTATATGGCTTAGTGAATCATTATGAAATGTTAACAGTTTTTTTTTGTGGAGAGGAGGAAAAATTTTCAAAAAGACACCGTCGAAGTTGACGGCAGTCTACTTTTTTTAACGGTGTGAGATTTTTACTCACTAAAAAATACCCGTCCAATTAATGGAGAGCGGCCAGCCTGGTAACCACTTTCGCATTCCTTCAGACTGGCCCTATTTACGTGCCTGTTCGCTTACCCGGGATTCGCTTCTTGCTCAAGCTTTTTTGTCTTGATCACCGCTTCAGCGTATAGCATCATAGCTTCCAAGCAGTTTTTTTCACTGATCGTCAATTCGATGATGTTGTCTGGGTTTGGAAATTGGCCAAAAACCTCGCACGCAGTAATTCTCTCTAGGGACCATCTGTTACAGTAAAAGAAGGTATGGGTAGCATCATCCACTTCAATTGGGCAGTACGTGCAGTAGGAATTTCATGCCCTGTTAGGAATTGCGTCAGATAGAAATTCGTGTCTACATGTTCGAAATCCATCCATCTTTTTAGTTCGGGAATAAGCCTTGCTATCCATCGTCCAATCATGTTATTGTGCCATCGCTCTCCCCACTCTAAATGTAAACAGTAAACAGTAGCTTTATTATTAAGTGCGAATTATTCTACTGAATTTTCGACCGTTTCGTATCATTTTCGATATACCATCCAAAGATCCTAAAACATATTACCGTTTTTGTTGAATTATAAAGCTTCATATTTCTTGACTTAGCGCATATTTTTTCATACTAGGATTTTAATGTCATCACATTTTTATAATTTGAAGAAAAAAAAAGAAATTGTCATATCGTTACTAAATCTATATACGAGTATAAAAACTTAACATAATACTGTCCATGTTACAATATATAACCTGTATCCTAAAAATACCCAATTTTCAAATTGATATTGTGTAGAATATCTAATTTAAATATACAAATATACAAATTTTGTAGTTATACAAAAAAAGGTTTTTTTTTTTTTTAAAGTAATAATAATTACATTTAACATTATTTACATAAAATAATAGAAGACTTAACATTTATTTATTTTATATTCGTTGTAATTAATTATTTTTAACTATTAGTTTAATTATATTTGTAATGTAATAATAAATTACTTAATTATCAGAAAATGAAAACAAACATTAATCAATTACATTCAAAGAACTTTAAAATATTGTTAATTAATGGAAAATATAAAATTATATCATTTACAGCATGTAACAGAAGAATCTGTTTGATATATTTAAAGATTATTAAAATAATCAAAGAGAACTCGAGGCTTTTTGAAATCAAATTTCAAATTTGCCCCAATTCCTAGAACAGTTATTTGTATTTTATAAATACGTATTTCGACTACAAGGTAGTCATCATCAGTATGAATTAACTAATCGTAACTATCTCTGGGATATGGAGTTAGAGATATGTTGCTCGTTGCTAATTTGGTGCGTGTCTCACAATAATATTTAAAAAGTTTTGTCTTTTATGTGATCGGACTGAGGTTGTACTTGAAAGATTATTTGAGTTTACTGATCAATTAAGGGATTAAATGTAGGATTAAGCCAACTTATTTATAGACGGTATCTTTTTTTGACCATGCAGTGTCGTAATTGTCAATAATGTTTGGGTGTTGATCGAAGCTAACCTTCATATTCAGGTATTTAATTTTTGAAAATGGTTTAATTTTATTAAATCCTAATTTCGAATTGGACCATTGTCTAATATTTATCTGTTTTCTTAATTTGTGTATGTAGATACTTTCGTATGCATCTAATTCTGTGGAGTTTTGTACCGTATTCATAAAATACAAATAATTGTTCTAGGAATTGGGGCAAAATTTGAAATTTAATTTCTGTTTGATATTTTTAATGGTGTGTTAATTGCCTAAATATCCATTATTAACTGAATTGTTATTAATATTAATATTATTATTATTAACTGAATAAAAGTTTCAAACAAAGGTTTTTTATTTTGAAAAAAGCAACATGTTTTGCTTTTCGATTTTTTTCTATCCCTTATGATTTCAATGAGGGATATTTTTCCCCTGGCAAACTTGAAGTAACTTTTTAGTCCTAGAACATTTCCAGTCGTTCTACACACACACAATTTCATATCATTACTGGACTAACAATATTTTCAACCTTTGCAAACTCGGAGCTAAACTCAATATAATAAGAAGAATAATGTATTAAGTATAAAAGTATTTATTGAAAATAATTTTAAATACACACAAATATACTTAACTAGTATTCCCCGTTGCAGTTTCGCTACGTCGCGTCTATCTACAGCCTTTAGGTTCTTTTACCACCACAACTGTACATTTTTCATACTTAAGAGATGTAAAGGTATTCTATGTCCTATTCCAGGACCTAATGTAACTATATACCAAATTTCTTGAAAATACGATCAGCTGTTACGAAGCTGGGTGGTAACAAACAAACACACAAACTTTTGCATTTATAATATTAGTAGAATAGGATATATCCCTGCATGATTATTATATATACCGGGTATAAATAATCGCTCTATACCACTCTTTTAGAAACAGTACTTGAAATTAAGTATAATATGAGTAAATATGGAAGAACTTTGAAACTTATGACATATGGCACAATGAGCCGCAAAAGTCGTGTTCTTTTTTCAAAATTGTATAGTCCTTTTGGCAGTATTCATTCGATTTGTTAGAAAATGTTTTGAATAAATGTTGTTAGTGTATTTATAATGCACAACTTTTATTCAAAACATTTTCCCAAAAATCGAATGAATAAGGCACAAAATGACAATACTTCGTACATTAGTTAACTTTTCATCTAATTGACAGATATAAAGAGTGTTTTTTAGAGGTTCTCAACTTTGAGTTGGTAACACTGCTTTATTTGACAACCGATTTAACAGCTGATAGTTTTTAAATTTGGTTTTGCCATTTCATCGTGGATAGACTTACATCAGAGCAACGCTTGCAAATTGTTGAAATTTTCATAATTGCAAATTGTTGAAATTTTCAATAATTTCACGTAATGGTCCTGTTAATTGGCCATCAAGATCGTGTGATTTAACCTCATTGGATTATTCTATTTGGGGTTATGTAAAGCCACTTGTCTACGCCGATAAACCAGAGACAATTGAACACCTGGAAATCAACATTCGACGAGTTATTGGCGAAATACGGCCAATAAATTATCTATCCAATAAAGCCAGTTTAATTGATATTTAAAATATTTTTCTTTGTTTTATTTTAATTTAAAGTTGTGTAACTCTAAAAAAAAACATCTTTACATAGAAATTTTTTTTTTTTACGAAATAGTCCAATAGCTAAATTTTTATCAGAAAATAAATTCGTTACAGATACTGTTCGTTACAGAGGATAGTGTATGTGTACGTTTCTTGAGGGTGTACATGTTCATACAAAGCAGAACACTATTTCTAAGAAACAAAAATTATAATAATTTTACAAAATATTTTACTAAACACGAATAACTTCAGGTACTTGAATAATTAGTTTTGTTTATGTGTCAGTGAAGTACCTTTACTTTAATCCAAAATAATAGGCTCATTTACAAAAATATTTTGTACAAAATAAGTAGGTAATACTTATCAATTTTTATTGCTCGAAAGCAAAAAATATGATTAGAAAATTGTTTAAATAAAACATTTGGAGCATCAAGCATTTTATTGTCTTCAGGTAATCGACTAATTACGTTGTACATTTTATGGACACCGTATACCAAAATTATTTCTCTACCATTAATATTTTCAACATGCATATACAGGTTGACTCAAAAGCCATGGAGTTTTTTTAAAGGGTGGATAGGGGATGAAATTCTAAGATGAAAAGTCCTTGGTCATTTTTGCACATGACATACCGTTAATTACATATTAATTAAAAAAAGTAACCAATTAGAGAAGCCCGTTAACGGAAAAAGAAATGGTGAGGAATGGACGCAACGGCAGCAGAGATACGTGAGGGGAGTGAGTTCTCCCCACCACTACCGTAGAGCGAGTCAATCTTATGCGTTTCAAACCCCGTACAGTTATTATAGTATAGTTTTAAACAGTTAGCGCATCTTTTTTTGTACAGTTTAAATTTCGTTTCGCCGATTTTTATTTTCTGATATCAAAATTTACCTTTGTCAAATAAAAACATTTATTTATAAATTCTTCCAAATCTCATTTTCTTTCGTGTTTTTATTATTTAGAAAATTTTGATAAAAACATTCATTCGCATATTATTTGTAAAGGTTGCGTCGACTGATAGTAGTTCATCCTGTAATATTAACGACACGCAATAGTTTGTCTGGAAACAATTTTTTTTTTATTTGAACTTTTTGGTAAATTTTAATATAAATATAAAGTTACAAGCTCCAACACAGCTCGTAGACTGGTCTACTTCGACCTCTAATTTGTTGGCTCAAACTTTTTGCAAATTAGCTAAATTAGAACCTCTGTAAGTGTAACGAAAAACCGGATACTCTGTATAAATATAAAGAGTATAAAAATTTATTTCCAATAAAATAATAATTTAGTATGGTAATTAAGTAAATTAATAACAAAACGTTTTGTAAAATAATATTTTTGTATTTTTTTTTTTTTTTTTGTGTTTCAAAATATTTATTTATTTTAATTTTATAAATAGCATGATGCTGCTTCATGCTATGGCAAAAGAATCATGAATATACATCTAATAAAACTATAGTTTATAAGAAATAAATATCTATCATCTTTCTACACGGCTCTCGTTTTTTTTTTGTTTTTTTTTTCTGCTATAGCAGGCAGCGCGCAGTTAGTTCTCCGTTCAATAACACACAAAACATAACCATATAGTTTTATACTTAGCTATTCGTTTGCTTACAAATAATAATAATAATTATTAAAATATATATTCCCGTTGGTTTTCGTTTCATTCTTTGTGAAGTTGTTACTGTGTGTACTGCTTTATGCTTGTCTAAAAAATGTCCCAAGGCTTTCACGACCTCTTGCATAGAAATACTTGACATTGAACACAAACTTCTATAGCTTTTTATAAACGTAAGAAACCATATCTCTGTGACTCTTTATAGGTAATAAGTTTCTTGTCAAGAATTTTAAATGTATCAGTTTTCCATTGAATCCCAAAGAAATGTCACCGGAGAATATCAAGATCAGTTTAAATATGTGTGAGTATTAGCATTTGGAATCAAAACGAGCTATAAAACATGCCGATAAATATCGGCACATAATTAATAAAATTGCAGATTCGATCAATTTTGTATATGGAATATATTTTCAAAAAAAATCGATTTTGTTGAGGCCTTTACGAAATGATAGAGAATTTATTCGGTTTAATTATAGGCTCTAAAAATATTTTGTTCTATGCATCCATGTGGCAGGTATGCTCAAAACGCATCATTTAAAACAGTACGATATACAGATAATCTTTAAAAACAAAAAAGGGCTTAAATTTGGTGCCGGCTAGTGCATTGTAAATTTAGAGGTGCCATCATTGCACTGCGCTTCAAACAGTGGTCATACAAAATTTGAAGAGGAAAACAGTGCTTTGAGGGCTATCTAAAACCATGTAACATTTTTTACGGGTTTGAGTGGTATGCTATGATGTTATGTGATGTTCCAAGGGTTGGGGGGGGGGTGCATGCTAGTCCATGTTGCGTAGCATAGATAATATCTAAGAAAAATTAATAAAGAAACAAACAAAAAATTACGTGGTTCAAAGCCTGACGAAATGTGATTTATTGTTAAATATTTCTTGAACTGATATGTAGCGCGTTGGTGAGTATAAAAAATTTGTAAAAAGGAGTGAAAAGGGGTAGTCGAGTGCTGGACTGATACTTTGTTATTAGAATTGCTGGTCTGTTTAACTGCTCTACAGCCTTCTGTTGTCCATAAATAATCTACTAGTTAGTTCAAGAAATATTTAAGGTAGTTCCAGCACTCTCTTATTTAATCAGGTCGGAAAAACGGTTTGCTTATATTATAGAACAAATACAAATACACACATACACAACACATAGATATATTCACTATTCATATATACAAATTAATGTAATTTTGAAAAAAAAAATTTTTAAGTTTTATATTTCGAAAACAAAACGGTAAAACGCGATTTGAAAAAAAATTTATTTAATAAATATTTTTCTTTACTATCCTAGTTTTTTATTTCTGTAGAGTATTTTTTTTAATACAACAGTTAATAATTGGGCGGGCATGAAGTTTTACATGCTTCTAATGAGAGAGAGTGAGAGAGAATGATTACTTTGCTATTAATTATCTCGCGTCCTAAACGGTCTGAAACTTATTTTTAGTCTGTGAAAAAAATGAGCAAAATCTGCTGAAAAGTGGTTTCATGCTGGAACATCTTTAAAAAAAGTTACGTAGCAAAAATCGTTCAGGGCGGGTAAACTAAATATCTACATAGTGTTAAAAAGTGGAAGGGGGTGTGGGTTTAAACAAGTACTGAAAACGAACACTTATGTAATCACTTCAGGGTTGTCTATGTCTTTCATTGATAATTCCTGTATAAAATGATTTAAAATACAATCTGTATATATGAATTATAATCTGTAGACAGGTATTGTTAAATTTCAAAAACAACGCCCATTTACTTTACTATTTAATCGAACATACAGATATTATAAAGCCTATGAGCGATTCATTTATTCATAGAGTTTCAACAACAAAAAACCATCTATTGTACCAATGGGAGCCATTATTGTATACATGTGATACCTCTGATCTCTATGTGAGCCTTTATTACATAAATATGATATCAAAAAAAATTCTATAAAGTAAATATTTATTTACTTGTAAATCATATTGTAATTCATATTCTAAAAATTCCAATAAATTCCTTACATAAACTTGACGACCATAAATACGTTGTCTTTTGGAAATGATAAACGACAATATTTACATTAGGTACAAAAACTCTCATAGAAACCTTTTATGAACACTATGACCTCTATACATAAACTAAAATAATACATTATATTTCAAATTTTTTTTGCCCCTATTCCTAGAACATTTGTTTGTATTTTATAAATCCGTATTTCGACTACAATGCAGTTATCATCAGTATGAATTAGCTAATCGTAACTATCTCTGGGATATGGATTCAGAGATATGTTGCTTGTTGCTAATTTGGTTCGTGTCTCACAATGTTATTAAAAATGTTCTGTCGTTTTATACGATTTGACGGAGGGTATAATCTGACTTGAGGATTATTTGAGTTGCTTGACTACTAGATTAGGTGTGTGGAAAGTCCCACCTGTTTATTGGCGGTATTCTTTGGTGACTATGCGGCGTTTGTTTTGTTACTAAAGTGAGTGTATCTACTTTAACCTTGACATCCAGGTATTGAATTTTTATTTTTGAAAATGGTTTAATTTTATTAAATCAGAATGTGGAATTGGGCCATTGTCTAAATTCATTATCTGTTTTCTCAATTTGTATATGTAGATGCTTTCGTATGCATCTAATTCTGTGAGGTTTTGTACCGATTTAAGTAGTTTTAGATTCGATTTATCAATTTTGTGGTTGTTCTCAATAATGTGCGCCGCTATACACGATTTTTCGGTTCTCCCAAATTTCACATGAGCCAGATGTTCTTTGATTCGAATACCGATTTGGCGACGACTTTGACCAACATAAATTTTCGAACAGTTTTGACAATTGACACCATATTTTAATAATCTTTAATAAAATAATACACTTGCATGTATAATACCACCTTCAAACAATATTAAAAGTTTGCATAACAGAGTTAATGGAAAGATTTCACATGTGTCTTTCCAACACGTTCCAGGACGTTCCAGCACAGTGTTATGCAATCAGGAAAAAAACAGGTTTGATTTTATTATAGCACAACACATAGACAACACATAGGCAAACACTGTTCACATATACAAAATAATGTTATTTTGAAGAAAATAAATAAATTTAAAACTTTTTTCTTTCGAAAACAAAACGGTAACACACGATTTTTTTTTTTAAATTTATATAATAAATATTTAGCTTTACTCTCGTAGTTTTTTTTTTTAAATTCTGTCGGGTAGTTTTTCTAATACAACAAATAATAGTTGGGTGGGCATGAAATTTAACATGCTTCTAATGAGAGAGTGAGAGAGAATGATAACTTTGATATTAATTATCTCGCGTTCTAACCGGTCAAAAACCCTGAAACTTTGGGATTTATAAGAAAACATTATTTTTAGCCTATGAAAAAAATAAGCAAAATCTGTCGAAAAGTGGTAGTATGCTGGAACACCCTAAAGGGTGCACGTAGTTCAAGAAAGATAGACCGAATTAAAGAAAAAATAATAATATCACATAAAGTCATGAAATTCGAATAATAATGGCAAGTTACATATAAAGCGATAGATAGATAGGTAGATAGACAGACTTTTTTCGTTGTTTATATCAAATTATACTCAACACTACATGTCAGAAGACTTTATTTTTATTTTTTACATAATCTACGATAGTTTTGTCATCAGCAGTTATACTTCAAATTCATGATAAAGGTGCGATTAACCAGTTTCGCTATCTACTACGTGTGAAATTCCAATTTTTTAAATTAATTCCTCCAGCTTCCAACTTCTGGATGTCGAACCTCTATCAAAGAATGATTAATGAATGAGGCTTCTACTGTTTCTTAGTAACATATTAAAAATTCAGCTCGTTATCTTTACTTTGCTTAAATGCGCGTATAATCTTAAGATAAAAATTCTTAAATATTCCTTAAAAAAATTTATTTTTAATTGATACAACTCTTTCTTAAAATGACAATAGTTTTAGTGAAATGTTTCTTTTTTAAGTAGAATGCGAAACTGTGAAAAAAATATGGATTTCTATTTAAAAAAGTTTACTTTCATATTGTCTTGAAAAAGTACTACGCTATAGAGTTTATATAGAGGTTAATTTTTGTATATAAAGGTTAAAAAAAAAATTTAAATAATAAATATTTTTTTCCAAATAAATTCATGATCAAATACAATAAACATTAAATTTCAAGAGTTTCTTGAAAATTTATCACAATAATAAATTGTAATTAAAAAAGAGTTAATTTTTTTTTTGTCCAGAATTTGTTCATAAATAAATAAAAATATTTTATTCTTAAAAAAGCATATATTTAAAAAACATTAATTCATGTTAATAATACATATTAGATAATATTATTTTAGGAAAAGAAGAAAAAAACTAAAAATTTATTAGATTAATAAATATTAAAAAAATATGAATTTTTTTTTCGTATTTGAAAAAAACAGAAATTTATTTAATTTTTTTAAATTTAATATTTATTTATCAAATGAATAATAATTACTAACATTAAGAAAATTTTATATGAATAACTGTCCTCTTGTATAGTGTTGTGTTTTGTAAATTTATTATTATTTCTTTTTAATTACCCCTTTTTTTTGTAAATTCGTAAAGGATTGTCTTGTCACATAAAAAAATATAAATTTATATTAATTTCAACATTTATTGTATGTAAATTAGAAAAATTAAAATATTTTGCAAAAAATATTTATTTAAAAAGATTTACATTTTTACAATGAAAAATTATATAAATTTACATTTGCCTTTTACCCAGGAACCCTGAAATAATGCCGAAAGCATTTATATGGTCCTTTTCTTTTGTCGGAACTTTGATATTCGAGATGCGGGTAACGGGAGTAAAATTTATATTTAAATATCTCAACAACTGTGCGACTTATCCCAAACACTGCCATACAAGCAAACTTTAAAAAAAATCGTTATGCAGGAGCTGCGTCAACCGAGTGAATTTCCTTAGAATACATCAATCACTCTAGCTGTCACAACTTTAGTCTGATCAAAATGAATTGTCGTACCTGATATGATTTTGGTATTTGAAAGGCCAATTTTAGTAATAAATGACATATGTCAAGTGGAAAGGGGGGGGGGGGGGCAATAGAGAAAGAATAAAACACAAAACATAAAATATCTCTCTTAATATTAGAATAATCGAAAAATATATAAGGAGTAAAGTTGTAAAAAAGCATGTTTGCTACAATTCATTACCTAATCGTTTTTCCCAAACTCTAATTTGTACAGACATATTTAGGATTTTAATTTGTAAATATTTCTGAAAATATTAGTGTAACAGAAAAAGTGTTTCCCCCTCACCCTAAACCCCTTGTTTCTCCTTGTCTGATTTTACCCGTTATCGAACTTTACCTTTCAAACACCAAAAGTGCTTCAAGTACCAAATTTAAATCCAATCGGATTAAAACTTGGGCCACAAGAGAGTCCTCAGATACATAAACTTATATGCATACATAATAATATGGTGTAAGAAAATCTTTAAATGCACAAAATGGTTATCTCATTGAAACAACCAAATTTAAAACCGCGGTTCGTAAATAAATACTTAAAATATACATTTTTACATAGTATTTTGTCAAAAGAAATCGGTAATTGTATCGTTGCTGTATTTTTCAACCTGTTTCATAATAGTTTAAATCGTTTATAGGGGTCAATGCCTTTCATTGGAGTACCCCCTTCTGCCACAATGTTTCACAATGTCTTCCAACAAACACAACTGACATCAGACTTGATAGGCCTTCAAGGGAAGAGGCTAATTTTATGACCCCTGAGTGCTCTTGGATGACAACTGGCAACAGAGTCTCTTCATTTCATTTTTCACCTGCGGGAATAGATAGCGAAGGTGATGAAGCTGTCCTACTATTATGAATTTTGTGCATAAACTTATTTTTTCTGCATTTTCACTAGTTTTATATGTGTTTATTATCATCTGTAATTACCACCTTGTTCTGCCCCGGGCCCAGGGCAGAACGAGGCAAATGACATAATTTTGTATTTTTGGAAAAAAAAATTGCTCTTTTATTTTCATACAATATGATTTTATTTTTGTGATTATAACATTATAATGTGTTCATAGAAAAATTTGCAGCTCTCTTAATAAACCTTTTTGTACTTTTAAACCATATTTTCAACCTCGTACCCCGTTCTACCCCGGGTTCCCCTATATATATTTATTTATATAGAAATATATATATATATATATATATATAGAAATATATATATATATATATATATATATATATATATAGAAATATATATATATTAGAAGAGGGTATAGTGTCATGGGAATTTGATGACACTGAATACAATAAACATGTCAATGATAAAGCTGGGTGAGTGGGGGTCAATTTGTTACTAATTTCTAAATGGTTAAATTTTACATAAAGTGGGAATTTTATGATAGCTTACTCAATCTGACTGAGTTGTTTTGATTTAGTCTACTTTGAATTAAAAAAGTGAAAAGTACTATTCGTGCTATTGAAAATTATTTTTCGCATAATTTCTTTAAAAAAAAAAAATAAAAGTAGTGATTTTAATAAAGGAGAATACATGGCAAGCAGTCTTGGATAAGTTCAGCACTGGAGGTGCGGCGCCGTCTGCGAAGAAAACGAGGATATCTTTTGGCATCAACGAGTAGGAGCATCGTTTTGGTATATTTAACAAATCTGATAAGGAAGTTAATTTGCCTATTTTGTGGTAAAACGTTTATTTGTTTAAAAAGAAGTCATTTCCAACGTCATTATACAGCAAAACATTCTGCCGAGTTTGATAAATTCGAAATAGGGACAGCAGAACGCGATTGCGTAATTGCTGTTTTTAAAAATAATTATTTTGAACCATCGTCCGCCAAAAAATTATATATTAATAATGATGCATTGGTAGGACAACCTGTATTGAAACATCGTTCCGCCTTACTTCAAAACATACTTTGCTTACTTACTCTCACGTTCTTATGGGGAGCCCCGTGGCTCCGGAGAGCCGCCTACGCCCACCTCTGAATTATAGATAGATATAGATATACTGATTGTATTTTAAAATGCAGCAAATCTGCAAACAATGTATAGTGTATCTATCGCTGTCTATATGTAGTGTTCTTTGAAATGTTTTACTTTGTTCTGCATTAAAATCGGAGGCGTCTGCCTGTAGAGTAGTAGAGTATCATGATAACCTGTGCATAGGCAATGATAGATGAACTATACATTGTTTGCAGATTGCGGTGTATTTTTAAATACAAGCTGTATAAACTTTTATCATTATGATTGTTATTGTATTATATGTGAGTTGAATATTTAAACTATAATAATAATACAAATAGATTTTCTCTTCAAGGAATTCATAACATTTAAAAATTACACGACATGTTTGTTGTGATGTTGTATTTCAAATACTTACATTGCCTTTTTTTTATGAGAAAATAATAATCTTCTAGTGGTTCTATGATATTATTTCTTAAGCTACTTTCTCATATTAAATTAAATTGTTGCACAAATTTATTGATTCAATTATTTTAATCAATAATTTATCGCTTCCTTAACATAAAATTATATCAATATAGATATAATATTAAGATGTGAATATGCAATGAAAATTTGTTTGAAGGTAAACTTACTCACACGGTACTGTAACACATTGTACTGTAACAATTGTCTCCTCTTTCTAGTTACCGATAGCAATCTAGTTAACAATTCGAACAAACACGCGTAAAACCTTTCAATAATATCTCCTTCAACTTCCAATAATATTTGCTTTTGATAGATTTTAGATTATTATTTTGGCGTTGTAAACGTAGATACTGTAGAACTTCAATTTGGGAGACCTAAGTCCATGGATACTACACAAGGATACCGAACTCCATGTAAACAAATAATTGGCAAAAAAAAGATGTCAGTAGTGTCGCTTCTATGCCGGAAACAGTGGTGAGAGTATAAGGCGCGAGTTTTATTTGAAAAACATTACGCATTTACAGTATTATAAAAATTATTTGCAGCCAAATTATTTTTTCAATAACATACTTTTTTTTAATAAATGATAAGTAATTTCAATTTTTCAATAAGGAATTAGTTGAAACAAATTGCATACTTCAAAATAATCACTACGAAACAAAACTGGTTACTTGCTTACTTCACTCCTATTTATTATACTATATTCACTTCGGTACGGATTGTAGTACGGGTGAATAACGCTAGTGGCATAAAATATAAATATTACTATTACAATTTCGTTGCCATATTTTGTCTATTCTCCCGTTTGAGTTCGGTATCCTTGTGTAGTATCCATGCCTAAGTCGATCAAATAATTAAAAAACCAAATGAATACGAACATCACATCCATACGAGTAGATGTTGTTGCTGTTATATGAAACATTAACTCGATTCCCCATTCACAATATTTATTTGTAAATAGAGAATCGATGAAAAAAATTATCACTAAATTATTGATTTGCAAATATTTAATAATATCAAAGGAAGAGTATATAATAAAATCTTTAACATTATAACAGTTATTTACAATTATATTTCTAATATCCGTCATTTTCAATGCAAAATGTTTAATAGTTGATAATAATTATATTTATTAATAATTATTAAATTAATTAAAAATAAATATAAAATTTTAACGAAGCTGATCTTCTACGAAGTTTATTTAAATAAAATATCATAATTTTTGATATATTATGTAATAAAGTTAAAAATTATCATTGAAAAAGTCATAAACTCAAATATATTGCTGTTAAAATTTACAGTTCATGCATGTGTATGAGATTGCTTGAACAAATCTAGAAACAGTTAAAGATGATTTTAACAGATGTAAAATTACCCGGTTTTTAAATGACCGGTATACTTTAATATATAACGATATTATTTCCATCTATAGATGTTGTTTGTTTTTTTTCTTTTTTAATGGAATTTTTATTATTATATATTTTCTGAAGATAGAACTGTGTTTCCGAAACTATAATCAAAATAAAAAAAATATTGTTACGAAAATCTCAGATATTTCTTTTACTTAATAATTATAATGGATTTTCGTTTATAGTATAATTCATGTTTTTATTTTATTGTAAGATTATTGGAAATTTTACGAACTGTATTCTGGTAAGATATTTTCTATTGAAATATTTTATACATCGCTGTGACATAACAGTTTTCTAGTTGACATCGATTCGATCGTTTTTTATAAGCTTTTATTTAATTTGCAATGTATGTATGTATGTATGTATGTATGTACCTATGTATGTTAGGGTCAAATCTTTTAAGCTGAATTAGAACCACTTCCTCTTATCCTAGAGAGTTGAATTTTACATGTTGTTTCAGTTCCGATGACAATGCATTTTTATGGTAAGCATGACAAGAATCGACAAGAGGAAAGGGGAAACGCAAAATTTGGTATATCTCTCTTAATTTCGAAAATCGAAATCTTAAAATCTTAAAACACATAAGAAGTAAAGTTGAGAAAATTAAAGCTTGTTTTTAAAAATGTTTTTTTAATAGAAACTTATTTATTGTTTTTTTGCTATTGCATGAGTTGGGATAATATTGCTATATATATTGAAGAAAGTTATATTCGGAATTTTATTATAAAAATTTGAAATGACAAAATGAATTTTTGTTGACTATTGCGAGTTAAGACAATAGAAACAAGATTGTATAGTAGTAAATTATTTTCTAGTATACAATGAGATTTTACCAAGCATTTAATATTTTACCAAATATTAAGGGAAATATGAACATAATTAAAATATCTCAAATGATTCCTAATTTATTCCGAGTAAAATTGTTAACAGAATAAGTTCTAAGTGTTTTAGAACATTAAAATTATATTTAAGGATAGATAATATCCCATTATCGCTTTAAATAGTTTAATCGAAATTAATTTTGTTGATAACAATATTTTCAATGTTTCTGTCGAGTCCTACAATAAATAATTGCTTTTTCAAATTTTTGTTAACCATTTGTGTCGAATCTATTACGGACAAATTTATACAAATTTATAACTTTTGTTCTAAATATTCTAAAACTGAAATGGATAATATGAACTTTTAAAATTTTGAGAAAAAGAACATAATATACTTTTGGAGTCGAAAGTATCATTGAATCTATTTGGAGATTTGGTAATACGCATGAGATCAAACCCTCAATTTTTGATTTAAAATCACATTACCAAAATTAGTTTTAAAAAAACTATAATGCTCGCAATAAGATGAAACTTTTTGTTTTGTTTTTAAAAAAATGATTTGTATATTGTTTTATTGAACAACCGGTGTCCTCGGCTCGGCGAAAATCTGTCTAAAGGTTTCATTATAATCTAGGAAATTTAAAAAATAAGAAGTTATAATTGCAAAAAATGATGCATTTGATATTTTTATCTATATACTTACAAGAAAATCAATCTTTAGAAAACCAATAATAGAAGAAATTTATGTTGTATAAAACAGTTTTAGTTTTATAATTAATTGAATACAATGTTGCCAAATTTACAAAAAGGTCTAATTAATAATATAGACCAGTGATTCCCAACCTTTTTTTTGTCGCGGCACACTTTTAACGATTTTAAAATTTGACGGCACACAAAGAAAAAGTTAAGTTTAAAAGTTGTTTACTTACCTATAATACACTGTGTAAAGTAGTCTATGATAATAATTTTGAATGTAAAATAAAATAATATGTACTACAAAAACAACTGTACGTTTATTAAGGGATTAATTACAAGTTAATAATAAGAATACTTTTAATGGGAAATTTGAGCTTGATGTTTTTTGATAATTTCATTTATATTTGGTCGTAAAAATGACAATGCTACTCTCATATCGTCTTCTACATTTAACAATCTCGATCTTTTTTTCGTTTTTATGTTGGTTAGTTAATACTTTACTATATAAATTTCTAAAATTTGGCGGCACACTATAAGAATTTGGCGGCACTCAAAAGTGCCGCAGCACAGTGGTTGAAAATCACTGATATAGACATTTGCAAATGATATGATGATTCATCGTCTTTATGTTTTGTTGTATCAGGTTTTCTATTTTGAGTGAATGATTCCCGTCACCCAACAGTACCATTGTTTTGTCAACGGGTTGCATGTAGGATAAATATTAAAAGAATAGCACCTCTGCGGAACATTCGATTATTCAATTATTATGCAATTATATAATACTTAGTTTTTACGAGCTTGTGAATATTAACTTTGATTGTCCATCATTAGAGTGCTATAGTTGGTTTTTTTGTACTTTATTTCGAATGCAATTTTATTTTGATATCAGCCAGAATGAATGAAAAAGTAGTTCATTGAGTTTCAATAAGTAAAAAACAAAAACTTAAAATATATAATAACTGTCACAAAATATCCTCTGTCCAATATTCAATATCGTATATGTTCTTTTGTTCGTCCAAAAACTGTAAGAGTTACGAAATTTTGCATATAAATTGATCTAATTTTAAAAGAGTGCATTTTTATTTAACACAATATATCCGGCAAGAAAAGAATTAATTCTATGTTAAATTTAAGTCATAATAAATCTTTAAAGAGCCATTTAAAGTGGTTTGATATTGACTAAAAATTATGTTTTAATAGAGTTTCGCGTTTGTAACAGGACAAACTTCGACCAAAAGGATCATTGTGATGCCTTAGGATGTGAGGATATGAGTGGAAGACAAGGAATTTTTGTGTGTAGACCCGGAATTGGTAGGATGTGCGGCTGCAGCCGACTTTGATAGGAACTATGGCGATACTCATCTGGAGTTCATGAAGGAAACTGCAAAAAACCCTCACAAGCATTGTCGGTTACTCCGTTCTTTTCCATATGCCGACAGTTTAGTCAATTTACCGCCCTTTTTTTTAAATAATTGAGAAATTGCCGATGTTGGGATTCGAGCCCATAACCTCCGAGTTCCAAGCCCACACAACGCTTCTACTTGGCTGGTCAAAAAAACTATTCGAACTATGTGTCCAGTGTGAACTTCCGTAGTCAGTAAGACTGTATGTGTACCTAGATGTTCTCCAAAAACGTACTTTATACGGGAAGACATTATACAAAGACTTTATTCAAATTTTCTATGAATTTACATGTGGATTATTTCAAGAATACATGGGCAGCGGATTTAAGCTTGTATGGGGTAGGAACACGTAACTCTTACAAATATGATAATTGTTAAGCTAAACAAATATAAGCATAAAACATTACGAATTTTTTTAGAGTTACTCTAAATATATAATTCTAATATATATCATTTTTTGGTAAAGTTGATAATTTTCCTTCAATACAAAAAAAAAAGGTAAAAGTGTCATTTTCTCATGCGTCTCCTTTGCTGTATGTACAAAAAGTATAATTTTTAATTGCAATTATATCACGTTTGTTGTGGTAAATTTTCATATCACATGTATTTAATTACTTATGTAATTAATTACTAATTACTTATGTATTTAATTATTTATAGTCCAATTTGTATACTCTTCGTAAATTTTAGCGATACTCTAATAGTTGCGACTAATAGGGTGTGATTCTAACGGATTTGACTTACATTTGACCCTTAAAAGATGTGAATGTTTTGAAACTACTCTAATATATGTCTCTTTAGTTAAATTGGTCCAGCAGTTTATATTTTAAATTTGTGTTGATTTTTTAAAATCCGAAAGTGAAATAAAATCGATTTTCTTCTAATATCTTTACGATTATAATACTCTGATACTCCTTTTCTCACTCGAAAGTAAAAATAATAAGTTTGTTCTTTTCACAATAAAACTACAGACACAATAAATCAAAAGAAAACGAATCAATGCCGTGGATTCTTCAACGTGTTTCCCATCTGGTGTTGCTAATAATAACATTATAAGTTACTTTTTCAAACAGAAAAAAAAAACGGTTTAAATCTTATTAAATAGTAATAATGAAAAGACACACCTTATTATATTATTATAAGATAGGATAGAATTGACTTTTTAAGAGAGAGGAATAATAATTAACTTGCAAATAATATCTTAATTTATTTTATATCATTGCAATTACCACATGTTTTTCGTGATGTAATGTAGTTTTTAGCATTTATTTTACAGATAAATGTACAAATCTATTTATGTAATATGTATACAGTATGTTTATATTGAAATTATCTTATATTTACATATTAATCTTATTGTTTTTGTTAGCTTAACCGTCTATCCAATGCCGTTGCTTTACTTTATGTTATAATAACGGAACTGACTAGCGCTTACTGAATTTGGCATTTAACATAAATATTTGTTTTTATCAAAATCATACACATTTTGGTAAAAATCGAAACCACCAACAACTGGTATTCCGGGCCAGTGGTACATATGGTCATAAATGTGACGTTGTTGTTTTTTCTTCTTCAAAATTTAATGGTAGATTTGTACCCAATACATTTGACTGTCGAAAAAAATATGTCGAATAAAAATTATTTGTCATAGCAATATTATCAACTTTTGTATAAAACATTTTTTCGAATACCGAATGGATTCGGCACAAATTTACTTAGAAATTTTGAAAAAAGTACGTCACTTTTTTGTCTATGCACGTGTATTATGACATTTTGATTTGAGTATTTACATATTTTATGGAATTTTTTATAAACTAAACGTGTATTTAATCATTGTTAGTTTGGATGCATTACTGTTTTGTCATACTAGTGGAGGTGACTAGCATTTACTTAATTTGCTATTTATGTAACACGTCTGAACATTGGTTATTATAACCAAACTATTTATCATACAAATTTCCATACCAACTGAAAATCGTCATTTGATACTCTATTTTTTTATAAAGGCATAAAGAAATCACCGGATGAAATGCGGAATTGCTAGTCAATGAGAGGAAAGTCTACAACTCAATATGAACTATGAACTAACCGTAAATCTTGATAAAGATTATTAAAATAATCAAAGAGAACTCTAGGTTTTTTTGAAATTATATTTCAAATTTTGCCCCTATTCCTGAACATTTGTTTGTATTTTATAAATACGTATTTCGACTACAATGTAGTCATCATGTGTATGAATTAGCTAATCGTAACTATCTCTGGGATATGGATTCAGAGATAGTTACGAATAGCTAATTCATACTGATGATGACTACATTGTAGTCGAAATACGTATTTATAAAATACAAACAAATGTTCTAGGAATAGGGGCAAAATTTTAAATATAATTTCGTAAATCTTGAACTTTCGTTATACACGCGGATAACATTTATGTTATTTGCAGTAGCTAGTTTTCTGTTATCAACCTGTATATTTGTATAATTAATAAATTATGAACATTTATATGTATTTTTAATTTTCTTATTAAGATTGATTAGTATTACTAATTATATCATTACCATTAATTATATTATTCAATGTATTTAACTTGTAGTATCTTATTTTTAGTTATTTCATAGAATATATAATTTGACATTATCAAAGTTTGCTTAATATTTGTCAATTCATTTTAATTTACTTTTTACTCTTTTTTTTTCTTATCTAGAACTTAACTAGTTTTGAATGACATATGAAATACTCTCTCTATACATCAGTGGTCAGTTTTGACAGTCATATTTAGGTTAATATTATTATGCAAATTATTCAAGGACTGATTTTCTGATAAGTAATTATAATTTTATATACTTTTTAATTAGGAAATATGGTGGTAATATTAATTTGCATGTTTGTAAAAATTATATTGATAAGAAAATAATATTTTCAATGTTTTATGAAGGTAGTTCGATCGTAAAATCACTTTTCGGCATCATCATTTATCAAATGAGACATCATTTTTTCAACCGAGTTTTCATTCGAAGCATATAAAATATCACAGTCCAGCTTTTTTTTAACTATACTTAATTAAATTAATTAAACCAATTAAAAATAAAAACAATTTCTAGACGAAACAAAAAGACAGAGACAAAACTATTTTTACTCGATGTATAATACCTAAAAGTACAATATCTATTTTATTGAACAAAGTATCTCTTTGACCTAATACTATTATAGGCTATTGATTATATACAAAAAAAACAGGGCAATAAGGAACTAAGACGTTCAAGGGTTTTTATTGCAAGAATCGGTCAATGGGTCATTTAAAAAGAAAAAACCGCGGAGTGCTATCAAATTAGAGGGTGGAAATTGGAGATAGGGGTGAAAATGCACCCTTTTCAGTTTTATCAATATATCTCGCACACGAAGCAAAATTTCGATTTTATATGAAACTATTTGTAGAGAATTGAATTTCCCATCGAAATGTCATATTTCAAAAATTTTAAAACATTTTTTTATGCCAAAAATGTTGAAACAAAAATTAAAAAAAAGCCAAAATTTTGATTTTTTTTGTTTTTTGTCTATAATTTTTTTGGGATCAAAGATAGGTATAGACATTGCTTTGTAGAGAAAAAAATAAACAAAATTTCCTTTAAAAACTGGGTCGCAAATTTTTTTTAGTTAAAAATTGACCGAAATATGGCCACTCGAACATAGCTTTTATTTTTATTTTTATCCCTCTTTAGGCTATTGATTATGTCATATTGAAAGGAACTAAGACATTCAAGGGTTTTTATTACAGGAATCGGGAAGAAGAGGGTGAAAATTAGAGATAGGGGTGGAAATGCACCTTTTTTAGTTTTATCAATATATCTCGCAAATGAAGCAAAATTTCGATATATTTTATATGGAACAATTTGTAGAGAATTGAATTTCCCATCGAAATGACATATTTTAAACATTTTAAAACATTAGTTCCACGCAGCTTTTCTGCACTTTTCGAACAAATATTTGAGCTATTAGGATAACACTAGTGGTTCCATACGATTTTAGGCAACAAGTATCCACCATCAATAACATGATGAATATTATTGATAGAAGTATCTTCAACGGGTGTAAAAAATTCATATAAGTCTGATTTTTTCAATAAAATGATAATTTGAAAACAATATCTGAATAAGAGGGATAAACATAAAAAGAAAAGCTATGTTCGAGTGCCCATATTTTAGTCAATTTTTAACTAAAAAAACTTTGCGATCCAGCATTTTAAAGAAAATTTTCTCTACTTTTTTCTCTACAAAGCAAAGTCTATACCTATCTCTAATCCCAAAAAAGTTACGAGCAAAAAAGCTAAAAAACAAAAAAAATCGAAATTTTGGCCTTTTTTTTGCTTTTTGTTTCAACATTTTTGGCATAAAAAAATGTTTTAAAATGTTTTAAATATGCCATTTCCATGGGAAATTCAATTCTCTATAAATAGTGTCATTTAAAATATATCAAAATTTTGCTTCGTTTGCGAGATATATTGATATAATTGAAATGGGTGCATTTTCACCCCTATCTCCAATTTCCACCCTCTAATTTAATTGCACTCCGCGGTTTTTTCTTCACAAATGACCCATTAACCGATTACTGCAATAAAAACCCGTGAACGTCTTAGTTACTTTCAATATGACAGAATCAATAGCCTATTAAATGAGTGTATGCGATCTAAGAATATTTTACTATGGTCGAAATACCTTAGTTTATTTTTTTTAAATGGAAAATGAACAAAATTTGACTCACGTCAAAAAAGTAAGAGGCCGTTTGTTTTCAAAACAAAGATGTTTTAAATTTTATTAATTTTAAGTTTGTTGGGCGGTTAGGGGTAATAGCAAAGAATACAATATACATAGAAGCGTATAAGTACGATTTTTGTGTCACTTAAAATTTTTAGTGTGTATGCTGACCACTTGATGACAATAGCTGTTCGATTTCGGTATTTAGTGCACAACCAACTGTATTCTTTGGCAGAACTAAGTACCAGTTGGCCGGATCACATCGAATCGGGGATGTACTTCAAATTTATATTAAAAGGGAATCCACCAATATTAATGAAATTATTATGAATTTTTAGAATTAATTAGTCAAAATTTTTTAATTTTTTTTTTTTACAAGCTGTATAAAATATTAATATTTTTATCATCTTTCTGTTTTCAATTTTTGAAAAAATGGTCTAAAACAAAGGGGTTAAACCTGGTAATGTGTAACTTTTATAGAGTACTAGCTGTACCCAGCATGCGTTGCAATGCCTATTTTGCTTTCTAAGTAGATACACATATACAGAGCATATCGTTTCGCGTTAAGTAACACTTTGCGTTTTGTTATGCTTTGCGTTACTTAACGCTTTTGTTATGCTTTGCGTTACTTAACGCTTTGCGTTGTGATTCTGGAAAATCTGTAAATTACAAATAATTTATTTCCATAATTTTGTTTATGCGTTTCCATAGAAATTATAAATTATATTAGAGATCTGTCAGAAAACTTTGGAACGATCATAAAACGGCTATATGATCATAAACGGTTTGGAATTTTGAATTTTTTTTATCATCAATCTTCGTGGGTGCGTCCACAACAACTGACCAAAGTTTTATAGGATGAATGGTAGAGGAACACATTGAAGGCGTACACTCCCGTTCAAAAAAAAATGACCAGACCTGAAATGTTAATTTTCTTACGTTTCATAAAACTCACTTTTGTAACTCGCTGTATAATGTATAATTTTATTTATTTATAAACTTAAAAAAAATGAAATGTTAATACATGTTAAGTGTTATATCTTCCTCTTACGTATAAAAATTAAATAAAATGTTGTATCTATAAAAAACATTTACTACAAGAATAATCAAAATTGTGAGAGACTGATTTGGTTCAGGTCTGTTCATTTTTTTTGAACGGAAGTGTACGTACGAACGTACAATATATCAACTCTTTATCAAATATACCTTTTATATATTAGATAAAGAGTTTGCACACCCTCGGATATTTCTATATAACCAGATTTTTGAATATTTACACTCTCATGTGCTGACTTAATGCAGGTTTAAATTATCAATAAATTTTATCTACAAACGCAATAGTTTTCTTGAATAACCGTAGTCCAACAGTATTTCAAATTTTTAAGAACTTTAAGCAGAAGTTTAAATTAATTTTGCATCGAGGCTAATCCTATCTCAATGAGATTAGATTCAATATAAATTATTTTTATAAACGTTTTTTTCCTCTTTTTTATATTTACTGTATCTGACAATGAAATTACAGATTTAACTTTACAAAATGAAAAGGATTAGCGTTGAATTTTCAACAGGTTTTCTTTCTCGTAAAAGAAATAAACGTCTCAATTCGTTTAAACATAAACATGGTGTTCACTGCTCAATATTATAATTAAATATGTTTGTTATTGTTGGTTGCTTCCCATTTTATTGAATATAAGGCGTTTCTCATTTGTCATAATGTGTTATTTGTTTCTGCAATGCATGTCCAATCTTACTATACCTATTTGTACCATAAGCATTAAGGTAGTTGGTGTAACAACTATTCATATAGTAAGTTCACAAAATCTATTATACAAAATCAAATCGATTATTTTTTATATTAAAGTAATATTAAAAATTCATTATTTAAATTGAAAATTTTATTTGGTTCAAATTAAAATTAAAAGGAGGTATATTGTCAGAATTTTTTTATTTTAAATTTTAAATGATTCAAACAATTCAGTTATTTAAAAGTAAGTTTTCTATCGTTTAGTCTTGAGCATAAAATATTTATTGCTTAAAGTGTAGTTTTTCCGTGTATTTTGAGATACAACGCTATTCGCTGCATACAATACGACAAACGATACATCAGAATTTACTAATCCGAGTGGTCAAGGTATTAAAAGCACTCTGCTCGGGACTGGAAGGTTGCAGGTTCGATTCCCAACAGTGGCAGTTTATTATTTAAATTAATTGAAAAAAAAAAGTTAATGGGGTGGTTAATTGACAACCGACCAATTCGTAGTCTACTTACAAATTCCTTGTCCTTTAATGGTTGGTAAAGAAGTCCATGACAAGCCTGCTTACCAGGCTTCGACTTTCCCCTCCGCTATTACTATTACTACTAAATACATCAGAATGGGCTCAAATTTTATGTATTAAATATTGGAGAACAAGATATACAAAAATTTTGAATTAATCCATACATCATATTGACCCAACCTCCTTAATTCATATATTTGATTGGTAGGTATTGCACATACTGCAAAATAATTCATATTTTTAAATTATAAATATATTCTCGTTGAGATTATACAACGATGAAGTATACATCGGGCATTTTATAAAAAAAAAAATATTACAAAGGTAATACAGAATAGGGAAAATTTTTTTTCACATTTATTTTCAGAATATGAAAATACTGTTAATACTGTAATAATATTTAAAAACGAAATTAAAATCCGACAAATATCAAGGAAGCTATAAGCTTTTAAAGATTATTATCTGTCTCTTTCTTGCAAAAATACTAAAAACGGAGTTTTGCGTGTATTTTAAATGGTGAAAGTGTAATATGACGTCACATAACATATCAAGAGGGCTATCACCCTCTTTGTCTAATCGGGAATTTCAATCATTCATATCTCGCTTATTTTTAAAGTTATTTAAAAAGTAATTTTACCTTGATATTTGTCAAGTAAACATGCTTCAATTCAAGTGAAAATAATTTTCATGCATATTCCCTATTAAACATATAATGAATGCTTGCTGGCTGTCAGAAACGATCTTTGAATTTGTATTTTGTGTAAAGTAAGATTTCAATTTTTCAACATCTCGCTTATTTTTTCAGATATCTTTAGAATATTTTTAATATATTCCAGGTATATCTGAAAGGAATGAATCATGTAATTTTCATATATTTGGTTTATTAGAAAGCGGAGTACCAGGATTTTGAAGAGCGCCAAAGCGACGTCTACGTATCTTGTATATTTCAACAAAAAACTATAGTCAAATCCGTATAGATTTACCATTAACGTACTCAACTCAAATATTATGATGTGTATTAATTTAGGACACGTTATAATATTTAATGTGTATTTTTATTTTATCTGGTAACAACCATTCATTATAAGATATAAATATTTTGAAATTTATCTGCCTACGCTCACGTTCAAACTTAATTTGTTTATTTCATTTAAAAAATATGAAAAGAATTTAATCAACACGTTAGTTTCAAAATTTGAAATTTTATTTCAGTTATACCCACGTTTATGAAATAGTCTTTGCTGTTAAGGACGATCCAGCATACTAGAAGTTTAGTTGAGCGAAGGAACTAAAATTCTTGATTTTTTAAAGTAGAGTTCGGTAGTCTTGGCCTAAGAAAGTCTTTCTTAGCCAAATACTCTTGTGATTCTTTAGTCAAGAAAATGGAATTATTGTAAAAAAAAAAAGTATTTTTCTTTAAAAAAACACAAGAAGAGAATGTTTATGCATCTTCTTTAACTGAAGTATATATATTTTTTACTCCTTTAAAAAGTTTCGTTTGTTTGGATTAAAGAAATCTTTATTTTGGTCCGAAATTGTAGCATCTTGGTCCAAAGAAATCATCATTTCAGTTTAAGAACTTCGAGATTCTTGAGTCAAGAGTCAGTTTATCTTTAGTTAAGATAATTTTCTCTAGTCAAAATTATAGATGTCAAGATACTTATTTTCTTATACTAAATATATATTATCTTCCCTGTAGAAGAAATTCCCTGTAGGAGTCAGAAATTCTTGGTTTAAAACAATTTTTCTTACCTCAAGGAGTTACTTCTATCAGTGTATAATACACAGTATTATACTCTCAAAAATCTACCGGTCACTGTTTATTTTTTTCCACTTGATGAGATACTAGAAATGCCGGCGTTGTCCGAACTTCAAAAAATTAGATTAATAGAGAGTGCATATTGAAATGTATGTCAAATATTTATTTTTTCCTAAATTTCGACAGTTCAAAACGTCAATTTTTTTATATTTTAAATACATTTTTTTCTCCAAACAATTCGGGCAAACAAACACCCACACAAAATATTTTCCTTCTATATAGAGGAATTTCTATTTGAAATAAATGCATAGAAAAGTTTACCGTGCGTGTTACTAATGTCAACTTTTATTGACAATATCTCCCTTCACAATTGACAGATTGCAACAAAATTTCACTGTTATCAAAAACTCAATAAAAAATGCATCCATTTGTACAGAAGTATGAATTCGAGGCAAATTGTGGCAAATCGATGATTATGCATAAAATGAGGGTCCCCTTGCTAGATTCTCCAGATTATTGCTTATCTAGTTTCGCCTATGGTTTAAGTATTATAGGTATATAGATTCATTTTTTTTCAATAATAAGCAAACATGATATCTATGCGAATAAAAAAATAAATAAATATAGGTAATTGATATAAGTTGTTTGACTGTATGTACGAATGTATGTATGTTTGTTTGTACGCCCATAAATAAACAATTTAAGAAAAAGAATTTAATAAGCAAGGACGTATAAGATGATAATTTACAAGTGTTTTTAAATGTAATTAATTTATATATATATATAAATATATATATTCAAAAAATAACTAAAAAGGAATTTATTTATTGTATGTATTATATGGTGTACAAAGTGTAGCAGGGCATCACCACCGCCCATCGCCGTCACCACAGCCCTTTACGCCCCTACTCCAGGCCTGCATTCTTTTTAAATCACTCTCTCCGAGGCTATCTGATCATGTTTTCCTTGGAATTCTACATCGCCGAATGCCCTCATTCTGCTGTTATACAGCTACTTACGCATTCGTTCACTGTGTAACAGATAGAAAGCTTTAGAAAAGCAATTGGTACATCAATTCCAACATTTACTAATCGACATTAAGAGTTCAAAATTAAATAGTGAAATAAAATATTACACTGAAATTGATGTTTAATATGCTCTGTATATAGACATCGTCGATATTGGGGTAATTGGGAATTTAAAATAATGTTTTGTAAATGTTCTTTGCGGTTAAAACAAATTTTGTTTCCTGTGTGCACAAACCAACCACAGTTCACCATCTCCATTGACTGATTTTAAACGCCCTATTAATATCTTGTTGACCAGATATTTTGAATAAAAATTTATTTATTTAATTTAATTCAAATTTGCTTGGCAATCGTACAAATTTTAAGTAACAAAAATTAAAATATTACAATCTTAGTGAACTGTGAACTACGTCACCTTTGACCACCTAGGAGAGATAGTATAAAATTGACATTATGAGAAATTATTTGGATTTACAAATAGTTAAAATAAACTTATGTATTCTAATCTGTATGAACTATGGACTTGATTTTAAAATATTAAATATATAACAAACATGTAACATTAAATATATTAAAAAAATAGATAATTAATAGAGAAAATAAAACTCCTTCTTACACTTGCACTTATTCTTTTGAGATCTGTTCTATTGGTTTGAGGAATACTCAGTTCATATCCAAAACAAATCTATTTTCTATTACATATTTAAAGTATGAACCGCGAATTTATTAAAAATTATGAATCGAGTTCGAGATTAGAGATAACGATATGTTTTAACTTAATTGAAAAGAAAATGTGTAAGTAATTATTTTGCAATCTTATGCACAACTTTTAATTACAAAAGTAAATTAAAGTGAGAAAACTATCCCTTCTTTTCTTTAGCGCTACTGTGTGGAATATATTTTTCGAATACACTTTTCCTTGCAGTTTTTATTACAAATGTAAAATACAAAATCATCAAGAGCTAAAAAACTATTACGCTTCACGTTCATTGATGAAGTCTAACGGCCAAGACAGTTCAATACAATTACTATTTAAAAATATGTTGAGAAAGACCTGAACATTCCAGTCCTTTAAAATTTAATATAACTCTTATTATTAGAGAAATCGAAAAATACATAAGAAGTAAAATTGGAGAAAATTGGAGAAAATTAGTCATACTATAATTTTAATTCAAAGCATTTTTTCTCTTAAATAAATATTTACGGAAATATTTAAGGTTTAAAGTTATAATCCTAAATATCTCTGTACACATTAGAGTTTGTGAAAAAATAATCAGATAATGGATTGAAGCGAACATGATTTTCTACAACCTTACTCCATATACATTTTTCGATTGTTCAAATATTACGAGAGATATTATATATTTTCTGTTTTCTTCTTTCTCGATGCCCTCTTTCCTCTGGACCTATGCCATTTATTAATAAAATTGGCCTTACAAATACTAAAAGCATATCAGATATGATTTCATTTTGATGAGACTAAAATTGTGATCGCTAAAGAGTGATTTATGTATTTTAATGAAATTGAAGCACCTCCTGCGTAACGACTTTTATTTATACATAGATGATTCTTTTGTATGTCGTAACTAATATTTGTGAACGTTACGTCTGATACATCTTGTAGCACTAAGTATTATATATACGTATTATAAATAGAATATTTATATTAATTTATTTATATTCACACATGTTTGTACCTAGTACCACTACCTTCTTGTGGTGTGTTCTATTGGTGGTATATTCCTGTGAGTATGGACTCTTAGTTAGAGCTTGGCTTGTGATGTATCAACAAAAACAACAACAACATCTATATAGGTAAATACCTACACCTAGATACTGTGTTCGTTCGTGTGCCTTCAATAGGTGTACCTGGTGCAAATAACAAACAAACAAACATAACGAACAGAACAGAACAGAACAGACAGACAGATAGACGAATAAACAGATAGAACGAATAAAACTAACAAACAACAAGTGCAACAACGCACAAGCAATTGCGCCTTGTTATGTATGTGTGCGAATACATAATAAATAATTAATGTATTGATATGACATTAACAGCGTGAAAACAGCATGAATTAATAATGTAAGAAATAATTACAGTCACTTATAATTCCAATATTATTTTATATTATATATATTTACACCATGCACAGATAGAGGCGGATGCGGTGCGTTGCTTGTTGCGCTCATTATTATTACTATTATTATATTATTGATTTCAATTTGTTGCAAAAATAATATTTGTTTTTAATTAGTATACTATTGACTCCACAAATGGTGTTCGCTTTTTAGAATTTTATAATTGATTTGTATCGAATATTCATGGGTTTTGAAAAAATGTTTTGTACAAAAGAATTACTTAGATATTCGGAATGTAGCTGATAAATAAATAAATAAAGAAATATATATATATATATATATATATATATATATATACCCATCAGGTGCCAGCTATCCCAACCGATGGTTGTTTATTCCATAGAAGCAACAAAGTTAATACTGCGATAGCTCCTTATGAAGAAAAACCATGGTTGCATACCTTATGTTTCCTTCAATTGGCCTATTCTGCACAATTATGATTATGATCAATCAAGATTTTTCACAGTTTTTTTAAATTTTATTAAGAAAATAATTTTTCGGTTTAAGTAATCAGATCATTAAAAATGACAGCGGGTTCAATTTATGAATTAAAATTCCAGTCTATCAAAAACCGTATTAATAAGAATTATTTATTAACTAAAGCTTTAGAGTTTGTTATTGTTTGTAATTTTTAGTTAATAAATAATTCTTATTAATACGGTTTTACAAAGATTGGATTTTTAACTCATAAATTTAACCGGCTGAAATACTGTAAAAATTTAATTAATATAATATCTTAATCGTTTATTTCTTATATCAGGAAATATTGTAAAACGTAAATAAATTTTTTTTCTTCAAATAATCATATTTTCACAAGCATTAGGTTGTTTACAAAAATACATAGGTACTAATTATTTTTTCTTTTTTGTTTCAGGTAAATTGAGATCTTCATATTGTATTTTGGTACGCATAATTATTTTATCTGTAAGTTGAAAAAAATGTATTACGCTATTAGTAGTTTATTAGACAAAAGAAAAAAAATTTGACATTTATAATTCATTTTCCCGTAAAACTCATAGAAGCACAGAAAAGTTTGGCATTTATAATACTATAAAACACTTTTGGCTTTTCTATAATTGCAAAGTTTTTTTTTTTGTTTGTTTATACTAAACTTGTAATATTAAGATCCCTATCCACTTGAAACTACCCACCGAAGTGTGACAGCACGAATCACTTACATTTTAGTTCACTTCTTTCATTAATGAAGACTAATGACGTTGTTTCTTCCTTCGAAAGGGGAAATTTTCCTTTCATAAAGAATGGTTTGTCGGAACAATTGTAGTTTCAATGTATTTTTCCACGTATGTAGTTTCTAAGCGAAAGTAAGTTATTAATACATTTTTTGCAAACAAATATCCCGAGTCGAAATTGAGTGTATTGTTAGAGCCTTTAAATCATCACTTCATAATAAAATTCATCATTCAAATGTGCAAAATTGCTTTTTTGCATGTTCAGTGACCAATTACGTTTTTTGCGGCTTTATTCATGACCTAAATTATAAACAGGTCATCGGTTTTATGATGTTATACCTTCATTTCACGACTTTTATGCTCTATTAATGAACTGAAAAAGGTTACATTCAAGAAATAACAAAGAAATGATGATTTGCAAGATGATGTTTTAAGTTTCGACTTGGGATTTGACATTTTAAATTTGATTATTGATTCAAAAAATAAAAAATCCACAATATTGATTTTAAATTGACAAATAAAAAAAAAACCAAACATTATATACTAAAATACAACAAAGTTCAGTTTTATATTATTATGATTATTTTTATGACGATGTTGTTCATTGGTAAATGAAAATAAATTTTATGTTGTTGAAGATCATTTAGATAGACTGTTGAGTACCTCTTACGACTCATAAAATCAATAAATATCATCATCGTCGTCGTACCTATCTGTCTATCTGGTGATATTGTTCGCTAACCTTTTTTTTTTTTTTATTAATTTTTTATTATTTTTGCAATGTTATGTTAGCAGACAGATATTACATGCAAAAAGGTTAGGTTACTAACAATAATAATAATATTATTATCAATATCTTCAACTCCTCAAACACCTCACACTATTAAATTTACAATCAGTTTATTTTATTTATTTATTATTTTATATATTATATATCAGAATCGAGGGCAACAATAACACTTATTATAACCGGTATATATAAAAGGATATTATAAGTTTAGTTCCAAGTTTGCAACGTTCATAAAATTTTCGAATTAATCCATTTCAACATTTCCATCTGCCCGTCAACTTAATAATAATCTTTCTAAAATAAAAATGTTAAAAAAAACAACTCATATATAGAGTGGTGCAAAAGTATCGTTATGATTTATTTAATGAATGCGTATTTATGCATTATTTAATATGAACTCGTGAACCTTATCTTATATACTCGTGAATTGAATCTTATATGGGAAACGTATGTAAAATTATTTACAAAGACCGCCTAGACATCACCAACTGCTTAGAACGTCGCCTGGTGGAAGTTTCGGGGTTTTCCTCAACACTCGTGGAACATGAAAGAAATTTCGATATGATCTTTGCGTCTGAATACTCGAATGCTGACTTTCAAAATAAAATTAAACAACTTTGGTTCTTTGTTCTGTGAGTCTTTCCATCATAAATTTTCCAAATTTTTCAAAGTTAATTCTGAAAAAAAGATGAAAAAAAACGTAAACAAAAAATTTATTAATTAATTAAATCATAACGTTACTACCCTAAATATGTTTATATATTTAATAAATACAAGGATATTGTGAGTTTAGTCCTGACTTTGTAACGGTTGAAAATATTGAGCCTTACAGTTACAGAAAAAAATTTGCTATATGTTTCATAAAATGACCTAATTAAGTTCATTTGCGCATGTCCGTCTGTTTGTCAATTACCAAGAGAGTGAAGTCGTTCCTTTGTCAGTCCGTAAACACGAAAGGATTTAATGAGGTGACGTCGAGCTGCAAAATGAAACTGTGGTAGTTTAAAGACAAAAATGCTTTCTTTGTAATAAAAAACTTTATTTTGAATCTTTTTGTCAGAAGCTGAATGGTTTGGCTATAATTTGAGCTAAAAATTAGTAATTACTCTTGATTACAATACCATATACGTTTATACTATCATTATACACTACATAGTATTTTTATACATCGGCATTGATAATAATGAACTTCCGGTTATTTAAGCAAATTAAGATGAGATAATCGTTGGCAAAAGTACTTTAAATTTGAAATTAAAAATAATAAGAAAAACGTTTGGCATTGAATGTAACTTTAATTTAAATCAACAAAAACATGTATCCTTTTTCTTTCCATACCATATACGTATAAGTGACAGAGACAGATTTTCTTTAATTTCTATTTAAAATTTTTTTTTCTCAACAACCGTTTAGTGCATGTTAATAAAATTGTGCAAAATTGTTTGTATAAAATTTTGTAATTTTAAAGTTAGAACGCTTCATAGCTTTTTTAATGGTTATTGAAATGATTTTAATATATTGACTAAACAACTTTCTCCATAAGAACACGGATTAGTAGTAAACGGCTTAGTAATACCTTTTTGAAATTTCCATAATAGCTTTAGCATTAATTGAGGAACATCCTACGAAATATTCGCATTTCGTAGCATTTTCGATTTAACAACCTCTCTTCATCCTTTATTAATAAACTTACTTGGTTATTATCTTCACTTGTTTCTAATGATAGTTGCTTAATGTTTATTTATGACAATGTTGGGTGATCAATCGAATAGTTTTTGAGATATTTTTAAATCACGTTTTTACTATCCTTGTCATCATTCCTCTCATTTCAAGAGTGGGAACATTTATAGGGTAAAATATTTAGTATTTGATTTTATATATTATTTGATACAAAATTTCATCAAAAGTTCATTTCATTAAAACAAATTGATTCGGTTTTCGAAAAAAATGCTACGGATAAAAGTTGTTTATTAGAAGTATCGTAACAATTTTTATTCGAAAACCGAATAAATATTGTACAAATTATCTACAAAAATTTTTAAAATTTTTGAAAAATGACATCAACTTTTGTGGCCAAGTGTACGATAAGTGTGATTTATAGCAATCATGCGCCTTTTTTTTTTATTAACTACACGAATAAAATTAAATATTTAATAAATCTTTTATTAAATATCATGGCATCGAAAAAATATGTAATTATTTTCTTGATTAAAATCTATAGAAATTTGTTAAACAAAGTTAGTTTCGAATCTTCATACATCAAAATAGTAATTATTTATACAATACATACGAGTACAATTATGAAATTGTTGAGTTAGGTTAGGTTAGGCTGCTATTTATTAATATATGCCAAATACAAATATTTGTCATGAAGATTATTTAAAAAGATTATTAACACCTACAATTATTATTAATATTATATAAAATCTTCACTACATTTTAGTATTCTTTTAGATGTAGTTTGTGTTGTGTATCTTATAAGAAAAATCCAATAATTTTATCTGATATTAGATATAATTTCATCATTTTATATAATTAAATACAGATTGTCATCGTCATATACTTCAGTATGCTTAATACTATTCGACGTTAATATAATCGTAGAAAAAATGTATTGTTACAGATGTTTCTAAAATGTTCTAATTATTATATTTCTATACAACATATTTCTGCTTGACCGCTTCTCTGTCCGTCAAATGGATAATAATTCAATAAAAATGAAAATATATACCGAGTTGAAATGTCTTGGTTCTGTTCTAGCTCGTGATTGGGTAAATTTCGTTCGTGCATTTTTGGGATACAAACAAGTTTCAATAATAAAAAGTGTACTCTTTTATTTAACTTGCAATGTATGAATGTATGTATGTTTGTTTGTATGTATGTATGTATATATTTTCGGGTTAAATATTGCAAGCTGAATGAGAACCACTTCCTCTTATCCTACGGAGTTGAATTTTTACATGTTGGTTCAGTTTCGATGACAATGCATTTTTATGGTAAGCATGACAAGAACCGACACGGGGAAATAGGGGGTTTTAGAGGGAGGGGGAAACACAAAATTTAGTATATCTCTCTTAATATTGAAAAAATCGAAAAATGCATAAGAAGTAAAGTTGTAGAAAATTAGTTTTACTATAAAAAGCTTGTTTTTAAAAATGTTTTTTAATAGAAACTTATTTAAAACAAACTTTTTTTTCCAAAAACAATAGTAATGGCAGCTCAATGGAACCTATATAAAAGACAAGCCATGTTATTATAAACGTACTAGCTTATACCCACAGTTTCGCTCGCGTTTTATTGTTATATCTCCGGCTCCTGCCCTTTAAGACTAAAAATCTTAAATGCCTTATCCCACCGCTTCCACTACTTTATTTTTTTTTCGGCACTTCCAGTAAATTTCTATTTCAGCGAATATTTTCGAATTATATCTCTCGTAGCGATCTAAATACATATGTTTTTTAATCTAATCATAAGCTTTTAAACTGAAAAAATTTCATAAAACTTAATCCAGTATGCTCGAACAAACAAACAAATAAACATTTACAATTTTATACTATATAATAATATAATAATAATGATATTATATAATCATAATAATCATATATAATATATATAAATAAATAAGTCTAAGCATGAGATAAGATAAACAGTTCTCGCACTGATTGAGAACTTAATATACACAAGGTATTTAAACAATTACCTTAGTGGTTACATGTCAAATTTTATTTTAAAACTAAGGATACAACATTCATTTTGTGATAATGTCAAAATAGCATGATACTTTTACAGTTATAGAAATTCTGTTTGATGATGACTTTTTGGGTCAAAACATATACTTTTTTGTACAAATATAGATTTCGAAAAATAAAACAGCGAAAATATTTATTTATTTTGAAAAAGCTAGAGAAATACTTTGAACTATAAAAAATTTTATCTCATAAAAATTTTTATTTGAAATATTTTGTGAATTAATATGGCTTGAATTCAAAGCTGCGAAGCCGGTAATATATACGAGTAATATAATGAATCGTCTAATATAATTCACTTAAAATTATTCCAAAAAAAAAAAACTTGGTACACTAACAAAAAAACGATGTAGGCATATGACATTATTGAAAATTGATACTGTACACATGTGACGAAATTTAAGTCATATGTGAATCATACAAAATATATACGTGTTGTAAATACCTTGTAAAACACTTGTTTTTTGAATTGTGATACTTAATCGTGTCCTTTTGTTGTTTTTTCAACACCATTTGTGTAAACTTGAGACCTTTAATGCTCATGAACTGTATATTTTTAATGTGTAATAAAAATTATTATATGCGTATAAAAATTTCTGCACAAGGTATTTACAATACGCGCCTCTGGTGACAAATAATTAAACTAAATTTATATAGTATTTTTATGAAATAATTTATATTTTCAAGAAAAAAATATATATATACGCGCTATTATTTGTAACGGAACTAATATTCTAAAACCGTGGGGCATTTTTATTGAACATTTCTTAAAGAAAAATATAATTGATTGAAATTTAATCTAATACGTCTTACACTTTTACAATTAGGTATACGCGAATGCATGTTTTAATTTTTCAAATTGATTCGTTTTTTCTTTTCATTTAAAAAAAATTGTATAACTTCAATCAAACTCAAGAATCAAAGTATTTAAAAGGCTGCAAAATAGTTTTTGCGTCTATTCTCAAAATGCGATGTGCAGCATGTCACCTCATTGAAGATATTATTATAGAAATAACAACAGTTTGAATAGATATCTAGTCCCACCCATGTAAAGGTTGGTGCATAAGTAACGTTATGATTTAATGAATGCGTATTTATGCATCATTTGGTTTTAACTCGTGAACCAATTGAATCTTATATAGGAAAAGGTAACGTATGTAAAATTATTTACAAAGACCGCCTAGACATCACCAACTGCTGAGAACGTCACCTGGTGGAAGTTTCGGGGTTTTCCTAAACACTTGCTTGCACCCGATCAATGTTCACATCATTTCGAACTACACGAGGTCTTCCAGCACGCGGAAGATCACAGACAACCCTTTGTTGCCGAAAACGCTGAACCCATCGGTAAATTGTCGGAACATGAAAGAAATTTCGATATGATCTTAGTGTCTGAATAATCGAATGCTGACTTTCAAAATAAAATTGAACAACTTTAGTTCTTTGTTCTGTGAGTCTTTCCATCATAAATTTTCCAAGTTTTTCAAAGTTAATTCTGAAAAAAAAATTTTAAAAAATACGTAAACAAAAAAATTATTCACGAATTAAATCATAACGTTAATAATGGCCAGTTAATATATCGTGCAGGCTCGTATTAAACTTATAATGTGATCGGAGGAATAAAAACTAATTTTTTCAAGACTAAAATTTACAATAAATTTAGTTATCAGTATACTAAATTTCGAATTTATGAATTGATGCATGGTTTCATTAGATACGATTGTATCTTGAGATAATATGATTCATACTAAATTTGAATATATTTCGCTTGTGTACGACGGTTGTACATTTCACATTTAAATATGGCATCTTATATTAAACGAAGATATTATGAGCCATTCTGTACTCATTCTATGTTAATATTAATAAAAATTATATTATAAATAAACTATAGAGAAAAAAAAACCATACAATTTCAAAGAGTAAAAAAGTAAACACACAATATTATGGCGCGTAGGTATGAATATGCAGAAGCACTTAATATCATCATTAATTATTAGCTGACAATTCATTGCAACTGGACATACGTGTTCATGCTTTGAATTTTCTTCTGTCTACAATATTATAAACGTATGTACCTATATATTAAAGTGTATACACATTATATATGTATATATATATATATATATATATATATATATATATATATATATATATATATATATATATATATATATATATATATATATATATATATATATATATATATATATAATATACCGAGAGTTTGTCCAATATTCAATAGTGAATAAGAAATGAGATCATTCATTCACATATGTTCGTTTTCATATATTTCCCCTTACCCCCCTTCGGTCTTGGCATAGTGCAAAAAACCGCACCATTCTATCATGTATAGAAGTAATGAAAATATATTTGGGGAGATTTTTCCATTTCAGGAAGGGTTACGTTGAGAAAATTAAAGTTTTCCGAGTGTTACATAAGCTTGAGGTGATTCCATGTCAAAAGCAATAAATTGCATCCTTCTAGCATGTCTAGAAGTGGGTTAGAATGTGTACACTAGAGTGAGTCAGTGAGTGAGCTACACAAAGGGCTGTCTCTATTGAGGGCTGTATATGAAGGTCAAATATTTGCTCATATTCTTTGTATGAGGTTTACTTTGCCTCCTGGCCTCAATTTATGAACTACAGTTACAATTACACTCAGTTTATGAAGGACATATTTTATCTATTAATTATTGCGGTTGATTCAATCACTAATAGAAACCTCTATAATTTGTATTTATTTATGGATACATCTTATTTTATGTATATATATTATACTTTTTATATTCGACTCTTCAGCTGACTTATGTAAATTGTCATGTTTAAAATCATATTTCATTTTCATTTGTATATTTTTATATATCCTCTATCCAAAATCGAATCTCTTAAATACTCGTTAAGTATCCCATAAAAGAGCATCGGGTGCCCAGCGAGCATATAGTTTGCTATAGGCTATATTTTCCCAAAGTAGCACTAAGGGTTATAATAGAATGGTTCCAGCCTGTAATAGTTGTAGAGGTTACACTTCTCTTTCGATTGTCTAATCCTTCCGACAAAATGTATTCTGTTCACTTGACGACAAAAGTATCGTTCTTTTTTCAAAATTTTATATTTAATGTGTGCCTTATTTATTTGATTTTCGAAATAATGCTTCGGATAACAACTTTTATTCGAAACAATTTTCTAAAAATCGAATGAATAAGGCATAAATGAACTATAAAATTTTGAATGGAGAACACTATTTTTTTGGACCATAGATAGATAGATACATATTGGGGTCTAAAAAGTATAGCATTTCGACCTTATGGTCCATTGTGCTCCCCCTTCAACTTCAGTCCAACGAGATTCGCTTCTCTCATATGTGGGCAATAGCCAGGAGCTTGCTTATCAGGTCTTCCTGAAGGTTCATATATTCGGGGTGAGATGCACCGAATATCCTGTATACTGTAACCTAGAGGTTCGCAGTCAAAGATAATATCGCTGAATGTTCTTCCTCCTCGCCACACAATCTGCACATAATGGACCCACGTTATGGAGTCCTATTGTGTGCAAATGCTTTCACAGGGGACAATGCCGGGTTATGAATCTGGTAACTCTCCGCCGTTGCCTTTTTTGACCATAGTACAATGTATTGTTAAAAAAAAAAACTAATACTGATTGAATATTTGACAAACTGTTTGTCCATAGATAATATTATGTGTATTGGATTCAATATAAATAAAAAGATCCAACTATTATTTGTTTGCAATATAGACATGTGTACATCATCATTTAATACAATATGTTTATAATAGTTGAGAACAAAGTGGAGTCTTTTCTTCTATCTCAGCTTCACTGTTAGCATCATCAGTAAATATATTTATTATATTAATGTAAGAGTACCTACTACGAAGGACGTGGATTTGTAGACATGTAGTGTAAATAGATTTTTATTTTTATTCTAAATGAAAAAAAAAATTGGAAAAATAAATATATCATTTCAATTAATGGCATCGTCCTCTTTTGTATGTTAAATAGATATATTAACGCCTTTTATTTACATATATATTGATGTCATAAATTTATAAAATTACTGACGATTTTACTATTCGGTTTATATAACACGTTCACAAACTTAAATGTATAATATGACTCTTTTTCGACAGGAAATGAATACTTAAGTATTTTCTTTTTTTGTTTAAATCGTTTTGTTAATGTAAAGTCGAGTGCAAAAAAATAATAATAATTTTGTGCATTACCAAAAATAATGTAATAACTAATACATGTCTAAAAAATCAATTAAAAAAGAAAGCAAAAAAATGTGGAATGATCTTAGTTTTCACATATGCTAATTTATTCAATCGCTTATATATCACTAACAAATCACAAATACATTTTTGAGTTGAAATCATTTAAATACATCTCTTCTCTACTATTATAAAATTGTTCATGTGTGTTTATTTGTTTGTTTGTTTGAGAGTCACCCAAAAACTACCGTGCCAATTTTGATAAAACTTGATTTTGTTAAAAGCTTATGATTATACTTTGAAATGGATACGCATTTTATCTAGCTACGAGAGGTAGAATTCGAAATGATTCGCTGTAATAGGGTCGATAAATATAAGTAGTGGAAGCGGTAGATAGATAGATTGATTGTAGCGGCCACCCTGAACGGGCTCCATTTCGTTCATAAGGTCCATTGTGATGCCTAAGGATGTGAGGATGTGAGTGGAGTGGAAGGAATTTTTGTGTGTAGGCTAGGAATTGCCGACTCTGAGAGAAATTATGCCGATATTAATCTGGAGTTCGTGAAGGAAACTGCAGAAAACCTTCACAAGCATAGCCGGTTAATTCGTTCTTGTCCATACGCCGACAGTTTAGTTAATTAACCGCCCCTTTTTTTTCTTAATAATTGACAAACAGCCGATGTCGGTATTCGAATCTTTAAACTCCCAGTTCCAAGTAAATATAACGTCTCAGACATAACGCCTTAGACCGTTCGACCACTTGGACGGTAGTGGAAGCGGTACGAACGGTAAATATTTAAAGAAGTGGAAGCGTTGGGAAACTGTATTGAGGTTTTTAGTCGGAAAACAAAATGATGGGAGCCGGAGATAAAACAATAAAACGCAAGCGAAGCCATGGGTATAAGCTGGTAATATATATAAAGCTTGTTTAATGTGTTACTAATAACTCACAAATACATTCCCTGTTTTGGGACAATACAGAAAATTGTTTTTTTTCTAAACTAACTTTCTAAAATTAAAATTCTTTTAATATTTCATATCAACAATATTTTATTCGTTTGAAAGAATTTTATCATTGTTGATGATGTGATCCAACGTCCTTAATGAACAAATTACACAAATATTTATTATTTGTTTTTAAAGAATATATATATACTCTATTTTATTTGAGTTGTAAATAAATATAAATGAGAATAAAATGCAGCTTAGCTTAGTTAGTGCTGAGCTATATAATACCAAATGATATATGTCACCATCACGCATGTCTAATTCAAATTATGGCTTGGCATTCCATGAATTGTTGTTTTGAAAGCAACTTTGTATTTGTGAACAAAATACATGGAAATATATTTATTATTATTATTATAGTGTTGTGTTTGTTCTCTAAAAATATATGAGCAAAAATTGTTTTATATCATAAAAATATTTTACAATACACAGTACAAATACTTTTTACTATTTAAAAAAATAGTAAACTACACTTAAGGAACAAGAAACAAATTGATTTAATTTATTATTAAGGTGGTTGGTATAATTAGTAATCAAGCAATGTAAAAGTTGCTTTTGAATATGACACAAAATATCTGACTGATAAATTTGGACTGATTTGAATTTGGATTTTGGCATACAGTTTGTAGAATATTAATTGTTGTACCCGGTTTTATATATTTGTCGATTTGAACTTACAAATCGACATGTTTATCCTAAGTTTGCGAGTATCAAGTTATTTTTAAGTTTAATTGTAAGATAATCAAGGGAAGAACGAGGGAAAATGTTCATCCTACAAATTCAATGGAATAGATTCCGAATCTCCCATCCTAATGTTCAACGGTTTCCAGAGAAATTCGATAACTTTTTCCAAAATTTTATAATTAAAAAAGTTGGGCGTCTTGTCAAAACGAAACTACTTACAAAGTACCCAGCTTGATATTCATCATCCTGAAAAAACCTTTTGGTCTCCCGGACCACAAATATTGATCGTAGAAAATAGTATTTGGTATGGATGTTCATAAAACGACCCAATTAGCCCATTTCCGTATATCGGTCTGTGTGTCCGTTCGTCCGTCTGTTTACACGTTAACTCAAAAACGGCATAAGATCGAAAGTGAAAGCTTGTGTGTGTATTCTAGAGCTAAAAAGTAGAGTCAAGTTCGTGAATGGGCATAATCGGACTGTGCCTCAAGGGGAGGGGGTAGTATCCATCTTTGAAACCGACAGACAAAAATGTTCCTTTATTATCAATAAACAACTTTTGCTTTAAACTTTTTTTTATAAACTCAGTATATAATGGGTATTTAAACAATTAAATCACTAAGTTGTAATTTTCACTTGTTAATTATTAAAGTTATAATGTTTAAGTTTGGTTCGTACGGTCAGATAATGAGTCTCAGGCTACGTTTTAAATTTGAGCTTTGTAGATTTTTGGAGATACAGAGGTCTAAAAACCTTCTATAATCATTCATAGAAAACAAAGAACGGCATGTGTGCACTTTTCCCAACGCTTTACGGAGCTTTGTGATACGGTTTAAGAACAACGTAAACTAGGCCAAATTTACATTTTTGTTTTCTGATTGATGGAATTGTATTTTATTCATTTAGTTTAGACATTTCTTGTGTAACTGAATAATAATGAAACAAAGAATTTTAAAATTGGCCAAATAGACATTATTAACTAGTACAGTCTTATAAATAAACCACACAGAGAAATAATAATATAACATACAATTTAATTGTAATCCAATATGATATTTACTGCATTTGTGTTTACAAAATGATTTAATTACGTTGGCATGTATAATAACTACAATGAATGACTGCAGTCACTGTTCTTTGTGATTTTTATATTTAAATCAATGCATTTTGATTTCGAAATAATATATGCAAATGCCGCTGATTCAACGAACAATAAATATTTTTATACAGTGATAGAAATGTTTCCAATTACGGTATACAAAGTGTTGAAAATAATCTATCAATAAATGCATAATAGAAAAATTCGTTACGCAGGAGCTGCGTAAACTAAGCGAATTTCGTTAGAATACAAAAATCACTCTCTAGCGGTCACAATTTTAGTGTGATAAAATTAAATCTCGTATCCGATATGATTTTGGTATTTGCAAGGCTAATTTAATTACTAAAGAGTATAGAGAAAGAAGAAAACACAAAATAGAAAATATATCCTTTAATATTAGAACAATCGAAAAATATAAAATGAGTGAAGTTGTTGAAAATTGTGTTTGCTACAATTCTTTACCTTACCATTTTTCTCAAACTCGAATGTTTACAGAGGTATTTAGGATTTTTTTCAGGCTGGTATCGCTCTAAACTCATACTTATTTATTATAATCTAAAAAAGAGAAACTCAATATTATTAATTCCAGAAAGAATTATTGAATTTAAAAATCGTGAAGGTATTTTTGCGCCACCTTATAGTTTGTGGTGCAATATTTTTTAAACGTGGTCAAAATTTACACATTTTTGGATCATCTTTTCGATTGCTTTTTCAATTGTTGATTCAACAGTATTATGCGTATGCGTATGTGTGTGTGTCTGTTTTTGGTTATTGATACTGTTAGAAATGAAATTAGTTTAATGTTTCTCATATTTACAAGTACAACATTCATTTGACATATGTTTCATGTATGAGTTTTTATAATAATTAATATGCATATGCAATTTATATACAATCATATAAAACATCTTATGATTAAATTTCATATTTATTTTATACTTCAACTATATTTATTTCAGTATACAAATTGCAAATGACAATACAATTTATTAGTTATTTTTAAAAGTAAGTTAAGGAAGACCCGCACTTAAATCAAAATCCTATAATATATACAGTCCTTTGGTCCTTGTTTTTGTGTAAACCATTTTGTCAGAATACCATTACGATACAAAGTATTTTGGACCACAAATGTTGATTTAATTTTTTTAAATTTTATAATTAATTTGTGCCTTATTGATTCGATTTTCGGAAAAATGCTTCGGATAAAAGTTGTTCATTAGAAATATAATAACAACTTTTATTCGAAATATTTTTGAAAACCTTATGAATAAGGCACAAATCAACTATAAAATTTTAAAATATGACATAAAATTTTGTGGCCAGAGGTACCTGTAAGGTTAAATTAAGTTTACAATTTGGCAAACGTACATATTGATCAAATTTTAGAACACTCAAGTGAAAAAGTTTATTTTATTCGTTTTTGTACGTTTTTGTCAAATATATTTTTTTAAATAAATGCTCATTTTTATACCCCGTATATGTAAATATACAAGGTATATTAATTTAGTCCCGACTTTGTAACGCTTGAAAATATTGATCGTAGGCATGCATTTTTGGCATATGTTTTCATAAAATGGCCTAATTCGGCCATTTCCGCATGTCCGTCCGTCTGTCTTTCTGTCCGTGAACACGATAACTCAAAAACAAATACAGATAACGAGCTGAAAATTAGTATGTGAATTCTATACCGAAAAAGTGAAATGTAAGTTCATGAATTGGCAAAATCGGACCATGTTAGGGCAAAATGGGCAAAACTACCTATCTTTGAAAGTGTAAAGTACAGAATAGACACAGAACTTGGTTGCAGCAACATTGAACTCCGCATATAAAATATTTTCAGTACAGACGCTGCAACCAAAGTTTGGGATCATAAATTTTAATTTTTATTATTTTATGACTCAAGTCATAAACATTCAATCATTTCTCATCATGTCTCTATCTATCTCATTTAATTTGTATAGTTTATTTATATGTACGTATCTCTAGTAAAAACTATACAAAAAAAATATATATATACAGTGTGTCTACTTAAGTTGGCTCCATATGGAAAACTTTTTTATTATAATGTTTACGAAAAAAAGTTATTCTTTATAAAAATCTCTGCATTCGAAAATATTTAATATTCAGCTATTCACTTTTGACATCAAATGTATAGGGTGTCTAAAAATTGAAAAAGTTCGATAGGAATGTGTTGACCACTTCAATTTTAAATTAAATTTTGTATACTTTGTTCAAAATGTAGACCATATAGAACAGATTATACGGGAAACGTTTCAAGAAATCACTCCCGAGATATGTAGGAGTGGATTTAAAGAATTTTGTAAAAGAACAATTACATGTATGGAACGCGAAGGTGGATACGTTGAGGCGAAAACGAACTGAAGGTAACTGTTGTTACTTACGTCAACAATAATAATTGTATTTGTAATGTAATGTATGAAAAATAAATGTTCTGTATTCATTATTTTGTTACATATCATTCAAAATGTTTCAAATCAGCAAATAAACATTTGAAGTACGATGACTGGTTAATTAGAATAACAGATAACGTGTTTTATAAGTAGGATTTTCAAAATTTAATTTAAAATTGAAGTGGAAAAAAAATTCCTATCGAACTTTTTCAATTTCTGCACACCCTGTACATTCGATGTCAAAAGTAAATAGCGGCATGTTAATATTTTCGAAAGCAGAAATTTTTATAAAGGGTAACTTTTTTTCGTAAACCTTTTCCATATGGGGCCAACTTAAGTAGACACACTGTATATATTATATATAATGTAAATTTTAACCAATATAAGTAATAAAATATTAGGAAAGCATAACATTTCAGATAATATGGCAATTTGTGTATGAACATTTAACTCCTCCTACTAAATATCAAATAATTTTTAATGTTGCAGCAACCGTTCAAGGTCATGTTTTTTGTTGCTGCAACCAGTACACACACACAGCAACATGCTAGTTGGTCTTCAATGTTGCTGTTCAATGTTGCACGTCTGTGGAGCCCATACGAGATATAACAAAAGTTTAAAAACAAAAAATCTTCTTCTTTTTAAAATAAATAACTTTTGTTTAACACATTAAACACATAATAAATTGAATTTCGCGTTAAATTATTAATATTTCTGAACTGTGATGATGATGTAGGTGGTCTTTGTTAAAAAATTTGGTATACCATTCAACAAAAATATGTAAAATTACCACACCACACGTATAATAGTGCTAAGTCAAATGTATTGTAATTGATACATGTGAGAAATTCCTGGTGAAAAAAAAAATGCAAAATATAAGATTTGTAAATATTACAAAAAGGCAAACTATATTTGCTACTAGTTATTAATGTGGGTAAATAGGTATTCTTACAAATAAGTGTAACACGTTCCATTTAAGGTAAAAAATGGGTAGTGAGAAGTAGAGATACTATCGGCTTCATAAGTGGCAGTTAGTTTTCAAATTTTTTACAGTCGATTTGTAGTGAATCTATTGCCGGAAATATATTTCGCGAATAAAAAATTACATGTTATAAAAATTCCAACAGCTTTTGTTCTAATCAGTTTTTTCGCAAATCAAATGGATTTGTTACTAATCCATTGTAAAACTTTGAAACAGAAACGGCACTTTTGAAGCCGTTAGTACTATACATATGTAGATATAAAAAAACAACAAATATATAATATTAATAATATTTATATTTGTAATAATAATAATAATCATCATAATCATGTAATATAAACAGTTTTAGTTTAGGAGTCAGATTGTAATTGAACATCTCTCATAAAAGCACATCTAAATTATGAATAATTTAGTTAGTATCTATTCCATATAAAATATTACTCGTGATAGGGAGACATTTTCGTTGTTTATGTCAAAATATGCTGAAGACTACACGTCAGAAGACTTCGTTTATATATTTAATATAATCTACAATAGTTTAGCTAATTAATTTTAAGTTTTTTTTTTTTAAATATTGGTCTTTAGCAGTTATAGTTCAATTTAAACGTTCGAATTAAAAGATTTATCCTATCTACTACGTGTTAAATTCCAATTTTTTAAATCTAATTCCTATGAAATTGGATGTCAGATCTCTCTCAAAAAATTAATGTGTATTTACTATTGATTAATAACATATTAAAAATTTCGCTCGTTATCAATACTTTGCGTTCCCCGATCACATTTTAAGTACAATACGAACCTACACAATATACTCGTATTAAACAATGCCACTTTATCCACTACCAGTTAATTAGTGAATTGATTTCATGGATTGGGTTAGGTATCTATTCGGGCTGGCGTTATTTCCATAATAGTGTATCAAATAAAATGACGTCATCTACATCATATAACTACATTTTAGGCATAACATATTTTTTAATGCAATTTCAAATTCTTTGATTTTTAATTATAATAGAGAAATCCATTTAATAATTTGTTATAATTAGTTAGCCCTTCTTTACTTGGGGTGCCAACTACTCCAGCGATCTGATAAAATTGAGTCGTTCGTTATTATTTGTCCCCAGTCTAGAGAGCGAAAAAACCGTAAAGAACGTTGGCGGTAAAGAAAAATCAATCTGCGACTAATCATCACTTCAAACATGTTGAGGTAGTTTTCACCACGTAAAGTCAATATATTTTGCTCCTCTTAGATTTCAATTTGTCCATAATACATATTATCTTTGTAAGAACTTGGTGTAACTTTGAACAAATCGTTCACCAGCTCTCAGCCTATGTATACATACAGCTGAATGGTAATGTTCTTAGTACAGTGGTTTTAGAATTAATCGACCGTCGATAGCATTACCTTTAATAAAATCCAACAAGTGTGTTCGTTTCATATCGTAAGGGTTCTATAATCGGGTAGTGAATTATTTATTGTTCTGAGCTTTATTTTGTGGAACTTCATTGTAAGGGTTTGAAAAAATTATTATTATTTCAAAAATATTTATATTACACCGATTCACTTTATGGAAACATAATTTATTTTATAATTATCCTGGCATGTTACGATCTTAGTGATCATTTTCAAACTGGAAGTTCTTCAACAATTTGTCTTTCTTATATAATAGTTTATGACGTATTCCGTTGGTATAAGAGGTCTGTACGAAAAGTATACTACCTGCTTCTATATCTTCACGCCAGAGTATTCGAGCGAATATCTTCAAGCCTCATAAACTTATCGGTTGCTCGTCGACATCTACAGGATGTATAGTTCATGCGCAGCGTGTATTTGTTTACAAAGCCTTTTTTGCGTTCGTCAGATTTTGTTATTGTTAAAAATGACCAAAAGATCAGATCAACGTATTTGCATCAAATTTTGCTTCAAACTCGAAAAAACTAGTAGGGAAACTATTCAAATGATGCAGAAGGACCTTGGGGATGAGTGTATGGGCAAAACACAAATAAAAGAGTGGTATAATCGTTTCAAAAGTGGCTGCATATCTGTTGATATAAGATCCTCGTTCTGGTCGACCTTCGATTCAAGAAGATCGATGTTTGACTGTGCGGGAATTAGAAGATGATCTTGGAATACCCAAAACTACAATTTGGAAAATGTTTACCTCAAATTTAGAAAGTGGAAGCGGTTGGAAATCTCATCGAATCTTGTGCAGCAGTTTTTAACTATACACAATATCGCACTGCTTCGCCAACCTTCGTACAGTCCCGACATAGCCCCCCTGTGACTTTTGGGTGTTCCCGTTTTCAAAAAACCGCTCAAAGGACACCGGTTCGACAACAAAAAGGCGGTTGAAGATAATGCAACGAGAGCACTCAAGGCTATTCCAAAAACTGACTTTCAGAACTGCATCGGAAAGTGCAAACACCATTGGGAGCGTGTTATTCAATCAAATGGGGACTACTTTGAAGAATGCCACTCGTCTGATGACGAAAAATAACGCCAGCGCGGGGATATGAAGGTAGCTCGGATAGACCTCGTATACTAGAATTAGGAAAATATACACGAATCGATTCCCTATAGTTTATAATTCAATACAACGATGCCAAATTAACAAAGCTCTCTATATAACTTTTAGGGTAGAATCCTATTACTAGTAAACATACTACCAAAACAACGTCCTTAAAATATACATTACCATCCATATGTGCTACAAATTTGAAGCCCGTAAGTAATTTGTAAATACGGAATCCTGAAATCAAAAGTCATGGTTTAAAAAATATCGATAGTTATAGACCGGTTATATAGTGAAGTGATCTAGAAATAAATTCATTTTGAACAATTAGTATTAGTTATGATTACTAGATTCTGACATGTTATAAGTATATATATATATATATATATATGTATATATATATATATAGTTTGTAATATGAATATAATATTATATATCTCTGTAAAAGCGATCGCGATATATATATATATATATATATATATATATATATATATATATATATATGTGTGTGTGTGTGTGTGTCTTTTATACTATATAGCAATAATACAACTCTTACGATCGAAACGAAGAACTTGCAAACGATCTATAGATTCACTGCAAATAGATAAATAAACATAGATTGAAAGAAATAATAATACGGATAATAGTTGTCAAACAGAGTTACAGAGCTTCAAATTGCTCCGTCAAGCAGTGATACCGATAAATGTTCTAATGCTTTCTAAGTATAGTACAAGTTTAGCCCCGACTTTGTAATGGTTGAATATGTTGTTTGCAGAAAAAAATTGTTGATATAGTTCATATCCGTCTGTCTGTCAACACAAGAAATAAGGGCTAAATTTTTAAGGGGAAAAATACTCTAACCTTAAAATCGTTTGAGATAGAGGAAAAGTATCAAAACAAAAAATGTACCTTTTTATAAAATAAACAACTTTTGTTTGAAACATTTTTTCATAAACTGAACAGTTTAAGCTCAACCATCTGTCATTATTCTTGATTACAAAAAATATATAATTATAAAGCTTTAAAAGCTTTCTACTTTGTATAGTTTTATACATTTTTTGCGTTTGTGAAAATTAAAATAAACAATTCACGCATTCATAATAAACTATGTATATACATCGGGTGATTAAGCAATTAACGCATTAAGTAGTTATTTTCACTTGTTTTAAAATACATGGTGTTTGAAGTTCCTTCAAAATGACTATACCACGGTGTATAGCTGAAAAAACAAACAAAAAAGTTTCTTAAAGTTTTTCGATTTGACGCTAATTTTTTAAGATATCAATTAAACACAATCAATTAAACATTGATAAATTCAACCAATCACACAGAGCCTCAGCAGTAGTGTATTTAATTGATATCTTAAAAAATAAGTGTCAAATCGAAAAACTTTTTTGTTTGTTTTTTGCAGCTCTAGACCGTGGTATAGTTTTCTTGAATTAATTTCAGAACACCCCTGTATGCTTTACATATACCGTATCTTGTTCCCGTATGTCAATGATTCTCAGTCACAATCTAAACAAAAGATTCTTCATAAATAAATATCATCTTTATATCGATCAGAGATCTCATGTTGTGTGTGTGTGTTTGTTTGTGTGAGTGCTTTTTTATGATTACTTGAACATTTTGAACGTATATGAACGAGTACATACTTAGCAAAGAGTAGTATTTTATTGTTTTCTCTATTAGGTAAAGCAAAATAAAGTGATAGATAGTTACTTAAAGTATACTTTTTATTTGAGTTTGAAAACTATTTTACAAAGAATGAAAGTGATATAGTATTTATTAAATGTATTATTTACACGATATATTTTGTACTATTTGCAATAAAATAATTATGAGTTATTTTTTTTATAGAAAAAGTTGTTTGTTTTTGCAACTATATATAGACCGAAGATCCTTCGTGCATAAATGTTCCATTGCTTTTTGTGTTAGATTTGAATGCAATACTCTTAATATTTGCAAAATATTTATTGCACTTTCAAGCTAGAGAGCCCAGCCATATAAACAGATGAAATCGTGTCACATGGTGCAATATTTTTGATACTTTTGATAACGTGGATCTTTAAATCTTAATTAATACAAGTCTCAGTTCATTCATATGCGAATTGTTGTGTGCTAATATCATTTTTGTGACCCATCATTTCGATTGTTGGATTTAGATATTTATTATTATGTTCACGTATTTAGTGCATGTATTTTTTATTGTGGCTAAATAGTCAAGCTTGACTTTAGTATAGCGATATTTCAGTTAAAAATTAGGATATGTATTTGGTTTTTACATCTTTCGATTCCATAATAACTCAAGTAATCATACATAACTATATTTATTTACTCCACTGATCATCCTGGAGTGAATACCGGGAGTAACAGAGTGATATCTGTAGTACGTAATTTATATACAACTTTGTCAAATTAACCAAATGATATGACTTTTAGTATAGACTAAATTTTAAGTCTAGAACGAGGAAGCTATTAATATTGAACATAACTGTCTAGACACAACGACCTTAAGCAACCAATTAAAAAAAGTTAAATACGTTGTTTATCGTTGTAATAGGCTTGTATATGTGGCCACAAAATTTGATGTTATTTTTTTAAATTTTATAGTTGGTTTGTGCTTATTCATTCAGTTTTCGAATATCAGTTGTTACTGTTATTCTAATGAACAACTTTTATACGAACCATTTTTTCGTAAACCGAATCAATAAGGCGCAAATCAGTTATGAAATTTATAAAAATAATATCAACTTTTGTGGTCCATAGTACACGCGAAACACTAACATATACTGTTGAAGTCAGGTTTTAAACCTGTTGCATATGTTCCATCAGGGAAATATCATAAACACGAAATTAAAATATTTTCCACTGAAAGATTATCCATCTTCACCTAATATCATTAATTGCTGAAAATATTTCATGTTAACTAAACATACTGATATTAAGACTAATATAAGATATTAAGACTAATTAAGATATTCAATTTAATAGTATGCCTCAAAATATCACAATGAAGTGATCATAGGTCTTCGTCTTAGATAGATTGTAGAGGCTGCCCTGGACGGGCTACACTTCGACCATAAGGTCTATTGTGATGTCTAAGGATGTGAGGACGTGAGTGGAGTGGAAGGAATTTTTGTGTATAGACTAGAAATTGGTAGGATATGCAGCTCCGCGTTCTTTTCCATACGTCGACAGTTAATTAGCCACCCCTTTTTCCCTAATAATTCACAAACTGCCGGGATGTCGGAATTCGAACCTAAACCCTCCCAGTTTCCAAGTAGGCATACTGCGCAGAAATAACGCCTTAGACCGCTCGGCCAGTAGGACTGATGGTTATGACCAAAGATTATGCTTAAGGGCTGGATTTCAAGACACCGTCAACATTATCGATATATCTTATGTTTTACCATGAAAAGCAGATATCAAAATAATTGGCATCCAAAACAATTAACACCAGCTTTTTAATGGGACTTTGGTCTACATTTTTGTAACTTGCCAGATCTGTATTTGTAAAAAATAACATTTAATGTCAAAAACCCATAAAACAAACACAAAACATAATAGAAAGTAAAAACATTAGATTAGATGATATATTTTAGAGTCATATAGGTAACGATGTTGTTGTTGGCTGCGGTGAAAGCGTGAATGAACGATACACACGTTATATATTTGTAACAATTTATAAACGTTGACACTGACTTGTAACTACCAGATGACGACAATATGATGTTGTTTAGATTTCTAATTTTATTGTTCTATGTATCTTTTTTAGGTAATAATTAAATATCATAATACGAGATCTATGTATATATTTATTTGGATTTCAACTTTACATATTATAAAATTCAACGTCTCTATATCTGTCTGTTTTTTATTTTGTCCTTATACCTTGATAACCGTACTGCTACCATTTATATGCTGTTTTTAATTTATAGAATTATTTATAAATTTTGTAAATATTGGGTAAAATTGTTTACCGGATCATTTTTTCTCAAACTCTAATATATACAGAGATATTTAGGATTTTAACTTTCAATTTTAATTCGTAAATATTTCTGTCAATATTAGAGTAACAGAAAAAATGATAAGAACCAAAATTATAGTAAATAATAACTTTACTTCTTAGACATTGATCGATTGACATCGATTTTTCCAACATTAAGACAGATATACCAAATTTTGGGTTTCCCTCTCCCTCTTAACCCCCCTTTTCCTTTGTCCGATTTTGCTCATTAACGAATTCGACCGTTCAAATACCAAAAGCACCTCATATATCCAATTTTATGATTTTCTTTCAGCAAATTCGCTAAAAAGGGCGGGATGGTTCGTACAAAATTACTACACTTTACACTTTGCCGAAAATTAATTATCTAAAAAAAGATTGTGGAGTCGAGAAGTCCAGTTGGTCGTATAGTATGGAATCGTAATTTTTGAATTTATTAATTTCTACTATTTCTAGGTTATTGAAAATAAGTCCTTCGAATTTATCGTACAATTCCCACCTTAACCCATGAAACTGGCTTTATATTCTGAAATACCAGTGTTAAACTTTCATCCGGAATAACCAATGTAAAATTTATTACACGAGTTACATGTATATGCTCGGAGTTTATATACTCCGCTACGTTGGTCTATGCGTATTTTTAGCGAATTTCCTGAAAGGAAATAGATATTGGTCCCGTACCGAAGTCAAAATTTCGCAAAAATTTCTTCAAATGTCCATCGATCCTACCTAGTAGGTGTCAAAAATCACCATCTGTAAAATTTATATATATATATCTCTATGGACATATATATATATATATATATATATATATATAACATATATATATATATATATATATATATATATATATATATATATATATATATGTGTGTCTGTAATCACTCTAGCGGTCACAGTTTTCATTTTATCAGAATGAAATTGGGTATTTGAGGCGCTTTTGATATCAAAAGGTCAAGTTCGTTAATGGGTAAAATTGGTCAAGGGAAAAGGGGGGTTTAGAGGGAGGGGGAAACACAAAATTTGACATATCTCCCTTAATATTCGAAAAATCGAAAAATTTATTAGAAGTAAAGTTTTAGGTATTAAATTTTACTATAGTTTTGTTTCTTATCATTTTTTCTGTTACACTAATATTTACAGAAATATTGACGGTTTAAGATTGAAAACTAAATTCCTTAATATCACTGTTCACATTAGAGTTTGAGCAAAAATGATAAGGTGATGAATTGTAGCAAATTGGATTTTCTACAACTTTATTCCTTACACGTTTTTCGATTGTTCTAATATTAAGAGAGATATTTTATATTTTGTGTTTTCTACTTTCTTAATACAACGCCCCCCCCCCCTTCCCCTCGACGTATGTCATTTATTAATAAAATTGGACTTGCAAATACTAAAATTATATACGACATTTCATTTTGATCATACTAAAATTGTGACCACTAGAGAGTGATTTTTGTATTCTAAGGAAATTCGCTAAGTTGAAGCAGCTCCTGCGTAACGAATTTTTTTGTGTAGTTTTGATGATATATTTTCCAAGGTAGCTATTTGTCTTGCAAGCTGTCGTAAGATTCAATGTTTCGTTAAATTCAGAGATAGATTGTGACATACTTCCACAAAAGGTGATTGTAATAATACATTCTTGAATGTTGGATATTTTTAAAAATGTTATTTAAATTGTATTATAAATTTTTCTTAGGTAAATACTTTTCTATAAAAACAAATACAATTGATGTTTTTTTTCTTTAAGTAAGAAATAATCATAGGGAACAAATAATAATCGCCATCTATTTATATAAAACGGAGTGACATTTTCAATTATGCGATAAAAAATTAAAAAAATCCTACTAACTACTATTTGCACATACACACACACATACAAACACACAATGACACACACAATTGTTTATTTTACACAATTAGAAATCACAGTACTATAATTTATTGGATGTTATAAATATTTTTTTAACCACTACTAGAGCAGCGCTGCTGTTCTCGTAGAACACACAGTCAGCCACACTGCAGCTACAGCCAGCCACAGCCACAATAGTCTACTCTTTTAAGACCTTATAATATTATAGAAAAAAATGTATAATAATAATTTTTTTTATATTATTCTTCACAAAACAATTGTTCTACTTTGGTGGCATTGCACACTTATTGTAGTTTTTTTTTTTTTTTTGTAGAAGTAGAACTTGTAGTATGTGTAGCAAAAATAGCTTACTTGACTGTAACTTTTTTAAGTGAGAGACTTTATGTATTATCTTTGTACTTAAGTCACTCCATATTACGCGTATGTCACCGGTAATATGGAGTGATCGATATTAAAAATCCGTTTTATAATGCATTTTGTTCTGCATACCTAAATTGGTAATCATTTAAAAATCATTCTTCTTCTTCTTATGTCGTCGTCTCTGCCATTCTCGAATATTTCGTAACCAAGAGATTGAATGGCGTCCAACGCTGCGTTTTCCTTGTCTCTTGTACCCTGAATTGCACGAGATAATATCTTTCACCTCGGCTGACGTGCCGAGAAATATCAGTTTCAGCTTTTTCACTTCAAACAAGATCTCTCGCTGTTTGTTATTTCTATTGAACACTTCTTCGTTAGTGACTATAAACATTCCATCATTTATTTCTTAAGCGACCAGCTTCCTATTCCTACTATCCGCCTATCTATACAAAAGAATGTAGCTGTTAACCAAGCGAAGTTTAAAAACTAAATATTTTGCATTTAGAAAGATTTGTAGCTTTTTAAATGCTACTCTAGCTTGTTTAATGCTAGCATCTTTTTCAGTTTTATTTCCGACCGTGTTAGTGGCCCAAAAGCAGAGATATTTATATTTGGTGACTTTCTCCAGTCACCAAAGTGGCCGAGTCCAAGTGGCCAAGCGGTCCAAGGCGTTATGTCTGCGCAGTATGTCTACTTGGAAACTGGGAGGTTATGGGTTCGAATCCCGACATCGGCAGTTTGTCAATTATTAAGAAAAAAAGGGGGGCGGTTAATTGACTAAACTGTCGGCGTATGGACAAGAACGAAGTAACCGGCTATGCTTGAGAAGGTTTTCTGCAGTTTCCTTCACGAACTCCAGATGAATATCGGCATAGTTTCTATGATAGTCGGCTGCAGCCACATATCCTACCAATTTCTAGTCTATACACAAAATTTCCTTCCACTCCACTAACATCCTTACATCCTTAGGCATCACAATGGACCTTATGGTCGAAGTGTAGGTCGCCCTGGGCAGCCGCTACAATCTATCTATCTTCTCCACTCTGGTGTTGAAATGTAGTTGATTATTCATTTTCCAATTTGAAAAACAGTACATTTGCTTCAACAAGTATTGAGTGTTTTTTGTACGATCTTGAAAAGTTCATAAAAAGTGGGCGGGATGAGACACTTTGGTAGCATAGTTCCATTATAGCTTTTGTACAATATGTAAAATATATTACATATTCATAAGGTTATTAAAAAAATTCTAGGTATCTGCCATACCAACATAAATATAAATTTATTGTATAAAACGTTTGACAGTTTTTGCAAAAAATAAAAAGTAAATATTTTTTTTCTTTACCTGCATAAAAAAAATCTTATGTTACATATAAGCACAATATTGTACTATATTTTATGATATGTGCCCTTGCATAAAAAATTGTGAATAAAATTAAAATTTTTATAAAATATTATATTTTTACAAATGGTTAACATAACAACACACCTTAGATTGCGTGTGTATGTTTTTTTTTTTTTTGGTTTCTATTTGAAGTAAAAAGTTTTTAATAACAAGGAGATAAATAACCTAAATTATTTTTTGTTATTTAATTTTTGCTGGTCGGATTCAATTTGTTTTTTTTTTTGTTATAAACAAGTCGAGGACCATAAAATATGTGTATACACTTTAAACATTATGAAGTGGATAACTTTATGACATACTAGCACTGCCCGTCGCAGCTTCGCTCACGATCATTGTAATTTTACAGACCTTATATTACTTAGTATTTGAGTAAATATACTGAATGTTTATGCAAAATTTGAAGTAGATTGGAGCAAGGAATCACGTTGTCCCATACAAACTATGTCCCTGTTTTTCACCCCCTTAAGGGTAGAATTTCGGAAAATCGTATGCCTATGTCATACAAAGAACACACCCTCCAAGTTTCAGGTCTCTACGATCAGCGGTTTAGGCTGTGCGTTGATTCGTCAGTCAGTCACTCAGGACAAAGCATTTTATATGTATAGATAGGTTGTACACAAATGAATTGTAATATTAAAAAAATATATGCATGTAATTTTATTGTAGTGTCTATATTTTTTTGCCTTCAAAATTAATAATACAAAAAAATTTCCATGTAGGAATTATGTAAACTGATTGAATTATAATTAATTTCAAATCAAATTTCCATCGCGATATTTATAATACTCGTAGTAAATATTAGAATTAGGTAAAAATAACAGATGATAAATTGCAATATAATTAATTTTATCCAATTTCACTTATAGAAATAAGTAAATTATATTTCCCGTTCTTCTAAACGCGCCTTTCTTCAATATATTTACCTATTAGTTTTGTTGGGAAATATTAATTACAAATCGTAGCTACATATGAAGTTATTCAAGATTGGTATTTTTGATCTTAACGAATCAGAAATTGAATAATATATATTATAAAATATATTATAAAATATTTTATATACACGTAATTATATTTACAAGTAGGAAACACAATGTTATAATAAGAAGTGTCTCTGTTGCCAGCACCGTGCAATCGGCGATTGAAACTCTCATATTCAATAACACCGGTACTAATTTATTAAACGATCGTTGATTAAACCAAAATTAAACACCCTTCAGTTTCTCATATAATATTTATATCTTATATTTACTGTAATTTTTACTGGATTCATAGTAAACTCAAATTAGAGAGTCCATTGATATAAACAGACGAATCGTTTGATCAGAGCACATAGTGCAATATGATTGGTTCGTTTGATAACTTTGACCTTTAAATCTAAATTAATACAAGTTTGTAAATATTTATTTTTAGTTTTTATTGTAATATTTGTTCTTGTTATTACTTTTATTGTTTCCATTCGTTATATTCATATTTATAATGAAATAATATGAATAAAAACTAAAACGATAGAACGAAGCCGGTCTGTTTTGTCAATGTTCACGTGTTTAGTACATGCTAATTGTTGACATCGATGGACTGTGAAGCTTGAGTTTAGTATAATATAATATTTATCATAGTCTACGAATAGCTCCTACGACACAACATATAACGCAAAGATCACATAAGAAAATTTGTGACCATCGCTTGGCAATGAAGACACTTCCTTCATATAAAAATAAAGAAACAATGACCAATCAATAATAATATTTAAAAAAAGAAATGAAGCAACCAATCTTATCATTAAAAATAATTTATATTAGTTACAAATGTTAAAATAAAAGAGTTGATGAAAAAAAAATCTTATTTATTACAGTATTAGATTTGTATATAGAGAAAATTTTAAGAGTGGTCCATGTTTGGTACCCCACGCAAACCAACATGTGGTCTTATCAACTAAATAGTATATATTCAATCCATCCAACCATCCGTCGACCAGACCAGGCGGCTTCGCAGCAGCACACAGTGAGCTCTTTAGAATTGCCCTAGCTGTGGCTGGTACATATTATATTGTATTTAGAAATATTTCCTAATAGCGTTCTTTTTTTTCTTTTACAATTTGAATCAAATATAAAACTAATGATCTTTTGTGATAACATTGTTATTTTTTTAATATTATATATTATGTAGTCAAATGCTTAGTCGAAATATTATATGTATATATATATATATATATATATATATATATTTGAAATAAATTATATATTAGCACTTCTATATACAGGCCATATCGTAGTCCAGTGCTGGGCAGACTTTGACTTTTGCAGAGTAACCAGCAAGGAACTGAGGGTATCTACTGTTCATAATGCTGGGAAGGAAGCAGGAGTATTTGTATACTCTGAGTGAGAGTGAGCAAGAGAGGTTCGTTCGAAGTGAGACGGACGATATTTAAATACTGGGTGGCCTATAAATTATTGCAATCAAAAACTAAAACATAACGCATTACATTTATATTTTCGAAATCTTTAAATCGATTATTAAATTGTAAAATTACTGTTTCTAATAAATTTTAAAATTTTAAAAACTATTCAGTAAAATCACTATTCACACATTGTTTCGCAATGTGTAATAGTTTAGGAAAATTATTCGGAATTAATCAATATTTTTATCAATTTTTGATAATATGTTAAAAAATGGTATGGCATGCCTCACAAACTTAAAGCACTAATTGATATTATATAGTCTATATAGAGGTTATTATGAAATTTACAGTAAATTATATTTAAGTGAATATCAATATGGTTTATTGATCTCTGAAAATATTGGATCGAATGGGGCAATATTACACAACATTTATATGTTCGTAATATAATCATATCGGTTTAATCGGTATTCTATTATTTAATATTTGAGAATAGTTCAAAATCCCATAATGCCTTTAGCTAAGTATTATTTTTTAGTAAAATAAACAAGTATAGAACTATTTATAAATAGAACTTTGGTTTTTATAATTCATTATTGACCGATAAAATAATAGAGAGTTGAATATCTTTTTATTACACTTTTTCCGAAAACAGAACCGATTTTGATGGTTTTTTAATTGGATAAACTAATAGAAAAAATTCGTTACGCAGGAGCTGCTTCAACTTAGCGAATTTCCTTAGAATACATAAATGACTCTCTAGCGGTTACAATTTTAGTCTGATCAAAATGAAATGTCGTATATGATTTTAGAATTTTCAAGTCCAATTTTATTAATAAATGACATACGTCGAGGGGAATGGAGAGGGGGGATAAAGAAAGAAGAAAACACAAAATATAAAATATCTCTCTTAATATTAGAACAATAGAAAAAAACGTAAGATATAAAGTTGTAGGAAATTATATTTGCTACAATTCATCACCTTATCATTTTTGCTCAAAATCTAATGTGTACAGAGATATTAAGGAATTTAATTTTCAATATTAAACCGTCAATATTTCTGTAAATATTAGTGTAACAGAAAAAATGATAAGAAACAAAATTACAGTAAAACTTAGTACCTACAACTTTACTTCTTATAAATTTTTCGATTTTTCAAATATTAAGGGAGATATGTCAATTTTTGTGTTTCCCCCTTCCTTTAAACCCCCCTTTCCCCTGGTCCGATTTTACCCATTAACGAACTTGACCTTTTGAATACCAAAAGCGCCTCAAATACCAAATCTCATTCCGATAAAATGAAAACTGTGACCGCTAGAGTGATTACAGACACATATATATATATATATATATATATATGTATATATATATATATATATATATATATATGTCCATAGATATATATATATAAATTTTACAGATGGTGATTTTTGATATCTACTAGATAGGATCGATGGACATTTGAAGAAATTTTTACGAAATTTTGACTTCGGTACGGGACCAATAGCTCTATTTCCTTTCAGGAAATTCGCTAATAACAGAAAGATGAAACTTTATAGTTTAAAATTAAGAAAGACATATCTTGAGATATTGTACACCAATGAATTGTAAGATAAAAGTAATTTTTTGTAGCATCAATATTCTGTAGCCTTTTCTATTAAAATTAATAATACCAAAACAATTCCATGTAGCAGCTACGCAATCTGATCGAATTATAATGACTATCAAATCAAATTTCGATCGCCATTGCTAATATTAGAATTAAGAAAAAATGCTCAGATGATAAAGAGTAATATAATTAATTTTCTAAAACTTTACACGTATGATTTTTTTCATTTTACTAAGATTAAGAGGAGTTTTCCAAATTTTGTGTTTCTCCGTTCTTCTTAACGTTTTTTTCTCCACTGTATTCATCGATTAGTATTGGAGAATATTAATTACAAATCGTAGATACATTGGAAGATATTCAAGATAAGTATTTTTGATCTTAACAAATCTGAAATTGAATTATAAATATTAGAAAAAAATGAATATTTAAAGTGACGTTAAAACCTGTTATATCTAAACTTATTACATTTATATTTCCGTTTTGGAGGAATGAGATGAAGAATAAAATTTGGGAGCCCACGCATTCTTTATTTGTACAGAAAGTTTCAAGTTTTTCTTCTTATTTCTGAATAAATATATTATTTTTATTAGTAGTTGGAGGATTTGTAGCTCAAAAATAGCGAGTAAAAAATCAATAAATTAATAATTACAATAATAAATATATGTAAATCTACAGAGTGAATCGAACCAGCCGCATAGTAGCACACCCCTACTTCCTTCCATGATCCTCCCATTTTCAAACAACATCCAATAGTGGAGTACTTTTTGTTAGGGAGACGGTCTGTTCATAATACAAATGTTGTTTTGTATTTTGTGTGTTGGCTTAGTCGGACATTGTGTCCTTACGTTGATGTGGCCCCCATTCTTATTATACTATTGATGCAAATTGATGCGTAATACATCTAACTCCGTACATAGTTACATTGGTAATTGTATCACTTAAGTATTATTAGAGTGGGGGTTGCAGGCATGCATCAGTATATGAGTGCCATGTCCATCTGAGCTAGCATATAGCATATAGGATGGTATTTGTATTATGAACAGACTGTCCTCTTAATAGGAGGTGTTCTATTGGATGTTGTTGGAAAATGGGAGAATCATGAAAGGAAGTAAAAGCGTATGCTTTTATGGCTGGTTCGATTCACCCTATATATATATATATATATATATATATATATATATATATATATATATATATATATATATATATATATATATTTATATATATATATATATATATACTTTTTTTTTAAATATACAAAAAAAAATATATAATTGACAATAAAATATTTGAATAAAGTGATATTAAATGTAAGATTAAATAAAGTAATAAATTATATTACTTATGACTTAACTACACACATGGTATAAGTATTATGGTGTGGTAATAATAATGGTAATATTATTATGGTGAAGGAAGGCATAATGAACGCATTCATCCATCGTAGTTTCGGTGGAGTGTGATGGCTGACCTCTATATATGTACTGACAGTTTCTTTTGGAGAGTAAATCAACTACATTTTTTGTACGCCATTGACACATACACTAGAGCTACAAATCTAATATCAAGAACTAAACATAAACCACAAACAATCTTTTGAATGACAATTTCCTTGATTAATGTTCAAAATTCATGAACGATGATTACCACACACATATCAATCCATGATCAGTCAAAAATGTTATACCTTATATATTGTAAACTCAAGCTTTTTTGTCAATCCATAATAACAAATACATTCACTGAACAACACGTGAACATATGACAAAATAGACCGCCTTTTTATTCATTTTTTTATTATAAATATGAATATAGTGCATGGAAACAATTAAAATAATAACAAGAATAAATATAACAATAAAAACTAAAAATACATAACCAAACTAAATCAATCGAAATGATGGAGCACAAAAATGATAGCAGTAAACAACAACAATGCGCATACAAATGAACTGATTGTTGTATTAATTCAGATTTAAAGGTCCAAGTTATCAAACGAGCCAATCATGTTGCAACATCTGCTTTGACAACTTGTTTCATCTGTTTATATGGATGTACTCTATAGTTTGATTTTACTATAGACTTTAATATATTAATTTTCTTTTTTGTTATTTATTAATCTCTGCATTTGAATATACCGTTTTAAATCTTTCTGTTAATTTCTCATAATTTTAACTTTCCACACAGTCTGGTGTATTTCTATATAATTGTATAAAGTCACGTCAAAACACTTGACTATAATTACAACTTTTGTTAAGCACCGATTGAAATTAAAACGACTGCAACTGTACTTGATTCCTTCCATTAATTAATGCAATTAAATGTTGACATAAATTTTACAAAGTGTAATGTTTTCTATTAACACAAAATAAAAGTGTTTTCATAATATTTACTTCCACTTCCGCCACTCGATTGTAGAGATCAAATTGGCCCATCATTTCAAAACTTTAGGATAGTCAACCCATATTTATATAGAGGTCGGTGAATGTAATGAATGTAGTTGTGGATGTTGGTTGAGAACTTCACTTCACAAGTTGGATGGGAGATGTTTTGATGAAGATGATGATTTGAAGGACATACAATATATGAGTATATATATTTATATATACATCTCGTATAGGTACTACAATTGATCAGTAGTGCATTCACCTAACACAGACAAAATAAATGTATGTATTCTTTAAATTTCAATCAATTTATTTCCGACATATTTTAATGATGAATGTTAAATAGAAAATTAATTCACACACAGACACACATCAAAATGAAATCAATGACAACATTTTTTCACTTTAATAAATTTATACTTTAGTAAACAACTATATTAATAATAATAATAATAATAATAAAGCCCGAATTCATTCCAATGATTGGGCAAAGGTCTACTCCAGAGTACGCCGTCTCTGTTTTTGGCTCTTCTCAGCAACAACCGGCATGCGGTACCAGTTCATCTTGCTATCGTCTGTTCGGACGACCCTGTTTTCGTGGTCGGTTATATGGTGTCCAGGCAATGGTTTTTAGTGTCCATCTTCCGTCTCTAGTCATTGTGCCTCACCCATCTACCCTGCATACTTTTTACAGTAATTATTACATTTTTGGGTTGGGTTTGTTTTCTAATGATAGAACTAAGTATTCTTTGGGTTTTTGTTTGTTTAAGATCGAATGCTCCATACTTCTTTCACATGTCAATAGTTTCCTGTAACCTTTTATTGTATAGGTTGTTGTTTGTGAGCCGAAGTTAAGATAGGCAAAACACACGTGTTTTGAAAATATTTTTAAGAGACCAAAATCACTTCCAAGCGTTATTCGTTCTAACATAGGCTTCTACTGAGCCCCGAGTTTGGAACGATACAATCTGTCCAAGGTTTTACGTTAGATACGGAGTCAAAAATTTTTTCATTTAGCTTAATTGGATAGTCCTTAAGATCCGCATTGGACATAGTTTTTATTTTTTCCATAATAATTTATAGGCCAAGTTTTTTACGTTGAAAATCGAATTGGTTAACCATATTTTGAATTTGGTTTTGCCTAGATGCGAATAAAACGTCCGCATACCTTATGTTCGATAAATAAGTCCCGTTTATGTGATTCCCATATAACAACTAACTTAGTTAATTGCCGAAATACCGGCTACATAGTGAGTTTATGAAAAAAGATCGGTTTCGCAGATCGGTAACTCCCTCCCTGGTGAAATGGATATTTGACATCGTGGCGGAGAAAACTCGGTCCGACTTTGCCTATTCATGAACTTTAACTTACCTTTTTGCTGTAGAACACTCAAATTCAGACAATTTCAAATTTTTATCTCTCTGCGGGCGGGCGGATATGCGGAAATGAACTAATGAGGCCAGTTTATGAAAACCAATACCAGAAGTTTTATTCGATCAATATTTTCAACATTTACAATCGAGACTAAACTTAGTATACCGGAGTAAATATACGGGATAGACAATTCTAGACTAAATTAATACTAAATTTGGTTAATATCAAGATAAGATAGATCTGTTTATTTTCACAGCATGTTAAAAGGGTTATTGATTTTGGTGTAATTTTCACCGGATGGCAAACAGATCTTACCGGATTATACACAAACTGTAAAAAATCTGTATTTTGGTTTTTCATGCTGAGCTATCCGTAAAATACAAATAAAATTAGTTTGGTACTATTATTTTTCACTAGTTGAAGTATCCGGCGTTGCCTAGACTTTTTTCTTCTTATTTGAACGTCGTGTATGCTATATTTCATTTAAAAAATCCAAAAATTTCGTTAATTTTACGCAACATCATGTCAATAGTGACCTTCGTTTTGTCTTGAAGGTTCAGAGCGTAAAAATTTCAACAAGTTTAATAATAAATAAAAAACAAACTCACAGAAAGTATTCTTTATGATGAATATATAAATAATAATCATCAACGTATCTTCGACGGCGTAATATTGTCGAATTTTATAGACAGGAAAAAATTTTGTATTCTGAAGCATACAACCAGGTATATTCAAGTCATATATACATCCATGCACGTGTTGAAAATAAACAGTTCATTTACGGATAAGGAATTGGATATCTATAGATAGAGTATTTTGGCAATTAACTAAGATGTTCCATTTTCACTGTTTAATCAATACTTAACTAAAAAACCTTTTCGGTAGAACTTTTCAAATATTTTTTAATTATTAAACAGATTTAAATATCCGTCATATAGAATACAAATTTTTTTTCAGCAGCAACAACTCTTGTTGTTTCAAGATCCAAAATTGAATAAAGTATCATCAGTGGTATCTTTACCTTGATACGTTAATTTTTTCATAACACTAATAATATTGTACTAGTCAATCGATTCGACGTAGATATGTTTTGAACTCTAATAATAAATGTCAGCCATAATAAAATTGTATTATTTTTACTTAAAAAACGAAAACAATTAAAGTAAGTTGTTTTGGTAAAGAGCTAGGCGCCAGAATGATTATTAGGGAAACAAAATGTGTTTATTTGTTAAGAATAGTTACAAAATAAAAAACAAAAAATATAAAAATTAAATTGTATAAGTAATAAACAGTTGACTTGACATTACGACAAATGCGTAAGCCGAATAAAATAGCCTCAAATTTTAATTATTTAAAAAAATAATAATAAAAATGATATAAAAATAATATAAAAAGAAACAAAATTATTAAACCACAATATTTAAATAGTATTTCACCAAAAAAAGAAGAAAAAAATTATAATGACATTTTAGTAGAAAAATATTTAGTTATTAACCTTTTGTGTGTACCACAAAATAGTACCACAAAATTTTTAATATGATATGAACATATAAACTGATGTGCCACATGATATGTGATGATGGGTTACTCTGTTTTAGAATATTTTAAAACAGGTAAGAATTTTAAACTTTTTAATAATTCCGACAAATTTATTTAAAAAAAAAAATCGTTTTGAAACTTAAGCGGCCGAAATTTAATTTTACAATTTGATAGAAATGTTCAAACTGAAGGTTAAATAATCACCAAGGTAGGTACTAACCAAATACAAGCTAGTTTTTTTACAAAGTGTAATTTCTATCTCTACGAATCGATTGTAGTAATACAATCGATTGTCAATATTTAAGATCAATGTATTAGAAAAAATTTAATGCGTTTTTTTTTCTATAGAGGCCTTTTGAAACATTTTCGAAGTCCGAAAAATCAAAAAATTTTCATAAAATAATCGATACATTTAACACCGTGTGTTCATTTGAAAAGTTAGTTTTAGAGTTTTTTTACAGCACCTAGATTTATAAAACATAAGTTATGTTTTATGCAGTAGTTTTATGCACGTATGCAGTAGTGAAATTAACAGTATACGCAAGGGATCAACTACGCGGTATATACAAGGTATTTAAACAGATAACAGATAGATAATGAAAAGATAATTCTGATTAACTTTAAGCAATTATGGTCCTTCGAACCGGATAATAATAATACTAATTATTATAGCAGGCGATTGACAGGATATGTAAACAATCAATTCAGTTAGTTATTACATTACTTGTAAACTATTTATTTTTTTAAATATCCATCATATTATGTTAATTAAACAATACAAATTAATATTTTATACCTAAAAGTAGTAAATCTGGTTTGAAATATTGAATAAGGATTCTGTTAAAAAAAAATTTTTATACTTAAAAAATTTGATTCACAATAATAATGATTATAATGGTGTAGGATGATGGTATTAAGTATTTCCGGAAAATGAATGAAAATTACGAATCCTGGTTTGCGTACATAGAGTAGAAGTTTATTATGTGTATATTATTTGATAGGTAGTTTATAGCGCTAAGATACCTTGTGACTTATTTTTAGCATAGTTTCAAAGAAAATGTAGCTATTGGTTTTGTACCGATGAAGGAATTTCGGAAAAATTTTTCATATGTATTGTAACAAAACTTTTTCAGCATGTATATTTGTAAAAATAATCTGATCACTTAAATTAATCTGAGAACAAAGAAAACTACTAATGAAGTCATTCATTCTATATGAATCAAGAATGAACTTCTCTTACCTTGCCCGTTTTTGATGGTGCTTTGGCTCTAAATACTTTGTATGTACTGAGTTCTTGATCAATACTATTTGTTGGCCATTTCTTTCTATGGGCTATTTATTGTATTGTGTAATTTCACCTCGTTATCTCTTTTTATTTTTAACCCGACTTCAAAAAGAAGGATGGTTCTCAATTCGTCTGTATTTTTTTTTAGTAGGTCGTTTAGTAGGTCCACCCATATTCAGACAAATAAAATCAGTTATGGAATTTCAAAGTCACTAAAAAGCGAGAAATAAAAAAAAATTTTGATAAAATGGAAACCCGACTTCAAAAATCAAATATTCTAAAACAAAAAATGCACTAAAAAGTAAAAAAATAATTGCATATTCTTGAGTCAATTTTAGTTCACCTAAGCAAAAATTTTTAAATATATATGTACAATTATTGTTATTTTTGAAGGCGGTATCCAAATTTTATGTGAATTTCTCTATGCTTACACCGACTCCAAAAATAACAGTCGGGTTTCCATTTTGTCAAAATTTTTTTTATTGAAATATTTTAACGGTCAGATAGCTATAGATAGACAGAATTGATGAATATTTAAACAAAAAATTTTTCTCTAACTATTATTTAACAATACAATACCATGTTATTTATATATTACGTATACACAAGGTATAAAAACAAATATTCAAAATGTACTAACGATATAATCGTTCCGAATTATGCCTGTAACACATTGTACCTTCTATAATAATAAACATACAAAGATACCGTATGTAATAAAATAAATTGACATTTGTTGAGTCAGTTTTAATATTTGTTTTTGTGAAATAAAAAACAGATTGTAATAAAATTATTGTAATAATTAAAAAGTCGTATCAATAATTATTTCTCTATAATGATTATAATAAGTGGATTCAATTACTTAAAGATTTTTAAAGATAAAATGACACATTTTATATATAAATAAGTAAGAGTTTTAACTCTCTATATGTGTATGTGCAGTTTTTATAATCAAGAATATATTTAAAGGTAGTACGCTCATGATAGTCAGAGTAAAAAGTAAATTTAGACTATAAAGTGACTTATTCAATGAACCTTTAAGGGTCTATCCACACTATAGATAGATAGATTGTAGAGGCTGCCCTGGACGGGCTACACTTCGACCATAAGGTGCATTGTGATGCCTAAGAAAGTGAGGATGTGATTGAAGTGGAAGGAAGTTTGTGTATAGACTAGGAATTGGCAGGATATGCGGCTGCAGCCGACTATGATACGAACTAAGCCGATACTCATCTGGAGTTCGTGAAGGAAACTGCAGAAAACCTTCTCTAGCATAGCCGGCAACTTCTTTTTTGTCTGTTTAGTCAATTAACCGCCCCTTTTTTTCCCTAATAATTGACAAACTGCTGATGTCGGGATTCGAACCCATAACCTCACAGTTTTCAAGTAGGCATACTGCGCAGACATAACGCCTCAGAACGCTTGGCCACTTGTACTGATTATAGTGATAGTATGAACGCACACATTGTTTCCTACTTGATAATATTTTACCAGACCGAGATCGGACTGAGAACGAACCGTGATCGATATTATAATGTGAACATGAACTTGATAATATTTTACCAGACTGAGATCGGGCCGAGAACGAACCGTGATCGGCACTATAGTGTGGATCGATCCTAAAAGTAATTGAGCGAAAACATTTGTTTTACAACTACATATGTTAATTGAAGATATCCACTTAAAGCATACACTTTCAGTACAATCAGAAGGGTTTTTTTGCGTTTATGATGCAATGTATTGTAACTTAGTTTTAAAATTTGTTTACGATTATTTATATACGATTTATATATTTATATTTTGATTAAAAATGATTGGGAAAGGAAGACGTTGGTGTGTAGTATACGGACATTAGAAGTTATCCACCATGATACCATTTTGGAAGACGTTAGGGTGTAGTATACGCACATTAGAAGTTATCCATCATTGCCGTGATTAAATATTATAAAGAACTAATTGAAATGGCATGTTTTATGAATTAAATTAATAAGATTTGTATCTAAACAATCTTTATAGTAAAGTTTTCCAAACTTATACAAATATTATAGAATATGGGCGAACTTTTGAATATCTCATTTCACCGATTCACCGATACTTATTACTATAACGATGGTAAAATTTGTTTTCAAATCAATAAATATAGATTCAAGAGTGTAATACCTTGAACTTCATGGTAAAATTGTAAATTGTGTACGATGGCGATACATGTAAATTACAATTTACCAGATCAATGTTTGTTTGTTTGTTGATTTTTATTGAGACCGGTTGGTTAGATCTTTTTCTTTTATTCTTCCACATATGAAAAAAGTTTTGTTCAGTTCTTCTTATTATTCTTCATTACGATTAACCATGTATTGACTCGTCTTCTTATATGATCAATAAAAATATGTATTATACTCTTCACAGAATCTTCTCAATTTTATTGTACCTATTTTTTTATACAAAGTACACTGTAAACTCAAAAAATCGGGTCCATCTTGGAAAATAATTCCTTCTTTATTATCGACTAATGTGGATAAGAGTTTTGACGATAAAGGTGATTATAAATCGGGTAATTTTAAAAGCAACCTTTCTTTATATTTACTATAGCTTTTAGAAAGAGGACATCATTATCTAGATAGATAGATTGTAGAGGCTGATCTGGGTGTTCTTCAATGAGAACTGATAGCAGAGACTCTTCATTTCATTTTTACCTGCGGAAATAGATACGAAGATGATGAGGATGTCATAGTGTTTGAATTTTGTGCATAAACTTATTTTTTCTGCATTTCCTCTAGTTTTATACGTGTTTATATTAACCTGTCCCTACAACCTCGATCTGTCTCATGCCCGGGGCAAAACGGGGCAAATGACGTTATTTTCTATTTTTGAAATAAAAAAATGTTATTTTATTTTCTTACAATATGATTTTATTTTTGTGATTATAACATTATTATGTGTTGATAGGAAAATTTACAACTCTCATATTTTCAACTTCGTACCCCGTTTCTGTTAAAATACCAAACATAAAATTACGAAACATTTTAGATAGGTAGTTCAATTTCGTTTGCTTCTAGCGTACAATGACGTAAAGTAAAATAATTATAACGTATATCGTTATATTTATTTGTGTTTAAAGACTTGTTCTTGTCTTTTTCTTTCATCGATTTGTGAATCCTTTTTATTTTTTTTTATTTGTATAATCGTAGTTTTTCAGTTAATAGTTAATTTATAATCAGTAAATTATACTTAAAGTAAATGTAATTGACTGTAATTTATTTATATTGAAATTGTTTTTGAAATTATTTTCTAAATATTATGACTACTGCTTGTTTATATTGGACAGAAAGTGTCAGTCATTGTGGTAAATTGTCTTTTAAGCCGTATATTCTCGAATGTAAGTTTCTATAAAATCGAATGCAATTTCTTATAGCTTTAATAAGTTTACACAGTGTCTGTGATACTTTTTGCTCTGACTATCAGGAGTATACTAACTTAAAAGTAACAAATGTAGCTGTTTAGAAATTCGTCATCGAATTTTCATCCTATCGAACGAATTGTACAGAGAGGAAAGCCTGAATCGCAGTAGTTATATTACATATATTATTATTACATATATACAATTTTTTTTAAATTAGTCTCAAGTAATCACAAGCAAAAAGTAAGAGCAACAAATTGTTGTATAGATAGTCATAAAATTTTAATTAGATTATTGCAGTGTATTCGTCTCTCCGTATACTTGCCAACCCGATAGCCTAAAAATAGATAACAAACTGAAATTGAACAGGTTCAACAGCTAAATAGTTTTACCACAATTAGATAGATAGATTGTAGAGGTTGCCCTGGACGGGCTACACTTCGACCATAAGGTGCATTGTGATGCCTAAGAAAGTAAGGATGTGATTGAAGTGGAAGGAAGTTTGTGTATAGACTAGGAATTGGCAGGATATGCGGCTGCAGCCGACTATGATACGAACTAAGCCGATACTCATCTGGAGTTCGTGAAGGAAACCGAAAACCTTCTCTAGCATAGCCGGTAACTTCTTTTTTGTCTGTTTAGTCAATTAACCGCCCCTGTTTTTTCTTAATAATTGACAACTGCCGATGTCGGGATTCGAACCCATCCCAGTTTTCAAGTACGCATACTGCGCAGACGTAACGTCATAGACCGCTCGGTCATTTGGAGTGGTAAATTTACCACAATTACTGATTAAACCTTTAAAAATATGTTCATTGTGTGTGAGAAGTGAATTAATGAAAAACTCAGTTTAATCACTGTATTTAGACAATTAACTCAGGTAGTTGTTACGTTTCTTGTTATACTATATACATATCCGACTTTTTAACGGTTAAAAATATTGATCACAGAAAATACATTTGGGTTTGGGTGTACATAAAATGAACTGTCAACACAGTAATTCAAAACCGAAGAGAGATAACGAGCTGAAATTTTGAATGTGTGTTCTAGGACATAAAAGTTCATTGCAATGGGGATTTTATCTCTTTGAAATTGTATGAGATAGAAGAAAGAAAACTTTTAAGATACAAATAAACTTTTGTTCGAACCTTTTTTACATAAACTGAATAGATTCACCACAATACTAGCTCAAACATCTGATATTACTGAAGGATGCAACAGCCTGTTTTCGAGTATATAACATGTACTATGTATAAACCACTTTTATGTTTGTGTATAGCTGTGCGTGTATGTGGACTAATATACACTCCCGTTCAATAAAATTGAATAGACTGAAATGTTAATTTTCTTCCATTTCATTAAACTCCTCACTTTTGTAACTCTCTGTATAATTATTCATTTATAAACAAAGATAAGTAGTATATATTTTAAGTGTGAAAAAAGAAATGGAAGTATAGTAAACAACATTTACTACAAGAATATTCAAAATTGTGAGAGACTGTTTCGGTTCAGATCTGTTCAGATTTTATTAAACCGTAGTGTACATAGTTCATGCACTGAAAATGAACTCAGTATATACAGAATACTTAAGCAATTATATCATTTAGTTCTTATTTTTCATTTAAATTGATAGTTAAAAGTCATTTAATATCTTGACCTATGCTAATTTTAAAGTAAAATCAAAAGTCATCTATAATTTAATATAGTTAGTCGTCTTCGTATTTCATGAAAACTGGAATTTTAATTTTGTGACACACACATACACACAAAATATATCGAACTACCACTATTTTGAGATAGATGTGATGAATAAATAACATCATACGCTTTCAACATAAGTAAGTACACATAACATTTGCGCGGCAGACAAGATGGGGTCTGCTCTCATGGTATACTATTGATACAAAGATAACGAGAATCTCTGTTTACGGTGACGTGCTTTATGTAGTCTTTTGCAAATAATTTAACACATCGTGTTCGTGTGTTTATTTCTCTTTATTATCGTAAAAGTTTGCGAAATAATGTAGGAAGAATTACCTCGAATTATTTAAGTTGGATATACATTTTTAGTGATTTATACTCTGTGTATAAATAATATATATAGGGGAACCTGGACAGAACGGAGTACGAAGTGGAATATTTGTTTTAAAAATATCAAAGAGTTCATTAAGAGTGCTGAAAATTATTCTATGAACATTTTATAATGTGATAATCAAAATAATGTCAGTTTCCCCATGCTGCCCGAGACGAGTTGGTAAGGACAGGTTATTATAAAGACATATAAAACTAGTGAAAATGCAGAAAAATAAGTTTATGCACAAATTCCATACACTATGGCAGCCTCATCATCTTCGCTATCTATTCCTCCAGGTGAAATATGAAATGAAGAGACTCTGTTGTCAGTTATAATCCAAGAGCACCCAGGGGAGTAAAATTAGCCTCTTCATTTGAAGGTCATTCAAGTCTGACGTCAGTTGTGTCAGCTGGAAGACATTATGAAACATTGCGGCAGAATGGGGTAACATATTCCGAGCCAGAGACACGATTCAAGTTAGGAAGGTAAGATCACTTGAAAACGACACATAAACAGATATTTAATTACACCAAACTAATAACAGTTAAATGTACTTCAAGGATGTACTAACTGTAGTTGTCATATAAACCAGTATATATGCCTTATCTTGGTTATAAGTTCATCATAAGTTGCAATACAGCAGCTAAAAATCACTAAATAAAACATTACACAGCATTAACCAAGAAATCTAGACTAACATGATTGTCGTCGTTGAACATCTAGGTTGGTGTAGTTCTACGTATTGCCGCTCGCTAGTAGCACCCTCTTGACACCGAAAATCGCCAAACTTCATTCCATCCCCGTTGTGCCCCGGGTTCCCCTATATACTGCTATTTCCCCAAATATTAGTATAGTTTAGTTAGAACAAAATTTGTGGTATAGGTATTGATATACTGTCTGTCTGTCCGTCAATACGATAACTGAAAAACAAAAGGAAATAGAAAGCTAAAATTTTTTGAGTGACTTCTAGAGCTATAAACTGACTTCCGGAATGGAATGGCCAGAATGTATCTACGCGGATCATTACAATTTTTTTTATATAAAAATGGATAAACGTTAAGTTTACAAAAATAAATTAAAATATGTAAACATCTTTAAATCGCTAGAAACAGAAGAAGCGTGAAAATACAAATCAATTTCCTTTAAAAATAAACATATTTTGTTTGAAACTTTTTTTTATAAATTTGAACTTGGACAGAACTTTAGTTGAAACATGTGTAATTATTTGTATACACATGCTTATGTATACATATGTAAAAATACAATCAAATATTCAAATGATACACATAGATGCATAGATAGGTAACTTGGTATATAAATGATGTTTTCATACAAAAAATATTTTAGTATATTCAAGGTATTTTTTTTTTAAGAATTGATGTTATATATATATAACTTTTATTTGACATAAATCAAAAAAATACAAACAATCATTCGAGATACATAATAAAAAATAATAATTCTGGATATAAAAAAATAATAATTGAGTAACTGAAGAATCGTGAATTGGCTTAATCTAAACGAGACATTCTGCTGTTATTAATAAAACTCAGATATTCAATGAGTGGCTTGATAAAATGTGGTTGATAAACACTAAGCATTGCGACAGAATCCATTAAATTTAACTGTATAAGTGTATCGCGTTGAGGTCCGCAAGTCCCTGGACAATCTTCCAACAAATGCTTTATACTCTCTGCCCCATCACATAGCACACAAACTCTGATTCCATCAACTCTTTTACTTGCCCATTTAAACCCATATATTCGAAAATTGGCTATCAAATATCTTTCACTCCGATTACATATACTTAAATATTTGGCACCATCCCTAAAATGAGCAAGACTTCCAAAAAAACTTAGGCTTGACTTAGTATTAATATCTCTTAAGTTCGCAGCTATTGCGCACTCCACGATTTTAGTCTTTACAGTTGATTTACTAAGAGAATCCCCAAGTTCACCCAATCCCTTTTTCTGAGCAGTTGTTAGAAGCTTATCCGCAAAACCCGCCCTCAGACATAACAGTTGCACATGTTTAGTAGATTCCAGTAATCTGTAATAATAATTGATGGCTTTTTGTAAGAAGTGGTAATCTACACTCCTTGTCCCAAGTTCAATATTTATGGCTGAGTTGGGAATGGATTTCGGTACACCTAATACTTCCTTGAGAAAGTTATGGACAATTGTGCTTAAATATTTAAATTTATCATTGGTTTCGTTTACATCAACTATCCATATTTCACAACCATATGACAAGATAGGTAAAACCAAGGCGTTTACCATTTTTATAATGACATGTACGGGGAAATTCTCAAGTCTATATATATAGCGTCTTATGCTCATTAGTACACGTTTGGCTTTTTCACCTATAAGCTCTAAATGCTCACTCCACCTACCATTACTTGACACATTTACACCCAAATACTGAAAGTTTTTAACGATTTCAATTATACAATCCTTGTACCACCATACTTCATTTGCTCTAGTCTTGCACCCATTGCTCGCGATCAAAATTTTTGTTTTCTTAACATTCAAGAAAAGTTTCCACTTATCACAATAAGACTCTATTGCAGACAGAGATCTTCGCATACCACCAACAGTCTTTGACACTATCACCACATCATCTGCATACAATAAAACCTTGATTTCCCTTCCTAAAATACAAGGTGATATAGTATTAATGGTCTCCATCCAATCATATAAATCATTGATATAAAGAAGAAAGAGAAGCGACGATAGGTGACAACCCTGTCTTAATCCATACTGAGTTTGAAAGCTTAAACCTACAACACTTGTATCAGACCGAATGCAGTAAGAAGTGGATTGATATATAGACTTTAGAATATCGATTAATTTTATTGGCAAACCAATATTTCGCAGTTTAGTCCATAGTAGATTTCTGTCAACCTTATCAAAAGCTTTCTCAAAATCAATGAAACACATATAAGACTTGGATCTTTTTACTTTTAAAGTATTGTCTATAATAGTTTTTAATACCAAAATATTATCTACTGTTTCATATCCTCTACGAAATCCCGATTGGCCTTCATTCAGTATATTCATATCATCCATCCACCGCAACAATCGTTCCGACAACAGTTTAGAGTAAATCTTGCTAATATTGGGCATAAGTGTTAAGCCACGATAATTGTTTGGATCACAAGTGCTGCCCTTACCCTTATATAAATTTACAATTACCCCTGTTGTCCAGAGTTTTGGATATTTCTTATTACTTAACATGGAATTAAAAAGCTTTCGTAAAATACTTCCAAAATTTCCACTATGACTATATGCAACCTTAATAGTTTCATTTAGTGTTCCGTCCAATCCCGAAGCCTTACCATTCTTAGCAATATTTACAGCATACTCAATATCTGATTCTTCTATTATTAAGTCGAAGTCACCATCATCACCAATCGCAGCATTCTCCTCCTCCATCTCAAAATAATCATTTGTTAGTTCATTCCCGCCACCATACAATCGTCTGTAATGGTCTATCCATTGACTGTGATCTATACAATCTTTTAATCGAGTCTTATTGCCATTGCGTAATATTTTCCATAAATTTTTATTATCATTATTTTTAACTGCCTCATTCACTCTCTCCACATACGCACCTTCATAACTAATTCTCTTGCGTTGGCACATATCTTTGAACTCATTTTTACATTCTAGATACAGTTGTGTTGCCTTATCCGTCTTAACTCTTCTCATTTTTCTCAACTTGTTCTTTTTTTCTTTCATTTTTTTGACACATTCGGTGTCATACCAAGGATATTTCCCTATCATTGTATTCCCTATCAAGGTATTTAAAAAATGAACTAATTTAACAAAGGTAATATTAAAATTCTTAGATCGTGTTTGATTTGATATATTAGATTTTGGTCTTTTAAGTCGGATCCGTAGTGAATATTTGTATATCTATATAAATAAAATGATAGAGGTTTTCAATGTGCGCGCATCACGCAAAAACACATGGATCGATTTTGATCAATTGTTTGTTGTTTTACTCCATAGATACTTGGTCCTTACCTAATAAGAAATTATCACGATATCTTTAAGTTTTAAAGTTGACAATAATTGATTTGAAAGAAATTCCCTTCAATATTACGCAAACTGTTTGTATAATATACATTTGACGATATATTTTCAATCTCAAATCTTTATCGACCTTCACTTCATCAGAGACCGATGATACAAACACATTATATCTGCAATGTTATTTTTCTTATAGTTGTCCTCTCTTTTAAGAATATTATCTTCGGATCATCATCCACCATATGTGTAGCTCTGGCCTGTTTGTCATCAATTCATTTCGTATGAGTGTATTATTTGATGATAATAAAAAACCGGTCAATCGGTGTACCCATGATACCGCAATAAACGTTCCCGTGTAAGAGATTTTCAATTTTTAATAAACTTCAATCTATTTCGTATCTTCGAATCGGATAGACTAATGACCCTAATTCAATATTTTATTACAATTATGTCAACTCATAATTTTAGTCCTTCAAACCGGATAATAATGATATAAATCATTGTAGTAAGTAACCACTGTCATATTTCTAAGCATTATACGCAAATTAAAAACAAATCATGACAATAATTATTTTTATGTTTATTTAGATGATATGTGGAAAGACATTATACAAGAAAGATATTATACAAGCCGAATTATTTAGTGATCATAAAAAAAAGGCTGCATGAGATAAGACTATCTCAAGAAAATTGTTTTGAAATTTACTCCAAGTCAGTCAACTATTACTTAAATCAAGATGAAATGAAAAGTCAAGCATCCAAATAATTATTGCATAAATTTGGCCCATCTTTGTACGGAATCCTAAACAAACAAATTCATGTATAAAAAGTGTAGAATTGGAATCACAAACCAGTTGAGCTGTTGTTATATACAAATAATGTAAACACGAAATCGAAAGACAGATAGACACATATATACGCACATGGGTTGATAAACATCTTCATCTAAATGATAAAATCACTAGGAGTTACTGAAAAACATTGTGTGGATCAAGCACGAGGATCAAACACTATAATTGTATAACGGACACAAACACATCTTCAAAATTAGTTTATTAGGTTTGAATACAGTTCACTTTTATCTTCATTTAAATTTGTGTTCTTTTTTTTATTGTAATTGTCTTTTTATTAAGGTAGAACAATCTAATGGGTATGTAAACAGTTTATTAACAAATCATGATGTACACGTCATTGAACACTAGCCAAATTTAGAAAAATCTTCTTTCTTAATTAAATACAAGTAATTTTGGTCCTTCAAATCTGATGTTATTGATATTAATTATTTTAGTTTCCCAATATAATAATAAATATCAATAATATCTGGTTTGAAGGACCAAAATATTACAAAATAACTTAGTTCTGATACATGGAAAGACTAATTATACATCATGCAATTAGGTAAATAAAGATCTTTCCAGTCGGATTATACATTAGATAGTTTAATTTACTTAATTTTATTATTAGTCACTGTTATTTTGTATCTAGAGATGATATACAATTATAATCTAAATTATTTGAAAGAAATTCCTAAAATATTTGAATTTTCATAACTCACTTTAATAATTTCCTGTACAAAAAAATAACTAGAAAAAAATTTATTTTAAACATTTTTTTAATCGATAATACACAAATATGGCAATTATTTCGAATAGATATGAATCAACAGATGCAGTATGTTCATTGAAATAATAAATTATTATTAATGTCATAAAGTACAAATAATATATATGTTTATTTATGGTAATAATATTTTACAATATTTAATGATTTATACAAATTTTATGATTATATTTTGTGATACACATAGATTTCTTAATTTGTACATTATATACGAGGTCAAATACAAGTAATAGGTAGTACAGCATACACAATAATTATATTGTAAATATTAAGTAAATAAAACTCATTAAAAAACATGAAACATAAACTTATTTCATATTTCTATTCATAAGCATAAAATTTTATAGACAGTTACATTAGATTTTAATTAACAATGAGAAATTTGTAATATTTGGTCCTTCGATCAATATTTTTAATCGCTACAAATCGACTAAATTTATATATATATATATATATATATATATATATATATATATATATATATATATATATATATATATATTATATATATAAATATATATATAAATATACATATATATGTATGTAATATATATATATATATATATATATATATATAATATATATATATATATATATATATAGTAAGTAATTATATACTTAATTACTTAAATACTGTGTGTTGCAATATCAAGTAAAAATGGTGCTAAAAACATTATAGGAGTAAACAGAATTTTTGACGTCGTCTAGAACGACTGAGTATGTACATTTTGGTCCTTCGTACCGGATAATAATGATATAATTATATAGTGTAATTTTATAACAAATCATGATATAAAAGTTATTGAATAAGTAAGTGTAAATCACGGTGATATTTATTTTCTAAACATGATAATAAAATGACTAATTGTACAATTTGACTGTTATATTTATGTGTTATTTGAGTAAGTATGTTTAACAAAACAGTATACGAGAGACAACTAAAACTAAAGTTAAAAATCTTGACTGACATTAAGGAGTGTATTTAAAATAATTTTTCCTTTAGTGGTAAAATAACTTGAATACTTTTACAAATACATCACATATGCATATATACATGCATACATACATACATACATTCATGCACACATGCATAGACAATCACAATTTGTGGTTAAAACTGTTTAAAATATTTTTTAACAAACATTTATAATAAAGATGTCAAATTTACAATTGTTTTGTGTTACAACATCTCATTTCAGCTCTCGTAGCATGCCATCGTGTTACATTCTAACTAGTAACAAAATAACGTGTAATATTTTAATTTTATTGAATTTTATCAAATGGTGTTTTTTTTTTTGGTGTGGTTTCATTCAAAATATTTTCATAAATTGTTTCATTTTATTTTTTTAAATTACAATTTTAAATGAACTTTTTACACATTTATAGTCTAATTAATGATCAGGAAATTTCCTGATAACACGAGTTTACTTTAGATCTGCGTTTGAACTAGTTAAGACGTAAATATTGTTTGCTATTCATTTGAGAAGAAAGTTTTTTTTTAATATAATTTTGACAAAATTGTAGAGACTCAATTGTTATTTTCAACTGATAGAGCAAGTCGATAGTTTTGCGAAATTGCTATCTCTATTTTTCAATTGAAAACTTCTATTACAAAATCTTTCTTTCCACATGAACGGCAACAAAATTAAAAGACAATTTCTTAAAAAACATAGGTTAGAAACATTAAGATATGGAAACAATTAATAGTGACATTATTGTAGATAATTTTGGACTTTCAAACCGGATTGAAATTATAACAAACTAATATAATGCTACATGTAATGAGCAATTTTACTAACCAAGCTTTGGAACATTCTTGTAAGAAATTTTGGTCCCGCAACTCCGATAATAATGGTTTTAAGTAATATGATGGTAGATGTAATAACCAATTTAACAATAATCCATGATATGGATTAGTCTTATTGGAAACTTTGTCCCCTTTAACCGGATATTTGTTAATACTTAATATAGGATTAAAAGTAATGATATGATATGGTTTGTCAATTATTAAGAAAAAAAAGGGCGGTTAATTGACTAAACTGTTGGCGTATGGACAAGAACGAAGTAACCGGCTATGCTTGAGAAGGTTTTCTGTAGTTTCCTTCACGAACTCCAGATGAATATCGGCATAGTTCCTATCATTGTCGGCTGCAGCCGCATATCCTACCAATTCCTAGTCTATACACAAATATAGACTAGGAATAGAGTCTTCCACTCCACTCACAGTCTCACATTCTTAGGCATCACAATGGACCTTATGGTTGAAGTGTAGCCCGTCCAAGGCAGCAGCCTCTACAATTTATCTCTCTATCTATATAATATACACAGTGTATAAAGATAAAAAGAATGAAGAAACATTCAATTACCCTATTAAGAATAATGATAAAGATTTTCTTCTAATTAAATCATTGTTATTTACAAAAGCAAACAAAGTTATAGAAGAAATTAAAAGTTGTATAATTTTCTTCATAATTTTTTTTACTTTTTTTTTTAAAGAAATAAATAAATAAGCTGTTATAAATGCTAGCATTATCGTGATTAATGGAAGCGGTATTGTATTTTAGTGTAAACGTTGTGAGTTGATTATAAAAGCTACAAGTATTAAAACACTATTACACAAAAAGAAATATAAACACATTGTGTTGAGAATGTGGGGGCAGAAGAGTTTACCTATCTCGTAGAGATATTACACTGACCTCTATATTCATATATGCACTGTAGTTGCTTATGGCGTAAAATTGTTCCAAATTAAAGCATACACTAGAGCCGCTACTCGTTCATTATTTTGATTTCTTTGGTTAATATTCAAGATTGATTAATACACATATGAATCAATGATTAGTCGAAAATAATAATAAATTCTGTGCCAGTTTATTTTTGATTTATTAGATTTATAAATTATACATTCATTTATTAATTTTATTTTTTGCTATATTAATTTCGCAATGTTAATAGATTTTACTGTTTATAAGATTCCTGCCTCAATTGGCGGGAATTTATTCATACAAGTAAATTTTCAAAAAGCTGTCTGATTTATTGAAAATATAATCTATTAGATCTATCTATTTGAATATACCAGGATATCTTGGTATATTCCTACAATTGGTTCCGATACCGGGAATTGAATCCAATCCTTGATGGTTGAAAGTTAAGTGGCTTGGTTTCGATTTCCAATATCAGAACGGTTTCTATATGTTATGCGCTATAGTTACTGTGTCATATTATTTATTTCTGCGTCCGCCACTTGATTGCTAGCGATATTGTGTGCCAGTGCCGTAACTAGGGCGGTGCCAGTGGTTCCTAGGCACAGGCTAAGATGCTGGAGGGGCGCAGAAATGACCAAACCAGGACCACAAATAATATGATAATATAACATATTCTTCTTACAAGTAATAGAAGTAAATAACATTAAAGATATAAAAGACGATATGAGTAAATATTGACATTACAAGTTGCGACTGGCGTTCTGACTTCTAGCCTAGTTCACATGTACCATTTTGGTGAATTCCGGTTCTCCTTCTTTTTTTGCGGGTGTGCGACGTGTACGGGTGGGACGAGACGCGCGGGACAGTGCGGCAGCAATCAGCACTATTAACCAATGTACTATGTACTAATCAGTATTTGGTGTCATTTGTGTATTGTATAATTGTGAGTTTTGGCAAATATTTTTCGAATAAACGTTTTTTCACCTAATTCATTAACGTAATTTATAAATACTTCCTTATTTAAAACTCTACCAAATACTCATCATTAAGATAGATTTATTTTTATAAACATAATCCATTTTATGTCAGAACCGGGTAAGATTTAAAAAAAAAAGTGTGTGTGTCAGCTCCGACGCACGATTGAGTTTACTCCTTAAGAACGATTGTCTTTGCTCCATATATATTGTCGATACTAAATTAAATATTTAATTGTAGGTATAGCTTATATAATTTTCACTTCACTTTATGTGAATATAATTATCAATATTAATAATCCACAATAATAATATTAATTATCGAAACTTTAAAATATTTATATAAGTAAACTACACTAATAATTAAATGTCTTATAAATAGAAATCACATGTTATATTATGTATACAATATATACCATATTAATACTGACTGACTGAGTGCAGTGACAGACGTACACAGCATAACCTGTGTACGACTCTTATACAGCGAGACATTAACATGACTGACTGACTGATTTTTTATAACGAGGTCATTATATCACTATATTTTAGTCTCCATATTTTTTCAAAACCGGGCGCTTATATGTAAAATCGATTCTTAAGAAGTAAACTCCAAAAAGTTTTCAAGGGCGCAGTTTTAGAAGCTCGCACCTGGCGCAAAAAAAGCTAGTTACGGCACTGGTGTGTGTATCAAATTGTCACATTTCTAAACAGTAAGGATAGCCAGTACATATATATGGAGGTGAGTGTATTATATGTATGTAGTCAGACGCACACAGAGCAGCAGCAGCAGCAGCACTGTACAGCACATACAGCTTGATCAACTTGATCATAGTCTTCCATACAATGTGTGTGTGTGCAACAGTGCATTTGGTTTGATGGACGTTTGATTCGCCGACATCACAACAGTTTCGCCAGAGACAAGACAGTTGACCTTACTTACAGAGTATTTTATAAAACGTATCGAATAAAGAAAGAAATCATCACATAAAACTCAACTCGTTTGTTATTCCAGAGAATTATAATCGGTATTACATTAAAATCCCATAAAAGTGGATATTGTTGTCGTGACTCCTTGTTGTTGGTTGACGTTCGACAATGAAACGAACGATGGATCGATCGTTTCGCATATCAGATTTTAATCAAAACTAATTCGTTTGTAAATGTAACCTATTATTATTCATTATTTTAAATAAATATTTGTCACCTTTGTGACGTTATATATGTTTGGAGTTTAGTTCGAAGCCATCAAACAAATCAGTTGCTATTGTGTAATAATTCATAATGAGTTTTTTAATATAAAAATTCACCTCAGTTTATAGCAGAATCATTTTAGTCGGAGAGCTGTTGACAAAAATCGGCAAGAATTTTGTAATGGGTGTACATGAGTCAGCACCCACTCGCAGGTAGTGGAACACCTGGTTGCGGCGCGCTTTGATATATGTAAAATTACAACATGCTCTACAAGTGTTTTGTAATAATTGAAAGTTGGCAATAAATTAGTTTCTAGTACAAAAAAACGTGAGCAAGTGGTTAAACCGCATTTTTGTGGAACGCAGACCACAGATTAATGGAACAGAGGTAGTCAGCAGTCGCTCAAAGTGACGACACGGCTGACGCTTAGACACTACACTAGACGCTTCTCGAACTTGACTTTGAGCGACTGCTGAGTACCTCTGTTCCATTAATCTGTGGGCTGACTATTTTTTTCTTAAATTATATATCATAATGAAGCAATAAATGAATTTTCAACCATTACGAAACTCTTGCACCGACATCGTTATGGCGACAACTGATCATTATGGCGTGCTGACTCGCCGCGTTCCAAAACAATGCGGTCTGACCACTTCCTCACGTTTTTTTGTACTATAAACTAGTTTACTGTCAATAATTACATACACCAAAGCGCGCCGCCGCCAGGTGTTCCACTACCTGACGATGCAGAGTGGGTGCTGACTCATGTGCACCCTCAATACTAAATCATATTGAATTATGGGCCATTACAAAACTCTTGCTAATTTTTGTGGCCAGCTCTTGGACTATTTAGTTTCAAAAAAATTTGTCACGTATAAACTAGCATATTTTCTAAATCATAATGAATGTCCAATCAAGTTACCATAGTGGCACATGGTAATATTATTTATTATGAACCAGTTCAGTGGTCATGTGATCGTACGCGCTCTGCTAGTGATGTTGCTAGTTTGTGTCTCGGCAGTAGCAGTTTGTCGATTATAATTAATGGGACTATTAATAGATAAAACTGTCAGCGTATGGACAACAGCGAAGTAACCGGCTATACTTGAGTAGAAAACCTTTCCTTTCCCGAACTCCGGATGAATCTCAACATAGTTACTATCAAAATTCGCTGTAGTTGCACGACCTACCAATATCTAGCCTGCATATAATTTCTTTTCTACCTCTTGCATTATGAATGTTATTAATATTATTAAAGGCTAAAATAAAAGGATAGTAATGTGGGTGCTTTCTATTATAGACGTCATGTCTTAGGAACGGAGTAAAACTCCATTATTATTATTATTAACTATTACAAATATTAGAACATTTGAGTTACAAAAATGTGTGTCCGTCCAACAACTATAAATTTTTTTCTTCTTAGAGATGGTTTGATAATTTGGCAAGTTGTATAAAGTTGAAAAGTTTTTTGTATTTTGTTCGTTATTTCCTAGTATCTCATCCACGTCGAGTGAGAGGTCTGTAAGCACTCTGCATTTTTTATATTTACTAGAAATATTGTAAAATTTATTTTCTGCAATTCGATTTATGTTAATATTCAGATTTTAAAAGACCTACTTTTGGATCAATCATTGTTCAATTCAATCGACTTTTTTATTTAGTAGATTACGATTTGATTGAAAAAGATGATTGAAATCTTTTAAGAGTTGTAACCAACTAACGGAGATGCGAGTTCTATTCCAAAAGCTTCATTAAAAGTTAATCTCCTGCAAAATTACCCAAAATAAAATTAGTTATTATCAAGCAGAAACTCGACGGCGAAGCCAGCCTCAATGGATTATTACTATCAACTGCTAAAGTATACTTCTTTTTTCAAATATTTGCAGTCGACTAGTGTCAGTTAGTATTCGAAAAAATGTTAGGACAAAGTCTTTTAGCATTTTTGTTCATCGCAAACATACTAAAAACTTTTGCTCGAAGTATTTTCGACGGAATGAAAATGGATTCGTCACAAATCTATGAAATTTTTAAAAAGAACGCCACTCTTTTGCTATCGATTATGTAACTAGCAGAATGTGAACTTTTCGTTTTATTTACGCTGTTTCCCGCCACTTTCTCCGCATTTATATAGCTATCCCCAGTAGTTTATAAATGTGTCCCTTAAACTCGGCCTTGCGCACTACCGTGCTCTAGATAAAATTGTGTCTAGGTAAAATTGAGTCGGTTAAAATTTTTATTGATTTTATCATTTCAACAGAAACTATACTTCTAAAAAATAACTATAAAGTTATTTTATTAAAATTTTGTTTTAATTTTGAAATGTCAATTTTGATTGTCGTTTCCATAGTAACTATAAACATTACTGCCTCTTGAATATATATTTTTTCTTTCGACTTACTTTACAAATATCAATATTTAAGGCTAACTAAGAATTTTAACGTAATGCTTGATAGTCTATAGGCTTCCTTATGAATGTGGCTATCTAACGCAAAAATAATTTTTCAAATCGGACTGTTAGTCCAAGAGATTAGCGCGTTTAAACCAACAAACAAACAAACAAACAAAAAAACTCTTCAGCTTTATTACTGTTTTTTATTATTTACGATTTATAAATAAATTGAATGAAATTTAATATGAATTTTTCTGATTATTTTCAGGTATGTTTCCACACCAAGTTCAATTCTCTCTAACAAAACACTATTGTATGTAAGTGGTAAGTGTGCAATGTAACATTCTTTAAGAACTTTTTGAAATAAGTGAATTATTTATATAATTTGCGTTGAATATCAATTGAAATGTCAGTTAGTTAACACACCAGCAACGGACGAACGAATCAGCCAACCAAATACAGTTAATTTAAATTCTTTTTTTTTTTTTTGATGAGAAATAGTTTTTTTTTTCCTTTTGACAACTATTTAACAGTTTTTGTATATTTTATGATTTATGGTAGTAATTAATTTTAACTTTTTGTGTTGTTGGTTTTATAATATTTAATTTTATTTAAAGCGTAAAAAATGCCATAATATAATAAAAAATATATAATACTGTTATTTTTTGTTATGTTAGGAACGTTGGGTCATTACATGTTCATTAAAAAAAAAACAGTCTCTTCTAAAAATTATATCGTTTTTCTTGTTTGATAACATTTTATTCACATAATATAAACAATAATGATGTCCTTCGTATACTTCTAGAATCCTTCGCGGAACAAACAGCTGGGTAGATAAATATACTCATATATAATTACTTTTGTTAAAATACAATCGAAATAAGGTAACGAATGTCGACATTTGTTTGCATATTTTAGCAATTATACCTATCAAAACTTATCATTAAATATTCGTGAAGATTTTCTAACGGAATTATCTTCGTTTTGGCACTATGAAAACATGGCAAAAAGTTCATAACGAATGGTTACTCATAAAGTTATTGAAGCTAAATTTCCTGAAAATCAGTTTTACTTGAATATCTTTTAAACTATTAGCTTTACGTTAGCAGAAGTTGTTATTAAATTTATGTCTTAGATAAAAAGGCCCTTGACATAATTAACGTAGGACCAATAACTCTCAAAATATACGGCTGAGTAACATACTTCATAATGTTGCAATAAACTGTTCAACTGAGTTTTAAAACGGAAAAAATGTGTCGTCAAATACGTCCGGGTTTATGTCGACCCGTAATATTACAATTTATTGATAAGTTGGATTAAAATAAATTTGTTTATAGTCAAAAGTCCTGAAAATTTTTTTTTTTCGAAAAGATTCATTAACGTTTTCTTAATAGTGGTCAGTATAAAATTTGTTCCTTAGTTAATTTTACATAACAAAGGTCCCTTATAATATTTATGCAGGACCAACAGTTCTCCATATTTACGACTGTGACCAACTCCAATAGCGCTAACCTAACGTCCTTAAAGTCAACATTTTGATATTTGTTAATCATAATCACCTGAAATTAGGCATACACTTTTTATACCCAGTATATGTAAATATACAAGGTATATTATATTAAGTTTAGTCCCGACTTTGTAACGCTTAAAAATATTGATCGTAGGCATGAATTTTTGGCATATGTTTTCATAAAATGAATTCAGCCATTTCCGCATGTCGGTCTGTCTGTCTGTCTGTCTTTCCGCGAACACCATCACTCAAAAACAAAAAAAGATAAGGCGCTGGAATTTTGCATGTGTGTTCTATAGCAAAAAAGTGAGGCAAGTTCACGATCCGATTCGATTTTGCCCATTTACGAACTTTCAGCTCGTTATCTCTATTCGTTTTTCAGTAATCGTGTCCATGGACAGAAAAGCGGAAGAAACTAATTAGGTCATTTTATGAACACCTGTACCAACAGTTTTTTTTTGCGATCAATATTTTCAACCGTTTCAAAGTGGGGACCAAACTTAATACATTACCCCTATTTGGTATAACACAAAGTTTTGCTGAACGACTTAACTTGAGATCTATTTGTTGAAAATAAATAACCTATAGTTTATTTTCAAACCTATAGTTTATTTGTAAGCACTTCCCTTTTTTGGATTATTTCAATTCCAAACTTTGAAATTATTTTTCCCCATGCCCACGTCGGATAATAGATGTTGCAATGACGATTATTAAAAATTAAATTTATTCAATACAATTCAAGGATGGTTATTTTCAACATCTACTTGGCATGTTCGATGAACATTTGAAGAAATTTATCTGAAATCGTGGACAAAATCTAAGAAAAGAAAATTAGTTTATATAATTTTTAATGACGATCTTTTTCGACATCAATTTTAATTCCGGTATTTCTAAAAATTGAATTTAATCATTACTTTTTAAGGCTTTACTACACAAGATCTAGCTGACAACGAATCTTTTTATGTCAATATCACAGTTCATTAAAAGCGGTAGGTAGGTATATGCAGTTAACAATGCGGCAGTACCAATTACATATTGTTTCAAAGAAATTATCTTCTATTTATAAAAGGCCGAATTAAAATTTGATCATTGTGTTAACAAGATAAAAGAAACCACAATCCTACCTCACACATAGACCATAGACCAGCATTTTAACATACCGTGTGTTGAACTATCCTTATTTTAGTAAAGTAAACCGACAATAGTATATAGTGGCTAGAAAAAAAACCCTGAATTAAGTATATGCATGAGATTACCGATTTATATTTTGAATGTAGCCTCCATCGCTTCAAAGTTAATCATTAACAAAATATTAAAATACACAATGCAGATCCAATTTGACGTATTGTGGTAACTTTAATCTGAATTTTGTTGAAGATGTTTAGTAATTCTTCTATCTAAACTGCCTATCAATTTTGTCTGACAACAGTATATATACCGAGTGTATTCAAATGAAATTATGTTGTATAATAATTATTTTATTGCCCTTCACGAGTGTTTGCTTTATTAACATAAAGATCCTATTTTGGGAAAAGGGCATTTTGCTCTAGAAGGACGATACCACTTTTTATTTTTCAAAATAACTGTTTGAATTTTGAAAAATTACATGCAACTCCGTCCCTTGGTCTGCTTGTGTATAATATCTATGTATGAAGACACCTTACAAGTAGCAATTAGTCTTTTTCCTGTGAAGATTTAAAAAAAATCCAACATAGGGCAGCACTAGTGGGGGTACACATGTTTTGATTTTCTCATTGATAGCAACGTCATAACTCGGCAAAAAATTAATTTTTTTAAATTGTTCAAAAAGCCCCTTTTTTGGTTTGCTTTGGGCTTCAAAATTCGAGTTTTTTATAAAAATTTCTAATAATCCACAGAAATGAAGCCCAAAGCAAATAAAAAAAGATGCTTATTGAACAATTTAAAAAAATTAATTTTTTGCCGAGTTATAACGTTGCTTAACGAGAAAATCAAAACAGGTGTAGCCCCACTAGTGCTGCCCTCTGTTGGATTTTTTTTAAATCTTCAGAGGAAAAAGGCTAATTCTTGACCGATTTTGGTTGATTTTTTTGTATCGTTGTCTATCAGAAACCTATTGGTTTTAATAATGATTCGTCAAATAGATAAAGTCATCACAATACTGAAATTTAAATCCATCTGTGTGCCCCATTGGAGTCTTCCTAAATAAATGATGGATTGCGGTACCAAATTGAAATTATCTGTAACATCAGATTACTGTTACAAGAGTTGCTTCAATGATTTTGACTATATTACGGATAATTGTTCGTGTTTCTACGTTAGATTCCATTTCCTTGGGGAGGGGGGGGTAGTGGATAGTAACGTTTAAAAATTATGGTATGTTCTTTCCACAATAGTATTTAGATGGCATTCTTTATTTTCCAACATAATTTTTGTCTTTTAAAGTAATCTACAAAAAAAATACCTGAAATTCATTTATTTTTTTGGATTTCATAAGTGGAAATTGGCTGCAATTTTATCTAACCCTTATACCGTAAAAAATGTGCCACATCACCTGGTTTGTCGTTTTGTTTTTTTTTTTTTACAATTTTGAAAAAAAGTAATTTATAATAAAATGACATATTTCAAAAGAATTTTTTTCTTAGTGGCACATGAAATGGATTAGATTCAAATAATCTGATAAAGGAATTATGTTTTTATCGATTACATATGGTGATTTTTTTTAACGATGTGCAGGTAGGAGAACGCAAATCTCTATTAAATGATTAATAAGAAAAAGTGACATAGTTGACATTGATATTTAAATATATATATATATATATATATATATATATATATATATATATATATATATATATATATATATATATATATATATATATATATATATATTTCTGGGAATGAATGATCCAACACAGCAAGGAGCAATTTAATCAACCACATTTCATATAATAATTTTCATGTTAAAAAAACATCAAAGAGTATACCAAATAGACAACACAAAACAGGCCCGAAAAAACGGTTTTATATCGTCATAGAATTAACATTCGAAATATTATTTTTTGAATACTCACTGTAACAAGTCATTTAAAATAAATTTTTTTATGTTTCGTATCGTACAAAGAATGTTATACGGTTGGTTATGTAAGCTTTATGAACTTAATTTCTGATACCAATCATTCTATCCGGAAATTATGTAGTAGGATTCTAATTATTCCATTTTTGTCAACAAAATATCTCAAACGCAATTGAATTTTGGATTAGAAAAAATATTTCATTACGAATAGGGATAAAAACATTGAATATTTAGGGGCTGCGTTATTAACTGTATACAGATATAATTTTTTACTATTTTATGTGAGTACACACACTCAATTTTTTATATTTAGACACGGATAATCGAGAGCACACTGGTTAGTTTATTTGTTCCCATATCCAAACACAGCTATTCTCCACATTATTAATAAAATTCTACAAACTTACTATATATATATACATATATATATATATATATATATATATATATATATATATATATATATATATTCATTATATATATATATATATATATATATATATATACATATATATATATATATATATATATATATATATATATATATATATATATATATATATACATATACATATATATATATCGGGTGTTCATTTAAGAAAACTATACCATGATGTAGAACTGCAAAAAAACAAACAAAAAAGTTTAATCAAGTTTTTAGATTTGACGCTTATTTTTTAAGATATAATCAATTAAACATTGATAAATTCAACCAATCACAGAGCGCATAGTGTAAGGAGTCGGGGCCTTTAAAAGTAAAACGCCCTGCTATACTGCTGATGCCACGTCTTTTTACACTATGCGCTCTGTGTGGTTGAATTTATCAATTGATTATATCTTAAAAAATTAGCGTCAAGTCGAAAAACTTCCTGAACCATTATTGTTCGTTTTTTGCAGGTCTACACCATGGTATAGTTTTCTTGAATGAATTTCAGAACACTCTGTATATATGATTGTGTATTTTGTACATTAAGACAACTGGACAATTATAATCATACCTATTCTGTTTGCATTTACAATCAGTAAAACGTACATCGAATAAAACCAAGTTATAGAGAAGAGAAGACTTCTTCGTGGACGATGTTGATGATGATGATGATGATGATTGCTTCCATGCTGCTGCTACTGCTGTAGTAGAGACCTTATTATGTTATGTACTTGGTCACCATCATCATCACTGCAGCCACCACCAGGTAGCTCTCCTCCATTGAGATTTTGTGTTTTATTACACATACAATACAAATACAATAATATTATATTCTTTAATACATAATAATTCATGTCATTTAGGATCAAACAATTACTTACATCTTAATCATTTCTTCGTCTCTTCTTCTTCGTCTTCTTCTTCTATTTCTACGTTCAAAAACTCTCTTCTTTTTTCTTTACCTTTTCTTTCTTGCAATAAAAATAATATTTTTATTATTTCATAACTGGATCGTATGATGAGACTACTATTTAGACACAATGTTATTTTTAAAAGTTATTCAAAAACTACTTTAGAATATTAATTGGGTGATTTTGTTCTGGTATGCGGCTCAGTTGTAAATTTATTAAAACAATAAACGTTCAATATTTTGGCACTGTATTGGAACCGCTTATACGAGCTATGGCTCAATAGCCATGATCAGTGGACTACAATATATCGCCATTAATATGGCTGTCAGAACAGGATTGATTTTAAATTCAAACTGAAATTAGTAAACGCAAGATTTTAATGTTCTCAGAGTCATAAATTTTAAGAATAAAATTCTTTTAATCTTTTGCCCCTGTTAAAATTGGTAATAACTACGAATGAGGTTTAATTGTTAGGATTTTGGACGTTTGGTGATCATTTTGTTGTGAAATAAGAATACTTTATTTAATATAGCAGTTTTATAAAAGTATGTCCTTCTTAGATGATAGATCCTATCTGTTTTATATAGATATTGAAATACAACAAGGAGGTATAAATAATATATTTCAACTCCATTCTTTTATGAAAAACATATGTGTTTATTACGATCAAGTATCAACACGAAAATGTAATGTCTTTTATTGTATACCGGATGTAATGACAAAATATATTTAGCCTTTGATGTTACCGACATACAAATATAAGAGTGTGATTTTTGTATATAAAATATTTGTTAAAATCTAACATTAATCAACATAAAGTTTAATCATTTTTAGGCTACAGAAAAGTTACTCGAGAACATAAAAATTGTATGCTTATTTTGCGGCTGGTTCTAACATATACACAGAAAATCAAATACCCGAGCATAGGCTCAATAAATATATGTAGTTACATAGATACTGAGCTAAATCCAGTTGCGTAATAGAATTAAAATCACTCCATTGATTAGTGTGAATTAACCATTAGTTGAGAGTACTTGTTTGATTTATGTAAATCTTTATATTATGTTAGTGTAGTAATTACTTGACTTCATTAAAAAATCTTGTCATAAACTTCTTTTTAAAGGTTTCAAGTATTGAACGTTGGTATTTATCTACATATAATCTATATGTATGTAAGTTTGAAATATGATCTGTTAACATTTCACACTTAGACTGTGTGTGCAGTATGAATATGAATACTTGAATAAGAAATAACGTTTTAAAAGAACATATTACACGATTTACAAGTTTAATTTTTATCTTTAGTACAACAAAAATTGACATTAAAATAGCCCCAATAACATAAAAGAACAAACGACGATCAATTAATAAAAAGTCAAAAATAACAACAACAAAAATCAATGTGGAGCTTAATTAACTGAGCTCTAAAATTAGAATTTAACATACATATCATTTTATTAATGCAAAAATAATAATGAATTTTGTTCCTTAATACATATCTCTCTAGTACTCCACACCGTATATATGTTGACCATCGGTGCTCTTGGTCCGGATTTGATTATTTATGAGAACATTGTTTTGAGTGCTTTGGTGTTTACCCTATCTTCGAGCCAATCACGAGTGGACTTCGTTTTGTTTTAATGTATCGATTTCTATTGTATGTTGTTGAAGAATGAGAGGATCGTGGAAGGAAGTGGAGGCGTGTAATTAATTCAAAAATAATAATGAATTTTGTTCCTTACTACATTTCTCTCTAGTAATCCGTACTCCACACCATATATTTGTTGTCCATCGGTGCCCTTGTTCCGGATTTGATTATTTATTCGCACATTGTTTTGAGTGCATTGGTGTTTACCCTGTCTTTGAGTCAATCACGAGTGGTCTTCGTTTTGTTTCAATTTATCGATTTCTATTGGATGTTGTTGAAGAATGAAGGAACCGCGGAAGAAAGTGGAGGCGTGTGCTAATATGTGGCAGGTTCAACTCATTCTATATATATATATATATATATATATATATATATATATATATATATATATATAACATGAAAGATCTTGCTAACTTTATACATTATAAAACGCCTTCGTATAAAATGTTAATATGACATATCTCTCGTATAAATTCGCGTGATTATTTCTATCGAAATACCAACAACCAATATGCTGTTCTCTGCTGTTGTATGCTGTGCTATGCAATGGTTAGTTATACTGTCTTTTATATAGCTGCAATGTAATAATAATTGTAATTGTGATTATAAGTTTGTCACGCGACATCCTTCATTGCTAGTTATTAATTTTTATTTTATTAAATCCCTCATCGTTAAGATATTATATAGTAGGTACAAGTTGATTGATTAAGAAAACTTAATATTTTTCTATGGTGTTTTTTTATATTCGGCAAGCCTGCATCTGTATGAGTCAATTTAGATGCAGCCGCACAACCTACCAATTGTAAACCTACATACGAAATCTTTGTCCTACTAACATCACAAAAATGCCGTTAAAAATTAATAAAGATTGAATGATAATGATATGTATGGCCTCTTATTCTTATTATTATGGGTCAAATTAGGAGAAATTTGAACTTCAATAATTCACATTGAAAGTTTATAAATGTCACTAATAAGTTTATATATGTAACTCTGATGACAAAAGTTTGACCAAATATTTCTTAAAAAATACATTTAGTGATGGTTTGATAATTGGGAAGTATGTACTAATGCATTGGGATAGATTTTGTTCAGAATAATTATTTTATCTTCTTTGTGCAATGGGATTTATAAAGAAATCATTGTTTATAAAAGTTTTTTTTTTTTTAATTAATTAATTTTTATATTGATTTCTGTGGCTGAAACTTGTGGTAAACTTACAAAAGGTCGTAAGACCAATAGTGAAACAGCACATTTTCCAATTCAAAACGTAAGTTTTCTGTGACTTAAAAACTACCTAATGTTTGAACTAGGTAGTAAAGTTTATTTGTTTTGAACATTTCGATTAGTTTTAAAGCTTTCAGAATTAGATAGCGAAATTTTGAATAAATTTTTTGTTAGTATATTTTTTTCATAATTCAATATGGCTAGTATTCTAGTATGATAGGTTACACCGGGTAAAAAACTACCCAAAATCTATATTTATTATTATTAAATAAAAAAAATATTTGAAATATTCGTAAAATCACTTCATTTGACTCGTTTCGGAACATCGTTCCTTCTTCGGAAAAAAAATGAAAATGAATATCCTAATGTCATTCAATACAAAATCTATATTATTAATGGGTAATGTTCTTTAAACTTTAGGTTAGGTTGGTTAGGCTGCCCCGAACGGGAAACACTTAGACGATAAGGCCCATTGTTATACTTATACATTAAGGATGTAGGTGGAGGTCAAGGAATTTGTATGCAGTCTAAGAATTGGTAGTTGTGTGACTTATTGATCGGTTAGAATGATAGATATTTATCTGGATTTTGTGAAAGGAAACCTTCACAACAATACTATTGTTTTTTTAAAATTAAATTAATAGACAAAGTGCCATTGTTGGGACTCGAACCAGCAACCTCCCAATTCAAAGTAGAGCGCCTTTGGCAACTCGACCACACCGACTGGTTAAATTTTACTTATAATAACTTTGTAAGGCAATTATTTTTTTTCAAATCTAAATTTTGTTACTTAATCATATTTACTGCCACTCCAATGTTTTTAGAAATAGACGATTTTAATTTTCTATAGTAATTAATTTTAAAACTGTTGTCTTTTTCAATTATTTTCATAGTAGTTTTGACGCTTCCCGGTTGGTTTACGTCGTACATTTAAAAAATAATAATTTCTCTAATTTTACCGTGTAAGTGCGTATATTTAGTAGATATTGATAAATTGACTAATTGGTATGTATTACAGAAAATATAATATATAAATAGTCATACTAGAGTAATAAGTAATAGTTGATATGGTGATTAATCTAAATAGATTTTTAAATGTTTTGAATGTAATTTTTAATTACTATCAATCTATTCAAACAATAATTGATACAACCTAAATACTATTCGATTTTGAATTATCCCCGAGCAATACAGGTGGTATATTATTAGTTATTTTTATGTATCCTATATAATAGATATGAGGATATTATTATTATAGTACCAACTTTATATGGAACACTGAAAATTTTCGGACATGCCTGGAGAAAATGTGCTAAGCACTCCATTTCCGTGCGTCCGTCTGTCCGTTCGTCTCTATTTAGAGAAGGGAAAAACTTCCATAAGATATCTGCTAGAATACAGTGGTTACTTTCGGATTATCGACGAGAAACCATCCTTCTTTCTTCAATACGCGAGCCGCCATTTTCTTACATTGCATCTTATCAGTGTATTTACTGTTTGCTTCATGAGGAAGCATAATGCTTTATGCGAATGCCCATGTGCTCATGTGCCTTTATTTGTTGTTAAACCACTTATCATGTTTTCTGTGTTGCATATTCTTCCCGTATCTCGCATGTTATTTAATGCCCCATTTTTATAAAAGATGAAAGTTTGCTTTCACCAGTCTCGCACCATAATATGCCTTTAACTGTGTCATTGCTATTTTCATTGTGAATATATTTTATGAATCAATAGTGCCCGAGGAGTTATTGCGTCAGAAAGAAACCTACTTGTCTAGTCAGCCGATTTAGTGGTATCTGGCTCTATGTCCATCGTCTGTAAGTCTTGTTCGCCCACTTCCTCTGTCATCTATTCATAAGAATATTCAATGACTTTTTCAAAAACTTTTCTCCTTGATCAATTCATTCTAAGGATCATTTTCTCTCGAAAATGTCATCTTATCTTTTCATTATTTATGAAATGGTTAATTACTAACCAAAATTTCTCAGCTTTATGTTTGTTTTGTATTCTGGCCAAAAAAATTTAGATTCCCATTTGAAAAGTGCCGTTGCATGTCAAAGTCACAATCAGAATTCCAATCACAAAAACTTCAATTCAGACTATTTATATGTCTCGTCTCGTCATATAAATAGTCTCGTCTCGTCTCGTCTCCTTACACTATGCGCTCTGTGATTGGTTGAAATTATCAATGTTTAATTCATATATATATATATATATATATATATATATATATATATATATATATATATATATATATATATATATATATATATATACAGGTCTTCTGAAACTCATTCCAGAAAACTATACCACGGTGTAGAGCTGCAACAGTTTTTCCAGTTTTTCCATTAATCAATTAAACATTGATAATTTCAACCAATCAGCGCATAGTGTAAGGAGACGAGACCTCTTACCGTCTGCCATCCTTTAAAAGGTAAAGCGTCTCGCTCTACTGCTGAGGCCACACCTATTACAATCACACTATGCGCTCTTATTGGTTGCATTTATTAATGTTTAATTGATTATATCTCAAAAACTAAGCGTCAAATCGGAAAACTTTATTTCACTTTTTTGTTTTGTTTTTTACAGCTCTACATCGTGGTATAGTTTTTCTGAATGAATTTCAGAACACCTTTATATATATATATATATATATATATATATTATATATATATATATTATATATATATATATATTTATCTTATATACACAAGTCTGTTTAATATTTAATCGTTTATAAATTCTAAATATTAATAATTTATTTAATGTAAGATGGCCTATACTATTAAATTTATTCGTTTCTTGTATTATCAAACTGTTAATTAAACAACTGTGAGTGTATTTAGTTATGTACGCATGTATGTATGTATCTATTTTTATTTTTCTCTCTTTTTTTTGATTAATTAATAAATGATTTAGCTTCCTGTATACAGTTAGTAATTATACCCTGTCTCTTTATTTATGTGTAGCATATAAACTATTTTTATTACTCCAATGTTATTACTCTATTATAGTTAACACAAATATATTCCAAATTTAGTGTTCCATAATTTGGCGTTGATTTTTCAAAATTTTACAGTGGTGAATCCATTCGGGTTTTTCAAAATGTTTCGAATAAATTTTAGTATATTTATAATAAATAACTTTTATTCCAAGTATTTTTTATAAAGGCGAATGGATCAACCGAAAATCATTTTAAATATTTTGTTAAAAGACGGCCATTATTGCTGGTGATATTAATTGGTGTTTCATTAATTTTTGCAATTTGAGCTGAAATAAACGTTAGAAGAGGAGGTTGGACGATCGGTTTTGCACATCATAGCACTGAAAGTGAGCTGTTAAAAAAATTATTCATCAATGAAAAATGTTGGTTTCTATTTAAAAGATTATATTTGTACTCGGTGGCAAATGGGTTTGAAAATTGATTTCGAGATCATAGATAAGGTCACAGTTATTTGCGCCCCTGGAAACCTTAAAACTTTTGCATGATTCATTTATCACTATTTAGTTCTCGAGATATTGGCCTAGGGAAATTAAAATGGAACACCCTATATACAGTCTGTTTTCAAAAACATTTCTAATAGGGGATCAATGATAAATAAATAAATAAAATATTTACTGTAAAACCATACATAAATACACATACTTAGAAACATCTGCTTCCTTGTGGTTTGATTGATGTCATTTTAGAGTGTGGATTTAGTGATGCCCACTTTATTTATAATATTATTATTCATTACGCATGCACACACACTACGGACTACAGAGTCCCCCATTATTTTTATTTCTTTATGAAGCATTTTGTAGTTCCTATAGTAAATAATATTTGTCATTGATTCTTAATTAGCAACGATTTCCAAAACAGACGGTATATGCAGGATATAAAATATAAAAATCAAATAATGTTTAACGTAGGTTTAATCTAATTTGAATTTTTTCTATATTTCTAATTAGATTTGTTTGAGAAAATCAAAAGTTTTAATTTTTGTTTTGTTTTTTAAATTAAAAATTTAAAAATCAAAAATTTGGTACGCAATTTTTGATAGGTAACAGTTACTCACCATATGATAAACCTATACACATAAAAATATATACAACAGAAATAAAAATAAATAATATTATTATACACTCGGATATAAGCGAAGCGATGTTTTCTGTTACCTTGAAAATATGACTCTACCATCATCCAATGGCCGTGTTGATAATTACCAAAAAAAAAACGAAGTAATAATTCATTTGGTCAACTTTTAGTTGTTAATGTCCGAGTGGAACATTAGTTTCAAATTAATTTCAATATGAATTATTGCTTTATTTTGTACTTCGTAATCTTTCAACAACACAAATATACAAATATATATATATATATATATATATATACATATATATATATATATATATATATATATATATATATATATATATATATATATATATATATATATATATATATATATATACGATTGTGAAATGCTACAAAAAACTACATAGTGTAATTTTATGACATAAACAGTTTTGTCTCAATTGGAATTAAGTTTGGTATGTGAAATTAAAAATTAAGAATTTATCTCCGCATTTATATAGTAAGCATATATATATCATATAAGCATAAATGATGTAGAAATTAACAATTTATCACTTGAACGTAGTTTTCTTAGTACTTTACATAAATATTTGCAATATTCTTATACTTAAAATAATTAATATTACAAGTACTTGGCTACTTGATTTGATACTAATACCGATTCAGAGAAAATTTCGAGTCGATGTTGACCGATACTGCCTACACGTAAATGAATAGCACTTAAATGAATAAACAAGGTGAATAGCTCGCAGACGTTCGAAAAATTTTCCGATTCGATTTTTTTTTGCATATTCATGTTTTGGGCATACTTCTGATTATGGATCGTCACTGTGTCGCACAAAAATCTTGTCCAAATTTTTGTCAAGCCAAATGATCAAATATTTTTACCCGAATGGTAATTTTTATAGATTTTTTGGGTCATTTTAAGCAAAAAATGATACTTTTGAATTTGCTAAAATTCTAAAATTATCTTTGAACATCCCTAAATACAATCCTGAAGTAAGTACAGATTGTTTAAAAATAAGGTTTTCAACTGGCAGAACGACACGTTTTTAAAATTTATTCATTATTTGGGTATTTTTATCGCATATTATAAAAATAATAAAATTTTACTTAAATCTGTAATATAAAAACTACCTAAAAAAGCATTATTAAACATTTTTTTGAGTAGTAAATTCTATAAAAAAATAAATAAAATTCAATATTTATTGAACAGTATTGTATTGGTATTGGTGTATTGGTTGGATCTAGCCGTGTAATAATAATGAATAACATTGAACAATATACATAGCAAATCAATTTAACGTCTCTACGATGTTTCGTCATATGATCAGTTCATTGACTGTACTGTGTTCAATACAATATACATAAACATATTATATACATATTGTATATATATATATATATATATATACTGTATATTGTAGTGAACAGCACATCAGAGGCGTACTTATAATTGTTTTACTTAATATTTTATTTCGATTTTATTTCAAAACCCTGATATAGATCTCACATATTTGAGTATTATGTTAATGTTTACCTATACCTAAAACCACAGTATTGGAAGTTTATGAGAATAAGGAAGGGAAAACGTAATGGAATATAGCGCTAGCGTTGTAAAAAATATACTTTATTATACAAAAGGAAATCATTGAAAAAAAATTTGTTATGCAAGAGCTGGATGCGCCAACTTAGCGAATTTCCTCAGAATAAATACATCACTACTTTTTTTGAAATATATCTTAATCAACTTTGATATTACTATGTTCATAGTAACCTGTGATCCTTAGACTGACTACAGACAGATTATTGAAGTGAAACTTCTTTACGCGCACCGCTCAAAAAATAAATACAGAGAGTGAATCGATAAAAAAACGTAACGTCATCACATTGGTATGTTACGAAACTTTCGTGCATATTATTAATTATAGTTACTATGGAAATGAAAATCATCAAAATTGACTATTATTTGTTGTGTGTTTAAATAATTTATTCGTAATTGAATTATAAATGTGTATGGTATACAGTCCAGTGTGTATATTAAACTTTTAAATTTTAACCTTATGCACACCATTTAATTATTGAAGTCCGACTGTCAAATACATATATTATGGTAGGCTAAACCAACTTGTGAACACTAGGCATATAACCCAATTCATGGACATAACAACATCCTAATGTGTTCGAGAAACAGATAGCATTTTGGAAGTAAAGCTACTTAGGCCGCGTATTAATTTACGTTTTCCTTCAACCGCGCGTAAAGGACCATATTCCATGTATTTGTATTTACAATATGTACAATTAGTTGTGCAAAAGTTGAGGTTATTTTTTTATACTTTTTAGTTGTGCTTTTCGTGCCTTATTCATTCAATTTTCGAATCAAAGTTGTTACTATATTTCTAATGAACAACTTTTAGACGAACAATTTTTCGAAAACCGAATCAATATTTCAAGGCACAAATTAATTATAAAATTTGAAAAAATTACATCAACTTTTGCAGTAAATTGTACACTCTAGTGGTCATAATATTAGTCCGATAAATATGAAATTTCGTAGGTATCTGATATGCTTTTGTATTTGAACGGTTAAGTTCGTTAATTTGTTGATTTGGTCAAGAGGCAGGAGGGCTACAATTTCCAAATAATACTGAATTTCGTTAATATCATAAATGATAACAGTTGCCAAATAATTAATTAAAAATTTTTTGTAGCAGCAAAATGGTTAAATATAACGCTTCAATAGAGAAAATACAAAAATGTCTATCTCATGAAACCAAACAAATTTAGTTTGAAACATTTTTTCATACACCAAACAGTTTGGGCTTAAATACTATAGTAATGAATATTTGATCATTCATAATGATTCATTTTTCTTTGAAAATTTGCGTCGCTTGCGTAGCTCCTATATGCCGAATTTTTATTCGTGTTGTTTGAGATACGTTTATGAAATATTGTAAAGACTCTCTGAACGACTTATAAACTTATTTAAAAAAATATACCAACTTGAGTTGTTCAAACACTTGTATAATATTATTTCCAATTGTATAACTTGAAACAGAAATTTGTTAATATTATATTTATAGAATATTATTTAAAAAATGCTATATTTTCAATATTGCGTTTTTTGTTTGGTACTACCTACGTCTAGTATTTACGTTAGTTCCCTTGCAGTAAACACTCGCGGTAGCAAACTATCATGCATGAAATTTCATTTCAAATTTTTGCTCTAATTCCTAGAACATTTATTTGTATTTTATAAATACGTATTTCGACTACAATATAGTCATCATCAGTATGAATTAGCTGATCATAACTATCTCTGGGATATGAAGTCAGAGATATGTTGCTCGTTGCAAATTTGGTGCGTGTCTCACAATGATATTAAAAAAGTTTTGTCTTTTATATGATCTGATTGAGGATATGATCTGCCTTGAAGAATGATTTGAGTTGCCTGACCAATTAATGGATTAAGTGTGTGAAGAACCCCACTCATTTATTGGTATCCATTTGTGTCCATGCGGCGTTGTTATTTTCACTAAGATGAGGGTGTTGATCGAAGCTAACCTTAATATTCAGGTATTAAATTTTGAAAATGGTTTAATTTCATTAAATCAGAATTTGGAATTGGGCCATTGTCTAAATTCATTATCTGTTTTCTTAATCTGTGTATGTAGATACTTTCGCATGCATCTAATTCTGTGGGGTTTTGTACCCATTTCAGTAGTTTAAGTGGGTTTTTTCACACACTTTATCCTTTAATTGGTCAGTCAACTCAAATAATCCTTCAGGTCAGATCATACCCTCAGTCAGATAATATAAAAGACAAAAATTTTTTAATATTATTGTGAGACACGCAACAAATTAGCAACGAGCAACATATCTCTGACTCCATATCCCAAAGATAGTTACGATTAGCTAATTCATACTGATGATGACTACATTGTAGTCGAAATACGTATTTATAAAATACACATAAATGTTCTAGGAATTGGGGCAAAAATTTTAAATGTAATTTCAAAAAACCTAGAGTTCTCTTTGATTATTTTAATACTCTTTTTATCATGCATGAATTTTCATGGAAGATTATTTTACTTGAAATCTATTTTAATTAATAAAAATATAGCAAACAAATATAAAATTAACAAATAAATAATTTTACACAGTTATTCTCTAAGCTACCTATTGTTTTGCACAAGTTATTCAATATTTTCAATATTAACTAGAAGTTTTCACATACTGTATTCCAGTCCAGTAAGTGAGATATATTTCCTGAATATACTTACCTGAGAAAATATGCTTAAAATGTATTCACTGAAATGGTGTAGTAATAAGGTCGTGGGTTCGATTCCCATCTTAGATGTGTATGCTTTTTCATTTCATGCATTTGATGTCAAAATTTTTTATCAATGTTCAAAATTACTTATATCCAAGTAAATAAACGCCAGACACTTCCGTTGGTATAAAATAAACAAAAGGTACTCATTCTAACAGCAGATAGATAGACGTAAGTTTAAAAAAAATAAGTCATGTAGGAGCTGCGTCAGCGAATTTTCTTCGAATACATAAACAGTGTATAGTGATCACAATTTTAGTCTGATCAAAAATAAATGTCGTATCTGATATGATTTTAGCATTTGCAAGGCCAATTTTGCTACAATTCATTCATTACCTGCTCATTTTTTCTTAAACTGTAATGTGTACAGAGAAATTTAGGATTTTATCTTTTAATCTTAATAGGTAAATATTTCTGTAAATATTAATGTTACAAAAAAAATTATAAAAAAACAAAATTATAGTAACACTAATTTTCTGCAACTTTACTTCTTATGTGTTTTTCGATTTTTCCAATATTAAACGAGATATACCAAATTTTGTGTTTCTCCCTCCCTTTAAACCATCCTTTTCCCTGGTTCGATTTTGCCCATCAACAAACTTTGTTTTTCAAATATTAAAAGCACATACCAAAACTCATTCCGATCAGGAGAGGTAAAAAATTATAAAAAAGCACAATCCAAAAATAATTACAGCCGAGCTAATGCCGATGCTTTTCACTCACTCAAAGGAATGCCAATTAAATTCCGACGAATTTGTTTTTCGTTTTCTAACATTTAATAATAATGTTTATTTGTGTTTATGTAATATTACACTCTTTATCAAAAAATTTTACTTTTTAGTTTAAAAAATAGACCATGTTCTATATTTATCAGCTTAATTAACTTTTGTTGATCACCAAATTTGTATAAAAATATACAAAATCCTAAGTGGGGCCTACTAATTAAGATAATTCACCTATTGAATCGTTTCTATAGATTTCTTCAAATATCTATAGATCTTATCTATAAGTAGATGTCGAAAATAACCATTACTTAAATGTATTCACATATTTTCTAAGAAAATTCACTTAATCTACTTCGTTCTTACGTAATCGAATTTGTTTGCCTAAACTATTGAATGTACTCTCCAATTCTTTGTTTGTACTTTGTACCCAGGCCGTGCATAATGTATACAACAAAATTTTTATGAAACTCATAAAATTTGGTATAATACATAGATTATTGAATATAAATTATACTCTTTAAAATTGATTATTAATAATAAATTTCAAAAAAAAAATCCATAATAATTTTTATTCAAATAATAATTGACCGTTAAAACCACAAATAAATTTTTCAAATTAAACGTTTGTGTATGTATGTATGTATGTATTTTAAGTATGTTGAAATCAAATACCTACTAAAAATTCGGCCAAGTTGGGTTCAGTCGTTATTACTCAAATACATTCAGTTTCAAAACTAAGTAACAACACTTGCGGATATGGTTCCTTGGCTCATGATTTCGTGTAAGCATAAAGATAGATAGATAGATTGTAGAGGCTGCCCTGGACGGGCTACACTTCGACCATAAGGTCCATTGTGATGCCTAAGGATGTGAGAATGTGAGTGGAGTGAAAGAAATTTGTGAGTAGACTAGGAATTGGTAGGATATGCGGCTGCAGCCGACTGTGATAAGAACTATGCCGATATTCATCTGGAGTTTGTGAAGGAAACTGCAGAAAACCTTCTCAAGCATAGCCGGTAACTTCGTTCTTGTCTATACGCCGACAGTTTAGTCAATTAACCGCCCCTTTTTTTTCTTTATAATTGAACATAACCTCCCATTTTCCAAGTATGCATACCGCGCAGCCATAACGCCTTAGACCGCTCGGCTACTTGGACTGGTTGTAAGCATAAAACCTTAAGTGCTTCGATTTCTGCCTCGATATATTATATTTTTTTCCTTTTTTTTATTTGAAAATTAATAATTTGAGGCTCGCTAACATATTATAATGTTTAAGTTAGGTATACAGGCTTAACCCTGCCAGTAATTCACCTATAGCATCCCTGACCGGACTGGCGAAATCAGAGCATAAATAAATAGGTTTGTTTCTGTCATTTATGAACGTTTGTAAAAAACAAGGGGTTGTAGATTTTTACAACTTTTTATACCTTTTAATTCTTTTGTAGGACTTTTTTAGTGTCTACGGACCATTTTATAAATACTTTCAAAATATTAGCATTACACACATAGTGTACTATGACTAGTCAATTAGCCGAGCGGTCTAAGGCGTATGTCTGAGGCTTTATGTCTACTTGGAACTGGGAGGTTATGGGTTCGAATCTCGACATCGGCAGTTTGTCAATTATTAAGAAAAAAAAAGGGGCGGTTAATTGACTCACCTGTCGGTGTATAAACAAGAACGAAGTAACCGGCTATGCTTGAGAAGGTTTTCTGTAGGTTCCATCACGAACTTCAGATGAATATCGGCATAGTTCCAATCAGAGTCGGCTGCAGCCGCACATCCTACCAATTTCTAGTCTACACATAAAAAAATTCTTTCCACTCCACTCACATCCTCTCATCCTTAGGACGAAGTGTAGCCCGTCCAGGGCAGCTACTGAAATCTATCTATCTAGTGTACTATGGGCCACAGAAGTCGTGCCCTTTTTACAAAGTGTATAGTCATTTTGTGCCTTATTCATTCGGCAAAATGTTTGGAATAGAAGTTGTTAGTATATTTATATTACAACTTTTATTTGAAACATTTTTCCTAGAACCGAATGAATAAGACGTAACATGACTATTCAATTTTGATAAAAGCACACGACTTCTGTGGCCCATAGTTCATAATTATACCTCTAATAGGGTGCGAGTAAAACGACTAAGTATGACACAGTTGAACATCGTAAAACTATAAATGGTTCGGAACCCTAAAAATGAAATTATTGTGTATGCATGTGTGTTTGAGTTGTGCTTGAGTTCTAGTGTAGCCACAGCAAGCCAACTGAAGCCAGGTAATGTTATTTAAAATTTTATCGCGGAAGGTGTCAAATTTATCAACTTTTTAATATAGTTTTAATTACATACCTTTTTGTGTTAACAATTTGCATTCATTGACCTTTTTTTTTCTTATTCATTTGTCATTGATTATTTATTGAATAAAATTATTATTTTAATCAGAAAAAAATTTTTGTTGTAATTTTGTAATATGAACCTTTTTTGTTGTTTTATTAATTCCGTTTCTTCAAAATTTTATTAATTTTCATATTCTGGCTGTGTACGAGGTGTGTCAAAAGAAAGGTTTCGTGGGCAAATTTCGCGGGCTACGTACTTTTGATTTTCGATTTTTTATTTTGTGGTGTTGGACACTCGTCCCGAACATATACACTTGTGCCAACGCTTTTTTCAATCCTCGAAGCGCTTCTGATAAGCACTTTTTGGTATAGCCTTGAGCTCTTCTAACGATGCAGTTTTTATCTCCTCAATCGTTGCAAATCTTCGCCCTTTCATGGGTCTCTTCACTTTTGAAAACAGGAAAAAGTCGCAGGGGGCTAAATCAGGTGAATATGGTGGCTGAGGCATGATTGTGGTATTGTTTTTGGTCAAAAAATCACGCACAAGCAACAATGAGTGAGCAGGTGCATTATCGTGATGCAAAAATCATGAATTTATTTCCCACAATTCTGGACGTTTTTTTCCTACCACTTCTCGCAAACGGCGCAAAACTTCAAGATAATAATCCTTATAGACCGTACGACCTTGTGGTAAGAACTCCTGAGGCACTATGCCACGGTAATCGATGAAAACAATGAGCAAAACCTTGACATTTGATGGAACTTGGCGTACCTTTTTCGACCTTCTTGGAAGAGCTTGTACCATGTATAAACATTTTTTTTTATACAAAAAATTTTTATCTAGGAAATTGGGGCAAAAATCTAAATTTATTTCGAAAATTCCTAGAGTTATCTTTAATATTATTTATAATAGTTGTTGTTTTATATACCAGGACATGGAATATATATATATAAATATATATATATATATATATATATATATATATATATATATATATATATATATATATATATATACATATATATTGATCTGCATTGTGAGGCTCCATCGTCCGCAAAACGAAGATTCGTCAAGTTAATTCCATCTATCTTAATTCCTAAATCTTTCAAATTTAACGACAGGACACTAGGCTATTATTATTATTATTATTATATATATATATATATATATATAATACATATTTTGTATATATATATATATATATATATATATTTCACCATATTTGTGATGTTTTATTGATTTTCAAAAATGAATTAGACCATTATGATTTATTGTTATATAATTGTATTTTTCAACATAATTTATTATTTGTAATTTCATATTTAATGTAAAATGATTATAATAATAATTATATTTTGTTGTAATTAATTTTAATATACGTACCACATTTTTAATTAGATATTTCTTTATGTGATCTTATACAATTCGATAATGGAAAATTAGTGGTAAATTAATATTTTTCATAGTAAATTTGTGACTTAGGTAATAATGGTTTTAACGTCAAATATCCTATTAAATCTGGAATATCATGCAGTTCTATTGAAACAACACAACATTCAATAGTGTTGTTGGACATGGATCACTTTGTCAAAAAGGATGAACATTCAAGAAGTTGTTAAATTACCATAGGTGTCAAATTTGATTGAACCTTCAAGCAAATTATCTCCATAAAATCACGTAAAATACGTATATCAAATTTTACGTAATTTTATGGAGATCAATTATTTACTTAGTGGTATTTCCAAAATTTCGTGCAGTTAAGCATAATATATAATAAGTTAAGCAAAAAATTTCTATATTGATTAGGAGATGTATTCGTTTTAAAACATTTATTATCTTTCAATTGCATTGTAATGCAAATAATTATATATGTATAAGTTGAAGTATCTACTCCAGTGATTCTAACCTTCTTTTTGTCGCGGCACAGTTTTAACGATTTCAAAATTTGACGGTATACAAATAAAAAATTAAGTTTAAAAGTTGTTTACTTACCTATAATACACTGTGTAAAATAGTTTATGATAATAATTTTGAATGTAAAATAAAATAATATGTACTACAAAAACAAAAGTACGTTTATTAAGGGATTGATTAATTACAAGTTAATAATAAGAATACTTTTAATGAGAAATTTGAGCTTGATGGTTTTTGATAATTTCATTTATATTTGGTCGTAAAAATGACAATGCTACTCTCATAATATCTTCTACATTTAACAGTCTCAATCTTTTTTTCGTTTTTATGTTGATTAATACTTTACTATATACCTAAAATTTGGCGCGGGACAGTGGTTGAGAATCACTGATCTACTCAGTTCAATATTCAAAAAAGAACTCAATGTTCAAAAAGGGTAGGAGAGAGAAAGAGTAAAAGAGCGATATCATTAGTATATAATTGAATACACGGTTGCCAAATTAACAAAATAATATAACTTTTTTGTGAACATGACTGTACCCACCTCAAATTTCGTTTTTCCTATCGATTTGCTGGTCAGTTTCCTGACTATGTAGTTCAAATGGGTGATCGAAGCAACCATTATAGTCACAGGAAATTCATACGCTGTTTAGCAAGTTTAACGTTCGATTTCATAAACAATTAATTAAGCTTCTAAGGTGGACGATTTGAATGCTTGTAGATAGATAGATTCATCTTGGGGTCTAAAAAGTATTGCACTTCGACCTTATGGTCCGTTGTGTTCCCTCTTCTACTTCAGTCCGACGAGATTCGCTTCTTCCATATGTTGGCAATAGCCAGGAGCTTGCTTATCACGTCTTCCTGAAGGTTCATATATACGAGGTGAGATGCACCGAATATCCTGTATGCTGTAACCTAGAGGTTCGCAGTCAAAAATAATGTGGCTGGATGGTTCTTCCTCTTCGCCACACAATCTACACACACACCGGCATTTATTATTGCCCGGTAGTGAATCCGGTAACCCTCCGCAGTTACATTCTATTCGGTTTCGTTGCATCGAGAGAGTTTCAGTGCCTCTTTGTTGCACTCGGGAGCAGTATTTTCTCGAGCTACTGCCGCGGTACTTTTTTCCAGTAATCACGGTGTTTAGCATTTGACCACTCGTTGATCACCTGTTTAAATGCAATCCTTCGAGTTCCTAAAATAGGCTCTGGATCTATGAGGGCATTTCGACTCCCTTCTTTGCTTAGGCATCTGCTTTTTCGTTTCCTTCGAAACCACTGTGACCCGGCACCCAGATCAATTTAACATTGTTCCGTTTTGCCAGCTCCAGCAGTTTCTCCAGACAATCATTGACGACCTTTGCGGTGACCTCAGTTCCAGGCAAGGCTTTTTAGAGCAGCTTGAGAGAATACATACGTTCTGATTTATGTAGCCTCTATGTAGGTTCTCACGGATGCAAGCTTGAATGGCGTAGACTTCTGCTTGAAAGACCGTGGCATATTTTCCCAAGTTGAGACTTATGTTTGCTTTAGGTCTCTCACCGTAGATTCCCACCCCGGTCTCTTCTTCAGTTATGGATCTCTCTATATACCAGACGCTTCCTTTCTTGAGATAGGCTTCCTTTCATGAATACTTGTAGTTTAATTTGTTAATTTCTTTTATATTCTCAATACATACATACAATGTATAAGGGTGCTATCCCACCAAAACAAAAAGTATTGATATCCCAACAAAAACAAAAATGTGGATATAACAAACTTTTCGTTTGTTCTTTTTATCAGTACGCCTACAAAAGTAGCGAAATCTCTGTGAAGGTAAAGTTATACAGCGAAATAGGTTAAATAGAAATATCATGATTCACCAAAACTTGACCTTATTTCCCCATTTTCTTTATTTTTCGCCAGAAATGCCTAAATTATTTACGCATCTCTGGTGAATCATTATTTATGAAAAAATTGTTCAAACAAAAAAAAGGGGATTTTTATTTCTTACAAAATTGCTTTTTGTAACTTTTTCAATAAACTGAACGTTTGGGAAGATATCAAGGTAACAAAAATATAATCCCTGGTAAAAAAGGCGCCAGGGGGCAATTGTGTCAAAGTTGTGTTGGCCGAAGAGAGTTATCCCCTCTTACGATCCCACAAGATCGGATCGACGTTAAAATTTATTTAAAGATGACTTAAATTTCATCTCTGTATATGGCGATTATATAATTTAACTGAATATAATAGCATTCATATAAAAAAACAACGATTCTCAAGGTTATTGCAAGGTCGTTTCCGTTCCATAAAGTAAGTTTCTGTTGTTTTATTTTTATTTTTTTAATGTATTGTATTGAATGCCGACACTGGGAGAACAAGAACATCAGTTTATTTTGTTTTATATAGCGAATTGCATACGTACTATCACCTCTATAAGTGGCGAATCTTATTCAAATTTATAGTTGATTTGTATGGAATCAATTCGGTTTTCAAAAAAAATGTTTAAAACAAAAGTTTTTAATTTTTTAAATAAAGAACAATTTTGATTCGAAACATTTTTTTCGAAAAGCAAATGATTCGGCACAACTTGTAAAATTTTAAAAATGGAACGCCACTTATGTAGTTGTAAGTACAACACACATATCATTAAAAATAAGGAGGTAGATATTTACAAGTTATCGTGTAGATAGATGGATCGACACATAAATCTTGGGTATGAAAAGCATTGCACTTTGACCTTATGGCCCATTGTGTGCCTCTTTCTACGTCAGTCTTGGCAATAGCCAGACCTTGTTTATCAGGTTTTCCGAAAGATTCATATATTCGAGATGCACCAAACATATTGTATCTTCTGCAATCGAGAGAGTCGTAGTTAAAGATGATGTGACTGGATGATTCTTCCTTCTCGTCGCACAATCTGCATATAATGGATCCACTGTGGAGTCCTATTGTTTGTCCCATTTTGAAGTTGTATCCTGCATAGGTTGAGTGCATCAAAAACATACCCGTTTATGCATTCCTAAACAAAGTTTTCGTTGCGGTATATTGATCACGGTAAATTAAGTCTATACACTCGATATCACTTGTTTGCTTGGTGTTTTGGAATTAGATTCTGAGCTTATGAGAGATAATCCGATCCTCTCTTTTTCACTGAGGTATCTGATTTTTTGTTTCCTTCAAAACTACTGTTATCCAGATCAATTTAATTGTTAACGTGTAAGTTATTCAACAATTATTTACACATTAAAATTTGTTGTTTACGTATAGATGCCATAGAAAAGAAAATTTTATTTGTTTCGTCTAGTGGTAAAGTATCATCAAACAAAAATTTCAAATCTTGTTGAAGGTTGTACATATTTTTGGAATATTGAACATTATACAATTGAAATTTCTCTATATTAAGGTTTAAGGTATTTCCAAACTATATCAGCTGATCGGGTACCCGCGCGAAAAGAACTATATAAAAAATTATATGTGTAAAAAAATATGTTGGTACTACTGCGCGTTGTTGAAAACAGCTGTCCGTTGTCGTCAGTGTTCCCATTCGTCACATAACATATCATGCATATATTAGTCATCATTACTCATCATACATATACTAGTATATAATTTCAAACGACTTTAAAACAGCGTGCCGGTACTCATGATGCCAACTGAACCATAAAAAATAACCTTCTGCTGCGGACATGAAAAAATGCACTTTTTTACGCATTTTTTATCAAAAAACTTAACAACCCGATGGTCATTCTCCCAAAGTTTTAAGGAAAAATATTTTTACGAAATTGAGGAAAGTATGTGTCGAATTTCAGAACAACCGTGACTATATTGAGAGAGTTCGAACTAAAAACAGTCGGAATCGTGCATTTTATTTCACCATGTTTATGAAGATGCATGTTAAATTTCTCCAACATACATAACGAAATAAAAACGCCATGGTGATAAATTCTCGAAAAAATTCAGCTGATTTCTGAGGATTCATTTTACTAATATTGTGAATTTTGTGAAGTTATTGAGAAGCTAATAATAGTTTGGAAATACCTTAATTTATTATATTCCGAAAAGCACTTGAAATAATCAAATATAATCTAATCTACTAGAATATGGCAAACTGAAGAGTCGTACAGTTTAAGATTTATTTAATTATTCTTATTAAATAAACAACAAATAATTTGTATAAATTGGCATAAAGGTATATTCTTACTCAGTAGAATCAGTCCACATGTTACGAAATATTTAGATAAAGAAACACAAAACACAGTGTTTTAGGCGAGTTTTGTAATAATATATATCTGATATAGAAATATTACCATTAAGCCAGTAGTAGTTTAGCATGGATATTGAAATATTGAACAATATCAACTACTAGCAAAAATATCTCTAAAAACAAGTAAAAAGCAGCAAAAACTGTACTGTCAATTCATAATTATATATATTCTAATCTAATTCCTACCTATAACTTAATAGTTTTACTTCTAACGAGCGTCAATATAAACAAAATTTTAAATTGTTTCTTGAAATTGTTTCCACGTTAGCGTGAAAATTGATTTGTTAAAAATAAATGAACGATTTTAAATGTGAATGTAAAGTGCAGCAAGCAGCATTGGTTTAGGTACTCACGATTTACAATATTCTGTTTTATTCATCACATCTTTTGAAACTGTTTATTTTTGATTTATTGAAGATTTTATAATAAATTAGCGATTCATTTCGATTTCACACAAATGATGACGTGTTTTATAGTTGAAATATGTAGAGTAAAGGACATTTTTTTTGTATTATACCAGATGTAGAGATACTGACATGATGACTTTCTCACATGAACTGTCTATCAATGTGCATAACTGATGAATAATGTCGAAAAATTGTAAGATATAATTTTAAAATGAATTTTTTTAAACTCAGATTACAATTGGTATTGTATTTAAAGGATGGAGCATAAGTAATTCCATATTGTGCATTATTTGGTTTGAACTCGTGAACCAATTGAATCTTATATGGGAAAAGGTGTAATGTATGTAAAATTCTTTGCAAAGACCTCCTAGACATCACCAACTGCTGAGAACTGGACGTTGTTTTCATAGTGCCAAAATGAATAAAAATCCATTGGAAAATCTCCACTTCGATTTTTAAGAGATAAAAGTAATATTTGACTGTATCAAAACGTATAGCTCAAAAGTATATACCCCTTCAAGAGATTCGAAGTCTCAATATGAACAATTATTGAAATATCGTTTGCCTGTTTCTAATTCTTAGACATATGTTCAATATATTACATTACGGAAGTCAATAAAAATATTCAGTTAATAAATTTATAAAATATATTTCTTTAATTATCGATTGCACAATATAATTTCATTTCACGATTTTTTTTTGTAGCTACTTTTTAACTACTTACACATACACACTTCTGTTAGGTAGCTATAAATTGGTGGTAATCATTATGATATAAGAAATTTAGTGTACATATTATAGGTCCCACCAAATGTGTGTGATGTATGTTAACATCGCATAAGCCGTTCTTGGTAATGGTAGTGAATACATTCATGCGTATATGTATGTGTATGTAGCCATTGGTAATATGAGTTTAGAGCTGTAGGTGAATATAATCGCCTAAAGCAATTCAATGTCGTGTACTTCTGGTGTTACGTCTACGCGGTGACGCCCACGTTACCTGGGCTAATACTACTACTACTCTACCAACTTATAATTAACTGAATTACTCATTTGAAAATGTTATACGTATGGTGAGTGTGTGTAATAATCGTACCAATTCATAAAAAAAAAGGAAAATAACCATTATATTATACAGAAGAACAAGAAGAAGAAGAAGAAGATATTGGTATACGTTTTATATAAACCAATTGGTATTTATTTACACGTTAACGTTCAAAACATTATTCATATTTTATTTATTTTACACGTGAATAGTATCATCTAGAGCACGGAAGTGCGACAGGCCGAGTTTAAGGGGTTTTTGGTCTTCGTACTTACAGTGCTATTACTTTTCCTTAATTTAGACCATTTTTATAAGTAATATAAGTTTTGAACGAAAAGAGCTACAGTGGTGAGTTTTCGAATATAGAAATTTTACGGAATTATAAGAAACAATTTTTCAATCATCGTTAACGAACTAACCGTCAAACAGTTATTTCAGTTCAAAAATTGTTAAATAGCGAGAATTCAATTTATTACAATTAATAATTACGATCTGTAATTAATTTGATCTGTATGAATTTCTACATACGGAACAGTCTACCCCAAATGTTGCGAGCGTAAAGCTCTCACCCCTTTCGATTTTCTTCTTCAAATGAAATTACAATGCAAAATATTAGACTTTAAACTGAAGTTATTAGAAAGTTAAGAATTTTGAAAGATTTTCGATTTAAAAATTCAGATATCTTTTAAATAAAAGTGAAGATAGCGCATGTAAAATATTTTTGTTTTTTGCAATAAGTCTTTTTCTGTTTTAAATGTTCGTTATCGTTTTGTCTGTAAGCCACGATGGAAGGAAATCATACAACTCAGTTTTAATCGACTTCTAAATGTAATAAGAGCACCATCTAGAATTCAGGGTTCCCAAACCCTATGCCCGTAGCAATACGGCCTCGATACTAAAAGTGATATAAAATGTAATGTTTATCAACATTTCATTTTTGATTTGTGTCAAATCCATTGGGTTTTCGAAAAAATGAAGAACAAAAGTTGTTAATATTTTTAAGACGATCAACTTTTACTCGAGATGCATCTCGCATGAATACGGCACTAGTCGATCGCAAAAATTTTATTAAAGAATTCCACTTTAACAGTTGACAGGACAATCAAAAAAAATTATATTTTTTAAATTATTTTTTTTGGAAAATATAAATAGTGCCCTTCGTTCGACCGGTATTCTAAAATGTGCTTTTTATGTGCAAAAATATTTGGGGTCCCTGCTAGATGTACACATCATGGAATTCGAAAGTATGCCACAAAATAAAGCGTTGATAATATATGACAAATTTCACACAAATTTAGTTCAAATTTGGTGGAAGCGTTGGTAAAGCAAAACATAAAATACATGCTACACAATCCTCGTCTCCTCCAAGAAATTGTCAACATAAGGTGCCCTTAATTTATAATTATTTTAAAATTTCTTGATTTTTTGCTTTTAAGTATAAAAAAACATCTATGTCAGTTACATTGAATCTTAAACTATACTCCAGCTTATTTATCCGCGACACAGTGGTCATTCTCAACCACTGTGCCGCGGCACTTTTGTTTGTCGCCAAATTCTTAAAATGTGCCGCCAATTTTTAGAAATGTATATAGTAAAGTATTAACCAACATAAAAACGAAAAAAAGTTCGAGACTGTTAAATGTAGAAGACGATATGAGAGTAGCATTGTCATTTTTACGACCAAATATAAATGAAATTATCAAAAAACACCAAGCTCAAATTTCTCATTAAAAGTATTCTTATTATTAACTTGTAATGAATCCCTTAATAAACGTACTGTTGTTTTTGTAGTACATATTATTTTATTTTACATTCAAAATTATTATGAAACTATTTTACACAGTGTATTATAGGTAAGTAAACAACTTTTAAATTTATCTTTTTTTTTGTGTGCCGTCAAATTTTGAAATCAATTGTGCCGCGACAAAAAAAAAGTTACGAATCACTGATATAGAGCCTCATATTGCGATTACAAATGTCTTGACTTGGGTGCTCGAAACCAGGCTCAGATGGGTATAAAGGTTATAAACTATAAAACAATTAATAGTACAATGCATTGAGTTCGAGTTTTAAACTGCAATTAAAAGTGGCTGATGTTCTACCCTGACCCCTGGCATCACATTTTCTTCCCTTGAGTATCTGCAAATTTCTTATGAGTTTTAAAAAAATATTGGATTTCTTGGTTTGATGTAGTTTCCTCGAACGATTAATAAACTGTAGATTTCTATATTTAAAATAAAAAAACATATAAACCCTCTTCTTATATTTTATATTTAGATAAATTCATTTTCCAAATCGTTCACATCAAAATTGGCCGGGTTTTAGATTTCCTATATTCTGAGAGTTATTTTGTGGCATTTAATTTCCTATCGTTTTACTGAAAACCAAATCAGCAAAAATTGTGTTAAAGCAATATATTTATCAGTTTTAATTTACTCTTATGAATGGAATGCAGTTTGTTGATCGATCGAATCAACGTCGTTGAATAGTTGGCTATCAGGTAGAGTGAACTAATCTAATAGTGTAGTTTATTTTTCGACCGAATTAAATATTATGATTATGTTTTTAAGTAGTCAATTCAATTTAATTGAATACAATTATCTGATATTATTATTATTATTAGATTTAATACTTAATTTTGTATTAAAATATTGGTGGAGTCGTTATGTTGCATCGAAATTGCTTCTTAATATTATTGAATAATCATACTTCTCCTTTTTTAATTTATTTATTGAGTGGCCTACCCTACACATATATATAGTAATAAGATTAAATCACAAATGTAATTTTAATTATTAGATAGTAGTTTTTAACAAACGATACTTTAAGAAATTATTTTTTTAAGTTATATAAAGATGTCAGTTTCTGAAAATCAAAGTGTGTGTTTATACGAAGACCCCAAGTAAACGACTCCAGAAAAATTAACAGAAATTCAAAAGTCAAAACCGTTCCAATGTTAAAGCCATTTTCTAACGGCTATGATGGCTAGATCTCTATATAGTTTATAATTTCTATAGAAGTACCATCATTTATAAAAGTTTGGCAATAAATTATTTGTCAATAATTTGAAGGTATACAAATTTTGATGTCTTCAAATGTCAAAATTTAGAAAAAAATAATTATTTGGCATAGATTTCTTAAGCACTCTTTAAGAGAATTGTTTGAAGCCCGGGCAACAGGGACTTTATATATTTATAATATATAGGGTTTTCCGTTAAGAAGTGCCATTTTAAATTTCGCGCCATTTTTGTACTTGTAAAGATACGAATGTTATTTTTTGACAGTAAGAACTCTCCCATTTAGGAAAATGGTACGAAATACGCTTCCACAAAGAATAGAAATAGTGAGAATTCACTACAGATATGGAGAAAATTTTGCGGAGACGATTCGTAGAGTGCGCGGTGTATTAGGTCGGAATGAAGCACCGTCACGAACAGCAATTATGAAGATAATTAAGAAATTTGAGGAAGTCACCAGTCCGTCGTCGTCGTGTTAGGTCAGCCGAAAACATTGCTGATGTTATTGCGTGTTATTTCGCGAAGAGGAGACATCAACTGACCGCCTAGATTGTGTGATTTAACACCGCTAGACTTTTTGCCTGAGGGGCAACGTTAAAGACAAAGGTTATGCCAATAATCCTTCAACAACTGAAGAGCTCAAGGATAATATTAGGGCTGTTATTCGCGAAATAGAGCAACCAATGTGCGGCAGAGTTACGTTTTTAGTAAGAAATGTGTTTTTTCTTATAAAATAAAAATGATACTTCTTAATGGAAAACCCGTTATGTACACTGTTAGTTTTACTAACTATATACACTATTCGATTTTAAAATTAAATAGAACTCGGCCTTGCGCACTTCCATGCTCTAGATTAAATATCATGTTCAATTTTCCAACAAGAATTTTGTTAAGTAATATTTTTTTGATACTTTTTGAAAAAAGTATTAAATTATTTATATATTTTGCGTTTAATATCAATTGGATTTTCCTCCAGAAAGTTAAATTAAAAGTTAATTTCTTGCAACATTTTTGAATTAATAGGTTTCGTGTGTTAGCAGATAATAGAGCCGATAAACCTGTGGGATGTGTAAAATTGTAGTTTTCCATCGTTCAATAGTTTTATGATTATTATAAAGCTATCTATCTTTGTGGTAAGACATTTTAAATTTATATACCTATTGAAAAGCATTTAAATCGTTAGTATTAATATATTATTATCAATAATAATTTGTTGCGGAAACATTAAATTGTATATTTCAAAACAAACAAACAAGACCTGTGAAGTGTGATGCAATCGATTGGTCGATGCTTATGGACGGACGATAATCGTTTTAACATAACCGATAGATATAGAAATACATCATGCTTAAACACACACACACATAACTCTAAATACTTCTAAAAAGAATTCCCTTTAATGAAAACCGCTTGTTATTTGAAAATAATAACAAAACAAATACCTATACACTTAAATAAATAAATTATAATTAATTAATTTATGAAACATTATTTATGATGTTAAAATTTTGTTGTTGTTTAAGTTTTAGTTTTACTTCCATAATTATGGATTTAATGAGCGGCAGAAAAATGGCCGTAATCAGTTCACTACGTTTATTCATTTTAGAATAATCCAGATACACAAATATAACACAATATTTTATTTTTTTTAGAAATCTTACCTATTATCTTAATCTTAATAAATGTGAATATTGGTGAAGATGTTTGTCTTCGCATCAAGTTAACACGACTTAACCGATTTTGATACGATTTTCACCAAACGGTTTAGAATTCTACAGCGCGTCAATATTCAATACCTTTTTATACCCGGTATATAATTTATAACAGGGTATATTAAATTGAGTTCTGACTGAGTAACGGTTGAAAATATTGATCACAGATAAAAATTTTGGTATAGGTGTTCATAAAATAATCTAATTAGTCCATTTCAGCAAAGTTGTACGTTTGTCCGTCCTTAAACACGATAACTCAAAATCTGACCATGTTTGGCAAAATGGGCAAATCTGCCTATCCTTGAAACTGTAAGAGATAGTAAATTTCGATTTTTGCCCCAATTTCCTAGATCAAAATTTTTTGCGTGCAGACCGTCAACAAATTAGCAACACGTAACATCTTCTCGGAGAATAATTACAATTAGCTAATTCATACTGATTATGACTTACTTTGTAGACGAAATACGTATTTATAAAATAAATAAAAATTTGATCTAGGAAATTGGGGCAAAAATCGAAATTTATTTCGAAAAATCCTAGTATTCTCTTTAATATTATTTTTTTTTTTTTTTTTTTTTTTTATAAATTATACTGCGTTTTTAACTACTACGGTCATTACGCAGTATGCGTTCAATAAAATTACATTATCTGATCAGATTTGGTGAAGTAATTTTGTTTGCTTCAGATATTTAAAGAGGTTATTTAGATCTTGTTGTTGATTTCCTAATAGTTTATTTAGATTTGGAGATGCATTGGTGAGCCTTCTTATGTCTTCATGTTTGGTGCATGTCAGAAGATGTTGTATTGTGAGTGGTATGTTGCAGAGACTACATATCGGGGGGATGGTTTTGCTCATTAAATAGGAGTGAGTTAGTTTAGTGTGTCCTATTCGTAGTCTGGTCAAAGCCACTTCAAATTTTCGATTGTCTTGATTTGAGGTTTCCCATTGTTGGTATGTGTTCTTGATTTGTCGAAGGTGATTGTTTTGTGGATTTATAGCCAGCCATTTAATGTCTGCATTTTTGTACTGGTTTTGTTGTACGTATTTTAATAGATCTTTGGAGTCAATTTTAGGTATTACTGTGCCAGATAAGTGAGCGTCATCAGCAGCTCGATCCACGTCTTCATTGCCAGAGATACCCACATGACTTGGGACCCATAGGAACTGAATGATCTTATTACTATACGATAATTGAAATATAGTGTGTATGATGTTTTTTATTAGTGTGCTTTTGTTATTTTTATTTTCGATTGCTTTTAGAACACTAAACGAATCACTTATTATTAAATATTTAAATTTCTGAATATTATGATCACTATTTATTAGGGATAACGTTTGTAGTATCGCTATGGCTTCTGCCGAAAAAATTGAATTTATATGATTTAATTTATATTTATAGATTGTGTCTTTAAAAATAACTGCACAGGCTGTTGAAACATTTGATTTGGATGCGTCCGTATATATTTTTATATAATCACTATATGTATTTATAATTTTGTTAAATAATTGTTTATATTCTTGAGGAGAAGTTGAGTTTTTATTCTTTGTGTTCATTTTAAAATTAAATTCAGTTAGTTTCTCTATCCAGGGTGGTATATTTTTAAGATTTTTAAGGGTGATCGTGTCTTCAAATATGTTTAAAGGAACGTTTATGGAAGTTACAAATGTTGAATGGATGGTGGGTAGTGGCTTTGGAAGGTGTTTTTTCTTTTCAGTTACCGCTTGAAATGGAGTTAGTAATATTTTATGTATTGATGATGACGGATTTTGGTGTATTTTATTAATATATTTTGATGTGAGATAATTTCGCCGTTGTTCCAATGTGAGCTCGCCCATTTCACAGTTTAGACTTATTATTGGAAAAATCCTAGTATTCTCTTTAATATTATTTATATTGTAAGAGATAGAACAGAAACTTAAAGACAAAAAATGTTCCTTTTTTTTAAATAAACAATTTTTGTTTGAAATTTTTTTCATAAATTCAGTATATACTGGGTGTTTAAGCAAGTAATTACTTAGTTGTTTTTTTAACTTGTTTTTTTTCGTTTATAAACTTATTATGTCACATAAATACCGATTTTGATGATTTTTAAAATGACGATGTCACTTTATAGTTGGCGACAATTAGATTTGCGTTGGAAATCCGATGCTATTTATGGTAGTTATAAAGGATGTTTTACAAATTTTCATATTAATCAAATGGTAGTAGATATTTTAAATTGTGTTGTCTAGTTAGCTAACTCAAGTTAAATGTTGACTGTGGAGTTTAGCTAACATAGAGCAGCGCTCTGATATAATAAAATATATGATTTGTCCATACTATAAACTTGGACTATGAAGTTAAATTGTTCAATCAATAAATAATATACTATATAATAGATATGTTTGTGATAAAATAAGCTAAAGTCCTGATTATTGCTTATATATATATATATATATATATATATATATATATATATATATATATATATATATATATATATATATATATATATATATATATATATATATATATATATATTTGCAATAATAAATTTTTTTTCAGAAAAACATTTTAAAATTGTTGGCGATGCCTGCTGCTGAAAACTGGTTTCTGTTTATTTTTTGACAATATTTATGTCTTGTTGAATAATAATGTTAAAACTTTAAAAATCTAGTGTGAAACCACTCACGTGACCTCAATACTCTCGAAGCATCTTCTTTTAAGCATCAAGTTTGGTAAAAATTTCTCCCTCCATTTCAAGATGTAAAACTTAAATTTATTACTGATTTCTCATTATTCTCTTCCAATTTTACAGAAAAAAATAGTGATTTATAAAATTAGTGCAGCCTATAAAATTTTTTACTAAAAACATATTTTTCGATTAATAATTTTTTAAAGTATTACCAACTTCAATAGTAGCTCTCATTACAAAATTGGACATTGATTTTAAATTTTTGTAATTCTATGTCTATCCAATCCTTTCTGTTTCCAAAAAAACATTTAGAATAAAATTTATTTGTTATAAAACACTGACAACGTTTTTTCGAAACATTATTTTTCGAAAAGCGAATAGATGCGTCACAAGTCAGCTGTTTGGAAAAAGGAATACGATTTTTCGGCAGCAATAGTACCTACTTCGATTGCGTAGAATACTACATTTGTAAAAAAAAAAATTTTAATGAAGTCCAAGGGTGGAGTTTCCGATAAACACTCACCATAAACACCCATAACTTCTTCTGAGTGATGCATTATAGGGTTTATTTACTGACGAAAGAAGGAGGTACTCAATTCAACCTGTATTTTTATTTTATTTTTTTTAAATGTATGATCACGCATAACTTTACAGAGTTGTTCGATTTTGATCATTCTTTTTTTGTTAGATAGGGTATACTTCAAAATTGATTCCACATGAATTTGATTTGAAAAAACTTAAAATTTTAGCCACAAAAATATAAAAAATAAGACTTCCCAGCACTTCCACTAAAGAAAACTATCATAATCGATTCTGTGTATAAACACTATTTGAAAGCACTCAATATCTTTGGGAGAGGCTCTCAAGTCAATCCCTAATTTTTTATGTACGAGCACGCATAACTTTTTACAGAGTAGTCCGATTTCAATAATTCTTTGTTTTATTGAATAGGGTATACTTCCAAATTGGTACCATATAAATTTGAAAAAATTTTTATTTGTGAACTGGTTCTGTTCAAACTTGAAACATATATGTAGTTCTAATGACACTATAAGCCACAAAAAAAAAAAAACTTTTTAACAAAAAATAGTCAGCAAAAAATATTCAGTAACTGTTAAATAGTTTACTTGGCAAGTTCCTAAAAAAACACCTAATTTATGTGCGAAAGATGAATGATTTAAAAAAAATGAGATTGTGTATACAATGTTACAATCGGTTGTACATAGAGGTATTGCAGATATATATGAGAATCATTCATGTTCAACATTCATTTATCCTTCTTGAAGAATATTATGACTGAGAAGAAAACATCTTTCATTTGATGTTTGTTATGTTTGTACCTGTAATGTTTTTAAGCGCTGTAAGCTAAGTGTATTAAACTACTTAGTACATTTTAGTGCTTATAGTGTGCACCATATGAATTGTAGCATTCTATAGTGTTTAATTCACACAAATCATGTCAATAATTGTTTAATTTATGTGAAACTTATAAACATTTCAATTTTTCAGCTCCCTAACTGAGTCATATATACCTATATGAGTATACATATATATATATATATACTTACAAGGTCACGTGAAGCTTGTTTGCTTCGATACGATACAATAAGATATTTATGATATTATGGAATAAGATATTTTAAGTATTAAACGATCATAATTCAGTATATTAAGGTAGAACGGTCATGTCACGACGAACATGTACACTCGTGGAATTGAACCATGCACGTATCGAAATTTTATATTTGGTTATCTATTTAATGACTATTTTATATGTTCTTAACGCATGTCTTAGTCCATTTTCTTTTCTTTTTTAAGAAAAATTCAGACATTGGCGTTGTACCGCTGAAACATTTTCACAAAAATTTTGTTTTAATGTCTGTTGATCCTACTTAGTAGAATAAACTATGATATTGAAGCGTTTAGAGTGCGTATGGACAAATTAGAAAAAAACTAGCCATTATAATAATCTTCAGACGGCAATGGCTGCTGTTAAAAACTCTATTGGATTCCGTCAACCGCAGTGAATTCGATTACACCGATAAAGTAGCAGTTCAAATAATATAAAATAAAATTCGGAAATTTTTGAGAGTTTCTCAAAAGTAAATAAAGTAAAAATTTTTTTAATAAATGCAAAATAATAATAAATCCTATTATCTGATATTCACTAAACGTTACAAATTTTTGAACCAAATATAAATTGTTAGTACGAATTATTCATGTTCTTTCATTCCGGGCTCCTTCACCATCAGACCGGACAATCGGGAGTATACTGTATATATATGTCTGCCTGCATACGCTCTAGAAGTCACAATTTTGGTATGATCGGAATGACATTTGGTGAATGAAATGTGCTTTACAATACTTTAAAGACCTAGTTCGTTAAGGGACAAAATCGCTCAAAGAAAAAAGAGGCTTAGAGGAAGGGAGAAACATAAATTTTAAATTTCTGTATTAATATTATTAAAAAATTCTTATCATAAGAAAAATTGTAGAAAAAAATTTTTACTAAAATTTACCTCCTATATTGTTTGTAATTTTGCAGAAATATTTTCAATGTTCTAATAATTGTAATAACTAGTATTACAGTTGTCACCATGGTTACTAAATTTAGTATTAATTATCATTTCTTTATTTGAGAAAATTTGCGTAGACTTAGTAAATCCTACGTGATTAATTTTATTTATACTCCAAAGTAATAAAACATATTACTTTGTCACCATGTTGTCACCATGGTTGCTAAATTTAGTATTAATTATCATTGCTTTATTTGAGAAAATTTGCGTAGACTTAGTAAATCCTACGTGATTAATTTTATTTATACTCCAAAGTAATAAAACATACTTTTCGAATAATTAATTTTAATTAAAGAATAAAGAATTAATTAATTTAAGTGTTAAAGAATCAAAGGGCACTCTAAGATCACCACAAAGATCTTCAGAGTGAGCCGCATTGTATGTATATTGAATACATAAGTATATATGTTGAAATAATTTGATTAGTACTTTTATGACCATAAAAAACCTACATATATGTGTTGATTATAACGATCAAAGCATCGGGATGAATCAAGACCGGCGATTATAACTGAACAATATCAGTAGATTTATATATTTAAAGCGGACATAGACTTTTAATATATGCAGATAGATAGATTATACCGGCTGACTTGGACGGGCCGCACTTTGACCATAAGGTCCATTGTGTTGCGTAAGGATGTGAGGATGTAAGTGGATGTGGAAGGAACTTTTGTATATAGACTAGGAATTGGTAGAATGTGCGGCTTCAGCCGACTAGGAACTATGCCGATATTCATCTGGAGTTCGTGATGGAAACTGCAGAAAACCTTCACAAGCATAGCCGGTTACTACTTTTTTGTCCATACGCCGACAGGTTAGTCAATTAACCGCCCTTTTTTTTCTCTTAATAATTGAAAAACTGCCGATGTCGGGATTCGAACCCATAACCTCCCAGTTCCAAGTAGACATAACGCCTTAGACCGCTTGGCCACTTGGACGGTTCAATATATGCATATTAATTATTTAAAAATACTTGACGTATTGTGCTTCTTACGATTGTGGTTGAGAAATAAGTTATGTCGGATTCTATAGTTCTATTTTTGAACTAACGATTCTGGACATTTGATTCCCTTTTATTTAAGCGAAAATTTAATTACCATCCTGCCATGAATGGAATTTGCGCATTTTTTTTAAATTTATTCTTAAAACAATTAATTTATTACATTTTTCAAAAAATAAAAATATTTAATTAATGTACTTTTCAAGGAATTAATAAATGCCCTTTAAGCTATCAGAGCAACCTGAGCAGAATAATATAATTGTCTCATAATAAGACGCTATTTAAATGCCCTTATTAAAAATTAAATGCTTAATGTTAAGCTAGCAATGGACATAAATAATAATTTGATAAATTTAAGCAATATATATTTCCAAAAATTGATAATTAAATCAAAAATGAATTATCAAAAAAATGCACTTTTTGCAACTCTGGATTCAACCTAGTTTCCATAATTACTTAATAAATAATTAACGGTGTGTCTAAAAAAAAAAATGTCTCAGGACTTTTCGTTCCAAAATCATACCCTCTACCTTCCTTCTTATGGAGCTTGACTACTTCTGAGACATCCTGTATATATATTTGGAAAACACTGTTTGATCGAAATATAAAACGCATCCAAAGCCAGGCGAATAAAGTATCTGATTGATTTTAAACAGAATTGAACGTGTATGGATTACTTTAAGTAAACGATTATTTTAATATATAAAATAATTATTATAAAATTTAATTACGGCATTTCAAAACACACACCACACAAACTTAAAACAAAGCATCGCCTGTGATTGATCTTAATCACATGAACCTACCTAACAAACTGTTTAATATTTTTATGAATAAAATAAAAAAAGAAGATGAGAGAATTAATTTTATTTTTGAAATATTGATATATTTTCTTTCATGTTGTTTTTATTAAGTAATTCAATATATAATATTTAAAAAAAAAGTAAAGTATTTAAGTAAGTTAATTATACATTTTTGTAAGTTAACTGGGCGTCAAAACGTTACTACAAATAAAACAAGTGTAAGTAAGTGACCATCATATGTATTATATTTATACTGTACATAATACTTATATTTATATTATAGTATATAATATATATATATGTATACAGACGGTTTTCAAAATCATATCTAATAGAGAATCCATGTTAAATAAATAAATAAAATATTTACTATAAAACCATACATACACATACATACTGAAACTGAATGTCTGGGCTGAAATATTGGGCGACCAAAAATATTTGAGTTTGTTACGAAATAATATTTTGCCAACTGTTAGAGCTCTTCCTAATTTAGACCTGGAATTTGTATAGTTTCAACAAGATAGCCTGCACACAATGCCATGACAGTAAGGCTGTTCCTGGAATAAACTTTCCAGGAACGTCTTACGAGTGGTTTTGGAACTTTCAACTGGCCAGCAAGATCTTTCTAGATCTATCTACTAACGACTTTTTTTGGTGGAGTTTTCTCAAAACACAGGTCTATTCGCAGAATAGGCCTGCGAATTTACAACAATTACGGCAAAGAATTCTTGACAATTGTGCGAATATTTCTCCTCAAGTGCTAGAAAACACCCGGGTAGATTTCTACAATCGACTCGGGTATTGTTAAGCAAATAATGGAGGAATATTCGAACCGTTGGTTCAACTTTTTTTTGTCGGAATTCAATTTTTTTTTCTTTTTGGGATTTTATTTTTCTTTTAATTTGTGTGGATTGTTATTTTATGTTATACTGTTAACAGAATACTATAATCATTTATTTTCAAACATTCCACATACAAATAATAAGGGATATTCATAAAATAATTTTCAACTGTTAGAAGTAATGCTAAGCTTAAGCAGACAAGAATGAACATATTTAACCCACTCTCATTACATATTAATGCAGTACTGAGTGCAGGTTAGCAAGCATACACAACAGACACACTAAAGAGTACCTCCACTATTTTTATTTCTTTATTAAGTATATTGTCTATAGTTATTATAGTAAATAATATTTAACATTGATTCTCTATTAGCAATGCTTTCCAACACATACGGTATATATAACGCATATAGTGTATGCATTATGTCCTTGCATACATATTTGTGTACACAATGATCAGTTTGTGTATAATGTATATGATCTGTGATCACATATCTGGCTATAAAACAAAAACAAAAGAGCGTGCTGAAATTTTGGATATATAAAATATCTCAGTATTGTTTTGGGTATATTTTTTGGATATCCAATATATTGGTCTGTAGTAATATATGGCTTTGATAATAAAGTTTCTATATATATATATATATATGAAAACAGCCAACTTTTTTATATCATTCTTATTTTTATTTTGACAGTGTTACTTCTGTTTAAGGTGCTTCATACGCATATACATATACATATATATATATATATATATATATATATATATATATGTATATGTATATGCGTATGAAGCACCTTAAACAGAAGTAACACTGTCAAAATAAAAATAAGAATGATATAAAAAAGTTGGCTGTTTTCAGAGTCGTCTTTGGTGTAGTTGAAAGCACGCTGGACTAGATATCCAGAAACTCGAGGTTCGTTTCCTGGTTGATTAGTTAATTTATTCTTATCAATATTTAATTAAAAAATCCAATGACATTGGTCTATAAAGTATACACTAGTCTTCTACAATTTCTCTTAAGTAACCTATTTGGAATTTGGACGAACATTCTGTTGTTGACGCTTAAGTATACACAAATAAATATATATGCACCTTATACAATTTATGTAAAGTCAAATTATTGATAAAATGTACACGATGTATGTACTGTTAACAAAAAAACTATTGCATATAATATATCTTTCAACATTGAAGTGACCGACAATGATGACCAAAAGAGATCTTCTTCGACCAACATAACAACCAAGTATAAGAATGAAACAAACTTAACTATATAACCAAACTCTCTTCATTATATTGAATTATGTAAAGCTTCAGTTGCGTTCTACCTGGTTGAAATAAACAGACAAGTTACAACACATAATATGTACACTTATTTACCTTATAATAAACACTACACTTACTTATTAACTCAACTCATGGTCAAGATGAAGAAGAACACAAAACTTACCATTCCGGAAAATCATTTAAATAATCAGTCATTGTAAAGTCATTGTAAACATTCTAACAATTCATAATATTAAATTATAATTTTGTAATTGTCTTATAATGTACTTCTATATTTTTTATACGCAGTATATTTGTAAAGATAGTATTTAGTTCCGACTTTGTAACGCATGAAAATATTGATTGCAGAAAAAAATTTTTGTTATAGGTGTTCATAAAATTACCTAATTAGTCAATATCCGCATGTCCGTCCGTCCGTCTGTCTGTCTGTCCGTAAACCCGATAACTCAAAAACGAAAAGAGATAACGAGCTGCAAATTTGTTTGTGTGTTCTAAAGCAAAAACTTAAGGTCAAGTTCGTTAATGGGCAAAATCAGAACGTGTTTCCTCTCACCAGAGGGGAAAATTTATATCTTAGAGACCGTAAGAGATGGAAAAAACATTTGTTAACAAAAAATATTCTTCTCTTTAAAGTAAACAACTTTTGTTTGAAAACTTTTTTCATAAACTCAATAGTTTTCTCATAATTTGTGCTCATAGTTGAAAATGAGAAATACATTTGATAGGTGAACGAAGGCATGCATACTATTTTTATACCCAGTATATTTGTAAATATACAAGATATATTTAGCTCCGACTTTGTAACGCTTGAAAATATTGATCGCAGAAAAAAAATGCATATCTTATAAACTTTGAATTTGAAGAATTGTTAAACCTTGATATACAAACTCAGTATATACTGGGTATTCAAACAATTAACTCAGTTGTTACATTACTTGTTTTACTCGATGTGCAATACTTTTTAGACCCCACTATGTATCTATCTATCTTCACCATGGTAGAGTTACCATGGTTGTAACTTGACATGATATTAATCATTATACTATCTCTCTTTGAACAGATAAATTTTTATCAGCTATATTTTTAACAGTGTATATATACATACCTACACTTAAAATACAAAATGTCAGAAATTATAACCACATATATTATTGTGTTTCAAGTTTCAAGTTGAACTCTTAATATGACAATAGTTAAAACTATATACAAGAATTTTAATTATTCTTTCGTAGATTTTTATTACTTTAATTTAAAAAAAAAATATAATTACATTATCCTTTTGTCATATGTAAGTAGTATAAACCCATGAATAATTTTAATAAAGTCAAGAGGGAGCACGACATGTATACCTATTTAAAAATTTATTACAGAAATATAAGAATCTCGTTACACAGATTAAGTACACAGATAAATATTTTAATAGTAAATAATATTTTTCAATCATAGTAGAGTACACAATTCAAAATAGCAAATATTTCATTTGATTTTTAGTGAATTTACTCTTTTCTAAGAAAATCTATTCATTTGTTTTTGTGCCGAAGAAACTATAGGTATAGTAAAAATTTATTCAAATACCTATCAATTTTTAAACTGCTGTAATTTGGTCTATTTTTAAACTTCTCTTAAACAATAAACGCATTTATATTCTTCATAAGTTCCATTACGACGATTATTATTTTCTGGTGATCTGCCTAAAACCCCATAAATACAACTTCACATGCATGCGTAAAAGGAAAGTGGAAGCATTAAAAAAACTTTTATTTGAATTTAATTTGGAAGATGTATCGGAAAGCTGGTAACATATGCACTCTATTGGAGAGCTTTTGTTTAGAATAAAGTTTTACTGTAAGCCAAGTGTGCAAAATGTTTTTGACACAACTGGGTATAAATAAAAGTTATCGCCTTGACGAGAAACAACATTTTAATGTTATGAGATTTGAGGGCTTGGTATTACGGACATTATGAGAAATCGGAGAATGTAATTTTTTTAGAAGTCACTAAAGCTCTTAATCTAAGTGGATAATGATAATAATTTGCCTGGAATGCAATCAATTTTTTGTAATTAGCAACTAACCAGGCAAAAATAATATAAAATTTGCAAATTAACTGAACTACATATAACTCTTTTGTCGAAGTTTATCGAATAATCGCCATGATCTGAAATCCACGAGTTTGGTACTATAATCCACAAAAGCTGATGTCATTAAAAAAAATTTTTTAATTGATTTGTGCCTTATTGATTCGGGTTTCGGAAAGATAGTTACAATTTTTATTGGAAATTTTTTTTCGAAAACCTAATGGAGAAGGCACAAATCAACTATGTAATTTTAAAATATGACATCAACTTTTGTGGCCAAGTGTACGTGGCTTACTTTCGGTACATTAATAGACAAAAACGTTAAAGGCGAATGAAGAGAGTGCTTAAAGGTAACGGGAAAGGCAAAATTTTGACTCTTTTCTTTAATATTTGTAAAATGAGAAAGTCATGAACGAAGTTGTACATAGAAAATAAATTTTATTACAATTTAATACCTGACTATAGTTTTATAACTCTAATATTTGCAGAAATATTTACATTTTGAATATTTGAATACTTATAATAATGAACTTTGATTTCATACGTCTAATTAATTCTTTCTCTGTGAAAATTCTCTTATTTAAACCTCCAAACGTTTCGATAAATATTTTTCAACCTCTATAGATTCTTAATCTGTAAAAATTTATTACAAAACAAGCAAATCATTTTGGTTGGTAATGATTTAAATAGAAAATTAAAATAAATAATAATAAATAAATTAGAAAAATATGCACTTTATATGAATAGAAAAAAGATTTTAAAATTATATTTTGAAATGCTTTTTTTTTAAATTGTATTTTTTGAAGAAAATCTTCAACTCTAAAAAACAAGACGAGATTGTAATGTCTCGCGCAATCACAAGTGTAAATACAAATTCAAGGTATATAAGCAAAATGAGGACTCCACTATTATAATATAATCTACAGTAAATGTTTTTATTACTGTTTCAATAATATTTTTAAAATAATATTCATATTTTTAATAAGTCAATTTATTTTCAATTATATTAACAAACATATCCTTTTTTTTGTTCATTTCATCCTACGTATATTTAAAAAAAAATGGTTATAGATATGTATATATAATATTTATGATATAAATATCATCCTGAACTTTATAAAATTATGAATAAATATTAAAAATTATATTAAAACTCATGGTTTTATTATAAACATAAATATCAGACCACCATACTACTTAACTAGAGTTTAACTGTAAAAATGAATAGGTTATATTAAATTCTATATATTACGGCACAAAGAAAAAAAACCGTTGAAAAATCAATGGTACTTTTATATAAACTTTCTTCACTTGTCTTATGAAGAAGAATGAGCCTTTTATATATGTACGAATAAAGGTCTCATTATGGTTTTAGATAAAAAATTTTGTATACTTTTCAAAAAAATTATTTGGTATCTATATAAATCAAAGCTTAAAAAAAAACCTTCAGTTAAAACTTAAAAAAGCTAGCTAAATGCGAAAGACAACAAATCTTAAAAGTAGGAACTATCCAAATAGAACAAAAATTGCAACTTGTAGAGTGTTTTCGTACACTTCTGTTCATAAAATTTGTACCAGTTGCAAAATTCTAAGTGTTACTGAATGTAATATTATACATATATATCTATACACATAAAATGCTTTGTCCTGAATGACTGACTGACGGATCAACGCACAGCCTTAACCACTGATCGTAGACTTCTGAAACTTGGAGGGTGTGTTCTTTGTATGACATAGGCATCCGATAAGAAAGGATTTTCCGAAATTCTATCCTAAGGGGGTGAAAAACGGGTACAAAGTTTGTATGGGATAACGTGATTCCTTGGTCCAATCTACTTCAAGTAATATAAGGTCTGTAAAATTACAATTTTCGTGGGCGAAGCTGCGACGGACAGTGCTAGTAGTAACATATACTCGTACGGTTAGAATGTGACTTACTGGTTTAATTTTTATGAACGGGAGGTACGGATAGAGAACTGGTAGAGATGAATGGACGGAGATGTAAGTAATTAAAAACCTAATTAAAATCATAAATAAGAAAAAAATCGTATCATGTTTTGGTGGAATATGTCCCTTGCAATATGTTATATATTAAGAATCAATTATTTTTAAAGTTACACGAGTTTAATTTCTATTTGCAAAACTTGAGGTTGGCGCGTTAGTAAAGTATCCATCCGTGGGGTATGATGGCTATACCAGAACACTGTAAAAATAATCGAAAAATTTACGCTCAAATCAACATGTTTTTAAGCGTAGCAGCAAAATGCCATTCGATATGATAGGACATCGCACATAGGACAAACTGCAAAATTAAAATTAATATATGATTATTTGCACAAAAAATGACAACCAATTACCACACACTACCACTATCTACCTCCTCTATTGTAAGAATAGAAAATATTTTAGTATTTGAAAGTGTTTGTTTGGATGTAAAAACCAGTCTCATAAAAATGTACAAAATGAACGTAAATATTCATTTTATTTATATTTTTGTATGATTCAATTTTTATTACAAGTTTCATTTCTAGTTCATGTTTTTTATAATGTATATATACATATATATATATATATATATATATATATATATATATATATATATATATATATATATATATATATATATATATATATATATGTATATATAATGAGAAGTATGTAGGTATTTATTTAGAGTACTTAAATTAAAACTAGCATCTTAAAAATGGTTCTATATACGCATTTGTATGAGTACAGAATGCACAGAAAGGGAATCATATAATTTTCCAAGACATATATTTAAATATTTAACATGCACACAGTATATCGCTTCGTTATGCGGGCTACGACAGACCTAAATATTTTTAGAAATAATATGGTCCTTTCGTCCGTTAAGTGGAAATTAAAACTATTAATAACAATTAAATTCGTATTCGGCAAGAAAATTACAGATGTTAAAACTGAAAATGCGTCGAAACTAATCAGTTAACAAACTAAAATTTCCAAGCAAAAGTTGTAATTCAATTCTAGAATACACACAACAATTTTCAGTTCTTTCTATCTTATCGGTTTCGAGTTATCGTTTTGACGGACAGACAAAAGGACGGATATGCGGAAATGGACTAGTTTATTTTCAAAAGATAGCAGCTGAAGTAGGTTACAAACGCGGGACATTGTGCAGCAACATTGAACTCCTCCCATAAAATATCAAATTATTTTGATTTTTACAGCAACTGGTTTCAACCTAGTTTCCTTAATTAATTAATAATTAATTAACGGTGCGTCTAATAAAAAAATTTCTCAGGACTTTTCGTTCGAAAATCGTACCCTCTACCTACCCTCTTATGGAACTCGACTACCCTGTATACATACAGGTGACTTAATGGTTCAATTTTTACGAAAGGGAGTGTATATACGTAGAGATGTGTATCACACGTTTCGCTTAAATTATAACATTAACTTAACACAAAAAATGTATTCATATTTAGAATCTTTTCTAATATCTAATCTACCGATAAATAACTTGATATTTAGCCTAGCGAAGCCACGGGTGAAAAGATATATAAAACGACACAGTTTGTGATTATGAAAATTTAAATTTCGATTTTAGGAATAAAATACTTGAGTTCCATAATATTATTTTATAAACGCAGATATACTGCTGTTTTATGCATTTAATAATGCACTTTTTATATTTTAATAATTATATAAATTTATATATATATATATATATATATCTGTATGTAGATTAAATTCTACAAATAATTCATATATACACTAAGCTGTATAATTATGATTAAACTTTATAATTTTAAATAAGTTTAAGTATTATTATTATTATTTAATTTTTATAGACTATTTCATAGAGACAAAAAAAAACTGTATATAATAATTATTTAATAAACTTGAATTTATATAGATACTGTATTCAAGGATATTTCATACGTTGTGTATATTGATAGGAAAAATTTAGATTAAAAAAAAATTTACTTAAGCTGCAATTTCCAATATGATATAAAATTCAAATGTTTTATTTCAATTAGGGATATTTATGTGGTTTTATTCACAGGTCTACGAAATTATAATTTTTGAAAACCGCACCACGTGATAATTTTTTCAATAAGAAGTTTTAATTTTATGAATTTACAATGACAAAACTATATCCAATTCCAAACTATATAGAACAAGCTTAAAGACAAGCTTTTATTTCTAGGTCACACAGTAAAAAGTAAAAAATAATGAGATTAGTTCATAGATTTCGAAGATTTCTGTTATAAAATTTTTAGTAGGTGCTTAAGGACGTTCGAATGAGCATTTTGCGGGGAAAGACGTAAGGGGTATCAAGCGACTGCGCATGCCCGCAGCGTTACAGATTTAATGTATACGTTGATACTAGATTTAAATATTCTATGGTTATTTGATAAATAATACTACGCGTGAGTCGTGTATCATAATGTTTGTTTTATTTTAAATAAAAAAGTAAACTCTTGTGTTTTGCTTCTCTAAATTGATAAAATTACTTAATGATTCATTACTTCTTTACAAAATGCATTTGAATATACCTTCATCTTTGGCTCAATTAAATCCTGATTTGATTGAGCCTCAAATGATTTACAGTAACGAAAAAAAACGAAAAAATGCATTTTAACATTTTGAAGCATACCAATGAATTCGCATTGCCTTTTTTTATAACCGAAATTTCTCTGCATTTTTTTTTCTCTTTCGAATGTTCTTAAAGTTTGCTGCCATAATATAAAGTAGTTGTGCCGCGGGACGAGAGTAGCATGTTTCTTGTATTGTATTGACTTGAATAAATATTATTTAAAAAAAATCATTTTTGTACTTTGTATGAATTATACTCAACATATTCTCATTAAAATTAAATGTCACAGACATATTGTAAGGAACCAACCAATCACCAGTCAGCCATTCTACCTACTGAGTATTGCAAACTATATATTTATATATTGAAATGCAGATAAGCAAATTCGGTTCTCCAAAAAAAAAAAATTGAATATGTGAGAAAATAATTTTAAAAATAATAATATTTTTTTATATTTTCTTAAATGTTAATTAAAAATTCAGTACCAAAAGGAATATATTTAAATATTTTATACAACAAAATTTAAATATATACAAAAAAAAAATTAATGAGATAGATATGACTGCCAAAAAATAAAACCATATTTTGTATAGTTGTACAAAGAAACCAATGACCTCTATGTATGGATTGCGGTTTCTTATGGGGGTAAAAAAGGGGAGAACTAAATATAAAGCGGCACATTACAATTTTCCAGAAAACTATTCCTTGATTGAGATTGTACGACTATGATGAATACCATACACCAGTGATTCTCCTCAACCACTGAATTCTTAAAGTGTATGGCCAAATTTTAGAAATGTATACAGTAAAGTATTAACCAACATAAAAACGAAAAAAAGATCGAAACTGTTAATTGTAGAAGACTATATGAGAGTAGCATTGTCATTTTTACGACCAAATATAAATGACATTATCTAAAAACATCAAGCCAAATTTCTCATTAAAAGTATTCTTATTATTAACTTGTAATTAATCCTTTAATAAACGTACTGTTGTTTTTGTAGTACATATTATTTTATTTTAAATTCAAAATTATTATCATAAACTATTTTACACAGTGTATTATAGGTAAGTAAACAACTTTTAAACTTTTCTTAAGTAAGTAAACATCTTTTTCTTTCTGTGTCGTCAAATATTGAAATCGTTAAAAGTGTGCCGCGACAAAAAAAAAGGTTGAGAATCACTGCCATTCAAGTATCAATATCAAATCAACACATACATGAGCGATAATCTATTTGAAAAGTGCAAGGGTGTTTTACCACATCAGCGCTTGTGCAACTTTAACTGAATCTTTAAGGAAGTTAATAAAAGATCTTGAACCTCTTTTCTTATTTTCTACAATTTATGAACGCATATAAATTTTCATAAACTTCTCTTAGAGTTTATAAGAAAAACTTCAATTAAAAATTGTACACATGGCCACAAAAGTGATTGATTTATGCCTCATTTATTCGGATTTTGAAATATGTTCTTGTAGCGGTGTCGCTTCATCATTAAATTATTATTATAATTTTGTTCTTCATATTTTATTTGTTGCTTTTCAACTATAACTTCCCTCTATTATCACGGTTGCTGTAAATGTTAACAACCTTGGTAATTTACATATAAAAATAATAAAAATATTTTTTTAGAAATCGAAATAGTTAGAAGTGTAAAGCAAAAATAAGTATTTTAACAGAAATGAAAGACTTATCTGTTAAATTTTGTGGGTGGTATTTTTTAAGAATTACAATATTAAATTATAATTCATCCAATCCAATCATCCAATAAATGATTTTTTCTTTAAAAATATGGTAATTTACTACCCTCCTCATGATTTTTCTCGGGCGCCAATTTGTACGGTAGATGTTTGTTATATTAAATTATTATTATTTACATAAATAATAAATACATGAAAAAGATATAATTGATTTTTATTAATTAAAATTGATATTTTTAATTATTTCTCAACGAAAGTTATTCATTATAAAGATACGAACAACTTTGTAACGAAACATTTGTCCAAAAAACGAATGAATAAAGGACAAAACAACTAAAGAATTTTGAAAAATGAGCGATACATTTCTGACCCATAATACAGATAATAAAGCAATTCTGATAAATAAAAACTTTAATCAAATTTAAAAGCCTTTTCATATAAAGCGTTATTATTTATTTCCGCTTCCTCTCATTCGATTGTTGGCGTTGGTATATACGGTGAAATTACCATTTCTAAACCTTGGGATAATCAGTCCATTTACGGAGGTGAGTGAAAAAAACCACGACCACATGCATAACAAAAATATTATCATTCATATGAATTTATTATTTAAATAAAATTAGGCAGAAATAAATAAAACAGGAGAAGAAGATGAGGATAATGGGCGCGCACATATTTCTAAGATTTTAAATTGAAAGAGTTGCAGTGATCGAAAATGAAAAAGAAGAAGAGAAATTCTGGCTTTTATATCCAGCTGAATGTTTATTAAAGAGTTTCTGTTAAATATACAATGTACAGTATCACACAAAAGTCTTCAGAAATATTTCATTCGTATCTACCACTTTAACCAACTTTCAAAGAAGCTTTTAACACAGTGTAAAGTATACAGACCGTTTTCAAAAGCATTTCTAATAGCGAATCAATGTTAAATAAATAAATAAAATATTTACTATAAAACCATACATACACATACATACATACATCTGGCTATAGCTTGTGGTGTATGATGTTTGTTTGATGTCATTTAACAGGGGCGGTGTTGTGATGCACATTATAATTGATAATATTTGTCATTACGTATGTGAATGCAACGGAAATATTTGATTGTGTGTTTTAATGGTATTACCGTATTTCAACAATGGGTTTATTACACAATAATAGAAAAAGTGTAAAATATTAAATGGTACTTTGGGGGACATTCGGCACAGGAATGTGTCGATATATGTATCGGTATATGTCTAACTGCAGCGGTTGTCAAAATTTGCAATATTGGTGACTCATACAGTTAATTGGACAATAGAACATAATTTGAACAATCGATAATTTCAGTAGCGGTGTTCATTAATTTCAAAAATACATGTAAAAATCCTCCTACCTGTACTCTATAATTATTCAATCTATTATAAGGCATACGAGACTACTACTTCCGGTCAAATGAATAAAAGTTAACCTTGTTATACTGCAACTTGAGGGTGAAAGTAATTCCTCACCGAAAATCTATCACCTGATCTAAGAGAACTCGATACATTTAAAAGAAGTACATATTTTCTGTTACATTGGTAATTTATTAATCACATTTGGAAGCGAACGTGAAATAGTGAATTTTATGCGATTGTCGATAAGCCGCTGTAATTTCGATCTTGATTAACTGGTTTGAAGTTATTTTAGAATTTGAGCTACGATTTGAGCTATTTGTATGCTATTTATCGACTTATTTGAAATTTATCTTCTGAAAAGTTCCTTTTTTCGGGGTTGAAAATTAAAAAAAACGGCTGGGAATTAAAATCTGAAATACTCAGTTAAAAACTTTCATTCTGTTTTGATTAAAAATGGTTTTTCAGCAAGTTTATTTCTGAAGTTAAGCGATATTTCGTTAAACTACTTTCGTATGAGTTAATAGAGCGATAGATAACTAACTGTTTGGTTATGAAAAGTTATGCACTTCAGCCTTAACACCCATCGTGCCCCCCCTCCCCTTCAACTCGTCTGACGATCTTCTGTCATGTATGGCAATAGTCAGGATCTTGCTTAACAGGTTTTCCTGGAGGTTCATATTTTCGGGATGCGCTGCATCGAATATATTGTATCTACTGTAATCGAAAAATTCGTAGTTAAAGATGATGTGGCTGGATGTTTCTTCCTCCTCGCCGAACATTCTGCACATAAGAAATCCATTCTGGAGTCCAATTATGTGTAGGGGTTTTTGGTCGGTGATAATGTTCGGTAATGAATCTGGCAACCTTTTGAAGTTGTATCCTATTCAGATTGAGTGCATCGAGAGACAGCATCTTGAATCTATTTCGAAACAACCATTTTTCGTTGCGGTATATTTTCCCAGTGATCACAGTGTTTAAAGTCTATGCACTCGCGGATAACATGTGATGACCTAAAACTAATATATTTTCATATGAGATAATGACCTTAATGTAACTTCAATCGGTCCAAGTGGCCGAGCGGTCTAACGCGTTATGTCTGCGCAGTATGTCTACTTGGAAACTGGGAGGTTATGTGTTCGAATCCCGATATCGGCAGTTTGTCAATTATTAAGAAAAAAAAAGGGGCGGTTAATTGACTCAACTGTCGGCGTATGGACAAGAACGAAGTAACCGACTATGCTTGAGAAGGTTTTCTGCAGTTTCTTTCACGAACTCCAGATGAATACCGGTATAGTTCCTATCATAGTCGGCTGCAGCCGCATATCCTACCAATTCCTAGTCTATACACAAAAATTCCTCACATCCTCACATCCTTAGGCAGCACAATGGGCCTTACGGTTGAAGTGTAGCCTGTCCAGGCCAGCCTCTACAATCTATCTATCTATCTAACTTCAATAGGTAGTATTAAAATCAGCTTCATTAAATTTATAATATCAAGGGATCCGCCACATCTTTTATATGCTTAACAAAAATGTAAAATATTTTTGTCAAGTACTGTAGACATCATAATACGAGTGTATAATAATATACAAATGTATAATGGCATATATATCATAAATTGTAGACAATTATCCAAGCCACAAATAGGGACTGTTGTGGCCGGATTCTGTGAATGGTTAACAAAATGTTTATACTCGCAAGTAAATATTTAAAAAAAATGTGGATACGGTGAGGTTGTTTTTTTTTTATATTTAAATGATGTAGTTTCTTCTGGTGATGGTAGGTAACCTTACTACAACATTCAGGGTAATAAATATGTAAAATAATATGTGATCATTTCTTGTCTCAGTTTTATTATGAACAAACCGAACACATCAACTGCACTGCATTTTCACTTGGTAGTAGTACTTACCTGAGACGAAGTGGCCACGACACGACAACTGTCATAAGAAGTTCTTCTTCACACATTAAAAAAAAAATGAATAAAAATTTTAACATTAAATTTTTTATTATACTGTAGAGATATCTATAACACATGTATAAGTAATACTGACTTCAAAAGTTGCATTCCATTTTGAAAATTGTACCATTGACTTTTGTACCAAATCGATTGAGGCGCGGATCCAGCCCTCAAAAAAGGCTGTGGTCACAGCCACCCGAAAATCGACCAAGTGCGAGTCGGAGTATGAACTCGCTCATGCTCGATATATTGCATTCCTACATTCCTACAAAAGAGATGTTTACAAAATATATGACGCCCTGACCAAGATTTTGTACAGTGTATAGTTCCACGTAGGCAAAGCTGTGAGGCGAACACTAGTAAATTAATTAACCTGTAAAATGTAAGTTTGTTCGCTCACGAAAATTACAAAAGTAAATGTGTGTTTGTTTGCACATTACATTGTCACATTTAGACTCTACTACTGAACCGATTTTGATGAAATTTTTACAACTTCGAAGGATGATAATGGTGTTCATCGATATCCAGGTGCGCATCTTTGTGTATATTTAGAAGAGCTAGCCCGGATAATCTTTCCTGTGCCATTGAGGACTACATACTTTTAAATTAATTCATGTGCCAATAAACCATATTTTGACAAAATGGAAACCCGACTTCAAAAATCAAATATTCTATAACAAAAAATGCACTAAAAAGTAAAATATAATTGCATATTCTTGTGCCAATTTTAGTTCACCTAAGCAAAAATTTTTAAATATATATGTACAATTATTGTTATTTTTGGAGGCATTTTTTTACTTTTTGTGCATTTTTAACCCGACTTCAAAAAAGGAGGATGGTTCTCAATTCGTCTGTATTTTTTTTTTTTTTTTTTTTTTTTTTTTTTTTTTTTTTTTTTTTTTTTTTTTTATGTGTGTCACCTCAGAACTCCAACATTTATGAACCGATTTTGAATTTTTTTTTTTTGTTTTAAAGGGTTTGGTTTCCCATTGGTCCCATTGGCACCAAATCGCATTCTGATGAGGGGATCCCCGGAAAATTGAGGAAAATCCTCATTTTATATGTGATAACCGATTTTTGCGAAATTTTTTTTTTTTTTTGAAAGGGTATACTCATTCCTAATGGGAAAATAAGAAAATTTTTTTAAAAACCGACTTCAAAAAATTTACAAAAAAAAAACCGACCCCAAAAAAAAAAATTTTTACAAAAAAAAAACAAAATGCATGTAAATAAAATTGAAAATCTGTTATAAAAAAATGCTCTTAAAATTAAAAAAAAAAAAAAAAAAGGTAAAAAAAAAGTTTTACAAAAAAAAAACCGACCCCAAAAAAAAAAATTTTTACAAAAAAAAAACAAAATGCATGTAAATAAAATTGAAAATCTGTTATAAAAAAATGCTCTTAAAATTAAAAAAAAAAAAAAAAACCGGGTAAAAAAATGTGTTATAAAAAAATTCACTAAAAATTAGTCGTTTAAGTAGGTCTACCTATATTTAGATAAATAAAACTAGTTATAGAACTTTAGAGTCACTAAAAAGCGAGAAATAAACTATATTTTGACAAAATGGAAACCCGACTTCAAAAATAAAATATTCTATAACAAAAAATGCACTAAAAAGTAAAAAAATAATTGCATATTCTTGTGCCAATTTTAGTTCACATAAGCAAAAAATTTTAAATATATATGTACAATTATTGTTATTTTTGGAGGCGGTGTCCAAAAATTATGTGAATTTCTCTATGCTGACACCGCCTCCAAAAATAACAATAATTGTACATATATATTTAAAAATTTTTGCTTATGTGAACTAAAATTGGCACAAGAATATGCAATTATTTTTTTACTTTTTAGTGCATTTTTTGTTATAGAATATTTTATTTTTGAAGTCGGGTTTCCATTTTGTCAAAATATAGTTTATTTGTTATAGAATATTTGATTTTTGAAGTCGGGTTTCCATTTTGTCAAAATAGGTTTTATTTCTCGCTTTTTAGTGACTATGAAGTTCTATAACTGATTTTATTTGTCTAAATATGGGTAGACCTACTAAACGACCAACTAATTTTTAGGCATTTTTTTATCACTTTTTTTTTATCCGTTTTTTTTTTTTTTTTTTTTTTTAATTTTTTGCGCATTTTTTTATAACAGATTTTCAGTTTTTTTACAAGCAATTTGTTTTTTTTTGTAAAACTTTTTTTTTTGGGTCGGTTTTTTTTTTGTAAAAACTTTTGTTCAAGTCAGTTTTTAAAAAAATTTTCTTATTTTCCCATTATGAATGAGTATACCCTTTCAAAAAAAAAAATTTCGTAGAAATAGGTTATCACATATAAAATGACGATTTTCTTCGATTTCCCGGGGATCCCCTCATCAGAATGCGATTTGGTGCCAATGGAACCAATGGGAAACCAAACCCTTTAAAACAAAAAAAAAGTTCAAAATCGGTTCATAAAAGACGGAGTTCAGAGGTGACACACATAAAAAAAAAAAATACAGACGAATTGAGAACCATCCTCTGTTTGAAGTCGGGTTAAAAAGAAACAGATAATATGTTGCCAAAAATGTGACATATCGTGTCAGCATATCGTTTATGATGACTAAGTACTTCGCTGCGTTCCGAATCACGCACGATTCATTGGTTTTTTAAAATTTTATTAAGGCATTGGATATAATATCATCAGCCTATCGACCTCAATAGACCAAAGTCAAAGTGTGACGTCACAAGTCAATCTGCGCTAGAATCAATTTGATTTACGAAAATGTGATTGGAACAAAAGGTGAGACCAAATTAGCAACCAGTAACCTACTTTTGATTCCATGTACCGGTGATAGTTACGATTAGCTAATTTAAGCAGACGATGACTATTTATATGTAATCGAAATACGTATTCATCAAATACAAATATTATTGATCTAGGGATCGGGGTAAATTTTGAAATTTAATAAGAACAAAAGGTATTAATATTTATATAACAATCAACTTTTATTCGAAACATTTTTTTTTTAAACTAAATGGATTTGATACATTTCACTGCAAAATTTGAAAAAGGCAACTAATTTTGGAACTATAATACTATCTGCTTCATGGGTGCCATTCGATTTTCATAATTTTCAATTTATACCTGATGAGTAAGAATGAGTATGAATTTTCACTTTTTGCATGATAAATATTTATAATGGTAATTTATTATGAAAAGTATTTATAAGGCCAAATCCACAGTGCGATGTCTATTCCAAAAAATAAGAATACGACACTGTTAAGAATGTTCCACTTTTCGACAGATTTTGTTTATTTTTATGTCACAGGCTAAAATTAACGTTTTATAATAAATCCCGAAGGTTCAGAATTTTTGACCGTTTAGAACGCGACATAATTAATAGCAAAATAATCATTCTCTCTCACTCTATCTCATTAGAAGCATGTACAACTTCATGCCCACCCAACTTTTATCTGTTGTATTAAAAAACGTACTTGACAGAATTTAAAAAAAACTAAGAGAGTAAAGATAAATATTTATTAATTAACTTTTTTTTTTAAATCGCGTTTTACCGTTTTGTTTTCGAAATACAAAAGTATAAATTGTTTAATTACATTTATTTGTATATATGAATAGTGAATATATCTATGTGTTGTGTGTGTTGTATACAAGTATTTGTTTTATAATATACCTAAATCGGTTTTTTTGTCCTTTTTATTTAAGATTGTGTTGAAACCTCCTTAAATTTTCTGAGACTTACAGGTTTGGTCAATATCTTTGAAAAACAAAGCATTTCCATACCCATAATCACATACACTTTTTTTCTAATTTGGTCAATTCTATGTACCCTTAGACCACCATTATTGCCAAAAATATTTATCAAAAAATAAAATTTTCATACCAATTTGAAAGCACCATTGGATCAAACAATAAGATTTCAAAGAACCACCCGTCGAGATTCCCCGATATCCCTATTTCATGTTGTTCATGCAGCTCTTAGATTAGATTCCATCTTTCAAAGTTCTTGTGTCACCTATTCTGAGAGATATTAAAATTAATCGATACAAAATGTATAAGTGATTTCCGGATTTTTTTGAAATACGACTTGCAAAATCACACAAATACCATGTACTCAATATATATAGTTGTATTTGTTTTTTTTTGTATTGATAAAAATTTATTGAACTATCTAGTAGTAGTAACTGTAATTATTGATCTTAAATTAAATGTAGGTATATTTATTTATATACTACTTATTTATACAAACGCTATAATTACTAGCCATATTTATTGTACAAATATATAAATCCTTGAATATAAGCTGCATAACATGCCACGACGGTACACTGTACAGTACAATCAACATCAAACATATTCAATCTTAAATTTCAAATTTTGTCCCAATTCCTAGAACAATTATTTGTATTTTATAAATACGTATTTCGACTACAAGGTTGTCATCATCAATATAAGTTAACTAATCGTAACTATCTCTGGAATATGGAGTCAGAGATATGTTGCTCGTTGCGAATTTGGTGCTTGTCTCACATTAATATTAAACAAGTTTTGTCTTTTATATGTTAGGATTTAGGATTATTTAGGAGTTAACTGACCAATTAAGCCCATTAAGGCCAACCCATTTTAGGCGGTATCCTTTTCTGACCATGTGGTGTTGTTATTGTCAAAAAGGTGGGGGTGTTAATTGAAGCTAACCTGGATTTTCAGGTATTAAATTTTGAATATGGTTTAATTTTATTAAATCAGAATTTAGACAATGGCCCAACTCCAACTCCAAATACAAATAAATGATAGTAAATAATGAGAAATTTAATGTCTTAAAATAGTCACTGATATATCGAATAGTAGTTCGTATTGGGGCATACATGGCCACAAAACTATCGCTGATTTCTCAAAATTTTATAATAGATTTCTGCCTTATCCTTTTGGTGATCGAAAAAATTCTGCGGATAAAAGTTGAACATTATAAATATACTCACAACTTTAAATAGAAACATTTTCCCAAAAACCAAAGGAATAAGGTTATAAATCAAGTTAAAAATTTTGAAAATGAGCGCTACTTTTGTGGCTCATTCTAAGATGGTCAATTTGTGTGTTATTCATGCGGTATTTGAAAAAAAATTTCGAATAAAAGTTGTTGTATTTATAATGAACAACTTTTATTCGAAGCATTTTTTCGAAAACCGAATCAATAAGACACAAATCAATTATAAAATTTAAAAAAATGACATGGGTTTTATTTTGATATCCTATCTCAAAACATGGATAACTAGTGTTTTGTTTATTTACACTCTACACTTGTTCGAGGATAGTCATTATAATATTTCTTTTCTTTGTTCAAAAGTCGTCAAAATATCCACATGACTATTAAATGTGCAAACTGCTGTTCGATTCCGTGAACTCTCCTAGCTTTTTTGAGGCGTTATCAGGTTAGATAGAAATCAGTTATCTGAGTAGATAGGAACCAGCCATGCTTATAGTATAAGAAGTGCCCTCAAATGGATACTGCAAGTACTGACTAAAAAAGTGAAGTCAATCGACAAAAACTTCGTAAATTTGGTGTATTTTTTAATAGAAAAAGTGCTTTCCATTATGAAACCTAATGATGTGCTGGGGCTCTTTATTTATAAACATTAATTCAGTAAAAAATTTCATATTGGAATCATTCAATTCACTGTAGTTTGATTAAATGAGTGTTGTTAATATAAATACAGAAGTTATTTCACCATTCACATATAAAACAGATCTATAATTATGATTAACAAATATAATAATTTAATTTTTGTTTTAACTATTTGAAATCGAACTTAAATGGATACATTCATATAAATTTACTAGAACGCCATTTAATTTTTAAAAGAAATTCATTTCAATTTAGCCTACCTCTATCTTAACTGTAATAGTGAAATAATTTGTGACCAAGACTATGATATATGTTAATGGGGGTCATATAATTTTGAAAAGGAAATAGCGATCTTAAATTTAGACGGTTTTACATATCCTGTACAAAGTCAAAGTTCTTTCTCATCGGATATTATCTAAAGGTTAGGTTCTGGATGGGACACAATTAGACCGTCTGGTCCATTGTGATACCGAAATGTGGCTGACCTAACGTTGGTTCTACTACTTAAACCATTTGGAGCTATTCAGGTACAACAATAGGGCTTGACGGCCGGTAGACATTAGCTCAGCGAAGTCGTCAAAGAATGGTTGATCGAAAAAAGAGCTGGACAGAGTTAGACAAGGTCATCGCCTCTTCCTCTTCCACCTCTCTAGACTTTCTGTATGTTTATCGCCCAGCCAGTGTCCTGTAATGGCTGTTATAATGTTACCAATAGATGATCTCCCTAGAGAGATAATATCTTCGGAACTTCTTGAATTGTACTCAGATATGCCTGGTAGTACCACAAGTACATTCTTCTCGCCACCTTATTATGTAGAGGAATTAAATACAATTTTTTAACACCGAACGAAGCTGATTAATTTGAGATGTATTTTTTTCAAAGATTAAGAATATGCTAACACTGAAATCGAAATTTACATCTTTGGTATGGTTTAAGCAAAATAAACGTAAAAAATGTTAATTATCTATAAAAAAAAGTTCCTAAATTACCTTTTTACCTAATGCCAACGATAACGGTTCTATAAAAGATAATTAAATTTCTAAATTTGCCCCAATTCATAGGAATAATGATGATGATTACTTTGTAGTCGAAATACCTATTTATAAAAAATAAATAATTGATCTAGGATGGGAGTAAAATTTAAAATTAAATTTCAAAAACCTAAAGATCTACTTGATTTCTTTAATAATCTTTATATAAAGGGTTATGTTAAAGATAATGGTTCTACAAACCTGTTCAAATTGTCCCCACATGCATGCGCGAAACTTTTTTCGCTTCACAACTTTCAGTATTCAACTCAACTTTCAGTGTTCAAAGCTATTAAAAATTCGTAATCACAAATTCAGAACTTAGTCCGAATACTTTTTAGTCCGTTTAAAAAACGTTGTAAATTAATAATTTATTTTTTATTTAAATAATTTTTAAGACTAAAAACCTTAATATTTCCTCAAATTAATATCAGATCCTTACATTGTAGTCCAGTTCTGAGTTATGTTTCAAGTCTCTAACTTATCGGGTAGTTAGTTTAAAATTGATTGCAAAATTTGTACCGAATAGGCAAAAAATCAGACAGGCAAGAAAGTGAGTTAATAAAAACGTGGTAAAATGACCACACATACGATTTGACCGCATAAATGAAATCATTTTTATCAGTACCTGATAGTCTGTCTATTCTCTTTATATGATTAGTCAAAAACAAGCACACGAAATAAGATGTTTGTTGCATGATAAATTTTAATTAGAAAATATAAGCTTTTAGAAATAACACTAATTTCATAATATATTCAATTATAATTACCGGAATTTAACGGTATAAATACTCACATAATATGATATGCCGATAGTGTAGATACCTATTTTATGTATTTACATTACTTGTGCATGTTTTTTATAATAAAAATTATGTTTTAACTTATGTTTTTCAAACTAAAGTGAAAGATATATGTAATTTTTATTTGTATTTTTACATTAATAATTATATTTACACAATTTAACATTTATTAATAACGACAATCAAATAGGAAGTACTCGCATGTGTATAATTTTGTAGTCAATAGGCAATATGCGTTACACGAAATGAGTGAGTGTATGAAAATCTTGTTATTGAAATAACTATAAACACTTTTAAAAATAAATGTCATATATTCTCGAGAAATTGGAAGGAAATGACGGAGTCGACATCTATTTATACAAAGGGCCATTATTTTATTTTATTTCAATGTTAAAATAATTTTAATTACAATATTTGTCGTATCTAACTCCGTTGAGTATCTTTGCTAACAGAAATAATTTTTTATGGTATGTTAATATTTTATACCCCACGTGGACTTGTTCTTTATTAAAACTAGCGCAGAGGCCTTGAGTTTTGACGACATAAGCAACTAATTTACAAAATAACCAACTTTCAACTTTTAGAAAAAAGATAAAAAACATTTTTTATTGTTTAATATGATTTTAGTTTTCATTGTTTTGAATAAGTTTTCGAAAAACTACATGTATCTCCGTCGATAGGTCTATATGTATGTATGTATGAGGACGCTACAAGTAGCAATTCTTAACCGATAAAATTTTTTTTTTCATTTAAAATGATTGAACTAGCCGTCCCCCATTCTTATCTCCAAAAGTATTGCTGAAAATGAAGATAGTAAGATATAGAATGAAGGAAAATTATCTAAGTGGGTGGTAGTTTTGGGGGTTGATACGGGAATTTAAAAAAAATAGGTTTTCCAAATTGTTGTGAGGGATTTTTGTGTGTTAACTGTTATAAACAATTTAATTTATTGTATACAGAGCTACTTTGCGGTCCATTAAAATTAGAGAACACTGATATGTAGCCTATAAAATAAAAATAAACATATCCTATATATATATATATATATATATTACAGCCCTTTATGTAACTCACTCACTGACTTACCTTTGCAAGCAGAGCCAGTAAATACATACAATACGCGTTTAAAGAAAAATATTTTCTATCTCAGTTAAAAAAGTCTTAACACAATATTCGCGGGCCTAGCTAATGATATTTTATTATATTAGGACCAGTTTAATTGGTAAACATAAGATATTAACGTGAGATAAAAATTGTTAAAATATTTAAAAGAAAAAAACACTTGTGTTGTCCACTTTTGGTTTTACAAACGATTTATTTAATTCCATATCCATTTTTTGTTTTAACATTTGTATAGATATATGCAATAGTTGTCAATCGAAAACTTTAGTTAACAAAGAAATCTGACTCGGTGGTGGCTTTTATGTTTTTAAATGATTTCTAATTACTGTTGCTATTGCTTCTATATTTAATTTTTCTTTCTTGTATTTTATATGTTATTAATATTATTAATCGTTTTGTTTGTTTTAGGTAAGCCAAGTTTCATGTTTGAATAAGCTGGTATCGAAACATATATGTTGAACTTGCTTGATTGATTATTAAAAATGTACGTTGTTGTGAGTACCTATTGTTTATTTTAATTTTATTTTTTTGACATTTTTTTGTGTTTTTGTTTTAAGTGATTTTAAGCTGCAACGGCTATTTGCACTTGTACAATTATCGATAATGAATTTGCCACATTTAAAACTTTAAATAAATTTTAAATCACTCATGCAATACTCCATTTGGTTCTGCAAAAATACAAAAATAATTATTACTATTGACGCCAAAAGTGACGTTCCTTTTTCAAAATCGTACAGTTAATTTATGACGAATCAATTCAGTTTTCGAAATGTGTTTAGAACAAATGTGGTTAGTATTTTTTTAACGAATAAGTTTTGTCGAAAACCAAATGAATGCGGCACAAACATCAGAAAAAGAATGGTCACTTTGGAGGCGAGAGCATATTAATAACTATTAATAAAACATATGTATGAATAATAAAAATAAGTAGTAGCACCAAATTTATCGGGTCTTATCGGGTTCAACTTTCTATGGGTGAAGTTTTATCGATTCACTCTACTTATATTAAAACTGTATACAGTGTCAATTCTGTATAGGGAAAATATTTGCATATTAAAAAATTTATCTGGACTTTGTTTGGTTCCCGTATCACGTTAAACGGTGGAACCGATTATAATGGGATTTCATTGGATGGTAGAGGGGTTTGTCCGGTAACTTTCAAGTTATACAAATTTTTTTTCTTTGCAACACTGCAAGATTCAGAAAATCTTTAAATACAAAAAATGTTTATCTTATAACAATATAAACTTTTGTATGAAATATTTTTTCAAACATCTGATAAAGGGTGGCGCATAAGTAACGATATGATTTATTTAATGAATGCGTATTTATGCCTAATTTAGTTTTAACTCGTGATCCAATTGAATCTTATATAGGAAAAGAAGTAACGTATATGTAACATTATTTGCAAAGAGACATCACCAACTGCTGAGAACGTCGCCTGGTGGAAGTTTCGGGTTTTTCCTCGACACTTGCTTGCACCCGAGCAATGTTCACATCATTTCTAACTGCACGAAGTCTCGCCAGCACTCGGAAGATCACAGACAGCCCTATGTTGCCGAAAACGCTGAACCAATTGGTAAATTGTCGGAACATGAAAGAAATTTCGATATGATCTTTGTGTCTGAATAATCGAAGGCTGACTTTCAAAATAAAATTGAACAACTTTGGTTCTTTATTCTGCGCTGAGTCTTTCCATCTAAAATTTCCCAAGTTTTTCAAAGCTAATTCTGAAAAAAAAATTTTTTTTATACATAAACAAAAAATTTATTCACTAAGTAAATCATAACGTTATCCTATAGTTTCGGATTAAATACTAGGATGACTAATATACCATACATTATCAAGACCAATCATATTGAAACACACGGTAGTAGAATAAAATAAATGCGTATGAAACAAATGATACTATAACTTGCAACAAATAATGCATATCATGGAACCAAGTATAATTCTCACTCATTCAATGACATACATAATATTGTAAAACAAAAAACCAAAATACAGAAGTTTTTATATGAATTACGCTTAGCATGATGCATTTATAGCGTATACACAACTACTAAAATCATATTATTTATGTATGTAGTATAGTGATGAGATAGATATTTGTGTTTGCTGTTTCATCGTCATGATTGTCATAATTTGTATAGGTGTTGTACCAATACAGATTGCTTAAAAATATGGTTACTGATATTCTTCGTCTACATACGTAATTAGCAGATTTACTGAGTTAATTGTCTTTTTCACTCTATAAATACTGAATTGTGTTATTCCGATACTGAATTTTTTTTTCTAGAATCCTTACTTTCTTAGAGTTTGAGCTGTTGTTTAATATTTTTAGCACTGAAGCTTATTTACCGTCCTAACTCTCGAAAGTCATCAAATTTTTTAGATCATACACAATTTTCCAAAGTTTTCTTTTCTGCAGTGAAATATAATAACTAATTGTCTAAATACCCCGTTACTGGCTTCATCAGCGCGTATACTGTTTATTTATCTTCTACTCACATACACACACGCGTGTATTTAAAAAAAAAATGCCTTACGTATTATATACCAAGGTACTGACGTACTGTTTGTATATTCTATATATGTTTCTGCCATATACTTTCCAAAATTAGTGCGTATATGAAAAAAAAGTTTCAAACAAATGTTGTTTGTTTAAAAAAAAACATCATTTTTTGTATTTGAAATTTCCTTCTAGCTCTTACGGTTTAATCCATAGATTTTTATGATGAAATTTTGTCCATTCGCGAACTGAAAACCATTTTTAAGCTCTATACATCATGATCAAAAAATTTCGCCTTGTCGGATCGACGAACTTTCGTATACATATGAGCTATACAAATGGGTGTGTACCACTTAACATCATAACTTTGATTTGTCGTTTAAGGTCAAGAGCGTCATACATTTTTTAGAACTTCTAGGCTCGTAAAATTATTTTTTAAACTTTTGTGTCGTCCAAACTTTTTGAACGCTGTGTATATATTACATTCATTTTATGTATGCAAGAAATATTAATGAACCGTGGTCCATACATATTGTTTGTGACCTCCCCTCTTTATAACTAATAAAAAAACGTATAGCAAATTCAATAAAAATTATACAGTGGAATCATATCAACTATAGGCTCTTATTTAAACATATTGTGTATCTCCTAAAATAGGTTGCAGCGCCTCTATCCTCTTATTGACAGTAGCAGTTGATATTTGGCAGTTGAATTATAACAAAGGTAGGCTCATTGATTGTCACCTAGAATAGATTATAAAGAGGTAGATATCACCCTTGCTAAGAGTGACATATTCGTAGTTAAATTATAACTATGCTAGCTGTTTATCACCTAAAACAAATCACAGCGCGTCTATCTTAGGAACTAAACATAACTTGGATGCGTTCCACATAAAATAGTTTGTATTTGTCTCCCTTAAGTGAAGATGTCATGAATCAGATGCTCAATTCGCAGTGAAAGTTCGTTGAGTATTCATATTGATACCTGATTAACCTGATTAATAAATTAACAGGTTAGGAAATTCAATCGTACATTAAATCCTACTCGAACAAAGCTAGCAGGGTGAAAGTTACTTGTTAGAAGTATTATAAAACTGCGAAGAAGCTGCCTATATTTCAAAAGCAAAAGAGGTGAAATCGATCTGAATAATGTTTGGAACCATCATCCGTTTATAACTTTAAATATACACAATTTTTTTACATATACCACAGATATTTTGTTTACAGTATGCATCCATTTTCAATGTATGTAACAGAATATATTGAAAATATTTCATTATATTTTAAATCATCGAATTTCGATGGTGAATACAGATTTTTAAGATTATTCAAATTGATATCGCACGTTTCTTGAAAACTTTGAGGTTATTTGTGAACAATGTTATTGACAAAATTAAAGAGCATTAAATTTTGAATATAAAATACATTTTGCTAATTTGTTCATTTCCGCATAGCTGTCCATGGACACGATAAGTAAAAAACGAGAATAGATAACGCACTGAAATTTTGTGTGTGCATTCTAGAGCTTTAAGACCGCAAGAGCTAGAACAAAAATTTAAGATAAAAAATGTTCCTTTTTCTAAAATAAATAACTTTTGTTTAAAACTGTTTTCATAAACTCAGTATATACCGGGTATTTCAGCAATTAACTAAGTAACTTGTTCTTTTCACGTGCTTGTCATAAATTTAAAATTATTACTGAAGCGGAGAGATCGGTATCAAATGTTTCAGCATATTGTTGAGGAGAATATGGATTCAAATTGATTAATGAAGACAAGTTTCTCTCTAAATTTTATTCTGAAAACAGTAAGTGCTAGAAATATTTTTTCAAAACACAAATCGATTCGTTGGTTAGTTATAAATTACATGCATCTCACCATAGCTTCTGGGTAGCTCAGTTAGCAGAGCACTGATCCAGAAAGCCAGAGCTCTTGGGTTCGATACCCAGCCAATATATGTAGGACTTTTCATATCAAACATTGATATCAAACTAAAATATTTTTTTGATTGCACTTAAATTGTGGCAATACTATTGGGTTCATGAATAATTGTTAAAAAATTATTTGTTTGTAAAAAACGAATATTTTGAACCAATGGACTTTGTATGACTTTCAAATAATAATAAAAAAACACCTAAGTATTAAATTTGAAGTGGATGCACTAGAAAAATTGAGTTAAATTTAAAATTATCTTCAGAAATCAATGATTTTAATGACGATGCAGTTTTATTTATTGTATGCTTGCCTGTTCATGTGTGTGTGTACACATGTCCATAAAAGTAGCACTCATTTTTCAAAATTTTATAAACTGATTTGAGCTTTATACGTTCGATTTTTGATAAAATTATTGGGATAAACGTTATAAATATACTGGCAACTTGCATTCGAAAGATTTTCTCAAAAACCGAACGAATAAGATAAAAATCGACTGTAAAATTTTTTTTAAATGTGCGCTATTTTTGTGGCCTATAGTACAACGAATCAATAATAAAGAAGAAACCAAGAAGACATATTGTCAGACTGATTTTTGGCGCCAATTATATTGTTTTCTTGAATGTGTGTATTTCAATACTCTTTTGATATAAAAATCTTATCTTAATTAAAATTGCCAATAATTGATTACAGACCCCTCAAAGAATTGTTCATATTTGAAACAAAAAATTAAAATTGCTATTTTTGACAGCAAAAAATTTGAAAGTAAAAACCGAGAATTTTTTTATATAGTTTTCAGAATATACTTTCCACAAAAGTTTTCAACCTGAAAGCCTGGCTGTTGTTTTGAGTAGTAATGACGTTGTTTAAATTTTAAGCATTTTGAGTTGTTTCAAACTTATTCCTTTTGAGATATTCCAAAGTTTCAATGTTTTTATTCAAATCCCTAAAACTGTTTTTTAATGAATTTTGTAACAATCATCATATTGTCGATTTGAAATGGATTGACCCAGTTTAATGGTTTTTTATTTAAATTTTGTGATGCCAAGCAAATATAGCAAATGTCTTTAAAACACTTTGCCCATAGGTTATAGGTGTTAGAAATGTATCAATAAAACTCATTCAAACATTCCTGACCCTAAAAATTATGGTGCAGAGAACAAAACTATTTTTACAAAATGAATAAAAAAATGTACAATTTATTGATATTACGAATAACAATTTTATATAAAAACATATTTTATTTGCAATCATGTTTAACTATTTATTGAGTAATAATCTTATCGATCAATATATTATTGTTATTACTGCAAAAAAGGAGAAAATCCCGTTGAAAGATCAATGACATAATCACAACTGTGTGATAAAATAGTTACACTTTTATAAGTAAAGAAACTAACTAATGTGCAAAAAAAGAAAAAAATTAAACAGGATTATTCTTGAAATTTACTTGGGAATAGCCATTTTTTGGTAGAATAAACAGTGTTGAAAAATATATAATTTAAGATAAAATTTGCATACACAAAATCACCTCTCAGCCTTATGAGAGATTGCCTTCAAAACAACTGGAGCTGGCAAAACGAATCAACAATATATTAAATTAGATACCGGATCAGAGCGGTTTCCATGGAAACCAAAATGCAGATACCTTAGCGAAAAAAAAACTCGGAACACTTTTCATAGGCTCAGAACCTCTTTTAGGAATTTCAAAAATAGTATATAAACAAATCATCAAAGGGTGGGTTAACTTTTAACACCGGGATCACTGGGAAAATATATCGCAACAAAAACTCGGGAAAATACATCAAAGAGGCTGTTCCTCGATGTACTCTATCTGTACAAGATGGAGTACAGAGGAGGAAGAAACATTCAGTCACATCATCTTTAACTGCGAATATATCTATTACAGCAGATGCAATATATTCGGGGCATCTTACCCCGAATATATGAATCTGCAGAAAAACATGATGAGCAAGCTTCTGGCTAATGCCAAGATATAGGTGAAGCTATAAGGTCCAAGTTATTTAAACTTCACGGTAGAATTATGACGAATCATGTCGAACCCATTGGATTCTGGAAAAAATGTTTTCGAGAAAATGTTTTGGAACAAAGTTTATACGGCACAAATCAACGGCAAAAATTTAAAAAAAAAGAATACCACTTTATTTTATTATTATGATTGTTAGAAGACTTTATACATCGTTCATCGTATATTCAACAAAATTGTATATGTATATATGATTGTTATAAAGGTTAATACCTATTTTTCGATTGTACCCCGACAAAAGCAAATAATAATAATATACAAAGGTAAGAAAACATAACAACAAGACTAATGTTAAAGCTACTACTCACTAAAGAAAGAATTGTTAATAATTCTCACGATGTTTAATATTCGATAGCAACAAACACAAAACGAACGCCATCTCTCACCTAAACACACACTCTAACTCTTTAGAGAGTATGGTGCATGTGTACCTATAGAGTACTCTTACAAAGAGCATTTTATGCACTCTTATGCATTATTGTAGACGGTATTCCAAGAAAAATTATACAATGGACACAAAAATAATATATGAAACTTTTTGTGTTTTTATTTTTTTTTTGTAAAACTTTTGTAGCACACAAAGTACTCGCACAGACTTGTAGTATGTCTTGCATTATTATTATGATTGTATACACATGCACCACCGTATCTAAACAATAATATGCGAAACATCTTCTTTCTCTGTTCACGTTCGGGAATGAGTATATATTATAAATATTATTACGACATTATTTTATATTGAATGTACAAAGTGGTGTTTATTGATTCAAAGTTATGTAACACATGTAAGCAAAGTACCTACCCAGAGGTGGATTATATGTCCATAGCCCCCTAGGCTAGCACCTTCCTAATATTATAAACGCGAAAGTTTGTTACTCTTTCACGCAAAAACTACTTAACGGATTTTGAAGAAATTTGTATGAAGGTAGATTATACTCTGAATTAACACATAGGATACTTCTATCCTGGGAAAGTCACATTTGACGCGGGCGAAGCCGCTGGCAAAGTCTAGTATATTATAAATTTTAACTATGTGATGAGAGTGAAGAAAGCAAGAAGGATAGAACTTGGAAATTTGTGGTCCGATTGTTGACACTGATGAGAGAGTAAGTACGATTGTTTTTTATCATTAAGTACAATCTTAAAATTTAATATTTTACATATAAAAACATTAAGACTATGACTAAAATTGTTGAATATTTAAAGTTGTTACAAAATAATTATTTATCCAATCACAAAAATTTCTTCGTCCACATTTTTGTCTTGCGAAATTGATAATAACATCATCATAGTTTAATGATAGCAATAATTTTGATTCAATGTTAAGTATCGCTAGCGAATTTAATCTTTTAGCGGTCATGGCTGAGCGGAGATAATTTTTCACTCTCTTTAGACAAGAAACTCCACTCACCACTGCAATTGCTGACTGCCGTCGATACGTACATTCTTATGGTTATGTCAACGTTTGGGTAAATTGTTACGAATTTAATCTCACGACGTTACTTCACATTATCATTACTAACCGAAAATTTCCGACGGATCCCAACGGCGACTTACTCTCTGGAGGACTTATTACTATAGGTATTATTTTTTTCTTCATTTAAAAACTTCCACGCGCGCCCTTATGCACGTGCCTAGTTTGCCTTATGGATAATCAGCCACTGTACCTACCTATATATGATGGCATAAATCCATAGTAAAAAAATTAAGTTATTTATACAAGAAGAATAAAATTAGTGACGAAAGATGGTGAAAAAAATTGATGAAACTATTAGATAAACAAATATTAATTTAACTTTTGATACAGTCAAAAAAATATGAAATTAAACAATTCATTATATCTATAACTGAGACATTGTATGCTATCTATTCGTGAAAATATCAATTAATATGTTAAAACTACCAACACACCATCTACGGGAGAAATGATTAACTATAACTAGATTGAATTTAGCTTGTCTGTTACTTGTAAATAACTTTTCAGCCTTAACATTTGACGCTTAAGTTACACTTCGATTGAAAATATAAAATGTACCCAAAGAAGTATTTTTTAAGTTAAACTATTGCTAGCAAATAATATTAAGAACCATCAATCTAAGGGCTATTTTACACAAGTAACTTTTCATGAAACTATTCATAAGGCATGACTTGGTGAGCAAGCGCAGTAATAGTTTTTGATGAAACTATGCAGTTATAACACTATCAACCTTTCGTCTATTTCGATGCAATCTTATATGTAACTTTAGATGTAAGAATAGGGTTACTTCCTTGTGATTATTGGCTTAATTCCTTGTGATTGGTTTACTAAGATCATGTGACTGAAGTGGTTGACAAAGAAAGAAATATTTAGGAAGATGAGAGTTGTAAGCTATTAACAAAACATGCGAAAGATATATTTCTGCATGTACAAAGAGATGTAAGTATCGTTATATCATATACATTTATTGCGATTGAAAACTTTCATCAAAACTTTCACGTGTAAAAACGGGCTAAGATATTGTTCGTACTTAAATACAATCGTGAACCCATAGCAAATGAATTTGATTAGATATGATTTCCAACAAAATAATAATTTCTTTCACTTTCGCGCATTCGGAGTATATTACATTTATTTTCAATACATGTGTAAAATGTAAATGTGCTTGAATAAAAAAAAACTTGTCTTTTTTCGGCCATAGCCCAGCCATCCGTTCACATATTCCCGTAAAAACAGTTTTCATAGACAATGCTAGTTTATCTTACATTATACATTCCATTTATGGTACATTGTGTAGTATATTCGATTTTGTGCGTTGTTTAGCTCAATAGATATTAGATTTATGTTTTAGTAGTAATTTTTTTATAGGTATTTTTTTTTAATAAGATAACCATATTTGAAAATATTATATAAAATGTTTGAAAAATTGTTTTGTATAATGATATTATCATTATATTTCAATAAAGTACCTACATTTTACTTAACTAATGCGAATCGGAGTATCGATCGTACAATCACATGAATAATTGGTAGGTATTTTCACTTTTTGCTAAAACAAAAAATTTCAATTTTATTAAGAGAATAAACAATTGTAGATATAGCCAACGATGTTGTGAAAAATTCCATAAATCTCGGAATTCGTTGAGTCAAAACCAATTTTTATCAATATTTTATCTAAATGCTCTGTATACGTAAGAGCTACTTAGACTAAGCAAAGCTTTTCTTAGAGGTAAGAATCATAATGAATATGAAAGCATGTTGTCAATGGTGATAGGTATAATATCATTATTATAATTATTAAAACACTTACAGCCGACTTTGATAGGAACTATGCGGATATTCATCTGGTGTTTGTGAAAGGAAACTTTCACGAACATAGCGGTTACTTTCGTTCTTTTCCATACGCGGACAATATAGTCAATTAACCGACCTATGGAAATGGAACTGGACTGGCATTTTCTGCAACTTACGTTTCTCCCTCCCGTTTTTTACCAAATTTCTTTTCTATTCTACTAGTAATATGACATATGTACCCTTATAACAGTGTATGTAAATTGTTTTTCCACACCTGCTAAAACTAAGCGATATAATACTTTCATAAATACTTAAGAAATAGCACTTTTATTTTGATTTTTTTCATTTAGTATATTATCAATTTTTACATCCATTACAACCATTTGAGAGACAAATAAAACAATTGTTTGCATCTAAACGAAAGTAAGCCATCTTTCGGACGAAAGTTTTTTCTGATCTAGTCATGATTATTTATCATAGTATATTAAAAAAAACCACATAATTTCAGAAAACTAATTTTCGATTTCACAGAACAGTCTTCACTAATTTTTGGACTCTCCTTGATACAATTCACCTCGAACCTATGATACTATATGAACCACAAAAGTTGATGTAATTTTTAAAAATTTTATAATTGATTTGTGCTTTATTGATCCGGTTTTCGAAAAAATACTTCGGGTAAAATTTGTGCATTAGAAGTATAATAACAACTTTTATTCGAAAACGGAAATAATAAGGCACAAATCTGCCATAAAATTTTTTTTAAATTTCATCAAATTTTGTGGCCAAGTGTACCTTGTTGACGTACAATCGTTTAGATAGTGGCTAAAAATATTTCTAGAGTAATGTCAAGCTTTCACACACCACTAATACTTAAAATTTTAGACCAAACCCATCAAAGTTATTTCTCACATATGCGTTCACCCGCCGGACGCTTAAATATTGCATTTAATATTATAATTAAATACATATTTATTTAAAATAATTAAGTAATCAAATCACATGTATTTATAAATATACTAACGTATACTTACTTATACAGACACCAATCTATTTGTATTGTATAATAATATACATCGAAGTAGCAGTTTAAAATTTATTTATTTGTTATTTCTAATAATGACAAGACTACCTAGAATTAGTTACTATACGACTGCTTGGTTTAGCAATATTTACATTTTTGCACACACAAAACATTATTCAGTCAATACACAAAGTTAAGTCTATACGTAACTTAAGTATTATTTAGATAACGTCATTGCCATCTGTTAGATAAGTAATTGAATTAAAATTTATAAACAAATGTTGCTGTTGTATGTATGTATGTATGTATGTATGTATGTATGTATGTATGTATGTATGTATGTATAATGCTTTGAATTCAATTGAAGTGAAATTTAAACAAGATATCATACAAGAACATATTATATTTTATATGTATATAAATATTATTGTTTTTAAGGTTATACATTCTGGATAGTCAGAGCAAAAACTAAACAAGACGGACAGTATAGCTAAATATAGTTTCCTTCACGAACTCCAGATGAATATCGGCATAGTTCCTTTCAGAGTCGGCTGCAGCCGCACATTCTACCAATTCCAAGTCTACACACAAAAATTCCATCCACTCCACTCACATCCTAACATCCTTAGGCATCGCAAAGGACCTTAAGGTCGAAGTGTAGCCCGTCCAGGGCAATCGATACAATCTATCTATCTATGGAAACCGTAGCCAAAGATATATTTTATGCTATAGTGAATATTATGAAATTCCGTCATATAATATTCCTTTGGTAATCGGATGAATAATATATTTTCATTTGTCCTGCTAATATTTATTATTTTTATTTGTCCAATTCGATATAAATGCACTACAACGTCAAAAGTTACATTGAATCTTTTTCACTTTCAAGTAATGATTTAAATAGTTCTACGATACCTGAAATATATAGGACGACTTTTAGTGCGGAGCCAAATAAACGCAAACCCAAAAAACTTGTGGTATCACGGATGAAGTGGAAGAATGTAGTCCTTGGTTGGAATAGTTACCTGATTTAATGCCTCATTTCCTCAGTTATAACCTCCATTGTTTATAAACACTTGGAATTCACAACCTCATATAAGAATTTTTGTTTTTAAATAAATGATTATTATGATTTGAATTAGGTTTTGAGAAATGACATGAATCTCTGTCCATTGGGCTATTCGTATATATGTATGTATGTATGAGAGCGCTAAAGTCGCAATACTAATGATTTTGATGATTCGTCGAATTGATTAATTTTTATCACTTTACTATTTCCTACAAAATTTCTATTCAATATTTGAATGGTGGAGGCGGTGGGAATAATTCTACTATTAAAGAGATTATCAATAAAATAAAATAAAGAGATTATCAATAAAATAAAATAAATACTTTACCAACGATTAACTTTTAAAAGAAATACATAGAAAAGTTTTCGACACGCACCAAAGTGTGAGACACGCACCAAATTAGCAACGAGCAACATATCTCTGACTCTATATCCCAGAGATAGTTACGATTAGCTAATTCATACTGATGATGACTACCTTGCAGTCGAAATACGCATTTATAAAATACAAATAACTGTTCTAGGAATTGTGGCAAAATATTTGAAATTTAAAGTTTTCGACGTTTATAAAAAGTTTCGCATGCATAAACCATTTACGTGTGCCGTGCATATTAAAAATTTCTCTATTTTAAAATTGCATATCTCATTTTACATTTGGCCAATTTCATGAAAATATGTCTGGTATTCAATTTTAACACGTTGTACAAATTTTATTCAATTCTTTAGAAACATTCAATTCGAAAGTGTAATACCTTAATATAATAAATAAAATGTGTATGTATTATATTAAAATATATATATATATATATATATATATATATATATATATATATATTATAAAACAAATATAATAATTTGTATTATTTAATATTGAATAATTAATATAATAAGAATATATTTAATAATTTATTTAAAATCAATAATACAAATCAATAATAATTTTATGTTTGTTTTTATATAAAATATTTTGAAATGCTTTTAATTTTCTTAAGTAGCTTAATAGTGTTAATGAACTGATTACAATTTTTGAAGTTCATCGATTGCACCTCGAATTGTGAATTTCAGCATGCGCTTCAATATGTATAGACCATGAAGTAGACAATTATCAAACAGGCCTAAGATATTTTATTTTGTGGAAAAACTAAGTTGACTCTAGTACAATTGACCACAAAAGCATCCTTCATTTCTTGTAAGATTTATAATTGATTTGTGCCTTATTCTTTCGGTTTTCGGAAAAATACTTCGGGTTTGAAAAATGAGCGCTACTTACGTGACTCATGGTGCGAATAAATAGTTAATTCACAAACACTATGTAGTGATAATACATATAATATCAAAAGATGTGATTGATTCTTGAAAATACTTCATCACACCAAAGGAGTAAACCATCCATCGAGCGTACGCGTATTCAATTTTGTGTATGTACGAATGATCAAACATGAATTCTCAATACATATTGTTAACTGAGCATCTAACTTATATCTTATTCATTCGAGTATATTGATGTTCACATTGTCGTATATTAGCAAATTTCCTCCTACGGAAAAGCAGCTATTGTTTTTGTACCGATGATAGATTTTTTCAAAAATTTATCGGTCCTATATGATAGATCTTAATATATATATATATATATATATATATATATATATATATATATATATATATATATATATATATATATATGTGTGTGTATGTGTCTGTGAACTCAATAGTATTCACAGTTTTAATCCGATTGGAATGAAATTTGGTACTGGAAATGAGGCGATTTTGGTATTTGAAAGGTCAAGTTCGTTAATCAGTAAAAGGAGGAAAATGGGAAAAGGAGGTTTAAAGGAAAGGAACACAAAATATCACCCTTAACATTGGAAAAATCGAACTGTATATAAGAAATAAAATTGTAGGAAATTAGTTTTACTATAATTTTGGTACTTATCATTTTTTCTGTTAGACTAATATTTACAGAAATATTTGCAATTTAAGTCCTAGAAAAATGATTAAATAATGTACTGTAGCTAATATGATTTTCTACAACTTTTCGATATTTCTAATATTAAGGGAGATATTTAATATTTTGTGTTTTCTTCTGTCTCTATGCCCTCTTTCCCATCGGCCTATGCGATTTATTAATAAAATCGGGCTTGCAAATACAAAAATCATTTTTAAACAGTATATTATCGAATGATAATTAGTGAGAACTCTAGGTTTTTGAAATAAAATTTCAAATTTGCCCCCTTTACCTAGATCAGTTTTTGGTATTATAAATACGTATTTCGACTACAATGTAGTCATCATCAGTATAAATTAGCTAGTCGTACTTTACTCTTTGACAATTAGAAATAGATATAAAGTCGAGATCAATAGACAAAAATAAAAAATAAATAGAAAATTAACTAGATTAAAATATACTAGATTTAAAATATAATAAATTTTAAATTATATTGAAATTAAGGTGAAACTGTCACCAAATTAGTAACAAGTAACATATCCTGCGACAATATAAGAGTAATTTTAATAAGAGTAAAATCAATAGGAATAAATGTGAATGAACGAAATTTTAACAAGAGTAATTTCTATATAATTTAAAATTTATTATATTTTAAATCTAGTAAATTTTAATCTAGTTAATTTTCTATTTATTTTTTATTTTTGTCTATTGATCTCGACTTTATATCTATTTCTAATTGTCAAAGAGTAAAGTACGACTAGCTAATTTATACTGATGATGACTACATTGTAGTCGAAATACGTATTTATAATACAAAAAACTGATCTAGGTAAAGGGGCGAATTGGAAATTTTATTACAAAAATCATATCAGATACGACATTTCATTATGAACAGACTAAAATTGTGACCGCAAGAGTGTAATTTATGTATTTTAAGGAAATTCGCTAAGTTTACGCAGCTCCTGCGTAACGAATTGTTTTAGACATATAGTGGCATGCTTTTGGTAACATTATATTTTTGTCAAAAGACTGAAATATAATGTTTACAAAAGAATATTTCCCAGCATATCCACCAAAATGAGTGTCGTCATACATGTATGAATTTTAAAGAAAATAATTGGAATCCTTCTTTCTTCTGAACATCACTGTTTCATATCTCTGGTAATTATAACTTCTCAGTCATGTCTGGTAAAATAATTTTTTCCTCTCTCTCGAGCTAAAATTTTTTTAAAGTTACAAATTCAAGGTGATTTAACGTCATCAATTTTTTGATTATATAATACTATTAATTCGAAGATATAAAAATGTTTTGTAATCACTGTTTAATGTAGATAATGCAAATACATGGGATGCCCGTCAATAAAATGGCATAGATATAATAAAACATATAAAAACAACAAATTATAAATGAAGCTAAACAGTTTATTTGTGATTCGAACAACGAATAAAACTAACATTATACTCAATTCACTTTCTATAATGTAATCAAATCAACATTCTATTTTATTGAACCAAAAAGAACGTGGTTAATATATATTATGAATGTGGTCGATAGATAAATAGATACATCTTGGGGTCTAAAACGTATTGCACTTCGACCTTATGGTCCATTGTCCTCCCCCTTCTACTTTAGTCCGACGAGATTCGCTTCTCCCATATATTGGCAATAGCCAGGTGCTTGCTTATTAGGTCTTCCTGAAGGTTCATATATTCGGGGTGAGATGCATCGAATATCCTGTATCTGCTATAACCTGGAGATTCGCAGTCAAAGATAATGTGGCTGGATGTTTCTTTCTCCTCGCCACACAATCTGCACATAATGAACCCGTTATGGAGTCCCATTGTTTGCAGATGCTTTTGCAGGGGATAATGACCGATAATGAATCCGGTAACGCTCCGCAGTTGCATCCTGTTCAGCTTCAGTGCATCGAGATATAGCCTCTTGGTTGCACTCTGAAGCAGTTCCTTCCCGAGCTCCTGTCGCGGGACTTTTTCCCAGTGATCACGTTGCATAGCATTTGACCACTCGTTGATAACCTGTTGACATGCAGTCCTTGAAAACGACCAGATCAAAGAAAGTAATGAATTGTAGGGAAGCGCTCTTATGAATCCGAACTAGTGAAGTCAGTCTCTGCTGAGTTTCCGGACACAGTAATGTAGAGGAGAACACTAAGAAAGATGAACTGACAAAACTAGCGATGGGAAAAAGCAGCGTGGAGGCAATTGTCTCAACACTCCCACCGATTAGTACGTTAAAGATGGCCATAGATGAAATTATCTCGAGGAATGGTATGGAAGATATGCGAGGACTGTCGCATTGCCCGAACACTGTGGCCGAAGATAAATGAAGACAAAACTTTGTAACTGGAAAGATTTTGTTAGTATTACCACTGGAGTAATCACAGGAAACGGTGTAGTCGAAGTGAACCTCCAGAAATCACAAATGACAACTACTGCTATCTAAAGAAAATTTTAAATACAAGAAAATGTTCCTTTTTGAAAAACATGATACTTTTTTTCAACAGTTTTGACTCAATTACAACTCAAACATCTGTAATAACTGTTGATTAAAAAGCATGTATTTACTACGTATTTATTTAGTATCTTCTTATGTGCATCAGTCCTATTTTGATACATCTCTGCATATTTAAAAGATAAAATAAACACTTCACGCATTGATCATAAACTGACTAGTGTCGTTCACTTTTTTATGAACTGAACTATACATTTTAATAGTATTAGACGAGATTTGCGTTTTTTTTTTCGTGTTACAAAGTATTCGTTGCTTGTTTCTAAATAAAACTTATAAATATTTGTCAGTTTACTTATGTTATTTGTGTGTTGTGTTTCTCAGACACACAAACACATACCTACATACATATTTATAATGATTATTATAATAATAAGTATAATACACTTCGCTAAGGTTCTCAGCTTAGCTCAGCTCAACCCAGTCACTAATAGTGGAAAATGTTAATAAATATAAGATAGATTATATTCATAGGTATTAGGTCTTAGTGTGTACTAGTACATAACATTTGCGGTTAAACATCCATATTCGTACCTATATTTTTGTATTTATAAATAAATGTTCAAATGTTAACTTACCATGTAATCATCAATAAATTTCCACAAATCAGGATATGAGATATAAAACATTCATATATTATAATATACTTAATATGTCCACATATACTGTGTGTAACAGAAGTGATATACATGATGGCTTATAGTAAAAAGTTTTAGAACTATTGGTTTTGCTCATCAAGACTATGGCATCTGGTGCCAAGATTTAGAAACAGAGTAGTAGTCAGGCACACCAGTGACAGTTTCATAAGCATTAATAGGGTTATGTTATTAAAATAAATAAAAAATTATTATTTTGGAAATGAAACTCAAACATTTTTTATGAAGAACAAAAAGTAAAATTTATGGAAATAAGTGGCATCAAGAAAAAACAAAAGATATAGGAAATATATTAATGTATATGGATGCTTAAGTAGAGCAAATAACGACTTCACTGTTCGATTACATATATTGCATATTAAATTTCAAATTTTGCCCCCACTTCCTAGAACAATTATTTGTATTTTATAAATGCGTATTTCGACTACAAGGTAGTCATCATCAGTATGAGTTAGCTAATCGTTATTATCTCTGGGATATGGAGTCAGAGATATGTTGCTCGTTGCTAATTTGGTGCGTGTCTTTTATATGATCTTTTATATGATCTGACTGAAGTAGTACCTGAAGGATTATTGAAGTTGACTGGCCAATTACGGGATTAAGTGTGTGAAGAGCCCAACCCATTTATTGGCGGTAACCTTTTCTGACCATGCGGTTATTGTCAACAAGGTGAGGCTGTTGATCGAAGCTAACCTTGATATTCAGTTATTAAATTTTTGAAAATGGTTTAATTTTATTAAATCAGAATTTGGAATTAGGCCATTGTCTAAATTCATTATCTGTTTTCTTAATTTGTGTATGTAGATACTTTCGTATGCATCTAATTTTGTGGGGTTTTGTACCGATTTCTGTAGTTTTAAAGTCGATTTGTCAATTTTATGGTTGTTCTTACTAACGTTCGCAGCTATACACGATTTTTCAGTTCTCCCAAATTTCACATGAGCACATGTTCTTTGATTCGAGTTCCGATTTGACGACAACTTTGACCAACATAAATTTTCGAACAGTTTTGACAACTGACACCATATATGGCCGATTGTTTTTCATTGATAATTTTATCCTTAGGGTTGCCCAAACGCCCAGTTATTTTTATTTTTACTAACAAGCGCTGATTTAGGTAATGATCCCTTAATTCTCTAGTTATTTTATTTGTGCATGGGCGGAAGTATGTTAGCTTGCACCATTTATTTTGTTCAACGTTTGTTTTGTTGTTATTGTGAGACACGCACCAAATTAGCAACGAGTTAGCAATATATCTTTGTTTTATACCGATTGTTTTTCATTGATAATTTTATCCTTAGGGTCGCCCAGTAACTGTTTAATTTTGTTTTTACTACCAAGCGCTGTTTTTAGGTTATGATTCCTTAATTCTCTAATATTTTATTTGTGCATGGGCGGAAGTATGTTGGTTTGCACCATTTATTTTGTTCAACGTTGCCAGTTTCTTGTTTTAGTACGGTGAAATTGTTTCGTAAAATTTTAAATTTAGTTTTGCGGGCCAAATTATTTATTATGTTAGAAGCCATTAAAGATTGCGATTGCAACTATCTAATAAATGACTCCATATCCCAGAGATAGTTACGATTAGCTAATTCATATTGATGATGACTACCTTGTAGTCGAAATACGTATTTATAAAATACAATTAATTGTTCTTGGAATTGGGGCAAAATTTGAAATTTGATTTCAAAAAAAATTTCTAAAAAAGTTCTCTGTGACTATTTTAATAATCTTTATATATTCCATATATTTGAATGAAAAAAAAATTTTTAATTCATTTTTTACTACTAAAAATTTGTATTCGTAGTATTAGAGGTATACCTAATTGTTGAATTGTAGCCTGACAAAAGCCGCCATCCTAGAATATGACATCATGAGGAACTTATCCAATATTCATAATAAAACTGTAGACAGACTCTTGTATTGTATTGACATGTAAAAATTTGTATCGTCTCATTGTGACTCGGTTTTATAGTTGAAGATTTTCTTTAAAATGTAAAATTAAAAAAAAATCATGATCATTATTACTAGTCGGTTGATATGTTTAATAAGAATTCGAAGTAAAAAATGACAAGAGTCTTAAGATTAAAGACCATAGAAAACATCAAATCATTACCACCCAAAATGATTAGTTAGATTGTAATTAGTTATTTTTTACAGATTAAAAATCTAAAGATTCTTGTTGACTTAATATCGTCTCGTCTCGTTTCTCTTTCATTGACAACTTTTAGTATGCCATTTGAATTGATTCTTTAAAATAGTATCACATTATAGAAGTCTTACTTCTAACACGCGTAAATAATTACACACACCCACACCCAATTTTTATGTTTGAAATTCGTTAACAAATCAGAGAAATCATATGATGATTTATATATATATAAATCATCATTTTCTCAAATTTATTTTGATCACACATGAATGGCGCGCATGTCAGTTAGTTTATTTTTATTTTTGAATTTTATCTACATATATTCATATAAAAACAGTTATTTAGAAAACCGTTATTTAGAAAAACCAAAAGATTATAATCTGATTCTTGTTGTTATGTAAAAACTCCTTATATAATATAAACTAATCGATTAATATCTCTATGTTTTAAAAACAATATATATATATATATATATATATATATATATATATATATATATATGTATATATATATATATATATATATATATATATATATATATATATATATATATATATATGTATATGTAATCGATTGAAAGATGATTCGTTAAAATAAATAGAACACCCTGTATATGCTTTCTATAAGAGGTTTATAAGTTTAGTCCCTTAAGCTTATAGCGGTTACATTGGATAAGCGAAAATATATTTTGATATAGATATTCATAAAACACTATAATTATTCCATTTTACGACATTCGTCGGATTTTAAGCACTAAGAGATTACCACTTATTTCTTGAGCACGTTCTAGAGCTTTAAAGTAAGTTCAAATTGGTTAATTGGCAAAATCGATCCTTGGCTATCATCCACCCGCTGAGGATAATAATCTATATCGTTCGTACCGTAAAAGATTAAAAGAAAGCTTTAAATATGAAAAATTTTCTTTATTTAAATTTAAACAACTTTAGTTTTATCAATATTAACTAAAACAAATATTTGATGTTTTCGTAAAATCACTATATTTGACTAGTTTCGGAACACAGTTCCTTCCTCAGAAATAAAAAATAAAATTTAAATAGAAATGAACTATACCAACAAAGAAAACATTTTCTGGTACTTAACATAACATTTTAGAATTAGATATAATAACATTGGGAAAAACCTTAAAATATAAACATTTAAAAATTGTACATTCAATACAAAATTTAGTTTTATCATAAAAGTTAAAAGCACAATATCACCAATAAAATATGAAATAACTGGATATATATATATATACATATATATGTATATATATATATATATATATATATATATATATATATACATATATATGTATGTATATATATATATATAGATATATATACATATATATGTGTCTATATATATGTATATATATATATATATATATTATACAGGTTTGAATAGTAGAAGAAAAAAAATTACACTAGAAAATTGAGAAACGGGCGTACCACGGTACTGACTGATTTCGATACTTTTTACGTTGGTCATATTGATTATGAAACAAATTTCGACATACTCTCTAGTTGAAATTCTATAAATCTATCATAAATATAATATTAATAACTAATTAATGAGAAAATTAAAAATGAAGCAATGTACATGAAAAATCACCCACATATTTTGGAATAGCAAAGTATTATCCGATCCGCTAGCTCCTACGTAAAATCGTTCAAAATACCAGTGCAAGATGTGTATGAAAGTAAAATATACTTATAAATAGAACAACCTGTATGCATACAAGAATATTGTTAATAATAAAACATAGTTTGTTTGATTGCATGCATGCATGTATGTAGGTATATCTGATTAAAATGTAATATTAGATAACAATAATAGTTAAGGTGATATCAAACTGTTTGTCGTTTGTGTATGATTATAATAATATGTATAAATATAAGTATAATATTTTTTACTTATTATAAACTAACTTATAATTCATTTAATTCATATATTATAAAACTGACTTCAAAAAACTATGATTATTATGATGATTATAATGGTAAATGTAGTATTGCTTAACTATATAGATTTATAAGTAACATTACAATGTTAAAAAATATTGAGTCAACTTGAAAGAATTTCAAGACAACAAAAACCCTATAAAGAAACTCGGGGCAGAACGGGGTACAAAATTGAAAATATGGTTTAAAAGTACAAAAGGGTTTATAAACAGAAAATTTAAAAAGAAGAACTGAAAATTTAATAACATTTACAAAGAAAGTATACTTTCAAAACAATATTGTTAATATTAGCGTTCAAAATATACTTAGCGAAATGCCTTTAATTACGCCTAATGTTATTTTGCTAAGTAAATAAGGCTTAAGGCTTATGTAAACCTAGCATTTAGTACTTACTATTGAGAAGTATTAACGATTTTCTATATCGTCTACTCATTATATTATCGAATGATAATAAGTGAGAACTCTAGGTTTTGGAAATAAAATTTCAAATTCGCCCCCTTTACCTAAATCAGTTTTTTTAATTATAATTACGTATTTCGGCTATAATGTAGTCATCATTAGTATAAATTAGCTAGTCGTAATTTACTCTTTGACAATTAGAAATAGATAGAAAGTCGGGATCAATAGACAATAATAAAAATGAATTAACGAAATTAACTAAATTGAAATATACTAAATTTACTCTTGTTAAAATTTTTTTCTTCACATTTATTCCTATTAACTTTACTTTTATTAACATTACTCTTATATTGTCTCAGGATATGTTACTTGTTGCTAATTTGGTGACCATTTCACCCAGTGAAATATCGTCTACTGTTAAAAAACCTGGTCATGGATATAGAGAATGGCCAATATTAAGCCATGACACCCAATTATTAACGGCACTTACTAAATAATAATAGGTGCGTTTTTGCCATTTATTATCATTATATTTACCAAATTTGTTTTGAAAAATTTGTACTTCTACAATTTTATTATTTTATAAATGTATTAGAAATGTTTTTTTTACAATTGTCTGTTCAAGTATTTTGCCATGGCTTATACAATAATATTGTATATGTCGTGGTGTCATTTGAAATCCGTCTGTTCAAGAAGATCCCGGCCATTTCATTAAAAGTCGGCCCATTTTATTTTGACAGATTGTGTTAAACACAATTTATCGTAATTTAAATGATAAAGCTTTGTAAAGTTCCCAAGGACTAGTAGACATTTTGTGTTACGTGTCCAAGAAAAAAAGCCGTATTGTATATTTTAAATAAAAAGTTTCATTCAAACTTAAAAACAATTCAATATATTTTTATTATGTTAAATATTAATATAAAATAAATATGTCGTTTCGTTAATAAAAAACCTGTCACTCCAGTAAATATTCAAAAATTAAGCATAAATAAAAATTTAAAAAAATATAAGAACAAAAATTATAATTACAAAAAAGCTCTTAAAGCATTATAAAAAGATATATTAAAATGGCTCTGTACGAAAACTTTTAAAACAACGATGGCCTTTTATATTCACAATTAAAAGGAAAGTGTCCTTTAGCGTCCATAATACTGTAATATTGTAAACTCTATGTGAAAAAACGTCAGCAATGACATAGATTGCGTAAGAAGAGCATATTATGAAGCGTCTAGAACGTGTAATTTTATATAAGCATAAATAGCTGATTTTTCATGAACAGCCTTGGATTTTTGTGAAAAAAGGAGTTTACAATGTGACTACGATATAAAGTAACACAGATTATGTTAGACACTATCCGTTGAACTATGATAAGCTTTTCACGAAGTGTCGAAGCACTACATGTAATATTTCATGAATAGAGACTACGACGACGTTTCATGAAATGTCTAGAATCTTCGTGAATAAACAGATTTCACAATGAGACGACGGCATATACATACATACGGTATGCTTTTTATTATTATGATTATTTGTGTATATAAATAAAATACAACATTCGCTCTAACTAGGCTCTAGGTCTAAGTAATCTTAGTAAACTAAGCTATGTGCGCTAAAACAAGTTGTTTTATTACATTTTAATATTATTATTAAGCTTTGTGTATTATATTATTATATTTTAATAGATAACTCTTATAATTTAAGATTATTGTTAGCAATAAATGTAATTTCTTTGATAATGGTGTTGTCTTATGTAGTATGAAACATAACTAATGAAAATGTACACACACACACAGACACACCAGTCTGTCACAGTCTAAATGTATGTTTTACTGTATACAAAATGTGTTATAAATCGAAATCGATTGAGAATTGTAGACTTGTGAAAAATTCTGGTTAAGAAGTGAGTCATCAATTTTTTACTTTCAAATATGACGAATCTCGTAATTTTTAAGTAATTTTAATTTTTAGTCCAATATTGCCTTTTCAATCCGCTCTTAAAAATGATTGGAAATCTATATCTTTAGAAATAAAGACTCAAAATTAGCAAAAACACCTATACAAAAAAGGATGTCTAAAAACAAAGAAAACAACTGCTTCCATACAATAAATGAAATAGAAATTTTGCTGGAAGTGGTGATAAATATTTGAAATAGTGGAAGCGTTGGGAACGAAATGTAAATTTTTTAGTGTGAAATGAAAAATAAATAAAATTAAAAAAATGTTCATATAATAAACTAAAATGTAGAAAATAATACATTAAAAAAAATTTTTTAATGCATTTATTTAATGAACTAAAATGTAGAAAACAATTGTTTTTTCCTCAGAGTTACCAATACGTAACTATAATTTTGTTGATTATTTGTCAATTTGAAATGGATTGACCCGTCTGTATATTTAAAAGAGATAAAAAATATTTGGAAAATATTGATAAGTTTGTTTGATTTGAAGAACAGATGTAATACTTATAATTTTATGGGTACATTATGTTTATCATACATGCAATATTAATTTGTAAACAAAAACAAATAAACAAACACACAGGAGTGTTCGTTCATATTATTTTTGTCTTACTATTTATAAATTTATTTATGTAGATTATTATCTTTTAATCACCTACGCTACAAGTTTTTACTTTTAAGTTCTTTATATATATATACGTGCGTTTGATTGAATTTTATGGCTATTTTTAATCAAGTATGTCTATACTTATTTAGGCTTCAATTCTTTATAATTTACCAGATTAAATTTTCTTTTTGAACAAATTTAGGATATATATATATATATATATATATATATATATATATATATATATATATATATATATATATATACGTGCGTTTGATTGACTTCTATGGCTATTTTTAATCAAGTATAAGTCTATACTTATTTAGGCTTAAATTCTTTATAATTTACAAGTTAAAAAATTTTCTTTTTGAAAAAATTTAGCTCTAAACATTCTACGGATGATGGAACAATTACTCATAAATATCGTACTAGATGTCACGAATGATGTCACATATGTATCTGTAAACCAGTCCAAGTAGCCGAGCGATCTAAGGCGTTATGTTTACTTGGAACTATTAAGAAAAAACAATGGGGCGATAAATTGACTAAACTGTCAACGTATGGACAAGGACGAAATAAAAAAAGTCGGCTAGGCTTGTGAAGGTTTTCTGCAGTTTCCTTCATGAACTCCAGATGATTATCGGCATAGTTCGTATCAGGGTCGGGTGCAGCTGCAAATCCTACCAATAACTAGTCACACACAAATTTCTATCCATTCCACTCACATCCTCACTCCCTCATGCATCACTATCGACCTTATGGTTGAAGTGTAGCCCGTCCAGGGCAGCCGCTACAATCTATTTATCTATGTATGTGAACATGCTCTATATACCACGAGTTTAGGCCGACTTCAATAAAAATTACTATCTGATATTCGTACGGTATTTGAAAGGCCAATTTTTTATAAATGGTACAATCGAACTAAGGGAAAAGATAGCTTAAAGAAAAGAGAAATCACCAAGCTTTAGATTTCTCTTTAATGATTACTAAAATGTTTAAGTAAAGTAAAGAATAAATAAATTTTACTGGACGGAACTGGCCTGAACTCTAATATTTGCTGTTTCAATCAATTCTCATTATTAATATTACAATAGTACCTTCTGAAAATATATCTAGTCTGCATAATAAAAGGAATTTTCCTTGACATCGAGTTGAGTCATAGTTATTCAAATAATAAAACGCATAACACAATTATCAAAACAAAGCAAAATATTTGTTCGAGTATTGAACAAATTAATTTATACATAGGTGCTTTTTTCAAAACTGTATAGTCAATTTGTACCTTATTCATTCGGTTTTTTGGGAAAATGATTCGAATAGAAGTTGTTAGTATAGTTATAATGAAGAACTATTATTCGAAACATTTTCCTAAAAACCGAATCAACAAGGACCAAAATAACCTGAACGAATTTCATAACTTTTGTTAATTTTAAATTTTGGAATGTCGAAAACTTGTACTCTGCATTTAGTACATATTTCATTGAGTTTCAACAAAATCCAACATTAAATCTACACCTCCACCCCCCCCCCAATATGATAATATTTTCCTTACTACGAGTTTAATAAAGAAGTTCAATATAAATTTTTGCTGTCCCAACATTTCTTACTGAACTTCATTCATTGACTGAACTATACTGATACTATTTATATCTTTTTGCATTTATTGAACAATTAATTATATTTATTAGTATATTAATATTAATTACATATCATTATAATAAATTATTTTCTTACTTATTTTTTTCTTTGAATAAATGCGTTTACCGTTTTTAAGAAAACAAAAAGCCTGCTTCAAATCAAATTAGCCAATGTCAATAATTTTATTTTTTTAAATATGTAATTTTTGATTCAGGATCAAGTTTGTTGCTGATCTGATTCGTACTTATTTTTTTCTATTAGATACCTATCTCGTTTGTCGGCACGATCGTTTTTTGCTGTCGCTTAAGATTCCGACAAATGTATTACATTTGATGAATACAACTATAAAGCTTATTTATTATTCGAACAACTACCTGTTGCATATTTTATATCGAAACTATTCGGTTTTTGCAAAAATTAATTCAAATAACATTTATTAATAAGTTTCTTTTAAAAAATAATTTTTTTAAATAACCTTTTTATAGTAAAACTAATTTTCTACAACTTTACTTCTTGTCTGTTTTTCGATTTTTTCAATATTAAGAGAGAATTACCAAATTTTGTGTTTCCCGCTCCCTCTAAACCACCCCCTTCCCCCTTGTCGATTCTTGTCATGCTTACCATAAAAATGCATTTTTATTGGAACTGAACCAACATATAAAAATTCAACTCCGAAGAATAAGAGGAAGTGGTTCTAATTCAGCTTGCAATATTTGACCCGAACATACATACATACATTGAAAGTTAAATAAATGATTTTAAAAATAGTCTTAGATAGATAGATAGACTGTAGAGGCGGCCCTGGACGGGCTACACTTCGACCTTAAGGTCCATTGTGATGCCTAAGGATGAGGATAAACTAGGAATTGGTAGGATATGCGGCTGCAGTCGACTATGATAGGAACTATGCTGATATTCATCTGGAGTTCGTCAAGGAAACTTCAGAAAACTTCTGAAACATAGCCGGTCACGTCGTTCTTGTCCATACGCCGAGAGTTTAGTCAATTAACCGCCCCTTTTTTATCTTAATAATTAACAAACTGCCGATGTCGGGATTCGAACCCATAGCCTCCCAGTTTCCCAGTTGAAATACTCCGCAGACATAACGCCTTAGAATAAATAGTTTTAATGTTTCTTAAAAATTTCAGTTTTACAGTGTTACAGTATTTACTTTTGTTTGAAATAATTATAAATGCAAGATCATTTAAATAAATCCCGTAGATACCTATTTTTGTAGATACCTATAATTTTATCAATGAAAACTATCAAATAAATATTAGCTTGTTTTAGGAATAAAAATTTTCTATTATAAATATATAAGTTCTGAAGTTGATGCTTAAGCTGATGTTTAGGAAATGTCGTTGAATGCCGCCCTAAGAATATAATTTATGATAATGATATGTAATTAATGTATTTAAAAAAAAAGAAAAAGAATAAATATAATTAATAGTTTTACAATCAAAGGTGGTGCCATTTATTTATTATAACAAATAATAATAATAATAATAATAATAATAAAGATTTGTTGATTTATAAAATTAAAACAATATAAAACAAAAGTTGTATATATTTTATTTATTTTTTAATCATAAATAATGCATTAAAATCATATCAAAGTTTATAATCTATTCACAAACTAATACATTTGTTTTGTTTATGCAAGGAATGTCTTCAGCGGAAAAGTTTCTGCTGCAATGCTATATAATATAACAAACATTATATTATTTGAGTGTACACACTACATACATACATAGCGTACTTCTATTGGTAAATAAGTATAAGCTTCTCTCTCGACAGTAAGTATTTGATGAGGAAGAATAATATTAATAAAAGCCTGAATTGCCAGAGATAAATGGTTAATGTTTATTGAACTCTGAGTAAAGTGAAGTTCATCGTTGATATCAAACAAGTATTGTCTTATGTGTTCCATTTAAAATCATTTCTAATATTTTATTTTAGCTGAGTACAAACGGTAACTTGGTTCCGTCATATCCAAGCCAGTAAGTGGTCCGTTGTTTCACAAAGTTTTTCTGTTTATCTGATGGTTCACCAATTTCCGTATCTTTTTATTACAACCCACACCTTGTTTGCCGCTGTTACCTTTCAAGTTATTTAACTGTCCTTTTATCATCTTAATACCTGAAACAAAAGAAACCAATAGTTTTCCGTGAAGTTCCGTGATTCTTTTCAAAATTCTATTATTACCCGTGAAATCACACGATTACACATACAAATTATTCGTATATCTGTGGCCGAACTCCATGAATTTCCTTGTTTTCTGTTGATTCTGTGTCGATTTTGAAGTGCTAATGAATGCCATAAAATAAAAAAATTTTCCCGATATTCATTTGTCTGTTACTCTCCGTACATTTATCTTGATCTTAGCTTTTCCCGATAACTTGGGCAGTATGCCATTCAAGGAACTTAAAGGGCTATAAAAATGACCCTTTACCATTTTTAAGCTATTTAAAACAGTCGCTATTTTAAAACAGATTCCTAAAATGAATACCACTTACATATTTATATGATCACATGTTTATATATATATATATATATATATATATATATATATATATATATATATATAATATGTGTACTGGGTATAATATGTTTACCATTTTTAATCAGACGGTAGGTAATTAATTACAACTTAAAATAAGACAGCCAATCAGGGGCGAACTACAGCGGCAGAATGCTAGAAGGGATAGTAGTAGAATACCGCGAGCGAGCGAGTGTTTTCGCGTTTCGCTTGCGCGGTAGCCTACTTCTCCCCCGTCTAGCATTCTGCCGCTGATCTTCTAATAAATTGTTTTTCGTTTTTCAATACTCCTATCATTTTCAGGTTAAGCGCATGGTTTATTGTTAATATTTTGGGATGGTCTTGAATTTCTTATAACTTTCTTACGAATCAACAATTTTGGATACTTTCTTTGGAATTCCTTGATATGCACGTTATAATATCGACACTCTCGATGAACACTATTATTTCCCATGGAATCGTAGAAAGTTTCTTGAACTTCTTCTTGTCTGCGAAATCTCATAGAGAACAAGATCACTCTAAGCTTCTGATGGAGCTTAGAGTGATCTTCGTGCTCCATTCTTGACATATCGAATTTTACAAATCTGTAAAAGCTATTAATTTATAGTATACATTGCTTATTCACCGTAATACAATAGAGAATATTTATTGGCTCTATCAGACAATAGATAGATAGATAGATTGTAGAGGCAGCCCTGGACGGACAACACTTCGACCATAAGGTCCATTGTGATGCCTAAGGATGTGAAGATGTGAGTGGAGTGGAAGGAATTTTTGTGTGTAGACTAGGTATTGGGAGGATGTGCGGCTGCAGCCGACTATGATGGAACTATGCCGATATTCATCTTCGGGTTCGGGAAGGAATCTGAAGAAAACCTTCACAAGCATTGCCGGTTACTTCGTTCTTGTCCATACGCCGGCAATTTAGTCAATTAACCGCCCTTTTTTTTAAATAATTGACAAACTGCCGATGTTGGGATTCGAACCCATAACCTCCCAGTTTCCAAGTAGGCATACTGCGCAGACATAACGCCTTAGACCGCTCGGCCACTTGGACTGGTAAAAGACAATAGTAGGTGGTCTGAGTTTAAACATAACAAAAAAAACATATCTACAAAAATATGCAACAGTTCATTACAATTCATTACAACATTCATTACAACAAACTCTAATAAAGCAAGATGATTTTAATCCCAGATACAACTATATATTAATAAATTCTGTATTCAGATACAGACTTGTATACTTTATTTGGAACACATTGCACATAACTTTTTAAGTTTGTTACTCTGTTGAGTCTAACTGAACTCCCGTTCTAATGTAGTTATAGATACGTTTGTGCATGTGTTATATAAAGGTAAAGGTAAACTATATTATCTTTGCTCTGCAAAGAAACAACTTATATATCTCTTTAAAAGCGGGCGAGTGTTTTCGCTTGCGCGGTAGCTTTCTACTCTCCCGTCTAGCATTCTGCCGCTGTAGCGCGTCCCTGATTGGCTGTCTTATTTTAATTAATGTAGGTATTACAGGAACTATAAAATTATAGATTTAGCCGTTTAATTCTGGAATGGTTTGGTATTTTGAACTTCTGATAGTTTTTCTAGAGTCGGAGGAACAACCTACGGTCATCTCCCATCATTATTTCGCTGTCTCCTATAGTTTGCTCCAAACAATTCAGACAAACATACACACACACACAAATACAACATATTTCTCGTTTATATAATTATAGAGATAAATGTTTGATTTTCTTTGACGCTGTGTTCCCTTTCCGAATTGTTTCAAACAACCTTAACCACAAAGTCATTTTATAATATACACAAATAAAACAAACAAAATGTAATTCTATAATAATTTTTAATATTTAATTTCTGGAAATTATCAATTAATATTAATTTAATATAATTATTTGTATTTCCGTTTATAGAGAATTATTTTGTTGTTAATATGACATATTGTCAGATTTTACTGTTTTTTAACATTCCAGTTGTGTTTTTTTCTTTCAATATGCGCTAAACCCTTTAGGCTTATACTTGCCCCACGTGAACAATAAATGGTAATTAAAAAATAGCACAAGACAATTTACACTGCTTAATATTTTAAATTGCTACTTCGGTAATCTAAGGACCGACCATAATTAGGCTTGGAAGACAAAGATTGCTAATGAGAAAAATCATACCAACTTGACTTGACATTCTTTATAATTTTCTCCTCTGAGAATTTCGCTTAGTCTACGTAGGCTCCTACATGACCATTTTGATTTATTATTTATAGCACATTTCCAAAAATTTAAATTTACAGCATTATTAAAATAATTGATAATTACCTAAAATAACCATTTTTTCAGAGCTCCCTTTATTTTGTCCTAAATGTATATTTAACTCGGTTTTGATCAGTGTCATGATTGCCTTCTTGTAAATGCAGTACTGCATACATGTGTATAAAATATGTTTATTCATATAATTATAAATATTAACTTATTATCGAATGGAATTACTGATTAATTGATACAATAACATGATTAATTGTAATACCAATATGCTATAAATACAATCAAAACAAATATATATCTTTGATAGAAAATTGGTCGCAATGTTAAGGATGTTAGAGAGGTATTCCTCACTTGCTTGTTAAAGCTACTATGAAAATTTTTGACTATTGACTAAGCTGTTTAAAAAAAACTGTTACTTTACATGTGTTCTAATGGCGATTTCTTCAATTAATAGATTAAATTCATTTCAATTGCCATTAAAAAAGCTACGAAGCGTCCAAAATTTTCAAATTATGAATTTTGCACAATTTTGCACAATTTTATTAACATTCACTAAACGGTTGGGGAGAATAAAATTGTAAACAGAAGTAAAAAATTTGATCTTTGTCACTTATACGTATATGGTATAGAAAGAAAAATGGTATATGTTTTTGTTGATTTAAGGTACATTCATTGCTAAAAGTTATTTATATTACTTGTTATTTCTTATTTAAAGTTGCCACGGATTGTATCTTCCTAATGTAAGTAAAATGGGGAATTAAACTAGCTAATAACAGCTTTATTTGTCTCAATAAAACTTATCTTGTGTATGGTAGTAGTTTTTTTATAGTGAATAGTTACTAACCTTAATAATTCCAAACAAACGCTTCAATGAATGCTTACGAATGTTAAATATTGCTAAATCTTTAAGTTTTGACATAATATTTAGACACAGTTCTAAATATTCTACTTGAAAAAAAATTCTACTTGAATAGTAATTTCGCCTTCAATAACTTAAAAACTCTAAGATATGAGATAATACTATTAGGTACAAATAATAAAAAATGATTTCTCTGATCAACCATGTTAAGCTTCTCTGGTTCTCCGAACACTGTGTTTAAAACATATAATTTTGAAGTGATAATTAATCACACTATTAAGTTTTCGTTTTTTTAAGAAATTATTTTTAAAACTAAAAAACTATGATATGAAAAATCATACATTTATTTGATATATGATTAGGTACTTATTAGAAATACTACCTTGTTTGTTATTTGTTGACCAACGTCAGTCCTGTGCTTATGTCTGTTTCTCAACTGTATTGAAACCTGTTTTCCAATCCTGACTTCTACTTTTAGCAGTTATGATCTATTAATAACTTTAGCTTTGTTTAATATAATAATTAAACAAAGCTAAATTTAAATACATAATAGTATTAATATTATTTGCTGAATTATATAATAATTAATGAACATTTTTTACGCTTATTAACAATCTTTGTTGGGTTAGACCTAATTAGCATGATGCAGTGTTTAAAAATAACACTATTTATATGCAGTTTACAACTTTCGAAATTATTTTATATATGTCATTTTATTATAAATGAGATATTTGTTTTGATTTGAAAAAATTAGTAAAAGTTTTATTATTAGGTAACGCATTAATATCATAAATATAACGGTGTTCTACCATTGCCACTAGAGATCATGACCTATCAAAATATACTCGAAATCCGAATACTTTCAGCAGCTATAACCAAATAGTTACTCTATCGAATCGTTTAAAAATATTCTTCTTTTCATTTTTTAATTTAAAATTTTAATTTAATTTTTAAACTTTTTAATAAGCGCGATAGCGTTTAAAAGAGTTGCTATATGCATACATTGTAGTTTGTATTTTTTGTCAAATTATTTTATAGTTATAGAAATGAAATTAGTTTTGATTTGAAACATCATAATAAATAACTTGTCAGTATCAAGACATTTTTACAGACATTCTTGTGAGTTTTAGTTGCTTACGTTAAATTTTTATTCCTGTTTACATTTAAAAAAATGGAATAAATAAAATTCTTTTTGTCTGAAATACTCAATTTAAGTTGTAGTAAAATGATATTACAATCTAAATACTGTGTATAAGTTAAGATAAAGAATACGCCAAATCTTATTAATATTCATATATTTATTTGTGTATACTTTAAGCGTCAACAATACAATGTTTGTCAAATGCCATTTAGGTTACGTAAGACAAATTCTAGAAGACTAGCGTATACTTTATAGACAAATGTCATTGAGCAGCATTCATTAAATGATGATATGAAAAAATTAAATCGTCAACCAGGAATCGAACCTCGGGCCTCTGGATATCTAGCCCAGCGTGCTTACCGCTACACCAAAGACGACTCTAACGTAATTAACCTAATTAATACTTTTGATTTTGTTAAATATCACAGTTAACAAAGAATCACCTATATAATATTTTTTTTATCTGTATAATATTTATATTATTGAAATGAAATGAATTGAATTGAAGAATTTAAGATTTATGTATGTATTATATTATTTATTATTATTTGATGATTAAAATAGATAATGAATTTTAATTTCAAATTATTTATTAGAACATACAACGATTAATTAATTGACGATACATATAAAAAAACATCGGTACAAACATGTATTGGCTTCTTAACAGCATTTATTATATAATACAATAACTAACTTCTTACAAAAAATATTGATAATTGTTATTTATTTATATTCAATATGTTCAATATGGTGTATAGAGTACACTGAAAATGTAAAATTATTGAACCAATTTACACTGCACAGCAAAAAAAGTAACGCACTTACAAAAATTCATTAAGATTATTTTCTTGGGAATTTTTTTTCATATCAACTACATTTTTATAAATTCGTGTATGCTTTTGCTGTTGATAAATTTTGGAATTTAAAAAAATGTATTTTATTTTGAGCTTTTTAGAAGGACATAAACTTTTAACATTGGATATTACCTCCTCTTAGATAGATAGATAGATAGATACATCTTGGGGTCTAAAAATTATTGCACATCGACTTTATGGTCCATTGTGCTCACCCTTCTACTTTAGTCCCACAAGATTCGCTTCTCTCAAATGCTGGCAATCGCCAGGAGCTTGCTTATCAGGTCTTCCTGAAGGTTCGTATATTCGGGGTGAGATGCACCGAATATCCTGTATCTGCTGTAACCTAGAGGTTCACAGTTAAAGATAATGCGTAGGTTCTCAAAGACGCAAGACAGTAAGGCAAGTTGAGGCTTATGTTTTCCATGAGTCTTTCACCGTAAATTCTGGCCCCTGTCCCTATCCCAGTTCTGAAGCCGTCTGTAAACCAAACGATTCCTTTCTTGAGATAGGGTGGTTCTCCTTCCGCGCACATGTCCCTATCACTACAGTGAAAGGTTTTGAGAAGATTTTGGGAAGTACATCTTTGCCCATTTCAAAAATGGGGTCTGTGAGTATTGATGTTCCCACGATTCTTGCATTTTCAATCTGATTTTTTTGTAATCCAGTTATTAGTGCAAGATAGTCTATAGACGCTGGTGTAGTCTAGTTTTTGGCACTAGAGTCGCTAGCATTGGTTATGATTGGCCTAACTACTGTTGTGTTCAACCAGTGGATCATTTTCAGTTTTGGGCCCCAGATTTTTCCATGAGAGAAAATTTCCTTTTAGTAATAATTTATTCCAGATATAATTTTGAAATATGACTAAATATTTTTATACTGAATTTTTCTGAAAATTTCGCTGATTTTTTTAATGGTAGTATCAACACTATTTCATTGGTTTTAAAAAATTTTCACTTTTGTTTTTGATGAAGTGACTCAACAAACAACCTTAATAATAAATTTATAAATACATATGTATTTTTAAAACCAAGTTCGTTTTTTATTTTGGTTTGACTTTGGTTGGTATTGATTACGGTCTGCTCTGACACTTTTAGTCAATGTTATTTAAAAGTATTCGATGATAAAGATAACATTTTAATATTTCTGCTGCTTCACCGAATATGAATGACTAAACAGTCCGAAATGTCTATCAAAATGCATTGCGGCACGGTATCATGATTTCTATTATGGTGGCGGTATATAAAACTCTTCCATTTAATGTATATATACCTATATTTATTTTTATATGGAAATAGAGGACATTCGGGTTAAATGAAACTCATTAAAATTATTTATAGTGAATTAAATAAACATTTTAAGTGTAAATTTTCTTTCTTAATAACATTATGTTGAATCTTGTTCTTTAATTTGTATTATTACTTGCGTTGTACCAATTCATAAACATTTCTTCAGATCGATACTTGTAAATTTAAGAAGTACGAATACGATAGCTGGTAAAAAGATTCGATGAAAGCAAACACCAAACTTGAATGTTTTTCTCTTTTATTAGTTAACTGAAAGATTGTATCATAACTATTATTGAATACTTGCGCTTTGAATATTCTAAGGAATATCTGTAAAATTGTTATAACTGTCGTGATGGTAACATAATTTTCCTGTGTTGAATTATCTACTTCTAACCGTATTTGATGCTACCGATGTCTGCAAATTGAATTACTTAATACACTTTACTAACAAATATTCTACGTAAAAATGGAGTATTTCCAAAAGATGACATACTACATCAGTTAATAAATATTGATTAAACGATTCCACTCTATGTTTCAGTTATAGGAAAAATTTTTAGGCAAAATTTCAAATCAGATGGCTGCTTTACTGATATGAGTGTGTTAATTTTGATTTCCAATCACCAAGGAAGAGTAACTTTTAACGCGCGTATATAAGTACAAACACGCACACACTCTTTTGTATAATTTAATTCAAAAATACAAGTTTCCCTTACTTAAATTACATTAAAAATCGTTCCTTCTTCTTAAAAAATAAAAATAAATATAGTAATATTCTTTATATGTACTACCCTTGTGTATTATATTCTTTTCTCGCCACTTCTCCTATATAGGTACTGAAGATAGTCGGGGCTGACAACCATAATCATATTGATATATTAAGAATATATTTAAAATAAATTTTTTTAAAAGATGATGCATCATATATGTATTAATAGTATTAATGATAATTCATTTGGGAATACAAAAAATTGTAGTAGGGTAATTGGTTAACGTATAAATTGCCACAATATCTCAAGTCTGATGTACACAGACAAAATAAAGGATATAAATTTAAAAAGAGTTGATAGTTGTTTGAGCTGAGACATATTTATTTAAATAATTTATACCAAACATGTTCAAACTACAAATGTATACATCTAATTATCAGTATTATGATTTCAATCATCGTCAGTAGCTAAACAACCGCATTACAAACATTAAGTGGCCTAGTGTACATATTAATAAAATAAAAAGTTTATTTTTTCGTAAAAGTGATTTCTTTCAAATTTTGTATGGTGGTTATTTTAAAATTTTCATTTATTATGCGGTAGGTTACCTAATGACGATGGTTGTGGGATAATATTATCTAACGCTGTAAGATGTATTATATATTTTTTATTTATTTATAGTTTTTAATCAATGTTTAATATCCAATTCTGCTTCGATCATTTTGATCTAAGTTTTGTTATTTGAATAACTGGACTAAATGCAACCGTTAAGACTAAACTTAAAGAAATGGGAAATCATTTTTGATAACAAATCTATAGGGTTATTTAGGTAAAAATCTTCCAACTTGAATTTCACTTCGTTATTTTATTATCTACTAACTGATACCCGCCCGTTTCTCTCGACCCAACCCGGCTATATATATACAAAAACTTGACAAATTATATAGTAAAACCTTTCTCGAGAACCACTCTATCCTTTGGTGAAAACAGCATGAAAATCGGTGCAATAGTTTTTGGGTTTATCACGAACAAATAGACAGGCAGACGCAGCGGAGGACTTTGTTTTATAATAACAGTGACAAATAAGATTAACGTGGGAAGGTAAAATGAATAAAACAGTGGTATTTGATCGATTTGAACTAAAAAAAGTTTGATATGAATAGAATTTAAATATAAAAAAATTATAATTATTGTTATATTGAAGAAGGAATGTGAATATCATTTTAAAAACTTCACATTTTTAACATCCTGTTTATTATTTCAAATCGTAAAAGTATTATGTCATACACACAATTAGCTGAAATGAGACCCTTTTCTTACTCAACTGCTAAAGGCGGTGTATATAATTTCCCGCGTATATATATCGGAGATTTTTTTATCCCTTCGTAATATTCAAACTGCTATATGGATTTTAATTAATGAGATATCGTTTGATTTGTCTTGATTCCGAGGAAATATATAAAGGGTCAAGAAAACAAATATCTCGACCATCGGTCGTTATTTTACAATTTTGTACATTAAAATACATTATATGTCGATTTGACCGTTCATCCAAAGTTTACGAGCATCAAGTTATTTTTAAGTTTAATTGTAAGATAATCAAGTGAAGAACGAGGAAAAATTTTCATCCTAAAAATTCAATGGAAGGGACTCCGAGTCTCCCATCCTCAATGTTCAACGGCTACCAGCATGATGATCATCATTCTGAGAAAACCATTTGGTCTCCAGGACCATACACTCAAGGTAGTCTTGTGAAACGCGTTGCCGACGAAATTGACTGAATTTTTTATTAATTTTTCAAAATATAAGTATGAAAATTGCAAAATTATTTACCGTTTAGTTTTGATAAAAATAGCTCTTAAAAATTGTACGATTAACATTACAGGTATATATTCAAAAGTTTTACTTTCACCATATTTTTAATTTTTTTTAACGATTCGAGCGATTTGGCTAAAAAAAACTAGAACTACAATGATGTTACATCCATATTTTGAAAAGAAAAAAGTTATTGACTGTTTTATTATTGTAATAGATTGACGAAAAGGTTAACATTTTTATATATTCCAAGCGAACAAGTATACGAGGTACATTCAAGTCAAAAAAGTATTGTATACAATCTATTCATATAATTGATGTGTGTTTTGAGCTGAATCTTTTTAACACGATTACTGTAAGACAAGTTTTGGCATAATTTCATCTCAAACATCTGTAATTACAATAGATTTCAAATGCATGCATGTTACATCCGTAGCAGATTGATTGTCTTGATTGTCAGACAAAATTTCCCCGGGACAAAATATCACCAGCCAAAATATCCCAAGACGAAAATATCCCCCGACATAGTATCTTTTGATAATGAAAAAAAAACCTCGTGTTGTTCGGATTTGCGTGTTTTTGGCCGCTCGCACTATAAAGTGTTCTATATGTTTCAAATATCGTGTCAAAAATTATTGAAATTAAATAAGGCAGCTATTACAACCGAGTACTACAATCTTTCACTTCATCGGTGATACCCCGAGTTGGTCGAGTTTGCGTGTTTTTGGGCCCCGCAATAAAAGGCGTTCTATATATTTCAAATATCAGTGCAAAAACTATTATTATTATTGATATTATTCTAGTTATTTCAAAGTTTTCGAGCTATTTTGCCGGGGATTTTTTGTCCTTGGGATATTTCGTCGGGGATATTTAGCCTGAGGATATTTTGTCCCGGGGATATTTTGGCAGAGATATTTTGTCCTGGGACAAAGACGCATGTAACCGTTACATCTATGAGTATATAGTTATGTAAAAACATCATTTATTTTTGTAAATTATACAGAGTATATAAACCATGAAATTTTTTGTTTAAGTGTTAAATATTCATTCATAATATTCCTTAATAATATTATTATGGTCCAAAAAAAATAATAATATTATTTTAAAAAAAAAACTGAACTGCACAATTAAAATGAACAAAAAAAAATTGACCGGATATACTAAATTGTCTCATAAATACTAAAAATTGTAGTAATAGGTCTTTTATTTATGTGATTCATGACAATACAATTATTTTGTATTTTGAGTACAGGAAATCTACGTCAAGAAGGTATCAATTTTAACAATTTTTATTTTACTTTTATGAATCTAATTCTTCTATTGTGTTACCCAGTTAATTCTTGTAATGTCATATTCACATGCTGTGTTGAGAATATAAAATTCTCGAACATGGTTTAACTAATTTTTTTCACTGTCTTCCAAAAATACGGACAGGTGGAACTATCAGCTCACTTCACAATCGTCAGATTACACAAAAACATCACTGAGCAACTCGTATATTTATTCATAGTCTAGTCTTGAGCATGTGCTTAAGCTTACATCCATGAAGATCGCCTTATTGGTTTCAAGACATCATGAATTTATAGATATACATTAAGGATCAGCTTGACTAGTCAAGTAGCCAAGCGGTCTAAGCCGTTATGTCTACTTGGGGACTGGGAGGTTATGGGTTCGAATCTCGACATTGGCAGTTTGTCAATTATTAGGCAAAAATGAGTGGTTAATTGACTAAATTGTCGGCGTATGGTCAAGAACGAAGTAACCGGCAATGCTTGTGAAGGTTTTCTTCAGTTTCCTTCCCGAACTCCAGATGAATATCGGCATAGTTCTTATCAGAGTCGACTGCAGCCGCACATCCACCCAATTCCTGGTCTATACACAAAAATTGCTTCCACTCCACGCACATCCTCACATCCTTAGGCATCACAGTGAACCTTATGGTCGAAGCTACAATCTATCTATGTATCTAAGGATCATCTAGGTTAGACGATGGTTTCAAGTAAGATTTTATTAGGTTTAAGATTAGCTTTAGTAAGAGGAATCTTGAGATAATCTTAATTTGTGTTCGTCAATTTTCGTATTAATTATCTTGTATTCGATGATCCGATTAGCTGAGAAATGTGTCATATTATGGTCAGTGATACTGAATATTATTCTACAAATGTAAACAAACATACGTCATAAGATCGTACGTAAAAGTAGCAAGCTAAAATAATTATTTTTGAAATAAAAAATAAGAAAATATGACGTGAAAAGGTAAATGTAAAAATTATACTTCGGTAGAAAAAAGTATTTTCGTCAAATTTTGAAGCAATCATGTGATAATAATAAATAATTAGCTGAAAATTAGCAAATGCATAAAATCGTTAACATATTAATGATTATTAATAATATTAATAATCGTTAACATATTAAAATTATGTTCTATTAGTGATAATATTCCAAATTTAATACTGATTTTGTCGAATCTAAATGTTTTTTTAATTTCGATGTCTGAATAAAAACCAAAAGGATCTTGTGTACCTCGAATTTAACGTTTAGGAATACGTAGGTATAATTATGTCTACATCGTCATAATCAAAATCGAAAACAATATTATCATCAATATTGATATTATGTATACCCAAAAAATTCATTATCTCCCTACTTTTTCACTGCAAAGTTATTAAGGTTGTCTTAACTAAAATGCTGACTTAAAGAAAACCCTTTTTTTTAAATAAAGGTTAAGGTCTATAATCAGATTGCCTTATTTGACTGTGAGTACATCCACATTTGTCAATTCTTTATATCTCCTAAAGCTATGACTATAATGTATTCAACCACACATATTTTAGCTAAAATCAAACTTTCAAGCTAATTGCTTAATTATTGCTTCTATGAATCTAAACGCTGCCTTAATATCATGCTTGAGGTGAACTTACACTTAAAACCGGACTATGAATATGTGCCTTACACATGGCTAGAGAAGTAAAACTCTTTTTTTTTTCTAATTGATTCATGCCTTATTGTTCATTAAAAGTTGTTCATCATAAATTTACTGACAACTTTTAAGGCGAATGAATTACCAACTATAAAATTTTTTTTTAAAGAGTGCTATTTTTGTGGTCCATTACAGTAAAATTTTTATTAACTCTTTAGAAACATGAATTCGAGAATGTAACATCTTAAACGTCATATTTATATATTTTTTTTTTAAAACATAACGTCAAAGTAATAATACAAATTATCTTATTCTGTTGATTATTATATCTTAAATCATGTATTGTTGTTAGTGCAAGATTAATAATAATAAGAATAGTCTAAGAGCTAGAAGCTGGCAGACAGGCGGCGGTAATTCGTAAGATTATTATGGAGTTGAGTTAACACGTATTTTAACGTTGCTTTTTAATCAGATTTATGAAAAATATATCAGTAATAGAGTAGTCAATCGTATAAGGTTATGAAATTTACATCTGTCAAATTAGTATTGGTAATATGTCGAAAAGAATGCTTTGATATTAATATATATATATATATATATATATATATATATCATGGGACATTTATTAACTTTACGCAGATCACAGTTGGTAAAATACTAAGCTATTCTATTACGCTCGCCTTGCAAGGTACGGGGATTCCCAATCTCAACCGGTGGTGTGACTTAAAGGCTTGGGCTTTAAATTTCGAAAACAAAACGTATTTTCAATCATATGGTCATATAAACTTTTTGAGGACATTAGACATGATATTTTCATCGATATTTTAAGTTTAATCATGTTACCTCAAAAATTCAAAACTTATCAACGATTAAAAATATAATTTTTACGTAGAGCCTTATAAATTAGATGGTGCAAGACTCCATCGTATCCTAGCGAATAAACTCGCTGATACCATTGGGTCACTAAGAAAACCCGATGGTGAGTACATTAGCTCTAGGAAGGATACACTCCAGATACTGATCCGGACTCCTTTTTCAGATTCCGGTTTTTCAGACTCGGCAAGCGAGGACTGGAGAAAAGAAGCGATTGCCATTAACCGCTCAAAGATCGAATGTGCAATAAGCTTATTCGACCACTATAAAGAACCGGGGCCAGACGATATACTCAATGCTTTTTCAAAAAGGAGCAGAGCTTATTTTAACACTACTTCGTCACATATTCAGGGAAAGCCTAGCTACAGGTTATATCCCAACAGTATGGAATCCAGCAAGAGTGAACTTCTTAAAAAAACCATGGAGGCTCAACCACTTGTCAGGAAAGGACTTATAGTCTGTCATCGTTTCTACTAAAGACGATGAAAAGACTTATAGGATTTCATTTGACTCCAGAGACACTGTCGTTACCGTTTCACGCCAACCAGCATGCGTATCGGGAGGAAAATCCTGTGAATCAGCCCTCCACAACTTAATATACAGGATTGAGGAGGGATTCGCAAGAAAACAAACTACCTTGTGCGCGTTTCTTGACATTGAGAGAGCATTTGACAATGCCTCTTAAAATTCCATGGTTAATTTGCAAGTCAGCATGTAGTAGAAGACACCTTTTGCAGGTGGATACACTCTATGCTGATAGGTAGAAGAACTTCTACCTATACCTTTTTTAGAGATTCTGTCACTGTGAGACCCAACAAAGGATGTCCACGGGGTGGTGTATATCCCCACTTCTGTGGAGCTTGGCAGTGAACAGCTTACTGACGAACCTCAAACAAGAAGGATACTACACGCAGTGATATGCGGGCGACATTAACATTATTGCAATCCAAGGACCCTGTGAAGCACAATTTCGGTGCTTATTAAAATAATATATCTTAATTTTAATTTACGACAAAAAATTATAAACTTTATTGCGTATTTTGTATAATATTTATGAATATACTGTATTGAATTTTGTAGAATTTTATGAATGTATGATATCTCGTACAAGAACGTCTTTAAGTGGCTATACTATTTATCATGAATAAAGTTTTCATACCAATTTTAAATCGTAAATCGATATAAATTACAAAACCTCTAAAACCTTAAGATGATCCATTTGCCGAGATTCAGAATCACCATTCCGTGAGAGGCAAATCTAATAAAATAACGCAAACTCAATATGAACGTTCCTGAAATACCGTCTGAAGTCTGTCAGTTACCAGCTCTCAGGCTATAACAACAATAGTTAAATGCTTTTTTTTTGTTGATTTTGTTTTGTTAGGTTTGTTTGTTGTAAATGAATGACGTATTTGATAAAGATTCTCGATACTGTAAAATAACATAGTATGTCTGAAAAACGACAGATTTTATCAAAAAAGCTGCCATCCATTTTATTACCTTGTCAGTCGTTTGCTAGATTGTTGTAATGTGTTGTTTATATTTTTATATTATCGTTATCTTTGTCTACATTTTTTTTTTCGTCGACTCGACCCGTCCGTTCATCTTATGTGTCTACATTGTTAATCGTTGTTTAATACCTTTATGATCATTATAAACAATCAATGATTTCATTTTGTGATTATTATTCTTATAAATAATTGCATATTTCAATTTTTAGTTGTCGTCAATTTTTATTTGCTGTAATACACAACTTTGTACACGGGACTTTATAATACTGGTTCAATTCGGTGCCCGCGTGAGTGAGTTGTTATTACGTTTCTAACTTTAGTTGTTCAATATTAGGAACTATATCACAATACGAGTTAATACGATATATTTTATTGACGTCACATCATTAGTCAGTAATTTGTTCGCCGCGGTTGAGTAACCTATTTTAACTGTGGTCGTTCGTAATCATTTTTGTATTACTCCTATATGGCTAGTTGGTGTAGGAAGAGAGACTTAAACACTACGGTGCAGATATACAGACTGTGTTGGAATGCTTTTCCAATAGAGATTCAATGTTAAATATTATTTATTACTGGCAGGCCTTGTGGTTACTATGCGGAGTCAGTCAGTACACATGTAATGAGTACACACTCTTAAATGAGTCAGTACACACAATACACACAGTCAATGAGTCAGTACACACTCTTAAATGGCGAACAAACTACCATACGCGTATGAGATGACTCTAATTACATGTCTACTGACTGACTCCGCATAGTAACTACACGGCCTGCCAGCAATAAATAATATTTAACATTGATTCTCTATTGGAAAAGCATTCCAATACAGTCTGTATATTCACTTAATACCCGCTAATATAAATACTAATACTTGCGCACAACGCTTAAAAGATACTGAAAGGTGCAGAAATAGACACTTGCTGGCTCACTTTATCGACCACACTTACCCTTATGGGAACTAGCAATATAGAAGCACTATAAGTTCAGTTGTTGCAATATAAAAAAGTGCAATACGATTGTATATAATTTTTTTTACACTCTTTAAAATTTCTGACTGATTTACCCCTTAAAGCGCAGTAAAAATAATTGCCAAAAACACAAAACTTAACTGATTGTTAATCTTGTTGTGTTATTTTTCCTGTTGGTTTGATTGTCATGTCATGTCATTTACTTGAAATTAGCAACATAATATGTATACAAAAAACAATTTTTTTTCGGTTGGTATTTAACAGTTTTTTTAGTACTGATATATAGAAGTATACAAGCAAAAATATTGTATTTTATATTCATTACAAACACAAAAAACATAAACATTAATACATAATATTTATGTAATTATGTTGAACATTATACAAAAGAAAATATAAAATTAAAACTATTCAAGACGATACAACATACACTTCTACCAAGTGTTCCAAAAAAAATTGAGGGAGTACTAATGTACGCTCGTTATAAGCTATACGATTCACTTACATAAATAAATAATTTATTATTTATTTAAAAAAATATTAAATTGATTATTTAATTTTTAAGTGAATCTGGAATTCCTCGTATAACTTTTTCCGAGGTTGACTGAATCTACCGGAAAAAAGTTGAATTAAAAAATTAATTTTGCATTAATTGAAACATTATATGATATTTATTAATGAAAATGTTAACTAAGATTTTTAAATTGACAATGTTCGCATGACATCTGCTGAAGTCAAGATGAACAACTCGAGTAAATTTAACCTAGTATGGAAAATATACTTAACCGTATTGGCAGTTAATCTCAAGGTGTAAAATGTAAAACACGCATGTTGATTTTACACTCCGTAAATGTAAATATAAAACAAATATCTACAAATAAATGCATTATACAATTTCAAGATGTCATTTGAATAGAGTTTTTTAAATAGTTCATCAAGCCAAAGCAATAGAACTTTTAACGCGCAGACATAAATAAACACACCTACACTTTCTTCTCCATACTTATTTGAATAAACTATATATTTGGATCAATTTTTCGATTATTTTTACAACTTGTAAGGATCTACGGCTTAATTTGGTGTTGTAAATCATATATTAACTTTTTAACAGCTATAGACTTTTTTGGGTGCAACATTGACGGGCTATACTAAGCAAACTAATGGGAGTATCGAAAAGTGTGCAAAGAGATTTTTTAATTTTATGCTCTTTTATAATCAATTTTCACATAGCTCGGAAAACTTTTCAATTTTATGTTTTTAGAGATTTATTTTTAAAAAATTTCCTTCAGGGATAGATAGATAAATCTTGGGATCTGAAAAACCCATAACCCATTGCCAGGTTATGGGAGATTCGATTCTGCCATAACCTGAGCTTGCTTATCAGGTTTTCCTGAGGGTTCATATACTCAAGGTGAGATGCACCGAATTTATTGTTTCTGCTGGAATCGAGAGACTCGCAGTAAAATATAATGTGGCTGTGAATGGGTGTTTCTTCCTTCTCGGTGCATAGTCTGTACATAGTGGATCCAAAGTAGAGTCTTATTCTGTGTAAGTCTTTTCGTTGGTGCTAATGTCCGGATAAATTGGTTCTGTGTCTATGATAGGTAACCCGACTCCCTACTGCGGTAAGATATCTGTTTTTCCTTCAAATCCACTGTGAATTGGTGACTCTTCAGGGATGCTATTTTTAATATAATCCGACATCATTTTGAATCTATTTTGATAACAGCCCTTGTGGTTGCAATTTTATAATAATTATGATGCTAGTTCTATGCTAGGTCTACCTATGGGTGATACTTTTGTATCACATTGTATATATGGTATTTATATATGCATGTATCATCCTATACTTTTTATATGGATGTTTTTTTTTAATATATACAATATGTACTTAATATTATTGTTATGAAAAGGTATTAATATGATCGTAAAATTAGAAAATCAAAAACCGCAAAAATAAATCCAATTTTACGAGGTGACATATTGTTACAACCAGAAGAGAGAACCTTTTTTATTCTGTTTATGTGCGTGTGTATATGTAATATCTATGTTTGTATATGGAATTTATTTTAGTACCGAATGCATATACTTGCGGTTTCAAAGATTTTATGACTGCAAAAAATAAAAATAAATATTAAAACGTAAAAAAACAGATTATAAAACTTGTTTTTTTTTTTTAATATTACTGTTGTATATTTTATTTGAACCACATAAATTACTACAAATGTTTTAGATATAAGACCCGTGTGATCTGAATGACGCAAATAAGATGATACCATCAGTTTTATTTAGATGACGTCACAATAAATCAATTTCGTAAAGCGATTTTTCATTCAAGAAAATTAAGCTATTAAGGATAAATAGGATGACGATGCCAATTTTATTAAGATGGCAATATAAGAGGCCAAGATAGATAGATAGATTGTAGATGCTGCCCTCGACGGGCTACACTTCGACCATATGGCCCATAGTAATGCCTAAGGATGTGAGGATGTGAGTGAAGTGGAAGGAATTTTTGTGGATAGGCTAGAAATGGGAAGGATATGCGGCTGCAGCCGACCCTGATAGGAACTATGCCGATATTCATCTGGAATCGAGAAGGAAACTGCAGAAAACCTTCTCAAGCAAAGCCGGTTACTTCGTTCTTGTCCATACGCCGAAAGTTTAGTCAATTAACCGCCCCTTTTTTTTCTTAATAATTAACAAACTGCCGATGTCGGGATTCGAACTCATAACCTCACAGTTACCAAGTAAGCATACTGCGCATTCATAGCGCCTTAGATCGCTCGGACACTTGAACTGGTTTTAAGAGGCCAAACGTGGAGTGATTGAGATCTCCCATTAAAAATGCTTAAAGCATTTTTGCTTTTATGATGTACACGCATTTGTAATTATACTTCTTTACCGTGATGCACTATTCTAAAGAATCTATTCAAGTGACATCGTTAAATTTTTTGAATGTAACTTTTCATTTGTATACACTATGTTTAGTTTACATCTTCGTATAGTAGATCTCCCACGAGTATGAGAGAGTACATATGTATACATTAAACAATTCGTATGAGAAGGACGTCTTATAGGTTTGATAAACAAACATATTTTTCATAATTGTTCGAGTGGTCACCAACCACTCAAATCTATAAGGCCTCTTTCTCATACATATTGCTTAATGAATACATATGTACTCTCTCATACTCGTTATGAATATTATTCACTATTTTGAAAAATATGCTTGTTTATCAAACCTATAAGACCTCCTTCTCATACACATTGCTTAATGTATACATATGTACTCTCTCATACTCGTGGGAGATATATTATACGAAGATGTAAACTAAACAGACGGTATAGCGCTACTTAATAAATTAATTTAATAAGCATGTTATGGATGTCTCTATTACCTATTATTCTTGGATAATAGTTAATTCTTGGATAATAGTTATTTTTATTATAGAATGAACTTGGATAAAAAATAAATTAATTTCAATAAAATTAGTCTGCCTGTATATACATTGGAATATTGCCTCCCAGTTAACGGACATTGCAAACAATATTGTTTTTTATTCTTTAATATATATTTTTGCAATTGTTAAAAACTATATCAGCCAAATAAAAATATATTTTTATACTTCCTGATCTATAACCTATTTTTAAATGAATTCAAACAGAAATTATTATAAAATTAATCGACCTTTAATCTTGTGTAAATAGATAATTTATCACTCACTATAGTCTAAAAACTAGTGTCACAGGATAGACTTCCTGAATTTCAGTAAGGTCCATATTGAGTTGAGTCATTTAGATTTTCTTCTTTAGGGGCAATCAGGTTTGAGCCTTGACCTTGAAACCTGAGCCTTATACTACGAAAATAACTCAATTCAATTTGAAACTTATTGATATTAGTCGGTTTTTATTTCTTAGACAAAGACTTCTTATCATGTAAATAAGAGAACTCTATGGAATATATTGATTGTTTATTGTACTGAAACATCGTGTATATCCACCTACGTATAAAACAACATAATTATTTAACAGGTCAAAATTAATTTAAATTAGCTGCAGATACTGACAGATTTAGAATTTATTTTATAACCTTGATATTAATGGGAAGACTTTAAGTATGAAAATCAGTATTCACGCAGGTATTCGCTACATTATTTGGTGATGTTGGGATATTTTTCTCCGTTGATGTATTTCCAAAAATCTTCTTCAAATTTTCTGGCTTGTAAGACTAAATCAGTTTGTAAAATTATAATTTCATTTGTAATGCCTTTTGCTCCGTATGAAATGTGTTTACAATTTTTTGGCTAATTAATGTCACAATTTATTGATTTCGCGATCGACTTGTTAGCCACTCCTGGCAATAGGGCATATTTGACACTATTTTTTCTTATTTTAAATATTATTATGATAGATATTCCACATTTGATGTTTCCTGAGATGTGCGGGCTGAGATACTCGTTTGGTATATGCAGTTTCTACATGAAAAATTTTTTGTTTTAATTTTAAAATTCCACAATATAAAAAAATGAATATTATATATATATATGTATATATATAAATAATATTTATATATATATATATATAAATAATATTTATATATATATATATATATATATATATATATATATATATACATATATATATATATATATATATATATATATATATATATATATATATATATATATATATATATATATATATATATATATATATATATATGTATATATATATTGTATTTATTTTTTTGATTTGTTTCTCTTGATTTGATTTGAAGTCAATTACAAACCTGCATACAAAATGCAATAAATCTTAATAAATTTATTAAATGTATAAATACAAAACAGTCAATTAACTTAATTATATTTACACATGCAATCAAGTTATATCAATGTACTATGAAGATGGATATATTTTATATATATATATATTGGAATATATAGTATACATACATAAAATATAAGCCAAGAGATATTACTCTGATCTCATCATATAACAGACCTTTATATGAGTGTAAATGTACGTCAGTATTTCTAAATTCAAAGATCCTTCCAACTGCTTTTAATAGTACAAGGCGGTAAACTTCATGAAACCAATAAAAATGTTTAAATCTCAAAATTTAAAGGAGAAAAACATAAATAAATACATCTTAAAAATTCATAATACCTCCGACAATTATCAAATTTATTTCAAATTTTGTATTGAATTATTATTATTATTATTATTTTTTTTATTGGGCCTTGATCCATTATAATTATTAAATAAAACAAATATTTGAGATAATAGATTCATCAGAAAATATATGATAATCCATTATATATTTTTTCTGATGAAGGAATTTTGCTTCCGAAACGATAGTCAAACTAAAATTATTGTTACGAATATCTAAAATATTTGTTTTCTTAAATTAAGATTTATTTCAGTAATTTTGTGTACGCACTGGTGAAATTTTTCACTATTAGATTGTAAACATTAATATACGATACTCAAAAAGTTTTAACGATATTTTACCAATATCTACGATTAATTTTAATTTGCATACGAACCTACACCTATTGGGTCAGTCATTTATTCCATGAGTGAGATAAGATCTTATTCAAACTGTAGTTGGTAAAATATCACGTGAATGAAGTGACGTCACATGTAGTGTGTAATGATAATAAACGTTTTTCAGAACAATTTCAATTTATATATTTTTAATTTAAGTTATTTTATCAATAACAAGTAATGTAACATCTAACTGAGTTAATTGTTTGAATACCCAGTGTATACTCAGATGTATATCAGTGATTGAATTCGAATACGCAGAATTGTTAACAATTCGCTTTCCGTGGTACATTTCAAATCACAAACTATGAGTTTAGAACTATTGAGTTTATGAAAAAAATTTTCAAACAAAAGTTGTTTATTTTAAAAAAAAGAATTATGTTTTTGTATATATATTATGTATTACATTTTTTTTAGAAACTCTTACGGTTTCATAGATGTATATTTTCCAATCTGGCGGGGGGAAACACGTTCCGATTGTTCCCATTAACGAATTTGACCTTACTTTTTTTTATCTAGACCAGACGAAAAAAAATTCAGCTCGTTTTCTCTTTTCGTTTTTGAGTTATCGTGTTCACGGACTGAAAGGCAGACGGACAGATATGCGGAAATGGCCGAATTAGGCCATTTTATGATATTTTTGACTAAACTTAATATACCTTGTATATTTACATATACTGGGTATAAAAAGTTATTAACTGTCCAATGTATGTGTTACGTACCAAGCCCGATATTGTACAGATCGGGATTTGTACAGACAATTTTATACCAAGTTCGATCTGTACAAGTAATTTTTTTTAATAAAACCGAAATAGTGTTTCGGAATGTGTAAATGCGTTAAGCGCATGATAAAATATGCGTTCATATTTGAAAACACTATTTCGGTTTTATTTAAAAAAATTACCTGTACAAATCAGACTTGCTACAAAATTGTCTGTAGAAACTGAAATTTCGGGTCAATTGCAATATAATTTTGTATGCAACCTGCTTAGAACGTCGGCCGTAGAAACACAAAATCTGGAATATAAATCTCTCGTGATATTATAGGTAGGAAAATTTATTTATTTATTTAAAAGAGAGTTAATTTTCCCATCAGAACTTTTTTTTGTAATTCATACAGAAATATATAGGTACACGATCTTATTAATCTAATATTCACAATAATAAATCATTTGATATTCATTATGATTCTTACCTTGGAGAAAAAATCGTTTTTGTTGCCATTGCTCCTACGCGAAGCCTTTTTCAATCAAAATTGTCCTAACTATCTTCTCCTGAAGTATTCATCTGGGGATATCGGAATATTAAAAATAATGCGTAATATAAAACTAAACCGTTATAAATTAATAACATTATAATTTGTCCAAACCCCAATATTATAAAATATATTTAAAAATTTAAGAAATTAATTATACCAAGATTCTTAAATATATAACATCTACCAATTAAAAATGAACTTGAAAATATCAAAGACCTATGCTAACATATTTTATATGTTCTTTTAAAATACAATTTTTTTTTTTTTGTTCAATTCATTGAAATTTTAAGAGAGTATTCAAAACCAGTTTTCGCACAATATTTAATAATACTCACAAAAAAAAAACTAAATTAATTTGAATAAATTCTACTAATTATTACATACACTTTTTATAGTTCGGTTCGGGACTTCTCTTCAGGACGTTGGGCCACTTCGTCAAAATACTGAAAAAATTTTTAAAACCAATGCCAAATGTTGGCATGAACATTTTGTAAAATCTGATAGATTATGTAGGAAGTTTAAGAAGTTGGTTGGGGAACAAAATATTTGGTTAGGCTAGGTTAGTTTGCTCGATTGTCCTGGACGGCACACACTGGGACAATAAGGTCCATTGTGAGACCTGTACATGTGAGCGGAAGACAGAGAATTTGTATGCATACTAGAAATTGGTAGGTTTTGCGACTTCAGCCAACTTTAATAAGAACTATGCGTACATTCATCTAGATGCACATGCATCTAGAATTCGTGAAAGGAAACTGTAGAAAACCTTCACAAGCATAGCCGGTTTGGTTACTTTCGTTCTAGTCGGATAGTTTAGTCAATTAACCGCATCATTATTATTAGTTTATTGACAAACTGGCACTGGATTTACGAATCCGTATCGAAAAAAAAAACCGTATTAGTGCATCGTAAAATTGTACGTAATCTAATGGAGTTTATCAAATATTTAGTGAAATTTCTGTAAAAACTGATCTTTTTGAGAAAAAATGAACTCTGTATAATGAATTTTACATTTCATTTTTACAAAGAGAAGTATAATTTTAAAAATATGCACACAAATTTTCACACTGAAGACAAGAAAGGTAGATTTATGAATCCAGCTGATTGTTCGGCAAGGGTTTCTAGAAGTAAATTAGCAACATCTTTGATATATAATTGAATACAACGTTACCAAACCAACAAAATAATAGACTATTTTTTATTAAACAAAACTTTATCGACCCCATGTTCTTAAATTCATAGCAAATTTTTTTTTTAAATAATTATCATATCAGTAGAATTTAAAACAGTATGTTCTAGTTTTCTAATTAGGAAAAATAATTGATCAACTGGTGGTAATCGATAATATTTTTTATTAATTGTTATTGAATGTTGTTTATTTTTAAAACCATATAATCATCCACATTATACAGGGGCTTGTCCAAGTTTTTTGTTTGATAACTTACATTGGATACTAATACACATGTCATCCTCGAATTTGAGTGATGAAACTAATTCTATTTCAGGTAATTTTGCAAGACAATGAGTTTTAATGTAGTTTGGCGGAACCTAGAAATATCATATTGAAAACCGATAAGCATTTCCAAGTCAGTTTTATTTCTAAAAAACTTCACCCATGGCCATTGTACCTATGACACGATTTTACAAAAGTTTCTTCAAATGTTAACTGACCCTATCTAGTAGATGCACACGTGCCTATGCCTCGTTTCTGATAGTTACTTTGGAGCTTCAACTGGGCGCATCTGTGGAAATTACCATTGTTAACCTAAATTTAAATTAGGTTAGTCCAAACACTTCCATTCCAATTTCCTCGGAGAATATTTTATCCCTTAATGGTATATTCATTCCTTAAGGAAATACATTTTTGTTTCATTGTATCCACTTCTAAGATAGTTCTTCCCACTTACGATTACCTCTTTAATCATTCTCAGACAAACTGCCTTTGCAGCTTCCTCGATCACTAAGTGGATATTTTAAAGTCCAGTATAACCTCCATTACTGTTGAGACGTATGTTTCTATCGCTACTGTCATGTACAGACAGGCCAATCTTTGATCCCTGCCAAGGACTATTAAAAGGAATATACAAACTTAAATTCCTAATAGTAGTGTTTGAAATAAGTTTAGTTACTTTGACGTCTTCGAGTTATCCTTGTTTACTTCGTAATTAAGACTATTGATTGACCAAAACAATTCACAATGATAATAATATCATTTAGATTTTATCCATGCTATTAGACTTTTTCCATAATTGAGAAAGTAATGTAGGTAAAACAGTTATCTTGAAAATATACCAATGTATAATTAATTACTATCTAATAAAAGTAAGATATTCTTGTCAATTCATTGAAAGTATAATAATATTAACATCCATTTGTATTACATTAATAATTCTAAGGAGTTAAGAGTCAAATGGAGCATAGTTCATTTTGTTTTATGTAAATTATATATACATATATATATATATATATATATATATATATATATATATATATATATATATACGCTTGTGAAAATGCCAAATGTACAAAATTATAATGAAATAATAATGTTTTTAACATTTACAAGTAAATAATTTTACTATATATATATATTTATTTATTTATATATTTAATATTATTTTATTGAAATATCACGATTATATTTGTTTGAAATTATCTTTATAAAAGATATTTTTCATAATTTTTTGTTATAATAATATAATAATTATATTTTTGACAGATAATGTAGGTTAGAAATATTTGTCTATTGTTTATGAGAAAGTTATGATAACAATTTATATTATAAAATATCTTTCAAATGATGTTTAATCTTTGTTTAAAGAAGTTTTTAATCTAGTTTCCATAAAAATTATATTTCATTCAATGCGGACATACTAAATAAACCATGAGTTCATAAGGGATTCTACATTGTCCATACTTCATACTGTCTACTTTATACTGCCCCTGCTCAGAGTGCCAAAATGTAATTAGAGTAAGAGTAATATCCTATATAATTAAATATCACCTCAATACCAAAGAGCACAGGTTGTCAATTCAAGGCATAAATCGCATTGAAATCAGGCTTTTTCAGTGAGTTAGAATAACGTATCTTGTTTTTTCTTAATAATTGATGATCCAGGATTGTAAAAACTAGAAAATTTCACTAAAATATTAAAGTTCATCATTCGGTACACGTTTAATATAAGATCAATAAGTTGTGTTCAATAAATAATCGTTACATTACCAAAAAATGTTTTATAACTTTTTATGGAAAAAAAGTCTTATTTAAAATCAAAGAATTTTAAACCCCGCTTAAAGAGAAGGTTTTCATTAATTATAGCCAAATGTTTCTTATATCCAGTTAGATAAAGTTTTTGGAAAAGTATACATAGCTGATCAAAAGTGCATTACTTTTTTTATACCCTGGGGTGAAGTGGGGGTCAACTTTGCGGGTCAAATTTAAATGGTTAAACCTCAGTTATTTATTGCAGATTCAAATTCTCCATACAAAAATAAGTTAGTTTTATTCGAATAATTTTTTTCGATTCGTGATGAATCTATGTTTGCTTTTTCATCGAAAATTTTGATTGCATTTAAATGGAATATGAATTAAAGTTAATTACTGAAGTTACTTTAATTAAAAAACTACCTTTTTGGGATTGATTATAATCGGCCGTATAAAATCGTAAACACTCGTAAGTTATTACGTAAGTTTCATTAATTTTTACTTGAGGAATGTAAGCTTAAATTATTAGGAATTTTATTGAATTGCTGAAGAAACTTACTGCAAACAAACTTATTGCATTATGGTGGCATATTTTTCGGCAACCTATGTTTGTACAACGTTCAATCAATGTTGTACACTTGGCCATATTCAGCCGGTTTTCAAGAACTTTTATCTGAAACATTGTTTTGAAAACGAATTAAAAAGGCACAAATCAATTATAAATTATGCTGGTAACAGTGTGATATCACGCCGGATGCTCTTGATATAGTGGTCGTGTCTTTTCTTATTTAATAAATATGAATTATTAATCAAAATTTAACTAATCATCGTGTGTAATAAAAATTATCGAACAATTAAAAATAAATTTACCAATAAATCTCATTAGTGCATATACCCAATTAAAATCATTTTGCACACAAATCAACTTTCAAACATAAAATATATAATTTTTTTATTTTCAAAATACATTACTCGGTACTAAATGATTTAAGTATATATTTATAAAAAAAAAAATAATAATAATAAAAACGGATAAAGTAATTCAATCAAGATAACTTTTCCTCTAGTTAGCTGTTTGTTCTTGTTGAAATTTCTTTTTTAATTTGACTTAAATCAGTATATAATAATCATATATTTTAATTTTAATTACTAAGTATAAGCTTTATAATATATATATATATATAATAACACAATGTTTTTATAAACTGATTTACTTTTTATTCAACACTCCCACAATAAATTAACACACAATCATGTCATACTTATTTGTTTTTAGTTTTTAAAGACATACTACAATAACTACATAAGTGAAATTTATTGTTTTTTGTGTATCTAAAGCCCAGTTTAAATCAACGCTAATATTGTTAAAATACACAGCATTGTGTAAGATTGCCAATGAAAACATTTTTCTGAATCATTTTTTGTCGGTTTTAATCATGTTAGAAAAATATGCCATTATCTCTCACCTACATTTAATATTTCCCAAATTGAAGCATACATTATAAAGAAGCCAACTAAGTGGAGAAAACTAAATATAAACCAGTCCGCAATGCTTCATATTATTTACTTCTGCCACATGGTTGCCTGCGCTAGTGTATTTATTAAACTGCATAACTTCTAGTTAGAGAATAAAGTATGGCGCACACGATGCTAGTTTTCGTGCTAGTTCGCTTGCTGGATCTTTCTGCAGGCTGCTGTGCATGATATATTGCTTGCAAGTTGGCAGGGAACGCTGCTAGTTTGGCTTCACACGAAGCTCGTTAGTTCACTATAAACTTTTTATGTTCACTACACAATGTCGTCATGTTTGACACAATTCTGCTTGATGATTGGCTCCACGCTTAAACTAGCAGGCAGCGCAGCATGAAAAATAACACGGAACCTATCCCCAAAATCAAGCAAGATCGTTCGCAGCAGAGCTATCAGTGACGTCACTATCCAGCAGCGTAGCATACAAGACTGCCATCAGGACTCCGATCAAGCGAACTAGCACGAAAACTAGCATCGTGTGCGCCATACTTAATACTCTTTCGCCATATTTCAGTTATTTCATCGCGCGAATACTCCAAACTCTTACTTTTTGTTTGATCCATTCATTCTAATTCTATTTTTTTTTAAAGAATCTAAGAATCTAGAATCATAATCGAAAAATATGGAAAGGAGGTTTTGTTGTGTACCGATTTGTCTAAAATTCATAAAATTATAATTATGAATTCATCTATTAAGTTTTTTAATGAATAAATAGAGAAAATCATTGCGTTGAATATTAGCGGTCTCTAATATTTTATTATGGTTTCTGAATTATAAGATAGTTAATCCATTCAAGGAGGTCAGTAGTCATTAAAAATTCTTTCATATCTTCGCAATAGCCAGGAGCTTGCTTATAAGGTTTTCCGGAAAGTTCATATATGCGGGGTGAGATGCACCGAATATATTTTTTCTGCTGTATTCGAGAGATTCATAGTTAAAGTTGATGTGGTTGGATGTTTCTTCCTCCTCGTTGCTGAGTCTGCTCATAATGGATCCATTGTGGAGTCATATTGCATGTAAGCGCATTCGTAGGTGATAATGTCCGGAAGTGAATCCGGTAACCTTTCGATGTTGTATTCTGTTCAGATTGAGTTATTTTCTCTAGTTTTTGTTATAAGTTAATAAAATAAGAAGTTACTTACAATGATTGAAAATAATTCTTTGCACATCATTTTTCTGTAAACTTTGCCAGTTACATTGTTATTGTTGTTTGAAACATTTTGTATTTATATTTCATATATTCCAAAAAGATATTTTACTCTTTGCTATAAATATTTTGTTTCTACAGTATTTTTTTGTTATTACATTTTGTTAGTGTAAATTTGTCTTAATAACAGCATTCATTCACCACAGAGCTAGATAATAAGTATTACCTTAAACTAGGGTACATATATTACCTAAATACACTTTCGTATTAGTTGTTTTTTTTTTTTTTGTAAAGTTCACTTTTAATACTTTTATATGTAGAGAGATTTAGCTTAGTTTATAGAAAAGAAATTTTTTCATCTTATTTTACTCAAGTTTTGAAACAAAATATTTGAAAGTAATTTGGATAAAATGAGGTCGCCTGCATAGGGATATAAAATTAACTAATTATATTTTAACTAACACTGCATTCGATTCGAATCCAACTCACTGTTTTCGAAAACATATTTCAAACATAATATTTAAACAGTACACCCTATGCAAATTTTGTACAAATTATTAGACTTTTCATATTTTAATTATAATGTATTCGATATAATCCCCCTTTTGAATTTCTGCAACGATTGATTTTAGAGAAACAGTATTAAATCCACGTACTTTAGTTTTTTATATGTAGCTCCAGTGAATATACACTTACCTTCCATAAATTCGAATATCCGACTTTTCTTTTCCTTCTGTTATATAGTGAGATAACTAGTGAAAAATCAAATTTTCCAATTCGAAAGATATAGGCAAAATTTTCTGTGGCGTAAAAATCAACAATGCTGTAAAAAAAAGATCCTGGTTTTACAGTTTTGGTAATTATTATAAATTTTTAGGAGGTCAAAATTTTTCACATATTTTATTATTACAATTGTTTTTCTAAAAAATGTGTCCTGGAAAATAAGGACATTTGCTTTATGCCTTGGGTAGAAATTTATGTTGTTTACAAAAAAATCTTCGTCATCACCCTCTACACACATGAAACAGAGTATTTTGTATTCGAAACTACCTATTTTGTTCGTCGAATTGATGAGAAAAGGTAAGGCATTATTTGTATTGTGTTTGATCATATAAATACATCTTTAACTAAATTGTCACTTAAGGATGTTCCAGCATACTACCACTTTTTGACAGATTTTGCTCATTTTTTTTTTCACAGGCTAAAAATAATGTTTTCTAATAAATCCTGAAGTTTCAGAATTTTTGACCGTTTAGAAGGCGAGACAATTTATATCAAAGTTGCCATTCTCTCTCACTCTCTCTTATTAGAAGCATGTCAAACTTCATGCCCGCCCAACTATTATCAGTTGTATTAGAAAAAATAATCGACAGAATTTTAAAAAAAATCGTGTGTTACTGTTTTTTTTTCGAGATATAAAAGTTTAAGTTTATTTATTTTCTTCAAATCAACATTATTTTGTATATGTGAACAGTGTTTGTGTTTAGGTGTTGTATATGTGTGTTTATGTATTTATGCTAAAATAAAATCAAACCGGTTTGTTGTGCTGATTGCATAACACAATGCTGGAACGTACTTAATAAATTAATTGAAGGAGAATTTGACTGTATTTCTTCGATGTTTGGTGCTGAAATCTCTTCTATTTTCTGCTGGGGAAAAATATATAATTTTTTGTGCTTCTAAATTTTTGGCGTTCTGAAAATTTTGCCGCCCCCGGGCTTCACGAGCCTAGGCGTAAATCCATCACTTCATATAAACATATACTTACAAATATAGTGATAAAATTTCTCGATTGAGTCATTTATAAAAATTCTTTTGTATTTAACTCGTTAAATTCTATATATTTTTATTTACAACTTGTCTAAGTTAATTTACATTGCAAAGAAATCGAAATATATATTTATAGAAAAATAAAGACATTTATTTAATGAAATGAAACATAATTTAACATGAACACTTTAATTATATTATGAAGTATTACAGAAAACAAAAAAACATACATATTTTCATTATTATATACACGGGGAGCTTTTCTACGAATATTTATCTTATGCAAAAATATTTATTTTTCCCACCCACGAGAGTAAATTGGTGAATTTTCTCAGGCGAAAGATTCGTAATAACTATCACTCATTATAAGTTTACTAATATATTCCAAATTTTGTCGTTTTTATTGAACGGGTCTTTACTTGACGAAAATCCATTAAACAATTAAATAAAACAAATATTTGAGATTTTGGTAGTAATAATTTTATTTTGACTATAGTTTCGAAACACAGTTTCTTCATATGATAGACAGATAGATAGATACATCTTAGGGTCTAAAAAGTATAGCACTTCGACCTTATGATTCATTGTGCCCCCCTTCTACGTCAGTCCGACGAGATTCACTTCTCCCATATGTTGGCAATAACCAGGAGCTTGCTTATCATGTCTTCCTGAAGGTTCACATATTCGGGGTGAGATGCACCGAATATCCTGTATCTGCTGTAACCTAGAGGTTCGCAGTCAAAGATAATGTGACTGAATGTGTCTTCCACCTCGCCACACAATCTGCACATAATGGACCCATTATAGGGTACCATTGTGTGCATATGCTTCTGCAGGGGACAATGCCCGGTAATGAATCCGGTAACCATCCGCAGTTGCATCCTGTTCAGCCTCCGTGCATCGGGAGATTGCCTCTTGGTTGCACTCTGAAACAGTACCATTCCGAGCTTCTGCCGCGGTACTTTTTCCCAGTGATCTTCATATGATAATGATAATGCAAATATACGATGAGGAAAAATTTACAAACATTAACAAATAGGTAAACATATTTAGTTACCTATATAAATTACATAATAAAACATTGTATGAATGATGAATACCGGCATAGTTCCAATCATAGTCGGCTGCAGCCGCATATCCTACCAATTCCTAGTCTATACACAAAAATTACTTCCACTCCACTCACATCCTCACATCCTTTGGCATCACAATGGACCGTATGGTCGAAGTGTTGCCCGTCCAGGTCAGCCTCTACAATTTATCTATCAATCTATCTTGTATGAATGACCACGAAGGAATATTAATAAAACCTAAAAATAAACATTTAATAAAGAGTTGAAATAAAAATACAATTGTAAAAAATATTATCGTAATTATGCAAACAGCTAATAAATACAAAATAAAACTGATACAAAATAATTTTAACATGAAAACATTGTACAAAAAGTTTAAAAATATTATGTAAATTTTGTATATATATCCTTCTATCTACACACCCTTTTCCGGTTGACCAATTTTGTCCATTACAAACTTGACCTTTCAAGTATAGCCTAGTTATTAATTATTTATTGTTTTTAATCTTAATAATTTATAAATACAAAACAACTAAAGCTGCCCGCACTTGTATTCGTAGGTAAGACTCTAAAAAAGCAAAAATTAATTGCAGGTTATGGTGCAAGTGAGTGGGGTGCTTTATGTTGAAAATTTATTATTCTTGTAAAGACTTTCAACACAGAAACAGTCTCACACGTCTACAATTAGCTACACGTCTACAATTAGTTTCATTATTTGCTCTGTTTTAGTGCCCTACTTAAAACAGTGTACTAATTTCATATCAATTTCCACAGTATATTTAGTACATCCTAGAAAAATTTCACCGTGTAAATTAACCTAAATTGTATATAAATAATATAAAACATTTAAATACAAATAATAATGAAATAATGTATGAAAGAATAAAGAAATTCTCATCTACATTTTTTGTGTTTTATATAAAATGCTAATCAGGAAGAATTGTTTTTGAAGAAGACGATGAAGCAAGCACGATTTTTATTAAGCATTTGAATGTTGTATCTATCTATCTAGCCTAGGTATTTATAATAGTTATATATAGAATACAGAACTCTATAATGAATAGAACAATTCATTGTTTAATTACTGGTCTGTGTGCGCCGTCTTTTATTATGTATTTTATCTGTTCTTTCATAAACCACCTGTGGCGATTTTTTCAGTTACATTTATTCCTGTCAAAAAATGTATATATAAATATTTTTGGTTCAAACTGTTTATGTGTGTGTGTGTATTATATATGTATGGGCTATAACCGTATGATTGGTCACGAAACTAAATTAACTGACCAAAAAAAAATCGATCAAGTATAATATCGTTCATACGACAAGGGCTCCGTTCACAATACTTTCGAGTCGATAAAAAACGATATATTTCAATTCAATCAAATTTATACTTTTTTCTTCTAATTATCGCTAATTTTATGATCCGTTAATCAAATTGTACCTAAAAAATGTCACAACAACTCACCGGAAAAACATTTATGGTTTTATATTATACACTCTCAAATTCATTTGTCTATTATTGATGCCGCGAGACGAGACGAAACGAGATTAGCATATCTCTTGCATTCTATTGACTTGTAAATGTTTTCTATCATCTCTTTTATATGTTGAAACAGATTTTCTTGAAAAATTTTTCTTGAAACAATCTAGACTGTAGAATAAATTAAATCATTACCACCAGAAATGTTTTGCTATTTTACATTTGTACAGATTAAAACTGTACAGAGAATGAATCGATTGTTTAACGTATATTGTCTCTCGAATATTTAACGTAAATCAAGATTCTAATTTTCTGCTCGTCTCTCGTTGACTTATTCTTGCTTCGCTTGTCTCTTCACGGCATCACTAACGACGTTGCTCCTTCAATTATGAATATTGATTCTAAACTGATACCATTTTAGAGAATATTTAGTAACCTACATTTATATCCGGTAAGCAATTGCACCATAAATCACCATTATTGAATAAAACATGACATTCAGGGTTCAATTTATGTCTTGATTTTTATTTTAGGATATACTACTTCCTACAATAGTTTGAAACCTAAGAGTCTCAATCCGTTTGATGGAAGCCTACGCTGACACAATTTGTTTGTCTATTCAAAATGATCCTGACCGAATTATTAATTAGAAAAAAAACATAATTATTTAAATCGTTATTCCAAAGCTGCAAGCAAGCATACACCCTACAAAATTACGGAATCCTAAAAAGCCAGTGATACAAACATACAAATAAATATTATACATATATTTATATATATAATATAAGAACCGTAAACCTTTTTTTTTCATGATTATTATTATTTTAAACAGTTCATATACGATTATGATTATGATTATTAATATTTTTTTTATAAATAATTAATATCATTTTTATTTTTCTGTTACAGGTACAATATATTTTTCTTCTCATTCGTTTGTTGGTTCGTACGCTGGCTGCATTGCTTAACTTGGGGTAAGAAGAGATTGTTAAAAATCGTTTTTTATTTGTATTTATTTTGTGTGTGTTATGCTATCAAACAAAAAAAAAAAAACAACAAAAAAAACAACAACAACAAAAACAAAATAATGGACACATATATATTTCGTCCGGTCCGATCCCCGTCTTTCGTCCTCGTTTCTCTCTTATAGCAAGCGCTAAAAATATTCACTTGCATATATAATATTTTTTGTTGTCAATTTTTAACGAGTTATGTATTCGTTTTAACTTTTAACTTTGACGTTTTAAACTTATTATCATTATATTTATTTTTAATAATCTACTACACAACCATTAATGCACACATTATTCATCCTTATTTTGTGAAAATATATCGTGTACAATCGTTAAGATGGAGCACAAAAATTTTAGAGATATTCGATCGATATAAGATGACTTGCGTCATTGACATTTTGCCACTATATAAAAATGCATATAATAGTAGCTAGTGCAGTTTCACTTTTAGGTATTCCTTTAAATAAATTAATGTAAAAATGCATTTTTAAAAACAAACTTTTTATTTAAATGCTCTAAAATGAAGAAAATAAACTTTAAATTGAATCAAACCCATTAATTTATTACATTACAAAATTTATATGATATTAAAGCTTGTTGCGAGATTTACTTGTGTATAAAAAAAAAGGTAAATAATCTACACATGTAAATCTGGCGACAAGCTTTATAATGGGTTTGATTTAAGTATAAATAATATAATATATACGAGAGTACATTAAGTTTAGTCCCGACTTTATAACGGTATTCGGTTAAAGGTATTCAAAAAAAGGACCTAATTAGTTCATGTGCATCTGTCTGACTGTCTGTCGAAAAATCAAAAACGGAAAGAGATAGCGAGCTAAAATATTATGTGCATGTTCTGGAACTAAAAAGTATGGTCAAGTTCTTGGATGTGAAAAATCGCACCTTGCTTCCCTTCGCCAGGATGGAAAATATACATTTGAAATAGTAAGGTGTAGAAGAAAAATTCACAGACAAAAAATGCCTCTTTTATAAAAATAACAACCTTTAATTGAAACTTTTTTCATAATCTCAGTATATAGCTATTATTTAAGCAATTAGCTCAGTTAGTTGTTATTTTCACTTGTTAAACTGATATATTATGCCATACGCTGGAAAAACAATGAACTATAATAGGGAATATGCATGAAAAATTTTTTTCACTTGAATTGAAGCATGTTTACTTGACAAATATCAAGGTAAAATTACTTTTAAAATAAGTTTAAAAATAAGCGAGATATGAATGATTGAAATTCCCGATTAGACAAAGAGGGTGATAGCCTTCTTGACATGCATTGTGACGTCATAATGTACTATCTCCATTTAAAATACACGTAAAACTCCGTTTTGCAAGAAAGAGACAGATAATAATCTTTAAAAGCTTATAGCTTCCTTGATATTTGTCAGATTTTAATTTTGTTTTTAAATATTACTACAGTATTTACAGTATTTTCATATTCTGAAAATAAATATGACATATTTGGTATCATGCATATACCCTATTAGAGTTTGTATGAAACTTAGTCTATAACTGACGTAATATAAATTATAACCCTAATTTCAAAAACATAGCTCTATTCAGAAAACATTATGCACCAGAACGAAGTAATAAAGAGCATAAAATATAATATTAAAATAAAAAACTTTATAATAATAGGTATTTGAAAATGTATCTGATATTTGAAAAAAATTTAAGAAATTTTAGCTTTTAATTTACAGTTTGACGTAAATTCGATCTGTTTTAATTACGTTTGAAGTGGTAAATTAGAGAAAAACTGTTTAATTACGTGAGCTCTAGTGTGACCTATATTGATTGAAAACAAGAAAAAAATAGTACAAAAAGGAAATCATTTACAGCTGGCGAATTATTGAAAATGGAATAAATTAAAATTTTAGTATTTTAATATAATATACAAATTATTTATAATATATACTTTCAACTTTTAAATAAAATTGTCAGTTTAATTAAAATAGGTATAATATATTCTTCGGAAATCATTGATAGAAAATCCTTGAAAAAATAAATGATATCTTAATGTATTTTCAATGCAAATATTAACATATTTAAATCTATTTATTATTTCGTAATAAAATCAATTATAATCGAATAGATATGTCGTAGGCAAAGAATGGAGTTTAGGTAAATAGTCATTTGTCTAGACCAGTGATTCTCCACCTTTTTTTTTGTCACGGCACACTTTTAACGATTTCAAAGTTTCGCGACACACAAAGAAAAAGATAAGTTTAAAAGTTGTTTACTTACCTACAATACTGATAATACCTATAATTTTGAATGTAAAATAAAATAATATGTACTAGAAAAACAACAGTACGTTTATTAAGGGATTAATTACAAGTTAATAATAAGAATACTTTTAATGAGAAATTTGAGCTTGATGTTTTTTGATAATTTCATTTATATTTGGTCGTAAAAATGATAATGCTACTCTCATATCGTCTTCTACATTTAACAGTCTCGATCATTTTTCGTTTTTATGTTGGTTAATACTTTACTATATACATTTCTAAACTTTGGCGGCACATGTTAAAAATTTGGCTGCACACATAAGTACCCTAGCAAAGTGGTTGAGAATTACTGGTCTCGACGTATCACATATGCTAAGCGGAATGACAATCAATATAGTTTTGCTAATTTCTGAACTGTAATTTTACAACATTCATCTATACCTAAGTTTAAATGAAAAAGAAAGTATGCTTTAATATATGTAATCGAATTTCAGTTTCAGTATGCGTTTAATTTATGATAATTTTCTTGTGAAAACATCCCTTAACGGTACGCAAAAAAACAAATGCTTAAAGGTTTTTTTATCTTCATGAAAAAATGTATATTGAAAAACATAAAAGACAGAGCAAAACTTTAATTTTCCAAATGAGTCATTCTCAAAAATTAACTTTTGCTTAAAACGTTTCTTCGAAAATCAAATGGTTCTGGCACAAATCTACTAAACATATTTTGCATACAAAAACATTCTTACTTTGCACCCGATTTCATGCGAATTCATTCGATTTAAAAAAAATTTACATCAAAACTTGTTGATATGTTTTTATAGGGAACAGTTTAAAGTTTTGCCGTTTCTAACTAATCTCCCATTTTTAAAATAGAATTAACATATCTTGTTTGCGGGAGCTGGCTGTACACAAATGACTTATCTACAGTTAACAAAACGTCGTATGTTGAGAATCGCGCGTGCCCCCGGGGCGGCTTTCGGTCTGGGCTTCCCGTCCTTGACATAATGCAAAAAACCGCACCCTTCGAGCATGAATAGAAGTAAAAAAAGGATATTTGGGGAGTTTTACCCATTTTCGGTGGATGAGTTTGAAGTTATTCTGCGTCGAATATGGGTTAAAATTTGTATAATTAGAATTCCTATAATATATAAAGGGCTGCCTGCAAATATTATAGGATAGTTAGCAAAATCGCTATGTTTGTCTTTTAACGTATGCATTGTTAAATGACTATTTACCTAAATTCGACTATGGCTACAAAATAGATACATACAACATTGTCCGGAAATTAGGTATCATTAATAATAATAAGAAAAAAAAAGACCACCCATATTAATTTGCATTGATAATTGATAAATGTATTTCAAACAACGTAAAACAAATATATATTAATCAAAATGCATTAGATTGTTGCTGTCATTTTACTTAGTTTCAAATAATTTTAGCCCACAACAATTTGAAATTGAGTACTACCATTTATTTTATGACATTTGGAAATGTATATTCTATAAATTTTTGTTGAACATATAAATGATACCATCAGATTATAGCAAAGCCATTTGTGACAAATCGAGTCGGTTTTCCAAAAACATTCTAAGAACCAATAGTTGCTAGAACACTTTCCGTTTTGGAAATAGAATCTATGAATGAGGGACGCAGGACATACTAGGAAGCATATCTACTTGTATACAGCTTGTGTTTTAAAATAGACCGAATCTGGAAACAATGTATAGTGTATCTATCACTGTTTAAATGCATGTACTATGATATGGTGTACTTTGTTACACTTAATCTGCATTAAAATCGGTGGCGGGGTTGATACGTTCTCACCACGGACATTTGTTCATATTAGAGGCTGCCCTGGACGGGCTACACTTCGCCCATAAGGTCCATTGTGATGCCTAAGGACGTGAAGATGTGAGTGGAGTGGGAGGAATTTGTCTGTAGACTAAGAATTGGTAGGATATGCGGCTGCAGCCGATTATGTTAGGAATTATGCCGATATTCATCTGGAGTTCGTGAAGGAAACTGCAGAAAACCTTCTCAAGTATAGCCGGTTACTTCGTTCTTGTCCATACTCCGACAGTTTAGACAATTAACCGCCCCATTTTTTTTTTTTTTTAATTGATGAACTGCCAAAGTCGGGATTCGAACCCATAACCTCCCAGTTTCCAAGTATGCGTACTGTGCAGACTAACGCCTTAGACCGCTCGACTGCTTGGACTGGTAAGTTTTTACAGGTAGAGAAGATGTTGTATTATGTCCATCGTCTATTAAAAAGGTTTTGCATGATTTTCACTCCACTTTTGCACTCCAGGACAATTTTGGAGTTAATTTTAGGTGAACCTAACGCATTAAGCGTGACCTGACTTTCGAATAAAATATATAAGATATGGACATAATCGCTGAGCAATCTCAGTAATCTTGTACCGAAATCCGACATTCCAATTTTTTCATATAGTATAATCGATCTACAATAAAGATTCTAAAATTTAATGGCATTCCATGTGATATTGTTTTTCTGTTCACCTTTTATATAAGATTGAAATAAATATATTGTACCAATTACAGTCAACGTAATAAATCATGATTGTTCCAGTTAAATAGAATTTTAATATTCAATTTACTTTTGAAATGAATAAGTACTTCAAAAATGTAACTGACTTTTTACTAAGACATTATATTTTATACGCATATTTATTGTAATCAATTTATATATCTAAAAAAAAAACTTTTTTTTGGACACTGTCCGATACTAAAAGTGAAACAAAAATAAAATTTAAAAGTTAAAAAATTAAATTAAAAAAACCGACTACGTTAAAAATAATTAAATGAAAACTGAAAGAAGTAACTGTGTATTTTTTGAAGCTTGTGTCAAAATGGTAGCATTTTGTTTAATTAATTAATTTTTGTTTCTCTTTTATATTGATAAAGTTTAGACTAAACTTTATCAATATACATGAGACACTAAAATTGGTAGTTTGGCTATTAAGAAAAAACAACGAAATACGTGTTTTTTTTTTTAAATCAACCCTGGAAGTATGAATCGAAATCACTTTTTTATTTAAAGCTAGAGACATGAAAATTGATATTGGTACAAAATAAACAAATAAATACGTGTAATAGCTTTACTTTGTACAGCTTTGCTTTGAGTACCGATAATCTGTACCAGAAAACAGTGTAAGCTTAAATTTAAAGTTTGTAAATTTTATATAATAAACAATGTTGTATCACTTTGTTTATCCTATCAGTGTATATATACATGTATGTATATATATATATATATATATATATATATATATATATATATATATATATATATATATATATATATATATATATATTAATAATAATCAGTTTGACAGTTTATCACTGTATATTTAAATAGAAAAGAAATTTATGAATACTTGTATTTGAATGACTAAATTACTTGTGCAATTTTGCAATTGTTTCAATAAATTAAAAATTAGAAATATGAACATAAAATAAATTGAGACATTTTAAAAGACAGTTTTTTTGTTGTTGTATGTATGAATAGGTATTTAATATTTATAATATTTGATTAGTTTATTTAGTTTAGATATAATTTTTCCACATCCAAATAACTTCACATACGAAAAAAATACAAGGAACCTTTTGTGCTTAAAATAACCCCAAATATCTATAAAAACTCCATTGGGGTCAAAATATTCGGTCATTCTGGTTGCTAAAAAGACCAAGGGACCAGATATTCGTAGGACAAAATCTGAATCCTTATTCAGTGTGCCCAAACGTGAATATGCAAAACAAATCTTACTAATTCAAGATTGTTACCCTTGTCTAATTGATTTTGTTTCTGAGAATGCGCCCCTCTATCAATAAAGATTAATTTGAATTATTGAATCTTTCAGAATAATAATATCCTCTACGTTTGATGTATGACATTCTGTACATTTTACACAATAATAATTGTCATAAAAATATGTTATTTTATCAATTAGGTTTATTATTATGTTTAGAAACAGTAAAATTAAAATATATTAAGTAGTATTTTGTATTCGTAATACAAATGAAATCGATAAAACTGTCAAAATATCTAGATTACTTTATTTAAATACACAACAAATTAACCATATATGTATTATATATGTACACTTCCGCTCATAAAATTTGAACCACCAGTAAGTCACATTCTAAGCGTATATATTACTTAATATATGTATATTACATACAATAGCACTTCAATGATTCAACTGGTTCAATTTTTATAAACGGGAGTGTATCTAAATTATTTTTTGTATATTATTTTACTCAAATACAACTAAAACCAGAACGAGTTAGTAGTTTAAATACTTTGTTCTGGGTACATGTATTAAGATACTGTCGCCTAAGATGGCCCGGACCCTAATAAAGCCCACTTATGAAAATTCGTTATTGTAATTATTGAATTAATTCGAAATATCCAACTTATAAACATGATACATCAACAGTCAAAAATGCAACAACAGATCTAGACAAGTACGTTTCACATTTTTGAAATTTTTGGTGAAAAAGAAGTGATGTTTTTGTTTTCTCTATTAGATCTTGATATTTAAGTTGTTTATCATTGGCTACAATTGATTTTATTGATTTCTAATTTCATTTGTAGTACCTTACTACTTACTCTTCGTCCGACATTGCTTCGCATCTAGTTTGGCACTCTTCTAACTCACCTTCAGATTAATTGCTTGCAGTTCAGAGTGATAGCTGCAAGTTCTATTTACTTTCAGAAGAGATAGAAACTGTAGGACTTAGAGCACAAATAACGGAAAAACAAATTACCGAATTCCTGAAGTTTTTGCATAAAAAACGTACAATTTTATTGGTAAAAAAACTACCATGCTAAAAACGTGAATTTTCTTGCGATTATATACAATAATATATTTGATAGTATTTGATAGTAATTAAATTAAATATAAACTTCACCTCGTTATCTCTGCGTTTTTTATTTGCCATTTTGACGATAGACATACAGATTTTAAAGTTTTGCACTCTAGTACGAGTAGTAGTTAATAGTTGTCATTTGTAAATACTATTTAGTGTTATCTATAAAATGTTATAGATAAGATGTTATATTTTATACATAAGATATTAATTATATTTCACATGATGCTCATATTGAGATTATATATAATCCTCAAAAAATAGTCACACAAATAATTTTCCGGGACCGATGACTATTTTGTGACTATAATTAATCGTTAGTTAAATACAAATATATATTTTAAACATTAAAAAATATTATAGATGTCATTTGAATTGATTCTTTGAAATAGTTCATGACACCTTTTTTTATATGTTTTGACTATTTTGTCAGAGCTCTTTGATTGTACCGTTGATGTTGTATGTATTTTCTAATAATACTAATAATAAACCTAGTTCTTATTTTGAAGTTGTTCTTAGCAGCACATAGCACTGCACAATATTTGTGTTCTATATTTATTCAAATATCTATTTGTACATGTCTACTTTATATAAAACATACTTACAAGAGAACATGTAGAGAATGATCTATTTGTATTGGAATTCAATAGTAAAAAGGCTGCTATTCCCAAAAATTGTTACAGATTTTCTCAGATAATTTGTTACATGTCGAAAAATATTAAAAGAAATAGTAAAATCAAATAGTAAAATTAAATTGTAAAAATTCGGTCAAGTGTAAGTCTAGACAGCTAGACAGCATAATTATTGTTCCGCGAAGAAAAAATTTACTTATAAACAAAGTTATCAATCATTAATACAACATGATTTTTGAACACCTTGATTATTTCGCGTACAAGTGAAATAACATACAATTGTGTATTGAAAAACATTTTAATTTCTTATAACAATTTATCACGCTCAATTAACACATATTTCTCAATGTTGAGAATTTTTCTCAACGATCTTATGAATAAACTTTGATTGCGTGAATATCTCACTTCACAATATGTTTTAACATGTAGTATGAATTTTATTTAATTCTATATCAACATGGATTGAAGAGTAAAAATTCTGAAATTAGACAATGGACCGGCTCCAAATTCAGATCTAATCATTTTACGGAAAAATTAATTGTCAGTATGTCCGTCTCTCTCTTTCTAAAATATAAAAACCCGTTTACTGCGCAACGCATAACTTAGCACCAATCAAGAGCGACCTTGGAATAGAGTTAAATGTCGGTCAAACATACATAGGCACGGCACAAACAAGAAACGTCGTGAAAGTGTCACCAAATTAGCAACAAATAACATATCCTGAGAATATAAGAGTAATTTTAATAAGAGATGTTAACAAGAGAAAATTGAATGAAAGCAATTTTAACAAGAGTAATTTCAATAAAATTTATTATATTTTAATTTATTTTGTTTAATTTTTTATTTATTTTATTTTTGTCTATTGATTTCTATTTTCTATCTATTTCTAATTGTCAAAGAGTAAATTACGACTAGCTAATTTATACTGATGATGGCTACTTTGTAGTCGAAATAGGAATTTATCATACAAAAACAGATCTAGGTATTGGGGCGAATTTGAAATTTTATTTCTTTAGGTATGTTTACGTTCAACGGACCACTTTAAAGGTACTATTGATGACGTAAGACGAGACGAGACGAGAGTAGCATGTCTCTTGTATTGTATGGCTTAAAAATGATATATGACGTAAAAGTTTTCTATCGCATCTCGTCACGTTTTTACAGTTTAAAAAACAATCATTTTTTGTTCCCAGTAAAAATAATAATTATTACTGGTCGGTTGATCTGTTAAATAAGAATTCGAAGTCAAAACTTAGAAAAGCCTTAACAATAAATACTTTAGAAAAAACTAAATCATTACCACCCAAAATAATTTGCTGTTTTGTGATCTGTGTATTTTTACAAATTAAAATTATATAGAGATGGAAGGAGAGTACTATCGTTTGTCTCTCGAATATTTATCTAGAAAATCAGGATTCTAAATTGCGTCTCGACTCTCACTGACTTATTCTTGTCTCGTCTCTCGCGGCATCAGTATAGGGTACCTAATGATTTTATAAAATGAGAAAAGCATCTGGAGCTCTATAAAAAGAAAGTATATTAACATTTATAATTTAAGATAAAATAAAATAGATCGACCAATAAATAAAGAGAAACATTTAAATGTCGTGCATTTTGAATCGAGTTTGTAAAGTTGCAAATATATATATATACATACATATAATATATATACGTAAATACATACATGTATAGACAATGACATTTTTATAATTTGATAGTTACCACATATTTCCAATTAGTACTTATAACAGCGATATAAATCTCTTTCGCCCGCTTTCTAAATAGATAAACAACATATATAAAAGACATAACAAATTCAACGCGAGTTCGCGCGCTGTTCGCTCATTGTCTATTAAAATATTGTTATTAAATTTTTTTCTTCATGATCAACAGTGAAAACTGTTCATATAGATGTTTTAAGATTGGCCGTTATACCAGTTTTTGTAAAAAATATGTCTCGAAGTGGTTTCTAATGCCGAGGCCTGCATAAACCACCGGGATAATTAAATATATTTCGCCAGGTAAATTTCGATCTAATCGGCATTGTGGACATCGGTCATGTTTTTGTGTTTTTTACTGTATACGTTTGTGTAAGTTTATTCCTAAGTAGATTCCAATTTTACTAGCTTTACCTGGAGTTGCTTCTTCTATAAGTACAGACAGGAAGTAATTTTAAGGCAATAAGCTAACCTGTTAGATAAAAGATCTTATATTTTAGGATGTTTCAGCATACCACCACTTTTCGACAGATTTTGCTCATTTTTTTCACAGGCTAAAAAGAACGTTTTCTAATAAATCCATAAGTTTCAGAATTTTTTACCATTTAGAACGCGAGATAATTAATATCAACGTTATCATTCTCTCTCTCTCATTAGAAGCATGTTAAACTTCATGCCCGCCCAACTATTATCGTTGTATTAGAAAAATAATCGACAGAATTTAAAAAAAACTAGGAGAGTAAAGATAAATATTTATTATATAAATTAAATTTAAAAAAATCGTATGTTACCGTTTTGTTTTCGAAATATAAAAGTTTAAAATTATTATTTTTCTTTAAAATAACATTATTTTGTATATGTGAACAGTGTATTTGTCTATGTGTTGTATATGTGTGTTAATGTATTTGTGCTATTATAAAATCAAACCCGTTTTTTGTTCTGATTATATAACACGGTGCTGGAACGTCCTTAAATAGTATCATCATACGTATTAATTTATGGTGTTTCCATTTTGTGGAATTTCCATCGTTCTATATCTCATTCATATAGTACACAAGAGTATGGATGTGTAAAGTAGGTTTCACTGTAATAATTTCTATATAATGATAGATAGATAGACAAAGTTTCATTAAATTTTATTATTGATTGTATTGTCATTTTAATTATTAATTGTTTGTTAGGTATCTATCCAATAAGCTATGCTATGGCTAATACTAGAGCCATAGTAGTTAGATAGTTAATATCCTTTTGTTCTATTTAAAAAAAATAAATAAAATAAAATATTTATTATTGATTGGTTCATTTATCACAAGATATTATAAATACTTTCTTATAGTATGATCAATAATATGGACTTGATTTTAAATATATACATATATTTTATATACAGGATGGCTTATTTTAAACAATGTACCTGAATATTTTCTCTAGGAAGCGTTTGTTGGAAAAAATAGCACGGCTAAAAGTTGTTTTGTTCAAGGTTATTTGAAGGCCAACTTGCGTTTTTCAAATGTAAACCCAAATTTTTTATGACAGAATTAGGTAGTTATTAAATTTATCGTAAAAATTTAAATAAATTTTGTTGCTTCCTTGAAGAAATATTCAGGTACATTGTTTATAATAAGCTTCTTGTATTTATACATATATATATATATATATATATATATATATATATATATATATATATATATATATATGTGTGTGTGTGTTCCTCTACCACTCCACTTCGAGGATGTGATGAACGCTAGAGCGCTCAAGTGGAGTACTAGAGGAACATGTAGTAGGTGGGGGGAATATTATTATTTTTTCATCTATTATTATAATTTATCATAAATATTATTTTATTAATGAAAAAATAATATTAGATTTTTATTACTTACTGTTCCCCTAGCACTCTGTTTTGAGTGCTTTGGTGTTTATCACGTCTTTGAACGAATCAGTGGCCTTCGTTTGTTCCGAGGAGATCAACTTATCGACTTCTATTGGATGTTATTGGGGAATGAGAGCATCATAAAAAGAAATGGCGTGTGCTATTATACAGCTGGTTCGATTCACCCTGTATATATATTATTTTCCTTTTTTTCTATCAAATGCTTCGTTATATGCATACTACTACAATAATAAAAAATGTGTTTCAAAGAAACTTTCTGAGATGTCTAAATTTTGAAACAACTTCCAATTTTAAAAATATGACAGATTTTCGATTAAAAATAAAAAACTTGTGTTAACTTTTTCCATAAACTTAAGTATGTATCGGGTATTTAAGTAAATTATGAAGAGCTAGATGTTATTTTCACTTGTTTTACTGAAATATCAGTATTTATTTTATATACTCCATAATATAACGTACAATATGACGATGCAAGTTCCTAAACGTTATGAAAATTTCGTAAAATGTAAAAGAAGCTTTTAGTAATTTTAGATTGAACTTAATCTGACCCTGGACTGATCTCGATTCAAAACTTGACTGCAAAAATTTGAAAAGGAACACCTCTATAGGAGACGATAGTACAATTTACTTACTGTCTCGTTCATATCACGTTTCATATACATAGTTGAACATTCACAGCGTTCTGCAGAATTGTAACATCTTCTCTAATAATTTTATTAAAACTGCGTGATGGTTATAGAAAGTAGAACACACATTTCTTATCATTTTAACATACGTAATAAATATGGTAATAAATATCAATTATTAAATAAATATAGCATTACTATAAATTGTATTAATATATTTCTGTATATACAGAGTGAGTCAAAAGTCATGGAGTTTTTTGAAAGGGTGGATAGGAAATCAAGATGGAAGGTCCTTGGACATTTTTGTAACTGACCCATCGTTAATTATATATTAATTAAATAAATTAACCAATTAGAGAAGCGCGTTTACGGAATAAGAAATGGTGGGAATAAGAAAGGAACGCAGCGGCAGCAGAGATACATTAGGGGACCGAGCTGTCCCCACTTCTTCTTGGAGAAAGAAGAAACGCACAATGTAAAATAGGAGTTAAGTTGTAGAAAATTTTGTTTGCTACAATTCATTGTCTTATAATTTTTTTCTACAACACGAATGTGTACAAAGATATTTAGGATTTAAATTTTCAATCTTAAACCGTCAATACCTCTGTAAATATTAGAGAAACAGAAAAAAATGATAAGAAACTTAATTATATTAAAACTAATTTGCTACAACTTTACTTCATATGTGTTTTTCGATTTTTTCAATATTAAAAGAGATATACAAAATTCTGTGTTTCCCCCTCCTGTTACTCGTCAAACAAAGTTACTTCTACAAGCACGTTCACGCGGGTACCAATAATAGTTAAAAAGTATGTACATACGGTTCAAAACAAATGAACAGACCTGAAATGTTAATTTTCTTACATTTCTTAAAACTCCTCACTTTTGCAAGTCTCTGTTAATTATTTATTTATAAATAAAGATAAGTAGTATATTTTTTAAATGTGAAAAAAGAAATGGAAGTTTTATATTTTTTATTCATGTAAAAAATTTATGTAAACAAAAACATTTACTACAAGAATAATCAAAATTGTGAGAGACTGATTCGGTTCAGGTCTGTTCATTTTTTTTGAATAGGAGTGTACAAATACTATTTAGTGAAAAAAAATCTGTTTATTTAATCAATATAAAAATTAATAAAAATCTGTTTATTTAGTTTATCAATTTATTAATTATATATAAGTTTCAATCCACTTTTTTCAAATATATTTCTCCCAATAATACCTAAGTATATTTATTCTCGAACTTGACCATAAACAAGTTGGTGTTTTCTAGAAAATTAATAAGAAATACTATGTTCATGTAGGATATACGCGTATATGTTATCCTTATTTCAATTTTCTGATGTTTTGTAGTACTTGAGAAATGGGACGACATCCTACATCCAACATATAACAAAAATATGATTAGTATTTTTTACGAAATTGTTTTTTGTAAACAATTTTTTTTAAACTGTCATAACAATTTTTATTTATTCTTTTAAATTGTATTAAATGAACTGAAAAAAAGAAGAAACAAAAATAGAGACAGAATACAACAGAACTGAACTGAACAGTTAAACCAAAAGTAACAAATATAATTATTATTATTGATCTTTTATATTTTATAATAAATGTTGCAATGAATTTTAATCAATAAGTATTATCATAATATAATGTTCATTTATCGTATTATGAAATATCTTTGCAATAATCGTGTTTGGCCAGGCCACAATCTCCTATGTTATAACAATTTTATACCTAGTGGTCCCAATCAAATTTATATTAAACGAGTTCATGCAATCAAATAAAATCCACTATACCATAAATCTAGAAGTGAAGCTGACTTCCACATGTATACACACTCTAAGACACTTCTAGGCATGCTAAAAAGATGCGGTTGTTTGCATTTGACGCGAAATTGCTTGAAACCGACGGAAAAAATCGGAAAACTTCAATTTTTTCATTACAACCTTCCGGAAAATCGGAAAAACAGCCCCTAAAAACTTTTTTTACAATTCATGCAATGTTATTTTCTAAGACGCAGATCCAAGGCCGAATACCACTTTGGGGGTCAAGGGGGGTACCCCCATTGCGAGCAGAGCGAGTCTATTTATTAACTCTTCGATATTTATTTCATAAAAGATATTCTCCACTATAAAAACAATTCGTTGCGTAGAACCTACGTAGACTAAGCGAATTTTATCAGAAGAAGCAGTCATAATGAATATGAAATTGAGTTACCATAGTGACACTGGTGGTAATATTTTATTATTATGAGTTTAGAATTTAATATCGGAAATCTTTGTATGGGAGCTTAAGACAAATGGTCAGTCAATAAATTGTAGTAAATTTTATATACTACAAATTAATTCATGATAAAATTTTCCATTTTATTAATATTAAGAGAGGTATCTGAATGCCTAAGGCTGAACACTTTAACGAGCAACGACTTCTCTATCCTCACTATTAGTCAAACAGCAAAACATTACTGAGTTCGGTATATCTTACCTCTAGGGCAACTGGTTTCCCGAGACTCTCTAGATAAGCTAACGACTAAGTTCATTCGTATGGGTGCCAGGCCATGCAGAAATTCCGGATTACTGTAATGCCGATGAGCCATTCGGAAATTGTAAAAACCGGACACTAGCAATCAAAAACATCTAGGTTTACCTTTTGCGAACTATAAGTTACTCCTGAAAGAAACCATATTAGGCAAATCCAGTATAAGGCGTTCCGAAGATTTTACCTCCCTACAGAGATCATATATAGGCAACGTTATGGCAGTCATCAAAGGACAATGACTAGAAATGCAGAACGCCGAGGACTACCAGTGAGCCTCGACTAGATGATGACTCACCTACCTCACTGCCAAGTTCTGACTATGAAGAGACTTGAGTCAAACAACATTCATTGCCGACATCTCTGAGATAAATTATATTGGCATCAAAGCTCTATTGCTATGCCTGAGCTCCAAATGGTTTAAGGAGTAGTAGCAAGGATAGATCAGCCCCATTTCGGTATCACAATTGACTTCACGGTCTAAGTGTATCTCATCCAGATCAGCCGCTACATCCTAACTCACCCAAAGGGAGGTTAGTGACCAATATTAGTATTTTGAAGCTCTTTTGAATTTATAATATCGACGCACGAATACATACCGTGAATATGCTTTGTACAAACCGTGAACATTTTTACGAACCAACATGTAGATTTATAAATACACATCATATAGTTAAGGTACAAAAACCTCACCGATTGCTGTTATATTGTATATATGTGTATGTGTATGTGTATATTGTTGATTCGTTCGTTATTGGTTCGTTTACTTGATGAAGATAAGCCTGGAGCGAAGGTTATATAGGAATTATCATGCAATTGAACTTATGCCGTTGATTTTTATCTTTCATATATATATATATATATATATATATATATATATATATATATATATATATATATATATATATATATATTATTTTGCATTGCATTGTGACAATACATAATATTATCATATGGAATTTGAATCTGAATAAAAAATGTATCTAACCTTTATGAAGCTAAAGTTTAAGATGCCATATTTATTTCTCGTTACTTGTATTTTTACAATAAATTTATTTATTTTTTTATATTTAATATCACAATAATATATATATATAACAATTGAAAGTATTTTTATGATCTAAATTGAAATTGAATAGTTTTTTTTATATGTAAGAAAATATTTATTATACGAAGAAAATATATATCGACACCGATTATTTATTTTCTAAAATTGATTGAAAAAAGTTGTATCGAAATGACTAAAAATTCAAATGAGTTCAAGAGTTTATGGACAATTTTCCTTTTACGAGCTATTCAACAACAATCTTTCTAGATTCTAGACCTTTATTTTTAGAAATAAAAAATATTTAATTCATAGAAACTGTATTCATGTGACATATTAAATTTATTTTCTGCTACTTTTACTTACGATCAACTTTAGGATTTCTGATAAAATAAATAAATTTTGTGTTCCTCCTTCCTTTTAGGCTCCTATTCTTCTTGACCTATTTTGTCTATTTACGAACTTGGCCATTCTAACAGCTAAAGCACGTCGGTTTTGGTCGAATTAAAATTATGGACTCTATCAGCGGTAACAGACAAATATTTATGGATTTGAGCTTTGGGCTTCCTAAATTAACTTTATATGCCAATTTGAAATTACAGTCAATGTTTACTTACCCAACTTGTTGGGTAAAAATTGCCAAAAATTGAAGAAGAATTTGTAGAATTATGAAACATTTTGTAAAGAATTTATATAGATATTTGGGTAATACTTTTTAGGTTTCAAATGATAGGAATTGACTTCACTTCTTATAATGTTTTTCCAGCAGTGGCCAAAGGATTTTTTTTATTGTATATAATTAAGTTTCTTTAAATCATATTCGAAAAAATATTTCTTATATAAAAGTATTTTATTTTAAGCATTTTTTAAGTTTGGAAATGGATTCGTTACAAATCGAACGGTACAAATGTTTTATGCAAAAATTTGAACAATCTACACCATTCTTGATCACAATAGATAGTATGCACAATATAAATATTTGATCAAACAAGTCTTGTTCACTTAAATGCGATAACACAAAATTTTATTGATATGTAAATGATATACTCTCAATAGTAGAATCATGAGTGGTTCTCAATATCTGCGATATTATCTCAAATAGTCTTATGAAATATACAATTTGGTTTTGATAATATCTACAATTTTTTTAAATAAATATTCTTCTATTTCTTGTAGTTATTTACAAAGCTTTATATATATGTAATATAAAATAATTACATCTAATATATATATATATATATATATATATATATACACTCACGATTTTTCTAAATCAAAAAAAACTTATTTGTAGCTAAAAATGGGGTAATAACTTTGATTTTGACTCGATATAGCGCTTAGTGATATAACCCTGTAAATCGTAAAGTGAAGAGTGTATTTACCGAGATTCAAGAATAAGCTAGTTGATACTTTTAGTAATACGTGCCCCAAGGAACCGACATATATCGGTTTTCATGCATAAAAGTATAAGATTATTATTAAACTTTCAGACTTTTTTTTTCAATCTGTATCAAATCGTCGAAGATGCTACACATCATGATAATTTCAACCGTGACGTCACTTTGACAATCATAATAAACAATAAAAGTCATTTCTGTTTTGCATAACTTAAAACAATTTCGTCTATTTATCCAATTTTTTATGTCAATTTGTAATTGAAACATAAATAATATTTCGTATACTTCTAAACTTTTGAAACTAAGATAAACCTTAAAGCTCTAATTTCCCGTCCCTAATCCGGGGCGGGAATCTAAGACCCAAAGCAAACATAAGCCTCAACTTGGAGATATATGACACGATCTTTCAAGCAGAAGTCTACGCCATACTGGTTTACGTCCGTGAGAACCTACGTAGAGGCTATATAAACCAACACGTATGTATTCTCTCGGACATTCAAGCTGAAACCTGGTATGAAACTGAGGGGTAGTCAAGGGTATTATTACATCCTGCCACATTATCTTTGACTGCGAGCCTCTAGGTTACAGCAGATACAAGATATTCGGTTCATCTTACCCCGAATATATGAACCTTCAGGAAGTGTTTACTATGACGTAATACAAAAAACATCATGACCGTACATCGTCCTTATGCTTTAATGACAACCAACAAAACTATACGAAGATGATTTTTTGAGGATCAAAACGACTTTATAAAACGCATTACGAACTTTTGAAGATTTATTAGCACATTATAAACAATATAACAACCATTTTTTAAAAGTGTTAAACTAGTATATTGCACAATTGATTTAGAATTTTCCTTGAAAATTAGAAATATCGTTATTTTCAAATAACTTGAAAATTATTAGGTTTATCACCCTGAACATTTGTTTTTAATTTCCTAAAGTCAATGGTTACATAAACACAAAGGGGTAGTGAAATATTCAGATATCAGAGTATTTCAGATATCAATGATTTTACGGTTATGGAGTTTAAAACATCCACAAACCACCTGACACTATTTCCTATGTTCTATGTTCATATTAAACACTTGTAATTATATATTCGAAGCCCAAGTCTATTCATTTATTCCTCGAATTAGTAACTGTATTATGGGGCCTTAAATTTATGTATGTAATGATACCTCAAACAAAACCATATTTCCCAATCCGATTTTTAGATCCCAACAGAGATAATGTGAATAGGTTTCTATATACCGAGGTTTATCTCTGGTATACATATATTACAAAATAATAAACGTTATATTTTAAAAGTAATGATGTATAAATGACAAGAAATAAACATTTTCTAATTATACCCTATTTAAAATATGATCAATGTAAATAAATAAGTTATAATATCAATCCGTCATACCTGTCAATTACAAATATTTACAAATATTCCATAACTCTGTCATTATAAATTAACCGCATTCATTTATGATCAATGATAATTGCAATAACAAAAAGTTTTTTTTGTTGTTGTTTGATTTATGCATTTTTGAAGTATTGTGTACAAATTCAAGAGCAAGTAATGTGTCTGGAATTTATTTATCCTGTTCATATATTCATATAAGGTTCTAATTTTTCCAATTCCGCATATTTGTGTGTTAACTCGTCTGTCCCTAAGCACAATTAATCAAAAATTCAAGGATAGAAATACATGGCAAGTTTGAGTTTTGTATAGTAAATGGTGATATCAAGTTCGTGAATCTGCAAAATCGATCCATGCGTCTTTTCAGACAATTTTCCAAAAAATTTCTTGTAAGCCAAAAGCGATCCTGTTAGCTCAGATTCCACATCAAATATAGGAATAGACTGAGGAGAGTCTAGGCTACAGTTTTTGGACTTGAATATACTTCATGCACAATAATATTCTCTATAAGAAGAAAAACTACCACTAAAATAGCATTTTAGAAAGAAAAAATTCAAACAAAAGCTGCGCAGTTTAATGATGGAAGCATAGTGTAATAATTATTATATTTTCATGAATTCGTGTACGCATGGTATAGTTTATCTTTTAAAGGAAAAATCTTTAAACAAAAAAATGTGTATCTCATAAAACAACCAACTTCTTTTGTTTGTAACTTTTTACATACATCCATGAAAAAAAGTTGCACACAAAAGTTGTTTGTGTTTATACGAACATTTTTTAAAGATGTTCTCTATGTTTCACCGTTTAAAAGATTTTATGTTATACCATGCGGAGTACGAATGAGCACGGAACAAAATATAAATATTACATTATATTTTCCCCTCTTAAGTGTGCATTTACAAAAATTATTTAAGTGGTTACTTTTCAAATGACCACACTGTATATCTTACTGTTTATCAAAACTGTTTATTGTAAATAATTTTTTTATAGTAATTCTAATTATATAACTCTAGTAGATATTACAAAAATGTAAAATTTCTTTTAATACAGAAAAAATAAAATTCGTTAATTTCCCACGCTTTTCCCACACGACATCTCCCACACAAAAATTAACCTTTTTTAATTGCAATGATTGACATGTATGCTGCACATGTCAATCAGCCCAACTTTCTATGTTGTATATATGATGCATTTAATTATTTATAGTTCAAATTTTTATAAAAGGGAACCCGGAGCACAACGGGTTACCGAGACAAAATTAAGTTTGAGGATTTTCGGTGTCAAGGCGGTGCTATTAGAGAGCGGACGTAGAATTAGACCAACCTGTGGCTGTTCAACTACGACTAGTCTAGTTTTCTTGGTCGTTAGAGCGTGAAGTTCTAGTCGTATGATTTTTTGCTCCTGTATTGTAACTTATGATGATCTTGTAACCAAAATCAGGTACATACTTCTTTATATTAGAACTACAGTTAGTACATGCTAGAAATTCGTTTAATTGTCTTTAGTTTGGTGTAGTAAAATGTTTGTTTACGTATCTTGTTCGAGTGAATTAACCACCTCCCCTCCCCAACCCAAATCGTGGGGCAGAACGAGTGGCGTGGAATAGAGTACCTCATTCTTCCGGAATGTTTCACCATGTCTTCCAGCATTCACAACTGACATCGGAGTTGATAGACCTTCAAGTGAAGAAGGTAATTTTACTACCCCTGGTTGCTCTTGGATAACAACTGATAAGAGAGTCTTATCATTTTATTTTTCACATGCGAGAATATATAGCGAAGATGATGAGACTGTTTTATGCATAAACTTATTTTTTCTGCATTTCCACTAGTTTTATATGTGTTTATAGTAACCTGTCTTTCCACCTCGATCCATGCCCGAAGCAGAACCGGGCAAATGACATAATTTACTATTTTTGAAAAATTGTTATTATTTTTTTCTTGAATCGGTTAAGTAGAAGTAGGTGAAAAGTCGATCGCAAGATTGAAAGTGTAGCGGTGTCACTTCATAATTAAATTATTATTATAATTTTGTTCTTCATTTTTTAATTTGTAATGTAGATATTTGTTATATTAAATAATTATTATTTAAATAAATAATAAATACATAAAAAAGATATAATTGATCTTTATTAATTAAAAATTATCTTTTTTATTTGATTTATGAAATGTTATTATTTTTATTTGTAAATTACCAAGGTTGTTAACATTCACAGCAACCGTGATAATAGAGGGAAGTTATAGTTGAAATGCAACAAATAAAAAATGAAGAACAAAATTATAATAATAATTTAATGATGAAGCGACACCGCTACAAAAGCAAACAAAAAATACCTACAAATATACATAATGTGAAGCTAAAATAAATATTTAAAAAAACAACAACTATATATTAGCTTTGGAATAAAAAAGTGATAAAAACAATGTCACAATATTAATAAGTAAGATCTCGTGAGTAGTAAGTAAAGGTTTATAAATAAGTAATAATATCTACTTAAAGTACATAACATAAGTATACTTACTTACATTCGTTTAATTGAATTAATTCAATAAACGAGTGAACATTTATTATATTTAATACAAATTAATACAAATATGATTTATCTATTGAGTTGTTTTTTTTTTCTTTCTATATTTATTTACTACAGTTACGTCTTTTAAATATTAATCACGTGTGTAGTCTTTACTCTCTACTTATATAGACAAATACATATAAGTCAAACAAATACAGAGTGTTACGGAAGACATATCGATCAATGGTTTTAAGGGTCGAACCACACCATAGTGCCGATCATAGTTCGTTCTCGGTCCGATCTCGGTCTGGTAAAATATTATCAAGTTCATGTTCACATTATAATGCAGATCATGGTTCGTTCTCGGCCCGATCTCGGTCTGATAATATTAAGCGGTAACAATACGCTTGAGTGGGTAATAGTTCACTGAACCGGAAGCAGAGAGCATTCACAATATCATTCACATGCCGTTACAAGTTCGATCTCACTCAAAAATATTTTTATTCTTCGTGATTGGAGTGTGATTGGACCGGGACTTGACTGTGACCGATAGTATAAATACACACATTGTTTCTTAACTTGATAATGTTTTACCAAACCGTGATCAGACCGAGAACGAACCGTGATCGGCACTATAGTGTGGATCGATCCTAAAGAATTATTTTTAAAGAATGCAAAAAATTTGTTTTTATTTCAAATTAAAAAAAAATTGTAATCTGGAGGAACTATAAAGGCTCGATTACGTTTAGCGAGTTTATATAAGCTGCTAATTGTTGGCGAACTTAGAAGCGGGTGAATCGGCTGATAGAATAGTGATGATGACACACAAAACTGCCCACGCGCTCAATAGCCAACTAGCTAGTGAGTAAACCACGTGTTGTGAATACGTTGTTGATTTTTCTTTCTGGAACATTTCTGGATGTTAAAATGAAGTGGAACCTAAATAATATTGTGGAATTCATTTTCTAGACACTGAAACCAGGTACGACCGAGTTACTCGAAGCTAGTTCACGTTCACTAGCAACTATGATGCAGACGGCTAGTTTACTAGCTAACAATCACACACGCCAACGAGTAGCGAGTAAAGTAGCTCGTCTTTCAACTTTAATCGCAGATAGTTTACAATCTGCTAGGTGGCTAGTGAACATGATAACATTGAGCGAGTTTACGAGCCGCTAGTGAATTCGGGGTTTAAAAAGATGAAAAATCATCCTGTCAAAAATAAATTTTCTTGGTCAATTGGAAGTACCCTAGAATATTACTGATTATTATGACTTAGTGAGTGAGTCAGTCAGTCAGTGAGTCACCAAAATATCGATTTCTAAATATCTTGAAAATTATCGGGGTTAAATATCTTGAAAATTATTGTAGCTGGGTTAAATCTTGAACGCTGTAATGTTGAAATTTGGTACATACCATTAGATGGTGGGTCTCACAAAACGTTTTAAATTCATAGTTTTTTGGTGCATAGCCCTTTTGGTTCCTGAGATACGGAGGCCTTAAAACCGTCTCTAATCCTTCGTGTAAAACATAGTACGGTAGGCGTCTTAATATTTTGCAATTTTTATTAAAATAATTCATTATATAAAAATTGTAAAATGCATAAACGAACAAATTAGAAATATTTATGACAACATACATATGACGATTCGTTTGTGAAAAAATTCAGATTATTAGCTCGAATTTTCTTGCTGAAGATACCTACAGGCCAATTTTAATGAAACTCTCTAGTCTTGTAGGTCCACACACACCCAAAATGATCTCAAGTTTTCCAAGTTTCAAACTTGTATATGTGTATTTTCAAAAATGATCAGTATCGTTATTTTTACCCGGTATATACAATATACCAGGTATATTAAGATTTATTCCCGGTATATTTAATATACCAGGTATATTAAATTTAGTCCCACGATTGTCTGTCTGTCAACACGATTACTCAAAAACGAAAAAAGTTAACGAGCTGAAATTTGTGTTCTAGAACTAAAAAGTAACGTCAAATTCGTTAATAGGCAAAATCGGAACGTGTATACCCCCGCCATGGAGGGAAAATATATATCTTTGAAACAACTTTTGTTTGTAAATTTCTTTTATAAACTCAATAGATTTCACATAATTTGTGTTCCAACGTTGTCGCGACAGGGGAAAAAAGTTTGAAACTGTAAGAGATTAAAAAATTTAATTATAAAATAATAAAATTAAATTATTATTTATTTAATTATTTAACCGTCATTTTTTTTTAAATTTAGAGATTAATTTATTTAATAACAATGTATATTCTTTTTAAATTAAATATAAACAACTTCTTTTTGGATTTTTTTCCATATATTCAGTATATACAGAGTATTTGAGCAATTCACTCAGTTAGTTGTTATTTTCATTTAATAATCATTTTCAATTTTTAAGGTATTTATTTTATTGCATGGGATTAAAACTAACCCAATAGAAAATTAGTGCATACAAATTTAAACTGCATAAGCTTTCAACATTTTTTAAACAAAATATTTTATATTCCCAATTTATAATGAAATATTACGAGATCTATAATAAGAAATATTACGCATTATTTTCGCTACATCCTGTACAAAAATATAATATTTCTTGAAATGGTATGTAACAAGAAATCAATATTTTTTTTTTTTACAAAAAAATTCTTGTTATATATTTATACAGCGTATTATACACCACAGCTAGAACTCACAGCAGCATTTAGTTCGATATATGTTGACTATATTCAGGTTAATATATAATATTGAAAATATGATTTGATTATAAAAATCTGTTGCTTATTTCATGCACATATGTGTTGTATATGAGTTGCAAAAATTTATTGATTTAGATCAATACAAATATACATTATGATTCTTGTATGATGGTTCATTGTTAAAAAACATTTCTATATATATATATATTAGCCAAAAGCTAGCCTGTATATGAAATACAGATGTCGTATCTCGGCCGTTAGTTCCATTAGTGACCTACATATGTGATATATCTTTGAAAAACAAAGCATTTTCCAAAGATATTGCATACCCTTAACCTTTTTTGAATAATTCAAATTTTTCAGTTCAAATATACATTTTTGTTCGCAAACCATTTAGTCAAAAAAATATTTAGTGTTAAAAATAGCATTCTGTCCTTCAATTCTTGAGTGGATTGTTTAACGGAATGATGATAGTAATCTTTTCTGGAAAGAAATCATACGATATCTTCCTTAACCGAAAAGCGTCCATTTAGAAGTTCCTACCCAAGGTAAAATTTTGTGCAAGTTATTTTTTTTATATAGATAGATAGAGATTGTAGAGGCTGCCCTGGACGGGCTACACTTCGACCATAAGGTCAATTGTGATGCCTAAGGATGTGTGAATGTGAGTGGAGTGGGAGAAATTTGTGAGTAGACGATTATGATAGGAACTATGCCGATATTTAGCTGGAGTTCGTGAAGGAAACTGCAGAAAACCTTCTCAAGCATAGCTGGTTACTTCGTTCTTGTCCATACGCCGACAGTTTAGTCAATTAACCGCCTCTTTTTTTTAAATTTCTTAATAATTGACAAACTGCCGATGTCGGGATTCGAACCCATAACCTCCCAGTTTTCAAGCAGGCATACTGCGCAGACATAACGCCTTAGACCGCTCAGCCACTTGGACTGGTTAAATAAATGAAACATTATGTACACATAAAATAATATTTATAACATAAAACTTATTTGCACTATTGTATACTCATACACACACAAACACACACACACACACACACACTTTTAATTTTAAAATAGAATGTAGACACACACACACACACGCACACGCACACATACCAATCAACCAACAATCATATCGATCTATTGATTCACAACACAATCTGATTTAACATGACAGTTTGACAGAAATAAAAACAGATCTTGAAGTGACATGACACAGACTTAACTTAACGTAACTTAACTTAACTTATAGTGCTTCAGGTAATAATAATAGTGCAATAAACCAATGATTTTGCAACACTTATTATGATTTCATTGTAGCTATGCATTCAGAATATTAAATTACAAAAAAAAAAAAATAAATAAATAAAATAATATTAAATATTAAAAATTATGATGAAAATGTTATGATATGTGTGGTGAATTAAAAAAAAAACCGTTTATTGACGACAATTGACGACACATCAAATATTTTTATTTATTATTAATATTATTTATTATTATTAATATTATTATATAAGAAAATATTATTTATTGATCATGCGTACAAATGGTGATCAATGGTGTACAAAATATTTTTATATATTTAAATAAATATATTTAAAAAAATTAAAAATCCTTTTTAAAAACATATCTTTTATTTAAGCCATATACTAAAACGAATAAAATAAGTTTAGGTTTTCGTTAAGGTAGTTCAATATCAAATGTATATTTAGTAAATAATATCTACCTTCATACATATTTCCCATTAATAGATCCTTATAAAATAAACGTACTCACTATACAGACCGTTTTCAAAAGCATTTCTAATAGAGAATCAAAGGTTAAATAAATAAATAAAATATTTACTATAAAACCATACATACACATACATACTGAAATTGAATGTCTGGACTTGAATATTGGGTGACCATATTATAGGACCATTCTTCATTGACGGATCTTTAGATTCTGAAAAATATTTGAGTTTGGTACGAAATAATATTTTGCCAACTGTTAGAGCTCTTCCTAATTTAGACCTGGAATCTGTATGGTTCCAACAAGATGGTTGCCCTGCACACGATGACATGATAGTAAGGCTGTTCCTGAAACAAACTTTCCAGGAACGTCTTATGCGTGTTTTTGGAACCTTCAAGTGGTCAGTCAGATCGCCAGATCTATTTTCTAACGACTTTTATTTTGTGGAGTTTTTTCAAAACACAGATCTATTCGCGGAATAGGCCTGAAAATTTGCAACAATTAAGGCAAAGAATTGTTGACACTTGAGCGAATATTTTTCCTCAAGTGCTAGAAAATACCCGAGTAGATTTCTACAATCGCGCGGACATTGTTTAGCAATTAATGGAGGAATATTCGAACCGTTGGTTTAACTCTTTTTTTTGTCGGAATTCTATTTTTTTTCTTTTAATTTATGTGGATTGTTGTTTTATGTTATACCGTTAATAGAATACAATCATTTATTTTCGAACATTCCACATACAAATATAAATTGATATTAAAAAAAGAATTTTCAATTTTTAGAAGTAATGCTAAGCTTAAGAAGACAACAATGAACATATTTAACCCACTCTCATTATATGTTAATGCAGTACTGAATACAAAACAGTCCAGCAAGCATAAACAACAGACACACTAAAGAGTACCCCCACTATTTGTATTTCTTTATTAAGCATATTGTGTATAGTTATTATAGTAAATAATATTTAAGATTGATTCTCTATTTACAATGCTTTCCAACACAAACGGTATATCGCTGATAATGTTTTAATATTTTATGTGGAATTATTTATTTTTAAAATGTTTGTCACACGAAATATTCATAAAAGTAGATACCAATTAATTTTATTGGACTGTAATTGTTGTTGATAAGCAAGTACTTGCCGAAGTATATATTTTCCTTACAATTCGTACGACAAGCATTTTGACAACAAATAATTTAACATAATTATAATATTAAATCATTTTCAGCGATATAGATATTTTATTTTACTTAACTTATATTAATCGTTTTAGTGGCTTCAATAAAAACTTTTTTTTTTACAGTTTTTTATTATTATTTTATTTTAAGACTAAAAACTTTAATGTAATTTCGCACCGCTTTCACTACTTCCAATATTTATCGACACATCCACCAAATTTCTATTACAGCGAATATTTTCGAATACTATGTATACAAGAAAGATACAAGATATTCATATTCGCGTGACGATACTGTTCTCAAAATCAAACTTTTGAACGGTGCTATATGGAAAAAAAGAAAAAACAACTTTAAAAACATTTTTACATACAACGAATAGTTTAGATCCAATTTTATTGCGAAACCAGTACGGATCAATTAAATATATACTATATGACAAATATTTATTAAAATCATATAAATCAAAATTTAAAGTATCTTAAATAATAATTCCCTAAACAAAGACAGACATTAATAGCAAATAATTTTATTTTATAAATATATAATTAAGTATGAATATCCAAAATATTTAAAAAAAAAAATAAACGATCATATAAATTTCCAAACGCTAAACAGATAATAATTATTTCATACAAATCAAAAAAAAAAAAAATAGATAAAATTAAAGAATTCCCTATGGCTAATTTCATACAAAATTTTCTCAACGATTAAAGTACTATTCTTTTTCGAATTACCTTATTGGAAATAATATTTTATATACCTCATATAACCGATGAAAATACCGCTAACAAATAAAATTAACCATATGCCTCCAATGTGTATATTTATAATTTTACCATAGGTACAATGTGATTTATACAATAAATATTTATTTGTAACGGGTGTCCCAAATTTAAAATATGTATAAACGTTTGATTTTCCAAATACCCTATATATTCCCTCTTTAATTCGAAAAAATTGTATTTGACCACTGAATCGTGTAGAAATTCTTGTTTGGTTTTACTACAAATAAAATTTATGTGGTATAGAATATAAACATATATACATACTTAACTCTAGCTACAGAGTCCGCAATGACAAATACATGCCGCGTGAACATGCCAAGACAGACCGAATTCGTTCTATCGTATGTCGTTTTTATTCATATTATTTTGCTATAAATAAGAATATAACATAACATATGGAAACAACAAAAATAATAACAAGAACAAACATAACAATAAAAACTAAAAATAAATATATAAAAAAACAATCGAAATGATGGATAACAAAAATTATAGCCGTAAACAACAGCTCATATGTAAATGAGGGTTGTATTAATTCAGATTTAAATGTCCAAGTTAGGAAAAGAACCGATCAAAAGCACCCTAGGCTATTATCATGCGATTTTGTTTGTTTATATGGCTGGACTCTTTAGCCTGAGTATACTATACTCAGAAGTCAACAAAAACCTTTTTAAGTCAAACCCTACATAATTTTTTGCGTCTCTTTTGTGTGGGACTTTTAAGCCTCTACAGTTTATAATATAAAACAATGGTTTGTTTGTCTCAAGTACGTAATATTAACAGTAGCACAAAGATTTTGGTTCATCATAAAATGTTTGAATTAATTAATTTTCGGCTATCTGTTTTTATGTTCATTGTTATGGTTCACGCTCCTCATCAAAATATATCTTTTAAATTATAAGCGATAGAAGAAAAATTCAAATGCATAAAATGTTCGTTTTTTAGAAACAAATAACTTCTTCTAAATTTATTTGCAAACCTAACTAAATGTAATATTTTAACATCGAAGTCTGATATGTAAAATCATACACGTCATGGATGGGAGTCGAACCCACGACCTTTGACTTTCCAGAACAGTGCTCTTCTTACTAAGCAACCGAATGCTATTATAATATGTATATAAGGGCTATTTTACACACGTAACTTTTGAAGCAACTATTCATAACGCATAATTTGGTGAGCTAGCGAAGTAGTATTTTTCGAAGAAACTCTGCAGTTATAACACAATAGACCTGGCTTCTATTTCGATGCAATCTTATATGTAACTTCAAATGTAAGAATAGGGTGATTGGTTTACTATGATCATGTGACTGAAGTGGTTGACAAAGAAAGAAATATTTAGTAAGAGGAGAGTTATAGCTATTAACAAAACATGCGATTGATATATTTCTGCTTGTACATAGAGATGTAAGTCTAGCTATATCACATACATTTATTGCGATTGAAAACTTTCATCAAAACTTTCACGTGTAAAAACGGGCTATCTTTCCACTATCTTTGATATACATTATCTACATCAAATGTTATGTACATCAAACATTATGTATATCATTGTGTTTACTACTTTTTATTGGTTTTGATTTTTTGCATATTTTTAATTGTTTTTGGAGGATTTGTGTCTATCCATTCATTGTTATTAAGTATAGTTGCTTGTCCTGTACGGTTATGTTATCATTTTTCATTTCAAACATTGATGTGAAAAGAGTGTTACTAATGTTCAGATGACCATAGTTTGTATATAATGGATATACAAATATTTCAATATATCACAACAAATATTGTCATTGGAATTGAAATTTTCTATAACATTGAAGATACGAATATATAGCAAATGAAAAATAATCATTTTAGAATAAAGAATATATCGTCTAGGCCGCGTATAATAACCACACTGTATTTTATTATATGTAAAATTTTAGATAATAAAAAATGTTTTACTATTTTAAATACAAATTATATATTACGATTAGAGAAAAAAAACCGTTAAACCGGTGCATAAAAAAAAAAACGAACCAACTTATTTTTATTATTATTATTGTTATTTTCATATAGAGAAATAGCCCTGGAGCTTTTGACTATACATCAGTTTGTATTTAATTAGACAAATTTATCAGAGAGTTTCATAACTTTTTTTTATATAAAATTAAAGACATGTGCCTGTACCCAAAATGAAATAAGTAATACTATATATATATATATATATATATATATATATATATGTGTATGTATGTATATATATATATATATATATATATATATATATATATATATATATATATATATATATAGATATAGATAGGTACATGGATATGTACCGAGTCTGCATACAAATTGTGTGTCCTTTAGGGGTCGATATAAAAGGCCTAGAAAGCTGAAAGCCTAAATGCTACTGATATAGCTGTGCATCGAAGTATATACAAGACTGTTCAGTTATTCCCTAAAATCTACAACTGCGGTTCTTTAGATTTACATATCAATATTTTTGATATCATATTAAATATTTAAATGTGTGGATAATAATAAATATTTTATTATTATTATTCGTTTACAAAATTACAATAAAAAATTCATAATATTGTGTCTTTTCACAATAAATATAATAATAAAACAAGGTTTGTACGAAATATAATACATTTATTGGCATACATATCGTTTTTGTTTGGATGAGTGATGATAAGGTTGTTGTTAGTTTTCTTTTGTTAATATCTGGAACCTAATGTGGAACAAATCCATTTAAATCTAAATAATTTACTAAGAAATATTATTTGTACAAAAACAACATAAATTATGTAAATTTATTTATATGTTGTTTGTAAAGAAAATATCTAATCAGACTCAAAATAAAATCGTGGGGTGCGTGAAATTGCTATCAACAGTCAACCGCTCATATCTTTATAAATGGTATTTTCATATTTCCTCAGGTTACGCTATGCCCCACGACTGTATTTTTGAGCCTGATTAATGCCCTAGATTAATGAGGAGAGTGGTGGGATGACTGGTACCTACCTAATTATTTTTGAACTTTTAGTACATTTTCTACATCATTATTATCTTTCTTTTCAACAAAACCGTTTAACTTAAAAACATTTTTTTACCTATTTTATTTAACATCATATTTAACTACTTCTTTAATAAACATCAAATAGTTTACAAAAAAACATCTTCAAGTAACTGTGTAAATGTTGAGAAGCAATTGTTGATCTGAAGTTTTATTTTCTTAACATGTGCATTAAGCTTGAACATTTTCTTACGCAAATTTGACAATTTTATAACATATTGCGTCTAAAATAATAGGTATTTTAGAATAATTGTTTGTGCACTTTCTACCATGTTTTCGCTTAACAGACTTCATAAAAGAAATAAGTTTCTATTAAAAAAACATTTTTTTAAACAAGCTTTTTAAAGTAAAACTAATTTTCTACGACTTAACTTTTTATGTGTTTTTCGATTTTTTCAATATTAAGAGAGATATACCAAATTTTGTGTTTTCCCCTCCCTCTAAACCCCACTTTCCCCTCATCGATTCTTGTCATGCTTACCATAAAAATGCGTTGTCATCGGAGCTGAACTAACATGTAAAAATTCAACTCCGTAGGGTAAGAGGAAGTGGTTCTAATTCAGCTTGCAAGATTTGACCCGACATACATACATACATACAATCATACATACATATATTGCAAGTTAAATAAAAGCTTGTAGAATATGAATACAACACTTACACAGAATGAATCATTTTCTAGATCAATGTAGAAACGGTGAGTTGAAATCGCACTGATAAATAGCGTACAAAGTATTTAAACAATTAGCTTAGTTTGTTGTACCATGTATTGTTTTTCTGAAATTTTATTTAAACAATAATAACATTTAAAATACATATGAGTATATTGATTAATAATTATGTTTCTTTTGTTTACAGGTAAATTTTCGGGTTTCTTTTGTGTTATTCACGCATGTAAGTCGTCCTATTTTTGTAAGTACAAAATTAAATGAAATCTCTCTAATAATTTTAATATTCTTTAATAGAAATAGTTTTTTCTTTCTCCTTAAAATATAAAATCCTATAATTCATTATGCAATTATAGGTAATAATAATTACATTATGTTTTAAAATACAAAGAACAACTTACATGTGTAAGTTGAATAAAGAACAATTTTATTTCTGTTGTAAAATTATAAGTGGTAGAATTGTTTTCGCGTAGATTACACATATGGTAACGCAAATATCGAACTGGTAGCTTTGTTATGATTTTCGATAAAATAAACTTTAAAAAATTTTACCCGGATATATTATATATACCGGGTATAAAAAATACCTCACACGACTTAACTGCATAAATGATAATACTGCCATACATTTAACTGAGTCTAGCGACAGTGACTCACTCTAGCTAATTTATGAACATTTACAGAGGTATAGTAAACATCCTTTATATGTCTGTTGTAATAATACAATCGCACCTTTTTTTAAAAGAAAATTAAATATGATAAAAATGGATATCTTTTTTAATTTGTTTACACTCAGGTACAAGTATTACAAACAAGTTCGTTTTCCTGTAAAATAGATTCATAAATGATTCACTATATGGCACTGTGTTTTGTATATTTAATAATAATTAGTGATAAAATTATATTTACCTTATATGCGAGAACGTTTATTTTAATTTAAGAATTCGAATCATGTAAAAACATTGGATTCCTGTATTTAGTCAGAGCATCTTTTCAACTAAACATTATGTATATATTAACCGTATATTTATGTCTCTGTAAAAGTCTTATGTATTTGTAAAAGTGTTTTGTCAATATTTTATGCATATTATTAGGTGAACCTAATATTATTCTGTGTAGATCTATATTTATGACGTATTCATTTGGTTATCGAAAAATATGTTGACTAAAAGTTGTTCCCTATAAAAATCCTAACAACTTTGGTCTGAAGCGTTTTTCAAAAATCGATTGTAAAATTTTGAAAAAGGAAAATCACATAACGGATCGATCGTACAACCAACAGACCAAAAATCTGTGTGCAGACCGTCACCAAATTAGCAACAAGTAACATCTCCTCGGAGAATAATTACAATTAGCTAATTTATACTGATGATGACTACTTTGTCGAAATAGGAAATTGGGGCAAAAAATCGAAATTAAATTCGAAAAATCCTATAGTTCTATTTGATATTATTTATAACTACCTTACTCCAGGATAATGAATTTTTGTCGAGTCATTCTAGGTAGACATACCAATTCTATGTAAAAGTATAAAAATAATTCTTTTTGCTTATCAAACCTCGATTATTTTTTTTGTGCCACGTCTAAACTTAGCCCTCATTAAGCAATAAGAGGCGTATACTTCAAATGAACCTAAATTTCAAATTTTGCTCCAATTCCTAGAACAATTATTTGTAATTTATAGATACGTATTTCGACTACTAGGTAGTCACTTTCAGTATGAATTGGCTAATCGTAACTATCTCTGGGATATGGAGTCAGAAAAATATTGCTCGTTGCTAATTTGGTGCGTGTCTCACAATAACATCAAAACAAACGTTGAACAAAATAAATGGTGCAAGCTAACATACTTCCGCCCATGGACAAATAAAATCACTAGAGAATTAAGGGATCATAACCTAAATTAGCGCTTGTTAGTAAAAATAAAAACAACTATAAATTTATGTTGGTCAAAGTTGTCGCCAAATCGGAACTCGAATCAAAGAACATCTGGCTCATGTGAAATTTGGGAGAACTGAAAAATCGTGTATAGCTGTACACGTTATTAAGAACAACCATAAAATTGACAAATCGAATTTTAAACTACAGAAATCGATACAAAACCCCACAAAATTAGATGCATACGAAAGTATCTACATACACAAATTAAGAAAACAGATAATGAATTTAGACAATGGCCCAATTCCAAATTCTGATTTAATAAAATTAAACCTTTTTCAAAAGTTTAATACCTGAATATCAAGGTTAGCTTCGATGAAAAACCTCACCTTGTTGACAATACCCGCATGGTCAGAGAAGGATAACGCCAATAAATGGGTTGGGCTCTTCACACACCTAATCCCTTAATTGGCCAGTCAACTGAAATAATCCTTCAGGTACTACTTCAGTCAGATCATATAAAAGACAAAACTTTTTTAAGATTATTGTGAGACACGCAACAAATTAGCATCGAGCAACAAATCTCTGACTCCATATCCCAGATATAGTTATGAATAGCTAAATCACACTGATGATGACTACCATGTAGTCGAAATACGTATCTATAAAATACAATGGCATGACTCCTATAACCACCATTGCCGCAATGGGTAATTGCGTGAATTTATATTGTTACAACATCAAAATTGATTGAAAAAATTACTATTAATGTCAATTAATTTAGTACAGAGATAATAATATGTGGGAATAATACGTAATTGTTGACTTCAAAGTAAAATAATCAATGAAAAAATTGGCTCATTCTAACTATACAATCCGTGATGTAAGGATAGCAAATGGGACGCCAAAATTCGCAGATCCAGTGTTCGATACCTGGTTGATTGATTAGTTAATTCTTTCAATATTAATTAATAATTTGTTTTTATATAATAATATTTTAATTTAATTGATATTTTGTAACAGGAGAATGGTTTTCTAACAAACAAACAAATATACTTACAAAAATAGAAAAAAATTGAAAAAAATAAACAATAAAAATGTTTTAGAAAATAAATTTTATTTGTCAAATTTGACTTTCATGTTTATATTATAAAATTTATGGCCAATAGAAAATAGTTTATTTGTTATAAAAATAATTTACAAACAAACACACACCTTTCTCGTGTATTGAGAAAGTTTATAAGAATAAAAGTCTAAGAGCTGCAGTTAACTGGCAGACTTAGTACCTGTGTCAGTAACGTTAAGTTATTCTACCAGACTGGACTTAGCTTCGGATATAATTGGGAATCAGAATCTCGAATGGTGGCTCCTTTAGGAGCATCTAGCCACTAAAATAATAAGAAAAAATGTAATACTTATTTTGTTGATATCCAATATAAGCGTGCGAAAAGAGCACTATTTTTATACTCGCTATGTTTATAATATACACTACGTAAATTAAAATAAACCCAATAGCAACATTGTGTAGTGCATCTATCACTGTCTATGCACAGTATGCCATGATATAACGTTTTTTGTTACCCCCACCATAGACTGATCTAACACAATGCATAGCATAACACTTTGTATTATAATGTTGGATGCTTTGTAAGTATTTGGTTATATTATTTTAACGGCATTTCAACAATGAAATATTTTACAAAGACAAACAAAGTGTAACAAAGACAACGTATCATTGTAACTGCATATAGACAGCGATAGATACATTATACACTGTTTCCAGTTTGGGTGTAGTTTAATAAACAAGCTGTATACAAAAGGTATATTAAGATTAGTTCTAATTTTGTAAAGGTTGAAAATATTGATCGCAAAACAAAAATATTTTGGAATAGGACTTCATAAAACAATCTAATTGGTCTACTTCCGCATATTTTCCCGTCTGTCTATTTGTCAAACACGATAAAAAGTAAACAAAAATAACAAATGAATTGAAAATGTTATGTTCTATAGCTAAAAAGTGAGATCAAGTTCGTGAATAGGTTAACTTGGATAGTACAGATTTTAGATTTTGCTCATTTTTTTCACAGTTTAAAAAACGTTTTCCAATAAATCTCGAAGTTTCAGAATTTTCGACCGTTTAGAACACGAGATAACTGATAGCAAAGTTATCATTCTCTCTCACTCTATCTCATTAGAAGCATGTACAACTTCATGCCCCCCAACTAATTTCTGTTGTATTAAAAATAATACTCGATAGAATTTTTTTTAAAACTAGAATAGTAAAGATAAATATTCATTAAATAAATGTTTTTTTTTAAATCGCATTTTACCGTTTTGTTTTCGAAATATAAAAGTTTAAAATTTTTTTTTTTTTCAAAATAATATGATTTTGTATAAATGAACGGTGAATTTGTCTATGTGTTGCGTATGTGTGTAAATGTATTTGTTATATAATAAAATCAAACCGGTTTTTTGTCCTGATATATAACACAGTGCTGGAATGTCCTTAAGACAAAAATCTTTTTAAAAAATAAACAACTTTTTGTTGAAAGGTTCATAATTATCATAATTATCAGTCTATACCGTGCATTTAATCAATTTATTCATTTAGTTGTTAATTTCACTTTTTGTTGTTGATTATGGGTCTGAAAATGCTATGTTTATCAAAGATATAGCCCAAACCTGTGAGCTACTAAAGAAACTACCGGCTGGGAACGAAATCCCCGTTCTATATGAAATAACGTAAGATTAATTAATTCTAGCTCTTAGACTATAAAAAGTAATTATTAACATAATAAAATATTTACATTGTACATTTTATAAAAAAATATTAAATTCTGACAAAATTATATTTTGCACCCACGTATTATTGCAATTTTTATAACTGTTAATATTATTGAATTATTATACAACATTATTATTGAATTTACCTCATAGCCCAATGTTTACGTACTCTATTTAAATTGTTCTTAAGCCGATAACAAGTGTGCAACAGTGTCAGAAAAATGTCAGCAATTCCACATATGAAACAGATATTTTTTTAATGCTTTCATCAGCTTTCCTTTTTGGAACAAAAAAAGAAAACTTATTTAAGTTGTTGTTAACGTTAATGATTGTCAATATTAATTTTCCGCAAATTTCAATTCAACTTTTCTTCTATCTTGACTGAACCCTCATTACGATTTGAATTTCAACCCTTAAAACTGTGTCCAATACACTCCAGCGAATGGATAATTTTTAGAGAATTTTTATTGGAACTTGCTATACAAAGTTTCTTTTTTATTTTTTCCTTTCTTTTTTCGAAGGTTTAATTTTTTGTTACAAAGTTGTTATTTTTTGCTTTTCAGTTTCTTTCCTTTTTCGTCCCTTCTATTTTATTTTTATTTTTTTTTTTGTGGCTTATAGTGTCTTTAGAACTACATATATGTGTCAAGTTTCAACAGAATCGATTCACAGATGAAAATCCAGTGGTGAAAGGGGCCAAATTTTTTTTTCAAATTTATTGTTACCAATTTCGAAGTATACCCTATCCAAATAAAAAAGAATTATCGAAATCAGACTACTCTGTAAAAAGTTATGAGTGGCCATACATAAAAACAAATATAGGGATTGACTTGAAAACCTCCTTTGTTATTTTGGTCAGTTAAAAAAACATTCAAATTGCGCAAAAATATTCAGTGCTTTCAAATAGTGTTTACACTCAGAACATATATAATCGTTTATGATATTTTTCTTTAGTGGAAGCGCTGGAACGTTTTATTTTTTATTTTTTTGTGACTAAAATTTGAAATTTTTTCTATTTTATATGGGACCAACTTTAAAGTATACCCTATGCAACAAAAAAATAATTATCAAAATCGGACTACTCTGTAAAAAGTTATGCGTGATCAAAAAAAATGTATATACAGGTTGAATTGAGTACGTCCTTCTTTTGTCGGTAAAAATAGTAATAAATGTTGTTAGCTCTGATTACGGCAAAACTATTAATTTTATGCAAAATAAGTAGAAAATATGAACATGATTTGAATTTACTTTTTTCTTCTAACTCTTATGATTTAATTCGAACACTGTATGAACTTGGAACTAAATTTAAAATACCCTGCGTACATATACAGAGTATAAAAAAATGAGTATTTATTTGAACGACATGCGTCAGTTCAATAAACCAATATATTTAATACAATATTTTTTTTATAGTTAAATTATTGAGCCAAATACATAATTACATATCTATGTTTTTGAGCTGTTGTATAGTACCTCTCCTCGCTCCATACACAATCCATAAATTAAATGTTTGTGTTTATAAAATATAAAATATGTAGGCGCTTGGTTGGATCTTGTTTAACTGTGTTGTTCTTTTTTATTTTTAGAGTATAATTCAGCTATAATTTAATCGTCAATTATTCTGATTACAATGTTGGTACACTCACTTCTTTATATAAGTTATTTGCTATAGTTGGGGCATCGTCTAGTTTAAATGGACGTCAAAGTCTCTTCATGAGTGTTACATAAATAAATTGAAATAGATTTCTTCATTCAAAATAGAAGCAATATCAATATTTGAAATTATTATAACAGTCAAGTATAAATATATTAAACAAATTTATTTTAATAAGATCCCAGAACTATATTTACAAATTGAGATCTAGGAGCTCATTACTCTTCTAATTCTATATTAATTATTGTAATTATAATCCGGCTTGAAGGACTAAAATTTCTTTCAATAATGGCTCATGTCTAGTTTGTTGTTAAATTTACCGTATACAATTATATTATATTATCAAATGATAATTAATGAGAACTCTAGGTTTTTGAAATAAAATTTCAAATTCCCCCTTCAGCTAGATCAGTTTTTGTATTATAAATACGCATTTCGATTACAAAGAAGTCATCTTCAGTATAAATTAGCTGTCTATTGATCTCGACTTTCTATTGATATATTTTTAATTATCGAAAAGTAAATTACGACTAGCTAATTTATACTGAAGCTGACTACTTTGTAGTCGAAATACGTATTTATAATACAAAAAAACTGATCTAGATAAAGGGAGAATTTGAAATTTTACTATATAATTATCACTATTATATTAATTATTATAATTATTACGGCTTGAAGGACTAAAATTTCTTACAATAATGATCCATGTTAACGTTTATTGTTAAATTGCTCATTAAACATTCAAGTATTTCGGACGAAATAGTTGGCACTTTTCCCGAGAATTCACGAGTAAGAAATTAATTTAAATGTTTCTGGCTCGTGTTATTTGGGACACAAATATTTTTAATGAAAATATTTATTAAAAACAGAAAGACATTTTTCTTTTTTTATTCATAATATAAAAAGCAGGTGTATATTTTTATTGGTTATGTTTGTGGTGAAATTAAGGTACTTCAAATTATGATAAATAGCTGCTCTTTCGTATGCACGAAATTATTATCGATGGTAGTTGTCGACAGTAAATCATTGATATGGTGGACCAAAACACATACTTATAATACTTATGTATAAAATCTTTGTACTGACATTGTAAATATTGTGTGTCCTAAAAGTTGCCTTATTTTTAGACAGCTTTGTCGAACTTTTGTATTTCAACGATTTTTTTAATATATTGATCGGAAAACATTGGAATTAAAATTCAAAAATTGTCTAGATAAATTATTTATATTATATAAATACGTATTTAGACCATAAAGTAATTAGTATTAGTATGAATTAGCTAGCCGTAATTATTGTCTGGGAATATTCGATACTTTTTGCTAATTTGGTAGCTATATCTTTGCTAATTTCAAATTAACATTTCACTTTAAATGATTTTTATGTCTTTGAAAAGTTTGTTTGATACTATGTGATTACCAACCAATTTCGACTTGACGACTTTGCTTGACCAATGAACGTTGGTCACGTGTACTTATTTGGGCTAATAGCCTAATGATGTTCTATCAGCTGATTTTAAATTCCCTTTAATTTTTAAATAATTTTTTTTTATTTTGAGACACCCAATGCACTTACAGTTACTGACGGATAAATCCCCTTCTCATTCGTTGGGATATAGATATGGATACAATGGTAGACAATCTTTCGTGTTTATTTTGAATGTTATTTGTTGGTTGTGTTTGTAAACTTTCGTACCTATCATAAAAATAAAACATACATTTACTTACTACAGACTAATATAAACTATTTAAATTGATTTTATGAATAAACAAATAATATTGTGGTATAAACAATTGACTCAATCGCATGCATTTATTATTAACATCGATCAGTATAGGTTCTTGTAATTGGTCAGGATATTGATATCGAAATTTCCACAATAATGTCATGCCCTATTCTGGTTGAGAGTTAATAAACACTATTTTTGACAATCTATATAATATAAAAAAAGATATTTAAGATTTTTTTGAAACATAGTTATTGGATCAAATTTCTTCTATTAGAAATGAATCCCTCTAAAAGAATTACTGGATTTTTCCCTCAATAAATCCTGATATTATTGGGTAATCGAAGAAAAATAGTACTAAAACAATAACAATAATAATAATATTGTGCTCACGCTATTTTTTTTTTAAATTTCTTCGCTACGAAAAGCATTGAAAATTTTATAGATTATAACTTTTTATCCCAAGGATATAAACTAATATTGGAAAGTTTTGTCGTGTGGACTTGCATGCATAGCACTTAGGAACATGACACTAACTATATCAAAAGCGGGTGCCTATGCACCTATGTCTTACCAACTCAATCATTTCGAAAATTTAAAAATAAGGTTAAAAATATGTGTTTTACAAAAGGTGTTAAAATTCTATAAATAGATCCAATATGAACTTGTACAGTAAAGTTTCAAAATCAAAATTAAGAGTTAATTTTATTTTTAAAATGAAAACCTATGATTATATCATATTTATTAATACAGTTCAATAATATATATAAATATATATATATATATATATATATATATATATATATATATATATATATATATATAAATTATATTTTCACATAAAATTTTTTTAATAGAAGATAATTGTCGATCCTGTCAGTGGTATTATAGAAACGAGAAGTATAGGATGCCGAAGGCAGAGCAAGAAAAAATATGCTTGATTTGTTAAATATGCAACATCGGAATGAATAATATAAAATACATAAGTTACAAAATGTTTTATGTATGCATCAATGATCCACACTCCAGTACTCGTCTTGTTGTGTACGTACCATGATGAGGAGGAGATGAACTTCTTCTTCATAAAAGTTGCTGTTGTTGTTGGTGGATTGGAGTCAAGACACTCCACACAGAGACAGAGTTATACAGATCTTACAGATCCTACACATAAACACTATCATATCTTTGTGAATTTGCCGTGTGATGTGATCATAATAGACATTATCAAAGACCTGGTGATTTATCATATATATACATATATATATATATATATATATATATATATATATATATATATATATATATATATATATATATATATATATATATTACAGTGAAGTATATATTTTTAACATATCTTAGATTTTTTTTAAATATAATCAGTTTAAGGGATTTTGATTCTTTAATATAACAAATATTTAATATTTTCGTAAAAATATTTTATTTTGATATCGGAAACACAGTTCCATCATCAGAAAATATATGATAATGACACAGAATTACAAAGAGGTAAATATATTTAGGTACTTAATATAAATTACATAATAAAGCATATTATTAATAAAATAAAATAAATATGGGTAAAAAATTAAAATTCAATAAAGAGTTAGCGGAAATCAAAATCAAAATAAATTTGATATAAGTTTCCACCGATTAAGAAAATGAACAATCATGAAATGAAAAAAATCAAACTAATAGAAATTAAGTAATGAATAATGGTATGACGGCCTTAGCTTGAAATCCATAAGAATCTGTGTAAAAGACTTATGAAAAACGTCATATATAAACGCATTTGTTTTACTCGGCGATTGATCGTTTTTCAAATTTTGAGAATAAATCAATAAAATATTTCTTTATATAAATCTTTATTTTCAAATCTCGAAGTTGGAAAATTCGTTTCCTTTGATTGATCGTTTTTCATAAGTCTTACTCTCATACTAATGAGAAGCTTTTGTCATGTCTTTTCAAAATTTTTTCTCCAATATTCCCTGAGATTTAATGCATAAAAAACCGAATGATAGCTGACATTATTTAGATGATTGAAGTTAAACTTTATTCTTTAATCTTGATTACTAACAATCATACTAACTACTGAAGGTTTTGCAACATCTCACAAGCAACTGAAGTCTATTTAAAGATAAAAATATAATCTTCGTCGTTCGAAAAGCTCACAAAATTTTTATTTTAAACTAGGAAATAATTTTTTTTTGCTGTAATTTTAAAATATTTTTAAGTCAGTAGTACTAAACCTGGGTCAAAAATATCGAAGTCATTTCATTACTATTATAAATTCAAGTAATGAATTTTCTTATATATACGTGTATATTAGAAGAATTGAGAAATCAAATAAAAATTTAAACACAGTTTTGATTCGTTAGTTCCGATCGAACCGCCCTAAAAGTGATATTAATAGAGAGCTTGCTTACCTCCAAAACTGTATAGTAAACGTTGTGAGATGTTTGAATCAAACATTTTTTAACGATTTAGCTTCATAGAATAAATGTCTGTATTAAAAACAGATTAAGTAGTTTCGTAATTAATATCTGTTGACTGTTAATCGAAAGATTTTGATATAAATAAAATAAGTAATCAACGCCTATAATGTTGACAAAAACAATTCAATGAAATGAAACAAAAAAATCTTGTCAATGTACATATTTTTGACAGATTTATTCAAATTCAATTTTCTCCGTATATTTATTATTTTGTACAATCAAACTAATAATGCATACAACTCAATGTCCGTCCGTTGTCCTTAAAACGATATATTTCATGTAGGAATAGAGAATAATGACTTTAATAAATAAAGCACTTACAGATAAAGTTTTATTCATCAATTTCATAAACACACGCGTGCTCACACACAACATTAAATTGTGTTTTTTGTTTGAAAATGAGTGCTTTATATTCTATGTGTATGTGAAGATGATTGTTCCGACTATCCGACCGATATCTTGTAAAAATAAATTGTCTATGGTTGATTTGTAGATGACATAGCCATTGTTATTCTTCCAACAAAAGTTATATTCCATGTCTATAGTTATATACATTCGATAAAAGATAATCTTTGTATCAAAATCACTATATCCATATGTTTTATGGTAGTGTATATTTACACGACAACGTTCACAATATATTGAAAAATTATTCACACGTTAAAACTTGTACAATAAATATGTTTACAGATTTATTTAAAAACAAATGTAACAATGAACTGAGTTAATTGGTTAACTGCCTTGTGAATTTTTTGAGAAACTGAGTTCATTACCGGTAAGGGTACTGCGTAAAAATAAGGGGTACCGGTAAGGGTATTACTCAACGTATGTTACTTTTTATACACGCACAAATATGTATGGCTAGTGCATATACCGAGATACTACAAAGGTTGTTTGTTTTTTATGAAAGAAGCAATTTTTTGTGTTTAAGGTCTTCCTCTTGGAGATTCAAAGAAAATGTATCCAATATCGTGGAGGGGTGAGGGGAAAATATTTCACCCCAAAAACCGCCCAAATAACGCACAAATCAACTATAGAATTTTGAAGAAAAAAACACGATTTTTTTGTTGCCCAGAAATATGAAACCATCTGCGTAAACTGGCAGCATCTAGGAAACATATGATCGAAAATATGATACAAAATAAAAATTTGAATAAACCGTTAATATGGTAACATATGGGAAATTAATTGTTTTTGAAAACTTTTATGTCAGAATACAAATAAAATTAAGAATTAATTATTAAATTTTTTCTATTTAGAATTAACCAATTTTTGTTTTAAATTAAAAATGTTAAAAAGATCGTGTGATCACTAGGACTCGAACCTAGGCCTCCGTCTAATTAGGATGATGCGCTTACCATAGACCACAGTTAATTAGTTGCTACATTTAATTTCGCCAAATTTGCTCCCTTTTATTAGCAGGAAATGCACTAAAAAGCAAAACCTAATTAAAATAATTATAATTTTCTTAAAGAATTTTTCAACACAAACAACACTTAATAATAATAATTAATGAGTATTACCGCAAATGGGTCCCTAGCACGTAGAACAAGAGGTCCTCTGTGCCTTCCTTGAGTACAACCTGTCACCCGAAGGCGAGACGTCTCCCGGTAAGAGGTGTTGTTGTAAGCAGATGCAGCTGTAGGATCTGTTGTGGCCATACGCCGCACAGAAGGCCCACAACTTCTCCGCCGAAATTGCTCCCAGGATTGATGGATCCAAGATTTCGAAGCCAAACATTCAATACCTGAGACCCTGCAGATTTCTGCAGGTGCATATAACATGTATGGAGGTTTCATCGTCCTCCATACATCCTAAAAGTGGGATTATCAGAGATCCCCAAGTTATGAAGGTGGTAGTTCAATCGACAGTGTCCTGTCAAGAGCCCCACCATCCTTCTCAACTTCATTCTTTTGAGTTTCAACCGAGCACAGTCGAATGGCTTAGCTGTGCTTATACACAACTTGTCCTGTCGCATGCCCGGCGCAAAGTCCAGGTAATCGAGATGAGCTTGGTGCAGCCACCCCTTGATTCGGTAAATTACGGAGCATCTTGCTATGGAAATGGCAGGCTCAGATGGAAGGGGTGTTTGAGATGACCCCTCTCGTGCCAACGAGTCCGCCACTTCGTTCCCTTTAACGCCAGAGTGAACCGGTACCCAGATTAGTCTGACTGTGTTATTCAGAACAGCACTTTAAGTGCGACATCTACTACAAAAGAATCATGTGTTTTAGTTGTTTATTGAAAACAATCGTGTAATATTTTTTGATATTGAATTTGTTGAAAACGTTATCGTACAAATAGAATATACACTTTGTGTGATGTTTTATACTCTACAATTTAAAACTTTGATAAGTGAACAACACCACACATGTGATATATTGGCATTTTAATATGCAATCATAATAATTTAAATCGTAATTTATAGTTTAGATCAAAAAATCCTTTAGAGATCCCCGTTCATTATACTTGCAAATTTGAAAAGGTAAAAAAAAACATGAGTGCTATTATAATTTAATATAATATAGTTTTTTTTCTTTGAAACATATGTTTGACGTAAATTTGTTGTTTTCAGGAGAGTAAGAAATATGTTTGATTTGAAAATGAAACTATTAAATCAATTTCAAGGTTATCCATCACCTCTGGAAATTCATTCATATTTGCGATCCAAAATCATGTAGTGTTCTATATGTTGTATATATGTTAATTTTAAAGATGAATTTTATCGGTATATGAAATCCTTATCAAGTACAAATACTTTAATAGCTTCACTGCCGATATTAACTGTTCGAAAAAAAGTACCTATAAAACGTTTATTAATCTGTTTGTATACAAGGGAGAACAATTTAATATTGTAATATATTTATTTTAATTTAGAAAATAAAAAAAATAATTTTTAGTCTGATCAAAATGAAATGTCGTATATGATTTTAGTATTTGCATGGCCAATTTTATTAATAAATGTCATACGTCAAGGGGAAAGGGGGCATAAAGAAAGAAGAAAACAATATATAAAATCTCTTTCTTAATATTGGAACAATCGAAAAATACGTAAGGAATAAAGTTGTAGAAAATCATGTTTGCTACAATTCATCATCTTATCATTTTTTCTCCAACTCTAATGTGTACAGAGATATTAAGGAATCGAATTTTCATTCTTAAACCGTCAATATTTCTGTAAATATTAGTGTAACAGAAAAAATGATTAGAAACAAAACTACAGTAAAACTTAATACCTACAACTTTACTTCTTATAAATTTTTCGATTTTTCGAATATTAAGGGAGATATGTTCAATTTTTTGTTTCCCCGTCCCTCTAAACCCCCTTTTCCCTTGTCCGATTTTACCCATTTACAAACTGGACCTTAGGGAGAATTTGAAATTTTATTTAAAAAACCTAGAGTTCTCATTAAGTAAAAGCAAGTATAATTTACAAATAATAAGCTATTTTGCAAATCAAAAAACTATCAAGGAATGACTGGCAATAGCTTGGTCCTCAAGTGGTCCTCATTATAATGTGTTCATAGAAAAATTTTCAACTCTTTTCAATAAACCCTTTTGTACTTTCAATCTATATTTTAAACTTCGTATCCCGTTCTGCCCTGGGTTCCCCTATTTGACTCATTCAATACAATTTTAAGTATTTTCTATTTAAGTGGGATATAATAATGTTTTTACTGCTTTCTTTTCTTTTGTGTTGTAAACTATTTACATGTAGGTACACTTAATTGTAAAATTGCATTGTAAATGTAATGGTGTTGTAGTTATATTATGGTACATAAGGAAGGAATGACGTTTTGTAATTTGTAATAAAATTGTTTTTAGAATGAAACTGGATATAAATCATTTAAATATGACACAATATGTATTAGCAATTACAATATTATAGAATGTTTTTATGTTCTAGTAAAAACTAAAATAAATAATTATTATTTATAACAAAGTATAAGTCTTAAAGAAGTGCGAGTACGGTAGTTAGTCAACAATAAAGACTTGAACAATTATTTGTATTTTATAAATACATATTTCGACTACAAGGTAATCATCATCAGTATGAATTAGCTAATCGTAACTATCTCTGAGTATGGAGTCAGAGATATGTTTCTCGTTGCTAATTTGGTGCGTGTCTCACAATAATATTTAAAAAAGTTTTGTCTTTTATATGATCTGACTGAGGTAGTACCTGAAGGATTATTTGAGTTGACTGATCAATTTGGCGGTATCCTTTTCCTTATCCTAATAAAGACTTGGTGTAATCATAGGATGTAATCTGAGTGTATTACTCGCAAATCTCCGTACTACGGACAGTGTACAGCAGACAAGTTCTTGTATATTCTCCAAAAAATAGTTGTATCTACTTGAGAGACCAGTGCAAGATTTTTCATAGTATTTAATATTTTAATTTACAAGCTCTTAAATTCTTTTATATCACGCTACATATTAACTTCCTTAATAAATATGTAAATATAAAACAAAAATGCTCACTTTGATATAAATTTCACATCGCTATTTATTATTGTTGACATATGTTTCAGTCCATTTTTTCCAAAAAAAATATTAAATAGATGCTAATATTAAAAAAAACCTATAGCTTAGCACTCACGTAAATATCACCTACGTTTTTCGGAAAATGTACGAGAATTTGTTCATTTTTACATTTCTAATATTAATGGTGTTGAATTTTGAAAATTTGTTAGTGTGTTGCCAAATTTATAATAAATGGTATATATCTAAATATATCTATATATAGATTCGTTTTACTGAACACACAAAATCGTCCATTCTCATAACGTACCGTGATTATACTACCTTAAATCTATTTAATACTTATCATTATACGTCATCAAATAAAAATGTTTAACTAGTTATTCAATTTATGGATTTGTTACTTAAAAAACTTAAAAACAAATTTTATTATTATTGATCACTAATCAATTGATCAAAAAATATTCTTTTTAATAATATTTCGTTTGCTGATTAGTCGTATATAAATAGTAATATGAAGCGAATACAAGGAAAAAGGTCCGCGAGGTCGATAACCACCCCCATCATGTTTTTTACACAAATGTTTGTAAACAAATTTAGGAAGTTAATTTTTACCCACTTTTAACTATTTTATCCATTCAAAACTTGATGAGAATACAATATGACACCGAAAGTATGCCACAAAATAGAAATTTGGTGTAGGAAAATTATACATTCAATAAATTTTTTGTTTGTTTCAAAATGAATATAATTAATTGATCTATATATTTATGCCATTTTTCCAATATCTTATTCACTCATCAGGTATTATTGAGATCTATTTTATAAAGTACATAAAGTTCCCATACAATTACTAGAGAATATATCGATCCTACCCTCGCAGATGCTGAAATTAACAAATCAATTTCGGATATTAAAATTTTTATGTATGTACGCGCTTAAGCAGTTATAATTATAACCTAATTGCTATTATAAAGATTATTAAAATAATCAAAAAGAACTCTACGTTTTTTCCCCCCATTCCTAAAACAATTATTTGTATTATATAAATAATAATTTGGGAGAATCGAAAAATCGTGTATAGCTGCGCACGTTATTGAGAACAACCATAAAATTGCAAATAGAATTTAAAACTACTGAAATCGGTACAAAACCCCACAGAAATAGATGCATACGAATGTATCTACATACGCAAATTAAGAAAACAAATAATGAATTTAGACAATGGCCCAATTCCATGATATAATAAAATTAAACCATATTCAAAATTTAATACCTGAATATCAAGCTTAGCTTCGATCAACACCCCCACCTTATTGACAATAACAACACCACATGGTCAAAAAAGGATACCGCCAATAAATGGGTTGGCTTAATCACAGACTTAATCCCTTAATTGGTCAGTCAGCACAAATAATCCTTCAGGTACTACTTCAGTCAGATCAAATAAAAGGCAAAACTTTTAATATTATTGTGAGACACGCACCAAATTAGCAACTAGCAACATATCTATGTCTCCATATCCCAGAGATAGTTACGATTAGCTTGTTCATACTGATGATGACTACCATTTAGTCGAAATGCGTATTTATAAAATAAAATAAATTGTTCTAGGAATTGGGGCAAAATTTTAAATTTAACTAATTGTTATTGATTGTTAATCGAAACTTTTGTGAAAGTTTGAATTACATTCTGCTATTGAACCATTAAAAAAAATTAAATTCCCCCTTAATATTACACCCACAATAATTGTTAAACAAAAATTATTTATAGAATATATATATATTTTTTTAAATTAAAAACGGCTCAATTCGTGTTTACAATTACCACCAATTGCTCTTATCAATAACATGCATCTAAATTCCTTTTATCAATAATAATACAATTTACGAATTTTTTTTTAATTAAATTATTATATACAAATAACTTGACACCAATGACCGGTAGCGGTCATGTATTATTACTTGTAGAGCAATCTGTTGAACGTAAATTGTAAATAAAATATAGAAATAAACTTGTTATACTTTCTCCATAAATAACTATTAAATTAAAGTATTAAAGCCATTTATATATGTTTTCTAATAATGATTATAAATTGTTGGGTGTTTTATTAAACTATCAAAATATTTAATCAAATTGTATAAAAATCGTTTATTTTAAATAAATGTATTTGTTTTTTATCTCAAAAGACGAAGAAAACAAAAAACGGATAAAAAAATACCGTTGGTAGAGCGTACGCTTTACGGGTTGGCAGTTTTTAAACAGCTTCATGACCTATATGGTTTCCTGACAACCTGATTTTCCTGACGGAACTTGGTAAGCAGTGTAAAGTCATAAGTCATTTTCAACGTTTATATAATTCAGTTAATTATTTTTTTAAATATGTATTTTCAAAAAATTCATATTTTCTTTTGTTTTAGTTTTTTTTTTTTTTCTTATATTTATTTAAAGGCAAAAAACCCCTTAACTCAGCCTGTCGCACTACCGTGCTCTAGATATCTGATACTTAACATTTTTATATATATTTACATACTTCCCAGCGCTTCAATTTTTAATCTATTCGTGAATGGGTCATAATAAAACAAACCATTGAGATTTTTGTAACAGTAATTTTTTTTTGAATATTTATATCTGATACTTACAATTTTTATATATATTTACATACTTCCCAGCGCTTCCACTTTTAATCTATTCGTGAATGGGTCATAATAAAACATACCATTGAGATTTTTATAACAGTAATTTTATTTGGAATATATTTCGGAATAATAATGATAAAAATCTACAAATTTTAACAAAAAGGTAAACATTCTTAGGTTCTTGAATAAATTACATTTTAAAACAGTGTATGAAAGAAAGCAGAAATATGGGAAAATCTAAAAAAATAAATATTTTAATTTTAGCTGAAATAAAAATACAACTGTAAAAACTATTGTCGTAATTATGCAAACAGGTAATAAATAAAAAATAAAACTTATACAAAATAATTTGTGCATCATAAAATAATACAAAAAAGGGGTGTGGCTGTGTCGTGGACACGGCCGTTTATTTTACGCGAATACGTGTACGTAACGGGTAACAGGTAACGTAACGGGGTATCATTGGATTGCTCTTGAGATGCCATTTGCATCCGTATACGATCTCTATATTTTAATTTGGCTTTTAGACGAGTATAAGCCGACAATGCATTATGTATTTTAATTTTTACTTTAACACAATATATATTCACTATAACTCACACTAATGTTTTATATACACATTCGATAGATCTTGACGAGAGCTGACGATTGAAACGAATGTCCTAGCTTTTCCGAGTCAAAATTTATACTTAACGAAAATTATGTGACGCAGCAAAACGACCTTAAAATAGCGGCGCTTTTCCCTCCGCTGCGCGCGATGCGTCACAGCCCTCACTCAATGTAACGAATTCTTTGATCCTTTAGCTATCGAGTGGTGTAATTTAATTTTGAATGTAGATGATAGATATGCAGTTGCAAAACCAAATTGTATCCCCCAATTTTGTTATCATCTGTTTTTTGTAATAAAATTTCAAATTCGCCCCCTTTACCTAGATCAGTTTTTTTGTATTATAAATACGTAATTCGACTACAATGTAGTCATCATCAGTATAAATTAGCTAGTCATACTTTACTCTTTGACAATTAGAGATAGATATAAAGTCAAGATCAATAGACGAAATAAAAATAAATAGAAAATTAACTAAATTAAAATATACTGGATTTAAAATATAATAAATTTTAAATTATATTGAAGTTACTCTTGTTAAAATTTTCTTTATTCACATTTATTCCTGTTAATTTTACTCTTATTAAAATTACTCTTATATTGTCGCAGGATATGTTACTTGTTACTAATTTGGTGACAATTTCACCGATAGATCTTGACGAGAGCTGACGATTGAAAACGAACGTCTTAGCTTCTCCGAGTCAAAATATATACTAAACGAAAATTATGTGACGCAGCAAAACGACCTCAAAATAGTGGCGCTTTTCCCTCCGCTGCGCGCGATGCGTCACAGCTCTCACTCAATGTAACGAATTCTTTGATCCTTTAGCTATCGAGTGGTATAATTTAATTTTGAATGTAGATGATAGATATGTAGCTACAACACCAAACTGTATCCCCCGATTTTGTTATCATCAGTTTTTTGAATTGCCTCCCACTATGGAAGCAAATTTAAAGACGTATTCACGTCAAAATTAAAAATATTATGTAAAATGGGTGGGATGAAAAATACATACAAAATTATTGAAGATTACAAAGTCCACTTGGTCATTTAATAGTAAATCGCAATTATTAAATTTATTTATGTATACTATTTCTAAATTATTTAAAATGCGCCATTTGGATTGGATATGTAAAACTTCGAATGCAATATTGTTAAATTAACAAAAACTTAATGCTTACAGGATAGGCTCTTTTGGAATAAACATGACTGCGCTGATCCAACGCCCTTAAAAAGTAAAAAAAGTTTACATTTTTTTTAGTGCAATTAATAAAATAATGGTGTTCTTTATATAGTGTTTATTACCATAATTTACCATCAACTTGTATTCTTTAAGAATATTATTATATACATATCTACTAAATATATAATATTATATACTTCATACCTATATATGTATATGTATTATGTATCCATCTTATGGTTGAATCCATAAATTATTAGTTTTATGGATGCTCTAACACTAGCATCTAGCTATCGTTGTATAAAATAATACAACAAATGCGTTAAGTAGGGGAGAATGTGTACAATTTATGTGAATGCGATCAGACTGCCTCAAGTGTTCAAAAATTTATATATATATATATATATATATATATATATATATATATATATATATATATATATATACATAAACATAATATTTTTATTATATAAATAAATAAAATCACAAGGAAGTTGGACTAAAAATTCTAAATCAGAACAGTATATTCGATCCAGTCGGACGTTTCGTCTCTTTATTAAGACTTCTTCAACAACTAAAAAAAATTCATTCATTACGCAGGAGCTGCGTCAACTTAGCGAATTTCCTTAGAATACATAAATCACTCTCTAGCGTTCATAATTTTAGTGCGATCAAAATGAAATATAATATCTGATATGACTTAAGTAAAATATTAAATTTATTAATAGCCAAAATAGAACGGTATAACGATTATGGTTTATAGTTTCTATGGAAACGACAATCAAAATTTTTTACAATAAAATATATTTCATGTATTCGTATCAAACAAGCACAAAATATTAAATATCTCTCTTAATATTAGAAAAATCGAAAAACGTATAAGGAGTAAAGTTGTAGAAAATCAAGTTTGCTACAATTCATTACTAGATCATTCAAACTCTAATGTGAACAGAGATATTTAGAATTTTAACTTTGAATCTTTAAATGTAAATATTTCTGTAAATATTAGTGTAACAGAAAAATGATAAGAAACAAAATTACAGTAAAACTTAGTACCTACAACTTAACTCCTGATAAATTTTTCGATTTTTCAAATATTAAGGGAGATAGTCAAATTTTGTATTTCCCCCTCCCTCTAAACCCTCTTTCCCCTCGTCCGATTTTACCCATTAATCCTCTAGAATACCAAAAGCGCCTCAAATACCAAATTTCACTCCAATCGGAATAAAACTGTGACCGCTAGAGAGTACACAGACATTTTAAAAAAAGTACATATTTATATATATATATATATACATATATATATATATATATATATATATATATATATATATATATATATATATATATATACATATATATACACATTTTAGCATTAGTGATTTTTAACATCTAATAGGTAGGATTGATGGACATTTGAAAAAATTTTTACGAAATTCCAACATTGGTGCAAAAACAATAGTTGCATTTCCTTTGGAGGAAATTCGCTAATATAATTAACAAAATCATAATATAACCTCAAATACATAATTACTGGTCTTGAATTTTTGTATGTTTAAGTAATTATGTATTTGAGGTTATATTATAATTTTGTTAATTATATTTTGTAGTTGCTGAAGAAGTCTCAATAAATAGACGAAACGTCCAACTGGAAAAAATATAATGTTCTGATTTAGAATTCCTAGTCCAACTTCTCTGTGATTTTATTTATTTATATACTTTTATTTTGGACGTGATAAACTTTTAATAATATGTTTAGTTTTATTAGAAATTTTATACTTTTCACATATTATGTACAGATAACAGTGTATCCTGAATGTCCTACAGCTGAAAAATGACTTCAAGTTCGTGAATATTGGCATAATTAGTCCATACATCCCCCACAAAATCTACAAAAATATAGCTTTTTCACGGTTAGAAACGGAAGACAGATTTAAATACAAAAAATATTTCTTGTGAAAATGACAATTTTTGTCTCAAACATTTTTTTCATAAACGAAATAGTTTTCATACAATTTCAGCTAATAATAATAAAAAGTCCTTAAACTCCTAAGTGGAGCATAAGGTATTAACGAACATTCGCCATCGAACTCGGTTCTTTCCGCCTTTTCCCCTTCCTTCTTCCTCGACTCTTCGCTTACATGTGTTTTCTGGCCTTTCTCTGCATCTTGACTCTGCGGGTTCCAATCCAATGCCTGACGGGCAATGTTGTTTTCGCTGCAACGCAGATTATGTCCAGTCCATCACCACTTTTAGCGACGAATTTCTCGGCCACCATATCCCAGGAATGCACCTCAGACACGGGCAAAACTTATCCCTACACTGTGTCCGACTGTGCCAGTCGCAGTGTAGGGTTAAGTTCTACCCGTGCCTGAGGTGTCGCACGTGTCGTACAGACATGATCCATGTGTTGTGGGCTCAACCATTGTAAACGTATTATTAGTCTCGAAGTCGATTAGCGATTAAATATGAGGGTATTTTGTAACACATGAATGTTCAACCGACCACCAGTGTAACAAGCAAATAGTCGTTTTCACGTCAAAAAGAGACATGCATTACTCATTTCCCCTATATAATTCTACAACAATGTAAACTCATGGTTTAACTCTTAACTCATTTCTGCTCTTCTCTTTTTTTGATTTCTATGTTTTGCTACATACAAAATAAATAAAAACAAAACATCAATAGATAGATATTATATACCTACTTAAAGTAGATAAATAGGTATTACAGAATATACACATTTAATAATATAAATAATTTGTCATCCATTTTAAATCATAAATAATATTATAGTTTATAATATAATACATAGGAAATAATATATTAAATAATATTATAACAATAATAATAATATTATATGATATATTATATAAAATTATATTTTATAAATTATATAATACCTACAAATAATATTATGACAACAATACAATATTAATATCTATTGAAAATTGGTGGAGGTGTTCGAATACATTCTAAAAATATTTTTTTATCTCTATGCTAGGGTAGAACAATTTGATATTTATCGGCATAAATTATACCAAAGCTATACCTAAAATGCCAGATCTGTCTGATAATATAACGGAAACAAGCCACTAACAGTTTTTATATAGAACTCTACAATCGAGAGTAAATTGTTTAGCGAATTTTTTTGTTTCCCATTGTTTTTAATTATCGATTGTCAGACAAACAGACATCCAGAAGTGGAATATTTTATGAATGCATATACCAAAATTAATTTACTCTGATCAATATTTCAACCAATATAATTTGGGACTTAGAATGCCCTGATACAAGGTATATGTTCCTTTACAGCAATTACTTGTAGATGGCAGAACTATGCGTATTAAGGATGTCCAGCATAAAACCACTTTTCGACAGATTTTGCAATTTTTTTCACATGCTAAAAATAACGTTTCTCTCTCACTCTCTCTCATTAGAAGCACGTAAAAAGCCCAACTATTTTCTGTTGTATTAAAAAAAATACTCAACAGAATTTAAAAAAAAAACTAGAATAGTAAAGATCAATATTTATTACTCGCGTTTTACCGTTTTGTTTTGAAATATAAAAGTTTAAAATTATTTTTATTTCAACGTTACATTAATTTGTATATATGAATAGTGAATATGTCTATGTGTTGTCTATGTGTGTATATGTGTTTATTCTATCCTAAAAGCAAACTGATTTTTTGTCCTGATTATATAACACCGTGCTGGACTACCTTAATATACATATATATTATATTTACTGTTCTTTGGTATGTAAAACAAAATTCATGTTGTATACATTTAGAACAATGCTTTTTTAAAAGTTTACATTCAGAAGTATTCTGTAACAAAATAATTATTATAATTTAATAGATTCAAACAACAGCACAAGTGACACACTCGTTGAATTTAAATTTTCAAGGTTGTAACGTACTTTTATTTTTTGTTAAAAATTTATTTAAAACACGTAATGATCGATTAATGTTTAACATTATGTATTTATTTGATTTCAAATCTAATGTCAAATCGTTTTATTACATCCTTTCTTATCTACGTGACTGACATCTACATGAATTTACTATATTATAAATCATATAAAAATACTTTAGATATGGTCCTTCAATGAATGTTTTTATTTTGAATCTTATGGATCTTAATCAAAGATCTGTAATACGTTTAATTCCAACGAACTATAAATAATATATAAATATAAATCTATATGTATATATGTAAAAAATCGCATAAAAATTCTTAAATAACATACATATTTCTTTAAAAAATATACATTCATAAAATCGTTAACATTTTAACGATTGTAATTTTAATTACAAATCGATTGATGATCATTACATATCGTTACTATTGCACATAAAAAAAATTATACATACAAGTGTATACATATACAAATATAGGAAAGAAAAATGATTAAAATTTGATTAATAAACGTTTTTGGTACTTTTATAACCAAGAAATTACAAAAAGTATTGTATAATAAAAACCGTTAGGTAATATGGACAAAATAAAAAATATCCCATAGACGATGAATGGTTTGTTCGGGTTGTACATACACAAATTGAGAAAACAGATAATGAATTTCGACCCAATTCCCAATTCTGATTAAATAAAAATTATTTTAAAAAACTGAACTTTTATTTGTAAAAAGCGAAAAAATAAAATATTAAACAAAATTTCAAATTCGCCCCAATACCTAGATATAATACAAAGTAGTCTTCATCAATATAAATTACCTACTGCCAGTCGTAATTTATAGTCAATAGACAAAAATATAATTAAAAATATAAAATTAAACAAAATAAATTAAAATATAATAAATTTTATTGAAATTACTGTTGTTAAAATTGCTTTCATTCGATTTACTCTTGTTAACATCACTCTTATCAAAATTACTCTTATATTGTCTCAGGATATGTTATTCGTTGCTGATTTGGTGACAGTTTCACCAAAAATCGTTAATTTGAAAAGTTTGTGACTCTTTGTGTTAAAAATGAAAAGTGTTAACTATGATGCTTTAAATCCAACTCTAAACTCCACAAGTCTTTATAATTAACTTTTTTCTTCTTCTATGAACGTTACTTACTAATTATAGCTTTAATATTATTGTTTTGAATTTATTTTAAAGCTCAATTTAATTTTTTTTAATCAATTTAATATTTATATTTATCAACGCATTTCAGTTTTGAAACCCCATCCACCAAATTCTTATCAGTTTCGGAAAATATTTCCGACTCATGAGTTCCTCTAGATAATTGTTGTATTGGATAATAGGAGATGAACCAAAATTTGACTAAGATAGAATACTTAAAGACAGTATTGAATGGGAACAAATGTATTGAACGTCTATGAGTTGCTTTAGTAATTTTATAGTTCTTTTTATCAATGATTCGCAATGCCTTCAAAATTGAATTTATTCAATAATTTTTAAGTGTTTGTTTCCACCATATTATTAATAAATATTTATTTTTATTTTTAAATGAAATATTTACCCAATGAGAGGAGGATGGCCTTACTCGATAGCAGTTTTTTTTTTTGTTATTTATTTGTATTCGTTACGGAATGTTGATATCAATTCATTTACACTTGTATTTTTTTTTGCGCATTATTTTTCTGTTTCGTTTTTAAATATAATAAATAAAATTTAGTGTGACTACTTAATTTTTACACTTCCTGCAGTATATTCTCATTCTTTTTTTTCAACATATGGTGTATTTTTATTAATCTCATTGGGGTAATCTTTTAATAATCGCAGATATATATATATATATATATTAAGTCTTCATCTATATTATAAAAGTTGTTAGTAAAATCAGTGGACGACACCTAGCAAGTTGTTAATTCATTTTTTGTTTGTTTATACATTACTACCGACCCACGCGTGCAATATAGATTTAATTAGGATGTACTATTCATATAAAACTTCCGGAAAAAATTATCTACATGATGGTGAAAACTATATATATGGATATGGACTATATGTATATGTATATATATATATGGATATACAAGAATTAAACTATTTTGCGAAAACTTGCGTAATTCACTAGACACTTTTCTGCTAGATTACGAATTCATAGAATAAAGTTACCGAAAGTCGGGCAATAATGGCCATCTATAGCGTGAATAGTCAGCTTTTTGAATACCTACTTATCACAGGTTTTATAAAACATACAAAAAATTGATGACATCTTCATGTTTGTGTTAATTTTTTTTAATTAGAAAATACATGTGGATAATATTTTGAAAGCAAAATCTGACACGACTTTAAGCGTTTACCTGAACCACTGTTTTAGCAAAGCTTTACCTAATTAGGACACCGTCGCAGGTTAACAGTTTTTTATTTAGAAAGATAACTAGTGGCTCATATTTTCTTTTAAATATACTCTATTGATATATACCCTCAATTTTTATAAATTGTGTCTTTCTTTTTTGTGAATTTCCGAAGGAACTGCAGCTATTGCTTTTATGTCGATGATCAAATTACTTCAAATGTTCATCGACCCTAACTAATAAAAAAGACCATCATTAATATTCCTTTGGACTCTCTAGCCGTCACAGTTTTAATCCGATTAGAATTAATTTTGGTATTTGAAACACTTTTGGCATTTGATAGGTCAAGTTCATTAATGGGTAAAAACGGAAATATGGAAATGTGGGTTTAAAGGGAGGGTGAAACAAAAATTTGGCATATCACCCTTAATATTCAAAAAATCGAGACAGTATAATTTATTAATTACACCTATTTTTGGTTTCAAAATGAAGATGGAACTGAAAATAATTTATGTTATCATATGGCAAGGCAAGGCATTTTTATTAATTAAAACTATGAAATAACTAACAAATAAAATATATATGATCGAACAATTATCAATAAGGATTGAACAGATGTAAATTGATTAAAATTCATCGATTTTAGGGGTAAAAAGTAAATATCTTTAATAGAAGGGCTAACCTAAGGACGATAATTTGTTTGATTACTTATAAATAAATAAAAAACAGGCAAACAATTTTTAAGGTCGAACAATAAAGAACAAACGACGAACAACTAATTAAAAATAATAAAAAGTCAAAAATAACAAAAAGTCTATGTGGGGCTAAAGTAACTGAGCTCTAAAATTATAAGGTAACATAAATATTATTTCATAATACAAGAATAATAACAGATTTTGTTGCTTAATAAATGTTTCCCTAGTACTGCACACCATATATTTGTTGTCCATCAGTGCCCTGGTTCCCGGATTTGATTATTTATGCGCACACTGTTTTGGGTGCTTTGGTGTTTTCCACGTCTTTGAGTAAATCTCGAGTCTTCATTTTGTTTCAATTTATCGATTTCTATTGGAAGTTGTTGAAGAATGCGAGGGTCGTGGAAGGAAGTGGAGGGTCGTGTGCTAATATGTGGCAGTTCAATTCATCCAGTTTATATACATTTTTTTATAAAAATAAATATTCAATTGAGGAAAAATTATGTTAAATAGAAGAAAATTGACAAATTACTTAGTATCATAAATTTTGTATGATATATGTTAATATATTAACTAATCAGTAATTAAATAATTTAAAATACAATCTGTAATATGCAAATAATCATCGATGATCAATTGACAATTGAATGAACAATTTTAAAGAGTACGCAGTTAAATTAAAACATCATAATAATTGAAGAAGTTTATTCATATTGTTAATGATTTGTTGTATAAACCATTGTTGTACAACAGATCATTTAAAATACTTTACACAACAATTTATGCTCGTAAGTTATACATACTTTGTAAGTATGAAAAAGTATGAAAAACATTTTTTTTTTGTTAAAGTTGATGACATGTAATAAATATCTTCAATATATGAATAATAATAGCATTTTTCATAAATGTTATTTCAATTTACTATTTTTATTTTTCACCATCTCTCTGTTTACACGCTAACGCACAAATAACTTCGTAAAATTGTTTACGCATTAAATTTAGTCTATTGGGAACTGACATGGAGGTGTGACATAATTAATATGGCTGACTTTAGGTTGCAAATTTAAAATAAATACGTGTATTGACAATCAGTGACAGTTAATTTAATAACTTCATGCTTTCTTTGAGTAAAATTTTTAACTGGGTATGTTCAAATGTTGCTCAAATAAATTTCGTGGATGCATGAAAATTAGGAAGAATAAAATCTAAGGTCTTTTATTTGGTTTGCAGTTACAACTTCTAACAGTACTATATATCTGCTTGGAGACTTAGTACGAGCAGGTGAACTGACAATTTCTATTGTAATTCGATAATAATAGCTAGTTTTACCCAGTATTTAATATATACAATGGTGTACTAAGTTTAGTCCCGACTTTGGTATAGGTGTTCATAAAATGACCTAATTAGTCCATTTCCACACGTTGCCGTCCATCCATCGACCTGTAAACCCGATAACTCAAAAACGAAAAGAGATAGCGAACTGTAATTTCAAATGTGTATATTAGAGCTAAAAAGTAAGATTTTGCACATCGTGAATGTGCAAAATCGGACAATGTTTGGGCAAAATGGGTAGAGCTGTTTATCTTTGAAACCGTAAGAGGTAGAACAAAAATTTAATTAAAGACAAAGAATGTTTCTTTTTATATCAGTATATACCAGGTATATAAGCAATTAACTCAGTTAATCATTATTTTCACTTGTTTTTATTTAATTTTGTACAAATAAATCTCTAGTGTTTACAGCACCCAATATAACCTTATCATAGTTAGAATTTAAACCACCAGATGTCGTGATCAAAGTGGTCAGTTCTCAATAGCTATAATATTCACAGAAATATTTACAATTTTTAACATTTTACAACTTTACAACTTTTACCATGGTATGGAAACTTTGATGATATCATATTTGTTATGGTATTTTCCTCTGAAAAAATTTCCTTAGTCTGCGCAACTCTTACGTGACAAATTTTTAACATTAATTCATCTCCATGACATTAATAAATTAATAGTTTTTGAAATTGTTTATACGATAGCGTGTAAATTTCGTTTTGTTTTATTTTTTCGTACTACTATTATTATACTCAACAGCTTAAGCTACTGCAATTCAAAAACAAGCCTCTTCTATGAAGATGATGACTTCTTTCAAAAGACCTCGTACATCTATCCAACTGTCTTCCATAATTGTGCATTTTATGTGCGTAAAGCTACAGTTGTGATGTGATGGATTCTAAATTATACAATTTTATTTGTTATTTGAAAATATCGTTTGTAGTTCTTGTATAATATCTCATTTTTATTATTGTTATCTTAACAATTATATTATATTAGACTATTGTTGTGTTTATTGTTGAAATTTATCACTTAATTATTTGTCATTTTTTAACAATCATCTCATTATGATATTTTAACTTTGTGGTGAAATACAATATGGTTTTCAAAAATCGTTTTACTAATAGAGTTTTGTAATTTAATATTTTTCTTCCGTCTCTAGCACAAATTAATTATACAGGATGTTCTGAAATCCATTCAAGAAAACTATACCACGGTGTAGAGCTGGAAAAAACAAACAAAAAAGTTTTATAAAGTTTTTCGATTTGATGCTTTGTTTTTGAGATATAATTAATTAAACATGAATAAATTCAACAATTTTGTGGATGTCGCTACACTTATTGAGAACTCTGATTGTCGCTACTCTAGCATAGCCGCCCTACTCCACTACTGTGACTCCGCCTCCTTATACTATGCGCTCTGTGATTGATGTAGTAGTGTAGCGACACCCAATAATGCAAATGTGATTAGTTATCAATTTTATCAATTCCCATGGTCGGAATTAACTCCCAAAGAATGAACTCGATGTAGAAAGAAACTTTTAAGGAATTGACTTCAGGGCTTTATTTGAACTAGTTAGGAAAACTTAAAGTCTGTCACGTCCTACCCCTTTTCGCTTATAGCTCGGGAACGGTCAGCCATGGTTGTAAATGTATCTATAAAATTAAAATGTATTAAATTTTTTACAAGGATGTTCTTGTTAATTTTGTGTGTTCAGTGTCAAACTTGACAAAACGGAACACTTAACTATTTATAGTCAACTGTTATAGACGTAGTTAAAACAATTCAATTCTACGTAATAATTTGAAATGAGGCGCAGAGACAGAGTCTGAAGGCCCAATTATAGGAGTACAGTTTAAAAAAATTTGATTCTAGTGGTGAATTTCAGGGAGTAAATGGGGAAATGGAAAAACAGCATTCATTATATAATCGGCCAGAAAAAGCATATCGAGAAAATTTGACCCAAAGAAAGAAAGGAATAGTTCTTACATAAACTCTTACTTTTAGTAATATTTTTTGAATGACTTTTTTTAGCATTTTTTGGGAAAAATTATGTCTCTCCACTCTTATTGAACATTGGGAAATATGTGTAGATTGAACCAAAATTATCAGGATTAAAAAATTAATAAAAAATTTAAATTGGTTTCTTAGCTTTTACATTTGTTACACAAAACAAACCATTTTAAAGGTATAGTAAACCGCGGTAAGGTATAGTTGCCGGATTTTTTTAATATCTTTAATAATTTCAATCATTTTATATGAAATCCATAATAATTATCTTCTTAAGTTAACGTCAAATAACAACACCAGATAGACACTATCCTACTTAAGCTTTATCCATATTGGAAATAAAAACATACGGTGAAATAATTGGAAAAATTAAAATATTCCAAACATTTTTTAAAACTGACATATTTTCTAAGAATTGAGTGAGAATCGTATATACCTACACTGGCGATGAATTTTTAACAGGATGTTTGTTAGTTCAGACATATACTTCAGCAGCACAACAACTTTACTTCAAGAATAATAAAAAATGAATCACATGCAAATTAATATTACTCAAATGTGTGTACAACCACCAAACATACGTTATTTGTTCAGATTGGTGCGTGACTATCAAACTCTTGACTGGCTATCAATATTATTTCTTCAATTGAAAATAAGTATTCATATATAGAATGTATCCAAAAACAATTTACAAATGTTTCTTAAAATATAATAATTCTTTCAGATAATAAATTGCACAAAAATTTATTTTCTACTGCTTCTTTTACCTATCAAATTTTTTTAAGATAATAGTAAGCTTTAATAATGCTCTTTTCGACTTCTTTTCGACTAGTAGGATCGATGGGCACTTAAATAATTATTTTTGAAATAAGAAGTGAAAAACAAACAAAAAAAACGCTACAAATGTAAAGAGCTACCTAAGAACTACTTTATCAAATGTAAAGAGCCTTAAGGGGGGGATGGTTGGGTGGTATAAAGTATTTAATTTTTTTTTGCATTTTTTTTAATTTTTTTAACTGAATGCATAATATTCTCAAGAATATTGTGTCCAAATTTCAAGTCGATTGGAGTAAAATTGACGAAGTTATGAGTATTTTTATACCTACCCTATTGTTACCTGCAGATGTTTCGCTCTCTATATAATACCTAATCTTACCCCTTCGTGCTGTTCCCGAGGATGTTTTGGATGCCATCAAGCCTATCTATGAATATCTGAGCAAAATGCCTTCCTGGAGCGTTGTGTCGGAGGCTTCACGCAGAACAACAATGAGAGTTTGAACCAACTTATTTGGAAAATCTCACCAAAGCACTTGAGTGGAACCTCTGTCATAGCTAAATTGCAGCTTATGTGGCAGCCAGTGTCTTCAATGAAGGTTCTTTTGCTTTACTAACCTTTATGCATGACATGGGAATCAGTAGTGGATCGATCAAGCGCTCATGACTGGGCGCGATCAACTGACTCCATAAGTATAAGCCGAGCAGAGCAGGAAGCTGAAAGACAAACTAAAGAAAGCAAGATTCGTCGTAGACAGGAGCAAATAGGTGCTTTAGACATCAAGGATGATAGCAACATCCTTTATGGACCTGGCATTGATGATTCAGTGTGAGGTAAGCTAATAAAATTCGCTACCGACTTCCATGTCTCTAACTTAAAAATTCTGCAGTTTCTATACAAACTTTCGTTCCTCATTTTAGCTCCTTAGGGTAAATAAGGAACAATATCATATTTCCAAAAACGCTGATACAAATGACTTTTATTTATAAACAGAAGCCTAAACACCAACTTCTATATTCATAATTTCAAAAATGAGGAACTTCCGTACAAACTTTCATCCCTTATTTAACCCTCTTAGAAAAAGAATTATCTTAGTGCTCACCTACGTTAAACAAGGAACTGTGATTGCATGCTTCTAGACCCACCAGTTTAGGCCTTGCATGTCTGTCAGTCAGTGGAGTTTTATTAAGTAAATATCAAACTCCCAATCCGATAATATTATTTTAAAGAGGTATCTGCATGCTCTTTCATCGCCTTACAAAATTACGATTTAATCGCCAAGAAATTTTACCATCAGGCCCTAATCTTCAGGATCGTACAAGTTTTTTATCGATTTGAATCAATAGTATAGAAACCGCCGCACAACAAAAAATTTTGTAAAACAACAATTTGTCCATCTTTTTCATCGAACGCTATAAGACCGTTTTGAATTAAAATTTGTACAGTACTTAGGTATAATGTCCTTGAAATAATCCATTTGTCACACAACCCATTCCGATTCTTTTAAGAGGATGTCAAATTTTCCGTACTCTCGTTGCACCCTCTTAATAAATTCCGATCAGGCCTCTAGCTTTTTTATCATCTAGGACCTAAGCATAAGCTTCCTACAAATTTTCAACTCATTTAACCACCTCAAATTTAGAAAGGAAAAATTATATTAATATGAATAATTGGTACGTTTTTCTATACGCCGATTGGACTATCTGTTTTGCGTCAATTAGACATTTTTCGTTATACACCCTATATAAATACACTTGTGTGGTGAATACAAGTCGACAAAATAAGGTGTAGACATTATGGAAGGAATACCTTTTAAATCAATAGATACACAAAATATAAAAACAGACTTTATACGTTAACAGAATATATGATTAACTCATATAAAAATATGGCAAATGGCAATAACATTTGACGTCCTTGTGCAAGGCTGTATATTTAATATTATATACTTGTAATAATATTTTAATATTACATATAAGTATAGAAAGGTACCTACTGAGTACTGTAATAAGTTGTCAACCTGACTAAAGGGTCCCCTATAGGCCATAGGGTCTATACTTGCAGTTAATATCCCTCATAAACACTATCCGACAATTCTTTGAGAAATGTCTAAAAGCCTGTTAAACTGAAGTGATTGAAATATATGGTATTAGCGTTTTGTCTGGAATGTTTATTCAGGAATACGTTTCAGTACGCTGTTTGCGTACTGGCGTGACGTAATCACTTGACGTAAAAGACGATAATTAAGAAGCTCCTGTCGGTTTAATTTTATTCATTGTAATACTAAAAATTGCAAAAAAAGGTGTCCCAGCACTTGCGGAATCGAACGGTTTGAACGGGTTGAAGAATTTTGTTGAAAATCCATAATAACTTTTATGTCCATGTGAACGATATCCTTAGTGATTCTCCATCATACGTGATATTCGTCGGCCAGGACTGCCCTAGATAATTTCAAAAGAATTATTTGCAGCAAGTGTATGAGACCCTTAAGTTTGCTAGAATTTTATCTGTATTTCAAATATATTATTCATTGGAAATCGAAATAAACGCTAATTAAATTGTGTATTTAAAGTATGTTCAAACTTGGCATGTAATAAGATGTATGGATTGTACATTATAAATCAATAAATGTATTTTATAATACATATATATATATATATATATATATATATATATATATATACATATATATATATATATATATATATATATATATATATATATATATACATAATTCAATGGAAAAATATTTTATACATTTCTACATATTTATAGTCTAATGCCTAGCTTACATTGGTTGAGTAAACAGTAGAATAAAAATCACGTAAACGCTACCTAGACTAGGTGAATTTTCTCAGAGGAAGGAAGAAATCTTAATGAATATCAATGTCATGATGGCAATTATAATATTATAATAATTACCCAATCCACACTGGATTATGTCTAAGCTATTGGTTGTATGAAAAAAATGTTTTAAACAAATGGTGTTGTAATTGAAAAATTTTCCTATCTCATACCGTTAAAAGTTTATCTCGTACCGTTAGGCTTTGTTCATATGAAGCGAGAACATGAAAAAGTCATAACACTAAGTTAATGTCCATTTTTACCTTAAAGAGGTACCAGTGAAGTGGCCGTGCAGTATTACGCGCCTTGCTTGGAAATGGAAGATTGCGATTGCGGTCAATTATAATTAGTATGGCGGTTAATTAACTAAACTGTCGGTTAACTATTTGTCAATAGACGGTGTATTTATCAGAATGAAGTAGTTGGCTATGCTTGTCAATGTTTTCTGCAGTTTCTGCAACTCCAGTTGAATATTGATTACAGTCACACTACCTTCTATTTCCTAATCTGTATACAAAGCCGGATTTCCGCCTCGGCCTACAAGGCCCCGGCCTAGGGGCCCCAGTGGCGGAACCTTCATATATGCTCAAAATCCTGGCTTACCTTATCATAAAGCTTTATCGAAAATATTAACTTAAAAGTCTTGAAACGTTATTATTTGAGCTATTTAAATGTAGGCAGTCCTTAATTTTGCACTGGTCCACCAAAGTGTCAAACAAAAAAAGAGATACGGTCATTCATATCACACGCGCGGGCTCTTACCTGGTCATTCGTTCTTTTGCACAGAAGCAAGTTCGCCGTATGATTCTATAAATTTTATAGAATAACGTAACTATAGTGACATAGACAGCATTATTCTGATGTATATTAAAGGCCCCTAGCCAAGTGCCTAGGGGCCCTAGGTCTCTAAGTCCAGGCCTATATACAGATAAAATAAATGTTAAAACGGATAATAATATGGGAGTCCTGTCTTATACAGTGTGTCTTAGAAAGGGACGTAAAATTCCATTATTTGTATCTTAAAGGTGTCCATTAATGAGCTGACATTCTAATTTTTTTATAATACGTATTTTTTATTTGATAATTGATAATATCCTTGCTTTATTATTATGCCTGATAAAGAGCGTTCTATCTTGGCTGAACATTCATTTGACAAAACTTTCCACTAATTGCTAAAAAATACTGGCAGTGCTGTGTTTCAGATCCTCAATTGTTTATTGTTGATTAATATACAATTTATCTTTGAGATAACATTAAGGTTAGATGAGATGTCGCAAATACAAAAAAATTTGACACAACAAAAGAATGAATGTGTGGTGAAGTCAAAGCTGAGTATCTACTCATTTGACATTTTGTATCAAACAAAATCTTTATACAACTAGTCAATTTCTAGTCATCTTATTTTAGGACATCTTATACAAATAAAAATTAGTATAACATTGACCTTGTGTATTGACCTTTTTATATAATATAGAAGAGACAAATAATATTCACATGAACAATTATTATAAAATGAATAAAAAAATAAATATATTTATTTTAAATAAAAAGATAAATGAATTTACAGATTATCAGTGAAACATGGATTGCAATAGCATTCGTTAAGACGATCAATGATGATGGTTTGAATATTTGTTTTGTGTGTATTTTATAATCTTCTTATAGAAATTGAAGAAAAAGAAGGGCATACTTGTCGTAATGTTCTTCAATACCCACATATTCATAATCAAGTGTAATCATTACTGTAAGTACATTGTACATGCCTGTGAACCTCAAGCGTCATCTAATTTGTCAAGAATCTGAGGAAAAGTGGGGTAGTTTTAAATATTCGGATTAGTAGGAAAAGAAAATCAGAGAAAGATTTCCACAAGTACCTAACAGAAAGGCGGTCAAAATAGATCTAAGCTCTAGGCAGATTAGAGAAGACGCGAGAGACAATCCTGATTTTCGATAAATATTCGATAGACAGACGATGTACTCTCTTTCAATCTATATATTTTTAACCCGACTTCAAAAAAGGAGGATGGTTCTCAATTCGTCTGTATTTTTTTTTTTTTTTTTATGTTTGTTACCTCAGAACTCCGTGATTTATGAACCGATTTTGAATTTTGTTTTTTGTTTTAAAGGGTTTGATTCCCGATTGGTCCCATTGTCACCAAATCGCATTCTGATGAGAGGATCTCCGGGAAATTGAAGAAAATCCTCATTTTATATGTGATAACCGATTTCTGCGAAATTTTTATTTTTTTTTGAAAGGATATACTCATTCGTAATGGGAAAATAAGTAAATTTTTTTTAAAACCGACTTCAAAAAAATTTTTTACAAAAAAAAAAACCGACCCAAAAAAGAAAAATTTTTACAATAAAAAAACAAAATGCTTGTAAAAAAAACTGAAAATCTGTTATAAAAAAATGCACTAAAAATTATAAAAAAAAAAAAAACGGCTAAAAAAAAAGTGTTATAAAAAAATTCACTAAAAATTAGTTGGTCGTTTAGTAGGTCTACCCATATTTAGACAAATAAAATCAGTTATAGAACTTCAAAATCACTAAAAAGCGAGAAATAAAACCTATTTTGACAAAATGGTAACCCGACTTCTAAAATCAAATATTCTATAACAAAAGATGCACTAAAAAGTAAAAAAATAATTGCATATTCTTGTGCCAATTTTAGTTCACCAAAGCAAAAATTTTAAATATATGTGTACAATTATTGTTATTTTTGGAGGCGGTGTCCAAAAGTTATGTGAATTTCTCTATGGTGACACCGCCTCCAAAAATAACAATAATTGTACATATATATTTAAAATTTTTTGCTTTGGTGGACTAAAATTGGCACAAGAATATGCAATTATTTTTTTACTTTTTAGTGCATCTTTTGTTATAGAATATTTGATTTTAGAACTCGGGTTTCCATTTTGTCAAAATAGGTTTTATTTTTTTTAATCTGTACAAATGTACTAATCACAAAATAGCAAATCATTTTTGGTGATAATGATTTAATTTTTTCTCTAGTCTTTATTGTTTCATTTACATATATAAATATATTTATATATGAATAGAGAAAAGATTTTACAAAATTGTTGTTTTTTTCCAAATTGTATTTTTTCAAGAAAATATTCAACTGTAAAAAAGAGACGAGATGATAGAAAACTTTTACAAGTACAATACAATACAAATAAACATGCTACTCTCGTCTCGTCTCTTCTCGCGGCATCACCAAGACTAAGATTTAACCCATAATAATGACGTGCTCTACTAAACAAATTAAGGGACGAATCAAAAAGTATTAAAAAAGTTTTCTGAGAGAAATTTTACGGTTTACAACTATTAACATTTTTTTAAATTGTACTACAACTCAAGTTATTACTGACAAACTCGGAAAACATTTCGATCTTGAGGTATTGGTTTTCATATGTTATATCTGAGATATTCTCTTAATTTCTGTTAGGAGTTAGTGATGATAACTTTAGTGCATTTTTATTATAATTTCTTAAGGATGTACCACCATACTATCACTTTTCGACAGATTTTGTTCATTTTTTTTTACAGGCTAAAAATAACGTTTTCTAATAGATCCCGAAGTTTCAGAATTTTTGACCGTTTAGAACGCGAGATAATTAATATCAAAGTTATCATTCTCAAAATGGAAGTGTTATCATTCTCGGGCATGAAAGTGTAAAACTTCATGCCCACCCAACTATTATCTGTTGTATTAGAAAAAATAATCGACAGAATTTAAAAAAAAACTAAGATAGGATTCCTTAATATTTCTTATATAAATTTCAAAAAAAAATTGTGTGTTACCGTTTTGTTTTCGAAATATAATAATTTAAAATATTATTTTTGTCCAATTATAACACATTCTGTGTATGGTAAATAGTCTGACAACGTTGTGCGCCAATCTCTCTGAAGTTGCATCAAGTAAAGAGTGAGAATATAGGCTGTTGACATATGCAATAATAATAAATAGGTATATGCACAGAGCAACGTTGCCAGATCACCGTATCAGAAATATTTGATAGTATGTGTAAGGATCTGTGTGCCGATAATATGTGTATGTATGTGTACACTATGTTGGTACGTCCTTAATGCTTAACAATTTAGAGATGCTCAAGTTCACAGACATATATATATATATATATATATATATATATATATATATATATATATATATATATATATATATATATATATATATATATATATATACAATTGCACCACCAGTGATAATAATAATAATAAATAAATAATATATATAACTTATATTATTAGTAGATCTGTAATCGTTCAATGCAAATTTATACATAAACATGGGCACCACTGCTGGGCGACACTTGTTTTTATTTAATATAAAAAAAATAATAATAAAAAAGTGCATCATGTTTTTATAAATAATATATTTACATTGAACGTAGAAGAAGTGTATACTACACAAATACATATCAAAATGGCACTTAACTTATTATTTTATGTCACTTATTATTAGACAAGCATCATTGATTCCTCATTATTATTCGGTTTTTTTTTTATACCTATTTTGTTTCATGTATGTAGTAGTTTTTATTATACAAGACCAAACAGAGAAGGGCACAAAGCAAGAAAAACAATTCGACTTATTTCTGTCAGAAATGTATGGGTCAAATTAGGTCCGGAATTATGTCAGATTTAACATACGAAATAAAACACTCCAACAGATTGATTTCAATTAAATAAATGTCTATTCAAGAAAAACAAATACTCAGCACCAAAAACTTTTCATAAATAACATAAAATTCTGTATAAAAAATTCCAGGAACTCTTTCCGATTTGTCAGTTAGTTTAGCAGACCGCGTCATTTTTGTGTCCGAAAAATCCCTTAGCTCGTAAAAAATCATTCTAATTTTTACGAGTTAAAGATTTTTTCGAACGCAACTTTGAAGTTAAAGATTTTTTTAATAGCAACTTTTACGCCCTTTTTTGTATCAATATATATTTTTAAAAATATTAAATAATCTTACATAAATAATTCTAGCGCAAGCTACTACCAAATTCTATTCCAAATTTTACCAGTCCAAATGGCCGAGTGGTCTAAGGCGTTTTGTCTGAGCAGTATGCCAACTTGGAAACTGGGAGGTTGTGGATTTGAATCCCGACATCGGCAGTTTGTCAATTATTAAAAAAAAAAAGGGGCCGTTAATTGACGAAACGTTCGGCGCATGGACAACAACGAAATACTCGGCTATGCTTGACAAGGTTTTCTGCAGTTTCCTTCACGAGCTCCCGATGAATATCGGCATAGTTCATATCATAGTCGTCTGCAGCCGCATATTCTACCAATTCCTAGTCTAAACACAAAAATTCCTTCCACTCCACTCACATCCTCACATCCTTAGGCATCACAATGGACCTTATGGTCGAAGTGTAGCCCGTCCAGGGCTGCCTCTACAATCTATCTATCTACCAAATTCCAAGTTGCACTGCTACTCTTCAAGTTGCATTACTACTACTTCCTTCACAGTTATTTCGACACCCCTTAACTCTGCCAGCAAGGCTTTACTGGCAGTCCTTCTTTATTCGAAGTGGTTTATTCTTCTTATTCAAAGTGATTAGCGCCAATTATTCCAAATTGAACATTTCTATCTATAGTTTTAACGGATTTACTCGAAAGTTTAACCTTTAGGTCACTGTTCGAAGAGCTAGATACATGAAATTTGATATAAATGTACGTCTTAGGTCACAAGTAGTGATACCCCATCAAAAACACTCAATACAAAAAAAGGAAAATTTATCACATATTCTCCGAAAACTCAAGTTTACGAGATGGACAAGCCCTTGCAAGATGTTCTTTAGTAGCTGTAAATATTTAATATGTATTTATATTTATTTATTTCATTTAATATTTGACTTAGCAAATTCCCGCATATTTTTATATCACGTTATATGGTAAAATATTAAATAGCTACTTTATAAACACCTTACAATGGATTTACCCTCACGTATCACTACTTCTTTCCAAGATAATAAGCGAGAACTGGATCCTTTTCACATTTATGCTTCAGATGAGATTTTTACTATTCCACAAAATATAGTATTCTATAGGTGAAAGTATTATTTATTAAAAAAAACAAGTAATGTAACAACTAACTGAGTTAATTGTTTGAATACCCAGTATATACTGAATTGTATCAGTGATTGAATTGTTAATAATTCTGCGTATTTGAATTGTTCACAATTCGCTCTCCGAGAAACATTTAATCACAAATTATGAGCAAACTATTGAGTTTATGAAAAAATTTTTCAGACAAAAGTTGTTTATTTTAAATAGAAAAAGATTTTTTGTTAACAAATTTTTTTTCTATCTCTTACGGTTTCAAAGATATAAATTTTCCCCTCTGGCGTGGGGAAACACGTTCCAATTTTTTCCATTAACGAACTCGACCTTACTTTTTTACTATAGAACATACACAAAAATTTGCAGCTCGTTATCTCTTTTCGTTTTTGAGTTATCGGCTTCACAGACAAACGGACATGCAGAAATGGACTAATTAGGTAATTTTATGAACACCTATAACAAAAATTTTTTTCTGCAATCAATATTTTCAAGCGTTACAAAGTCGGAACTAAACTTAATATACCTTGTATATTTACAAATATACTGGGTATAAAAAATACATTATTAAAATAACAACTAAAAATAATTTATACATGAGCATTATTATATTATTATATGATGTTAAAAATAACATCAGATGAAGAAGTAATAACGAACGCAGAAGTAGATATCACAACTGACGACGACGAAGAAGAAATAGAAGGGTTCAAAAGTTGCTTGCTTCATCTTGATTTTCTGACAGATACATCTGACAGACTTCACTTGATTTGACATTAAGTATAATTTAGTCTGCCGTAAGGTACAACTCCAAAAAATTATGAAGAGGATCAACTCTATTTTAGGTTTATAACACTCAAGAATAATTATTTTAATATAACCAAATCAATCGTTCGTTACGTTATAGAGTCAGTATTCTTCTGCAGCAGTCAGCAATTGGTGTCGTCTACAACAGTCAATGTTGGTTAGGTTCTTCATAATATGTTCGTTTTTATAAAGGCTTCCATACACTTAGTAGTTGTATACCTTTGAGGAATAACTGAAGAAACAGTCCTGGATCTAACTCCACGTATATGGTACGGTCAGTTTAATTCGTCAGATGAACGGTTTTGTGAAAAATTTCTTGTAGTTAATTCATTGATATTTGAAATATAATTTATTTCACATATTTGAAATCAACAAACCAGGAATGTAAAGAATTTATCAAAGACTGACCGTTACCCATCGCTGTAACTTAAAATTTTAGTAAAAATTTATTATTTTCTATAATTAGTATTATTTGTAAAATTCCATAGCTTTTATTTGAAGTTATCTATACAATATATAAATCTTTTTTCTTTTACGCAAAACTATTAGGTGTTTGAAAAAATGTTTCCAACAAAAGATGTTTCTTTTTAAGAGGTAAACAATTTTTTTCATTTAAAAATTTTTACTTTCTCGCACTGATTAAAAGATAGGTTATGAGTAAACAAACATTTCAAAATATGGTTAAAAATAAGTTATGGTTAAGATAAATAAGTTTCTCGGTTCGCAAGTAATTGCATCAATCTATTGGTACAACCTTCAACTTCTAGATTCAGTTTATGGAAGAAAACAGTCCCGTATCTTTAGCCATTCTATAGGGAATATTTTTCTAAAACGCGGTTTGTATTCCCAATGCACAAAATAAAGGCGACAGGAGTGAACTATAAAGCCAAAATACCAAGACTGTTAAATCCAACTGCGCATTTACTCCTCTTGACATTTGAATTCTTCAATCCAACTGTTCAGTTCTTAGTAAAATGATTTCCGGGTACTGTAAGGCAAAAAGAGTATATTCAAGCCGAATCACAAAATAGTACTGTAAGTGTGTGAGGTCCTTTAGATTCTAAAAACAATTTATTTTTAAATCTTATATCTTTTTTTTTAGAATATTTGTTTATTTGACAAAAATAAAAATTTCAATTAAATTGAAGTTTAATAAAACTACGTGCTTAAGAGTAGTCATTTTTATTTAGTTAGTAATATTTCTTTAACTCTGATGCTTTTATTGTTTGAAAATGTCTTAAAATGAGACGAAACATATGTCACAATAGATTTTTAATAAAAAATCTTATTGTTATGGTGGATTACTTGCAAAGTAAAATAAAGAAATAAAAAAATATATTACGTGTATATTTCAAGCATTAAAATGCAATTCCACAAAGTTAAGCTCGACACAATCAATTTTCTTTAACTCCAATCAAAATAACAGTTGTAGGAACAAGCATACTCGCTTCCCTTGTGAAGTTTTTGAAACAAATATTATAATATAAACTCAAAGAACAGGCACATTTACATACCACAATATACAAATGCGTATTCTTCGAAAAACATCGGTTCTAAGAGTGCTATATTTCTAAAATTGGATAAGAGTTAAGATGTTTATTGTTGAAACGAAATTCTTTTATGTTATAAAGTTTACATTTGAAGTGTGAGAGCCACTGTGGTATCTGAATTCAATATTTACGATTCAATATTTATAATATATCTTTTGTTTTGCAATAGTAAAGTTCTGAAAGGGGAGAAACTAATTATTATCGGTGATTATTCCCATTTACACTAAGAAAAACGCACTAAAGAACTACGTATGTACACCAAGAATATTGCATTATATTTAGTTTTTGACACCTTTGGTAGCGAGACAGCCAAGGAAATTAAATAATTATACCGCCAAAATGGTGTTCATTAGATAAATTCAACAATACATTTCGTTTGGAGAATTTCGTCTATGGCTTGTCAGAAGAAAATCATGGGTCGTACCCTTTTTAGCTAAAGCCTTTCACGAAAATATATTTTACACCTTTCTATACAGATCTTTTTGGGCTGTTCTGACAGATTTTCGCAGTACGAATCTGATATTGTAAATGTTGTAAAATTGATACATTTAGACTATTTAAGAAACTATAGAAAATTTGAAGAAAAAACCAAAACTAAAAGGATTAATTGTGATTTATATGTATACAAACGGGTCACCGAACAATTTGAGGAAATATTGAAATAAAACGTTTAAAATTTTATTCAAAAAATATTGTGAGTGATAAACTCTTTCACACAATCACACGAAATTTTCTTTCTTCACTATCTATCATATGACCATTCAATTGCTATTGTTACATAGATAGATAGATTGTGGACGGGCTACATTTCGACCATAAGGTCCATTGTGATGCCTAAGTATGTGAGAATGTGAGTGGAGTGGAAGGCATTTATGAGTACACTAAGAATTGGTAGGATATGCGGCTGCAGCCGACTCTGCTAGAAACTATGCCGATCTTAATCTGGAGTTCGTGAAGAAAACCTTCTCAAGCATAGTCGGTTACTTCGTTCTTGTCCATACGCCGACAGTTTAGTCAATTAACCGCCCCCTTTTTTTCTAATAATTGATAAACTGACAATGTCGAGATTCGAACCCATAACCTCCCAGTTTCCAAGTATGCATACTGCGCAGACATAACGCCTTAGACCGCTCGGTTACTTGGACTGGTGAATATATTGTTGCATGCTGTAGCAATCAATTTTAAAATCTATGATCATATTAAAAATGAAAGACTTGAATCGAAGAAGTAGAAGATTCTTTTCAGTTTTATCCAAAAACAAAACAAAAAACAAAACTCAAAACCTACAAAAAATAACAAAAAACTTGATAACATCCAAACGAATCTGAAAAACATTTAACGTAAAACAATCCATTAAAAAGAATGCAGTTACAACGAATTCCTTGTAAAACATGAACAAAAACTGTCAGATATACGAAGAACTTTTGTAACAACCATCACCGGGCGGGCTAAACATTCTCTAGACTATAAAGACCCAGGCCAGCACCATATGATGATGATGACGATGATGATACACAGTAGCATGATGATCATCTTATATCATCTCTCCATACCATAACTGATACTTGAATTGTATATAACTTCCTCCTTGTTCAACTAAACGTAGTGGTTGGTGACTCTCTGGTGAGGTGGACCTTCTGAAAGTATACAATTAAATAATATGAGATAGTTAACGCGACTATTCTTTATTTTATTGTCAAGTTATTGTTATTTGTTTAAGGTAATCCCTTCAAAAATGGACTTAATTACTAGAGAACTCCGAATTCAACAAAAATTTGTAGGACATCGAATTTTTTAACAGAGCAATGGTTTACGATAAAATATGTCATTAAAACTTCATTTGCGAAAAACCAAAATTTTGTTTTTTGTTTTTAACCTTTAATAATATTTGTAAAACATGTCGATACCAGCCAAGTAGCCGAGCGGTCTAAGGCGTTATGTCTACTTGGGGACTGGGAAGTTATGGGTTCGAATCCCGGCATCGGCAGTTTGTCAATTATTAAGAAAAAAAAGGGGCAGTTAATTGACTAAACTGTCGGCGTATGGACAAGAATGAAGTAACCGGCTATGCTTGTGAAGGTTTTCTACAGTTTCCTTCACGAACTCCAGATGAATATCGGCAAATTTCCTATCAGAGTCGGCTGCAGCCGCACATCCTACCAATTCCTAGTCTATACACAAAAATTCCTTCCACTCCACTCATATCCTTAGACATCTCAATGGACCTTATGATCGAAGTGTATCCCGTCCAGGTCAGCCGCTATAATCTGTCTAAGACATGTCAATAGGGACTCATTAAATAGCTACTAAAGATATAGAGAAATTTTTAATTGTATGTGAGTTTTTCTTAAGTGTTGTTGAGAATATCTGGAATAACATCAGCATAAACCCTCAAATGATCGGGGCTCTTAAATGCCAAAACGTAATTGAATATCTGTACGAAATGGGCAACCATTGATGCTTAGGGATAATTTGGAACAGCTTTCCATATTACAGCAATATTTCCAACATTCAATTTTTTAGCTTTTTATAATGTTGGTATATTTGCTTCTGGTGAACGAATTGATTTTCGTTTAATTTTGTTGAGTTTATCTGTTTTGAAAAATAAGCAACATTAACGTTTCGTTTTTCACATTAACCACTTTATACGTTTCGAAAATTCCGACAAAATCTTTTCATGAAAATTTGAATTCCGATGACTGATTACGTGGTAAAATATCGTTTTTCTTTCTTTCGAATATCTGGAAAACCATAAGATACATACAAAACCAATGTTTACAGTGATATCAAGTAGTTGGATTTAATTACTCTACTATTATAATATTGTAAGAGTCTGTTTATTTGTTTTGTTTGTTTGAGCATGAAGCAAAAACTACGAGGCCGATTGTAGCCTTAAAAATTGGTATTTTATCACGCTACGAGTGATAGCGCGGAGGTAATGCCGAAGTTTGGTGGTAATGTCGACAAACTTTTGAAGTACTCGAAGCGGTGGCAAATTACATTGAGGTTTCAAGTTTTAAAATCACGGGAGCTAGAGATATAACAACAAACTACGAGCAAAGTCGCGGGTATAAGCTAGTATATTATAAAATCAAATCATTTCAATCTAGGGGAGATAACACTATAAAATATAAGTTATATCTGAAGCTTGACTTTCAGATGTATCTTAAAGATCTATTTGATCTCCAGGGATCTCACCATTTAACTAAACATAATAATATTCACACTAAAATATATAAATAACGATATTTTTATAGATTTGCATTAACGCAATTAATTATATATTTTTTGAAATAAATTTTAATAAATATTTTGTATTTTATTTCAGATAAAAATCACAGTTTTGGATAAAAATGACAGTCCACCATCGTTTAAAGATACACCATTAATATATTCGGTATCAGAAGATTTAAGTGTTGGACAACCGGTTGCAACATTACGTGCCATAGACCCCGATACAATTGGTCAACTCAAATACTCATTAGAAGGTGGTGATGAACATAATCATTTTGCATTGGACTCAAATACGGGTGTATTACAGCTGAAAGATACATTGGATCGTGAAACACAAGATATTTATAAATTACGTGTACGAGTTAGCGATACATTACAATATACGGATACAATTGTTACTGTTATGGTGAGTAGTGATCTATTTTTTTTTTCATTTTATTTTAGCAGCATAAACAATTATTTGAAGTTTTAATAAAAATATTTAGTATTTGTGACGAGTTTCTGAAACACAATTGGTTTCTTAAAAAAAGTTATGATTATTACAATATACAAAAATGTGAAATTATAAAAAAAAATTTTGACAAAATGGAAACCCGACTTCAAAAATCAAATATTCTAAAACCAAAAATGCACTAAAAAAATATTTTATATTCTTGTGTCAAATTTAGTTCACCTAAGCAAAATTTTTTAAATATATATGTACAATTATTGTTATTTATTTAAATAACTTTTATTTAACTTTTATTTAAATCCTCTAAAAAGAAGGAAATAAACTTTAAATTGAATCAAACCCATTAATTTATTATATTACAAAATTTATATGATATTAAAGCTTTTCGCGAGATTTATTTGTGTATAAAAAAAATATGTAAATACATCTACACAAGTAAATCTCGCGACAAGCTTTAATATCATATAAATTTTGTAATGTTATAAATTAATGGGTTTGATTCAATTTAAAGTTTATTTTCTTCTTTTTAGAGCATTTAAATAAAAGCTAGTTTAAAAAAATGTTTTTTCACATTAATTTATTTTATATATGGAAACAATATACCAATATTTCATGAAGTATGTTTTATCTTCGTGAAAAAATGATTTCACAATGAGACTACGTCGATATAAAGTACGGCAGATTATGTTAGACACTATCCGTCGGAATATGCTGGGATTTTCACGAAATGCCAGTCATTAGAAGGTGAAGAACTTTTCATGTTTAAAACACAATATACCGATGTTTCATGAAATATCTAGGATCTCCATGAAAAAACAGATTTCACAATGAGACCACGACATATATATATGCATACAAATGTAACAAAACTGTATAAATGGTGAGCTTGAAAATGATTGGAATTTAAAATAAATATGAAGCCGCATGACAGTCATTTAGTTAGAAAAGTAACATAACCAATACAAATTATTATATATAAATAGAAACACATTATTTACATATCACATAACCAACAGGGCATTCCATCATGGTCATTAACATACGCCATCATTATAATATGTGTGTAATATGTAATGTGTATATGTATATACTATCGGCTATATAAGTCGCGTTGATTTTTTCAAAATTTTACAGTTGATTTGTGTCAAATTCATTTGGTTCTTAAAAATATGTTTCGAACAAAAGCTGTTCGAATTTTTATAATGAATAAATTTTATTTGAAACATTTTTTCGAAAACTAATTGGATTCGGCCTAAATCGCTTGCAAAAATTTGAAGAGAAAAAAGATAGCCATTTATAGAATTGATGGTATAGCTATCACGATTATAAACTTTTCACTCAATAATACCCAACAGCCTTACACTAATATTAATTTCACATAGAAATTGTTTGAAAATTATATATATTCTAAATTTCTGACAAAATAAAAATTATATTGAGTTCAATGGCTATTTAATTTCTTAATTTTTGCATTTAACGAGACTGGTACGTGTGTATCGCTTTCCGATTCCTAATTTGTGCCCAAATTTTAACACACTTTGTTTTACCCTATCGAACCGCAATTTGGAAATGTATGCAGTTTAAACGTCTAGAACGTCTTGTCTTAATTAATTTGTTAAGGTATTTCCAAACTATTATTAGGTTGTCAAAAACTTCACGAAATTCACAATATTAGTAAAATGAATCCTCAGAAATCAGCTGAATTTTTTTTGAGAATTTATCACCATGACGTTTTTGAGGAAATCGTTATGTAAGTTGGAGAAATTTAACATGCATCTTCATAAACATGGTGAAATAAAATACACGATTCAGACTGTTTTTACTTCGAACTCTCTCAATATAGTCACGGTTATTCTGAAACTCGACACATACTTTCCTCAATTCCTTAGAAATATTTTTCGTTAAAACTTTGGAAGAATGACCATCGGGTTGTTAAGTTTTTTGATAAAATATGCGTAAAAAAAGCATTTTTTTCATGTCCGCAGCAGAAGGTTATTTTTTATGGTTCAGTTGGCATCATGAGTACCGGCGCGCTGTTTGAAAGCCGGCGCGCTGTGTGAAATTATATACTATCATATTTATGATGACTAGTATATGTGTGATATGATATGTGACGAATGGGAACACTGACGACAACGGACAGCTGTTTTCATCAACGCGCAGGAGTACCAACATATTTTTTTTACTCATATAATTTTTTATATAGTTATTTTCGCGCGGGTACCCGATCAACTGTTATAGTTTGGAAATACCTTAAACCCTATTATGGAATTTACAAAACTTCCCTGAAATAGTCAAATGGATCTTTTATTTTATTTGAAAATTATTTGACATGAAATATTTTTATTTGAATACCTAAGTAGTTCAACAACTTTGCATTACTTGATTAGAACAAATAATCATACAAAAATAGAAAAGAAAAGAAAACAATATAGTTACTTGTAAAATTACCTGAGTTATATGATATTAAACCGCAGATCAGAGGTATTCAATACAAGCTTTTATTAGTAAGTATCCCACTAAAATCCAATAAAATAATTGAATAATCAAACGCAACAGCGTGAGGCGATTTATGTGGAAAATTTCTTTGCGAAGACTATGATAATTTATAGTCAACAGAGTGCGCTCCACGTGTTTTCAATTATCTATTTAATTAGTATTTAGGCTTTCTAGTCTATACAAGTTTATATTTTAGTTTTTTTTTTGATAAATTTTTGTTATTTATTTCGAAAATTTTGAAAGACCTTGTTTTTGTGAAACTATTTCGATTTTTTTAAGAAAAAATCTTCAATTTTAAGATGATAAAACTTGACTCGATAAAATTTTTTTTTTAAAATTAATTTCAAGAAATTTAATACCTATGTCATTATTTTTTATTTGTTACTAATTAAAGATTTAACTGATAATCAATAATATTTATTCCATAAGTGAATATAATTTATTGGATATTAGTCGGGAATAATAAGCTTTGAACCCAGGCACCCAGTTATATTCAACCGAGTTTTAATGTTTCTTATTTTGTTGTATGTCTAAGAAAGTATTAAAACTCTTTAAAAAATGTAAATATCTTATGGTTTATGAGATATTTGTGAGTCACAATTTTACAACCTTTTTTTGCCTCCCATATCGGCTTCTGGAGCGTCAATATTTAAGGGGTAAACAATTTAGTATTTGATATTAGAAATGCTACTACCAACAAAACCATGCGAATCCGTTTAGTAAAAAAGTGTTCTTACGTTTAACAACACTCTTTATATAATAATAATTGCACTCATCTATCTTCTTTGATACGGCGGTGGAACATTTTAACTTGGTTAAATATGCCGCTATCTTCCAGACAGAAGTCTACGCCATAAGGGGTTACCTAAACCAGAAGAGTCTCGTACAGGCAAGCTCTAAAAGCCACTGAAATCAACTCAGGGATAGTCAGATACTGCCTGGAGGAACTACTGGATACCATAGCAAAGATGGGATCCGGTTTACCTTACATAAGCCCACAATCCTTTTAGGAATTAAAAAAACAGCATGCAAACAAGTTATCGACTTAGTGATCGACGCAAACAAATAATGGGGTGCACAATACCCCAAGACTTTTATCTATCTACTACTTATCTATCTACTTTGATAACAAATAACATTCAATATTTTGATCTATGGAAATATGCTGTTCAATCAAATTATTTTCTATTTTTGATAATATCAATAACAATAACAATAATATGATATTTGTTTTAAAAATGAGCTGATGAAGCCGCTAAACCAAAATCAAAAGACATAAAAAAACGATCAACCCTTGGTTGAGTACTTTGAGTACTTTGATGGTTTCGTATAAAAGAAATTGTATCGATTAATGATGCCGACAGATGATAGTAAAATCAATGTATCCTAAACATTTCATGAAACGTCAATGCAAATAAAATATTTTCAAAAAGCTTTTCGTCTTATCTTTCTACATTTTAATCAATATATTTTTTTCTAAATTTGAAAACAATTCAAGTATCAATAATATTTTATTGATTTTAAAAATTTTACGATTTTATTGATTTTAATTTGACGAAGTAATCTTACGTTTTAAATAATCCGAAGCGTTAATATTTATTGATGATGCTATTTAAAAAAAACAAGTATTATATTCGATCATATTTTTACGGAATTCTAAATCAAATCTAAAACATATTCAGTGGTATGTTTAAGAGTGATATTCGATCGATTTTTTTTTGTATTACAAATAATATTACCAGAATATCTTTATAATTTTTTTTTTCGTTCATCTCTCTATTGTAATTTTGGAAGTTGATACTATTGACTCTGTTGTGAGTGTAATTTAATATTCTATCTGGTTCATAGATTGATTGTGTGCTGTTGACGGAAATTATCAAATGAACAAATAAAAAAAGAACAAAAATGTAATTTAATATTTTAATATTAAAAATTGTATAATATCATTAATAAAAAATATTGAAATGAAAAAAAATATATAGAACTAAAATTATTATTATTTAATAAACATTTTTTCATATAATATCAAAAAATCATTCAAGTAAGAGTTTTTTTTTTTGAGATCAATTGTATTATACTAAGATAAGCTCGAAAAATGGAAATCTAATTCATTTTATAGATATTTATACCTTTGTTAGGCCATATTCAACCAAACAAAAAGTCTAATGATTTTATGCCCATAAACGCTAAGTGTACTAGATGTCTGCCATTTTGTTTTTATATAAAATAATTTATATTTTCAGAAATGCTGTTTAAACTGAAACTTGCTGATTAAACGAATTGATCAAATAAGCTCAAAAAATTTTCTGAATTAATTAAATCGGTTATTTTATTGTTTCTTTTTTAAACTTTTGTTTAAAATTTTTATTAATAAATTTTTAATTCGTAGCCTTTTTTTTGTAAATTTCACCGTTAATAAATGCAGCTATATAGATAAGTACAAGTCGTTTTGAGAATTTTCGAAGTGGGTGAAAGCAACCTCCAAAATTTCTTTTCAACCTTATTGAGTTGCATATGATACTAATCTCAACGAGTTACAACAATCTTTTATGAACTCTAAACGTATTGAATTTTTAGAGATTTTTTGAATTGAAAAAAAAAACGTATCGATAAAAAGGAAAGTATCGATTACAACTACATAAAAATGTTATTAGCTTGGTTTTAAGGGCGGCTTGGGTCGATCAAAATAATTATGCCGTTTTGTTAATTCGATAACGTTGTATTCAATTGTATGCTATAGATATTCCTCCCCGAATCTCTTGAATTATCTGTGCAGAAAAATATACTTGCATATAATAACTTGAATTCCAATGGAATTGTAATATAATATGATAATTGAAAAACGAAAAGCGAAATTTTGTATGTGTGTTCTAGAGCTAAAAATTACGGTCAAGTTCGTGAATGGGCAAAATGAACCAAACTGATAATCTTTGAAACCGTAAGAGATAGAACAAAAATTTTGAGACAAAAAATGTTCGTTTTTTACAAATAAACAATTTTTTGTTTGAAACCTGTTTTCATAGTCTTCCGTTAATTGTAATTTTCACTTGTTTTTTAATAACTCCAATCGTAGAAAGTTGAAAAAGTAACAGAAATGAGATTAAATAAATTGAACGTTTCGTCATTTGTTTACGACTTTATCCGCAACTATAATAAAATAAATACAATGATTTTGACATTGTATTTTTATTCAATACCATCCTTAAAGTTGTTATTAACAATAATAACCCATATTAAACCAACCACAGTTACTTTACACACGATTATAAACACACAATTATGATGTCACTATTATTTACTTACCCTTTGTGCCCTCTGTAGGTCACAATCCAAACTAGTTAATTTTCAATTTCAAATTAATTATATATCGAAAAATGCACAGAAAAAACTAACTCATCACGTTACTCAAGATTTACTATTGTAGATGTAAACGAAAATACTTTTAACTAACTCAATTATTAACATATTGATTATCTAACTTAACTAATTGTAAATACTACTAAGGTTATTTACGTTAGATACGTGAAACTCTGACATTGTGTCACTCATATTTATAAAATACATTTCACTGATGTTTCTCTTCATCCAATTCTCTTTTTTGTCCAATACGTCAGTTTCTTCAAATTAAAAAAAAATTGTGTCTGATGCAACATGCTAAACATGCAAAAAATTTCCTTGGCGGTCACAATTTTAGTCTGATCGGAATGAAATGTCGTATCTGATATGATTTTGGTATGTAATTTTATTACTTTAATTTTGTTTAAAGAGCATAGGTGAAAGGGAAGGGGGGTATAAAGAAAAAAGAAGAAAATACAAAATATAAAATATCTCTCTTCAGATTAGAACAATCGAAAAGTATATAAGGAGTAAAAATCATGTTTGCTACAGTTCATTAACAAATTATTTTTCTAACTCTAATGTCTACAGAGATATTTAGGATTTTACCTTTCAATCTTTAATTGTAAATATTTCTGTAAATACAAGTTTAAAAAATGATAAGAAATCAAATTATACTATAGCTAATTTTTTAACTTTGTTTCTTATGTATTTCCCGATTTTTCCAAAAATAAGGGAGTTATACCAAATTTTGTGTGTTCCCTTGCCTCTAAACCACCTTTCCTCTTGTTTGATTTTCCACATCAACGAACTTGACCTTTCAAAAGCATATCTGACCTTCCAAGAGAACGAAATTCTTTCATCGGTGCAAAAGCTTAGGAGGAAGTCCGCTAATAAACTATATTATCATGATTATTGAACATAAAATAATTTTTATTACGAAAAGAATATAAATTTTCTGTCTTCACCTTTTTTTCTTTACTTGATATTTGCGTTCATAAATTGTATTTATTAATAATTATTATTATATAATTCTTGGTGGGTTATTCAATCGACCGTATGTCATTCGATGTCGCCTACGGTTAGTTCAAGTACCTAATAATACTACAACAACCTAGCTAGAGCTCTAACTATATACTTTATAATTCTTATAATTTTTATAACGATTCTCACATGATAGTTTTATGTTAGAACTTTAATGATTACTTGAAACTTATATATACGGAGTGTCAATTATTATGTGGACAAATTTCATACAATTAGTATAATTTCGATTATCTGGGCCGACGCTCTAACGAATTCAGGTATGAATTGCTTAGTTGCTTCAATCATTTATTTTATCTACTAAGCAACAGTTGTAGGATAGCTTGACTGTATGTATGGTTCCATATCCCTTTAAGGGATCTTGGAGACTACGTATTTCCAGTTTTTTCGATTTTCCGGCACTCTGCATATCTCTTCTAAAGTCATTCCAGTCCATGCTTTCAAATTATCCATCCAGTCAGTTTTTCTCCTTCCAATTGCTCTTTTTGCTGGAATCTTACCCATTAAATCTGTTTTCATCAGATCATATTTGCTGGAACGCATAATATGACCGAAATAGTTTAATTGTCTTTTTTTAATAATTTTGCTTAATTCTGGTGACTGTCCGAAAATTTTTATCACCTTGCTATTGGTCGTATAATTTCTCCACGAAATTTTTAGCATTCTTCTATAACACCACATTTCGAATGCATCTATTGTTTTAATTATATTTAGTGTCAACGTCCAAGCTTCGCAGGCATATAGAAAAACTGACCACACGTAACATTTTAAAAAGCGTACGCGCACTTGACTAGACAAATCATAGTAATTTTTTCCCGATAGTTAGAGCCAATTGTATAATAAACAATATAGTGAAGTGGGGGACAGCGGTGTTTGAATGATCATATCTAGTGTTTTACATTTACATCTTTTGTTTTACATTACATTTATGTTGCAATAGAGAGTTAGATTGTAAAGGCTGCCCTGGACGGGCTACACTTCGACCATAAGGTCCATTGTGATGCCTCAGGATGTGAGGATGTGAGTGGAGTGGAAGGAATTTGTGAGTAGACTAGGATTGATAGGATATGCGGCTACAGCCGACTATGATAGGAACTATGCCGATATTCATCTGGAGTTCGTGAAGGAAACTGCAGAAAACCTTCTCAAGCATAGCCGGTTACTTCGTTCTTGTCCATACGCCGACAGTTTAGTCAATCAACTTTTGTTTTTTTTAATTTTTATAATTGATAAACTGCCGATGTCGGGATTCGAACCCATAACCTCCCAGTTTCCAAGTACTGCATACTGCACAGACATGACGCCTTAGACCGCTCGGCTACTTGGCTGGTTATGTTGGAATAAAGTGTATGTTGTGGAAACGAAAAAGCAAATACCTTAGCAAAGAAGAAAGTCGGAATACCCTTCATTGGCTCAAAGCCTATTTTAGGAATTCCAAGGACTGCATGTAAACAGGTGATCAACGAGTGGTCAAATGCTAAAGACCGTGATTACTGGGAAAAAGTACCGCGGCAGGAACTCGGGAAGGTACTGCTTCAGAGTGCAACCAAGAGGCTATCTCTTGATGCACTGAGACGGGATGCAACTGTGAAGGGTTACCGGATTCTTTACTGGGCATTATCACCTGCGGAAGCATCTGCACACAATGGGACACCATAACGGGTCCATTGGGTGCAGATTGTGTGGCGAGGAGGAAGAAACATCCAGCCACACAGCGAACCTCTAGGTTACAGCACATACAGGATATTTGGTGCATCTCACCCCGAATATATGAACCTTCAGGAATATGGGAGAAGCAAATCTCGTAGGACTGAAGTAGAAGGGCGAGCACATTGCACCATAAGGTGCTATACTTTTTAGACCCCAAGATGAATCTATCTAAATGTATGTTGTACTATGCAAGCTGACTTATGTTGACAGTGATCATACAGTATATTTTTGGTATCGCAGTTGCAAATTATCACCTTGTTGAAAATTCCTCAGAATATATATTTTAGTCCCGACTTTGTACCGGTTGAAAATATTGATCGCAGAAAAAGACTTTTGATATACCTGACCTACTAACTTCATTCCCGTATTTCCGTCCGTCTATATGTGTGCCTGTCTGTCTGTCCGTCATTCGGTTAACACGATACCTCAAAAACGAAAAGAGATAACGAACTGAAATTTTGTATGTGTAATCTAGAGCTAAAAAAGTTCAAGTCGTCAATGAAAAAATTGAACCGTGCTTCCTCCCGCCAGGGGTGGGAGGTTATATCCATCTTTGTAACCGTAAGAGATAAAACAAAAAATGTTTGTTAAAAATAAACAACTTTTGTTTCAAACTTTTTTTCATAAACTCCAGTGTATACCTGATATTTAAGCAATTAACTCAGTTAGTTGTTATTTTCACTTGTTTTAATTAATTTGTTAAATTCAACAATATAAAAATAAAATATTTGTTTTTGAAAGAAATACATCAACAAGTTTTCTGGTTTTATATAAAAATAGAACGAAACATGCATTTTAATAATTTCAATTTTGATAGGGAATATGTCACCTCACAATCAGCCAGATTGCAAGTAAGTTGCACAAAATTCTCAAGGATACCCACATATTATGACGTACAAAAAATTTCACTAAATTATATCGAGCTGCCGTAATTGAACTGCCTTAATAATAATAATCAAACTGCCTTAACAATAATGAGAGAGTCTTATAAAGACTACAAAGCTAGTTATAGTTTCAACAATACATATAGGTACGCGTATCTATAACAACAATAATATGTATTTATAAACCATTATAAATGAAGTCATATATTATGCCACCATTAATATAAATTATTTAAAAATTAATAATTTGAATTTTTGTTTAGAAATTTGTTATTACCTGTTACAGAGTTTGGTTTCGTTTGATTTTGAGTTCATGTTAATTGTGTAAGAAATTTATGATGAGAGTTTTAAATATTAAACAGATATAAGTCTAAGTATTATTATTATTAAAGCTGAATGAAACCAGTTGAAAAGTAAAATGTCAATGAATAACAACTTTTTGAAAAAATATTCATTCTAGCGTACTTTTTTATAAACTTTCTAGTTGATTTGTGCATTTTTAATTCAGTGTTTGGGAATTAATTGGGAACTTATTTTTTAACCAAGTAAAAGAGCAACGCTCTATCCACGATGACGTAATATTCTTTGACCAAGCACACAGAATATCGACTGTGCATATTTGGTCAGTAATAGAAATTTGTCCTTACATAGATATTTCACTACTTTTGAAGGCGAATATTTTTGTTTTTGCTGGGATATCAATACTTTTTGTGTGCGAAAACTCCTTCTCACATTTATGTTTTTTGTCTTCAATTAAAATATAAAGAGTTAAATAAGTTAAAATATACACGTTATATGAATAGCAAAAAGAATTTAAGAATATATTTTTAAATGATATTTCTTTAATTGTATTTTTTCCAAAAAATTTTCAACTGTAAAAACGAGATGAGACGAAACGGTAGAAAACTTTGACAAGTCAATACAATACAAGAGACATGCTACTCTCATCTCGCGGCATCAGTAATTATCAATGTGTAGTTTGAGTTAGTGATGATGATTAATTAATTAAACACGGATAGTGACTTTACAAATTATCTTGTATTTACTAGTTCTAGCAGTACCTAGCCTGGCTGTGAATCAATTATCTTTTCTCTGAGATATTAAGGTTGTTGTGAAGAAAATTAAATGACAGGTTCTTCAAAATTTGACAGCTTATTATTCCAATACTAAAGAATATCCTGTCAAAATTTGAAGTTGATCCTGTTTTTAGTTTTTGAGTAAAAAAATGTTAAAGTTACGATTTTTACATAAGTTAAATGGACTCGTCGGTAAAAACATGAATACAAAAATCTATATCTCGACAACCAGAAATGCCAGTGTAATGAAAAACTGTCATAATTATCAAAGTCTTATAAATACCTGGACCAAATTTCAAATTAATCCTTTTTTTGGTTCTGAGATAATTAAATTTGTAGATCAAAAAATGTTCTAAATCTAGTTGTATTTTTATTTTTAGTTTTATTTATTTTTATCTAGTTATATTTTTAGTTTTATTTATTTTTATCTCGTTTTATTTAGTTTTATCTAGTTTTATCACCATGCAACTTTTTTGAAATACATAAAAACATAAATTAAAAACATAAATACATAAATTTTTAATTATTAATACTCGTAAATTAAAAATTAATTATTAGTAAACGAAAAAATGAAATTTAGTATTTAATTTTTAAACAATATTTTTTTTTTACAAATTACAAAAATTAAATTATTTGAATCGATTTAATTGCAAAATTTTTAATTATTTAGAGTTGGCAATGGATGAGATATCAATGCATGTAATTATTATGTAATTATTATATTATTGTTTGCTGACTGTCAAAATACACTTTGTAGAGTATTTATAGCTGACCATCGAACATGCAAGGTTATCATATATATTATTATTGTTATTATTACTGGTGTGTGTATATGAATATTCAAAATACAAACTATTGAAATAAATCATATAAAAAACGACGAACTAAATATGTTAATGTTTAACCAACACCTGGGGATACACACTCATCGCGCGGCGTGACCATCGTCTTAACTCAGTTCGTCTTCACTTATTTGGGTGTTCTTTTTCGTGTTACGTAACAGTTTAGTCTGTTCAGACTGCGTCTGTGTTCTGTTTTATTAAAAAAATTACCTTTCATATGTTTTATTTTATATCCGTATAATGGGCAGCTTCCTATCCTCGAAGGAAAAAACGTTTTTTTGTGAGATATTATGGAAATTCAACTCTATATACGAAATATAATTTTATATTTTTTATTTCACGCCTAATTGATATTCAAATAAGACATAAATCTTTCGGTAAACTTAAGGCCTATAGTAGGTACAGATTGGTCAATAAAAATGCTGGCGATATATCAAACAACAACATCATCATGGTATCATGGGGTTTGTTGCAGTGATGTCGCGAGGCGAGAGTAACATGTCTCTTGTATTGTATTGACTTGTACAAGTTTGCTATCATCTCGTCTCGTCTCGTTTTTGCAGTTGAAGAATTCGTTCTACGTGTACTTGTTTGGAATCTGATGTTAGACTTCGAATATAATAGTCTAGAACTTGTTTAAGGGTGTTCATGCTTGAAACTTGAAATTAGATAAATCGTTGATATTGCGAAGTTTAATCACGTAATTAATTATGTTTCCTCAAAAATTCGAAACCTCGTATCGATCGTTTGAAAAAGTTATCAGCAATTAAAAATCAATCGGAGCTTTGTGGGAAAATATAATTTTTATATTTAAACTTGTAACAACCATGTTAATAAATTAGATACTGTGTTTTTTTTATTTTTCCAAATCAATTTGGTTTTTGGAATGGAAATTTCGATTAAAAATTGTTCATTATAAAAATACTCACAACTAAACATATTTTATGTTCTAAACATATTTATCGAAAACCGGATTAAGTGTAAAATTTTAAAAAACACGTCACGCATGTAGTTTGCTAATTTTTCTCCTACTGGTCTTTACAGATACAATTTTATTCCTCAATCGCACATAATTTTTGCTTGACAGGTCTCTAAATACACACTACACCAGTATGGCAATACATGAATTATGAATGCAAAAAATGACATACATACATTTAATTACAAGCAAATAATATTGTTGATTGTATCAATACAGATAATTTATCGATTATCCTTTTTTTATTTGTTTTAATTTGATTGATTACATGACTTAAAATAAATGTCACTGCAGTTATGCAATAATTTCAATGTCTGTTCTAACTAAGGTAGTTCTTTTCTTCAAATAAAATTGTAGACAAGGTGAATTCTATGTACATGAAGAATATTTTCAAAATATTACGAAATTTGGTTAATGGACTAATAACAAATGTACAAAAAGTCGTTGATGATACGCTTTACACTGGATGGTAGATAATGTTTCTAGGTAATATAGAGGTTATAAGACGCTTGGCGTTTTATATATCCGTGTCGCGTGGTATTGCTGTGTCCAAAACGTATCTTTAAAGCTATAAGATACAGAAAATCTTTAAATACAAAAAAAGTTTATCTCGTAAAAACAAATGTTTGTTCGAGACATGCTTTCATACACACAATTGTTTTGACTTAAATAATATTCTATTCAAATTTTAATTATGATTTGATATCGTGTCTATATTTGTAAGTAATTTAAATGAATAAGTTCGTAGGTATGTGGAAGTAGACCAGAAATTAAATTTCAAATTTTGTCCCAATTCCTAGAACAATTATTTGTATTTTATAATCGTAACTATCTCTGGGATATGTTTCTCGTTGCTAATTTGGTGCGTGTCTCACAATAATATTAAAAAAGTTTTGTCTTTTATATGATCTGACTGATGTAGTACCTGAAGGATTATTTGAGTAGACTGACCAATTGAGGGATTAAGTGTGTGAAGAGCCCAATCCATTTATTGGAGGTATTCTTTTCTGACCATGTGGTTTTGTTATTGTCAATAAGGTGAGGCTGTTGATCGAAGCTAACCTTGATATTCAGCTATTAAATTTTTTGAAAATGGTTTAATTTTATTAAATCAGAATTTGGAATTGGCTTATTGTCTAAATTCATTATCTGTTTTCTTAATCTGTGTATGTAGATACTTTCGTATACATCTAATTCTGTGCGGTTTTGCAACGATTTTAATAGTTTTAAATTCGATTTGTCAACTTGTGGTTGTTCTCAATAACGTGCGCAGCTATACACAATTTTTCGGTTCTCCCAAATTTCACATGAACCAGATGTTCTTTGCTTCGAGTTCCGATTGAGCGACGACTTAACAGTTTTGACAACTCAATCCATATATGCCCGATTGTTTTTCATTACTAATTTTATCCTTAGAGTTGCCCAGTAACTGATTATATTCTTACTAACCAGCGCTATTTTTAGGTTCACCCTTAATTCTCTCGTGATTTTATTTATCCATGGGCGGAAGTATGTTAGTTTGCACCATTTAGTTTGTTCAACGTTGCCAGTTTCTTGTGTTAGTACGGTGGGATTGTTTCGTAAAGTTTTGAATTTAGTTCTGCGGACCAAATTATTTATTATGTTAGAATCGAAGCCAACAAAGATTGCAACCTAGAGTTCCAAAAAACCTAGAGTTCTCTTTGATTATTTCAATAATCTTGGGACCAGAAATTCCTTGTACAAACACCTACGAGCTTATTCATTTAAATCAAATTTTAATAATTTACCGTGTCATCATTTGAACAGCTACCACTTACATATTTAAAAAAAAAATGTATCAAACAAAACAATTTTCAGGTGAGAACAAAATACAATTGTTATATATTAGTTCCATGCATCCATCGTAGAGAAAGCTTTTACATTTAAAAAATAAAATGTTCCCTATCTTAGACCCTTTAAATGATACATTATGTCACGCGGCACGGATGCAAATGAACTGAAATATAATTATTACATTCTGTTCCCTCTTTTAAATTGTGCAACTTTGTTTAAAACATTTGTTTCTTAAAAAATATTTAAGTGGTAACTTGTCAAATTCTGTTTGAAGTAATATTTGTGAAATCTTTTCACATTTACCATTTGTAACAGCCGAATTTTCCTAAGAAAACCCTAAAATCTTTGTCTATTTCTTTATGGTATTTATGTAAACTTTCTCTTTCCAAAACGTATTTCAAAACTATAAAGTATTTCCAAACTATATCAGTTGATCGGGTGCCTGCGCGAAATTAACTATATAAAATATTATATGTGTAATAAAAATATGTTAGTACCCCTGCGCGTCAGTGCCGGATTTACCATATAGGCGGACTAGGCGGCGCCTAGGGGCCCCCACAAAATAGGGGCCCCACAAAGTTAAAAAATTTTGAAAAATATAAAATAGTGACAATCAGACCTTTGAGAATGCAATCGTAAGTAACCGAATCAACCCGGCTGATGCCGTTTTTATCTTTGAATATGCAGTCGTAGGTAACTAAATCGACCCAGCTCTGCAATGTTTTTGATTTTCGAACATGTGAGAGGGAACGATCGAAAAGAGCAAACGAGCTTTTTCAAAATTAAAATTATTGCAAGGAAATCTCAGAACGTGCATCAGGACAAATAGATTAACGAGTTTGACGGTCATGAGCATGGAATCTGATCTACTGAGAGAATTAAATTTTGTTGACATTATTGATAGTTTTGCTGAGCAGAAAAGTCGGAAAATGATTTAAAAATAATATTTTGTAAACTTTTAATCCTTGAAGTATCGGTCATTTCATTTACTAACTAAAAATTTTTACTAAAAATCTGGTTATTTTCCCGTTTCTATCAAAAATTTTCGTCTCTAATAGGCCCCCACAAAAACTCCGCCTATGGGCCTTAGAAAAGTAAATCCGGCACTGCTGCGCATTGTTGAAAACAGCTGTCTGTTGTCGTCAGTGTTCCCATTCGTTACATAACATATCATGCATATACTAGTCATCATACATATACTAATATATAATTTCAAACCACTTTCAAACAGCGCGCCGGTACTCATGATACCAACTGAACCATAAAATGCTCTTTTTTACGTGTATTTTATCAAAAAACTTAACAACCCCATGGCCATTCTCCCAAAGTTTTAAGGAAAAATATTTCTAAGGAATTAAGGAAAGTATGTGTCGAATTTCAGAACAACCGTGACTATATTGAGAGAGTTCGAAGTAAAAACAGTCGGAATCGTGCATTTGATTTCACCATGCTTATGAAGATGCATATTAAATTTCTCCAACTTACGTAACGATTTTCTCAAAAACGCCATGAGGATAAATTCTCAAAAAAATTCAGCAGACTTCTGACAACCTAATAATAGTTTGGAAATACCTTAAAGTATATCATAAATTTCTATAAAAAAATAACCCTAATCATTACTGAAGACAATAGATACATTATTTTTCTCGCTAAATGTAAAACTAATATAATAATTTTTTTACAGTTACAAAATTTCATGGATGAATGAATCATTGAATATAGTATTATAAGAGTTATATTTACTTGATAGTCTAAGAACCAGAAGCGGGAGGCATTCGTTATTCCAATAAGGTTCATATTCAGTTAAGTTAGTGGCGTTACGTCTCACACACAAAATAGAGATTCTTAGTCTCGACTTAAAGTCAGTGAATTTTCGCTATAAAGAAAAAAATTCGTTACACCGGAGCTGCGCCAACTTAGCGAATTTCCTTAGAATACACAAATCACTCTGTAGCAGTCGCAGTTTTAGTTTGATCAAAATGAAGTGTCGTTCTGATACGATTTTAGTATTTGCATGGCCAATTTTATTAATAAATGGCATAAGTCAAGGGGAAAAGGGGAGCCAACAGAAAGACGAAAACACAAAATATAAAATATCTCTCCTAATATTAGAAGAATCGAAAAATGTATAAGGAGTAAAGTTGTAGAAAATCAAGTTTGCTACAATTCATCACCTTATTATTTTTGCTCAAACTCTAACAGAGATATTAAGAAATTTTATTTGCAATCTTAACCACTAGAGCGATTACAGACACACACACACATACACATATATATATATATATATATATATATATATATATATATATATATATATATAAATTTTACAAATGTTGACTTTCGATATCTACTAGATAGGATCGATGAACATTTGAAGAAATGTTTGCAAATGTTTCCTTTCAGGAAACTCGCTAAAAAACTACGCTATCAAATGACGATTTCAAATTGGTATAAAAATTTAATTTATGATAAATAGTTTGGCTGTAAATGCCAAATAAGGACAAAGCATGACAGTCATTTTGTGAATTCCATTTTATTGGTGCGTTTTATCATAAAGTTACTAAAATAAGAAAATAAGTTCATATGCGAGGGTTTGAAAATACTTTGTTTCTCAACGATATAACCCAAACCTGTAAGCCTCCATAAAGGAACCACCGATCCAAATTCAAAATATCATGTAACTCAATATGAACCTTTGTGAAATATCATATAATATCAGCGTCTGCCGGCATCTGCAGGTCTTGGACTATAATCGTATTACAAGTAGATATTTCACATATTTATTATTATTTATAATAGAATGGATGATGGTATTGTTATTATAATAAGTAATTGATTACAAATCAGAAAATCACGATTTTTAGTTAATTTTCTTTAAATACCGTCGCGTCCACTATCTTCGTATAGCTCATACATCATACACGGAGTAACAAAACTAATAATCTTTCTATCGTAATGTTACAAATATTAACATTTAAGGATGTTTGGGAGGTATTTCGAAAATACTACGAAACAAACAAAAATGTTCCTCTTTAATACTAATGATAATGTGAAAATTTCAAAATGATTTACGAAGCCGTTTAAATGCAATTTAAGTTATTGCAATTTAAAAAAACTGTAATTTTACTCATGAATATTTGTTCACTCAATAGATGAAATTCATTTCAATTACCATTAAAAAAGCTGCGAAGCGTCCCAAATTCTTAAATTATATAATTTTAACATTCACTAAACGGTTGTTGAGAAAACAATTATAAATAAATAAAAACATGTTATTGTCATTTACATTTATATGGTATGGAAATGTATCGTATGGTAAATTTCCAATATTTCCCTGCGCCACCACCAAATTTATGTTTTTATCAGATGGAAATTTTCAAACAAAATGAAATTTGGAAGTGTGTGAAAATGATCTTCCTAGATTTGTTTACAAACTTACTATGTATCCAGTCAATATAATAGAAGAGTCGGTCAAAATTGGTTCCCCGCCTGTCACGCGGGAGACCGGGGTTCGATTCCCCGCTGGAGAACCAAAAATGTAAGATGATAGATGATTATATTTAAATAATTAATAATCATAATGCATTTAAAAAAATTGAAAGATATAAATGATCTTTTATTGAAAATATTGAATGAATGTCAGAATGTATTTGCTATTAGTTACCAAGGTAAGGAACAAAAACTTTACGGTGGTATCAAAGGGTGTATGTAGTTGAATATACAAAGATGTCTAATAATTTTTGCTGCGACTCCGCTGCAATATCAATGCGTTCGGAGAATTTTGAATTTTTCCAATCTCATAGATATTATTTTCTGACAAAATAGAATTTTAGTTTTATTGCACCGTTTACACCCTGTACCTCTAGTTATAATGTCTAATATGTATCTATTTTAGCAATCATATTCTTGTTGTGGTTATATTTTAAACAACAGTTAAATTTGTTTTACTTTCTCTTCGTGCTGCATGAATCATAGTTTTATTTAAATTAAATCAGTAAAAAGTTAGTAGCAAATGCGATTCATCATCCTAACAATTATCATGCACCCTTCCTCCTAACATTTTATTTTTCCATATTTAGTAGAAGAATAATTGAAATTTATTTAATTGTGAAACAAGGTCGTATAATGGGTAGTTTTAAATTTGATATTAAGTTTAGTTTCGACTTTGTAACGGTTGAAAATCTAGATAACAGAAAAAAATCCGCCCGTCCGTCTGTCTGTAAACACGATAATTCAAAAACGACCAGAGATAGCAAGCTGAAATTGTGTGTGTGTGTTCTAAAGCTAAAAAGTAAGGTGCACTTCGTGAACGGGCAAAATCAAACCGCGCTTCCCCAACCAGAGTAAACAATATTCATATTTGCAACCGTAAGAAATAGAAAACAAATTTAAAGACTAAAAAATTTCCCTTTCTAATAATAAACAACTTTTGTTTGAAACTTTTTCCATAAACTCAGAACATATCGGTTTTTTAAGCAATTGACTCAGTTAATTGATGTTTTCTTATACCTTAGATATATTCGTCAGGATGTTATTCGTATAAGTATAAGTTTAGCTCCAAGTTTTTAACGGTTGATAATCTTGATAGGGAAAAGACAATTCAGACAAATGGCAGATATGGCAAAGAGGGGGGATGAAACACAAAGTTTTGAATTTCTCTCTTAATAACGGTTAGTCTTGATGAAGTTGCAGAAAGTAGATCTTACTACAATCACCTGACCATATTTTCTATACCTAACACTTAATATTTAAAACATGTTTCTGTGGCCAATTTTATAACTAATATAACTAATAGAGCCAATATAACTAACTAATTTCAGTCCAACGTAAAAATATTTTTATAATAATTAGTAATTTTATATGGTATTACAGGGCTGAATCTATTTATTCAGAAATAGCCTGATAACTATTAAGTCTATGAACTATAAATATTGTATTTAAAATTATTTTATGAAAATTAACAACAAAAAATCATAAATATTTATGTATTAAATATAATATGTAAAATTTTACGTAATATCATATAATAGTACAATCGATTCAAAAAGTAGTGTTTCTTTCACAAAATTTAACTATGGATAATTGTCACCAAATTAGCAATAGAATAGAATAGAATAACATATCCTGAGACAATATAAGAGAAATTTTAATAAGAGTGATGTTAACAAGAGTAAATCGAATGAACGCAATTTTAACAAAAGTAATTTCAATAAAATTTATTATATTTTAATTTATTGTATTTTAATTTATTTTGTTTAATGTTTTATTTATTTTATTTTTGTCCATCGATCTTTATTTTCTATCTATTTGTAATTGTCAAAGAGTAAATTACGACTAGCTAATTTATACTAATGATGACTACTTTGTGGTCGAAATACGTATTTATAATACAAAAACTGATCTAGGTATTAGGACGAATTTGAAATGATATTTTAAAAACCTAGAGTTCTCATTAAGTATCAAAAGTAATCATCCAAATCTGTTCAGTATCACTGAGTTCTTATCTTTAATAACTTTTATCTCCACTACTATAAAACTGTAATTATGTTTGTTTGTTTTTACGAGCATCATGAAAAACGACTGGACCGCTTTGTTGTGTTTGTTGATGTTTCGTTAAATCGAAAAATTCGTTCTGTGAAGGAAACCTAGAGTTACGATTTTCCTTTTATTATTTCGTTTTTTATATGTTGAGGAAATATACTGATTTGTAATATTTCGAATAAAACTTGTTCGGCACAAACCAACTTAATGTTGATAAATCAACGCTACTTTTGGAATCGATAGTACAATATATATGTATAAACATTTGTGTCCATAATAATCATAAATAGTTAATATTTATGAATTTTATTACTTATAAACAAAAATATCATAAAATTCATAAAATAGAATATGCAATTTTTACTAATTATTATTTATAATCCTTAAAGAGTGCTTTTTTTAAATTTTATTTTCATTCTCAAACATAGAAATCTGATGAATCATAATAAAAATAGTTTTTATTGAATTCTAATAGCCACGCATAAACAATATTAATATCGAATTTATTGAATATTGTTGTATTAAAAATTATTAAGACATATTTCTAAGTTAAAGTTCAAAGTATCAAAGAAAAATATTTAAGATGAGAATATTTTTCTCCTCATGAAAGTAGTTTTTTTTTCTATTATAATTGCAAAAAGAAAATGATATTTGGTTTTTTTTTATCAAGAAAAAATAAATTATTAAATCAACTAATTGAAAAAAGAAATTACATATTGATTTTAAATCTTTTTTTTCATGAGTTTTTTTTTTTTAATCTATCTAAAATTGTATTATTCAAAAAAATATCAAATATAATTTATTTTATAAAAGTAATGAGAAAAAAAGAAAGAAAACAATTAAATATTAGTTTAAATTTGACGTTGTTCAGTTTAAAATTACCATTGTTGGATTAAAATAATCGAAGTTCTTGAAAAAAATTACGTTTACGTATTATCTTACGGATTTTATCTGTAAAGATCTTTAATTTAATACAAGATTATTGGTTGTAGTAATTCCTTGCGGCAAAAATTGTAACTAAATTAATTAGTCTCATACGTGTGTATACTGAGTTCTTTATCAGTGCTTTTTAAGTTCACTTTTACATCAGTCTATTTAAAACCTTGACTTGCGTCTTATATGCCAAGGTAATAACACATGTTTAAGCTGAAATTGAAAACTGTTTATTTTGTGAAACTAGAAATTTAAACAAAAGTGATTTGGTTTTTTTGTTCAAAAGAATATGTTTTATATTTCTTTTATCTCTTAGGGTTTTTAAATATATATTATGATAAGGAAATTAATATTTTTTTCATTACAAACTCGTCTTTTATCATTTTTTTGCTCTAGAATACGCTTAAGAAATTTCAGCTCTTTAACGTTCTTCATTTTCTTGATAACCAGTCAGACAAATGTTGTATGTCGTATAATTTTATCTTACGTTCAATATTTCCAAGCATTACAAAATTGCAAAATTGGCACTAACCGTTCTACATATGCATGGAAACATATAAACATATAAACAAAATAATATCCGTAAACAATTTATCATTTGTATAAATAATAACGATTAATAGCTATTAAATACAAATAAAAGTTAAAACATTGTAATAATTTACATGAATATTTATATATATATATATATATATATATATATATATATATATATATATATACATATGTACATATATATATCATATATATATATCATATATATATATATGTATATATATATATATATATATATATATATATATATATATATATATATATATATATATATATATATATATTTTACATTATATTTGATTTATGAAATTTTGATTTATTAGATTAATGATTTATATTTAATTGCAAACTTATTATTCATTTTAAATATTATTGTATGTATATATGATTGTGGATTGTGGTAGTTTATATTATAATAAGATAATCATGCATTGGAGAGTACTATTGGAGTACTATTAGAGTTGTATTGGAGAGTACTTAAACTATTCAATATCAATACTTATACAAGCATTCATTATAAATAAATAAATAAATGGCAAACAATTCTTGGTTTAATAAAATAAATATACATATACATATATTTCCAACGTCTGTCCCGAAATATAAATAACTAGAGTCCGTGAATTTCTTAGTAGTTAAATAGGCAAGTAGTATACCAGATTACGTTACTGCCTTACCGCAAGGAGAATACAATGTGATCCTTGTTTAAAACTATTTACACAAATTGTATCGTTTTTGGTTATGAAAGAAATAGTTTGTATATCTCACTCAACAATACCAAACAAACTTTATTATTATCATGCATAGAAGATCAACTCACAACAAACAAACAAACAGACAGTATCACCGGTTTGTTGGTTGCACCTAGATAAATAGATATAATACCAGCAATAATAAAGGAGGAACTCGAACAAAACTATATCCGGGGGTAACGAACGCCAATGTACACAAACTATCACTTTATAAATATTATAAAATTCACAATACTTATAATGGTTTTAAACCGCCTTGTCACGGCTATTTCATCATTGAACGAGGATTTTCAACGCTAAACGCTTTCTTGTTAAAAGTGAATCAGATATTAGTGTTCTTCAAAAATAGATTAATAATGTTTTCCAAATTCATCAAACTATTCGGGGAACTTTATGCTTTTTATACCCTTAATGCATATACAGTTGAATTTAATATACGCCTTATTAATATTGAAATCAATCAATACAATTAAGCATCCTAGTACAAAGATTATTAAAATAATCAAAAAAAACTCTAGGTTTTTTGAAATTATATTACAAATTTTGCCCCAATTCCTAGAACAATTATTTGTATTTTATAAATACGTATTTCGACTACAAGGTAGTCATCATCAGTATGCATTAGCTAATCGTACCTATCTCTGGGATATGGAGTCAGAGATGTTGCTCGTTACTCATTTGTTGCGTGTCTCACGGTATGAGACGAAATACGTATTTATAAAAAAAAAATACAGACGAATTGACGACGGCGTTTTAATACTATTCGAAACATAGCTTTAATATTATGCGAAACCATTCAGAGCGTCGACGTTCCAACCGGTTTAACTTTCGTGATCTTATACATAGAACCTTTCGTGTAGGCAAATATTTTGATTAATCACTGTCTTAGATCGTTGCTTTTGACATATATGACTCTAAATTGTCTTATATGACTGAAACTAAAATTTTATAAACTTTTATAATAGTTTGGATAAAATCTTACAATCGAATACAATCGTCAAGTATACAATCGAATACAACAGAAGTTCTTGTGATTACTCACTGAATCTCTATCGGATTCGAGTTTCAAGATAATTATTGATTCTGTTGCTGACGAATGCATTCGACCGCTCGACTATCCAAAGTAAATGAACTAACTTATTATATCTATCCACCGTTCATTACACCTCTGTTGTTGTCTTCGATGTTGTTTTGTTGTTGTCGTCAGTGGTGAATTTTGTTTTAAAAAAATGTTATGTAATTTAATTTTTATTTGACGCACTTGGATGTTAGTTATTCTATATAAATTGTCTTTTATCAAACCATTTCAATCATCGCCTGTGACATGTTCCATTATGGTAGGTATACATAGTTATCAAAGCATGTGCAGAGTTAATATTGAAACTGAAACAGTAGATACAGATTGTATAGAGTGACTAATTCAAGTAACTGATCCAACCTAGAATGATAGGGAACTTGTTCGCAATTCGGTACGAGGGATTTCATGAAATAAAACGATGATTAATTCATCAATGAACTTTTCAAAACCAAAACCGTTACATTTATTGAACGGTTAGAATCCCTAGTTATTATATATTTGTTGTTTTTAACATAAAATATATGATTTGTTTGATGGAAGAAGACATATGAATTGTAATTAAGCGTGCATCACAACTAAAAGGTAAATTGTTGGTGTAATACAGTGTACTTGATTTCAATTGTGTCTGTTGTTCTGTAGGTTTGTTGTCGGGTTTGTTCAGTTAGTTTTGTATTGTTGACAACAGACAGTTATCAAGCACAAACAATCGACCACTACACAATATTGGCATTGCATTGCATTTCTATTGCACCATTGTGTATAGTATTTTCTATTCCTACTAGCCTAACATTAAACAATAATTTTTTGTTCCTTGTTGTTTTAAACCGACTTCAAAGAAGGAGGAGCACAGCTGCATTTTTACGATTTTGGTAATGGTTTTTTTTTACAAGATTGGATTTAACTTCACCTTTTTGGTTAGTGTGTGTGGAGCAAAATCTGTACACGTGACAGTGCAATATATTATAATCAATCTTCTATATCGTTCTATATACATAGAATTCTAAAATATTTGCTGAAATAGAAATTTAGTTGAAGTGTCGATAAATATTTGAAGTAGTGGAAGCGGTGAGAAATTTCATTAAGGGTTTTAGTCTTAAAATAAAATAAACATTAAAAAAAAAAACATTTTAAAAAATATTCTTTTAAGTCATGAACTAAAACGAATTAATTTCGTTAAGGTATTTCCTGAAAAATTCTAGGTATAGTAACCTAAATCGACATACATATTTCACATTAGTAGATTCTTATAAAATAAACGTACTTAATATCTTTATCGCTGAAAATGATGTAATATTTTATGTTGAATTATTAGTTTTTAAAGGCTTGTCACAAAGTAGATACCAATTAATTTCATTGGACAGTAATCGGTTGATACGCAAGCACTTACCGAAGTATTTTCTTTATAATTCGCGAATGTATAATTTAATGTATAATACATTATATATATATATATATATATATATAATTTTACCGCAGTCTATAGGTCACAGTTTTTTTGACGCATCTGAATGGAATTTGTTTCCTCTTTTGTTGAAGTCAGTTTTCTTTTATTAAAAAGTTTTTACTACAATATTTTATTTTATATTTCATACAAAAAGATAAAAAACTGAACAAGAAGCTGAGGTTGACTGAATGTTAGAGCTATAGAAGCGCGCGTTTCTGATAGACGATGGACAGTAGAACGTTTGTTGTGTTGTTTTTTTTGTTTTATAATACTTTACTTAACTTATCTATAATATTGACTTCGAAAACAACACATTCTAATAATCAACATCTAACCACATAAGTTTGATCTTAGATTCATATCAATGGACATTTCTCTCAACTGTACAGCAGTGTGTTAGTATATTGTGTGCTATAGTGTCCACGTCTCTAGTCAAATTCCACGTGTATGTATATGTTTGAATGTATGTTAGTGTTAGTGTTGTGTGTTGACACGTGTGTCACGATTCACCGTGTAATAAATGCTGGGAATTTTCATTAAAACTTGACATTTTAATGGAATGGGGCATCACTTTATATCAAACGATGACTCGAAAAATGTATACTATAAAATGTGTAGGTACTTTTAACTTATTGTATCTTTTAGTGAAATAAAGAATATGTAATGGTCTTGTAATGGGAGTATGAAAAATATTCAAGATAGTATTCATATACTTTTTCATACTTAACTATTTTAATTAAATCAAATTTTATGTCAAATTTCAAAGACATTCTGAGTTTGAATTTTAACGTTTCACATTTTCAATAAAAACTCGGTACCTACACGCTCTAATGAAATCACAAATTTAGTTTGCTATTAACAATCTAAATTTGCTACTTACAAATTTAATTGTAAAATAGTAATTAATAAACAGGATATACATAGAAAACTTACATGCTCTTTGTTGTATTGTGATACCGCATGCTCTCCTAGCTTAATGTTAAGCTAGCAGAGCAATATTTAAACAATCATTAATTATATTGTATTTAATATCAAATTATTAAGCTAATTAAATGCTCTAATTAAAAATTAAATGCTCTTTGTTGTACTGTATAATCGCATGCTCTGCTAGTTGTATCGTGAAATGCGGTTACACGATACAACAAAGAGCAGGTAATTATTAATTTGGGCATTTAATTAGCATTTAATTAGCTTAATAATTTGATATTAAATACAATATAATTATTTGACTTTATAAATATTGCTCTGCTGGTTAAGCTAGCAGAGCATGCGGTTACACAATGCAACAAAGAGCATTAAATATTTAATTAGAGCATTTATTTAGCATTTAATTAACTTAATAATTTGATATTAAATACAATATAATAAATTGATTTTTTAAATATTGCTCTGCTAGCTTAACATTAAGCTAGCAGAGCATGCGGTAACACAAAACAACAAAGAGCATTTAATTTTTAATTAGGACATTTAATTATCATTTAACCAACGTCTAATTATGAGACAATTATAATTGTCTTCTGCTTAGGTTGCTCTGCTAGCATAATGGGCATAGAAAACTTAGAAGATACGATAATTAATTAATGAATAATTAAAATTTATTTTAATTCAAATATATCCGATCACACACAGTAAAAAAATTTGGTAAATTGAAAATAAACGAAGTTGATTCACGCAAGAGATATTAATACAACGAACCGAAGGAATCAAATTATACGCGGGATATATTTTATGACTCTGGGGCCAATTGAATAATTTATCCTAAGTTTGACGCAATATATCAAAACTAATGATATAAGACAGTGATCAATAAAATTATTTGCATTCACGAAAGATTCTCTGAATAAGTTCAGGAAATTTAAACCGGTTGGAAAGTCGTCAGTGCGAATGGTTTCGAATAAATTAATGCTATGTTTTTTTGTTTGCTAGAAAATGAGCGTTATTGTAGTTTCTGTGATGAGATGAATGATATATCATTCACCTTGAATCATGTAAAATCCCTCTGTATTAAGTAAAATACCTTTGATGAATTCATATAATTGTTTGCTATTATTGATGATAATAATAGTTCGTAAGTGTTAAGAATGAATTTCAATGTTTTTATCATTAAATGCGAATTCTAATCAATGTATTTATTTTTTTATTTAAATTATTATTGAATCATTAAATGCCGCAGTCATGTCCCAATCATTTTTTAATTGTTACCTATAATGAGTTATTTCTTTAAAAATCCTGTATACTAGTCTTATGGACGCATTAGACGCATAGATATTTAAGGGTATAACTTTCAACCAATTTAAAAATATTGGCAAACGATTATGAAATTCGATGATGTTTTTAAAACTGAATAAGTCATTTAGTGGAGGATGTTTCTGTAAGACGAACACATAATCTTTTCGCTTATTTTTAGCGAATTTCCTCCAAAGGAAATGCAGCTATTGTTTTTGCACCAATGTTGGAATTTCGTAAAAATGTCCATCGATTCTACCTATTAGATGTTAAAAATCACTATCGCTAAAATTTGTATATATGTATATATATACATATATATATATAAATATATATATATATATATATATATATATATATATATATATATATAAATATATATATACATATTTACATGAATACATGTATACATGTATATATATATGTAAATACATATATGCATGTCTTTTTTTTAAATGTCTGTCGACTCTCTAGCGGTCACAGTTTTATTCCGATTGGAATGAATTTAGGTATTTGAGTCGCTTTTGGTATTCTAAATGTCAAGTTCGTTAATGGGTAAAATCGTACGAGGGGAAAGGGGGTTTAGAGGGAGGGGAAAACACAGAATTTGACCATCTCCCTTAATCGAAAAATTTCTCAGAAGTTAAGTTGTAGATACTAAGTTTTACTGTAATTTTGTTTCTTATCATTTTTCTGCTACACTAATATTTACTGAAATATTTACAATTAAAAATTGAAAGTTAAAATTCGAAATATCTCTGTTCACATTAGAGTTTGAGAAAAATGATCAAGTAATGAATTGTAGCAAACTTGATTTTCTACAACTTCACTTCTTGTACATTTTTCGATTATTCTAATATTAAGAGAGATATTCAATATTTTGTGTTTGATTGACACGATTACATAAAATATATTTAATTGTAAAAAATTTTGATTGTCGTTTCCATAGTAACTATAAATTTTCCATATAAACTATAATCGTTATACTGTTTTTTTTTGGGCTATTAATAAATTTAATTTTTGCAAATACTAATGTCATATCAGATATTATATTTCATTTTGATCACACTAAAATTATGACCGCTAGAGAGTGATTTATGTATTCTAAGGAAATTCGCTAAGTTGACGTAGCTCCTGCGTAACGAATTTTTTTTCCTCATATTTTTGCTTTAATTTAATTTAATTAATGTGTTATACGAGAATTTAGCTATTGACGATGATTGCGTTACAATTGAAGTACGGGTATCTAGATGTAAACCTTATGTATACTTTTAAATTATTGTTTTTGTTTACATAAATTATTTTAACATACAATTATTATGCTTCGATTATTGTGGTTAAGTTTTATTATTTGACTAAATTATATGGCTCAATATTATTAAAATTTATTATTATTTTCTTGAACGTTTAAGATATTTAAGCATACATATGTGGTGTATATTAATTAGTATAAATTATTGAATGCAGCAATAAATTAATTCATTTAAATAATAATATATAATAATTTATAAGTAAATACAAATAAAATGAATGTAAAAAAATATTACAAATTATAAATTCTCTGTGACAACAAAATACTATTCGAATATGAAATAATATTTATACATGTCTATTACATATATCTTGTAAGTGTAACCTGTTAACAATCAGATAAATGCAATTAAATTACGTCTTAATAAGCTTTTTATTTAAGGATGTTGGACTACTTCCTCAGAAGTGATGGAAATTCTTTATAATCAATGAAATATTCTTGTTATGAATAAAAATATATTTAATTTTCTTCTCGGAAGAATAAGGATCAATAATGTGATACATAATCAGTGTTTTTAGCGACATGTTTTAATGAACAACGTTTCGTGACCAATTGTCACTTCTTCAGGCTATCAAAATAAACGCATATTCACCCATATTCATTGACACTATGTTGCGGTCATTTTGAGAGCCTGAAGAAGTGATAATGGGTTACGACAAGTTGTTTAATAAAATGTGTCGCTAAAAACACTTGGTATATATAATTACTTTGATAATTGATCCTTATTACTTAGAGAATAAATCAATTATCTATTGGTAGCATCAAAAAGCATTTAATAACGTTTAAGAAGTTGGTAGGAAGGAAGAATCCATATGAATATATCATCAAATTATACATGTTATTGATTAGAAGCTTTTTTTAGAAAAAAAGCAAAAAATGATTTGATAGGTAGTTATAAAAGCATATGTTGTTAGAAAATTCTTTGAGACGACATTGATGTATACACAACCTATTTCAACATAAAGTTCAGTTTTTTCGGAAGAAGGTGGTACTATTACCTACCTTAAAATTAGAATATATTTTTCAAATTTTCCAGTCAATAATTATACTGAATTCATTCGATTTTTGAAAAAATGTTTCAAATTTTGTTCGGTTATAAAAAAGACTAACAACTGTTGTCCTAAATATTTATTTAAACAAGTAATGTAACAACTAACTGAGTTAATTATTTTAATACCCAGTATATACTGAGCTTATGGACAAAAATTTCAAACAAAAGTTGTTTATTTTAAAGAAAAGAAGATTTTTTTTATTAAACTTTTGTATTATATCTCTTACGGTTTCAAAGATAGGCAGTTTTGTCCATTTTGCCCAAACATGGTGCGATTTTGCCCATTAACGATCTTGACCTTACTATTTGGTCTAGAACATAGAAATAAAATTTCAATTCGTTATCTCTTTTCGATCTTGAGTTATCCTGTTCACAGACGGAAATGCGGAAATGGCCGAATTAGGTAATTTTATGAATACCTATACCAAGCATTTATGTCAAGGATTAATATTTTCAATCGTTACAAAGTCGGGACAAAACTTAATATACCTTGTATATTTACATATACTGGGTATAAAAACCGAAAGGATTTCACACAAATCGATTGAGTAAATATGCGCTAGAGTACCCATGTATTATTTCCTAATATATGACAAAAGTTTTAATTTTTTCATTTTAGGAAATCCAAAATGTTTATTTCTATAACCAAAAAATAAAAAATAAGGTATTTCTTACACAATGAATTATTTTTCTTCCATAAGACTAGTCGCTCTCGAATCTTTTCCCACGCGTCGACACGCTATCCATAATTACAAAAGATGATTTTCAAAGGTATTCATAGGCAATAAATTGTCATTACAAGTCGAAGTGATACGTATATATATCCTAAAAATTGTCCAGAGAATATATCTATGAACTAAAAAAAAAAACAACATATAAATTGGAACACTGGTTCTCAAGTTATAAACATCCTAACGGACACACAAACAGACAGATGGGCATTGTGTTTTATAAAATGTAAGGATGAGAAATATTATCCATATATGATTCTAAATGTCAGGCATCAACAGGCCACCATAATGTATTTTTTAATTTAAATTTATAATAAGGCGTGAATTAATTGGTGCAAGTTCTTCATATGACTTACAAATACACCACTCTGCTTGCATTGAAATGGAATTGAAGACGATTGAACAAAATCAATATAAATATATTTATACGTATACCTAATACAGGTGAATCATTAATTGTCTTACTTGCCGTCAAGATTGCCATTCTGTATTAGGAAAAAAAAAACAATTTTATCCATCCATATAAATGCACATCTGTCATTTAATTAATTTATATCATTTTCAGCAATCCGTGGCGGACTCTACACCACTGAAATATAAATTTCGACTTTAGATATCTTACAGTTTAAAACCTGCAGAGTCAAAATTAGGAACATAAGATGCATGGATCCTGATCCTGCAGTCTAAGATAGCCTAAGATCTCAGTCGTAAGATTGGCGTTCATGAACTTACCCGTCAAATCATAGGGGCATCAACGACTTTTGTAGGATCAGAGCTGTTCTGTGGTTTAGGAAGTAACCAACAGAAGGTAGTTTTCCCTTCCTCCAGAGGGTAGATTTTTTGGTATGTTTCTATTTTCTGGGATTTCTGCGGTAGAATTTCTTAAACTGCAGAGCAGATTAGGTAAGACACAACACAGCTAGTCTTTGGAGGAAATGCCAGGGTTCAGGTAAGCGAGATTATTTTCCGGAATTTTAAATTAAAACGTACATCAGGCTGTGCAAAAATAAACTGCTTATGAAGTTTCTATCATACCATTGTAGGTTCAAAGGCAACTCAGGGAATCTTGAAAAAATAGATGATTGTGTATTCTGTGGACAAGTGAATATAACTCCGGATCATATCCTTTCACAAAAGATAACCCGATGTTTGGGATTAAGTTGCGCACCAAAAAGCTATTATTATTAAGTTGGGTATGAAAGAGATACTATTTCTGGATCCAATCCGGATTTTTTTGTTCCTAAAAACCATATTTTTCTTAATATACTGTATATTTTCCCCTTAGAAAAAAATCCCATATTTTGTTCACTTATAAATTTTATTTTAATCAACCATTTATATCTAAAAAAGGCCTAAAGAGGTGATTCCGGAAGTATCTTAATCGCATTACAGCTATTGAACAACAAATAGCTGTTAGTCATCGGAAACAAAAAGGTAGTGAACTGAACTAACCAATTTGATGTGGTCAAATCTTAGTCTTAGAAAAAAAATGGAATCGATTTCTTCTACTATAGGTTACACACAATAGAACCCGATTAACAACAGAACCCCACATTATAAGTATAATTCACACGCACTTAACGAACACATAAATTATGTTAGGGAAAAAACTAATAATGTCATATACATTGACAATTTCTAATAGAGACTTCTAATTTTTTCGAACAAGAATATCAAGTTACATTAAGTGAGAACGATTATTATATATACAAAACTTATATTACCAAGATAAACTTTATGATTATGAGATGATGATGATGATATGACCAAAAAAAGGATGGAAAAAAATCACCTTTATATAATAATAAAATAATTGTAACTGTTTCAAGTGGTCACTCTAATCAATAAATCAATGTGTTTATTTTTATTTTTATTTGTTTGTTCAATGTGTTAGTCTAAGAGCTAGTAGCTGGCAGACTTACGGTACTTCAGTAAGGTTTATATTGAAATGAATTATTCTATTACAGATGTCTCACGTGGATGGATGATTCCGAATTTCGAACGATGATTCTTTTAAAGGCTTCTTTGTTTAATTCACTTTTTACTTCATTATAACATAGTAAAAAATATAAATACTGTTAAAAGTGTTTAAATTAATTTTTAAAATAATATATAAAATACCGATTAAATTTTACCTATTTGAACGGCCCCATATTTTGCGCGCTTTGGATGACGTCACAGTACATATTCAGTGTTGTTTACTATGCACTGACAGTTATTAGTTAAGGATTTTCATTTTTAATCGATGTTTCGATAATGGAAAAAGCTTAAAAAACACTTTAGATATCGTCTAGTACCGGAATGCAAAAACACTACTATAAGTACACCAGATAAACTGTTTTTTTCTGTTCCAAGTTGTGCGAAAATACGCAAACAATGGTGTAAGGTTATGAGAAGAGATGAAGTATCTCCAATATTGGGTTTACATTTTTGTGAAGATCACTTTAATGAAAGTATATATTGTATTAAATTATTATATTATTAAATTATTGTATGATTATTATTATTATTTTTATTATAACAACATTTGAGGTTATGTTTAGGTAAATACTGCTGAGTATATGCATGCATGAAAACCTATTTAGTAAATTACAAAATATCATGTATTAGAATAATTATCTTGCAGCTTACACTCATTTGACCTCAACGGACGTAAAATCTGGATTTGATACAAAATATGCTGTCATCAAAAAAGCATCTATTTTTGGTAGATTGTACGATTGTGCTTTGACAAAACCACTTTCAGTCATTGTTCTTGATAATTTCTAATGTCACTATATACCAAAATCGCACTAGGTAATGGACAACACTACAGAAGTATAAATAAAAACAAATTTTCTTGAAACACGACTAGCACAGTATGCATATAGACGCCGATAAATCTAATAATATGTGACGTCATGCTTCGATTCAACCAATGGTAATGCGTTTCGAAAATTTGAATTTTGCTCGCTTATTTTGCACTTTTTGATTAAAGTTTTATGGAATTAAATGCAAACTAAATGAGAAAATAATGGTTTAGGTATAATATAAAGACCATAAATTATCGGGGGTAAAAAAATCTAGTAAATTTAAATCACTTGCATATTCCCTATTCGGGATATATGTGACAAATGAAGCATTGTCGAAACCATGGTCATATTTTTTTCTTAATTTATAACGATTAATTTTTGAACTTTTTTTCTTAATTTATAACGTTCCATCATCTGTTTAACAAATGTAATGACCTTTTCACATTATTATAATTAAGAGAGACTATTACTGGCTAACTATTGATTATAAATTAAATCTGCATACCAATTGTGATGAGGTAGTTTTTCCTTTACAGTGAACATTTACCTTGTTACAAAACTTTGCATACAAACGTCAATAAGAAATTACAAAAACTGTAAGCCTCTAAAGGAACCACTGTCAATATATACCGTACTGTAGTACCATAAAGCTAGATTTCCAATGAGACGATATGTAGTAGCAATTGCCAGTGGTAAATCTCGATGACCAATCAGAAGCCAGCATTTGCTTACCGTTGGTGCATAAATGGCAACCAACAACAGTCAATATTAAAATTTAAAAGTTATAATAATTTGTTGTGACGGCAAACTTGATGTAAATATTTTTTAAATAGTAAAGCGCAAACAAACAAAATGTCAATTTTAAAGAATCCAATTCATTCATTCTTTTATTTATATACAGTTTGATGATTATATTTTAACTAAAATACTTAAGCTATTTCCAAACTATATCAGCTGATCGGGTACCCGCGCGAAAAAAACTATATGCGTAATTATATACGTTAAAAAATATGTTGGTACACCTGCGCGTTGTTTTATCAAAAAACCCGATGAGCATTCTCCCAAAGTTTTAAGGAAAACTATTTCTAAGGAATTCAGGAAAGTATGTGTTCATTTTCAGAACAAACGTGACTATATTGAGAGAGTTCGAAGTAAAAACTGCCGGAATCGTGCATTTTATTTCACCTTGTTTATGAAGATGCATGTAAAATTTCTCCAACTTCCGTAACGATTTTCTCAAAAACGCCATGGTGATAAATTCTCAAAAAAATTCAGCTGATTTCAGAGGATTCATTTTACTAATATTGTGAATTTCGTGAAGTTCTTTGCAACCTAATAATAGTTTTGAAATACCTAACTTAAAATTAACCAAAAAACAATTTCGTAACGATTGAAAATTATACTATTTTAGGTTAGCGATGTCAATAGTTTGTCTTCCTGAAGCATCGTCGCACTACACTGTTGAAGAGCTGAATTCATTTGTTTTGACTATTATATGCGCGTAAGGGGAACTTATTTAAAAGTAGAAGGGCAACTTATTATTTCACACGTTTAAATAAAATGATAAATGGATTAAAAGTGGGGGAAAAATTAATATGTTTCCTCCCCATCGTTTTGAAAATTGACTGATCCACTCAAACTGTGACGATATTCGAGGCTTCTTTACAAATGAATGTACTTCTATACACGTCGACTCGTCTATGGAGTTGGTCGTTGCCGTCTTAATAGAGTTCTAGCTATAGTTTCCAGCTACTAGCTTTTAGACTATAATAAATCAATGTGCTTTTTTTTAGATTATTTATTTGTTCTCAATGTGTTTTATTGTTTATTTTTATTTCATAAAAATTATTTTTAATTGTTTCGTTGTCATTCTTTTCATCAACTGTGTTGTTTTTTTTTCTCTTCTAAAAAGAAATAGCCATATACAACTTCTTTTTTTTTGTTACTTTCCCATTACTATACAGCAACACAGTAGCGTAAATATGGAGCAGAGCTAGCCAAAGGGTCTTCCAAAGTGGATTTAAAACTGATTGTAACAAATTCAACTTATCTTAAGGAGTATTAGCTTACAACCAAACAATAAAATTCTAATTTGACTCGGTCTAAGTCTCGGTCGGTGTACATTTATGAAATTTTTACAATCGATTTGTGCTAAATGCATTCGACTTTCAATAAGAAATGTTCAGAACAATAATTGCACTAAACATTTTTTCGAATATCGAATCCATTCTGTTTTAATGTTTGCGGTCGATTTATGTTGGATTTATTTAGTCTTCGAAAAAATATATTACATTGACAATTAAAAATTATATGGAACCGTGTTCATTCGCTAAAGTGGGGAGGTCTGAAGTTAATGCATGGCCAAATCAGCAAATGCTACCGTACTCAAAAATATACCCTAAGCAGTAAGAAATAGAAGAAAAGTTTAAATACAAAAATGTGCCTTTTTGAAAAACTTCTGTTATAATTTTGCTACGATTTCAAAGAATTTCAGCTTAAACATCTACTGTATCTACTGCAAATTACTTTTTTGAATCACCAACACGTACTGATATAAAACTCACTATGCACAAGGTATTTAAAAATTGCATCAGTTATTTGTTACATTTCTTGTTTATGTACGTTTGATATTGACTATCATTTAAGTTTTCAATTAATTAACATGTATTTTTTTCAAGAAAAAAAAATGGGGACAGACTGAAAGTTTATGTACGCCACTGTATTTACGAATACCAATCAATATGTGATTGAGAGAGAATTAATTGAATTGTGATCGTAGTTAGTATTCTGGTCAAATTAAATAAATATATTGACGATGTAGTTTTTGGTCTTGGTCCTTGGTCTTCTTTCTGGTTTGTGTTCAATAAAATGATTGTCTGAAATACATCATCCACCATATTGTTTTGTATCTTCTTCTTGTTGTTTGGTTTTTTTTTAGTTTGTTTTGATTTTATGATTCAGCACAACTTTTGGCAAAATTCATAGAAGCAAAAATAAACATAATTTCGTGTGTAAAAAAATAAGAGTTTTATAAGCTTAATACGATGTTATTTTAAATAATGCTGGATTATCATTCCATCTATTGAATTATTAAGTTGTTAGCTTAATTACTAGCTGTTTCATAAATAAGAGTATATTATCAGTGGCACCAAACTAGTGAATTACTAGCTATATTCCGGCACGTTTTTGAAATTCAATTATTTTTTAATCCCTTAGATAGATAGATTGTAGAGGCTGCCCTGGACGGGCTACATTTCGACCATAAGGTCCATTGTGATGCCTAAGGATGTGAGGATGTTCCCTGAACTCCGCGGCATAGATGAAAGAATTATCCTTAGTTTGATGCAAATTTAAAAATTTTTTAATTGAAAGTAATTATCACTTGAACAGCAAATATTCATTATTATAATTAAAAGAAAAACTTTCATTTGATGTATTAATCATCGTTTTATTTCATATAGTTTTGTGTAATTATATTTCAAATTTTGCCCCTATTCCTAGAACATTTGTTTGTATTTTATAAATACGTATTTCGACTACAATGTAGTCATCATCAGTATGAATTAGCTAATCGTAACTATATCTCTGGGATATGGATTCAGAGATATGTTGCTTGTTGCCAATTTGGTGCGTGTCTCACTCAGCAACAAGCAACATATCTCTGAATCCATATTAATCTAATCATAACTATATCTGGGATATGGATTCAGAGATATGTTGCTTGTTGCTGAGTGAGACACGCACCAAATTAGCAACAAGCAACATATCTCTGAATCCATATCCCAGAGATAGTTCGATTAGCTAATTCATACTGATGATGACTACCGAAATACGTATTTATAAAATACCAACAAATGTTCTAGAAATTGGGGCAAAATTTGAAATATAATTTCAAAAAACCTAGAGTTCTCTTTGATTATTTTAATAATCTTTTTAGTTTTGTGTACATTTTATCGAATTACGAACGAATTCATTATGAGTTGCGGCTTGAATTAGTGAGACATCTCACTATATTATCTCTCTCTCTGTCTACAGAGTTCAGTTTCAGTATAAACCCTAAATACATGTTGTTCATGTATTCAAATACATGTTGTTCATGTTGTTACTCACTACATATACTTACAATAATAACTGCCTTGGTTTGATCGCAATATATACAGTATATATCCAGTGCCGGATTAACACCTTGAGGGGCCGTAGGCATATTTTTTCTGGGGGCCTCTTTAATTGCACGAAAAATTCAAGAAAAATGATTAATCAGCTAAGAGTCTAGGTAACCAAATCGACCCAGCTCGGGTAATTGATTTTATCTTTGGATATGCAATCCTAAGTAACCCGAATCGACTCAGCTCATTGAATAATGCACTTGATCTCGATTGCATATTGAAGCTGGGTTGCTTTGGTAATATGTTTGTTAGTAAGAAACAACATTATTTAAGTAAAATCGTTAATTTAAAAAAATATGTTCTTAAATAAGTTAAATGTTCTATAGCTGTATTAAAAAATTTTTTTTGCCAACAACTACATTTTTTTTTCTTGTGGGGGCCGTTCTTTTGTGGGGGCCTATAGGCTCAGCCTACTCAGCCTATGCTATAATCCGGCACTGCCTATATCACAATAAAATATTTCGTTAATGAGACTAAACAAATTTTTTTATATTATACCGATTTCTAATAGTTCATTTAATCAGATTTAAACACACAATTTAACAAAATTTGTTCTGATAACTCGTAGCTTATAATTCCTAATCATTTCTCTGTAGATCAAGCTGGCGTAGTTCGGAACTATTATATTTTTTACAGTGTATTTATACAGCGTACAAGAGGACAGTGTTGTATAGGGTAGACAGGGGTACATGATGAAATGTAAATTACAAAATATACAAACAGAACAGACAGTAATATATTATACGGGAAATATATAAAATTATATGCTGTACACAACTTCATTAAACTCGTAATTAAAATAAAAAGTAATATGATATTTTATAAAACGAATGAAAACTAAAACACACAAACTAAAAAGTCATAAAATGAAATTGAAATCACTTTAAATATAATAATACGAAATGGACGTCATTCAAAGTTCAAGTTTAATGTTCAAATGGAATATGTATGTAAAATATTATTATTTGTACAAAACATAGACGTTCGTACGTACCTACGCATGGAAAACGTCTACTTGTACGCCATTATTTACAAAAAACTGAATCGATGCGATGGGCTTTATTTTGATTGTTTATCACACACATTACTAAAGAATCAATGGTTTCATGTTTTTTTTTTTTAATAATTTTCTAAACGATTTTTTTAGCGTATTTCCCGAAAAATGTTTTGGCAAATGTATTAAAAAAATTAAACACATATTTGTTGTCAAAATTGTGCTTCAGTAAGCAAGCTTTCTTTTGACACCCTACCTGATATTTTTGTAAAAATAAATAGTATATTGTGCAACAAGTACTGTAATTTGCCGATTTCCCATGAGAGCGATATTTACCTCTCATTCACTCGAGTGGGCGATCGACAACACCGCACGAGTTGCAGATACTATTTTTTTTTTACTGATGCGGGTAAATAGATCTAAGTAGTGTGCTAATAATTAAATAGGCAAACAGTTATTTACCGCACGAAAAAGCGGGCACTACGATAGTACTTTTATATATGTATGTATGGTTCCATATCCCTTTAAGGGATGTTGGAGACTACGTATTTCCAGTTTTTCCGATTTTTCGGCCCTCTGCATATCTCTTCTAAAGTCCTTCCAGTCCATGCTTTCAAATTATCCATCCAGTCAGTTTTTCTCCTTCCAATTGCTCTTTTTGCTAGAATCTTACCCATTAAATCAGTTTTTATCAGATCATATTTGCTTGAACGCATAATATGACCGAAATAGTTTAATTGTCTTTTTTTAATAATTTTGCTTAATTCTGGTGACTGTCCGATAATTTTTATCACCTTGTTATTGGTCGTATAATTTCTCCACGAAATTTTTAGCATTCTTCTATAACACCACATTTTAAATACATACTATTGTTTTAATTATATTTGGTGTCAACGTCCAAGTTTCGCAGGCGTATAGAAAAACTGACCACACGTAACATTTTAAAAAGCGTACGCGCACTTTTCGGTTTATTTTAGAGTCTGTTAAGAACTTGTTAAGTTTGATGAATACACTCTTTGCTTCGCCTATCCTGGATTTAATCTCGACACTAGCCTTATTATTGTGGTTAAAAAGTTTTCCTAAATATCGAAATAGGTATCGAAGATAGTACTTTTCCCATGTGTAAAAAAATAGATATACTTAAATTTCAATATATATATATATATATATATATATATATATATATATATATATATATATATATATTTAATTTTGGGAACCATATGAAAAAAATTTCATTGGGTTTTGATCGGAAATTAAGTGGGAAATGCATAAGAGTACGAAAAATTTGGCACTCCTTTAATAATCGGATAATCAGATCGAATCGAAAGGTGTCCGTATTAAACTTATGATATTGATCTATAAAATATACTTTTATGTAAGTCATTGGATATTTTTCCTGCTGATAATGAGTAACAGTTTAATCACGAATTTACACCGATAATAATGTATTATGTTCTAAACTGATTATTTTTCATTTAGACTATGTTCAATTTTTTGAATTAGATTGTACATTATGAATATTATGTACATTAGAAATATTTATTACATACGTTCTCATGAGACAATTAAATTTTTAGAACTTTAGAGTTATGTACTGTTGTATTTAATATCAATGTTTCCGAGTTATTTTACATAATTCATTTAATTACATAAAAACTAGTCTGCAGGTCATCAAATATAATACCTAATTTGTTTGTTTGTTGGTTTTATTTATACATGATGGTTCGAATTATTAACAGTTCGGTACACACTCACTAATGAGATTTAATCACAAGTTTAATTTTAATTTTTTGATTATATAGTTATTAATAAACGATACTTAATTATTAATACACAATATACTCACGAATATTTTAAAGATACCATCATTAATTAAATACTAATAATTAATATTTATTAAATTAAAATAACTCTAACATATCATCTATTCAAATAGTGTCATTTTCGATAAAATCCTTTTTTTGTAATTAACTTTATAAAAAGATATGAATGGATGTATATGTTATATTACAAACACTCCAAAATCGATTTTTCTATATAAACTAAGGTATTTTATTCCAATCGATATAGAAAGTTATATCGATTTGTTAATTAGGTAATTTGTTAATTAAATATTCAATGGTATACTATAAATGTCGGTCATATATCTCAACATCTCTTGCAGAACCATTTTTTTAGGGAAAAAAAAACGTAAACAAAAAATGTATTCACTAATTAAATCATAACGTTACTTATAAATCATAGCGCCACCCTATACAATCTTATGTAATACATCTACTATATAAACCACATTGATGGAATAAAAAAAGCGAATACTATTAATTTCTATTATATTTCCTGTGTTTTTAAAAAAAAAAGTATGTAGGTACTTATAATATCAACATAAATTATAAAATAATTTCAATATTTATAAATGATTATTATTTTTATTATTTACTATTTATTTATTTACAATTATTATTAGGGTTTAATAATGTTATTATAATTATTATGATTATTTTATTACAAAAAAGGGAGTCCCTCGGCTCCAAATACAATTGTTGATATATATATATATGTATATATATATATATATATATATATATATATATATATATATATATATATATATATATATATATATATACATATATATATATATATATATATATATATTTGTGTGTATATATATATATGTTATCTGCAGTTAAAATTACATAAATTATCTTCGCTGCACGGAAACTGATTTTACGCAACTGATTTACGGGCAGTCAGGTATTATCAACCTACCTAAGTATTAACTGTACATATAATTGTAAACATTCTTTACAGTAATTCCTACTTAAGTAGGGTAATAACACTGACTGCCCGTAAATCAATAAATTAAGCCGTGGAACTGAGATATATTTCCGTATTTTTAATAAAAATACAGAAATTATCAAAAACGATTTTTAAGCATAGAGATTTAGTGTCTTTTATAATAGTTATATTTGTAGTATACATATAGTACCTGTGGTATATAAACCATAATTCATAGTTTTATATATCGTAGCGTGTGTAGGAGTAAAATAAATAAAAATACTCGGTACACGAAAAAATACTCGGTACACACCCTGTACGTATTTTAAAATCATGATTATAGGAATCAGTTTAAAACAATTATAATAATTATATTTCTACAAAATTTCTTTGAAAATTGAGTATACCATCGTTGTAAAATCAATAAAGAGATATTTTTAAAAAAAAGTACGTATCTGTCGTACACTGTAAAAAAAAAGGGTAAATTAATTCAACTAGGCGGTGGATATAAATACGGCGAACCGAATACATCAGTTCTCTGACCTACGCAGCGTAGTTGAAAGAAATAAATTTCGATTTTTGCCCCAATTTCCTAGATCAAATTTTTTGTATTTTATGTGACGTGCAGACCGTCACCAAATTAGCAACAAGTAACATCTACTCGGAGAATAATTACAATTAGCTATTTCATACTGATGATGACTACTTTGTAGTCGAAATATGTATTTATAAAATACAAAAAATTTGATCTAGGAAATTGGGACAAAAATCGAAATTTATTTCGAAAAATCCTAGAGTTCTCTTAATATTATTTATAGTTGAAAGAATTTTACAGATTTGTAAATTTGTTTATTTATTTATAAAATTATAAAAACGCAAATTTATAAATTTGTTTATTTATTTATAAGGTTATAAAAACGCAAATTTATAAATTTGTTAATTGAAACATTGAAAATGATCATCACTTCAAAAGAAAGCATTCCATTTGATGTAGTGTTTCACCGAGACTACGAGGTAACCCCGCCTCGCCTCGGTCCTCGGTTACGAGGCACAAGACGAGGCGAGATTCAAAATTTTAATCCTCGTTACTAACTGGGGTGAGGCGAAGTATATTCTCCCAAAAACCTCGCCTTGGGCGAGTTTTACAGTTTAATGTCCTTTACACTTTATATTTACAGTAACTTGTGTATGGATTTCGCATTGGGAATCGTGGAAGCATTTTGAATAACCTCGTATATAGTTCTTGAAACATCACGGGATTTCATCGATTCATAATTTTTTTTTCTGCCAAATTTTTTTTTGAATTTACTGTTTTCATTCGAGGAGTCATAAAAACACTAATTTGATGTATTAATCATCGTTTGATTTCATGTAGTTTTGCATCCCTTCTATCACTTTGGGTTGTGACTTAAATTAGACACATCTCTCTATGCTATCTCTGTGTACAGAGTTCAGTTTTAGTATTCAATCTTAATGCATGATATTCTCACTTGCACTCACTATATATACTTACAATAACATCATAACTACATTTTCTGGTCTGATAACAATACATACCTATCACAATGGATCATGTCGCAAGCGAGAGTTAAACTTTTGATATTATTTGATACCGACTACTAATAGTTCATAATGTTTTGAACTATTTATTTATTATTTAAGTATAAACACATAACTCGTTTACATAACTCGGTCGTCTACATAATTCGGTGGTAATAACATACAATCTCAACTACTTCTATGTTCTAGATGTAGATTGTAGCGGCTGCCCTGGACGGACTACACTTCGACCATAAGGTCCATTGTGATGCCTTAGGATGTGAGGATGTGAGTGCAGTGGAAGGAATTTGTGAGTAGACTAGGAATTGATAGGATATGCGGCTGCAGGCGACTATGATAGGAACTATGCCGATATTCATCTGGAGTTCGTGAAGGAAACTGCAGAAAACCTTCTCAAGCATAGCCCGTTACTTCGTTCATGTCCATACGCCGACAGTTTAGTCAATTAACCGCCCCTTTTTTTATTTTTATAATTGACAAACTGCCGATGTCGGGTTTCGAACCCATAACCTCCCAGTTTCCAAGTACTGCATACTGCACAGACATAACGCCTAAGACCGCTCGGCTACTTGGACTGGTCTTCTATGTTCTACTACTCACTTTAATTACTTCTATGTTTAGGTATTTAGATATTCGTTTGCCTGTAGATAGTATTGGGCAACTACCTGCCGTAGTTGGGTCCACTATGGAAACGAAAAAGCGGATATCTTAGCAAAGAAACGAGTCGGAATAGGACTCCATAACGGATCCAGTCACATAATCTTTTACTGCAAATCTCTCGGTTTCAGCAGATACAAGATATTCGGTGCATCTCACCCCGAATATATGAATCTTCAGGAAAACCTGATAAGCAAGCCCCTGGTTATTGTAAATATACGGGGGTAGCTAATCTCGTCAGACTGAAGGGGGAGCACAATGGGCCATAAGGTCGAAGTGGCATACACCTTTATCCATCAAAATATATCTATCTATCTATCTGGGTCCACTATTTTATTTTTTACAGTATATTAAAGACGTACAAAATTTGTTTGGGGGCCATAGAAAATTTTGATGAGGTCTTTCGAATTGAAAAACTTGGTATTCTAGAACTAATTTCAGCATACATAAAGAAGAAATACAAAATATCACAGACCTTTTGCGTGGTTACAGTCTATAGGTACTGGACTAGTTTGAGACATTGACTACTAAATATGATATAGTTTTATAAAATACACAAAGTATTCAAAAACAATAAAAATTATTGAGAGTTTATAAAACCAAAATGGTTTTATTTAGCTAGCGTACCATCATGGTAGCTGGAGAAACAACTGCCACTGTTTTACCAAGAGCCAAAGAATGGAGATAGATGAGTTAACTATACAAATAAAAAGTAGTAATAGAGACGGACGGACAGACAGACAATGAACGAACGAACGACATTCTTTTTAGTTGTTAATAACCCGTACAGCATCCATCGCATCCAGTGCGGGTCTCATCAAAGTCACATTTTCTTTTCTTAAATAGTTTCGATTGTATTTTTCATTTGATCAATTTTAATTTTGACTTAATGGGGGATATACTATACTCATTCTCATCGTTGCGCGCTCTGTCCGTTGAATTTTTATAATCAACCATTTGTAGGCAGTTGGCGATGGAACGTATGTTTACATTTGAATTCCAATGTTGGATTTTTTACAATTCATTTTTCAATACAAATATTATACAGTATGTTTAGTGTGAGACAAGTTTTATGAATTACATTTTTTTTTTCGTAGGGAAATATCTAATAATGTAATGGAAATGATCTCTCATATCCATTGAATCGATTCTATATTATATTGAATGTGATCTTTTCAAAATTTGAGCCAAATTCTTTCTACAATATTAATAAATTTTTATTTTGTAATTTTAGTCGGTATAAAATTAGATTACTGTTTTTAGCGAATTTCCTGAAAGGAAATAGAGCTATTGATCCCGTACCGAAGTCAAAATTTCGCAAAAATTTCTTCAAATGTCAAAAATCACCATCTGTAAAATGTATATATATATATATATATATATATATATATATATATATATATATATATATATATATATATATATATATATATGGACATATATCTATGGACATATATATATATATATATATATATATATGTCTGCAATCACTCTAGCGGTCACAGTTTTCATTTTATCGGAATGAAATTTGGTATTTGAGGCGCTTTTGATATTCAAAAGGTCAAGTTCGTTAATGGAAAGGGGGGTTTAGAAGAAGGGGGAAACACAAAATTTGACATATCTCCCTTAATATTCGAAAAATTGAAAAATTTATAAGAAGTAAAGTTTTAGGTATTAAATTTTACTGTAGTTTTGTTTCTTATCATTTTTTCTGTTACACTAATATTTACAGAAATATTGACGGTTTAATTGAAAACTAAATTCCTCACTTTCTCTGTACACATTAAAGTTTGAGCAAAAATGATCAGGTGATGAATTGTAGCAAACATGATTTTCTACAACTTTATTCCTTACGCATTTTTTGATTGTTCTAATATTAAAAGAGATATTTTGTGTTTTCTTCTTTCATTATGCCCCCATTTCCCCTTCACCTATGACATTTATTAATAAAATTGGCCTTGCAAATACTAAAATCATATACGACATTTCATTTTGATCAGACTAAAATTGTGACCGCTAGAAATTGACTTATGTATTTTAAGGAAATTCGCTAAGTTGAAGCAGCTCCTGCGAAACGAATTTTTTTATTTATTTTAAAACAAACTAAAAATTGTAAACAAAACTTGATGGAACATGTATGGTCAATTTTTACCAGTTCTGGTACACGCACATCTAATTCATACTGACGGTGACCTCTTTATAGTCGAAATACGTATTTATAAAACACAAATAAATAATCTAGTTATACTCTTAGTTTCTAAATATGAGTGTAAATATGCTCAACATTACCAAAAATTTGAAGACGATATACATGGCTTTTACTTTCTTCCTTCTGTACTCCGCAAATTTGAGGTTGGTAATCTCTCTAAGGCAAAAGGTTGTTACTTACGAAGGATATCTAGAGCACGGTAGTGCGACAGGACGAGTTTAAGTATCTATTGACATTTTTTTAAATTTAAAACTATTGTTTTGACCTTGACTTTGGAATGTTTTTTTTTTCGAAAATAATTTAGTTACGGAACCCTAACAATATTCTAACTATTTTTTACATATGATTATATATTTTATTACGATTCTAGGGAATTTTATGTCGTCATTCGCAGCAACAAAACCAAACAATACTTAACACAAATATATGTTCTAAAATCGAATGGCATATCATTCGAAAAAAAAACATTCTTTTTCTCTGTTCAAATTACATACTAATCATTTTAGTGAAGTATATACATATATATATATATATATATATATATATATATATATATATATATATATATATATAAATATATATATATAATATATATATATAAAATACTTTATTGGAGCACAAAAAATGTAGATATTTGATTGTTCGAACTGGGTATTATGTTATTAATTTTATATACCCTCCTCCCCCTCCCAAAGTTTTTATTCAGTAAATTTTGCTCAGTCTAATTACCAACGAAAAATAGTTTAAATATCTTTCAGTTGATTTAACTAAAACAAGAATCAAATCAATTTTTAATTATTATCAGATCTAAAATAATTAACTATATGAACAAAATAAGAATTCATAACAAAAATCACACAAAAAATGTAAAATTAAAAATTGTTTATATGATCCTCAAATTTCTTTCTGTGCCAAAGGTGTTTTTGTACATAGATTTATGTATAGAAATGTTTTATAAAACTTATTATTTTCGGCTTTCAATTTTAATGGTGTTTTCAAAATTTATAAGATTTATTAATATCATTGTCCGTTTTTACACTTGAAAGTTTTCAATCGCAGTAAAAACAATTGATAGAACAAAAATTAAATTTTAAATCGCATGTTTTTAACAGTTATAATTCTCTTCTGGTTTAATATTTCTTTTAATCACAAGAAATAGGGTACACACATACATACACACTGTACTTACATATAAAGTTACATGTAAAATTGCATCAAATAGAAATTTGGTTATAACTGAAAACTTACATAAAAAAATAATACTGCGCTTGCTCAGTAAAGCAATCGATTGGAAACTTAGACCAAAACTTGTAAAAACGCTCATTAATCTTTTACTTCTTAAATATGTTAATGATCATAAATTTTGTTTCATATTGCAATTAAAATATACGTCATAATTAAAATAGACGTCATATAGACTAGAAACTGTGGACAAGATTAAAATTGGACTTTTCTATTTATTTTTTGAAACATCAAATTTGATTCATAATAAATAAAATTGTAATATTATTGCCGAAAGTCAAGATCAGCAATTAGCCTTCCATATTGTGTCTTCCAGACTCTTTTATTAAAATAATGTTTAATTTATAAAAAATTTATACTAAAAGCTACGTTTTCGTCGAAACGACAATCACGATTATCGTTCAACGATAATTGATTAGCACTCTTTCTATGTTTTTGTTAGATGCTCGAAGCAAGCAGCTCATTGGAAATACATGTCATAGTGATTGACGATTATCGTTAAATGATGATCGTTTCGAGGAAAACGTAGTTTTCTTACTAAATGCAATGTGTGTTCTGTTATCGTGTACCACGTCAGCTTCTTGTTCCTCCATGAAACGAAATATATATATATATTTCGAATAATTTTGCAAGAAACTAACTTTTAATATAGCTGTTTGGAAATATTGTTCTCTAAAAAATGGTAGTATTTTAATATTTTTATTACGATCAATAAATATAAATTATGGCATCATGTAAATTTATCAACGATGTTACATTCCTGTTATTTTATTGGAAAAAATATCAGATCAGTGTTTGATGATGTCCTTATTGTATGTTATGTCCAGTTGTTCTTAAACTGTTCACATAAAAAAGGACATTTTAAGCCTAATTATATTTCGACAATCACAAAACCACTAAACACGTGATTTTTTTGTTGTTAAAGTCATTTAATTAACATACAATTTAAGCAGATTCTTAATTCAGAGACCATCATACTTGTAAATTAATTCAGTTTAAGCCAGTTACAAAAAAAAACTATTTAAGACAAAAGTATTTCAGTTTTTTTGAAGATCGAATTCATTTATTTATCTTTGATGCAAATGTTTTACTTGGAAAATCGAAAATTCCATCGTACTGTGTCTATTTAACTTTGATTTCAAATAGAACACCCACCAATTCAGGGACCTCACTAGTGAGATTCAATCACTAATTAATTTTTAATTGTTATATAGTTTCATTTAAATACGATACTCATTAACCAATCAATAATTAAAATTTATTAAATTCAAATATATCCTATCACAATACGAGCATGCACAATATATTTGAATGACGTCACATCATTAGTCAGCCATTTATTTCGTTAGCGAGGCAACGTATCTATTTATATCGTAAATAGTAATATTTTAATTTATACGCCGACATTAAATATTTTTCTGTTTAAAGGTTATTTTATAATTTTGAGTTCTAATTTAGTATAAAATAAAAATTTTGAAAATTAATTCATTTGTTAAAATGAAGTAAATAATGTATCCCTATCTTTGTTTTCTTCGTTTAAGGTTGAAACTGGAAAGCGTAAGTAAGAGTGGGGAATTTTTCTTTACTAAATGCATCTCATCCATTGCCAACTCTAAATAAGTAAAAATTTTGCATTTAATTCGATTCAAAAAATTTAATTTTTGTAAAATAAATTATATTTGTAAAAAAAAAATATTATTTAAAAATGAAATCCTAAATTTCATTATTTCGAAGAGTTTTAGATAAAACTAAATAAAACTAGATAAAAATAAATATAACTAACAATAAAACTAGATAAAAATACGTAAAACTACAAATAAAACTAGATTTAGAACATTTTTTGATTTTTTTACTACAAATTTAATTATCTCAGTAACCAAAAACAGGATTAATTTAAAATTTGGTCCAGGTATTTATAAGACTTGGATAATTATTATGACAGTTTTTCATAATACTGGCATTTCTGGTTGTCGATATATAGATTTTTGTATTCATGTTTTTACCGACGAGTCCGTTTAACCTATGTATCTCTTAAAAATCGTAACTTTAACATTTTTTTACTCGAAAACTAAAAACAGGATCAACTTCAAATTTTGACCGGGATATTCTTTATTATTGAAATAATAAGCCGTCAAAATTTGAAGAACCTGTCATTAAATTAAATTTTCTACACAACAACCTTAAAAGATAAACATAAACGCATTATATATTGACATTTCAAATTCGATAAATAAACATAAACGTATCGAATGGTGTATCTAATGAAGTGACGTCATGCACATCATATGACTAATTGGTGATAAAATGGAAAATTAAACAAAAATGTACGTGTACCGAAATAAAGGTTAGTTTAGTACCTGTCTTTAGAAATTTATCGTTGAAATATTAATAATTCTTTCTATAAAACCTCAATTTTACCTGGTACCATAATGAGGTTGAATGACGTCACATCATTAAAATAATATCGGATTAGAACGTACATGGGTTCATAGTGTATATAAACCCAAGTGCGTTCTAATCCGATCAGAAAACATTTAAATATTCTATTGATAAAAACACATTCCTGAAAAAGTAGAACAATTGAAATAATTCTATGAAATTGAATTCTGCGTCCCACATGAAAATTCTCGCACATACAATTTGACTAGGAGAATCTGTTTGTCACACCATACTAAGCGAAATCATCTTTAACAAAATAAGAATGATGTAATAGCAGCCACAAATGTGTAGTAGACTTCATTTTGATACAGAGAGCTACAAATGAGAGTGGGAATAGTGAGCAAAGTATACTTTTTTTTAAATGTGTCTTGTATAATTATTATTTAATTATATCCACTTAGGGAAAAAGTAACGCGGCAGGAGCTCAGGAAGGTAACTACCAAGAGGCTATCTCTCGTTGCACTGAGGCTGAACAGGATGCAACTGCGGAGAGTTACCGGATTCATTCCCGGAAATTATCCCCTGCAGAAACATCTGCACACAATGAGACTCCATAGATGAGGTAAATTGTAAAGGCTGCCCTGGACGGGCTACATTTCGACCATAAGGTCCATTGTGATGCCTTAGGATGTAAGGGTGTGAGTGGAGTGGAAGGAATTTGTGAGTAGACTAGGAATTGGTAGGATATGCGGCTGTAGCCGACTATGATAGGAACTTTGCCGATATTCATCTGAAGTTCGTGAAGGAAACTGCAGAAAACCTTCTCAAGCATAGCCGGTTACTTCGTTCTTGTCCATACGCCGACAGTTTAGTCAATCAACCGCCCCTTTTTTCTTTTTTTTTTAATCTTTATAATTGACAAACTGCCGATGTCGGGATTCGAACCCATAACCTCCCAGTTTCCAAGTACTGCATACTGCGCAGACATGACGCCTTAGACCGCTCGGCTACTTGGCTGGAATGAGACTCCATAACGGATCCATTGTGTGCAGATTGTGTGGCGGGAAGGTCGAAACATCCAGCCACATTATCTTTGACTGCGAACCTCTAGGCAGATACAAGATATTCGGTGCATCTCACCCCGAATATATGAACCTTCAGGAAGACCTGATAAGCAAGCTCCTGGCAATTGCCAACATATGGGAGAAGCGAGTCACGTCAGACTGAAGTAGAAGGGGGAGCACAATGGACCATAAGCTCGAAGTGCGATACTTTTGAGACACCAAGATGTATCTATCTATCTCTAGGGTGTATTCATTTTGGTCGCTTACACGTTTTCAGCGCCATCCAGCGGTGTTTGTAGTGTTCAACTTTACGCTGTATATGCTAACAAAGCGTGCTAATGGTTGAGTTCAAACGAGACACCACGCTTACAGACGCATTTATCTAGCGAGATCGTAACTCCCAAAACGAATACTGTATAAGCGTTATACAGTGATTATCTGTCATGTGCACAGTGTAGCCAACTTAGGGGTTTTCCATCTAAATTTAGGGAGGGGGTCAAAATCTTCATCATCACTGTCGTTAATTCCATGAACTATTTCGAACAAACATTATTTTGCTTGAGAAACTGCTAAACTATTTTCATCCAAATCGAATACAATCTTAGTATGTGAGATTATATTTCAAATTTTGTCCCTATTCCTAGAACATTTGTTTGTATTTTATAAATACGTATTTCGACTACAATGTAGTCATCATCAGTATAACAAATGTTCTAGGAATAGGGGCAAAATTTGAAATATAATTTCAAAAAAACCTAGAGTTCTCTTTGATTATTTTAATAATCTTTATTAGTATGTGAGGTATGGGCTATTCATATTTTCATAGTTTTATGTATAATGATTCAGTTTTCTTGAGACACACTGTATATTAATAGGACATAAATAATAAATGATTTTTCATCGATTCACTTGTTACCAATATAAGTTTTTAAAATATTCAAACACAAATGACAAGAACACTTCCAAAAATGGTTTTGTATAAAATGAGTTAGTTGACTTCCTAGATTTTGTTCTGTCATCTTTATATAAAACTACTTACAACTAACGTAACGTTTACGATTATATTTATTTCATTTTTGTCATCGAACATACCTAGTTATGAAAGTATATAAATAATAATAATCTTAATAATCACGTTTGTTTCATGAGCTAAACAGCAAATGCCTACTCAATTCCGTCATTTAATTGCAATGGCGTAGGCTCCAGGATGCTAGCACCCCATCCATGGAATTTCGAAAAACCAATTATACCATCTAATTGGTCACTATATGGCCCGGTAGTCCCAATAATTGGTCAGCGATAGAAATCTTTTTATCGATGTATTAATTTAATTTCAAGGTTATGAAAAAATTTTAGCACACCATATGCCATACAGAGAAAAAATAAAGGCACTGATCGATTGAGAATAATCCACTGATAATTGGTCAGTTAAATGAAATAATTGGTCAGGCCTATTTCCTGGGAAAAATCTATTTCCAGAGATGCCGCCTAAATCTATTTCATGACCTTGAAAAAAATTTAAAACATCGAGAAAAAGTTTTCTATCGCTGCCAAATAATGGGGCTACCTGACCATTTATGACCAATTAGATGGTATAATTAGTTTTTCGAAATTCCATGGATGGGGTGCTAAAAGTTTTGTATGACCTTGAAAAAATTAAAAGATCAATAAAAAATTTTCTATTGCTGGCCAATTAATGGGACTACCTAACTAATTATGACCAATTAGATGGTATAATTGGTTTTTTAAAATTCCATGGATAGGGTGCTAGCATCCTGGAGCCAATGACGTATGTGTCATAACTATATATCCTACAAAAAATAAAAAATTTTAATTTAAAAACAAGCATTTATATTTAAAAACATTAAAATTGTACTAAAATGAATTTTTTGGCTTAGAACCTCCAGATTGGTCCGAAATTATGTTAGTTTATTGCCCCGGTAAACAGGAGAGCTATAAACTTTTTTTTACCATAAAGTATATCCATATCTTCGTATTTACCCGAATAGTTTCTGTACTTCAGCTTTTGACTACAATATGCACAATTCAAATTTTAATATTTATAAAAAAATGATTATTCCCATTTATTTTTATTAAGACTCGCGTAAATTCCCATACTTGTGGAACAACCTATAAATACAAAGATACAAAAATAGAATCTCTCTTTCTCTCGCTGTAGTACCTACACATGGACATATGAGTAGCGAAGGTTTTTAGGATTTGGTGCTTGGAAAAAGATTTCAAACAAAAGTTGGTAGCATATTTATAATGAACAACTTTTATACGAGGCATTTTTTCGAAAACCGATTGAATAAGTCACAAATCAATAGTATAATTTTGATAAAATGAGCGCTACTTCTGTGACTCATAGTACCTATAACTAAATCTACACAGCATAAAAGAAACAACAATAAAACCAGTACATCAATATCAAAATATATTTGAAACAAAACTCAAGGCATCCTGACGGGTAATCTAGAAAGCAGATCTGGAAGAAGCCATATTGGTATCTCACGCGATGTCAGTTTCGCTTCATGGAACAATTATTAATATAACAAAGCTATTTAGGATTTTTTTTTCATCTTATATATTATACATATTTTTTTAAATATTTAAAAAAAATATATTATTAACCGGTTTCGGAATAAATATTTTATGAAAATGTTTTCATTTTGATTATTTTGATACCATAAAAAACTGACCAAATGCGTGTCGGACCACGCGCAGTATAGTGTTCCGTATTCAGTATTCAAATATACAAATACAGTTTGTAAATAGTTAATCATTTTATGAACTCGCTGCTCTGCTAATTTTGTTCCGCTATTCAGGTTTGCTAGAAAATTGTTGTCCGAGTCGCCACATCTAGTATCAAAAGTAGCGAAATACTCCGACAAGTCGCCCTATCATTTACAAGTTAAAAATAAGTCTATTGGTTTAGAGTTTATTCTTCATCAACCAATAACAGTACACTATAATTTAGTACCGGAAAATTTTTATTTAGTAGCAGGTGCATGTAATAAGTCGCCCAATCTGGCAACTTTGCCTGGAGCCATTTCATATACTTTTGAATGCAGTGAACATATTATAATACGTTCATTTCCACTTTAAATAAATAGTTAGGCTTTAATTTTACAATAATAATCCTTAATAAAAAAATAAAGGAGGAATTTATAAGAACTTTTTACAACACAACTACATTTCATTAGTTAGGCAACTCGGAAGAAGAAGTAGATTGTAAAGGCTACCCTGGGCAGGCTACACTTCGACCATAAGGTCCATTGTGATGCCTTAGGATGTGAGGATGTGAGTGGAGTGGAAGGAATTTGGGAGTAGGCTAGGAATTGGTAGGATATGCGGCTGCAGCCGACTATGATAGGAACTATGCCGATATTCATCTGGAGTTCGTAAAGGAAACTGCAGAAAACCTTCTCAAGCATAGCCGGTTACTTCGTTCTTGTCCATAGGCAACTCGGAAACTGATAGAGCATACTTAGCTGTAATCAGGTTTCTTTCAATTTGGATATATAGCAAAAACAGCGGCCTAAAAACAATTTTAAAACCTTGTAGGCGCTTTAAATATGTATAACCATACCAAATTTCAGCTGTCATTTATAGTTTGTGATTAAAACGACTGTGACATACCGACGGTCTATAAAGATTTCAAATTTGACTATAAAAATCTAAAAATGAATGAATAAGTGTTTTTTAATAAAGTTATTTTGTCTTTTTGTTACAGGTGACCGATACAAATGATAATCCACCAGTGTTTAGTGAAAATGCATATTCATTTGATATACCAGAAGATTCGATGCGTGGTGCACGCGTTGGACAAATTATTGCCACTGATCCAGATCAAGGTGTTAATTCACAATTAACGTATACAGTTATTAGTGATTGGGCGAATGATGTATTTTCTCTGAATCCACAAACGGGAATTTTTACATTAACTGCACGACTAGATTATGAAGAAGTAAGTAAAAATATATATATATTAATAAAAGTTTTATTATTGAAGGTATAGGAATCTGTAGCCAGTTTTAGCCAAATTATGATTCCTCAATCCCATGGCATTATTAATCACTTTCAAGAGCATATCTTAGACAAAGACATGTTTGTCTGTATAGTTAGTATTAAAAGTATAAAAAATGCGCACCACTTTAGAAAAAAATTCTCTTCAAGATGGGAGGCGTTGCACTTTAAGTAACAATCTTGATGGAATCACATAAAGCACTGTTCGGAGAAATGTTAGATATGTAGTAGAGGAGTGACTGACACGTGACTTTGGCGCATGGTGGATTTATTTTTGTGTACGTAAGTTTTACGCGTGGTTAGCGTTCTAGGGTGAAAAAATAGTTTAAAGTTTATAGTTAATAAAAATAACGAAAATCGCTATTTGTTACTTAGCTTCAATTCTTTTAAGCCTTCAAACTTGGTGATTGTCAAGAAATCGGCTATAAATTTTAACTGTAAAAATATATCAAAAACTAGCAAGTTTTAAAAATCTGAACCTGTTCCTCTTATCCATCCTTTAGAAAAGAAGTTTTGTACTTCTTGGTGAAATTTTGCACAGTTGACGTTATAAATAGGATTGCCAACAGAGGATGGGCGGAGTAAACCGGGCTCACCTTAAATTCATAGAGCCCAATACTGGCCCACCCAAATAAGTAAGCTCGCGACATCGTTGATTTAAAATAAGAGGAAAATTATCCCACAACCCTTATAAAGCAGAATTAATTATTATGAGAATTTTTTTAACTCAGTGATTAAATATCGCATTCTAGCGCCGCACAACGAGTTTTAATTTAATAATCTTATCAAATACTAACAAAACTATTAACTCTAAAATCATTACACTTGAACCCTTATGTGAATGTTACCAATGGTAGTTAAATATAGATTACACAAGTACTAAAAATGTTTAAATATTTATGAATATAAATAAAATAACATTTTTAATGATTATTAAAGTACATTTCTATAGAGGCATTTACTATGCAAACGGATGCGTACATCTATAGCCGTGATGTTGTTCAAGTATTGTGAGGAATCAATAAAATTATACTTTTAATTAGAGACGCACATGAAGATATGGGAACTGGTCATAACATGCCAAAGTTGTTGTTATGTTTAACTATTTAAAACTCTACCCACAATCATATTTAACTATTTTACTACTATTTGCTAAAGTCTAAAGTAGTGTTGTACAGTGCCGTAACTAGGGTGGTGCCCAGGCACAGGGCGCAGACTCTGGAGGGGCGCAGAAATGACCAAACCAGGACCACAAATAATATGATAGTATAATATATTCTTCTTACAAGTAATAGAAGTAAATAACATTAAAAATATAAAAGACGATGAGATCGTTCGTAAATATTGACATTACGAGTTGCGACTGGCGTTCGGACTGCTAGTCTAGTTGACATGTACCATTTTGATGAATTCCGGTTCTCCTTCTTTTTTTTGCGGGTGTGAGACGTGTGCGGGTGGGGCGAGACACTGTGGCACCAGTCAGCACTGTCTCGCAACGAATTGTGGCTCTCATTATTTCATTTTATTATTGTCAATTGTCTGTGTTGTGTTATCGTTTGTGTTAAGAAAATGTTTCCCAATGTACTAGTCGCTATAAAGATTTTTTCACAATGCCAATGACTGTAGCTTCCTGCGAAAGATCATTCAGTAAACTCAAATTGATAAAGACGTACCTGCGCTCGACGATGGGCCAAGAAAGATTGTGTGGCCTAGCGATTTTGTCAATTAAACGCGACATAGCACGGCTCCTGTCGTATGAAAATATAATCAAGGACTTCGCAATGAAGAAAGCGCGTAAAGTAAATCTTTAAGTAAGTTTACGGTTTTCCTTGAATCTCTACTATCTGTCTGTACTAATCAGTATTTGGTGTCATTTGTGTATTGTATAATTATTGTGAGTTTTGGCAAATATTTTCGAATAAACGTTTTTTCAACTAATTCATAAACGCAATTTATATACCGTGTATGTTGGCAAGCTTTTCCAATAGAGAATCAATGTTAAATATTATTTATTACTAGCTGCCCGTCTGGTTACTGTATGATGTCAGTCAGTACACATGTAATGGTTAAATATGTTCATTGAATTCTTAACTTTAGTATGTGCATCACAAAATCCCACTCTTAAATGACAAACAAACAACCATACGCATACATGTGTATAGTTGATGACTGTACATGTGATGACTCTCATTACATGTGTACTGACTGACTTCATACATTAACCACACGGACAGTCAGTAATAAATAATATTTATCATTGATTCTCTATTGGAAAATCTTGCCAACGCACACTGTATACTTCCTTATTCAAAACTCAAAACCAAGTACTCATAATTAAGTATACGAAAATGTAGTTTTTAAATGATAGATTTATTTTTATAAACATAATCCATTTTATTGTCAGAACCGGATAAGATTAGAAAATTTTTCAGGGGCGCAGTTATAGAAGCTTGCACCGGACGCATAAAAGGCTAGTTACGGCACTGGTGTTGTTTACACTTTCGACCTGAAAGATTTATAAAACAATGGTGATTAGGAATAATAAAAAATGTTAAATTTTTTAGCTTCTAAATTTTTTTAAACTAAACTCGTTTAGTCAGTTCGCGTTTACGTGACCTTGCGTTGAATTGCGTATCATCGGTAAGTAAAATCTTCCTTTGATGGCACAATTTTATTGACCTCAATACGAAATTACAAACTCTGCTAGACTCTAAAGAAACTACAGAATCTTCGAAGAAACTTCGGAATCCCTATTCTATATGAGGCGAATTTAATAGAATAACAAAACTCAATATGAACCGAAATGAAATACTGTAACTTTACATACTACTAGCTCTTAGACTAAATGCACTTTTAGATTCGAACAATTAGTAATAAATAACACAGTCTATAAGCATCTATTTACAAGATATTAGGTAAATATCAGTAAAGAACTAGTTGACGGAACTTTAAAGTTCACCTGTCCTTTCGTATATAAAATGCCATATTGTCTTATATTTAATCTGCTTCAATGAATGAATCTTTTGAAAAATGCGTATATTCAAACATTTTATAGAACATAAAACAAATTTTATCATTTTTACACGACTGCCCCAGAAGGAGGGTAATATTTTCGAGTGCATGTGCGTAATTTGGCACGCTCCGTAACCTAACTGCTTTATGGATTTTAACATATGAGGTGTCGTTAGATTCAACTTTATAACGAATTAATTGAATATATTATGGTCGACTTAATATGACAAAACTTATGCTAGTATTGCAGCAATTACTAGTTAGATCATAGGTCGGCAACCCATGGGCCGCGGGTTACCGAGTGACCCATTTCATAATTTCTAGTGATCCACTTGAATTCCGAAAATAACATTTGTTTTTAACATAATTTGAATTAGAATTTTGAATTTTTATATTTAAAGTTGAAAAGTGTATTTTATACACCAACAAACACTGTTCAAATAAAATACTACTGGCCCTAGATGGGACAGGTCCCTGTCCGTAAGGAACACAAGTTTTACATGGGCAAAAATTACAAACATCGATGTTTTTTTTTTCATAACTACAGCTTCGTTAGTCTACAGCTTAAATTTAGTTTGAAACTATTATTTACGTAGACTTAAGTTTTTATCCAACATACTGATGTAGGGTTAACCAAATTTTTGTTATTAAAACACAAAATTCATCGATTTTAGAGTACAAATCCAGTCCGGATTAACCAGTTGTTCAGAGACGAGCAGGGTTGTATACTATATTTATATTCAAATTTAGATATTTAAATGTGTTTAAATACGATAATCTAGAAAACGGTTAATAAAATGGTTGTATGAAACAAATTTTTTTATTTAAAAGCATAACATATTATTTTGAGCGTACTTAAACGTTACTATACCAGTCAATTTCCAGTATGTTTACGAAGCCACAAGTATGAGAGGACCAGCGTATACTAGATATACTAACACGTCATATTTGAACTAATTAAATAATCTGTCGGGGAATAATTTGCTCTAACAAATACTTTTTAAATATTAGATTATCAATTGATAATTGATGATAATTCTAGGTTTTTGAAATAAAATTTCAAATTCGCCCCAATACCTAGATCAGTTTTTGTATTATAAATACGTATTTCGACTACAACGTAGTCATCATCAGTATAAATTAGCTAGTCGTAAATTACTCTTTGACAATTATAAATAGATAGAAAATCGAAATCAATAGACAAAAATAAATAAAACAAATTAAACAAAATAAATTAAAACACAATAAATTTTATTGAAATTACTCTTGTTAAAATTACTTCCATTCAAATTACTCTTGTTAACCAACCGGTTGCAACCAAGAAACGTCGTGAAACTGTCACCAAATTAATAACGAATAACATATCCTGAAACAATATAAGAGTTATTTTTAATAAGAATCATGTTAACAGGAGTAAATCGAATGAAAGCAATCTTAACAAGATGACTACTTTGTACTCGAAATACGTATTTATAATATAAAATCTGATCTAGGTATTGGGGCGAATTTGAAATTTTCCGCTTTCAAAATATAAGCTCTAGCTAGCATTGAATCTGAAACATCCTGTATATATTATAATATAAAAAATGATGGTATAGGTTATATTTACATATAATTTTACTTAAGTTTTATCATATGAAATATAGGTATAGAATACACCTACAACACATTATGATAATAATGAAATAAAACATTAAATCATTGATAATACACACATACAGTCTCCAGAGTCCAGTGCACACAAACCATTCTTTCATTTATAATACTTTGTCGTCGAAAACTTTACAAATAGTACGACCATAAACACCGGACATACACTCACTGAACTGTTTAAAAAAAATTATAATTCATTGATGTTTTTGAATTATATTAAAATATACTCGCTCTGCTCGCAAGGGGTCCCTTCCTTGACTCCCGAGGCGGCATTCGGCCTTGGCTCCGCGTCACAGAAAATAACATTGCATGAATTGTAAAAAAAGTTTTTGGGGAGTGTTTTTCCAGTTTTCCAGAGGGTTGCAATGAAAAAATTGAAGTTTTCCGATTTTTCCCGTCGGTTTCAAGCAATTTCGCGTCGAATGCAAAAAACCGCATCTTTCTAGCATGTCTAGAAGTGCCTTAGAATTTGAATACATGAGTTAGTGAGTTAGTGTGACAGTCAGGTTTATTTTGGGCAATATATTTTCCGTGCTCTAGATATGTAGACTAAATTTTTGTTATTTATAAATAGATACCGGTTTTGCAACGAATCATTGAATATAAAAAAATATAAATTATGACTCACGTAGTAACATTCGACTACGTAAAGGAACGAGAGCTAAACTTTTCGAACAGCTTGTAGAAGATACTGAACAATTCAAGACTTAGCGTAGATTTAAATCTTCCCACACGCATAGCTCTTCACAACTCTACCCTCAAAAATATATTGTTTTTTCAATAGACAACGGTCGAACGTTTGTCAAATATTATAATTTTACTGCCGAGGAGTCACTCATTTTTATTGAGGAGTCTTAATAGAAAAACTTCACAAGCAAGAGTAAGACTAAAGACATCTACGCCCCATCTAGGTTAGGATCTTTCAATGAGATCAACTATTAAACAGTGGGAACTTATCGAATAAGATCTATCTAAATATCATTTACAAATACAATAAAATATTTATTTAGTTAATCTTTAAAATAGGACATCACTCCAAAGAAGTCTAACTTCTAACGTACATACATATATACCCACTTTTCTAAAAATGAAATAAACGTATTTAATGGAAATAATAATAATAATAATAATATGCGATAAATTAACAATGTTAATAGTGATTCAATCTATTGGATTGCATATTAAATATAATACTTAGAAATATTTAATATCGTGTTTAAATCATATTTTTTATATTTTTTAATAGAAATATTAATTTATAATATAATATAAGAAGTATTGAATTTAACTACTACATTTATATTATTTAATAATTAATGATGTAAAAAAATTTGTTAACGAATCTAATGGTCATTAAGGGAGTATAGAAGGGTTGCCATAATCATTCGATAGCGATCTAAGTACTTATTTTGCTGGTTAAACGTCATAAGGTTTGTTTGGATATGTAAAACCCGAAAATTAATATCTAGGTCTTCTTCCTCTTGCCTCTCTCTTTCAATACTTCCCTAGATATTCATTTTCGGGTTTTACATATCCAAACAAACAAACCTTACATACAGGCTGTTCTGAAATTCATTCAAGAAAACTATACCACGGTGTAGAGCTGCAAAAAACAAACAAAAAAGTTTAATAAAGTTTTTCGATTTTACGCTTATTTGTTAAGATATCAATTAAATACCATCAATTAAATATTGAAAATTTCAACCAATCACAGAGCGCATAGTGTAAGAAGACGGAGCATATTACCGTCTGCCAACCTTTAAAAGGGAAAGCACCACGATCTAGTGCTGAGGCCACGCCTCCTTACAATATGCGCTTTGTGTGATTGGTTGAATTTATCAATGTTTAATTGGTTGTATTTAATTGATATCTTAAAAAATAAGCGTCAAATCGAAAAACTTTATTAAACACTCTGTATAAAAGAAATATAAGAAATATTTGTATACTTTTAAGAGAAGATTCCTTCTTTATTTTCTACAAATACGCACAGGATTTTAATAAGTACAATATGCCATTTTATTTGACATCAAATATATCTTGTACAATATATATTTATATATAATTAACTATACATATTAACTCTTTTTGTCGTTTTTTTAATATGGTAACACTTCGAACGACAAAGATGTATGATATGTATGGTCGGTCATACATATATAATTTCATTAAATGTCCATTGTGCGATGGACAATGTCCTTTCATATCTCTAAAGCTCTCAGGCTTAAACAACCCATGATATATTTTTCAACACAGATAGAAGGGTAAGATAGACAGGTAATTCAAAAACCGAGTGGTTAGAATAGTTTATGAAGACCAGATCGTAGAAAAAATTTTACGATCAATGTTTCCAATCGTAATAAATTAGGTATTCGACTCATACCCTTATTACCACGAACATTCAGGATAGATTGTAGAGGCTGCTCTGGACGGGCTACATTTCGACAATAAAGTCCATTGTGATGCCTAAGGATGTGAGGATGTGAGTGGAGTGGAAGGAATTTTTGTGTATAGACTAGGAATTGGTAGGATATGCGGCTGCAGCCGACTATGATAGGTAGACTAGTGATATTCATATGGAGTTCGTGAAGGAAAACCTTCTCAAACATAGCCGCTTACTTCGTTCTTGTCCATACGTCGACAGTTTAGTCAATTAACCGCCCCTTTTTTTCTTAATAATTGACAAACTGACGATGTCGGAATTCGAATCCATAACCTCCCAGTTTGCAAGTACTCATACTGCGCAGACATAACGCCTTAGACCGCTCGGCCACTTGGACTGGTTACATTCAGGTCAAGTATACGATCCCTGATTTTTCAACGGGTTTTTCGTTTCGTGTTTTATTTATAAGAACGTAAATACAACAAACAAGTCATCAATTATTATCATTTTACATGAAAAACACTATAAACATAATTATCTAGTGTGAATGTCGGTTATAATTCCCTACATAAAGTACAATTTTTTTTTTCACACACCTTGATTTCACACATAGTTCAACGCAATTAATATTTAACTGCAGAAAAATTCCTACATCCATCCTTAACTCTGCGGACCACTATAGGATATGCCACGCCTACCGGTTCATTTTAAAGGAATTGAGTTTTTCACGTTATATCACGCCAACCCAGCATGAGTTTTTATATGACAGAAACCGATTGAGAGGGAAGGAATATACCAAGGTATCCCGGTATATTCGATCTAAAACTTACGTAATAAAAGAAAATGATTTAGAGTTTTAACAAAACGGCCGGTTATTGTTGGTCGTGCCTGAATATTTAATAATCAAAATATAAGTTTGTTGGTAGTTACTAGGTCACTCACGGAATCATGTACTGTACTCATAGGTATCCAAACATTGAACAAATTTAAGATTTAGAATCGAGTACATTACAACAGCATTTTAGATATTTCTATCTCCTTCAAAATAGCTCTCTACAAATTTTTCAGCAAAATTTTTAAATAAATAATAGTTTAAAAAAACTAAAAAACACGCTTTTATAGCTAGCCGAACTAAAAAGTAGAAAATAATTTTTATCAACAAAATAATTAATTTGATTGTCATAAGTGCGTATACCGAATTGAAATACATTCTGTATGTAATTGTTTATATAAATACGTATGTTAGTTTGTTAAAATTGAATTTACACAAAATGAATTTAACGAAAGATCGTTTTGATTTAACATGGATCGAATTCTTGTATTGAAAATTATGCACTGGAAACAAATATATATATATATATATATATATATATATATATATATATATTTATATATATATATATATATATATATATATATATATATATGTATATATGTAGTTTATGAGTATTTTCTTACACTGTAACGAATTATTCTATAAGTTTATAATTTAAAATACGGATTTAATAGTATTTTATTTGATACAACTACACATATACCCTACCATCAGGAATGGGTAATATTTGAAATGGGTCCATTTTACAAGATATCATTTAGCTTGCAATGATGTATGTATGTATGTTCGGGTCAAATCTTGCAAGCTGAATTAGAACCACTTCCTCTTATAGAACGGAGTTGAATTTTTACATGTTGGTTCAGTTTCGATGACAATGAATTTTTATGGTAAGCATGACAAGAATCGACAAGGGGAAAGGGGGGTTTAGAGGGAGGAGGAAACACAAAATTTGGTACATCTCTCTTAATATTGAAAAAATCGAAAAACACATAAGAAGTAAAGTTATAGAAAATTAGTTTTACTATAAAAAACTTGTTTTTAAAAATGTTTTTTTTAATAGAAACTTACAAGTTATCGATTTCTATTGGATGTTATTAAAAACTGGGAGGATCATAGAAAGAAATAGACGCGTATACTATTATGCGGTTGATTTGATTCACCCCTTATATATATATATATATATATATATATATATAGAAATTTATATATAAATTTTTTTTAAATTTATATCTATATATATATATATATATATATATATATATATATATATAAATTTTAACAATGGTCATTTTTGACATCTAGTAGGTAGGATCGATGGACATTTGTAGAAATTTTTACCAAATTCCATCATCGGTACAAAAACAATAATTGCATTTCTTTCGAAAATTCGCTAAAAATAAAAAATAAACATAGTAAAAGTGCTTGTTTGAAGCCTTTCATGTTTGAATGGTTAATTAGAAAAGCTAAAACAATGTTTTAGAAATTTGTTATTATTTTATTTAATTATTAATTTTTATTATAGTACTTAATACACTCATTTGGATCAACATGTGATATATTATACAGTACGGACAGGCAAGAATACGAATATTTAGCTTCATAAAGTATTGTCAATTTTGACCACGTTGTTCAATTGTATCATCTTATGATAATAAAATCTGTATTAAATCAAGCAAAGAACTAGCTATCACTTACACTAACACTACACACTAATATAATTTCAAATTCGCCCCTTAACCTAGATAAGTTTTTTGTATTATAAATACGTATTTCGACTGCAATGTAGTCATCATCAGTATAAATTAGCTAGTCGTACTTTACTCTTTGACAATTAGAAATAGATATAAAGTCGAGATCAATAGACAAAAATAAAAATAAATAGAAAATTAACTAAATTAAAATATACTGGATTTAAAATATAATAAATTTTAAATTATATTGAAATTACTCTTGTTAAAATTTCCCTTATTCACATTTATTCCTGTTAATTTTACTCTTATTAAAATTACTCTTATATTGTCGCAGGATATGTTACTTGTTACTAATTTCGGTGAAATTGTCACCGATTTATTTTTATTTTTGTCTATTGATCTCGACTTTATATCTATTTCTAATTGTCAAAGAGTAAAGTACGACTAGCTAATTTATACTGATGATGACTACATTGTAGTCGAAATACGTATTTATAATACAAAAAACTGAGCAAGGTAAAGAGGCGACTTTGAAATTTTATTTCAAAAACCTACAGTTCTCACTAATTATCATTCGATAATATAATGTACTACACACTAACTATATAAGATACATATAAGACTAACTATAGAAAATTTGGTGGTTTTTGACCACACAAAAATTTGCTGAGGTTATTCGAGTTAAAAAACTTGCTGTTTTGATACTGGTCTTTTGTAAGGTTGCAGAACACAGGTCCAGCAGGGCTATAACATGGGAATTTTCACAAATACCTAACAGAAAGGCATTAGTAAAATAGATCCAGAATGATGAAATAGGTCTAATATAAGTATATACACATATACTTATATATATATATATATATATATATATATATATATATATATATATATATATATATATATATATATATATGTATATATATATATTTATATATATATATATATATATATATATATATATAAGCGAAAAAAAAGATAAATTCTAAGGAGAATTTCTTTTTTAACAAAACAATAAAAACATAAACAAACATCCAAAAATTTTCCAAGTTTTTCATGAATAACCTTCCTTGGTTGGTCTTTATCGACTGATATCTTTACATAAGTATATTATTCATTTTGCCTGACATCTCTATCTTACCTGTTCGTACCCTTACCAACCAACATATAAATATTTAAACCTATAACTAACTTTAATATCAATATCCTTAACAAATTTACAAACTCATAAAAGTAAATGATTTAGATACGTTTTTAGTATTGTCGCGGAAATATAATTAATCTATTGTTTCGAATGTATAATCAATTATTTGTTCATTAATAATTACAATTTAAGCAAGTAAACGATAAACACACCCAACTAAAAGAGTTCAATAAAATTATAATTAAAAGTTAATTAATTCTAAATAACTCAAAATATAAGAGAATTTTATCCTAACGTAAAGATTAGTAAATCATTACCTAGCACATGTAAACTTTATAATGTTGGGCTATTTTACACATGTAACTTTTCATGCAACTATTCATAAAGAAACTATGTAGTTATATCACAATAGACCTATGTTGATGAAATCTTATACGTAACTTCAGAAGTAAGAATAGGGTGTACGATATGTTTAATGTTTATAGCCTACTGCCTTGTGATTGGTTATGATATAATTCTGCATGTGGACAGAGAGAAGTACTTAGAGAGAAATAGAGAGAGAGAGAGAAAACTTTCACGTGTAAAAACGGGCCAAGGCAAATTTAAAACTATATTCAATAAAACGTAATGTAATTCAATCATTAACCCTAACTGAACAAGGGCTACCAACTCTGAACAAAAAATTTTCGGGACATTTCGAAAAGTCAAAAAAAATTCGGAACATAATCTAATTCAAAAAAAATTCGTTACGCAGGAGCTGCGTCAACTTAGCCAATTTTCTTAGAATACATAAATCACTCTCTAGCAGTCATAATTTTAGTGTCATCAAAATGAAATATACTATCTGATATGACTTTAGTATTTGCAAAAATTAAATTTATTAATAGCCAAAATAGAACGGTATAACGATTATAGTTTATAGTTACTATGGAAACGACAATCAAAATTTTTTACAATAACATATATTTAGTGTATTCGTCTCAAACAAACACAAAATAATATTAAATATGTTTCTTAATATTAGAAAAATCGAAAAATGTATAAGGAGTAAAGTTGTAGAAAATCAAGTTTGCTACAATTCATTACTTGATCATTTTTCTCAAACTCTAATGTGAACAGAGATATTTAGAATCTTAACTTTCAATCTTTAATTGTAAATATTTCTGTAAATATTAGTGTAACAGAAGAATGATAAGAAATAAAATTACAGTAAAACTTAGTACCTACAACTTAACTCCTGATAAATTTTTCGATTTTTCAAATATTAAGGGAGATAGTCAAATTTTGTGATTCCCCATTTCTCCACTTCCGGTTTTACCCATTAACGAACTTGACCTTTAGAATACCAAAAGCAGCTCAAATACCAAATTTCATTCCAATCGGAATAAAACTGTGACCGCTAGAGAGTCCACAAACATTTAAAAAAATAGCGATAGTGATTTTTAACATCTAATAGGTAGGATCGATGGACATTTGAAGAAATTTTTACGAAATTCCAACAATGGTTCAAAAACAATTGCTGCATTTCCTTTGAAGGAAATTCGCTAATATACACTAAAAATTCATTATACCGAACTTTATATGCCCGACGATTATATAGTAGAGTGAACCTATAGTTGTTTCAATAAAACAGTTTCTATCCGGTATCTTCGGTCTTGCGTTGAATGAATTACATCTGCCATTGATTATAGGTTTATAGTGTTATTCGTTATGAGACTTTAAACATTCGTCTTGTCTTTGAGATTGGAATCTTTATTATTTGTATACAAGAAGAAAAAATGAATCGGAGCATTTCGATATGCAGGATAAATTGCGTTCCTCAATATCTTTCTGTGGGACGCAATAAAATCATCTCTTTTCGGGATATCCAGCAAAATTGGAACGGATGGCAACACTACTGAAAACCTAGCCTAACCCCAAAAAAACAAATTATGTGTCCAATTAACATACCATGAGAACGAGTGCTAGCTATATTCGGAACTGGTCACTTTAAGCACGACGTCATAATTGCATAATACTAGAAGCAAAGAATGCAATTTCTTTTTAAGCATCTTTAAACAATATCCGGTTAAAAATTTCACTATAAAATATTATTAAATTATTAAATTAATTGTCACTGACTCGCAATTTACACTCCCCTTCAATAAAATTGAACCTACCTGAGCCGAATCAGTCTATCACAGATTTTTGACAGATACAACAATTTATTTTATTTTTATACGTAAAAGGGAAATATAACACTTAACATGTATTTACATTACATATTCTTGCTCTATCACAGACTTGTTTACATAAATAAAAAATATAAAACTTCCATTTTTTTTCACATTTAAAAAATACACTACTTATCTTTGTTTATAAATAAATAATATACAGAGAGTTGCAAAAGTGAGGAGTTTTATGAAATGTAAGAAAATTAACATTCCAGGTTGGTTCAATTTTACTGAACGGGAGTGTACGTATTTATTTTAAATTTGCAACCTAAAATCAGCTATATTAATTAAGCCACGCCTTTATGCCATTTCCCAATAAAGCAAATCAAAATATTTTTAATACTGTTTAAGATCTAGTAGCACTCAGACTTACTGTATTTCTGTAAGATATTCATTTTATTATATTTACCTCACATGAAATGGGGATCTAGATTATAGTCCATCAAACCGGCCTAGATCATAATTTAAATTTTCATAACAATTTCAAATCGTCGTTTGATTGTAAGCTGTGTAGCTGAGATAATTTTCAACTCTGTATCATATTTTTTAATGCGTTAAAACCTTTTTTGAATATTATTTTAACATTGAAATAAGATATGTAGGTATGTCTCTACATAAGTCTTTGTTTATTAATAATACAGGGCCATATAATATTGTTCTTTATTTTTGGGAAAAAAAGCAACTCCTAATATCCCACTACAACCATATTTTCAACATTATTAATAGACCTAATAAATAAAGCCTGTAAAATACAATACAAAATAAATTTAACGACATTATCGTTAAACCGATATCCTTTCTAAATATTTTCTAATTTAAATTATTTTTTAATTGATTCAGGTTCAACATTACATCCTAGTGGTGCAAGCACAAGATTCAGGAACACCATCGTTATCATCAACGTTAACTGTTTACTGTAATGTGGTTGATTTGAATGACAACGCTCCAATATTTGATCCAATGTCATACAGTAATGAAATTTATGAAAATGTTACAATTGGTACATCAGTTGTAACAGTTAGCGCAACAGATTTGGATTCTGGTATGTATAACACCTATTGATACTTACAATCAAGTGAGAATATGATTAAATGTTACTTCATCACAAATATGTTGACACAAAAATTATCAAATTTCTGCATAATTTCTGTATGCTGTATTATGGTCGAGTCAAATTAGCATTTTTCAGACTGGTTGGTTCATCTTGACGTCCTGAATATGAAGTTTTTAAGGTCCGATTCGTGACGCAACAGGGTCAAAATTGAATTTGCTTATAACAAAAAAGCCTTTTTTTCTTAATATCTTTTTTAACACTAAAAATTTTAAAAATGACATAAAATATTATTCAATTCTATATAATAAAAGAAAACAAATGAGCCCATGAACATTAAAATCGATTTATTAGAATTCGAGAAAAAAATTCCCAAACTTCGAAAAACGCAAAAATTTTAAATTAAAATAAAAAATCTAAAAATTACTTCATTTTTTTAACAATGGCAAAGAAAGCCTTTTATATGTTAAAAATAATGTGCCCAATTTGAAACTCTTAAAAAAAATTAGGTTCCCGACAATTAATAAAATACCATGTCACCGATTTTTATAAATAAAAAGGGTGCATTTCAATTTAGATGAATAAATATTTTTTTTAAATGAAAGATATTCAAAATATCTATAAAATGAGAAAGAAAATTTGTTTATAGCGCGTTATAAACAAATTGAAAAATAATTGGTAAAAATACAGTTAAAAAAATAATTTTCGTTTTTAAAAACTGCGGTACCGAGCAATCTGCCTGTATCCCCTTTTTTGAAGCTAATTTGATTCTACTTTATTTAATTGCTGTATTAAAAGGGAATGAAATAGCATTACATTTGTGATAACGAACATTTTCCTTTACATTAATAGGAGTGATGCAATATTAAATCATTTTCTCACACATAAATACACCAGGAAGCTAGCTGCAAATAGCGTGATACAAGCGAACTGCTGAACTATGTACGAAATTAATTTTAGTTCTTAATTTTTTCAGCATTTTGCATAGTACAATTGGCTGCAAAAGTTGATGTTATTCTAAATGTTATAAATGATTTGTGTCTTATTGATTCGGTTTTCCATTTAAAAATGCTTCGGATAAAAGTTGTTCGTTAGAAATATAATAACAAATTTTATTCGAAAAAAGAATGAATAAGGTACAAATTAATTTTAAAATTTAAAAAAAATAACATCAACTTTTGCAGCCAATTGTACCTATATAAGTTAATAGATATTTTCACTAATAGATAGCATACTGTCTCAGTTATACGCAAAAAATAATTTTTATATAAAAAGATTTTTATATTCAACATTATTCTGTGAAAGTGTGAAAAAAATTGCACCTCATAAAATATAATCTTTTATTTGGTTCAAAAGAAATTTTTAATCGTTATATTTTTAATATTTTTCACTATGACTGATGGGAAATATTTTGAACTTTTGCAGGTGATAATGGAAAAATTACGTATGCCATAACATCTGGTGATGAGAAAAATGATTTTAAAATATTTTCAAATGGAACAATTTTAACAAAACGTCAGTTGGACCGTGAAACGCATGCTATTTATAATTTAATAGTGACTGCCACCGATCAAGCAAAACTACCACAAAAACAGCTATCATCAACTGTTCAGGTATTTATTTAATTAAATAATTTAATTCTTTATCAATAATAATTTAATTCTTTTTCATTTTAATTATACCGTTTTATAATTTAGCCGTTACGCCCTTGCCTTTGTTAGTAGAGGAGCGCATTTTTAAATTTTCCCATTAACGTAGTAAAAATCTCAAGACGAAAAAACTATTTTTAAAGAATAATCACTAAATTTTTGTATAAGGAACAAAGTTCCATTTTCCAAAAGATTATATATTTCAGAAAAACGATAGGTATTTTATTACATTTTATCTCTTGTTTTTCAATTATCATGGTTAGATATTCTTTTCAGTATATTATATTGAAAATTTGGTGAACTCATTAGTGAGGTTTTGTCACAAATTTAGTTTAAATTGACAAATCATTATCGATATATTTATCTATTCTTCTTTAAAAATAGGAATAGTAAATACGATAGTTGTCAGATGGATTATATGACCTCAAGAACTTCTGATATAAAATCGTTATATTTTGAAATAAATAAAAACCAAATTTTAAAATAAATAAAAACCAAATTTTAAAATAAATAAATAAATATGTGTATACCTAATTTAAGGATGTACGAGCATTGGCGCTTCAAAAAGATTAAAACTTCATTTTTTTACATGTAGTTGAAGTACATATAAATCAATTATAAAAGTTTCTGGACGGGTTACGGGTTTTTCGAATTCATTATTTAATGTTTAAGTTCCAGTTTTAATGCATGGAGAAACCCGTCAGCGTCGACATATTTTGATAATTTTCACTTGGAATAAAATAAGATGAATAAAAAAAACTACGCAATAGAAAATAGAAATATTAATAAAGAGATTGATCCAAAACTGAGATTTCGGGTAAATTCTATTTCTGTCGGCGGTAGTTTAATTACCCGAAATCCCTGGTTTTTTTCTTAAATATCTTTAGGCCCGGAATGACGGACCTCAATTAAATTTTAATTTTAATGGATTTTTATGAATGTACTATATAAGATTTTGAATAATTTTATAAATGGACTATATCTAGTGCTCGTACATCCTTAATGGTACTTATAGCTATTTGTTAGTAACACTACATGTAATAAAAATATAAGCATACAATATACACACAGCTCCGTAAAGTTAAGTAAGCAGTTAGTAAGCAATAACATGTCAGAGGTGTAATATTTACACAGGTCTATCTCATTTACCACTTATAATACATACTTAGTACTAACGACTTCATAGGTCGCTCACATTTCTTCCAATTTTTGCCGTTGAATTGTACCGAATCCTTTTAGTTTTCGAAAATATTTTTCCAATAACAGTTCTTCGTTTTTAAAATACCAAAAACTTTTGTTCTAAACATTTTTTCGAAAACCGAATAGATTTCACACAAATTAACTATAAATTTTTGAAAAAGAATTACTACTTATGAAGCAGATAGTACCTAAACCAAACCACGTTCAATGACGTAACAAAAATATCACTGACCTCCATATATATATGGACTGACTTTTCTATAGTTTAAATATGGGATAATTTAACGTAGACGTTAGCGCTACCAACCAAGCGGCAACAGTGCCTATATATGAAAATACTGTAAGGTAGCTCACTTGTTACAGTCTAAATAAATAATAGTTTAAAAAAACTAAAAAAACACGCTTTTATAGAAAATCCAACTAAAAAATAGAAAATAAAATTTAATAAATTTGGATTAAGAAAAGTGTAAATAAGAAACAAATGTATATTAATGGGAAAAAGCGTGGGGTGCATAGTGTCAATAGTTATTCCATTAATATACATTTGTTTCTTTTTTTCACTTTTCTTAATCCAAATTTATTAAATTTTATTTTCTATTTTTTAGTTGGATTTTTTTAGTTGAAGTTCGCACACTAGCTCTATCTCTCTTACTCTCATGCAAAGGATGCGGAAAGAAATTGATGAATCCTGGCGAATCTAATCAGGATAATCGGATATTTTAATCGAATTATTGCATTGTCATCGGTCTTTGACAGGTCTGCAAAATTTGAATTAAATCTGATCGTTCAAAGTAGGAGAAAATCGAGCCCAAAATGGTCGGTTACATACATACATACATACAGGTGAAACTAATAAACAGCGTATAAAAACAAGTATAAAATACAATATGTTTAATTTACTTATTACAACTATGCCAATAATTGAACATATCTAGTAAAACATATATAGTATTTTAACATTTATGATACAATTTACTATGTATTGTTCTATGCAAGAATTGTTTTGACAGTGATCATTCAATATTTTTGGGGTCGTAGTTTCAAATTATTACAATTACCTAAATGTATCACTAGATTTTTTTTAAAATACGTAATACCTATATGTTTTTTTTAAATTAATTTGTTAAGTTCAACTTGTTAAGATATTTGAAACTTTTTAAAAGTAATGTATAGAAAATTTTCCCAATTTTATAAACAAATTGAGTATGCTCGAACCGTTTTCGTATACCATGCATGTTAAAAATTTCAAATTTGATTGCAAATATCTCACTTCACAATCGGTCAAAAAAAAGCTTTTTTGTTAATAAATGCAATACAATTTTATTAAGATCATATTTTATTTCCATCAAAAAATCGGAAAAGTGGGTTTACGAGTGAACTACCTTAATTTTAGATAGATGGATTATATTTCTTATGAATTAGAATAACTTCATGCTCGGTAAAATTTTTAATTTAAATTTTTATTAAAAAATTTTTATATCAGTTTTTGATTTGAAAATTTTCTTGCATTAGTAAATTGAAGAAATTTAGTAAAAAGTATCCACCGTTTTGTATACTTTTAAATGGTTCAATTAAAGTCGCGCAAACGCAGGTTTGTTAAAGCGACCATATAGTATTCAAGTAGATTTGCATACAAGTGTACTTAGTGTTTCCTAAGAACAATCTTTCTGTGAGTATCTTTTTATTTTAAAATGGCGTTTAAAAAGCTACAATAATCTAGAGTTTTGACGTGAATTTGTAGAATTATATGGAAATTTGCCAGCTGTTACATTTTAGCGAATTTCCTGAAAGAATATAGAGCTATTGGTCTCGTACCGACTTCAAAATTTTCCAAAAATTTTTGCAAATGACCATCGTTCCTACCGTGTCCGTAGATGTCGAAAATTTATATATATATATATATATATATATATATATATATATGTATATATATATATATATATATATATACATATATATATACATATATATATATGTGTCTGTAATCACTCTAGCGGTCACAGTTTTGATCTGATTGGAATGAAATTTGGTATTCGAGGTGCTTTTGGTATTCAAAAGGTCAAGTTCGTTAATGGGTAAAATCGAACAAGGGAAAAGGGGGGTTTAGAGGGATGGGGAAACACAAAATTTGACATATCTCCCTTAATATTCAAAAAATCGAAAAATTTATAAGAAGTAAAATTGTAGGAACTAAGTTTTACGGTAATTTTGTTTCTTATCATTTTTTCTGTTCCTAATATTTACAGAAATATTAACGGTTTAAGATTGAAAATTAAATTCCTCAATATCTCTGTACACATTAGAATTTGGGCAAATGACAAGGTGATGAATTGTAGCAAACATGATTTTCTACAACTTTATTCCTTACACATTTTTCGATTGTTCTAATATTAAGAGAGATATTTTATATTTTGTGTTTTCTCCTTTCTTTATGCCCCCATTTCCCCTTGACGTATGTCATTTATTAATAAAATTGGCCTCGCAAATACTAAAATCATATACGACATTTCATTTTGATCAGACTAAAATTGTGACCGCTAGAAAGTGATTTATGTATTTTAAGGAAATTCGCTAAGTTGAAGCAGCTCCTGCGTAACGAATTTTTTTTAATTTTATGTCATAAGAAGCTGCAGTCCATATTTATCGGGGTCAGTAAAAAATGTACACAAAATATACATATTATGGTGTGTTTTCAAGTGTTTGTTTTACAACATTCACATCCTCTATTTTATTTGTAACTTGGCTGAAGAGGTCGTCCCATTGTGTTGTTCTGTTCCATTGCCAGTATATCAACCCCAAAACTTCAACAACTATAAGTATTTTATCCAGATGCAAATCATATATAGGGTGTTCAAAAAGTTTCGCAACGCAAATGAACGGATTTAGCACCCCTAGTTGCCCTTCATAGGCTGAGAGCCTATTTTATGAATTCCAAGTGCATGTAAACAGGTGATCAACGAGTGATCAAATGCTGAACACCGTGATCACTGGGAAAAAGTACCGCAGCAGGAGCTCGGGAAAATGCTGCTTCAGAGTGCAACCAAGAAGCTATCTCTCGATGCACTGAAGCTGAACAGGATGCAACTGCGGAGAGTTACCGGATTCATTACCGGGCATTATCCCCTGCGGAAGCATCTGCATACAATAGGACTCCATAACGGGTCTATTGTGTGGAGATTGTGTGGCGAGGAGGAAGAAACATCCAGCCACATTATCTTTGACTGCGAACCTCTAGGTTACAGTTGGCTATTGTCAACATATGGGAGAAGCGAATCTCGACGGACTGAAGTAGAAACGGGAGCACAATGGACCTTAAGGTCGAAGTGCAATACTTTTTAGACCCCAAGATGTATCTATCTATCTATCTAGCACCCCTAGTAGTAGAGGGGACGCGCATGTCTGGCAAGTAGCCCTTTATAGGCCTTTTTATACCCCAAAGGAACCCATCCTATCAACCTCTTCTATCCACTACCACTCGTTTTTCGATTCTTCTAGCCCTGAGCTCGTTCTCGAACCTACCCGTCTTCTTTGCGAATAACAGGACATAGCTCTACTTCACTTGATTTACCTCAGATTCTACCATTTCGATTGCGCCAAAAACTAGGTACCTCATTCTGGCTCTGTAAGGACATTCAGATTGAAACTTTATCATTTTTTTGCAACCATTTTTTTGTTGTTACCCTAAATGGTAAGTAAATGACACAATTGGTTTCAATTATCGAAGTTTCACTGTACTTAGATAAAATAATATAGAATAAAAAATATTCATGTAAATATTCTTATAAAATGTCAATAACTTTGAAAACAACTTGTTTAAAAATCCTTTTTTTATATTTTATTGTATTGTACAGAATTTAAAAGAGTTTCTTATACAAATAAAAAAAAATTAAAATATGATATTTACTCACATAAATTAGAGTCAAAATAAATAACATTTTTAATATGTTTAAAATTTTTAGTAAATGTTTATTCAATCAACACAACAATATTTTGGTTGAGTACCCCCTAAAAATATACATCACGAACCTATTGTGTTAAGAACGTTGGGTTGGTAAAGTTGGGTTGGTAAAATGATAGATCTAGGAGTATGAAAAGTATTGCACTTCGACCTTATGACCCATAACCAGTCCAAGTAGCCGAGCGGTCTAAGGCGTTATTTCTGCGCTGTATGATTATTTGGAAACTGGGAGATTATGGGTTCGAATCCCGACATCGGCAGTTTGTCAATTATTAAGAAAAAAAGAGGGGGGCGATTAATTGACTAAACTTTCGGCGTATGGACAAGAACGAAGTAACCGGCTATGCTTGACAAGGTTTTCTGCAGTTTCCTTCACGAACTCCAAATGAATATCGGCATAGTTCCTATCATAATCGGCTGCAGCCGCATATCCTCCCAATTCCTAGTCTATACACAAAAATTCCTTCCACTACACTCACATCCTCACATCCTTAGGCATCACAATGGACCTTATGGTCGAAGTGTAGCCCGTCCAGGGCAGCCTCTACAATCTATCTTATGACCCATTGTGCCTCTTCCACTTTGGCTAGGTTCGTTTCTTCCATATCTTGACAATAGCCTGAATATCAGGTTTTCCTGAAGGCTTATATTTTCGGTGAGAGATGCACCGAATATATTGTATCTGCTGTAGTAGAGAAATTTGCAGTTAAAGATGATGTGGATTCATATCTCGTAACCTTTCGAAGATGTATCTTATTCAGGTTGAGTGCATCGAGGTACAGCCTCTTGTATTCATTCCGAAACAGTTTTTTTCCGAATTTTTGTTGCGATATATTTTCCCAGTGATACTGATTTAAAGTCTATGCACTCGTTGATCCCTTATTTGCATACTGTTTTTGGAATTCCTAGAATAGGGTCTGGGCTTTTGAAAGATAATCCGACTCACTTCTTCGCTAAGGTATCTGCTTTCTCGTTTCCATCGAAACCTCTGTGACCTGGCATCCAGATCAATTTAAAGTCTAGATCAAATCCTGACTATATCTGAATTGAATTCAGTAGCACGTTCTGGTTTGCGTAACTCCCTACGTAAGTTCTCACAGTAGCAAGCCAGTATTGTGTAGACTTCTGCCTGGAAGACGGTGGCATATTTTTCCAATCATTAAACGATAGTCTCTTCTAAAAGTTAGATCATTTGTTAATTTGGCAACGTTATATTCAATTTTGTACTATAGATGTCGTTCATATACTACCAGGATCGCTTCGGAAACAATCCGCTGGATTGATAAATATAATTATATATCGTTAGATTGTAGAGGCTGCCCTGAACGGACTACACTACGACCATAAAGTCCATTGTAATGCCTAAGGATGAGAGTGGAGTGGAAGGAATTTTTGTGTATAGACTAGGAATTTGCAGCCGACTATGATAGGAACTATGCCGATATTCATCTGAAGTTCATGAAGGAAACTGTAGAAAACCTTCTCAAGCATTGCCGGTTACTTCGTTCTTGTCCATACGCCGACAGTTTAGTCAATTAACCGTCCATTTTTTTTCTTAATAATTGACAAACTGCCGATGTCGGGATTCGAACCCATAACCCCCCAGTTTCCAAGTAGGCATACTGCGCAGACATAACGCCTTAGACCGCTCGGCCACTTGGACTGGTATTATATATCCTTACTAGCATTACAATGAAATCGAAAGATAATAGCATTTGTTTTAACGCATTCATCTCCTAATCACTGTAGAAATTTGTGTTCATATTTTAACAATTGTACTTATCCACCAAGCAAATTTCTTTCGTTTTTTCATTTTATCACGTACATGTATTGTTGATTTTTTTTCCAATAAACGTTATGCAAATTTAATTTTTTTTTAATATTAATATCAACAAAATTTCATTGGTTTTTAAAAAATTTCAATTATTTTTGTCAGAGTGACCCAACATCCTTAATTTTAAATGTCTACCAAAATACAAAAAAAATATTAATTATAAATAAATTTTTTGTAGTCTTATTTAATTTTCTAATTTATAATTAATTAAAATTTTTTTTTACATACATCTAAACAAATATTTTTAGAAACAATTTATCTGAAAAGTTTACTTAAAAAGTTTGGTTTACTCAGTTGAAAATAAAAGCACAGATTAAATGTTAATTAAAATAATTTGAGTTTTAAACAATTAAAATTAAATAAAAGTTTATTAAATGAAACAAATATTTCGAGATTTTAAGTTTTACGAAAATTTCAAATAGTTGTAATTATTTAATAATTATAATGGATTTTCGTCAACGGCTGAAATAATATCCCTCGAAATTACTATTTTTTTCTTCACGATTAAAAAATTGATCTTAACAATAATTATCAATGTGTTTTTTTAATTACAGGTTACGATAATACTAAAAGATATCAATGACATGGCACCAGAGTTTATCAGTTCAAATTCAACGACGGTTTCGGAAAATATTCCACCAAACACTGTGGTAATGTCTGTGAAAGCTATCGACAAGGATGAAGGACGTAATGGATATATTGAGTATTCATTAGTTGATGATACAAATAATGGTGTATTTGCATTGGGTGCTGTTGATGGATTATTACGTGTATCTGGTCGAATTGATCGTGAATTACGTGCTAATTATAGTTTATTTATTATTGCAAAAGATCGTGGCGAACCATCGCTATCAACAAATACAACAATCTTTGTACAAGTATTGGATGAGAATGATAATAGTCCTGTATTTGATCCAAAACAATATAGTGCCTCAATTGCAGAGAATGCGTCAATCGGTGCAAGTGTTTTACAAGTAAGTTACCAAATAAGTTTGTAATTGGGTATATTAATAATAGTCAATGCAGACAACTAAACGATTAAAGTTATATCTGAACAATACTCTAGATATTTTTTGATTCGGCGTGAATACTCTTTCCGTCATATACAATCCGTAAATCCTTGTGGATTAACCAAACAATTCAAAGGCCAAGAGGAATAATCTGTGCAGTTCGTCGTAACAGTCTTGACGTGTTTACTTACTCTATAATTCACTCACAAATAATTTTTTTTTAGTCTTTTTACAACTTAGCTTAACCGCGCATGCAGCTTCTTTTTTATCTTCTTATGATAAAATTTAATTCTAACTTCCCAAAGGAATAGTTCCGATTGGGTGACATTATAAAATTCATGTTTCAAATATTACATCCGAATACATAGCATAAAATTAGGAAACAATAATTGGTTTGTTAATTATTAACAAAACTACAGCGTACAGATAGCAACAACAATTGTAAAGTATATTTCAATCATTGACATCGATTGAATATAATTTGGTAAAATTTCCAATTTAATTTTTGGAATTTGGTAATTAATTGTTTTATCGTATTTAATAACAAAAATTATGATCAACCTCCTGCTTATAAAAGTATACTGCGTAAGCAGGTAGCTTGTTTCATACTACACCGACGACATTACGTCATAGTAATTTTTTATTTTAGTACTAGCAGTTATATCCGATAAGACTGTTCAGTTATTCTTCAAACGAATAACTGCAAGTGAATAAGGTCCTTTACAAAGTAACTTCACTCTAGTACGTAATAATAGCTAACCAAAAATTTAAACGTGCTATTTGAATAAATTATTTAAAATAGCAGTTCGTCACGCGAAAGAAGTATATCTCCTAATGCGCGTACATAGTTTTTTTTTTTAAATCTGTTACAATTATTATTTGTTTCACAGGTATCAGCAACAGATATCGATGAAGGTTTAAATGGTCGTGTACGTTTTTCAATCAGTTCCGGTGATACAAATCGTGATTTTAGTATTGCAGAAGATTCTGGTGTTGTGCGTGTTGCAAAAAATTTAAATTATGAACGAAAATCACGTTATTTATTAACAGTGCGTGCCGAAGATTGTGCCGGTGATATTAGCGGTGGTGAAGTTCGTTCCGATATTGCAGAGCTCTCAATATCCGTGTCCGATATCAATGATAATCCACCAACTTTTTTGGATTCACCATATATTGCATATGTTATGGAAAATATTATACCTCCAAATGGTGGGTATGTGATTACTGTGGAAGCGTATGATGCTGATAGTCCACCGTTTAATTCATTGGTACGGTATTTTATCAAAGAAGGTGATACGGATATATTTCGAATAAATGCATCAACCGGTGAAATATCATTGTTACGTGCATTGGATCGAGAAGTACAAGAAGAATACGTTCTATCATTGGTTGCAATGGATACAGGTAAAGATTTTTCTTTTTACTTACTTTAACGCCTGCAGTGATAAATTGTCAAACTAAGAAAATTTTCTCATTGAAACACTCTTATCTTGTTATAAGAAACGTGACGTCACTGTGTAAATATAAATAAAAACAAGTATAAAATTACATTCAATATGTCAAAAATATTTTACTCAAGTTCTCTTTAGTTTTTTTTTTATCGATAAAATCACGCACTATCGACTCCTAAAGTATGCCGAATCAATTTTTCGACAACCAAATGGATTCGGCACAAATCAACAGTAAAATTTTGTAAGAGGAACGCCACGTTTGGTATGGATAGTATCTAAAATATATTATAAATAGTTATTGCTATTTATTAAATAGCTTATTTTTAAAAGAATATGGTTAAAAAGGAATCAATATTGCGTTGTCATCTACATGTACACTCCCGTTCAAAACAAATGTACCAACCAGAATTGTTAATTTTCTTACATTTCATAAAACTCCTCACTTTTGTAACTATCTGTGTAATTTATAATTTTATTATATTCACCAAATACTTATATTTGAATCCATGATCAATAAAAAGCATTTACTACAAGAATAATCAAAATTTTGAGAGACTGATTCGGTTCAGGTCGGTTCATTTTTTTTTGAACGGGAATGTATGTATATATGTGTATATTCGTTTTGGGCACTTACACGCTTTCAGTTCTCACGCTTATAAGCGCAATTTTCTGGCAGTTGTATTGGCTTTGAACGGTTACGTTACTCTTGAAATGTCATTAAATAGCTTATTTTTAAAAGAATATGGTTAAAAAGGAATCAATATTGCGTTGTCATCTACATGTACACTCCCGTTCAAAACAAATGTACCAACCAGAATTGTTAATTTTCTTACATTTCATAAAACTCCTCACTTTTGTAACTATCTGTGTAATTTATAATTTTATTATATTCACCAAATACTTATATTTGAATCCATGATCAATAAAAAGCATTTACTACAAGAATAATCAAAATTTTGAGAGACTGATTCGGTTCAGGTCGGTTCATTTTTTTTTGAACGGGAATGTATGTATATATGTGTATATTCGTTTTGGGCACTTACACGCTTTCAGTTCTCACGCTTATAAGCGCAATTTTCTGGCAGTTGTATTGGCTTTGAACGGTTACGTTACTCTTGAAATGTCTCTCGTTTCAGACATTATAAGTACGTATAAGCGTCAGTTGCATCAATATTCAATACGGCGGATGAAAACAGTTTAGCTGTTTTTCAAGCAGTCAAATGTATGTCTGAAATAGTTATTAACAATATTAATGATAGTGATGATGAAGATTTTGAATATTCTCCCCCTAAATTTTTGGGGAAAACCTCTAAGTTGGCTTTACTGAGCACATGACAGACAAATAAACAAACGCTTATACAGTATTCGTTTTGGAAGTTAGTACGATTTGAAACTCACGCTTTTGCTGCCCTACCTCGATGGATAAAGCGTCTGTGTGCTTGGTGTCTATCGTTTGAACTCAACCATTACCTTTGTCAGCATACACAGCGTCAAGTTGACCACTAAAAACACCGCTTGATGTCACTGAAAGCGTGTAAGCGCCCAAAACCGGTACACCCTACGACAATTCTAAATGAATCCCAAAATGACAACAGAATAAACTTGAATTAGTCTTAACCTCTTACAAATACATTTTATATAACCTCTTATAAATTTGACTTGAATTTGATAATTTTATGACTAATTCATGGTAAATTTAAATATTTCTATATAGACATATAAATTTATTTAAAAGAAACAAGTTTGGTGGCAATTGTTTATTACCATATGACATACCGAGGACCTTTGTACCTTTGTAGTTCTGTATGTATTGTACTCACGCATAGAAAACATAAAATATCGTGCGAAACAAGCAGTCACGCATAAATCAAGTCAACAATTCTCTCATTGTTTAAGAAAATTAAATATTTATATTTAACTTGAAACATAGTTCATTTTTGTTGACATAATGAATTATTTTTTATTAAATGGGCCTGTCCTGTTGTATTTAAAAACTGATGTGACACAGCTTTAATAGTTAATAAGTTAAATTATTTATTCGATAATTAATTTATAATGACCGGAATTTCTGTAAAAATTTATATATTGGGAACTCTAGCACTTGTATATACTCTAGGGTAGATAAATTATAAACTAGAACTAATATGTATATAAGAGTATTATGAGTTTAACTCCAAGTTTGTAATGCTTAGAAAATTTGGATCCTTTATAAAATGTCCGTTTACACGCTATACTCGGTAAATCGATAGCGAGCTAAAATTTGTGTGTGTGTGTTCTAGTATTAATAAAATCAAAAATCTCTCTCAAACCGTAAGAGATATAAAAACAGTTTAAATACAAAAAATGATCAAACTATTTTTATTTGATACTTTTTTTCATAAAACCTATAGTTTTACTTCAATTTCAACATAACTTCTTATAGATTGCAGAAGCGTGCATATGAATATACGCATATATAAAATACAAGTAAAATACACATTACACGCACTGATATGGAACATAAAACAATGACATTTTTTGTTAGTCGTTCGTCAAACTACGCAATTCCTTATGGAAAATATCAACAGTAAGATAAACATAAATCTGTTTCCAAATTATGTGTTGAATTGATAGTTTCTTGTAGTTTTTATTAGTATTATGTACCTATATCTTTTTGGTCAATAAGTATGACATGATCAACCATTTTTAACAACTTTTAAATCTAACTTACACATCATATCGGTGTTGTAGATTTTGCAATTCTTGTAAAATTAACAGTCAGTCTTATAGATTGAAGTTTGATGCTACAAATAATATCGTAAATATCAAACAATATATGTACTTGAATTTATATTAAAAAGAACTGAATATTTTAACCATTAATAATGACTGAAAGCAATTGACTAATATATGGTTTAAAAACGTTTCGAATCTTACATACCAACAACAATTTAAGCTGTATTTATTATAATTATCCCGAAAAAATTAAAAAAGATATCAAGACTAATATTTTATATAAAAACTTTTATTTTTAGTACCGATAGGCTTTTATTGAAAATAAGAAGATAGATAGTAAATATCGATAAGAGAAAACCTTAAGGTCTGAAAGGCGATCACGTAGTACATAGTTATTCCACCATACAGAACATAAATAAATTAGTATACACAGATTTCAGAGAGATTAATCGTTTCTGAATTTAGCATGTCTAAAAATCAGCATGTCGTTTTTATTTAGTGTATATATATACATAAACATGCTTGTGCTGCATTGCACTTAAAAGAGTCAGTTAAACTGATAGATAGATATTATGTGTAGCAAAACGATAACATTATGGCGACATCCTGGGGCAAGGATACTCCCATGTCCAATGGTATCAAGATAACCGCGACATTATATCCAAGAATGTTGCTTTTGATAGGCTATATAATATAATTATTGATCGTCCCACTAATATAATCATAATTCTTATACTTGATAGTGGTTGGTTGGGTCATTTTAAAAAATATAAATGTAAGTACTTTAATAAATAAATAAAAAACTTACAGTGAAATCAAGTTCATAATTTTAAAGTAAAATAAAAAAATTATTATAAGATCATGCTCAATTATTCAATAAATTTTAATGTATTACCAACTAACTCTAAACAATAATCAAATCAAATTTGGTTTTGATAATCGTCAGTAACATTACAAACAACTGTGATAAAGGTTAAATGCCCTAGATTGTATCTCCATTATGGACTAAAGGCACTGACCTCTATATAACTAGATAATCTCAAGTTACGCCATTAGCCAGAATTTTAGCGCTCCTCAACTAGCCAAGGTACTAAATTTTGCTTCAATGCACTTGCTTGTCGTTTGTTTGTAATTGCGCTGTCTAACCGCCTCAACTAGCCAAGGTACAAAATTTTGCTCAGAACGTTTGCGTGACTAACAACATTATGTGTGTAGTGAAAATACATGTGATAACTACATATACTTATGAGACGTACATGCCGCGAAGGTGTGCTTAAGCAAAAATTAGTACCTTAGCTAGTTGAGGAGCGCTTCATTTCGGGTTAATGGCGTGATATGGGATAATCTGTTCAGTTATGTAGAAGTCAGTGGTTTCCACTACGCACATTAAGTTTCTAGTCATGCAAGCGCACTGAAGCAAAATTTTGTACATTGGCTTGTTAAAGCATTTAATTTGTAAATTGTGTTAAATAATTACACCAAGGCATATTTCTGGTACTAAATATTGTTGTCGCCGCCTATTTATTAATCAAAATGAGTAAAATATATATTTAATAATTTTGTACACGCACTAGTGAGATTTAATGTTTGAATTATAAATTAGTTTTAATTGAAACATTTTCAATAAACCGAATCCGTTTGATTTTCGAAAAAAAATTTCGGATAAAAGTAGTTTGTTATAAAAATACTTGAAACCTTTCTATGTTCTTTAAACATTTTTTTTTTAATCGAATGGATTCGATACAAATTAACAGTACCTAAAATTTTGAAAACGATCTTTTAAACTCAATACTATATATTATAGTTTAGAAATCCAAAATAATTAGAGAAACAAAATGAAAATAATTAATCCAAACTTATCAATATTTTACTAACTAGTAAACATGCTGATCTGACGGTCAGAGATATTGGCAACTGGTTGGCTTATGGTGAAGTTTAAGTTGTAATCCAAAATTTAACTTACAATTTCCATAATAATTTAAGGGGTTACATGGGTTTGAAAATTTCGCACAAATTTTGCACACTTCTTCAAGATAAGATTGACTAGTGCTTGAACGAAAATTTTTTTTTAAATCGCAACTAATTTTACAAGGCAATGCCTACGTGGTCCAAATTATACCAAAAATAGTATCTTTTTATACAAAACTCTGCCAAAAATTCAAATTTTCATTTTTTTCTTTCGTCCAAGCACGAGGTATATATATCTACTAACAGAAATAATTTGGTTTTTAATTTCGGATGAATCTATCATGAGTTATTCTATCTACGCCAGGGGAACTTTATTTTGACAGGAAACAAGGTCCCAAGTGCTGAATTTTCAAAATTTTTGAAATAAAAAATTTCACAAAATATTTGTCAAATGTTTATCTTTATAAGTAACTATATGTTTAAAGTTTGAATAAAATATTTCATTTATATTAGAAAAAAATTAGAGAAAATATGTTTTTTTTAGTCTTCAAAACCCATGTAGCCCCTTAAAAACATTTATTATTTACTAGTTTTTATAAATAAATCTCACGCGTCTTGACCATAACAAAGCGAACTTACTACTAGTTCCTAATAGGCTGACATCTCCGAATTTGACAACGTAGGTTCAAAAACTAAATGTCAAATTAATATTTGTTTATTTGTGTATACTTAAGCGTCAACATAACGATGTTTGTCCAAATTCCTTTCGGTTACGTATGGCAAACTGTAGAAGACTTTAGCGTATACTACTCAGACAAATTTCATTGTCATTGAATTTTTGATGTTGACGCTTAAGTATACACAAATAAACAAATATTAATAATAACTTCGACAGAAGTAATACTGTCTAAATAAATAATAATAAGAATGATATGAAAAAGTTGGCTATTACGTCACAGTCGTCTTTGGTGTAACGGAAGCATACTGGACTAGATATCCAGAGGCCCGAGGTTCGATTACTGGTTGACGAGTTAAATTTTTTCATATCAGTATTTAATTTAATTAAATGTCAAGTGATATGCCGTTGTCATATTATTTGTATTTTTATGATTTATTTTTGATATTAGCAATTCATAGTAATTTTCTTTACCCGCTCCGCCGTCCTTGAATTGTCATCAAACGGCCTTAATGAAATGTTATGTGTATTCACTTAGCTAAAGAATGAAAAAGGACTTTCAGATTCAAAGTTATCTGGAAAATTTTTATCTCAATGACGTCACAAGCAATAAATGGAAGACTTTTTTCCAATTGTTTTGTTAGAAAATTTTAATTAATATAATTTAATAAAATTATAGATTACAAAGAACTTGAATTAAACAGGCGAAATTAAAGCCATTAAATTATTAGAAGAAAGGATAATTTTACAATAGAAATAGTTTAAACCGTATTTAAATGCAGTAAATAATTTAATGAATTTATTAAAAATAGTTTCTTTGAGTCTATTTAAGGCGGATCCACACTATAATGTCGATCACGGTTCGTTCTCAGTCCGAACGTTCTCAGTCCCATTGTTTCTTACTTGATAATATTTTACAAGACCGATATCGAACCAAGAACGAACCGTGATCAGTATTATAGTGTGGTTCCACCCTTATTCACTCTTTCAGTAAAAAATTGTTGTAGTATATGGGCAATCCCTTTACAATTATATCCAACCAAAGCTAAAAATTCTAGCTAAGGTATTCTCGAAATTAAAAAGAGAAAATACTGGCAATTTATTCAGAATTTCTTTGTTAATTTTTTGATTGTAACCTTTGTTACAAAGTTCTAAATGAACTGGATACGGTGTTTTACAGTATCAAGCATGTGAGGCGTTACAACCCCTTAACCAGATTTTTCCAATTACATATTCTTCAAATTTAATATAAAAAATTTTTCTTTAATTTTAGGTTCACCACCATTAACTGGCACTGGTATAGTACGAATTATCATACAAGATGTAAACGATCATAGCCCAGAATTCGAATGGCCAAGTTATAAAGCAACAATCAAAGAAAATTTACCAAAAGGTGCATGGATAATAACACCAAAAGCCACGGATCGTGATAGTGGTTTAAATGCAAAAATTCGATATAGCTTACTTGGTGATAAAGTTGAACGTTTTCATGTGAATCAAGATGATGGCACTGTAAGCACAGCTGTAGAATTAGATCGAGAAGAGACTGACGTATATTATTTGACATTAATGGCACAAGATTGTTCGACAACAGAACCACGTGTAACCACAGTGAATTTAACGATTACCGTATTAGATGACAATGATAACTCCCCAGTATTTTCATCTTCAATTTATACAGTCAGTATACCAGATCGAACACAAGCTGGTCAATTTGTCTTTGGTGCTAAAGCTATGGATGCTGATATTAATAATAATAGTAAGCTGGTATACAGTTTATCAGGTGCTGATGTTGAAAAATTTATGATTAATAAAGAAACAGGTGTAATTCGTGCTACTGAAGAACTATCTTTAGGTGGTTTAGGTAGAGGCAAATTATTTGAAATACAAATTAAAGCTAGCGATAGTGGAATTGAGAAACGTTCAGCAACTGCCGAATTAAAAATTCACTTAAAACCTGCTCACTTATTTCCAAGTTTTACAACACCAATTGAACATTCGTTAACATTACCTGAAGACATTTCTGAGGGTCAAGTGATTGCTAAAATTAGTGCAACTTCACCGAAAAAAGCTCCAAGTGGTATTGTTCGATATGCAATCGCTGGTGGAAATATTGGCGATGCAATCAGTATTGATAGTATAACTGGAGAAGTACAAGTGACTGGACGTGGTCTAGATTATGAAACGTCGCCATACTACGAGGTATGGATTGAAGCTAAAGATGCTGATAATCCTGCCTTGCGTAGTGTACAACAAATGATTATAAATGTAACAGATGCTAATGATAACGCACCGATTATGGAATATTCTGTTTACAATGCAACTGTAATGGAAGAAGAAATACCACCAGTGTTTATCATCAAAATTGTAGCAACTGATGCGGACACAAATGAAAATGGTCAAATTTCATATGAACTTGTAGATGATTTTGATGGGGCATTCGAAATGAATCCCGAGAGTGGAGAGATATATACAAATATGAGATTAGATCGTGAAGAAATCAATAATTATGATTTAGTTGTACATGCTATAGATCAAGGTTCACCTCAATTAACTGGCACAGCAACGGTTTTAGTAAGTGTATTAGATAAAAATGATAATCCACCACGTTTTACAAGATTATTTAGTGTGAATGTAACGGAAAACGCTGATATTGGTTCATTTGTAATACGAGTTACAAGTTCTGATCAAGATGAAGGAGAAAATGCAAATGCTACGTACAGTTTTACAGAAAACCCTGGTAAGAAATTTGCAATTGACCCTGTTAGTGGTAACGTAACAGTAATTGGATCATTGGATCGCGAACAACAAGATGAGTATTTATTAAAAGTGGCAGCTGATGATGGTTCTTGGAGATCTGAAACACCACTCACAATAACTATTCAAGATCAAAATGATAATACACCAGAATTTGAACATTCATACTACAGTTTTAATTTCCCTGAAATGCAGCCTAGTATGGTGTTTGTAGGGCAAGTGTCAGCTACTGACCGTGATAAACAAGGTCCAAATTCTGTAATTTCGTATTCACTTCAACAACCCTCTGATTTATTCACAATTGATCCAGCAACAGGAGATGTATTCAGTAAACGGACACTCCAATATAAATACAGTCAAATGGAATCATCTCCAGAAAACATTTATGCTTTAACGGTGTTAGCAACCGATAATGGTAAACCGCCAATGAGCTCTGAATGTTTAGTTACAATAAATGTTGTTGATGCCAACAATAATCAACCACATTTCGAACACAAAGAATATTTAGCACCAGTACCAAAAGGCTCTAGAGTCGGACAAAAGATTATAAAAATTATTGCTAAAGATGAACTTGATTTTGGTATTAATGCAGAAGTTGAATACAGCATCGGCGGTGGAAATTCTTCTGATTACTTCACAATTGATAAAAATTCTGGATGGATTAGCTTAATAAAACCTTTGCTCGAAGTAGGAACTACTTACATAATGAAAGTACGAGCCACAGATAGAGGAGTTCCACCTCAACACGACGAAGCGACAGTAACTATTATAGTTACAGGAGAAAATAAACATGGTCCTATATTTACAGCACTTAGTTATCAAGTTATCGTTCCCGAAAATGAACCATTAGAATCAACAATTGTGACAGTGAGTGCATCAGATGAAGATGAAGGACCAAATGGTATGATACGATATAGAATATCAGGTGGAAATGAACGAAAAGAATTCGCTGTAGATTCTGTAACTGGAGCAGTGACAATTCTTCAATCTTTAGATTATGATACTGTTCCTGAATATAAACTAAATATAACTGCAGAAGATTTAGGTTTCGATTCAAGACATACAACTGCAATGTTGACAGTGACCTTAACAGATATCAATGATAATGCTCCCACATTCAATCAAACATCTTATGAAGTATATCTAGCAGAAAACTCGCCTCCCAAATCGTTCGTATGTCGATTATTTGCCACTGATATTGATTCACCGAAAAATGCAATCATTGAATATTCAGTAGTCGGAGGTTCTGGAAAAGATCTGTTTATGATGGAACCCAAAACTGGAATTATAAGTTCACGAATCAGTTTTGATTTTGAAGAGAAAAACGTGTACGATTTGGATATTTTAGCAGCGAATCCTGATTCAGTTATGTATGGTTCCACAAAAGTTATTGTACAAATAACAGGTGTTAATGAATACTATCCACGATTTATTCAACCAGTATTTCATTTTGATGTATCCGAATCAGCCGTTATCGGTACACAAGTTGGTGTTATTCAAGCGACTGATCAAGATGCTGGAGATGATGGCAAAGTATACTACCTCTTTGTAGGATCTAGTAATGATAAAGGATTTACAATTGGAGCAGAAACCGGTATTATTAAAATATCTAGAAACTTGGATCGTGAAACTCAAAATAGAGTAGTATTAACGGTAATGGCAAAAAATGCTGGAGGAATTCGTGGTAATGATACAGATGAAGCACAAGTGATTATTTCAATACAAGATGGAAATGATCCACCAGAATTCTTACAAACATTATACAAAGCTTCAGTATCTGAAGGTGCATCGTATGGTACTCGAATTCTTACAGTTAAAGCTGTTGATAAAGATGTTCGACCACAAAATAATCAATTTAGTTATTCAATTATTGGTGGGAATATTGATCAAGTATTCAAAATTGATCCACAAACCGGCGATGTAGAAACATCACGTGAACTAGACCGAGAAACGATTCCTGTTTATAATTTAATTGTCGGTGCTATTGATACTGGTATTCCACCACAAACTGGAAGTGCTACAATTCAAATAACTCTAACGGATATTAACGATAATGGACCTATTTTTGATCCACCCAATGTAACTGGCTATGTAATGGAAAATCAACCACCATTTACCAAAGTTATGACATTAACAGCAACAGATCCTGATTTACCACCAAATGGAGCACCATTTTCGTATTACTTAGTTGGTGGTCGTCATAAAGATTTGGTTATAATTGAAAAACATACGGGTGTTGTAAAAACTACAAAGAGTTTGGATAGAGAATCGATACCTATGTTAGACATTATGGTTGAAGTCGAAGATAGTGGTACTCCAAAAATGCGATCTAGACATCATGTGACGATAACAGTACTCGATGAAAACGATAGTCCATCAACTTCAAGATCAGTGCACGTCATAGTTCATGCGTTTAGTAATTCAATTCCGATTGGTAAAATTGCTGATGTACACCCAAATGATGCTGATATTACTGGTGAATATCGTTGTAAAATATTACAAGCTCCGGTACCAAATGGTGTACTTACTATCCCATCTGGATGTGATTTGCATACTTCACAAATCACACCAGATCAAGGATATTCGTTGTCAGTATCTGGTAATGATGGAAAACATGCTGATGTAATTTCGAAGGTTACACTTGAATTTTTAAATTTTGAGAATATTACAATCGATAATTCGATAACAGTTCGAATTACAAATATGACAGCTTCGCATTATTTAACTAATTTTTATAATGGAATCTTAGATTTATGGAAGACGTGTTTTGATTCAGGTGATTCAATTAAACTAACAAGTATTTATGAAAATTCTACATACATAGATCTTACAGTAGCAGTTGAACAAACTTCTGGAAAATATCGAAGTAAATCGTATGTGATTGAACGACTTTTGAAGAAGAAAGCTACAATGAAAAATATGTTTAAAGCATCACAGACGATTACAATCGGTTATACACCATGTCAAATTGACACTTGTAAAAATGATGGTATCTGCACAGAAGCCATCAAAGTACATGGCGATACAAGAATCACTGATAGCACAGCATTAATATTTACATCACCGTTAGTGATACATGAATTTTCATGCCATTGTACGGATGGGTTCACTGGACAGTATTGTCATAAACGCCAAGATCCATGTTCACCCAATCCATGTAAGGCTGGTGGACAGTGTCGTCGTCAAGGATTTGAATTCCAATGTATTTGTCCGGTTACAAGAGAAGGTCGATATTGTGAACAAGAACGAGGTGATGCGTGTTCTGAAAATCCATGTAAAAATGGTGGATCGTGCCGTGAGAGTCCTGATGGTTCATCATTCTTCTGTTTATGCCGTCCAGGTTATAGGGGCAATCAATGCGAAGCAGTTGCTGATTCATGTCGACCAAATCCTTGTTTGTATGGTGGTCAATGCATTAGCTTAAAACCAGGATACAATTGTAGTTGTATTGATGGACGTTATGGGCGACATTGTGAAAAAGGAACATTTGGTTTTAATGAATTATCGTACATGAAATTCCCAGCATTGGATGCTGCTACCAACGATATTTCATTAATATTTGCAACAACAAAACCAAATGCACTTCTTATTTACAATTATGGTATTCAATCTGGTGGACGTTCAGATTTTGTTGCTATGGAATTAATCAATGGGAAAGCAATATTTTCGTTTGGTGGAGCGCGCACTGCTATTACATCAGTTTCTGTAAGCGGTACAACAGGAAGTTTATCAGATGGAACATGGCATAAAGTAACAGCGACACGGAATGGTCGAGTCGTATCGCTTAGTGTAGCTTCATGTACTGAACACGGAGATTCATGTGAAGATTGTCGTCCTGGCGACACAACTTGTTATGCGGATGAAATTGGTCCAACTGGGTAAGCATAAAATTTTTTTAGCTTTTTAAAATAAGATTCTTGTAATGGGAAAGCTACGCAAAAATTTCTTGTTTAGTTTCAGAATCTTTAATTTCCCGAAATGAGCTAGGTCGGATACATTAAGCCCAGCATACTGTTATTTTTGTTTTCGTTTAGTTTGTATCGTTTGTTTTATTTTATATGTCAAGTAGCTGAGAATAAGATTGCGGGGATGAATAGGATTACAATAGTTCAGTGTCGCCGTATCAGAGTTGGATGAAGACAAACATTAGGGTGCACCTGAGTATCCCACATCCGACCTTTCTGAAGATATTTTTCGATTAATACTTTAATTTTTAATCGAAACACATATTCCTAGAATTTATGTCTTTTGGTTAATAATTGCGACTTACTGAATAAAGGGTATATCATACCAAGTTTCTTAAAAAAAAACAATCAATCAAATTCAAACATCCTACGTGATAGACGTTTTTTCAATTTGACACAGAACTCAATCTCGGGTAAACTTTGTTTCAAAATAACCATTTTATATTTAACTTTACGCACACTCCACGGATGTGTGATTTTTTTATCGACTAGTGTGATATTTATTAGGATTCTAATTCCTTCCATTTTCTGTACGTATGTACGTATACATAAGAGCACGCTATAGGTCACATTGTTTGACCGATTTTGATGACGAATTTTCTACAAAATTTCTATTTAATATTAGAATGGTGGAGGCTGCGGGAATTATAATATTAATAAAGATTTTATTAATTTAAAAAATAATAGGGTGTGTATTTTTTGTTTTACCAACGAATTAATACTATTCGTTTTTTTTTCAGAACATTAAATTTCAACAATCAACCATTGCTTGTCGGTGGTCTCTCAACAGCAGATCCTGTACTTGAACGTCCCGGACAAATTCATTCAGATGATCTTGTGGGTTGTGTACATAGTATATCAGTGAATGGGAGAGCATTAAATTTAAGTAACCCAATTGAATCGAAAGGTGTTCAATCAACTTGTAGTCGCCATGGAAATTGTAAAGCAACTCCAACTGATCCTTGTGGTGGTTTCGGTACATGTTTAGATCATTGGCAAACACTTAAATGCAAGTGTGATAATCGATTAATTGCACCGAACTGTAATTCAGCACTACGGCCCATTTCATTAATCGACGGTGGATTTATTGAATTTAAAATATCACAAAAGCATAAACGAATGCAATTATTGGAAAATATATATAGAGGAAGTACCAATTGGCACTTCCACCATCATCGTAATGAACGATCAACGCCTTTACTGAACGATATACCAGCTAAAACTATCAGTCTAATGTTTCGAACGATAAAACTAGACGGTGTACTTATTTATGCCGCAAGTAATAAACATTACACATCTGTGGGTCTTCGTAACGGTGAATTAGTATACACATCAAGATTTAGTACATCCGTAAATATGAGTAGCGTAGATCTACATATATCTGATGGAAAATGGCACAATTTAACATTACATTCGAAAAATAGAGGTTTACATTTATTTTTGGATGGTAATCGTATCGGGGATGAATTAGATACAGCTGGTGTACATGATTTCTTAGATCCATATTTAACAGTTTTAACTTTAGGCGGTATCAATTCTAGAGTAAATTTTAACATTGAAGATATGTCACAAAATTTTGAAGGTTGTTTTGCAAATTTTACTATAAATAATGAAGTGCAACCATTCAATGGATCTGGAAGTGTTTTTAATGAAGTTTTAACAACTGGAAAAATATTACCAGGATGCCAACATATTCTTGGTGTTGGAGCAGCAGTATCACCTGATCCTTTAAGTATTGGAATAACTCTAGTAATCGTATTTTTCGTTGTACTACTAGTAGCAATTTTAGTATCGTTTATAGTATTTCGATTACGTCGACAGAAAAAAGAAAAATCGGGTGCACCTGGGTGTTCATCTGGAATGCATGTTAAACAAAATGGTGGCAATGCAATAATGAGTAGTTCAAATCTTGTTTCATTGGGACCAGATGGCGTTTTAGTAAGACCATCACATACAAATGAAACATCTGTTGCGTATTTAGAAAATGGTGATGTTATTCGAGGTGTGAGTGGTCATCATATAATTGCACCTGAATTAATTTCGAAAAAATACAAAGAACGTGAGATACCTTCGAATGAACATCGACCGCAAAGACCTGATATTATTGAGCGAGAAGTAGTGGGTAAAAGTCCTCCAATGAGAGAAGATCATCATCCACCTATTCCACCATCTTCAGCGCATGTTCATGATCATGTCAATACAGATTTAAATTCAGAGCTACCAGAACATTACGATTTAGAGAATGCTAGTTCGATAGCACCGTCTGATATTGATATAGTATATCATTACAAAGGATATCGAGAAGCAGGTGGAGTACGCAAATATAAAGCTACACCTCCACCTGTTACAACTTATCATCATAAACATAGTGCATCACAAAATCAAACTCAGCATCGTCATTCCCCACATCATGCTGGTGGGTATCCGCCAAGAGCTCCACCAACCTCCCAAACACCATCAAATCGTCAACATCAAAGTACACCATTGGCACGACTAAGTCCGAGTAGTGAATTAAGTTCTCAACAACCACGTATCTTAACATTACACGATATTAGTGGAAAACCTTTACAAACTGCGCTACTGGCTACAACATCTAGTTCTGGTGGAGTAGGTAAAGATCCATTACATAGTAATAGTGAACGTAGTTTAAATAGTCCAGTAATGTCACAATTAAGTGGACAGAGTTCAGCTAGTCGTAAAGCTGTGCCACAACCACCAAATAGTGGCAATTCAGGTATGGGCTTAACAGCCGAAGAAATAGAACGTTTAAATTCACGTCCACGGACGTCTAGTCTAGTATCCACATTAGATGCAGTATCTAGTTCCAGTGAGGCACCACATGGCCCTCATCAAAGTCATTTAGCACATTTACATCATTCACCTGTAATAGATACACGTCGTAGTTCAACGACCACTGATGAAAGTGGTAACGATAGTTTTACATGTTCAGAAATCGAGTATGATAATTCTAGTTTAGCTGGCGATAAATATAAGAATGAAAGTGAATCAAGATGTGCGGATAATGGTAGTACCGGTAGTAAACCAATTCCACCACCATCATATGATGGATTTGATTCATCATTCCGTGGATCATTAAGTACATTAGTAGCATCTGATGATGATTTAAATGGACCAATGTATCGACCACCAGCTGGATCACCATCAGCTACGTCAGCATTAGGTTGGGATTACCTATTAAATTGGGGTCCTGATTTTGAAAGTTTAGTTGGAGTTTTTAAAGATATTGCCGAATTACCAGATGGTGTTAATAATAGAGTACCGACATCTTTACGACTTCAAAGTGCTCCAAAACCATCCGAAGAATATGTTTAGTATGTAAAAATAGGTTTAGTTTAGAAAACAAGTTAAAAAAAGATGTATACCTCCTTTAAATGTGAAATATTTTTTGATAGTCACAAGAGACTGATAATTTTTTTTATAAATTTTTGATTAATTATTGCCCGAAGGTTGCCAAAACTATACGGAAAAAAAATTATTCCTTTTGGTTCATTTACTAACCATGTGATATTAATGTCCACTGTTAAGAAATAGAAAATTAATTTTCCTTTCGAAATTTAAATAAAACTAGTGCCTTATAAAAAATATAGTGCCTTTTAACAGTGGATAAATACTTTTTAAATTTAATAATAAAAGCCGCTGTCACACGATGAGTCCAATATTGGATCAAATAATTATGATTGTCATATTTTATGTACAAAAGTTGCATCCAAGTTTAATTTTAAGTCACATGCAAAACTTAAAAATTGAAAACGCTAAAAACAATGAATATTTTACCTTAAGTCACAAAATTTGTATGAAAATATTATTACATTCATTTTGTTACGGATAGCGAAAATGAATTTTTTTCGAAGATATCACCAAAAAATTTTGATACAAAGTATGTTTAGAAGGACCAAATAAAACATTTTGATCGAACATTTAACTTGAAAGCAACTCTTTGTGCTCCTGACCCTTTTAACTGGTGTCAAATAATAATTATTTTTAATGGAAGATTCATTTGCTGCCATTAAACATCTAATCTGACAAATGTGTTCCTACTCACGTAGCCAGATACAGAAATTAACACAAACTTTGCACCCAATGTTGGAAGCATCGTTTTGATATGTTGAACACATCGTTATAAACACATGTGACTTGTACAACAGTGGTGAGCTATTTTGTGTCTAACGTTGGGTGGTATAAGACACTTGAACGACACCACCATTTGTAATTGATTATTGCATCCTACAGATTAAAAATATTGCCGCTAGTTAATCTACGCAAATAATTTTCCACGACATAAGAATGTTATTAATGTTTAACACAAATTTGTAATTGATGGAAATAAATGTATACATACTGTCGATAATATCTATAGATCTTTTCATTTCAAATTACAATTTGTTTTCGTTTCGGGTAGAATATTAAAAAATCAATGTGAAAAAATGTGTAAACAATACTTCATCTCTTTGTTTATCTAAGTGAAGACTGTCCGAAAATCGCATGCCTTATAAAAAAGTCTATTGACTTATATTTCACTCGAGATAACGCTTCGATCGATTTTATCAGGGTACGCAATGAGCCAAATGATGGTTGTTGGATGCATCGTGTAGCAGCCGCTTAACTCGTAACTTGAATATAATTTTGTATGATGTAAATAATTTATTTTTTTGTGAACCTTGTATCAAGGTTTAATCTTGCCATGTGTGAATTCAATTTGTAAATTTTAAAATATACACTTTTGTAATTATAGATCAATTTTTTGTAGGTAAAATATTGTAATACATATTGTACAGATAATTTTTTTTAATTAATTTAATTTTATAAAAGAGAAAAAATTGTTTTTTTTTAATTGCGTAACATCCGAGACGAAATTTCTTTAAATCAAAAATAAGATTATAACTAATTGTTTTTTCCCCAATTAATTTCATTATTGTCAATCCAAATTTTGAGTAATGAATTTTGATTCAAAATATATTTAAAAAAAAGTAAGATTTTAAGTATAAAAATTGTGTCATTTACTTATTTTATATGTACAGTGCCAAACAAAATGTTTATAAATTTTTATGTGTCAATTTTTAATAAAATAAAAATGAAATACAAATAATTTCCTAAAAATAGTTTTATTTAAATTCTTCAAAATTTATAACAAGGAATTTTCAATTTACATTTGTATTGTTGCCATGGAAATGGATATGAATGTGTAAAAAATTTTCTTTTTTATAATTATCATTTAAAAATAAAAACCCTATTGAGAACTCTAGCACCTTGAATGTGGTCTCCAGTGGGTAAATTATAAACTAGAGCTATTAGGTCGATGTATGCTTCCCCAACCCTCCTGGCATGCTCCTACATGTTTCATGACCGCTCTCTGCTGAAAAACTTAGCAACTACTCCTAGTAGGTTGAAATATTAAGCTGCGCCCCACTTGTAGGCCCTGTATGTGCTGGTAGGCTACACTAATTGTGTAAACAATTGTTGTAAAATATCAACTGTTATATAAATACACATTCTTATGAAAATGTCAAGCCTTTGATGTATGTAAAAAGAAAGAAATATTAATTAAATATTATAATATTAAATAATAAAATTTATTTATTAATTTATCAAGACGTTATGGGCCCAGATACCAGCTTCAATATAAAAATAAAGTGAAAAAAAAAAAAAATACAGACGAATTGAGAACCATCCTCCTTTTTTGAAGTCGGGTTAAAAAGATATTTTCTTTCTTAACATAAAGTTAAAAAATATATTTTAAGACATTCATTCATTTATTTATTTTTAAATAATACAAAATGGCTGCTTCGAAGAACACAAGAATAATTACACCCTTTGATGGGAAAAATATTTCGGATTAGAAGTTAAGGATGGAACTTCTACTAGATGAACATTCTTTGTTAGAAATAGTAGACGACGAATCAAATCCAAATAATGCCAGGTGGGCAAAAAATAAATGTGTAAGTCTTTAATAGCCCAGTATTTGGACGATCAATACTTAGAATACGTAATAGATACACTTTACGAAACAGAAATATGGACTGCATTGATTGAAAATTTTGAAAAGAAAGGCCCTGTAGTATGAGACTCTTACTGAAACAGTTAATTGAACTTAAATATGATCCATTCAGAGAAAATCTTGAAAAGTATTTTCTTAACTTCTCTAGAATAACAAGACAATTAAAAAATATTGGTTCAAATCTAAACGAATCAGATTACTGTTGCATGTTGCTGAATTCTTTACCAAGTAATTTTGAGTCTATTGTCACAGTTAGATGAAGATGAAATGACTATCGTTGACATACAGAGCAGGTTATCTGAGTTTGACTTTAAATTGAAGTCTTCAAGAAAAAAAAATGAAAGAAACCTGAGGTCACTGTAAGTCTGTAAAACTGTAAGTCAACGTGCATTTTTCAGTGATAAAAATCATAACTCTTCAAATAAGAATATTAATAAAAACAATGTTTATCATGGTAATGGACCATTAGCCAAATGTTCATTCTATGGAAGAAAATACTATAAAAAACAAAATAATAATCAGCAAGGAAACGTAACTGAAAATAAGAGTGATGATTGTGACAAGAGTTTTATTTGCTTTCTTAGCCCATAACAACAAAACTAATAATAATCAGAAAGAGGGTTACCGCACACGGGTCCCTAGCACCTAGACCAAGGGGTCCTCTGTGCCCTCCCTGAGAACAACCTGTTACCCGAAGGCGAGACGCCTCCGGGCAAGAGGGGCCATTTTAAGCAGATGAAGCTATAGAATTCTGTTGAGGTCAGACGCCACACAGAAGGCCCACAACTTCTCCGCCGGGATTGCTCCCAGGATTGATGGATCCAAAGTTTCGGACCCAAACATTCTATATCTGACATCTTGCAGGCTTCTGCAGGTGCATATAACATGTATGGAGATTTCATCCTCCTCCACACAGGCCCTACAAGTGGGATCATCAGAGATCCCCAAGTTATGCAGGTGGCAGCGTGGTGGAGTAGTTATCTTAACAACAAAACTAACAAAGATAAACAATCAGATATTTTGATTTGGTATTTGGACTCAGGTGCCTCAAATCATTTTATAAATACTGATAAATATTTTACAGAAGCTGAAGTACTACCAAACCCAGTAGAAATTAAAGTTGCTAATAATGATACTGTCAAAAACTACAAAATTGATAAGATTATCGGGCACAATCTGTCAGTAAGTGCAATTATTAAAAATAATTTCTTTACACACTTTGAAGAAAATAAATTTCATATTCTTAGAAAAGGAAAACAAATATCTGGAAAACTAGATAGTACCTACGTTGTACAAGTTAGAATTTCTACCAAATAAAGAGCTCTAAGCCTACCCATGTGAAATAACTTCAAACATTAAAACATGGCATAAAAGACTTGGACGCCTAAGTATGTCAATCTGACATACTTAGGCGTCCAAGTGTCAGATATTCAAAACTAATAAATCATGGACTTATAAACGATTTAAAGATTAATGATAAAAACACTGAAGTATGTAAGGTGTGTGTAAGCTAAGATATGTAAATTGCCGTGGAAAAATAATTTTACAACTAAAAAGCTGTAAGACCATTAGAGCTGATTCATAGTGACATGTTCGGACCTGTTACACCTAGTTCAAGAGATGAGAAAAACTATTTCATTTCATTTATTGACGATTACACGCATTTTGCGGCTCCAGGATGCTAGGACCCCATCCATGGAATTTCGAAAAACCAATTATACCATCTAATTGGTCATAAATGGTAAGGTAGCATCATTATTTGGTCAGCGATAGAAACTTTTTTATTGATCTTTTAATTTTTTTCAAGGCCATACAAAACTTTTAGCACCCCATCCATGGAATTTCGAAAAACCAATTATACCATCTAATTGGTCATAAATGGTCAGGTAGCCCCATTATTTGGTCAGCGATAAAAAACTTTTTATCGATGTTTTAAACTTTTTTCAAATTCATGAAAAAACTTAGCACCCTATATTCCATACATAGAAAAAATAAATAATCGATTGAGAATAATCCACTGATAATTGGTCAGTTAAAATAAATAATTGTTCCGACCTATTTCCTAGGAAAAATCGATTTCTTGGGAGTCCGCCTAAATCTATTTCATGACTTTGAAAAAAACTTATTTATTTTTTCTCTGTATGGAAAATATAGGGTACTAAAATTTTGTCATGACCTTGAAAAAAGTTTAAAACATCGATAAAACATTTTCTATCGCTGACCAAATAATGACGCTACCTTACCATTTATGACCAATTAGATGGTATAATTGGTTTTTCGAAATTCCATGGATGTCCGAGTGTTCGAATTGGTGAAACAGAAAAACTGATTGTTCTCCCTTATTTACATGCAGTCATTATCCTCTAGTAAACGATCATCTTGTGCATTTTCCCAAAAAGCGTCCCAAAAGGGTAAAATCTCCAAAATTATGTCTATTTCGTTAATTTCTTCGTTATCGAGGAGGTACAATTTTTGGTAATAGGTAAAACTGACAAAATATTTTTCGAAGTGGACTTTTAAGTTATTTATAAGATATGTAGATAGATAGATTGTAGAGGCTGCCCTGGCCTACACTTCGACCATAAAGTCTATTGTGATGCCTAAGGATGTGAGTGGAGTGGAAGGAATTTGTTAGTAGACTAGGAATTTTTAGGATATGCGACTGCAGCCGACTCTGATAGGAACTATGCGGATATTCATCTGGAGTTCGTGAAGGAAACTGCAGAAAACCTTCTCAAGCATAGCCGGTTACTTCGTTCTTGTCCATACGCCTTTTTTTCCTAATAATTGACAAACTGGCGATGTCGGGATTCGAACCGATAACCTCCCAGTTTCCAAGTATGCATACTGCGCAGACATAACGCCTTAGACCGCTCGGCTACTTGGACTGGTTATAACATTTGTAAGTTAAATTTTGGTTTTTAGCGATTTCTTTGTGCACAATAGTTCTACAATTATTTCACTTCAAATATAATAGCCTCAGAAATATATGTACTTATGAATCTGACATCAAAAATTTTTTAAGTGGTTTTTCTAGGTAATTTGAATAGCAAATTATTTTCTTTTTGCGGTACAACTACGTACTATTTTGGTACAATTTTTTGGCATATTAAAATTTACTTTCCAACGAAATGGTGTGCGGCTAAATTTTTCGAGGTGCGGCTAATTTTTTGTAATACAATTAGGTACAGTTTTGGTACAAATATTTCATGTAGTTATATTGTATATTTTTTTCATGTAGAAGTGACGAATTCGACATCAAAAATTTTCGAAGTCGTTTTTCTAGGTAATTTGAAGAGTTATTTTTTTTTTTTGCGGTACAATTAGATACAATTTTTTGGCATATTCAAATTTAATTTCCGACGAAGTAGTATGCGACCCATCTTTTGGGAGTCGATTTTTCGGGTTATTTGAAAGGAACAATTTTTTCTTTTTATGGTAAGTACAATTAGGTACAATTTTAGTACATTTTTTTCATATAGCTAGTTTTAATTTTGGTTGAACTCGTATGCCCAGTTCACGGAGGTGAATAGTTACTCCATATAAGACGAATGGATGACAGTGATTTATTTTATTTTGTACGTTGTTATAGCATTTAATTTAGACATGTTATTTATGAACAATTTGATAAGAAGTTAGTAGACTCTCAAGTGGAAACGAAGTATCCTTGTCTCGAGACTGCAATGATCATCGAGTCTCAGTTAAGCTAAGTGTACACCTGAGACAAAATCTCGAGACCAGTCTCAGGGTATTGTCCATTTGAGATCACTTTTTCTCTCGTGACAACTCTCTGAGATTCGATAATCATTGCAGTCTCGAAACAAGGATATTTCGTTTCCATTTGAGAGTCTACTCACAACTGTGACAAGTTAATAATAATAATAATAACAAGTAATGTAACAACTGAGTAAACTGTTTGAATATTAATATTTCTGTTTTAACTGTTAATATTTCTGCCTATTCAATGTTTATAAAATATGAATTATTTTGTAAATGATGGGAAAAATTTTTTTTCTACCTCTTACGGTTTCAAAGATATAAATGGGGGAAGCATTTCGTTCTTGAGTTATCGTGTTCACAGACGGACGGACATGCGGAAATGACCGAATTAGGCCATTTTATAAATACCTTTGTGAATCATTTTTGTCAAGGATTAATATTTTCAAGCGTTACAAAGTCGGGACTAAACTTAATATACCTTGTATATTTACAAATATACTGGGTATAAATATTATGACATAAACAAACTGTATTACTCTATGGATATGAACCATAGATAAAATATAGTAGTGGGGAACAACAGTAAAGTCTCCGAGAGCTCGCAAACTCTTCCAACACGGACGGAAGACTGAGTCTCGAGAGCATTAATATACATGTCCACCTGTGGACATGTATATTAATCTCAGTCCCCTATTCATTTGTGAGTCGAGTCTCGAGAGTAGTCACAGACTGTTTTGTCTCAGATGAACACTTACCTTTAAAGGTGAGTGTTTGAATGATTGTTCTCGTCAATCGGTCTCATTAATTTAAGAAAATTAAATATTAATTGTATAATTTTATTGAAATTAGTATTACTAAAATAAGATAATAAAATTCATTTCTTTGATTTCTTGAATTACTATTATTTTTTTATATAATTGATTTTATGAGTTTGATTCTCACTTATTTGTATATATACAAAAATATTGAAATGTAAACGCGTTTTATATCTCGACGTGTTTTTGTTTACACTACTTAAAGAATCGAGTTTATTATATAGTCGTGAGTCGTCGATCGACTAATATCATAATGGCAAATACTATTTTGTACGTGTTTTGCACTGACCTTTATCCCTTTTAAATGGACTAAATATTTAAGTGGTATAATTTAACGTACACTAGAGTCATCTTTTATAGCTTAGTTAATTAGCAAAAACTAATCATATATATATAACCCGCGCGGTAATTAAACATAAATAAATTTTAATTTTCCAATGAGTTTTTAAAAATAATATTTATGATAATTAGCAATAAAATTTTTTAGTTTCATTATGAACTATTTTCAATTATGAAAAAAAATTTCAATTAAAAAATTTTACTAAGACTATTAGGACAGAGCGAGTTTATATGATACTTTAATTTGTTTTATTTTTGCACAAAATAAAAGATTCAATATTATTTGTTTTCTATAAAATATATGACTAATATAATTTAAATATATTCATAGTTCATTTATTTTTGCTGTTAGCGTAGATGGCTCTATTTTTTAAAACAATTTGGCCATTTTTTATACCCGTTATTAAATATATACCAGGGTATATCAAGTTTAGTTCCGACTTTGTAACGGTTGAAAATATTGATAGTAGAAAATAAATTTTGGGATAGGTGTTCATAAAATGACCTAATTAGTCCTCTTCCAAAAATTTAAAATAACAAAAATTTAAATACAAAAAATGTTTCTTTTAAAAAATAAACAACTTTTTTTCATAAATTCAGTATACCAGGTATTTAAGCAATTAACTCAGTTAGTTATTATTTTTATTTGTTATGCTATGGGATAGTTAGTCCATATATAGGATAGTGAAGGTCAGTGGTTTTTTGTGACAAGGAATTTAAGCGCTCATCATTATTACATTGCATTAGCACAATTGTGCCCATATCGAAAATTCCATTTGTTATTTTGTTAAATCTGTAAAATGTACAAATATCAAACATCAGGGTGTGATTAACTTACGAGTATATTCATTTGAAATATTTTTTATTCATTAAAGTTAAGAATTTTTTGAATTAATGTTTTTGTATAAAGATTAATTTGTAATTTTCATTCAAATAGAAACAATGTTTAACCGTAAAGATAACTAAATATCATATTTATAGTAACTTGAAATAACGAACAAAAATTTATCATTTCTATAAACAGAATTGTACATGCATCGACAAAACACAATTTTGGTATAACCCGCCGCAAAAATTTTTAGAAATTTTCTGAAATAGTATTCCTACATGATAATATACTCTTCATTAATATTCGGTTTAAGAAGTTATCTCGAACCTGGCAGTTACTATTTGTAGGCTTAAAGTGGTACTTTGTAGACCAAGAATCAATAAAAACCAGAATTTTAAAGAAAAAGGAAACAATATGGCTATTCGGACACACGTGAGTCTCTTGTGTATTTCAGCGTGACTCAGTTCTCATTTTTTTATCAATGAAATGTTAACTAATCAGTAAAAAATCATGAATTTTTCTTCAAAAAGATTTTATTAAAGATAGGTAATAAAAAGAAAATGATTAATGATTGGAAGGCATCAAATCATTTTTGATTGTTCTTAACACACAAATTATGGTAAAAATGCTCCGAATTATCTAAATTTTATATTTCAAATTTTGCCCCAATTCCTAGAACAATTATTTGTATTTTATAAATACGTATTTCGACTACAAGGTAGCCATCATCAATATAAATTAGCTAATCGTAACTATCTCTGGGATATGGAGTCAGAGATAGTTACGATTGGCTAATTCATACTGATGATGACTACCTTGTAGTCGAAATATGTATTTATAAAATACAAATAATTGTTCTAGGAATTGGGGCCAAATTTGAAATTTAATTTCAAAAAACCTAGAGTTTTCTTTGATTATTTTAATAATCTTTATATCTAAATTTTAACTCACGCAAGAGACCCAAGAGAGTCCGTATATTCTCAGCCAAAAAGAAATGATAATTTTTGAAATCACCATATTAAATCGTCCCACCTATACAGTTATAGTTCCAAATCCAAATGACAACTGTATAAAATGGCTGGAAATCTGTGTTAAAAAAATGGAATTCAAGGACCGTCTGGACTTACATATATTATTTTAAGAAATTTTTTAATGTGGCCGTTGCAAATTCACATCCACATCAAAATGTTGGAATATTTTCAAATATCATCTTCCTTTTCTTCATGAATAATTTGAATTTCTTTAACTGATTGTGTTGTTACCACTTCTATTTTTATTTTATCTACGAGTTTTTCTGTCAATACAAATGTTTTTGTAATTGGATCAATGGTATAAACTTTTCCCTTGTATACTTGTCCATTTTCAGTTTTTATTTCAACGTATTTTCTTAAATATGACATAAGATTCACAGGATTATCACTTAATACAGTATCTTGATTTTCTAATTCCATATCTTGTTTTTAAAATTATAATCGCAGATAATTTGTAATTATACTTAATAACCTCCAAAAAAAGGAAACTTTTGTGTTAACAGAGAATATATATTAAATATATTCTGACTGAAATACGCTGACAAGAAGTATATGATTTTAATAGATTTACATACATTAAAAAAACTATTTCAGTATATATTTAAACAATTTTCTTGTTTATTTTAATCGAATTAAATTTGAGTAAAAGAGGAATTCAATTCACCGCTTTAAATGTCAAATTTTAATTATTAATTATTTTTGGAATTATTAATATGTTTACAGTGACATCTCTTAAAATTTTTTTAAACTTTCATATTTTAAACTTTTGGAGCCTTTATTAACTGTCGTTCGAATAACCAACACGAATTTGTTCAACATTAGTTTTTTAATATTTCCCAAACGTTTCGTTTATGACACTTTCGATTTCGTTTATGATTCGATAGTTACTGAGTAAGTTTAATTGTTTATAATAGGTATCCATTTAGTCAGAAATTAAAGAAAATTGATTAAGGCTTGTGGGTCGATCAGAAATCGTATTTACATTTGTGGATCCGTATTTTTCGAAAAAATTGAAAATTTGACTTAATTTTTTGCTTGTTTTGGCGGCCATTAAATAGCCCCGATCCTGGTATTTTAATGGCCCCTAGTGTTCATAAGTAATTATGAAGTAAATTAAAGTAAGGTTTATTGTTTCTAATCGTACATCGATTTTAACAATTAATACTAATGAGAACACAATAAATTAAATTTAAAACATACAGACTGGCTCAGTAGTAACAAATAATAAACTCTATAATAAGCAATAAAAACAATAATATGCAATATAATATATATATATATATATATATATATATATATATATATATATATATATATATATATATATATATATATATATATATATATATATATATATATATATATATATATATATATATATATATATATATATATATATATATATATATATATATATATATATATATATATATATATATATATATATATATATATATATAATAATAATAATAATAATAATAATAATAATAATAATAATAATAATAATTCTTTATTTAGTAGACCGTTATAGAAACAGTATAAATTGCGTCAACTTCAGTTACTAATAATTAAAAATCAGAATTTAAAAATTCACTTAAATTATAATGACATCGAGCAATCAAATATTTGCGATGTATTTTCTTAAATTTGATCATCGGTTGATCATTTATCTCGCGTGGTATTTTATTAAAGATTCTGATCATCAAATTCCTGCAGTTTTTATGGAAAACTGTGTATGCACTTTGGCATATGACCAATTTATTATTGTTCCGTGTGCTGTAGTCATGTGTACATTCATTCGACTTGAACAATGCAAAATTTTGTTTGACAAAGCATGCCCATGCGAGTATATGCATGTCAACAACAGTCATTATGTTTAAAGCTCTGAAGTGAGGTTTGCATGTTTCCCTAGGTCCGATTCTAGCTATAATGCGGACACAGCGTTTTTGAAATTTCAAGACTCTCGAAACGTCTTCCGAATTACCCCAAAATTCTAACCCAAATTTAAGATTTGAAGCAATATAACCGTGATATGCCGATAACACCACGTCCAGCGAAACAACTTTAGCTAAACATTGGAGCAGGTAGCAATACTTTGATATTTTTTTGAGTAAATAGCTTATATGGTCTTTCCAATTGAGACAGTTGTCCAGCAGCAGGCCAAGAAATTTAACGTTTTTACTCATTGTTAAAGTATGGATGTCAGATATTGGAATTTCTAACAAACCTTCCCCAAATTTTCCAAACCTTATGATTTGAGTTTTGTCCATATTTAGCTTTAAACAGTTCTCCCTACACCACTCACTCAGTTGGAAGACTGATCTATTTATAAGCATATTCATAGATTCAATGTCTTTCCCCGCATACAACAACGTAGTGTCATCAGCATATTGTAGCATAGTGTTGCTTACAGCCCGTGGCAAGTCATTGACATACAGTACGAAGAGGGTAGGTCCCAGAAGAAAGCCTTGAGCCACTCCAGACTGTAAACTTCCAGTGTAAGAATTCCAGGAGCTATCACCACAATTGTAATGAACGAATTGTTTTCTATTTGTGGAGTATGACATAAAAAGATCCAATGAGGTACCTCTGATACCCAACCTCTCCAGTCTGTATCCCAAAATGTCTGTGTTCAGGCAATCAAAGGCCTTACTTAGGTCAAATAATGCCGCAATAGGAACTCGTTTTTGGTTCCAAGCTTTTAGTACAAAGTCCAGCATCTTAAACACTTGTAAGCTGATAGACCTTCCCCCAATAAACCCATGTTGTTGTTCAGCAAATAAACTATGTTTTTGGATGTAATCTACCAGTCTGTTCAGCATTAATCTTTCGAAAAGTTTTGAAAATGTCGAAAGGAGTGAAATAGGCCTATAGTTGCTCAACTCAGATTCGCTACCGTTTTTAAAAATTGGGACAACTTTAGCAATTTTAAGACTATCAGGAAACTCGCCTCTAACGAAACAGAGATTTATAATTTTTGTTAGGTGTTCGCTAATATTCTGGGCACTATGCTAACCACATAAGCTGGTATGTCATCCCATCCTACGGACTTTTTCTGTTTCAATGTACAACATGCATTATAGACCTCAAGGTCACTACAGGGAAACAGAAACATACCTTCTGTAACCTTGGCTGAGGCGTCATCGTGTTTGAAAATTGGGTCACCGATATCCAAATCTCCAACAATATTCAGAAAATACTCATTGAAGGCGTTAGCTATATCAATTTTGTTTTCAATCATCTGACCATTGCAGTCAAACACAATGTCCTTTATTGGATTATTCCTGTCAGAATCCTTAAAGTGGTGTATGGCCTTCCATATTTTATTGCTCGATGTCGCGAAAATATTTTTGAAAAAACTATTTTTTTCAAATTTAACCTTTTTCTTCAATTCTATGCATAATTGCTTGTACTGCAGCTCGACCTCCGTGATAAGTGTATTATTTCGCTTCAATTGCATTAGATATACATGCATGTTTCGTTTTCTTACTGATAGTTCTTTAATTTCAGTTGTTATCCATGTTTCACTTTTATTTTTGTTAATTAAAACAGTCCTTTTAGGAAAGCATACATCAAAGTAATATTTAAAAATTTCGTGAAACTGTGAAAAAATGTTTGAAATACTACTTTGTTCACTGTGCAACGAAGGAGAAAATGTAGAGCATGTTATAAGTTACTGTAAGGGTATGGAAGACGAAAGAAGAAAGTTAGCTCAGAGCACAGGAGTAGAGAGCCCGGAGGTCGTTTCGATAATGAATCAGACCAAAATAGGGGAATTAAGAAGCATAGCGAAATTTATTAAAATATATACGATAAAAAGATACAAATATCTCTGTTAGATCTTGTTAAATTTTGTTGTTAATTTTTTGTTGATTGTTTGATTCCTAATTATTATTATTTTTGAGATTATTGTTGTTTTACATATATATATATATATATATATATATATATATATATATATATATATATATATATAAAAGATACAAATATCTCTGTTAGATCTTGTTAAATTTTGTTGTTAATTTTTTGTTGATTGTTTGATTCCTAATTATTATTATTTTTGAGATTATTGTTGTTTTACATATATATATATATATAACTGTTGTTATATATATATATAACAACAAAATTTAACAAGATCTAACAGAGATATTTGTATCTTTTATATATATATATATATATATATATGTAAAACAACAATAATCTCAAAAATAATAATAATTAGGAATCAAACAATCAACAAAAAATTAACAACAAAATTTAACAAGATCTAACAGAGATATTTGTATCTTTTTATCGTATATATTTTAATAAATTTCGCTATGCTTCTTAATTCCCCTATTTTGGTCTGATTCATTATCGAAACGACCTCCGGGCTCTCTACTCCTGTGCTCTGAGCTAACTTTCTTCTTTCGTCTTCCATACCCTTACAGTAACTTATAACATGCTCTACATTTTCTCCTTCGTTGCACAGTGAACAAACCTTATTGCCATCCTTATCCTTGTTACTGTTCCAGTTCCAATGTCCCATCCGAAATCTTGCAAGTTCCCTTCGATCTTCTCTTGGTAGTAAATTTACATACTTTGCATCATCTATGTAATGGTTTAATTTTCTAAACAGCTGTAATGAAGGTTTACTGTCTATCTCTTGTAATAAGCTCCTTAATCCAGCTTCCTCGATCTTTGCCTTGACTTGAATTATTACTTGTGTGCAATTTACTTCCCCTTCCATCACACTGTTCTTCATTTCTATTTTTTCCAATTCTCTTTCTAACAAACCCCTCCAATATCCTATCTTGTTTGTTGTCTGACCCTCCTTAAAGGCCCAAATAGACGGAGAACATGGTTGCAGCAACATTGAACAGCAACTAGCTTGTTGCACTGTGTGTGGGGTGGTTGCAGCAACAAAAAACAAACTTTTTGTTGCTGCAACCACTCCACACACGGAGCAACAAGCTAGTTGCTGTTCAATGTTGCTGCAACCATGTTCTGCGTCTAGTTTGGCCATAATACAAGCTTGTTGCAATTCTTTGAACTCACAATCTTTTATTTTCAAGAAAAATTTGGTAGCGTTTTTTGTAACTGTACATTTTACAGGAAGTAAACCCATCTCCAGCAAGACTGCACAGCTAGCAACAGATTTGCTTATTCCTAATATTTTTTTAAGAAAATTATTTCTGAAAGATTCTATTTTTGCAAGAACTTTTTCTTCTAATCCCCATATTTGGCTTCCATACATGATAATAGGCATTATTAGTATTTCAAAAATTATTTTCATTAATAATGCAGGGATCCATTCATTTTCATACATAAATTTTTCAATTAAATACACTCCTCTTTCAGCTTTATTTATCACTTTTTTTACATGCAAATTCCACTTCCCATCCCAATTAAAGTGCATTCCCAAATAATTAAAACTGTCTACAACTTGTATCTGTGTCCCATCATAGTTCCACTTTTCACTCTTTTTTAGCTTATAACCATTTCTAAACACGACTATTTTAGTTTTTTTCTCGTTTACCTTAATTTTATTAATTTTACAATATTCACTCATGCAGTTTATTGATCTTGTTAAACCTAGAGGTGTCTGTGATATTAATGCCATATCATCAGCGTACATTAATATTTTAATCTCTTGATTTCGGACGGACGGCGAATGTGTTTCTATATGATCGAGAATTTCTGGCAGATCGTTTAAATATAAGAGGAAAAGAATAGCCGATATTTGGCACCCTTGTCTCAAGCCGCGTTCCGTTTTACATGTATTTGATCGTTTACCTCCACTTATTTTAACACAGAATCTGTAATTTGCGTAGATAGATTTTAATAATGTGATTGTGTTCTTGTCCATGTTTAACTTTTCTAGTTTTTCCCACAACATTTCTCTATCCACTGAATCGAAAGCTTTTTCCACGTCTATAAAGCATGTATACAATTTTTTATGTTTTGCCAAGCTCTCTTTTATTAAATCTTGTAATATTAAAATGTTGTCCAGAGTTCCGAACTGTCTTCTAAATCCAGCTTGAAATTTTGTGATGATGTTCTTATTTATTGCCCATTCTTGGATTCTATTTGCTACTGCTTTTAAGAAAATTTTACTTATGATGGGCAGTAATGTAACTGGTCGGTAATTTCTCGGGTCGCTCTTTTCACCTTTGTTTTTAAAAATGTTACATATTACGCCTATCTTCCATTCGTCTGGTATGACCTTTGTCCTCAATATCTCATTAAATAGATTTGAAAGAATCATTATCACCTCTGGATTTTCCCTCGCGTGCCTTAAAAATTCTATAGGTATTCCTTCTATACCTGGTGTCTTGTCTTTTTTAAATTCATTAATTATCATCATGATCTCTTGTGCTGTTATTCCTTGACTCAGTATGCCGTCTTTCTCTTCTATTGTTATACTGTTTCGTTTCTCTGTTGGGCATGATGATATTTTTTGCTTGGCATCCAGTTTTGGATCCTTTCTGTAAAGTTCTGTGTAAAATCTCATCCAACTTTCAACGTTTATCTCTTCCCCCGTTTTAGGTTTGCAGCTTTTCCATGTTCTGAACAACTTCCAAATTTCTACTTCGTTATTTTCCTCTATGTCTTTATTTAACTTTTTTAGAAATTCATCTCTTCCTTGTTGTTTTTTTTGTCTTACCATTTTTATATAAATTTTTCTTTTGCAATGATAGTTTAATAGATTATCCTCCGTTTCATTTTTTCTAAACTTTCTTAGCTCGATAGTAGCATCTTTTTTCGCTTTACGGCACTCCTTATCAAACCATTTATTATCGTTTATAGTAAACTTGCTGTTTTGCTTTATTTTTCATACTTTTGCCTGCCCATAAAAATGACATCTTAAATATATCATACGCTTCATTAATTCTGTTTTGCCTTATCATCTCTTTTACCCCGCACATAAAGATTTTGTAATCATTGCTCATAATGTTTTTTGTAAATTCCTCTGATTTTTCCTTTTTCCACCTATATATTTCCAAGTCTTCTCCCACTCTCTCTTTATTACCTAGATTTTCAGGCTTTTTATTGTACACAGATATTTCTATTGGTAAGTGCTTTGATTCGCTTATTTGTACTCCAACTGAAATGTCTACTTCATTTGAGAATTGCATAGCTTTCATAAGTACAAGATCTATCGCACTCTGCCCGTTGTTTGACATGAATGTGTACTCTCCCTCTGGGTCTCCCTTACATCTTCCGTTAAGGTTTATAAGGTCCATATTTTGGCACATTTGAATTAGTTTATGTCCATAGTCGTTGGTTTCTTTGTCTTTGTTTTTTCTGCTAGATATATATACATCTAAATACTGTGAATGTTCATTATTAATTTTTTCGGATTCTTATTCGTTTCTATATCGTTTTTAATGCCAACCCTCGCGTTAAAATCCCCAACAATTATCCACTCTGCATTCAAATATTTCTCTTGTTGTTTCTTTATTTCACTTTCAAGTTCTCCAAAAAATTGTCTATTTTCGTACTCCGAATATTTAGGTGGGTTATACACTACTGCAAATATATATGTTTTTTCTTCCGTGACATACTTTATCCATAATGCTTTATCGTTCTCATTATCAATTCTATCGATTGCTATGAGTAAGCTTGATTTAAAATATACTGCTATTCCACCAGATTTTCGTCCTTTCTTTTTCCATTTTTTTGCGTCCTTCTGTTTGCATTCATATCCATTTAATGTAATATTTGTGCCTGAGTCTATCCATGTTTCAACCAAAAAGATAATATCATAGTCGCTTAAGTATTTTACAATATCAATATTTCTAACTTTATAAATTCCCTCAATATTCCAAAACATTATTCTTGTGGGTTTTTTGAACTACTGCTCTCATTTATATTCTTTTTCTCTTTTGGAGTGTATATATATTTTCCAAATCTATTTCCCATTGTCTGTGTGCCAACAACATCTTTGCTCCTCTTTGTGTCGTGATGTATTGTATCGTCTTGTTCGGCTCTTTCTTCTGACGATTGGTTCACTGGTCTACATCTTTTTTTAGATTTAGCAGCTTCTTTCATTCTTTTGGCTCTCTCCATGCTGCGTTGAATTCTTACTTCTAATGGTACGTCTTCGTTGACAAAAATGTTTGTACCTTTCAATTTCTTTTTATTACGCATAATAGTTTCTTTTGTTTTGTAGCTATGAAAACAGACCTTTATTGGAGCTTTTACATTGGAAGTATTCCCTAATCTGAATATATCATCTATTTCATCTCTCTTGATTTTCATATTCATTTCATTTTTACACAGCTCAATCACTTCGTCTTCTAGTGATGAATTTTCTTTTATTTCTTCGTTAAGTCCAAAAATGATAAGATTTTTCTTATTCGCTTCAAGTTGTAGATCTATAATTTTTTTATTTTGCATTTTCACAATTGCTTCAAGTTCTTTATTCTTTTCTATGATAGTACGATTTTCTTCTTTTAGTATCTTCCATATTTTCTTCCCCTAGTGTTCATAAGTAATTATGAAGTAAATTAACAAAATTTGAATAAAATAATTTTATAGAATTAGAGTTTCTGAGAGTTAGATGGTATTTACTCTGCCCTCCTTAAAAGGATGGATGAACAGGAAAACAATATCAAAAAAGAACTAAAAAATGAAATAGCTCACCTAAAAAAATATATATATAAATATGGAAGAAAAGTACATCGTTATCGGGAACAAAATACATCAGCAAGCAGAAGAAATACTTCAGCTAAAAAAAACAATAAATAAACAAAACCTTATTGTACACGGTATACCCGAAACTGAAAATGAAACAAACAACTTAGAGAATAACGTAATACAGACCCTAAATGTGAAACTACAGCTCCAAATATCAACAAAAGACATTGATCAAATTTATAGATTGGGAAAAGGAAGAGACAATAAACCTTTAAAAGTATGCTTTAACAACGGCAAAATTAAGTCTCAAATTATGAACAAGAGAACAAATCTTAAAGGTACGTCTATATACGTTTGATTGGTTGATTGATTAATATCGGGGTAAAAACTATTGCACTTCTACCCTATGGTCCATTGTGCTCCTCCTTCTACCTCAGTCTGACGAGATACGCTTCTCCCATATGTTGGCAGTAGCCTGGAGCTTGCTTATCAGATCCTCCTGAAGGTTCATATATTCGGGGTGAGATGCACCGAATATCCTGCATCTGCTGTAACCCAGAGGTTCACAGTCAAAGATTAAGTGGCTGGATGCAGATGCTCCCGCATGGGATAATGCCCGGTAATGAACCCGGTAACCCTCCGCCGTTGCATCCTGTTCAGCCTCAGTTCATCGAGAGATAACCTCTTTGCACTGCTTCAGAGGGCACTCTGAAGCAGTACCCTCCCTAGCTCTTGCCGCGGTACTTTTCCCAGTGATCACGGGGTTTAGCATTTGACCACTCGTTGATCACTTGTTTACATGCAGTCTTTGGAATTCCTAAAATAGGCTCTGTGATGCACAAGCAGGTCAGTCTCTGGATCCTGGACAGGTTTTTCCACGCAGTAATCTGCTTAACAATCTGCTTAACTTTTGGCCACCACACTAGAGCAGCATAGGTTATAATGGACCTGACTACTGTTGTGTAGAGCCAGTGGATCTTTTTGGGTTTTAGACCCCAGACTTTTCCACATGCTCTCTTGCAAAGCACGAGAGAAGATTTGCTCTTATTTGTTATATATTGCAGATGAGGGTTCCATGTTAGTTTGGAGTCCAGCATTACTCCCAAGATCTTGGCTTCCCTTGTGATCTGTATTTTTTCACCGAAGAGGATTGGTGGTTTTATGTTATCCATCTTCCTTTTACGTGTGAATGGAATTAGTGCGGTCTTACCAGGGTTAATTTTCTATCCCTGATTGACATCGTACTGATTTCTGATTCTGAGAGCGTTTTGCATAAGCTCCGAGATTGTGCCTTCACAGGGTCCCTGGATTGCAATTACAATGTCGTCCGCGTAACCCTGTGTGTAGTATCCATTTTGGTGGAGGTTTGTCAGTAAGCTGTTCACTGTCAGGCTCCACAGGAGTGGGGATAAGACACCACCCTGCGGACATCCCTTTGTGGCTCTCACAGTGACAGACTCTCCAAAAAGGGAAGTGTGTATTCTTCTTCCTATCAGCATAGATTTTATCCTCCTGCAAAAGGTGTCTTCAACTCCGTGCCGACCTGCAGAATCAACCATGGAATCGTAAGAAGCATTGTCAAATGCCCCCTCTACGTCAAGAAAAACACACAAGTTGGTTTGTTTCCTTGCGAATCCCTCCTCAATCCTGTATATTAGTTTGTGGAGGGCTGATTCACAGGATTTCCCCACCTGATACGCGTATTGGTTGGCATGAAGCGGATTTCTTTACAATGCCCCCTGAGTCAAATGAAATCCTATTAGTCGTTCCATTATTTTCAGTAGAAACGATGACAGACTAATTGACAGACTAAAGTTCTTTCCCGTGGAGTGGTTAAGTCTCCCCGGTTTTGGAGACCCTGGTTAAGTTGCTCTTGAGAAGGGTTTTCACCGTCCACTGCCCCCGAATCCGGGAAATGAATCCGGAGCAGTGTCTCGAGTGTATCTTTCGCGGAGCTAGTATACTCACCATCGGGTTTACGAAGTGACCCGATGGTGTCAGCGGGTTTCTTCGCCAGGATACGATGGAGTCTTGCTCCCTCTGATGTGTTTTCAACATCATGACAGAGCTTCCTCCATGAGTCCATTTTGGCTTTCTTCAGAGACCTTTTGTATTCGGTAAGGGCTTCATGGTAATTATCCCAGTTCCCCAACCTCCTTGCTCTGTTAAATAGCTGGCGAACCCTTCGCCTCTGACTCCTTAGGTCGACCTGCTGATGACTTTTGAGACCTCCGGGCAGTTTTCTTGGAAAGAGTTAATTATTGCATGCTGAAGCTCAGTTGCAGTAAGCTCAATGTCCAATACTGTTTTAACTTTTTTCGGAATTGTGGCGAGTTTGACCTTTAGTGAACTTTAGTGTCGAATTATATTCGTCCCGCGTTTGCATCGCATCCCATGATCAGTTGGTGGTTTTTTGCCTCACAATACTGGATCAGGTCTTCCATCTCTGTTGATGGTGGTGGAGTAGATGCATCATAGGGTAGGTAGACCGAAACGATGATTACCACTCCAGTTCCGTTCTCCATGTTGTATTTTACTGCTGTTAGATCTCTCTGACAGCAGTAAAAGGATCTATATACGTTAATGACGATCTACCAAAAGAGTTACGTATTCGCTACAGCGAATTAAGACGAATAAAACAAAGCGAAAAAGAAAATAAAAAACGGCTATTTGTACAATCCTCTGAAGAAGACTCAAGTCATGATGGAAATATAATACATCAAACGAAAAAAATAAACCCTGATAACCCCTCTAAATCAACGTTTACTCCAAAAAACACCAAAACAAACCAAGAAAAAAACCTGAAGCTAACGCAAATGAGGATGCAGTGAATAATGTAACCATTTTCTTCTGGAATTGTCATAGTTTCACAACAGTTTTAAATCTAGACCCTAAATACCAAAATAAACTCCGAAACTACGACATCCTGTGCTTCAATGAAACGTGAACATGGCGCGACAAGGATGAATCTCCAAAATTCCTTGCAAACTATAAATGTTTTAGTGCTAAAGCTACTAAAGAAAAGTCACTGGGAAGAGAAAGTGGGGGTTTAGTGATGTTTGTAAAAGGTAATTTACATAGTGAATTACTGGATACCTCTAATTATTGGATACCTCTTAAAGTCAAAGAAGCATTCCGGGAATTTAAAAAGGGGGCTACAAAGAACACATACGCCTTAAGTATATAAATTTGAAATCACAATATAACCAAAAGATCAAACAGGAAAAAAAAGGGATCTAATGGAATTGTCAAGTAAACTGTCCAATGTTCGTGACAATGGTGAATTTTGGAAATGTATAAAAAACATTAACAATAAGGGGGCATCCATTAATTACGTGAGATGTTTTTCTTTTAATTTGGAAATTCCTCCCTCCCCTTGGTGAGATTTAGTGAGATTTGGAGGGACCTCCGCCCCCTTACGTGAGATTTACACTCTAATTGTTAAAAGACTGAATTTATTTTCAGAAAGCAGAAAAATCATAACATTAAGGTGTCTTAAAATGAATCTATTTAAATTTCAAAAAATTTTAAGTAAAAACAGACAACAGCATTTATTTTTTTTTAAATGCGTATAATAATTTATGTTTTACAAAAGTTGACGTTAGATTTTCAATTATGACCCCTCCCCCCAGTTTAAATGAGATTTGATGAGATTTTACTGGACCCCTTCCCCCTATTTTGAGCTCACGTAATTAATGGATGTCCCCTAAACAAAAATTCCAGAGAAATGCAATTTCTTTGGATATTTAGGAAAACTATTTTCTCAACCTATATTGTTACAATAAAGATCTCACTTTGGTAAACGAATACAGATTTATAAACGAACCTTACTTAAACGGTACCATAACAATGAATGAACTAACATATGTCTTGAGCAAATGTAAAACGGGCAAAGCCGCGGGACCGGATAAAATCTCTCGTGACTTCTTTAAAAATTTACCCGTAAAATGGTAGCAAACAATGGTAGATATGTATAACCTGATTTTAAGCGAAGAAAGAACTCCCCAAGCCTGGTCTGAGTCCCGGCTATGCCTGTTATTCAAAAAAGGGGATAAAGATGACCCAAACAATTATAGGGGCATATCTTTATTAAATAATATCGCAAAAATATTTACTGCAATATTGGGCGAAATAATTCAAAATTGGGTAGAAAGTCATAATGTTATGGAAGAGTCTCAATTTGGTTTCAGGAGAGGAAGAGTATGCCGAGACGCTGTATTTGTTTTAAACAGCGTAATAAACATCAATATGAGGTTAAATAAGCGTAAGCTATATGCAGTGTTTGTAGATTATCGCAAAGCTTTCGATTCAGTTTCCCACTCACTCCTATAGCATAAACTTTCTAAAATAGGTATAACGAACAAAATTATAAACATAATAAAATGCTTTTACAACAATGCCTTTTTTAGCTTCAACGTTAACCGCAATAAGAGCACCAATATGAAGGTCAACAGAGGGGTCATACAAGGTGACTCATTGTCACCGTTGCTATTTACACTTTTTGTGAATGACCTAAATAAATACCTGACTGACAATGTTAGCAGAAGTGTGAATATTGACGGTCAAATGAGATCACATCTATCATATATGCTGACCATGAAGAATAGATATATTAGGAGAGCGAACGTAATGTTAAAAAAACGGTCAAGAATTGGTGTAACTATCTTTTATCAGTAGGGGTCACTGGTCTCAGTGCCGTACGGAATTTAAATGTTTAAATGTAGGCGCCAAGAAATCACTTTCATTCAGTTAATAAGAAGTCTTAGTTTTATAGATAATAAAAAATTGTTTTCGATTATCAAGTAATAATTAAATAAATATTAATAATAGAGAATTCTTAATAATCTGCAATAAATTAAAAGATGAAGAATCATAGTGATAATTGCAATTAATAATTACAAATATATGTTTACAATACTAACATATATTAGATAAAGAAAGAAGATGACAACCGGTAATTACAGACCATATTCCTTTCGTAAATGCAGACACGCATTCCTAACCTTAAACAACCTTCCACTCATAGATATATAACAGTTTATCTATGCTTTCCCTGTACAACATCGTCCCATTTTTTCACATTTTTAAAATTAAACAATTTTTATACTTACAATTTTTATTTGTAAGATGTGATAACCGTTAATTTTAATATGTAATAATAATAATTCCGTACGGGCAGATTCGCACTGCCGCTAGTGGCGAAAATAATAACTATGATCTCTACACGTTTTTGAGGACACAAAAACAGACGAATTGCCTATGTCGTTCAATCTCCTAATATATCTATTCTTCATGATGCTGACGATCTCATTATACTCAATGATAGCCCAGCAACTACACAAAAAGCTCTGGACGCTCTGACGCTGTATTGTAAAAACAATGAAATGTGTGTGAACGTCGAAAAAACAAAAATAATGCTATTAAGGAAGGGAGGAAAATTGGGTCGAGCGCCTGCATTTAGAATGTCAAATTAGTAAACGAATATAATTATCTCGGTGTCGTTTTCTCCTCGTCAGGTCTATTTTCGAAACAGGTAGACAACGCAATCAGGAAGGCCAATATGGCTGCTCATAGTATCAAAGAAATAATGATTCAAACAAAAATGCAAAGTTGGGTTGGTCGATTGAAACTGTTTGACAGTGTTGTCTTCTCCACTGTGTTGATGTATGGGACTGAAATCTGGAGCTTATGTTACTTAAGTGACTTAGAAAAAGTTCAAGGAAACTTTTTCAAAATGATATTTAACTGGCAACTTAATACGCCGCACTACCTTATACGTACAGAAACTGGCAGAAACCACATATCGACCTTAGCACTCACAAACACCCTAAACTGGCTGATCAAACTTCTCAAAATGACTAGCAATCGTTTACCAAAAATATGCTATAACAGGTTATTTAATTTGGACAACAACGGAAGCACTCAAGCTAAATATAATTGGGTCAGTCAGTTCAGGGCATTATTAATTAAATTTGGTTTTACCACCGTTTGGGAGAGCCAAGATCCAAAAATAATAAAAGAATTCTTCGAGCAAATAATAAATAAATATAAATAACTTTTAAAAATCATCGATATGGAAAGGATTTTGAACTCTCCCAGCAAACATACAAGTCAGAAAGACTTCAAAAAGAAGTCTTTTTGAAGACTTCATTAGGAAGTACAATTATGACGTCATAATGGCCTCTTTTTTCAGAATTCTCAATTGAGAGGTCTTTAAGGCATCTTTTTTTATGGTTTCGCAAGAAGTCAGAAATAGGAGCCCTTTAAGTAGTCTTTTTTTCTGTCTTCGTAAAAAGTCTGAAATAGGAGCCCTTTAAGAGTCTATTTTTACTGACTTTGCAAGAAGTCAGAAATAGGAGCCCTTTAAGTAGACTTTTTTTCTGTCTTCGTAAAAAGTCAGAAATAGGAGTCCTTTAGAGTCTATTTTTCCTGACTTCGCAAGAAGTCAGAAATATGAGCTCTTTAAGTAGACTTTTTTTCTGTCTTCGTAAACAGTCAGAAATAGGAGCCCTTTAAGAGTCTATTTTTTCTGACTTCGCAAGACGTCAGAAATAGGTGCCCTTTAAGAGTCTATTTTTTCTGATTTCGCAAGAAATCAGAAATAGGTGCCCTTATAGAGTCTATTTTTTCTGACTTCGCAAGAAGTCAGAAATAGGTGCCCTTTAAGAGTCTATTTTTTCTGACTTCGCAAGAAGTCAGAAATAGGTGCCCTTTAAGATTCTATTTTTTCTAACTTCGCAAGAAGTCAGAAATAGGTGCTCTTTAAGATTCTATTTTTTCAGACTTCGCAAGAAGTCTGAAATAAGAGCCCTTTAAGTAGACATTTTTTCTGTCTTCGTAAAAAGTTAGAAATAGGAGCCCTTTAAGAGTCTATTTTTTCTGACTTCGGAAGAAGTCAGAAATAGGAGCCCTTTGGAGCCCTTTAAGAAGTCTTTTTCCCAAGTTTTTTATATTTTTACTCAATTTAGCGCACGCGGTTTTTTGTTATAGTTTTTATTTCTGTATAACCTAGAATTTAACATTCTTATTCAGCTTTTATTTGGAGAACTTGAGAATTTAATTTATTTATTTAGTGTTATCAAGTATTTAAAACCAGTTTAAGTGCATTATTTTTAACGTGGATTATTTTTAATTGGTTTTATCTGTTAGTATCTTAAAGGTTAACGCATTAAAATGAATTAAAAAAATGAATATCATGATTTTCTATTAAGATTTGTAACCAAAATGTCTGCCAAGTTGATGATCATCCCATCTTCGAACCTATTCCCAAGAATATCAAAAAATTAAGACCAGGAGAATATTTTCATTATGGTATAAAAAAAGGATTTATTGACCAACTGAAAGCGATCGATTTGGGCCAGTTTAAAGAAACTATTCAAATCAACGTGCAATTGACAGTTTGCCAATTTCAAAGAGTTAGAAGAGTCAACTCTATCCAATACTAGTCGAAATTTACCCAAAAGGCGCTGTACCTTTTGCTGTTGGAATATATCATGGACTTAGCAAACCAAATGATTGTAATGATTATTAATATAAATTTAAATGTAAATATAAATTAAATGAATAAATATTTAGTAATTTGAATATAAAATTGTTTATATTTTTTTAGCCTCTATTTTTAGGAATCTTAAAATATTAATTTAGTCTTAAAGAACTCTTAAAAAAGAGCTCTTGAAGAGGCCAGAATCAAGACCCCTAAGACCTCTTAAATATGAGCTCTTGAATAGGTCAGAATCAAGAACTCTTAAGAACTCTTAAAAAGGAGCTCTTGAATAGGTCAGAATAAAGAACTCCTAAGATCTCTTAAAAAAAGCTCTTGAAGAGGTCATAATCAAGAACTCTTAAGATCTCTTCAAAAGAAGCTCTTGAAGAGGTCAGAATCAAGAACTCTTAAGATCTATTTTTTCGAAGTCAGAAAAAAAAGTTCATAAAGACTTAATAATGAAGTCTTCAGTAGTTCTTGAGGTGGCGCATTGGACATCCTCATGAAGTCCTGAAGACCCTATTTGACGAAAAATTTAAGACGTCCAAATCTTTAATAAGAGCTCTTAAAGAACTTTTAAAGACGTCATATTGCTTACTGGGAGCTAATTTCAGTCCTACATATCAACACATAATACTCGAAATTGGTACACAGCCTTACCTGAAACTACCTCTCAATTTAAATAAAATAAAGCTTATAAGCCAAATAAGAACAATGAAATCTCTAACCATTAAGCTTAGTATAAATGCCATGACCTACAAATGGGACCAATCACAATTTTATGTGATATATGTAACAGACGTGAGCCGGAAACGTTAATACATTTTCTACTAATCTGCCCAATATTTGATTCGATTCGGAAGCAATATTTAAGTAAATTTATAAAACAACGCAACCCCGAGCAAACTATGATAGAATTGCTAAGCAGCCTTTCAGTGGAAAAAATCAACCACATGTATTATTATGTAAGTGAAGCAACGAAAACTAGAAACTTCATTTTGGATGAATAAAATCTATTCGCACTAAATTTTCTTTAAAATTTATGCTGCACATATATGTGGGAATGTATTGTTGTTATGCCGTATTTTGGATCCTCAATATTATTGTGAATTGTTGATTAAGTCTGTTTATAGATCGTTAAATGCTAATTTATTATTACTCGCTTTCCACATTATTGTTTATTTATATTATCTATTTATTATTATTTTTATTATTATTTTTTTGTACTCATATTTGTTATTTTGTCATATTTGTTATTACTATAAATCTAAAATGTATCAACCACCTGTAAGCTTAATTGCAAATACAGAATATTATTATAATTATTCTTATAGAATTAGAGTTTCTGTGGAGATGACAAAATCAACACAAATTTTAACCAACTCAAAAAAAGAAGGAGGAGATTCTATGTTCGACTGTGTAAGTAATATAACAACTAACTGACTTAAATGTTTGAATACCCAGTATAAACTGAGTTGTATATCAATGATACAATTGTTAACAATTCTGCGTATTCGAAATGTTAACAATTCTTTCTGAGGAACATATAATCACAAATTATGAGAAAACTAGTGAGTTTATGAAAATCTTTTTCAAACAAAACTTGTTTATTTTAAAAAGAAGATATTTTTTCTATCTCTTACGGTTTCAAAGATGTATATAATAATCTTGATGTTGATGTATATAATAATATTGATGTATATAAGATTGATGTATATAATAATAATGAAAATTGGGCAAGAATTTGGACATAAATAGAATTAAAAAAGCTAATTTTAGGGTTTTTTCCCCATTTTCAGGTGGGGGGGGGGGTTGCTTTGGAGAAATAAAGTTTTCCAATAAGTTGGAAGTGATTTCGCGTCGAATGCAAAGCTTGACCTCCGCGTTCTTGTTATAATGCAAAAAACCACACCCTTCTAGCATATATTGGAGTAAAGAAGGTATATTTTGGCTCCAAGATGCTATTTAGATGGTATAATTGGTTTTTCGAAATTCTATGGATGGGGTGCTAAAATTTTTCTATGACCTTGAAAAAAGTAAAAGATCGATAAAAAATTTTCTGTCGCTGACTAATTAATGAGACTACCTGACCATTTATAATCAATTAGTGACCAATTAGATGGTATAATTGGTTTTTTGAAAATCCATGGATGGGATGCTAGCATCCTGGAGCCTGATTTGTGCCTAATCCATTTGGTTTTCGAAAAAATTGTCGCGAAAAAGGGAAAATTTGATTGAAAACGATTGAAACAGGTTTCTACCGATCAATTGTAAACAATATTTACACCATGGTTATTGTTTTTGTTTCAAATTGATAAGTTCAAAGATTATACATATTATACATCATTTTATTTAAAAAGTATATACAGGGGGAAGGGTATTTTCTGTATTCCCTGGCAGCAAATAAATTAAACTATAGTCTAAAGCTGGTAGCTGGCAAATCTTATGGTATTTCAGTTATTAAAGTTAATATCTAATTGAAAGATTCAGCTTGCCATACATGAAATGGGGAATTGCGAATCTCAGCCGGTAGTTTCTTTAGTGGCTTACAGGATCAAATTGACAAAATGAGTATCATTTTTACTCACTTATTTAAGTGGCTATTATAGCCAAACTATTTAGCATTATTTAAATTTACAAATTTGAAATTGTATTTTCAGATTGGGTAATTTTTCCTTTAGAGTGAACATTTAATAATTTCAAACTTCCCATGCTAACTTTAATAATCAAAGTAGACGTCATGATAAGAAATTACAAACTCTGTTAACCTCTAAAAGAACCACCGGCCGAGATTCACGGTTTCCATTTCACTATTTTAATATAAATCCGCTTTCTAATCGCAATACTTTAATTGAAGTATAAAGAAAAAAATTCCATGAATGTGACAAAAAAAAATTTGTGTATTTGTTGTTGATAACAAATCTTATTCCTAATTTTGAAAATTATGGATCACTGAAATGTAAAAATATAACATAAGGTCAAATTATGTATAAAATAAACAGAATTATCAATTTTTTATTTATACCAGTCATGTATACAAAACAACATTTTTCAACAATGTCTATAAAAATTCGGTTGTTAAATAAAGTTTATGGCCAACAAATAACGAAACGGCATCTCAGTAACAGTTTAAAAAGATCACATAATGTTGACTTGCCGAAAAAAGCAGACGTTGTAATAATAGGTATGGTTAATTATTTTTTAAATTATTAGTTTAAGAAATTAGCCCAGCACCAATTTTCAGTCAGAATTCTACAATTAATTGGTGTCGGATCCGCGGAGTAGGTACAATGCCATCGTGTGCATGCATACTTTCCAATAACTATATTAATTTACGTAATTTTTAGTCAATTTTATATACAAGTAATAATTTTATTAATAAAAAAAATTCGTTACGCATGAGCTGCGTCAACTTAGGGAATTTTCTTACAATACATAAATCACTCTCTAGCGGTCACAATTTTAGTGTGAATGAAATAACGTATCTGAATTGATTTTAGTATTTGCAAGGCCAATTTTATTACTAAATGGCATAGGTGAAGGGGAAAAGGGGCATAGAGAAAGAGGAACACATAAAATATAAAATATCTCTCTTAATATTCGAACAATCGAAAAATATATAAGAAGTAAAGTTGTAGAAAATCAAGTGTGCTACAATTCATTACCTTATTATTTTTCCCAATCTCAAATGTGTACAGAAAGAGATATTTAGAATTTTAACTTTCAATCTTTAATTGAAAATGTTTCTGTAAATATTAGTGTAACAGAAAAATCGATAAGAAACAAAACTATAGTAAATCTAATTACCTACAACTTTACATCTTATAAATTATTCGATTTTTCCAATATTAGGGAGATAATTATATATTTGCCCCTCCCTCGAAACCACCTTTCTCCTTGCCCGATTTTACCCATTAACGAACTTGACCTTTTGAATACTAAAAGCGCCTCAAATACCAAATTTTATTCCAAACTGTTACCACTAGCGAGTCCACAGACACATAAACGTATATATATGTTGGTTGATATACATATATATATATATATATATATATATATATATATATATATATATATATATATATATATTTATATATATATATATATATATATATATATATTTATATATATATATATATTTATATATATATATATTTATATTTATATATATATATTTATATATATATATATATATATATATATATATTTATATATATATATATATATATATATATATATATATTTATATATATATATATATATATATATATATATATATAGGGTGAGTCGAATTAACCGTATTATAGTATACGCCTCTATTTCTTTCTATGATCCTCCCACTTTTTAATAACATCCAATAGAAATCGATAAATTGATCATTTCCTTGAAACAAAACGAAGACTATTCGTGATTGGCTCAAAGATATGGCAAACACTCAAAATAATGTGTGCATAAAAATAAAGCGAGTTTTTTTTTTCATTTAAAATAATTAAATCCGGGAATTAAATCCCTATGATAACCAATGGCGTATAAATTTTGTTGGAGGATTATTGGCACATAAAAGATTTAACGCGATACTCGTTTCAAGAATTATATGGACCGATGAATGCCCTTTTACAACGAATGGTAGTTTAATAGTAAAAACTTCGTATACTGGGCAACGAAAAATCCTCGGAATATTAGAAGTATAAATCATCAGTACCGATGGACAATAAATATATGGTCTGGAGTGCTAAGGGAACATGTAGTAAGTAATAAACATTTTTGGTTTGTTTTCATTAGTAAATTAATATTTATGTTAAATTATAATTAATGAAAAAATAACAATAGATTTTTATTACTTACTACATGTTCTCCTAAAAATGTGAAAATGTAAAATCGTTAAAAATGTAGAATCCGAAAAAAGAACAAAAAAATGCCGACATTTTTTGACATCCGGTTTGATCCTATTAAAGTCAACTAATTAAATAGTTGTATCACTATTGAAACAAATGAGTAAATAATTTGTAGGCAATTTGAGGTTAGGGCCTAGACGGTAAAAATTGCTTTGCCACCAGATCGGAATTTATTAAGAGCGTGCAAAGGTGCAAATTTTCGCACGCCATTAAAATAATCTGATCGGATTGATTGGGGAAAAAATTGGATCGTTTTCTTTCGGGCTAAAAATCTCAACTTTGAATCCAAATATCTCGCTAGACAATCGGAATATTTACATTAACATCATTTTTCAATTTTATCAAATTTCATCAAAAAGGGGGTTTACGATTGAACTACTTTAAAATCACAGCTCTAAAATCAAAACATTTTTATCAATTCCAAAAGTGGCGATTCTTTTTCAAATTTTGGCCGAATTCATTTGGCTTCCAACTGAAAAATTTGGGCAGAAAAGCCACTTTTGGAGTTGATTGTAATATCTTGTTATGGACTGGATTTAGAACTTATAATTATTCGATCGATAATTATTATCGATCTTTAAGGGGACATAATTTTGAACAAATTTTATCGTATAACTATTCTTTAAATTTAATAGCAAGCTGCGGTCCTAGGAAAATGGGACATTTTATACACATAGAAGCAGGGCCGTGCCTGAATATATGGCCGCCTGTCTGTCAGTGTGTATGAGAGTCGTTTTCCAGATAATGCCATTTTCAGAACCTGTAGTTCAAAGACAAAAGATTTCTGGGACGTGTGCCCATGACAACTTTTGATCGGGAAGTCATGTACTACAACATTCTTGAATTTCAGCCAATTTGACTGCGAGCCTCTTTCCACATAATGCCACTTCCAGAACCTGTACACAACATAATTGAATTTGAGACAATTTGACCGAAAGCAAATTCTCATAACAATTCTGTGAGGTCCTTTCAATTCACTTACTATTTGTTTTTTCTTCTTCTTTTCAAAGTTATCGTTTTGCTAGTAAAGGTCTAAATTTAACATTTCCATCAATAGTAATACATCAAAACAGTCGTAGATTTTTAAGATATGGTAAAGTCGAATATTCAAATAGACCGCCGTGAACCGGCGTACCCTATTTCACCGCCGTCTATATTTCAGCTGCCGGTCTATATTGATATTTTACATAATATTTACATAAATATGTTATTGCAGAGCCGTGCTTTAAGAGCGGTAATTGCATGCGGCACACGCAGACGGCCAAATTAAAAGGCGAGAAGAATGTCTTTGTTAATTATTCTTTTACAAACTCTATATTTTAATATTTTAATCTCGTTAAAAAACAATTAGAAACAAAATTATTTATATAATTCCTGGCGATCGCCTTTTAGTTTGGCCGCCTGCGTTTGGCGCATGCAATTATCGCTGATAAAGCACGGCCCAGCATATAACATATTTATGTAAATATTATGTAAAATATCAATATAGACCGGAAGCTGAAATGTAGACGGCGGTGAAATATGATACGCCGGTACACGGCGGTCTAATTGAATATTCGACTTTACCATATCTTAAAAATCTACGACTGTTTTGATGTATGACTATTAATGGAAATGTTAAATTTAGATCTTTACCCCGTTATTTGAACATGTTGGGAGTGGGGGACCTGCCTGTCACATCATCCATTTTGTAGGACACAAGTTTTTTTGAAGTCTTTGTTACTTTATCTCTCAATTTAACTAACAAATTAACTGTTACTGATAACATTTTTGCTATCGTCAAACTAACAAGTTACTCTCATACGCGCTTCGTTAGTCACTATCATCGAGAATTTTCGCGAGAGAAAAGTTGGGCGTCTCGTCGTTAAAAAAACCGTGCTGTACTGTGGACTAATAGTGTTTAGTTTTGAATCTACATTTTTTCACATGTTTAACTACATGAAATTGCTCCTTTACAAATTTTTCAATAACTTTTGTATTTTCTACATTTAACAGGAGGAGGGAGTGCTGGATGTAACACATTATACCAACTCTCAAAGCGTAATGTTAAAGCAGTTTTATTAGAAAGGAATAAAATAACAAGCGGTACAACTTGGCACACAGCAGGATTGATTCGAAGTCTTCAATCAAGTGATATCGATATTGCTTTATTAAATACAACTCGCAATGTAATTAAAGGTTTAGAAGAAGAAACTGGAATATATCCAGGATGGATAAATAATGGTTCATTATTTATTATTCGTACGCAAGTAAATTACCTTTTTACAAATTTTAATTTAACTTGACTGGTATAATCATTCGTTTTACCAGTCCAAGTGGCCGAGCGGTCTAAGGCGTTATGTCTGCGTAGTATGCCTACTTGGAAACTGGGAGGTTATGGGACCGAATCCTGACATCGGCAGTTTGTCAATTATTAGGGAAAAAGGGGCGGTTAATTAACTAAACTGTCGGCGTATGGACAAGAACGAAGTAACCGGCTATGCTTGAGAAGGTTTTCTGCAGTTTCCTTCACGAACTCCAGATAAATATCGGCATAGTTCCAATCATTATCATAGTCGGCTGCTGCTTCATATTCTACCAATTCCTAGTCTATTAACAAAATTCCTTCCACTCCACTCACAGCCTCACATCCTTAGGCATCACAATGGACCTTATGGTCGAAGTGTAGCCCGTGGGGCAGCCTCTACAATCTATCTCTAATCTATAATCATTCGTGAAAGTTGCGTTTTTTTTAAATTACATAATTGGTTTGTGTCGTATCCTTTCGGTTTTTTAAAAAATGTTTACAATAAAAGTTGTTAGTATTTTTAAGAAGAACAACTTTTATTCGAGACATTTTTCGGAAAACCAAATGGAATCGGCACAAATTACCTGCAAAATAAATGACATTTTAGCTGTTGATAGTACACATGGTCACAAAACGGGCGTTCTTTTTTCAAAATTTCATAGTTGATTTGTGCCCAATCCATTTGGTTTTGGAAAAAATGTCTCGAATAAAAGTTGTTCGTCATAAAAATATTAATAACTTTTCTTCACAACATTTTTTTGAAAGTCGAATGAATTCGGCACAAATCAAATTCGGCTGTGTGTACGAATGTATGTAAGTGTTTCAGTTCAAAATTTGTACTAAAATTTTAACTAAGTTTTTATTATCAAACTGAAATATTATTAATATGTGCAGGTACTTACTCTCTTGATCAGTTTTTGCCAACCTTTTTTTTACATGCCCCACCTAAGTCTTTTTTAAAAATCAAACGCCTCCCTTTTATTTGAATCATATGCATATATTTTTTTTCAAAAATTGTATTATTCCCTAAATGAAGCATAGTCACAACTTGTTCAGAACACAAGACTTATAGGTTTTAGAAAGAAATCACTAAGAAATAATTAAGAAAAAATACTTAAGGTTGACCGGACATTACAGTACATTTCATAATAAACAGAAACACTCTTTTTAACAGAAGTTAAAAATTTTAATCTGTAAATTAATTATTTAAAATTAGATACCATCTAACATCACTAGTAATTGGATTTATGTAATTATTTAATTACTAAAAATAATAAATAATCGTCTTTTGACAATTAATTTTTTTTAAGGGCTAAAATTAGGCACATTATTTTTAACATATAAAAGGCATTCTTTGCCATTGTTAAAAGAAAAATGAAATAATTTTTAGATTTTTTATTTTAATTAAAATTTTTGCGTTTTTCGAACTTTGGGAATTTTTTCCTCGAATTCGAATAATACGATTTTAATTTTCATGGGCTTATTTGTTTTCTTTTTTATATAGAATTGAAAATAATATTCTATGCCTTTTTTAAAATTTTTAGTTTTTAAAAAGATATTAAAAAAAAACGCGTTTTTGTTATAAATAAATTCAAATTTGACCCAAAATGAATTCAAAATTGCGGTTCCAAGCAACCTGCCTGAAAAATGCTAATTTGATTCTACTAAAATAGAATTATTGAATTATCTTTCCACCTATAAACTGCAACTTTTACTTGATGTTTTTCTAAAATGCTTCATTTTTTTTAAATATTTAAGTGGCCACTTTTCAAATGAACAAACGGTATATAGCAACTGAGCTATAATTTTTATAAATTCAAATTGAATGGCCTTCCATAAATCTGTCATCCTTCAATCGGCGTACCATCTCTATTTTACACTATACACCGTGTAACTGAGAAACCGTGTTTTTATTTAATTATTGTATTTTTAAATTATATTATATTTATTCTTTTAATTTAAATAAAATGCTTTTTTATAATTAAATAATAGATTTTTAATTTAGAATACTTTTTTTTTTAATGTAACATAAAACTATTTTAACCAATATTAACAAATTAGAATTAATATTTTAAATTTATAAAAACGCTGTTGTTTACTTCACGGTGTATTTATAAAAGTTCCCAAAAGGAATTTTGGGGAACCCTCTTCGAGATATTGAAATCCGAAGATTTTTTGTTAATTCCAAGCAAAATGAACGGTTTAATAAAACTAATTTACCAAAATAATTGTTATATTTTACTAGGAGAGAGAAAAGGACTATATACGTCAATCAACGTTAGGAAAATATTTCAATATAAAAAGTGATTTTTTAAGCTCCAAAGAAGTAACAAAATTATTTCCATTACTTGATGAAAATTCATATGATAGTGCTCTATACTGTCCAGAAGATGGTGTAATTGATCCAGCAATGCTATGTAACGCATTGAATAAAGGTTCTTCAAACAATGGAGGAAAAGTTTGTGGATAATAATTTCAATAAGGCTGGGAATACATGGATTAGCACACTTTTAACTTCATTTCATAGTGAAAAAAGCATTATTGTATGTCTAAAAACATAATATGATAGCATACTCGGTCTTCAATAAACATGTTCAGATTTGTATATAAGCATTCTTGCATTTACATAAAGAGAAGGATGTTTTTTTGTTCGTAAGTAGCTAGAAAAATCAATACATACTCATAACAAATTCCAACAAAAGGTATGTGTATATGAATTTCTAAGGATACTGAACAGAAAAAAGTCAACCGAAATCGGACAAACCTCAGAAAATGTGGATTTGATATGTAAATTCAGATATATATATATATATATATATATATATATACGGTGTAGACCTGCAAATAACACACAAAAAAGTTTAATAAAGTTTTTTTTTCGATTTGACGCTTATTTTTTAAGATATCAATTAAATACAATCAATTAAACATTGATAAATTCAACCAATCACAGAGCGCATAGTGTAAGGAGGCGATATATATATATATATATATATATATATATATATATATATATATATATATATATATATATATATATATAAATATATATATATATAAATATATATATATATAAATATATATATATATAAATATATATATATATAAATATATATATATATATATATATATATATATATATATTTCTAATGGGGAATCAATGTTAAATAAATAAATGAAATATTTACTAACCATACATACACATAGTACCTACTTACATGCTGCTTGTGGTATCACGTTTGTTTGATGTCATTTAAGATTGGGGATTTATTGCCTCACACTCAATTGATAATATTATTATTCATTACGTATGTGAATGCATAGGAAATATTTGGTTGTTTTTTAATGGTGTAAACGTATTCCAACAAGGGGTTATTACACAATAATAGAAAAAGTGAAAATTATTAAATGGTACTTTGGGAGACATTCGGCAAAGGAATGTGTCAATTTATTTATTGTGGCATTTGAGGATAGGCAATCGCCAAGCCTTCAAACAGTTACTCATATGATTAGCTATTTTGAAAAATGGGGTTGGATATCTGGTTGCAAAGACTGCCACAAAGATAAAGATGATGAAGTCCCACAAAAAAATGAAGAGAGAGATATAGCAGTTTGTAGTTTATTATTTATTGAGGATAAAAAATCGACGAGAGAAGTTGGTGAAGAATTGGGCCTAAGCAACTCTACAGTTGCAAACATTTGGAAGCGGAATCCTGCTTATCGCAGGATGCAGTTTTGTGAAGCTGTAATGGAAAAGGGGAATCGAGAAAATAATTTCATCAGAAATATTTTATTTATTGATGAATCATCTTTTCCATTACATGGAAAACATAATCCATCTGTCATGCGATATTGATCTCAGACAAATCAGTATCGATATATCAGTACCCGAACTCAGTTTCCACAGAAACTGAATATCTGGACTAGAATATTGGGTGACCATATTATAGGACCATTCTTCATTGACGGATCTTTAGATTCTCAAAAATATTTGAGTTTGTTACGAAATAATATACTGCCAACTGTTAGAGCTCTTCCTAATTTAGACCTGGAATCTGCATGGTTCCAACAAGATGGTTGCCTGGCACACAATGCCATGGTAGTAAAGCTGTTCCTAGCACAAACTTTCCAGGAACGTCTTATGAGTGGTTTTGGAACCTTCAAGTGGCCATCCAGATCGTCAGATCTATTTCCTAACTACTTTTATTTTGTGGAGTTTTCTCAAAACACAGATCTATTCGCGGAATAGGCCTGGAAATTTGCAACAATTAAGGCAAAGAATTGTTAACAATTGTGCGAATATTTCTCCTCAAGTGCTAGAAAATACCCGGGTAAATTTCTACAATTGACTCGGATATTGTTTAGCAAATAATGGAGGTATATTCGAACCGCTGGTCTAACTTTTTTTTTGTTGGAATTCTATTTTTTTTTCTTTTGATGTTTTATTTTTCTTTTAATTTGTGTGGATTGTTGTTTTATGTTATACCGTTAATAGAATACTATCATTTATTTTCAAACATTCCACATACAAATAATAAGGGATAATCAAAAAAGAATTTTCAATTGTTAGAAGTAATGGCTAAACTTAAGAAGCAACAATGAGTATATTTAACCCACTCTCATTAGATGTGTCTGCAGTGCTGAGTTTGCACAGCAGCAAGCACAAAACATCACATACACTTCAGAGTACCCCCACTATTTTTATTTCTTTATAAGCATATTGTGTATAGTTATTATAGTAAATAATATTTAACATTGATTCTCTATTAGCAAAGCGTTGCAACACACACGATATATATATATATATAAATATATATATATATATATATATATATATATATATATATATATATATATATATATATATATATATATATATATGAATGAATATATATATATATGTATATATAGGTGGGTAGTAAGTTTAATTCAAGTTCTCACTGTTATTCGTCAAGGCGGACAGAGAGTTAGTATAAGTTAATTTCAAGTTAAACTACTACTGTCTAAGTATTATGTATACTTAGATGATTCTATCTGCTAATACATTTCTGTGACCAGGTTAGACGGGCATCAGAATTGAACTCGAAGTTTCCCTGCATTTAGAAGACAAAAAACAATTCCAATTCTCGATATTTAGTACATGTTAGTTTAGATTACTATTTTACATATATATATATATATCACTAAATGGAACAAATGTATTCTTAGCCTTCATGTAATACTTTTATTTATACGCATCTACAAATTATTTCTGTTTATAGATTATTGAAGACTGTCCAGTTACTGAAATACAAACTGAACGAGTAAACGGTAAAAATAAAGTGGCTGGTGTCTTCACTCCATTTGGATTAATTGAAACTAAGTGTATTGTAAATTGTACTGGTGCCTGGGCAAATGATTTGACCAATGGTTTAAATTTACATTTGCCATTGATTGCAACCAAACACTCTTATGTGGTAACAAATAGTATGGAAAGTATTCGTGGAGTACCCAATCTTAGAGATCAAGATGTATCTATTTATATGCGAATTCAAGGAGAATCCATTTGTTTAGGTGGATACGAATATAATCCTGAGATTTTAAATAAGGTAGGTGTTTACGATTGGAATTGAGAGGAGCACACAAAAGGCTAAGATGGTAATGAAAATTAATTACAAAACCCAAATATTATTGTAGCTAAGTAGATGTACTGCTGATAGATTCATCTTGGGGTCTAAAAAGTATTGCGCTTCGACCTCATGGTCCATTGTGCTCCCCCTTCTACTTCAGTCCGACGAGATTCGCTTCTCCAATATGTTGGCAATAGCCAGGAGCTTGACTATCAGCCCTTCCTAAAGGTTCATATATTCGGGATGAGATGCACCGAATATCCTGTATTTGCTGTAACCTAGAGGTTTGCAGTCAAAGACAGTGTGGCTGGATGTTTCTTCCTCCTCGCCAAATGCTAAAGTGGTATCCCTTTTAAAATCTTGTTTATTTTGCAAATTTGTGCGAAATCAATTTGGCTTTCGAAAAACTATCTCGAATAAAAGTTGTTCGTCATAAAAATACTACATTTTCTGAAAGTTTTTCCGAAAACCCTAATAATGGATTCGGCACAACTCAACTATAAAATTTTTAAATTGGCACGCACCTTTTACTATCGAATATACATCTTTACCTACTGTGTAAAAAGATGGAGATCCGATTTTTCTGCTTTTCTATGTTGGGATTTGTAGCGATTCAACTAAATTTTCTGTAACTTGAAAACCACCTAATTTTGGACTTTCATTGTTTTTGATATTTTGGTTTTGGATGATTTTACAGCTTTGGTTTGATTTTAAAGGGATAAATAATTTGAACAAATTTAATTATTACAATTTTTCTTTAAACACAATAACAAGTGCGCTTTGGTGCCAAAATACAAAATAATAGGAAATTCTTTCAGTTTCTGAAAAAAATTTCGAATAAAAGTTGTTACTAGCTTGACCACCACCAAGGAACCCAAAGTGTGCTTTTACTAGGGTAATTTGTAATTTTTAAATAAGATGATTCGACATGTTTGGTACACTTCGAAATTGTCAGAAGGGATAAAGTTTTTTTTAAACGTTAATAAAGTTTGTTTTTCGATAGAATTATTATAGAAAATTATTATATTTTGTTTTGAATTCTTTTGCCATAATTATTAACCCGACTTCAAAATGGAGGATGGTTCTCAATTCGTCTGTATTTTTTGTTTGTTTGTTTTGTTTGTCACCTCAGAACTCCGCCATTTATGAACTGATTTTTTTTGTTTTAAAGGGTTTGATTTCAGATTGGTCCCATTGTCACCAAATCGCATTCTGGTGAGGGGATCCCCTGGAAATCGAGGAAAATCCTCATTTTGTATGTGATAACCGATTTTTGCGAATTTTTTTTTTTTTGAAAGGGTATACTCATTTATAATGGGAAAATAAGAAAATTTTTTTAAAAACCGACTTTAAAAAATTTTTTTACAAAAAAAAAACCGACCCCAAAAAAAAAATTTTTACAAAAAAAATCATAATTCATGTAAAAAAACTGAAAATCTGTTATGAAAAAATGCACTAAAAATTAAAAAAAATTAAAAATATTTTGACAAAATGGAAACCCGACTTCAAAAATCAAATATTCTAAAACAAAAAATTCACTAAAAAGTAAAAAATAATTGCATATTCTTGTGTCAATTTTAGTTTTAGCAAAAAATTTTTAAATATATATGTACAATTATTGTTATTTTTGGAAGCGGTGTCAGCATAGAGAAATTCACATAAAATTTGGACACCGCCTCCAAAAATAACAATAATTGTACATATATATTTAAAAATTTTTTGCTAAAACTAAAATTGACACAAGAATATGCAATTATTTTTTACTTTTTAGTGAATTTTTTGTTTTAGAATATTTGATTTTTGAAGTCGGGTTTCCATTTTGTCAAAATATTTTTTATTTTTTTTAATTTTTAGTGCATTTTTTCATAACAGATTTTCAGTTTTTTTACATGAATTATGATTTTTTTTGTAAAAATTTTTTTTTTGGGGTCGGTTTTTTTTTTGTAAAAAAATTTTTTAAAGTCGGTTTTTAAAAAAATTTTCTTATTTTCCCATTATAAATGAGTATACCCTTTCAAAAAAAAAAAATTCGCAAAAATCGGTTATCACATACAAAATGAGGATTTTCCTCGATTTCCAGGGGATCCTGGAAATCATTGTTATTTTTGGAAGCGGTGTCAGCATAGAGAAATTCACATAAAATTTGGACACCGCCTCCAAAAATAACAATAATTGTACATATATATTTAAAAATTTTTGCTTAGGTGAACTAAAATTGACACAAGAATATGCAATAATTTTTAACTTTTTAGTGCATTTTTTGTTTTAGAATATTTGATTTTTTAACTCGCTTTTCCATTTTGTCAAAATACTTTTTATTATAATATGGTTCGTGTACATAATTAGGGAATTAGAAGTAGATTAATGTGTACAATAAAATTAGTTTTACAATTAATAAAATTTATTAAATTTACTCATTTAAAAAAAGCATTTATTTAAAAAAAAATTATAGTAATATAATTTGTTAATTTATAATATTCACAATCAAAAATAATTGCATTATAAAGTAATAATATTTTTCTAAATAAAACAATACATAAATAAATTACCCTAGTTTCTCCGGGTGGTAGTAAAGTACGCTGCCCATCCGCTGCTTTCATGCTACGTTGAAAATTTGTGGTTTTTAAAATTTTCTCGAAATTGACTAGCTAATGCGGTTTCTTTCATTCATAACCAATAATCCTTAGGGGGTACTATAATCCTGCAAAGTTCCACCACGAAGTCAATTTTCCAAGTCATGCCTTCCTCATGTCAGACAAAATAGACCATAAGGTCGAAGTGCAATAGTTTTAGATCCCAATATAAAATCAAACAATCAATCAATGTCAGACAAAAAATTGCATTTCCTTTACAACGCATGAAATCAATTTTATTGGATGGTGTTATCTGTTAACTTTTTTCAACATTAAGATAAACTATTTTAAGAATTGTTTTAAACCTAAATATCAAAGCATCATCATGTGCATTGTTAATTGTGCAATTTATGTAAAGTTAGAAAGAAGTTCCATTTTCCTGCAGCTTCTATTGAGCTTAACGACAACTTGTAAAAATAAAATTTGTTGAAAATTTGCACCTTTAAAATTAAATAACTACCAAAGATGTATATAACTATCAATATCGATAATATTTAACCATAGAGATATCTAAAAAAATATAACACCAAAACACCAAACACCAAACAAACTGGGAATGCATTCCTATCTATGGAAATGGTGCATTCCCATCTATGAATCCTAAATTAAAAAGTAAGTGAAAGTTTAAACATACGATTTTGTTTGTTTGCAGGCACCAGACAATTTCTACTTCGGTTTATACGATTTAAATTGGGAAGTATTTGAAAGTCTCATGAATGGTGCAATTAAATTGTGTCCAAAATTACAAGAAACAGGTATTAAATCCACTATTTCTGGTCCTGAAAGTTTTACACCTGACCATAAACCAATAATGGGGGAAGATCCGAGATTAATAGGTTTGTATATACTATTTTACTATCCTCAAAGGGAATAGAGCTATTGGTCTCGTGCCAACTTCAAAAGTTTGCAAAAATTTTTGCAAATGTCCATCGATCCTACCTAGTAGATGTCGCAAATCACCATCTGTAAAATTTATATATATATATATATATGTATGGATATATATATATATATATATATATATATATATATATATATATATATATATATATATATATATATATATATGTCTGTAATCGCTCTAGCGGTCACAATTTTGATCAGATTGGAATGGAATTTGGTATTTGAAGCGCTTTTAGTATTCAAAAGGTCAAGTTTGTTAGTGGGTAAAATCGAAGAAGGGGAAAGGGGGGTTTAAAGAGAGGGGAAAACACAAAATTTGACATATCTCCCTTAATATTCGAATAATCGAAAAATTTATAAGAAGTAAAGTTGTAGGTACTAAGTTTTACTGTAATTTTGTTTCTTATCATTTTTTCTGTTACCCTAATTTTTACAGAATTATTGGCGGTTTAAGATTGAAAATTAAATTCCTCAATATCTCTGTACACATTACAGTTTGAGCAAAAATGATAAGGTGACGAATTGTGGCAAACATGATTTTCTACAACTTTATTTCCTACACATTTTTCGATTGTTCTAATATTAAGAGAGATATTTTATATTTTGTGTTTTATTTTTTCTTTATGCCCCCATTTCTCCTTGACGTATGCCATTTATTAATCAAATTGGCCTTGCAAATACTAAAATCATATATGACATTTCATTTTGATCAGACTAAAATTGTGATCGCTAGAAAGTGATTTATGTATTTTTAGGAAATTCGCTAAGTTGGAGCAGCTCCTGCGCAACGAATTTTTTTTATACATATTGAGGTAAAAGTAATGGTTCGAGTCGAAGTACTTAACGCAAAACGTATCCTCTATCTGTAAAAGTTTCAATAAAAAAACCTTTGCGAAGAAGGATTTAATCCAAATCTAACCCAAGGTCATCGTCGAGTTGAGTTCTATTAACTTTACCATTTTTAAACGCATAACTATTCAATTAGATGTAGCTCCTTTTAAAAGTGTCTTGCCTGTGTATTTCCGTTGGCGTGTTCAAACAATTTGCTATCTAAATTTTTTAAATTTAGATTCCAAAGTGTATATTTGTTAATTTTTATGAAAATAACAAATCGAACACGATTTTGTAATAAAAATTGGCGGTTCCCTTTTTTTTAAATAAATTGTAATCAATAATTCGATTCAATGAATTTTTTGGGTAACAGAACTCATGAGAGACGGTAGATAGATAGATAGATAGATTGTAGAGGCTGTCCTGAACGGGACACACTTCGACCATAAGATCCATTGTGATGCCTAAGGAAGTGAGTGGATTGGAAGGAATTTTGAGTGTAGACTAGGAGTCTAGTTTTTACCAAACTGCTGCAGAACGAGGGTAATGTTTTTGTATGCTATGTGAGTGTATGCTATTTTTTTGGCACGTTATATAGCCGAAGAGTGTGTATATTTGTCCGAATAGTTGAATTGTTGTCTGAATAATAATGAGAGAAGACCTTGAGTAAATTTTCCTCACCACCTCAGAAATTATCAGAAGTTCAAAATTTCAAGATAGATTGTAGAGGCTGTCCTAGAAGGACACACTTCGACCATAAGGTCTATTGTGATGCCTACGGAAGTGAGGATGTGAGTAGAGGCCAAGGAATTTTATGTGTAGACTAGGAATTGGTAGGATGTGCGGCTGCAGCCGACTTTCTTTGATAGGAATTATGCTGATACTCATTTGGAGTTCGTAAAGGAAACTACAGAAAACCTTCACAAGCATAGCCGGTTACTTGTTTTGTCCATACGCCCCCCTTAGTCAATTAACCGCCCCCCTTTTTTTTTAATAATTGACAAACTGCCAATGTCGGGATTCGAACACATAACCTCCCAGTTCCAAGTACACACAACGCCTTATAAGCGCGGCTACTTGGCTGGTCTGATGGGCAATAGGTGAAGTGGCGGGGACCTGAGATATAGTTTGAGGCTGCACAACCTGCGCCAGACTGTAGTAGTAACTGCAAACCGGGAGTGGTTTTATCAGAGCGCGATGGGCAGCTGGTGAAGTACCGGGGACCTGGTTTGAAGCCACAATACATGTGTCAAACTTGTAGTTGGCAATGTATGAGAGACGGTGTGTATTTGAAACTTTTATACTAATTCCCACATTTAAACATCGCTCAGTGTAGAATTAAGTAGATACTCAAACGAAAATACGCCATTACTTTTACCTCGAATTTCCTCGCGAATTTCCTAATAGGAAATAGAGCCAGTAAATCCAGTATAAAATTTCTTCAAATGTCCATCGATCCTACCTAGTAGATGTTGAAAATCACCATCTGTAAAATTTATATATATCTATGGACATATATATATATATATGTATATATATATATATATATATATATATATATATATATATATATATATATATATATACATATACATATACATATACATATACATATACATATACATATACATATACATATACATATACATATACATATACATATACATATACATATACATATACATATACATATACATATACATATACATATACATATACATATACATATACATATACATATACATATACATATACATATACATATACATATACATATACATATACATATACATATACATATACATATACATATACATATACATATACATATACATATACATATACATATACATATACATATACATATACATATACATATACATATACATATACATATACATATACATATACATATACATATACATATACATATACATATACATATACATATACATATACATATACATATACATATACATATACATATACATATACATATACATATACATATACATATACATATACATATACATATACATATACATATACATATACATATACATATACATATACATATACATATACATATACATATACATATACATATACATATACATATACATATACATATACATATACATATACATATACATATACATATACATATACATATACATATACATATACATATACATATACATATACATATACATATACATATACATATACATATACATATACATATACATATACATATACATATACATATACATATACATATACATATACATATACATATACATATACATATACATATACATATACATATACATATACATATACATATACATATACATATACATATACATATACATATACATATACATATACATATACATATACATATACATATACATATACATATACATATACATATACATATACATATACATATACATATACATATACATATACATATACATATACATATACATATACATATACATATACATATACATATACATATACATATACATATACATATACATATACATATACATATACATATACATATACATATACATATACATATACATATACATATACATATACATATACATATACATATACATATACATATACATATACATATACATATACATATACATATACATATACATACATATATATATATATATATATATATATATATATATATATATATATATATATGTGTGTGTGTCTGTAATCGCTCCAGCGGTCACAATTTTAATCTGATTGGAATAAAATTTGGTATTTGAGGCACTTTTGGTATTTAAAAGGTTAAGTTCGTTAATGGGTAAAATCGGACAAGGGGAAAGGTTGGTTTTAAGGGAGGGGGGAAACACAAAATTTGACATATCTCCCTTAATATTCGAAAAATCGAAAAATTTATAAGAAGTAAAGTTGTAGGTAATTTTACTGTAATTTTGTTTTTTATCATTTTTTCTTTTACCTTATTATTTACAGAAATATTGATGGTTTAAGATTGAAAATTAAATTCCTCAATATCTCTGTACAAATTAAAGTTTGAGCAAAAATGATAAGGTGACGAATTGTAGCAAACATGATTTTCTACAACTTTATTCCTAACGCATTTTTCGATTGTTCTAATATTAAGAGAGATATTTTATATTTTGTGTTTTCTTCTTTCTTTATGTCCCCTTTTCCCCTTGACGTATGTCATTTATTTATAAAATTGGCCTTGCGAATACTAGAATCATATACGGCATTTCATTTTGATTCGACTAAAATTGTGACCGCTAGAGAGTGATTTATGTATTCTAAGGAAATTTATTAAGTTGAAGCAGCTTCTGCGTAACGAATTTAAAAAAAAATTAAAGTATCATAATCCATAGGTTTATACCATAATTGTGCATTTAATTCTGCGGGCATGATGTTGGGCGGAGGGTGTGCTGAACAAATTGCTTTATGGATTCTACAAGGTCGACCCGATCTACCAATGTTTGCATTTGATATCCGTAGATTTTTACCTAATATGTTATCTGATCATGGTTGGATAACAGAAAAGACTCATGAATGTTATGCCAATACCTATAATACACAATTTCCGTTGGATGATTCGTTAGCAGGGCGAAATTTATTTCAAAGTCCTTTTCATAAGGTATACTGAAATGTAAGCGTAAAGGAGGGAATCTACTTTAAAGAATCGAATATTAATTAAAATTTTGATGTTGAACCACGGTTAGATATTACAAAACCAAAAAAGTGTAAGTTAATCGTGTAGACAAATACTAGAAACTGAACAAACCAGAACTGAATTAACAGACGATTTTTTTTAAACATTAATTTTTCAGCAACAATAATCAGACTGACATAATGCGGGAGTTTTTCTGTTATCTTTGACTCAGTACTTCTCTTAAAATAAACATTTCAAACGAAATAGTTCATACGCAGTACAAAAAATAAAACTTGTTTTGGGGAATGAGATCTATGAGACTAACAAAATGCGATAGGTTTCTTTCACTCTGTACTTCACCAAAAAATTTGAAAAATGTATTTTTTAAATCCTTAAAAGCAACCCTTTCAAACGATACCCGTTACCCAGACGCAAGACAAAAAACTTTTTTAAGCAATCCCAGTGCCTAACATTATGGCAAATTCTTAATTCCTATATTGTTTTCGAACAAAACGTCTGTAGCAGACAGACGGACGAAAGCAAGTTTACATACATAGGGTGTGCAATTTTTCGATAGACTTCGGTGAAAGAGGTTACACTTCAGCTAATTTACATTTAACTTTATAAGCCAGCGATCGAAATGAGTGTTTTCGTGTTATTAATAATACAATGATAACAAAAACTTGGTGCATTTCGGGCAAATAATTGACGTTTTCCTAATATCTTACGAGTAATTTTGACTACTGTACAAAAAAATTACACTAGCCCAAATCCACATAACTTTGGGAAAAATGGCTGTTATTCATAAGAGTATAGGAAAAAAATTAAAATTTTGTTCTTTCTAAGTTGATAATTTACAGCGTAAATTTTTCAGAAATATGATATACATGTTACCATTTTCTTCTTTTAGGTACTCTTTCCAAATTTCAAAGAAAATTTGAATGCATGTTTTTATCAAGATTTTAGTATAATAACATAACATCCAATGAATATAAGATTTTAACCAGAAATAATTCGTACATAATTCTTTACGTGGAAATGTGTATTTATTTTGATATCAGAAAACATCTTCGTCACGAGGTTGTAAAAATGCATTTATTAGTTTTGGCCAAATAAGCGTCGTAACAAAATATGCCAAGAATATAAATTTGAAATGCACAAAAAAGAAGCGTTAATTCTTTTAAAGTTCCAGTATAAATTTGAAAATTACCAAAAAGGAAGGATTTTAGCCACAACTAGAAAACCATTCGGTCCGACCCGTTTTTTATAAGATCAAATTTGTTACAAATTGACTTGTGATAACGTGAGACGAGAGTAGCATGGCCCTTGTATTGTATTGGCTTGTAAATGTTTTCTATCGTCTCATCTCGTCTCGTTTTTCAGTTGAAGATTTTCTTGAATAAATACAATTTAAAAAAATCATTATTTGTACTTAGTGATTGAAAAAGAGTACTATCGTCTGCCTCTCGAATATTTAACGAAAATCAGGGCTCCAATTTTCGTCTCGTCTGCCGATAACTTATTCTCGTCTCTTCTCATTTCTATCGTCTCTCGCGGCATCGCTAAAAGTGACTGGAAAATAATCTCTCTGATGGAAGTCTATATTGAAAAAACCGACACCCTATATATTTGCGCTGGGTTCTTATTTCTTGTTGTAAATTAACATGAAAAACTTTTCTTCTATATAGTTGAAATATTATTTTTGAATAGTTTATCTATAGATATCTGAAAAAATTTTCTATTTTTTCGACCTTATAAAGTAGATTGCCCTCTTAAATTTTGTACATAACTTTAAAAAACATTTGCTCTCATTTTAGGAACTAATTAAAGCAGGAGCATTTATGGAACAGAAATCAGGATGGGAAAGACCACGATATTTTCGAAATGATTATAAAATTATAGTTCCTGAAAAATATCGATGGTATGGCGCGTACGGTAATACAAGTGCAAAAAGTTCTTATGAAATTGAATTAGAAAAAGAGTGCACATTTTCATTTCCTGAATCTCAAAATCTGGTATAAATTTCAGATTTTTGTCTATTTTGGTTTATTATTATATTCTAATAATAAAGATCTTTAGATTCTCAAAAATATTTGAGTTTGTTACGAAATAATATATTGCCAACTGTTAGAGCTCTTCCTAATTTAGACCTGGAATCTGTATGGTTCCAACAAGATGGTTGCCCTGCACACAATACCAGGATAGTAAGGCTGTTCCTGGAACAAACTTTTCAGGAACGTCTTATGAGTGGTTTTTGAACCATCAAGTGGCCAGCCAGATTGCCAGATCTATCTCCTTACGACTTTTTTTTGTGGAGTTTTTTCAAAACACAGATCTATTCGTGGAATAGGCCTGGAAATTTGCAACAATTAAGGCAAAGAATTGTTGACAATTGTGCAAATATTTCTCCTCAAGTGCTAGAAAATACCCGGGTAGATTTCTACAATCGACTCGGATATTGTTTAGCAAATAATGGAGGAATATTCGAACCCCTGGTTTAACTTTTTTTTTGTCGGAATTCTATTTTTTTTCTTTTTGAAGTTTTATTTTTCTTTTAATTTGTGTGGATTGTTGTTTCATGTTATACCGTTAATAGAATACTATCATTTATTTTCAAACATTCCACATACAAATAATAAGGGATACTCAAAAAAGAATTTTCAATTGTTAGAAGTAATGCTTAACTTAAGACAACAATGAACCTATTTAACCCACTGTCATTACATGTTAGGGAACGTACCCATACTACGTGACCTATTTTTTAAGATTTTTCGACCCCCCCCCCCCTCCCCTCGGTAACCATTTGTGGTATATGCCAAGACCCCCCCCCTCCCCCTAAAGTTGTTACGTAGTATTGACAATTATGATTATTAATCATTTTGCAAGCAGAAAGTGAAACAAATAAAAATAATTTGGCTCATATTCGTCTTTATTAATACGGCGTTTATTGCATAAGAGTGCATGCATAGAAGTATATTAATTAGTAATGAAGCCTCGAATATCGTCACAGTTTGAGTGGATCAGTCTATTTTCAAAATGATGGGAAGGAAACATATATTTATTACTAAGTATTAAACATATGATTAAAATATGGTTTAAATAAGTTGCCCTTCTACTTTTAAATAAGTTCCCCTTACGCGCATATAATAGTCAAAACAAAAAAATTCAACTCTACTTATAATTACTAGTAAATTAAATCCCTTAAACTCGGCCTTACGCACTACCGTGCTCTAGATATTATGACAAAGAAAAACTTATGTAAAAACATATTGCTACCGAAAACTTAATTTATGAAAACAATTGTTTTCTGCTTAATCACATTAATATCCGTCTCATACTTCACTGTTCGTACTTCACTGGACTACAAATTGTCGGACAAACAGTGTCTGTTTTCAATCAGCTGACATCTCGACATATGTGCATCAGCGCCACTAACTGTGAGTTTAAGAAGCACGTTTAGTTAAACACTCCGCGCCATAGTCAAATATAGTTCGAAAAAGCGAGATTTCTCTCGGCGAAATCGATCGACTACGTGACAAAAATCAAAGCCACCCCCACCCCCATTCCCGTGACCGAGCGTAGTATTTTAAAGATCTACCCCCCCCCCTAAACAGGTCACGTAGTATGGGTATGTTCCCTTAATGCAGTACTGACTACAAAACAGTAATCACACAGGCCAGCCAGCATACACAACACACACACAACAGAGTACCCCCACTATTAGCGAATTTCCTGAAAGAAAATAGAGCAATTGGTCCCGTACCGAAGTCAAAATTTCGCAAAAATTTCTTCAAATGTCCATCGATCCTACCTCGTAGATGTCAAAAATCACCATCTGTAAAATTTATATATATATATCTATGGACATATATATATATATATATATATATATATACATATATATATATATATATATATATATATACATATATATATATATATATATATATATGTGTCTGTAATCACTCTAGCGGTCACAGTTTTCATTTTATCGGAATGAAATTTGGTATTTGAGGCGCTTTTGGTATTCAAAAGGTCAAGTTCATTAATGGGTAAAATCGGACGAGGGGAAAGGGGGGTTTAGAGGGAGGGGGAAACACAAAATTTGACATATCTCCCTTAATATTCGAAAAACCGAAAAATTTATAAGAAGTAAAGTTTAGGTATTAAATTTTACTGTAGTTTTGTTTCTTGTCATTTTTTCTGTTTCACTAATATTTACAGAAATATTGACCGTTTAAAATTGAAAACTAAATTCCTCACTATCTCTGTACACATTAGAGTTTGAGCAAAAATGATAAGGTGATGAAGTGTAACAAACATAATTTTCTACAACTTTATTCCTTACGCATTTTTTGATTGTTCTAATATTAAAAGAGATATTTTGTATTTTGTGTTTTCTTCTTTCATTATGCCCCCATTTCCCCTTCACGTATGACATTTATTAATAAAATTGGCAAATACTAAAATCATAAATGACATTTCATTTTGATCAGACTAAAATTGTGACCGCTAGATATTGATTTATGTATTTTAAGGAAATTCGCTAAGTTGAAGCAGCTCCTGCGTAACGAATTTTTTTATTTCTTTATTAAACATTGTGTATAGTTATTATAGTAAGTAATATTTAACAATGATTCTCTATTACCAATGCTTTCCAACACATACTGTATATCTAAGTAAGGTATGATAAAAAAGTACTGCATTCAAATCCTGTCAAGGACACGGAAGTTTTTTTAACACGCTTTTTTAAGACGATTGATTTTAATGCAACTAATTTAGTAAGTTTGTAAATAAATCTAGGAAGTTGATATTCACCTACACCTATATTGATCGTATCGGTTGGAAACTTTGCAAATATAATATTATTTAGTAAAAAATAATAATATCAAGGAGATCTCGATGATGAAATTAGAAAATACATCACAAAATATAAATTAATAATTTGGTGGTAGTACTGATGAAAATATGTACTCGTACATAAATATGTCCAGTAACCATGCAACTCTGTCTGCGACAATCCTGTATCGGTAGGGTTGCCACCTCAAAATTATGAAAAGTCGGAAGAACAACATATATTGTAATAAATTTCGATTTTTGTCCGGTCTCACGGAGTGCAGACCGTCACCAAATTAGCAACAAGTAACATCTCCTCGGAGAATAATTACAATTAGCTAATTCATACTGATGATGACTACTTTGTAGTCGAAATACGTACTTATAAAATACAAAAAATTTTGATCTAGAAAATTGGGGCAAAAATCAAAATTTATTTCGAAAAATTCTAGATTTCTCTTTAATATTATTTATAACATATATTGTGTCGATCTTGTCTTGGAGATTGGGAGGTCCATATATTATTTAGTAAACTGGGCAGTGGAGGATTTACCGGGTATGCAAAGTAGGTAGCTGCGTAGGGGGACAAATTTTGATCGTTTACACTAAATATACCGTTAATTGGGTGCAAAAATATAATTTTTCATTTGAAAGGGTGTAAGCCTGATACATTCTCGAATTATTGAAAATATTCTTTTATAATATTCTCTTTTTGTGTGTGACAATATATCGAAGATATATCAGAATTCGGGAGATTTTCCTTTGAAATTGGGAGTCGGGAGAAACTGTACGATTTCGGCAGTCTCCCGACGAAATTTGGAGGGGTGGCAACCCTATGTATTGGAATATCAAGCCTTTCCAAAAAAGTTAAAAACCACATGTTTTGTATTGAACCTTATGGCCATCCGTAGTTAAAAAAATTGCAAAAACCTCTCAATAGGCTCTCTGTCGTTAACATACCGTGCGTAAAGTAAATTGCGCATCTTTGTTAATTATGGGTCGTTCTAAGAAACCAATATATTTTTTTGTTTTTAATTGATTTATTTATTTTGATGAAAAATATTTGGTGGTCTCTTAGGAAGCGAAAAATTGTGAATAACATTTTTAGCTCATGAATATAATAATAAACTTTTGTATTGTGAGTAATAATTTACAGCAGTTTTTCGATTTTATTTTTTAAATTGTTTGAATATTTTAGATTCGCAGTGAGGCATTAGCTTGTCGGAATAACGTAGGTTTAATTGATCTATCGTATTATTGTAAATTTTATGTTCATGGTAAAGACTCTCAGAAGTACATGGATTGGGTATTTAGTGGAAATACAAAACAAGAGCATGGTAAAGTTGTGTACACTTGTGCTTTAAATGATGAGGGAGGTGTTGAAGCAGATGTCACGATTACTTCAGTTGAAACACACCCATTCGAAAATATAAAGGTGAGAATATTAGCTTGAAATAGATCCATTACGCAAACAAATCAAAACATATATGCTGGCGTATATTTTTATACCCAGTATATTTGTAAATATACAAGGTATATTAAGTTTAGTCCCGACTTTGTAACGCTTGAAAATATTAATCCATGTCAAAAATGCTTCACAAAGATTTTTATAAAATGGCCGTTTTCACATGTCCGTCTGTCTGTCCGTCCGTCTGTGAAGCCGATAACTCAAGAACGAAAAGAGATAACGAGCTGAAAATTTTTGTGTGTGTTCTAGAGCAAAAAAGTAAGGCTAAGTTCGTTAATGGGCAAAATCGGAACATGTTTCCCCCCACTAGGGGGGGGGGGAAATATCCGTCTGTGAAACCGTAAGAGATAGAAAAAAAATTTTTTTACAAAAAATCTTCTTCTTTATAAAATAATCAACTTTTGTTTGAAAACTTTTTCCATAAACTCAATACTTTTTCCATAAACTCAATAGTTTTCTCATAATTTGTGCACAAAGAGCAAATAAGAGGGGGGAATTACACATCTTTGAAACCGTAAGAGATAGAAAAAAAATTTGTTGACAAAAAATCATCTTCTCTTTAAAATAAACAACTTTTGTTTGAAAAATTTTGTCATAAACTCAATAGTTTTCTCAAAATTTGTCCTCAAAGTTGAAAAAAAATGAAAAATACAATAGGCGAATGAAGGCATGGTCTCCATGGACCCGTAGGTATACATAACAACCGTACATACTACTTTTGCACCCAGTATATTTGTAAATATACAAGGTATATAAAGTTTAGTCCCGACTTTGTAATGCTTGAAAATATTAATCCTTGACAAGAATGCTTTACAAAGATATTCATAAAATGGCCTAATTCGGCCATTTTCACATGCTCGTCCGTCAATCTGCCTGTCTGTCAAGTCGATAACTCAAAAACGAAAAGAGAAAACGAGTTGAAAATTTTTGTGTGTGTTCTAGACCAAAAAATTAAGGTCAAATTCGTTAATGAGCAAAATCGGAACATGTTTCTCCCCACTTGAAGGGGGGAAATATCCGTCTTTGAAACCGTAAGAGGTAGAAAAAAATTTTATTGAAAAAAAATTTTCTTCTCTTTAAAATAAACATCTTTTGTTTGCAGCATTTTTTCATAAACTCAATAGTTTTCTCAAAATTCGACCTCACATGTACAAACATCGCATACATAAAATAGTATTGTTTTTATGTTTATTTCAGTTTTGTAAACCAGGTGAGTATATAAGTTCAAGGTGTAAGTGATTTTCCTTTTCAAAGAAATAGTTGGTCTCTCTCATTATCTATATATAATGTACATATATATGTATATATATATATATATATATATATGTATATATATATATTTATATATTTATATATATATATATATATATATATATATATATATATATAAATATATATATATATATATATATAAATACAAATATAAATATATATATATATATATATATATATATATATATACATATAAATATATATATATATATATATTGATTGATTGATTGATTGATATCGGGGTAAAAATTATTGCACTTCGACCCCATGGTCCATTGTGCTCCCCCTCCTAACTCAGTCTGACGAGACTCGCTTCTCCCATATGTTGGCAATAGCCTGGAGCTTGCTTATCAGGTCCTCCTGAAGGCTCATATATTCGGGGTGAGATGCACCGAATATCCTGTATCTGCTGTAACCCAGAGGTTCGCAGTCAAAGATTATGTGGCTGGATGTTTCTTCTTCCTCGCCACACAATCTGCACACAATGGAGCCGTTATGGAGTCCTATTGTGTGCAGATGCTTCCGCATGGGATAATGCCCGGTAATGAACCCGGTAACCCTCCGGAGTTGCATCCTGTTCAGCCTCAGTGCATCGAGAGATACCCTCTTTGTTGCACTCTGAAGCAGTATTTTCCCGAGCTCTTGCCGCGGTACTTTTTCCCAGTGATCACGGTGTTTAGCATTTGACCACTCGTTGATCACTTGTTTACATGCAGTCTTTGGAATTCCTAAAATAGGCTCTGGGCCTATGAATGGCATTCCGACTCCCTTCTTTGCTTTGGTATCCGCTTTTTCGTTTCCTTCGAAACCACTGTGACCCGGCACTCAGATCAATTTAACATTGTTCCGTTTTGCCAGTTCCAGAAGTTCCTCCAGACAATCCTTGACTACCCTTGAGGTGATCTCAGTTCCAGACAAGGCTTTTAAAGCAGCTTGACTGTCCGACAGAATAAATACGTTCTGGTTTATGTAGCCTCTACGTAGGTTCTCATGGACGCAAGCCAGTATGGCGTAGGCTTCTGCTTGGAAGACCGTAGCATATTTCCCCAAGTTGAGGCTTATGTTTGCTTTTGGTCTCTCACCGTAGATTCCCGCCCCGGTCCCTTCATCAGTTTTGGATCCGTCTGTATACCAGACGATTCCTTTCCTGAGGTAGGATGGTACTCCTTCCGACCACATGGCCCTATCACATACTACAGTGAAAGGTTTTGAGAAGGAGTATGTCTTGGGAAGTATATCTGTGCCCATTTCAAGGACGGGGTCTGAGATAATTGATGTTCCCACGATACTTGCATGTCCAACCTGATTTTTATTAATCCAGTTGTTATTGCAAGACAATCTATAGGCGCTGGATCTCGCTTTAGCTGTTACTACAATGCTTAGCGGAGGCAGCCCCAGTATGACTTCCATGGCAGCTGTAGGTGTACTGCTCATGGATCCAGTGATGCACAAGCAGGCCAGTCTCTGGATCCTGGACAACTTTATGCACGCAGTAATCTGCTTAACTTTTGGCCACCACACTAAAGCAGCATAGGCTATAATGGGCCTGACTACTGTTGTGTAGAGCCAGTGGATCATTTTGGGTTTTAGACCCCAGACTTTTCCACATGCTCTCTTGCAAAGCATGAGAGAAGATTTGCTCTTATTTGTTATATATTCCAGATGAGGGTTCCATGTTAGTTTGGAGTCCAGCATTACTCCCAAGAACTTGGCTTCCCTTGTGATCTGTAATCTTTCACCGAAGAGGATTGGTGGTTTTATGTTATCCACCTTTCTTTTACGTGTGAATGGAATTAGTGCGGTCTTACCAGGGTTAATTTTCAATCCCTGATTGATACACCATTCCTGTGCGATTCTAAGAGCGTTTTGCATAAGCTCCGAGATTGTGCCTTCACAGGGTCCCTGGATTGCAATTACAATGTCGTCCGCGTAACCCTGTGTGTAGTATCCATTTTGGTTGAGGTTTGTCAGTAAGCTGTTCACTGTCAGGCTCCACAGGAGTGGGGATAAGACACCACCCTGTGGACATCCCTTTGTGGCTCTCACAGTGACAGACTCTCCAAAAAGAGAAGTATTTATTCTTCTTCCTATCAGCATAGATTTTATCCACCTGCAAAAGGTGTCGTCAACTCCGTGCCGACCTGCAGAATCAACCATGGAATTGTGAGAAGCATTGTCAAATGCCCCCTCTATGTCAAGAAAAACGCACAAGGTGGTTTGTTTCCTTGCGAATCCCTCCTCAATCCTGTATATTAGGTTGTGGAGGGCTGATTCACAGGATTTCCCCACCTGATAAGCGTGTTGGTTGGCATGAAGAGGATTTCTTGACAATGCCCCCTCAGTCAAATGAAATCCTATTAGTCGTTCCATTGTTTTCAGTAGAAACGATGACAGACTAATTGGTCTAAAGTCCTTTCCCGTGGAGTGATTAAGCCTCCCCGGTTTTGGCAAAAAGGTCACTCTTACTGGCTTCCATACGGTTGGGATATAACCCGTAGCCAGGCTTGCCCTGAATATATGACCAAGCAGAGTTAAAAGATGCTCTGTTCCTTTTTGTAAAAGAACTGGGTATATCCCATCTGGTCCCGGTGCTTTGTAGGGGTCGAATTAGTTTATTGCCCATTCGATTTTTGAGCGGTTAATGGCAACCGCCGCTCTTCTCCAGTCCTCGCCAGTCGGCGGGAGACACTGGTTAAACTGCTCTTGAGAAGTATTTTCATCGTCCACTGTCACCGAATCCGGGAAATGAATCCGGAGCAGTGTCTAGAGTGTATCCTTCGTGGAGCTAGTATACTCACCATTGGGTTTACGAAGTGAGCCGATGGTGTCAGCGGGTTTCTTCGCCAGGACACGATGGAGCCTTGCTCCCTCCGATGTGTTTTCAACATCATGACAGAGCTTCCTCCATGAGTCCACTTTGGCTTTCTTCAGAGACCTTTTGTATTCGGTAAGGGCTTCATGGTAATTATCCCAGTTCCCCAACCTCCTTGCTCTGTTAAATAGCTGGCGAACCCTTCGCCTCTGACTCCTTAGGCCCTCATTCCACCAACAAGTCGACCTGCTGATGTCTTTTGAGACATCCGGGCAGTTTTCTTGGAAAGAGTTAATTATTGCATGCTGAAGCTCAGTTGCAGTAAGCTCAATGTCCAATACTGTTTTAACTTTCTTCGAAATTGTGGCAAGTTTGAACTTTAGTGTCGAATTATATTCGTCCCAAATGGTTCTCCTCGGATCCCGATATTGTATATTACATTGGTCCGTTCTTACCTCCACATTGTAATAGATTTGTCTGTGATCCGATGCAGATGGTTCATCGGACACTAGCCATTTCTTGATTTTACCACTGATTTCATAAGTGCTCAGTGTTACATCAATGACTTCCTTCCGCACTTTGTTAATAAAAGTCGGCTTGTTGCCTTGGTTAACTATATCTAAGTTGTTAGCTATGATATAATCAAAGAGGTACTCACCTCTTGTATTTGTGTTTGTGCTACCCCACGCAGTGTGATGCGCGTTTGCATCGCATCCCATGATCAGTTGGTGGTTTTTTGCCTCACAATACTGGATCAGGTCTTCCATCTCTGTTGATGGTGGTGGAGTAGATGCATCATAGGGTAGGTAGACCGAAGCGATGATTACCACTCCAGTTCCATTCTCCATGTTGTATTTTACTTTTACTGCTGTTAGATCTCTCTGACAAAACTCTAACAGCGGCAAGACATTGATGTCCTTTCTTGCATAAATGCAAGTTCTGGGTCTCCGAGGTTTTATCGTAAATAATTTGTCCTCTAGTATCTCCTAGTCCAAGAATCTTATGGTTAACAGCCCAAGGTTCTTGGATCAGAGCTATGGAGATTCCCCTTTTCAGCACATTTTAACAGAAGACAGCGGAGGCCGCCTTACTGTGCTGGAGGTTTATCTGAAGCATCCGAAGATCAGACATTCTTTTTCCTCTTTGAAGTATTCAGTGGTCTAAGGTTGACTTGACCAAACCCGAGGTATAATTTAAACCCTCGGTCCTGAATCACCCGCAGATCCGCTGCATCCACTTCCAGTACGATGGTGTGTCCTGCATTGGTCCTCGTGCTGTTTATACTTCGCCATTCCTGAGTGTGCAGGTTTGTATTCTGCACTCCAAGAGCTTTGATCACTTTGCCCGTTTCAACGGTGTTATAGATCTGGGGAGTATACAGCAGAACCTTTGATGTGTTCATCATGGCTCTTGCATCCCCGACCACAAGTTCCGCTCCGTCCCATGGTCTGATATTCGGGACGTTCTCCATGAGCCAGTTTATAGCTGTTGATCCTATGCACCGCACAACGAGGGCCCCCCTGTCCAGGTGGCAACCCCGATATTGTGGGCCCTCAACGAGCTCTTGGCTAATAAGGGTTTGTAGCATCGAGAGTTGAACCTCTTCGGATTGTTCCTGAGTCATTTTGACCTCAGGATACCCCCGCAATGCAATGCATATCTTTGTTGTTGCGGCGGTTTCAGCAAAGGTATTAATAGCACTTGCCTGTTCCCCCTTTCTTCGTTTTTTCGAGATCTGTTTCGGGCTTGGAGTCCCATCTTCAGATCTCAGTCTCTTTTCCTGTGGGTTTTTCGAGGGTTGATTCTCTGAGTCAGACCCTACAGGTATCACTGTTTCTGACAAAACCAGAGCTGTGGGTTTTTTTGTCCGGATTTTCCTCTTTATCGGAGGAATCGGTTTCTCCTCAGCTCTTGCTTTCTTTTCAACTACTTTTCTCTGGGCTGCACCCGAGAGATTTTTCATTTCCACCTTCAGGAAAGGATTCTGGACTTTATCGCACATATTTCCTGCTGGGCTGGATGCACCTGCAGTTTTTTGTGTCTCGGCGAGGTTTGCTTGTACAGCCTCGGTTGATTCACTTTTTGAGGGGATTTGAGCCCCAGACTTATTATTTTCTTTATTGTGTTTATCCATTTTGTTCCCACGATAAAAATCGGGCCATGTACTACCCCATAGGCCACTTGATGGGGAGGGCATTGATACAGTGGAGTTCGCCAGTTGCTCCAAGGGGATTGTTTATGACAGCATTTAACCCTGCTGCCCTAGCCTTCGGCTAGATCTCTTGGCACAATGCCTCGCACCGAAGCTTGGGTTCTTTGCATGGTTTCTTGGTCGTGCTTCTCGAGGCTATCCTGTCCGGCGTGGGTATTCCTGCCAGTAACATAGTTACCGACGGCATAGCATAGCCCTTCATCAATGCACTTAAGCCTCTCCACCAACTACAAGGTCCTACCATGCCCAGGAGAAGATATATATATATATATATATATATATATATATATATATATATATATATATATCAACATATATTTGTCTAAGCATTGACCTTACACTTTCTATTGACAACACTTCTCATTGACGCTTGGCTTTGAATACGCAAAGCCTTGACCTAACACATCTTACCGACTAACGGTTCTCATTGACCAATGCTTCGCGTTGGCTGACTTACGGCTCGCTTTAGCAAACGTTTCGCGTTGGTTAACGCTTTGAATTGTTTACGCTTCGCGAATCACCGACGCTTTGCTTTGAATAACTAACGCTACGCATTAAACAACGCTTCGTTGGCTGACTTGCGGTTCGCTTTAGCTTACGTTTCGCGTTAGTAAACGCATTGCGTTTACCAAAGCTTCGCGTTGGCTGACTTACGGTTTGCGTGGACCAACGCTTTGCATTGATTAACAAACGCATCGCGTTGACCTAAGGCTTCCTATTGACTGACGCTTCTCATTGACCAACGCTTCGCTGACTTACGTTTCATTATAGCTAACATTTTGCGTTGGTAAATGATTCGCGTGAATTCACGCTTCGCGAATCAACAAAGCGAATCACGTACGATTCACTTTGAATAACTAATGCTTCTCAGTGACCAACGCTTCGCGTTGGTTGAATTACGGTTCGCTTCAGCTTACGTTTCGCGTTGGTTAACGCTTTGCGTTGGTTAATTATTCGCTTGGCATAACGTTTCGCGCATCAATGACGCTTCGCTTTGCATAACTAACGCTTCTAATTGACTGACTGGTGGTTCGCTGCAGCTTATGCTTCGCGTTAGTAAACGCTTTGGCCTAACGCTTCCTATTGACTTATTGCTTCGCGTTGACCTAACGTTTCCTATTGACTTACGCTTCTCATTAAGCTACGCTTTGCGTTGGGTGATTTACGGTTCGTTTAAGCTTACATTTCGCTTTGCGTTTACAAACGCTTTGCGTTGATAAACTAACGCTTCGCATTGATTAACTATCGCTTCGCGTTGATTAACTAACGCTTCGCGTTGATTAACTAACGCTTCGCGTTGTTTAACTAACGCTTCGCGTTAATTAACTATCGCTTCGCGTTGACTAACTAACGCTTCGCGTTGATTAACTAACGCTTCGCGTTGATTATCTAACGCTTCGCGTTGATTAACTAACGCTTCGCGTTAATTAACTAACGCTTCGCGTTGAATAACTAAGGCTTCGCGTTGATTAACTAAGGCTTCGCGTTGATTCACTAACGCTTCGCGTTGACTAACTAACGCTTCGCGTTGATTAACTAACGCTTCGCGTTGATTATCTAACGCTTCGCGTTGATTAACTACCGCTTCGTGTTGATTAACTAACGCTTCGCGTTGATTAACTAACGCTTCGCGTTGATTAACTACCGCTTCGTGTTGACTAACTAACGCTTCGCGTTGATTAACTAACCCTTCGCGTTGATTATCTAATGCTTCGCGTCGATTAACTAACGCTTCGCGTTGATTAACTAACGCTTCGCGTTGATTAACTAACGCTTCGCGTTGATTATCTAACGCTTCGCGTTGACCTTACGCTTTCTATTGACTAACGCTTCTCATGACCAACGCTTCGCTGACCAACGCTTGGATGACTTACGGTTTACTTAAGCTTACGTTTCGCGTTGGTTAACGCTTAGCGTTTACAAACAATGATTTTACGATTCGCGTAAAACCGCGCTTCGCGCTTCGCTTTGAATAACTAACGCATTTCATTAACCAACGCTTCGCGTTGGCTTACTTATGGTTCCATTTAGCTTACGTTTCGCGTTGGTAAACGCATTGCGTATACCAAACGGCTCGCGTTGATTTACTTACGCTTGGCGTTGACCTAACACTTCCTATTGACGAACGCTTCTCATTGACGAACGCTTCTCATTGACCAACCTTTCTCATTGACCAATGCTTCGCGTTGGCCGATTTATGGTTCCCTTGAGCTTACGTTTCGCGTTGGTTAACGATTCGCGTGAAATCACGTTTCGCGAATCTCTGACGCTCCGCTTTGGATAATTAACGCTTCTCATTGACCAACGCTTCGCGTTGGCTGAATTACGATTCGCTTAAGTTCACGTTTCGCGTTGACCTTACACTTCCTATTGACTAACGTCTCTCATTGACCAATGCTTCGCGTTGGCTGGCTTACGGTTGACTTTAGCTTATTTGTTACCATCGCTTTGCGTTGATTTAATAACGCTTCGCGTTGACCTAACACTTCCTATTGACTAACGCTTCTCATTGATCAACGCTTCGCGTTGGGTGGCTAACGGTTTGCTTTAGCTTGCGTTTCACGTTGGTTAACGCTTTGCGTTTGCTAATGCTATGTGTTGATTTACCAGCGCTTCGCGTTAACTTGCTTACGCTCTGCGTTCAATTGCATACGCTCCGCGATAACTTCCTCTCGTTAGCTAGTACTGAGTATCAATTGACGCTTCGCGTTGTTTAACTTACGCGTGCTAACGCTTCGCGTTAACTATCGCTACGATTTGACTAAGTTTTCACGCTTACTTTAAGCATTTACCATTCGCATGAAATAACGCATCGCGTAGAATCACGGACGATTCACTTTGAATAATTAACGCTTCTCATTGACCAACGCTTCGCGTTGGCTGGCTTACGGTTTGCTTTAGCTTACGTTTCGCTTTGATTTACTTACGCTTCGCGTTGACCTAACACTTTCTATATACTTACGCTTCTCATTGACTAACGCTTTGCGTTGGCTGACTTACGGTTCGCTTTAGCTTACGTTTCGCGTTGGTTAACGCTTTGCGTTTACCAACGCTTTACGTTTTCCAACGCTTTCCGTTAATTTTCTAAATCGTCGCCTAACGGCTCGCGTTGACCAACGCTTTGCGTTAACAGTCGGTTGCGTTGTTTAACTCAATTATATAACTCAATATTTAAATATATAAAAATCGCAAGAACTTTAATATCAATTTTTTTAAATGCATGAACATTTTTACTGTTTCAATATTAATTATTAACACAAAACAAACATTTATAAATCTAGGTCGAGTTTAAGGGACATTTGGCCTTCTTACTTACAGAGCTATTACTACTGGAAATATCATAGATTATTTGACCCCGAAATATCTTCTGAACGAAACCAGCAACAGTGCTGATTTTTTGATAATTCATATTTTATAAACATTGAATAGGCAGAAATATTAACAATACAAAGTACATACAACTCAGTATATACTGGGTATTCAAACAGTTAACTCAGTTAGTTGTTACATTACTTGTTACCTACTCAAAACAAATCACTTCGACATATTCTTCAACATAAAGAGAAACAACAATGGGAAAAATTAGTTATTTCTGAATGTCTAATTCTATGTATACAGTGATTATTACTTTTTGATGCAGAGTCAAAAATTGTAATACGAATTTATAATAGCATGGGTGCCTGGGAAAAAAAATTTAAATATATATATATATATATATATATATATATATATATATATATATATATATACAAAAATCAAACAAACATTTCGAAATGATGAATCAAAAAAATGATAGCAGTAAACAACAATTCACATATGAAAATGATAAAAACTTGTATTAATTCAGATTGATAGGTCAGTAACCTTAACTATTTCACATTACTAATTACATCTGAAATGGTATATATACTCAACAGCTGATGTATAGAATGCCAAATTAATCTGATTACCTTAATCAAAACAAGTGAATATGCTTTCGTCAGAGTTCTAAATCACTTCATGATAACTTACAAGAAGTTAGTACAAGTCACCAAAAAACTCCTCAATTTAAAAAAGTCAAAGCTAATGTTACCGACTACAAAAATAACACGGACATTTTTATGCAAGAATTGACAAAAGTATCAAGACGACTAAGCCTCTCTTCTCAATCATCGGAAACAATGAGTAGCAATCCCACATCCCTAGTCAACAATAATTCAGTTTCTACAAACTAAACTCCGTTATGGCAAGAAGATGACTTTGTTGTTGTTTCTAGAAAACAGAAACGAAGCCCTGATGTGAACGACCGGCGTGTTCGACATAGGGAAGACACTAACTCGAATTTTATAATTACGGAAAATCGATTCAATCCTTTATTACACGCAACCGTCAACGACAATCTTACTGAAGAACCCAAAAAATCACAAATACAGGCAATTTTTGTAACTAACGTTGTCAACTTTAAAGCTTTTCAACAAGAGCTACACACCAACGGTTTTTCGAAAAAATTCCTGATCAAAATTTTAAACAACCAAATTATATATATATATATATATATATATATATACATATATATATATATATATATATATATATATATATATATATATATATATATATATATATATATATATATATATAATTATATATATATATATATTATATATATATATATATATATATATATATATATATATCGCAAAAACAATAGAACGAGGCGGATCTGTTTTGACATACGCATTTGTCATTGTGGGTGGCCTGACTAGCTTGAGTTTAGTATAATTAATTATACTATACTCCATTGTACTCCATTGAACTCTACTGTATTATACTCCATTGATCTTTGTAAGGTATACGACTACCTATTAAATTGATCTATTTTAGAGCTGCAGTGAAAATACAAATAATTGATTTCCCTGAAGATGAATATCGATAAAAAATTTCCGTACGGCACTTATTAGCTCTTCATATAGTTTCTCTAAAACGCATAGAACAGGAACTATTTAGAAATAAATAATTTATCCTATTATTATGGTCTAAAACAGAATTTTCCTTAGGTAGGAAAGGATATGGATTGGATTTAGAGATGGAAGGTCTCTGTACTCAATCTGGCATCCTTCCCGCGGATTTTTGTGTGTGTAAAGGAATGGTATATCCTGAGGATAGCCACTTTTTCATATCAAACTTGAGTAACCTTATCAACATTAATGATCTATTGATGTTCAGACAGATACAACTTCTCAGTTTTCTTGACTGGGTCTTTTACTATAATAGTTTCAACAGAAACTATTTAATATAAGGATGCTAACAGAACTACATTCTGGATAAACATCTCCCAGTTTCTTTTCTCAGATTAGCAATAAACTTCTAGGGAGTTTCTAACCTAAGAAGTTTTAGAATATACTATAGACTAAAAAACAATTGACATTCCCGCATGATATTGCACGCTCAGACGACATACAATAATCTGGAAAATTCCAGGTTCCGTGTAGACTTGGGAGAACACTTCCTTAAAAAATGCTTTGTGCTTATACAAAAATGAATCCAATCAAAATCCTTTCCTTCCTCGTGGCCGCAAAAGCAGCCTTCATTTTCCAAAATTTTATAATTGTTTTGTTCCTTATTCATTCGGTTTTTTAAAATATAATTCAGATAAAAGTTGTTCATTACAAATAAACTAACAACTTTTATTCGAAACATTTTCCTAAAAACCGAATGAAGGTAACAAAAAAATTTTCACAAATCGACTAAAAATTTTGAAAATAGAGCGCTACTTTTGTAGTCCATAGATCGTTAAAGACGCAGTGAATTTAGAGTAATTCCCACTCACTCAAAAAGGTAAATAGATTTTTCATAATTACAATGTTTAACAGTTCAACTGTTTTGCTGTTAGAGTTCCATACTCTCGAATGGAATCATTTTGCTCTCGCTGGATTGTTTTCCAGTCATCGGATTCTAAGATATAAAAACTATTTACTTGAAACTTGTACTATCAACTTCACAAGTAACGTATTTTTCAAAATTCTTGCGGTCGATTTGTGCCGAAACCATTAGGTTTTCGCAAAAATTGTTCATTTTTAATTTTTCTCTACACTTTTTATCGAAAAGCGAATGGATTCATCACAAATTCAATGCAAACTTTCGAAAAAGGAACGCCACTTATGATACTGAAAGTACAAGTTATGTAAAATAACAACCCAAAATTAGAGGCATAATAAAATTAATGAAAATAACTTAGGATAAATGTACTTTCAGGAACCTGGTTTCTACGTTGTTGCTGGAGGTGCTACAGCTAACTATACTTGGAGTCATTTAAATAAATGTTTAGAAAATAACAATTTCGATGTTCAACTAAGTGATTTAACGAATGATTTAGGAATTTTAAGTATTCAAGGACCAAACAGTTATAAATTATTATCAAATTTAACAGAGGACATTACTCATTTATCATTATATGAATCAAAAGTTATAAATTTGAGAGGATCTCCATGTTTAATAATGCGTATCAGTTTTGTTGGTGAACTGGGTTACGAAATCCATATTCCAAAACAATATTGTAACAAAGTTTATCAAGAGATTACACAGATTGGACACAAATATAACTTGAAACATGTTGGATTTAGAGCTATGTATGCATTAAGTGCTGAAAAAGGTAAATCTAGAGTGAAACATCTCACATCACCTCTGTAATCAGAGTGAATGTGGTAATCAATAGAAAAATCTAAACACGCTGTAGATTTTTAATCATATTATCTCAAGTTAATGGCCTTATTTCCAAAATTCAATATATTTATTCTTATATGTGGTAAGAGTACTTTTGGCGCGTTATGAGAATACGATCAGATTGTATGTTTAGTAATAACAAGTTGTGATCTCTTTTAAAACAACTGTCTATAAATTAATTTATTATTATTTTTAAACTGAAACCTACGGATTTTATCCTACTTTTCTTTAAGAAATAAATCATATTACTCGGTTAATTTTTGTGAGTTTAAAATTAGATAGCTAAGTGTTTAAGCTTTCGATTAAATCTTATAAAACCTAAAAATATTAAATTATAAGTAAATTAGCATAATGTAAAACATATGATAACTCTCTTAAAATGTTAAGTATCGGGAATTTTTTTTTTATTAAAGATCTATAAAATATTTATAAGTTAAAAGAAAATTAAGATTATTTAAATAATTTCTTAACTGGATTTTTCTAAATTTGTTTATAGCGCGTTATAAAAAAATTCAAAAATAATGAGTAAAAATATAGTCAAAAAATAATTGTGTTCATCATTTTATAGTTATTTTTAAGACCTTTCATTTTAAATAAAATTTATTCATCTCGGATCATTTGCACCCTTTTTATTTAAAAAAATAGGTGACACGGTATTAAATTAGTCGGGGGCCTAATTTTTTTAAGCGCTAAAATTTGGGACATTATTTTTAACACATAAAAGGCATATTTTGCCATAGTTAAAAAAATTAGGTAATTTTTTATTTTGATTTAAAATTTTCATGCGACTCGTGGATACTTTTTTTCGTTATTTCTCGTTTCTTCACATTCTATCAGCTTTTTAACTACTCAGAAAGAATCTCTCAAAGACGGCCACCACAAGTAAATAAAACATTTCAACGTTTCAGGTTATCACTTATGGAATATCGATTTGAGAAGTAATGATAATCCGTTTGAAGCTAATTTACAATTCACATGTCGTAAAAATGGTGAATACATTGGAATAAATGCAATTAAAAAACTAAAACGTACAGGAGTGAATAAAAAAATTGCTTATTTTACGTTAAATTGTGATCAGCCATTATGGGGCATGGAAACAATTTGGAGAAATGACGAACGAGTTGGATATCTTTCTAGAGGCGATTATGCATTTAGTTTGAATTGTAATATTGGAATTGGGTATGTATGAGTATCAGACACTAAAAAATTTGCGTCCATGTCTAATTTTTGGTCAAACTGTTTCATCGGTAAATTTAAACATTTTGCGGCACCCAATAAGGGGTCACCCATAAATTACGTAATACTATTTTCTATCATTTTAACACACCACTCCCGCCCCTTTGCAATACTAGATAACAATTTTGAAACCCCCTCCCCTATACTATAACGTAACAAAATGAATCAGGATAACATGGAGACTACATAAGGAGACCGAACTCAAACGGGTTCTTACACGATCAAACCGTTTGCGTAGCAACTCTGTTTTTGCAACATCATGTGTGTAAACCTGATTTCATTTAGTCAAACACTGCATTATACGTGTGTGAGGCACTTGCCAAGCGCGGAATTGTCGCACAATAAAAATCGATCCCAACCTACTTCTTTCAAAGCTTTAGGCTTAATTCAATTCATGGCATACACCATCAAATTGTTTGCGCAAACAGGTTGTTGCACAAATATCTGGATCATGTATGGGGATGTCTTCCAACTGATTTGATTCAAACCATTATGTTATTATCAAATTATTTGTGCAACAACGGTTGTTGCGGCAATGGTTCTTTTCGTGAATGGGGACCTTAAAATGTATTTTTAGCCTTAAATTAATATTTCTTAATAAAAATTTAATTTCGTTGCTGTCAATACTTATAGGTACGTGAAACATCCAAAAGGTGAAAATATTACTGAAGAATATTTGTTAAATTGTGATTATGAATTAGAAATCATGGGTAAAAAATATCAAGCACAAATTCATAAACGTAGCCCATTTGATCCCGAAAGTAAACGAATGCTAAATATCTAAATGATTATTCTGGATATGTTCAACAATTCGATCAATTAGCACTATAAGTACGTGGTTGCAGTGGTATATCGATATTTTAAAATCCAATGATAACTGAAAATTCAATAATCTTTAGAATATGGCTTTAATAAATTTGGAAGGTGGGATAGAGCACGTATTTGTAAAACAAAGACATTTATGTAATGATTGTTTTATACAAAACAATTTTTAAACAAAAAATGTTCAAGAAAACAAATTTATCTGGAAACTTTCATACAAAATGTAACTTTTTCAAATTACCAAACAAATTATTGAACTCATTAACATCGCAGTCAAAGAATAACATACTATTTCCTGATGGAAATAATTCTGTTCAAAAACAGATAATAATTAGGAATAATTCTTAAGTTTTTTATTCTTCTGAAAATCTCTGAAAAAATAAAATAAATGTTTTATAAATGATTTAAAGACAGAAAACAAATAATATTTTGAACTCTGTTAGAAGAAATTAAATTTCAACCTAGAACAATTATGTCATCATCAGTATGAATTAGCTAATCGTTATTATCTCTGGGATATAGAGTCAGAGATATGTTGCTCGTTGCTAAATTGGTCAACACCCTCACCTTATTGACAACAACAACACCGCATGGTCAGAAAAGGATACCACTAATAAATGGGTTGTGCTCTTCTCAATCCCTTAATTGGTCAGTCAACTCAAATAATCCTTCAGGTACTACCTAAGTCAGATCATATAAAAGAGAAAACTTTTTTTAATATTATTGTGAGACACTGTTATGCATTCTCGTGAAAATAGTATAGATAGCTAGGGCCTGTGAAAGATCTTTGGATTTTGAAAAAATTATAATAAATTTCATAATAATTACTTTATTTAAATGTAAATGTACTAAGATCTCCGCCTTCTTTTTATTTAAAATAATTCTACAATCAGTTTTATAAAAATATCATTTTAATAATTACATAGTTTGGCAATACTTTTGTAAATTCATTTATAACATTCTATATGTATCTTATATCATTTTATAACATATTTACTGCTGTTGGTAATTCTTAAAACACTATTTCACATAGTTTTATATGCACACAAACATTGTATAATAATTATTTTAACATTGAAATATGATATGTATTGCCGCTTGATATAAATAGTTTACTTCTACTTAATATAATCACACGTTTCTCCAATTTTTCAATGTTAATAATTCCTATACAAAATAATTTTAAAATACATATTGTATGTTAATTATAAATAAATTATATTTATGTAACTAATAGCTATGTTTTATTGGTTCTAACCTTGGTTCTAAATTCTCAATTCTGAATTGTTTTAGCTCATTTCTAAATTAGATGTGAGATTTTATTTGTAGATTTGAGCAATCGCAGCTATTGTTAATAGCAAATACTACTACTAATAGCAACTATTGTCGTTTACTCGCATCTAAAAAGATGTTACCGTCCAAGGCGGTATGTCTACTTGGAACTGGGAGGTTATGGGTTCGATTCCCGACATCGACAGTTTTGATTAAACTGTCGGCGTATGGACAAGAACGAAGTAACCTGTTATGCTTGTGAAGGTTTTCGGTAGTTTCCTTCACGAACTCTAGATGAATATCGGCATAGATCCTATCAGAGTCGGCTGCAGCCGCATAGCCTACCAATTCCTAGTCTTCAAAAATTCCTTTCACTCCACTCACAGCCTCACATCCTTAGGCATCACAATGGACCTTATGGTCGAAGTATAGCCCGTCTAGGGCAGTCGCTACAATCTATCTATCTAAAAAAGATGTAGACAGGCAGTTGATCCGTGAAAAATTACGTGAATGAATTTATGTAAACTAATGGATATAAAGTATCATAGCAAAATGCGACAAACTGGCGCACCTATTTGAATTTTTGATTTTTCCATCCTTAAGCATCCATGAATGTTTTGAATATACAAGCCTGTGCCTGATTATATGGCAGTCTGCGTGCCTGTGTGTATGGTCGCCTCCAAGATAACATCATATATAAGAAAAAAAGGCATTTTTAATTAAAATATTGATAGCTTTGTAGTTCATGGGAATTATGAAATCCATAGTTATTTAGAAATCCAGATATCGCCACTTCCCAAACCTGTAGCTCAAAAACTAAGGATTTTTGGAATTTGCGTCCATGAGAACTTCTGATCGGGAGGCCAATTTTACCGAGAACCAATTCGCATAAGGATTCTGCGGAGCCCATTCATTTCACTACTTGTTTTTCGTTCATTTTTCTTTGTTAATTTTTTTTATTCCTTATTTTAATCATTTAATCTGGCAAAAATTGTTATATTTCTCTGGCGATTTAGCCGCCTGCGTGCTGTGTAGGCAATGAACGCTGGCCAGGCACGGCCCTGTGTGTATATCAATGATAGAAATGTTAAATGTACGATAGTTTCATTTATAAGTTAACATATTTTTTTTTTATTAGATATTTTAACAGATTATGCATGATTCGCAAGTGAGAATCACTATCCAGAGTTATCCAGAACTATCATAGATACTAATTTAACAGTGGCAAAATCGAAAATTCAAATGCACCATCGTATGTCGCGTTGAATAACAATCGGATCTACTGCAATATCTTCGTATATACGTATATTTGATGAAAACTCCCTTCTCAGGTACAACTTATTTATATCAAAGTCTTTCGATTAATAGAAATCAATTATGAAACAGTATTAGTAAGTATAGTATGAAAAAAATTTATTTTCCTAGATTTTGTTTATAGGTTATCAGCTATCACTCTAAATCTATGCGAATGATTCCATTTCTGCGATAAAGTCATAAGCGGTGATATTTTTTTCAAGCCTTTCGCTTATATTCTGAATATATTAACGCAAAAATCAAAATTGGTCGCTTTGTAATGGTTTTTGTCAAATAAAAAAATTTAAAAAAATAAAACAAATTTTTAATCTTTTTTCTTGAGGATTGAGTTTAAAAAAAATGTTGTGTCGAACCTATTGGGTTTTCGGAAAAAAAGCATAACTTATGACGAAAACCATAACAAAGCTACCAACTTTATCGCAGAAATGAAACTGTATACTGAGCTGATAGATCATTATACATGTGAATGGATAATTTAAAAACCATTGAATTATAATTTAATCACAACACTGAGTATATAAGAATATCTGAACATAAAATGTATTAATTAGTTCATTTAATAAGCCGGAAAACCCGGAAAAGTGGTGGAACAGCACCGATTTTAAAAATTCTTTTTTTCCTGGATTCCTTGGAGTTTAGATCTTCAGAAACATTCATCATCAGTAACCCCTGCATTACCTGAAAAATGAGAAAATTAGGGTAATCCCCCCCCCCCCAAATAGTAACATTGATAAAAAAAATTTTGAAATTTCAAATATTCACCTCGGAAATTGTCTCTCGGTGGTTTTCGGGGTCGCTGATTACGAATCCGAGGTCCAAAAGCAAAACCACCCTCACTGGCTTTTCCCGAGGTGAAATTTTGTTAGTGCTGATAAATGTTTGCTCCTGAAGGTCTAAGGAATCCAGGAAAAAAATAATTTTTAAAATCGGTGCGATTCCACCACTTTTCCAGATTTTACAGTATTTTCCGGCTTATATACTGGACTATATTGAACTTAATCTGATTTGAAATGATTTTACTAAGTAGACTATTCAATCATATCTACTAAGGAAATTAAAGAGTACTATCTCAAGTGTATACAAATTTTTTCCTTAAATAGCATTAAATTTTGATGGTGTTGATGATAAATTGGAACTTACTATTTACCCAAATGGTAAATAGTAAGTTAATTTGAAAAAAGGTAGAGAGTGAGGCATGCTTTTTTTTCTTTTTCGACCAGTTGTGAAACTTTTAATAACACAAACTTCTACCACAATGATATAATTATTTAAAAACTTCAAAATTGGTTTAATTAATTAATATTTTAGCACTTCCTCTTGACACAGTTCAAAAATCACATCAAACTCTGATAGTACACTAGCGACATTCTAGTAATTTATTGAAACGTTATTTAATGCTTTTAGGTGGTAATTTTTTCAGTTCAACAACAATATCAGATGGCCATCCTTACCTCTACACTACATAAATCATATTTAAAGTATCCATATTTAAAATATAAGATTAAATAATATTGATGGAAAATAAATTGAATGATTAGCCTTTTCTTTGCAATTTTTAAATGTTAAACACCTACACACACAAAGCTCTTCAACTATTCGAAAAATTAAGTAAACAAAAAATATTTTAACATTGCTTTGACTCATTAATCTCGAACGACCCGCCTTAAAATTAAACAAACAATTGCAGTAGAGACCCTCTGGTTAGAGCCTGTTAATCTTGCGTCATATTTCAGCTATTTCATAGTGCGAAAATTCCAATCTTTTATTTTTATATTTTATCGTTAGTCTATTCATCGTAACTCTATTTTTTCTAAAATCTACCATGATAATATTATAGTATTCTTTATCAGAAGTATAAATAATTCGTTTATAAATGCTTACACCCATATCATTATGGACCTATTTGTTATACGATAAATCATTATCGAAAAATGTTGAAATGGGCTTTTTGCTGTGTACCGTATTGTCATAAATTAACATTAGAAGAAGTTGGAAATCATTGTGTTGAATATTGGCGGTCTCTCGGAATCTTGGCGGATTATTTGTTATGATTGGTTTATTTGATAAATATCTGAAATATGGCTGATTCAAACAAAAAGCGAATTCAGACTGCCAGACTCTAAGCTGAGGATCTCTAAATTGCACAATTTAATTTAATTAGATTATCAAATGATAATTAATGAGAACTCTAGGTTTTTGAAATAAAATTTCAAATTCGCCCCAATACCTAAATCAGTTTTTGAGACAATATAAGAGTAATTTTATTACGAGTGATGTTAACAAGAGTAAATTGAATGAAAGTAATTTTAACAAGAGTAATTTCAATAAAATTCATTATAGTTTAATTTATTTTGTTTAATTTTTATTTAATTTTTTTTTTGACTACTGATTTCGATTTTCTATCTATTTCTAATTGTCAAAGAGTAAATTACGACTAGCTAATTTATACTGAGGATGACTACTTTGTAGTCGAAATACGTATTTATAATACAAAAATTGATTTAGGTATTGGGGCGAATTTGAAATTTTATCAATTTAATTGTGCTAACTGATGTATGAAGTTGTATATATAATATATAATATAATATATATATATAATATATATATATATATATATATATATATAATATATATATATATATATATATATAATATATATAATATATATAATATATATAATATATATAATATATATAATATATATAATATATATAATATATATATATATATATATATATATATATATATATATATATATAATATATATATATATATATATATATAATATATATATATATAATATATATAATATATATAATATATAATAATAATATATAATGAGTATAGAATACTGGAGTAACTCCATGAGCAAAGGGACTTATATAAATGTTCAAGTAAGATGAAAAAACTGGACTTAAAAGTATCGACTAAAATTACAATTTGTTCGAATTTTCACAAAATTTTTTTTTAAGTATCACTTCGAATTAAAATTTTCGATAACAAATCCAAAACTAAGAGAGTATTTTCAATGATAAGTTGTCAAATCTTACACGACTAATTTTGTACTATTATTCAACTAAAATTTATTTTAATAATTGTAAGCATTTTTTATGACTGACCACTTAACTACAAGAATTATATTTTTCTGAAAAAAATTTTTATCCCAAACGAAACCTTGGTTATGAGTCTTGTTTGGCCTAGTATTTAAGAATCGACTACGCGATAAGTTAATTGAGGGATTTAATTTAATTTTATATTATTTATATTTCGTGTTTTTCAACATATTAAAACTATTTGTTCTAGCAATTCTTTTCACTATTTGCGCATAAACATTAATACTCTAATTTGTTTAAATTCGTTATCGAAAACAAATAAATTTAAGATAACATTTCTGGAGTTAGATGAGTTCCTCCCAACTCACTTATATATTTGACTTTAAACTAATAAAATTACAACACAATGGTATACGTTTGAAACTTATTTCAGGATTGTGTTCATTACCTGCGGACCGTGAAATAAGTCGATAGATCTGTCTAACTGACCATCAGTTTGTATTTTGCTTCACAGTTTATATTTTGAATCGAATATAAAAAAGTATGTTGATTTGGTTATATACGCTAACTCAGTCATTCACAAAGTGAGAACTATAGTATTATAGCCGAGCCAAACACCAGATTGAGTCCACAGTTTACGAATACACCCAAGAAAATACTCTTAATAGATATTAAGGGTCAATTTCACCAATTCTGATTGAATTATTTATTGAGTAATTATTACTCTTAGAAATTTAAACAAAAATTTTATGAGCATTAATTGCATCGCGTTCATCATTCATTTTTAACGTGTGACAAAATACCGTCAGATTTGCATCGCTAATAACTATGACACTAATAATGTGAAAACAATGGTTGAGCCCAAAAGGGTAGATCATGTCTTTACGTATTTGTCGCGCAGTAATTTTTGGCCTGCCACCGTACCAATGTAAGCGCATGCGCGTGAATGGTTACTAATTAGGTTTGTGTAAAGTTATAAATTGGCATAGTGTAGAAACGCTAGGACATTGATTCGAGTCTCATTGTGAGACAACAAAAATATTCGCCGGAATTAAGAAAATTCGGTAATAAATTGTAGAAAACGCAAGTTAGAAGAAAGCCCACGTCGAAAGGAATCCAAAATGTTTAAAAGTCCAGTGCCGAATGAATGCGAGAGCTACGGCAACGTCGAAAAGAAATGAAAAATATTTGTGATTTATCTATTCTGAAACCATTATATTACCCTGTATTATATTATATTACTTCTGAAACCATTGTATTAAAGAGATTGATAATTAAATTACACATTACTACAAAACACTTGTTATGATTTTACCCCGACGTTTTCACGAAAAATCTACGATAGGACCCGAACTGTACCTTTCTTCATTTTTTTAATTGATTAGTAATCGAGTATTACGGAGTATACGCTATAGTCTTCTACAGTTTGTCATACGTAACCGAAAGGAATTTGGACAAACATCGTATGTTGACACGAAAGTATACACAAATAAACAAATATTAAATAAATATCACTTCAGCAGAAGTTAATACTGTCTAATAAATAAATAAAAAATTAGAATAATATGAAAAAGTTGGTTGTTGCATCACAATCGTCTTTGGTGTAGAGGAAAGCATACTGGACTAGATATCCAGAGGCCCGAGGTTCGATTCCTGGTTGACGAGTTAATTTTTTCATATCAGTATTTAATCTAAATTTAATGCTCAATAAAATTCCCTATTTAAATAATAAAGATTCAATCAAACGGCATTAAACACCTTAATCAGAGTTGGTGTAACTGGACCTTATTAATAATAATAACACACTGACCCCCACTGGCAAGAGACAATATGTTACATACACTACGATATGAAACAGAGCTGTATATGAAAGTAATTTAATTTTGTGGTAATGTTAGAACATTTTGACAAATTAATTATATTTATTATTAAGGTAGTAGTCTTTTAGCAATCGTGTTAAAAAGTTTCATCTCAGAACACACATCAATTATATGAATAGACTGAGATTGTATACTATACTTTTTTTACTTGTATTGTATACAATTAAACGATCAATTTTTTTTTTTTCAAAATAAAAATATAACATCATTTTACATTGTCCTAATTTTTTAGTCAAATCGCTCAATACGTTTTTTAAATAAAATTAAAAGTGTGCTGAAATTACTACTTTTGTATATATCTGTAATGTTAATCGTACAATTTTTGAGAGCGATTTTTACCAAAAATCGTTTCACACGACAACTACCTTAATCCAAATAACTTTATTCTCAGCAAAATTTTTAATTGAAATTATTATCATAAATTTTAAAAAGACTTTGTGAAAATGTACTTTTAAGAAATTAAATAAAATGTATCAAGATTTTATTAAACTTGCTAAATGATTCAATTAAGGTCGTACAATTGCAGAATCATTAAAACGCCCATACACTATTCAAATAGATTGTCAATCATATGTGATTTTGATTGGTAACTCATCATTGATTGTTATTTGTATGGTAATCATTCATCAATCAATGAAAATATCATTTAAAATAATGTATGATTGATTTCATGTTTGGTTCTCGATCGACAACTTGGTTGATGGCTGTAGTGTATTCTTCAACATTTGAATACTTTATTGTAGTAGGGGAGCCCAAGCGGATATTTCGGGATTTACTAAAGCGCGGCAGATTAATATACAGGGGAATACCCGGTACCCGGTTAAGTACCTCCACCAAATATGAGCCTCATATATATGGCCGCCCGATAAAGGATCAGATTAGTAAAAAAAAATTGATCATCAGAAATTCTCGAGCGCGTCAGATTAAGGTAGGGTGAGTTAATTGCATGCTAAAAAGTGTATATTCCACTAATCTGACAATTTGAGAGTAACGTAAAGAAAGGGGAGGGCTACAAAGTTGTAAAAAAAAAACGTCATCTCGACATTCTTGAGCGTGGCTAAATTTTTTTTTTATTTTGAAGGAAATAATTCAAGGATAACGAAAAATATATAATCTGACGATTTCCACCAGCCGAAGTAACAAAAATTCGTCGATAAAGTTTAATGCGTGCAGCTGGTGATTCCTATATTCCCCGTTTCTATTCCTCTCTCACTTTTTCTCTATCTATTACTCCGTTCCCACTCTGGTTTCTATTATTATTATTTTTTGTTATTTTAATATAAATTATGTGGATTTTTTTTAAAATTATTTTCTTATAAATACAAGTATTCTACTTAAAAAACATACACTTTTTTATTTGCATGCTATTTCCTGAGCTTTTCAATTAATTAAGTTCAATGATTTAAAAAAATAAAAATTTATTTTTAAAATTGTCAGATTAGGCGAATCTCTCTAGATAATCGTCAGATTATGAGACACGTCTAGGACATAAAGATGAACCATATATATCTTAATCTGACGTGCTTGACTATTTCAAAATGGCGAATTTTTTTTTTAAATTCTAATAATGGCCGCGAGTTTGCGTCACATCCAAATCGTCAGATTATTGAATGAGAGCTTTTTTTTAGGTTCACTTAACATCCCCTTTTTTTTTTCATTTTCAACCCTTACGTACGGCCATCCCCATCATGCAAACGATCAGATTAACATACGTACATTATGTCCATGCAACAGTTTTTTTTTACATTTTTTAAAATCTATAGCCATTCCCCCCAACGATGAAAAGGTATACATTATATAACATTTTTTTCTTTTTATCATCTAAGCTTTGCAACCCAATAAGTCTCTATGACGCTCGAGTAAATCCCCATTTAGCATCGTGGGCTCCCCTACTATTGCTTTTACGCCATAGGAAACCTTAATCCATATAAAAAAAGTTCAGTTGTCTAAACTTTACGTTGCACAAAATTCCATATTTAAATGGCGATGATGATTAATAATAGTAACCACTAGATTATAATTTCATTTCCTCTTAAAATTATACCAGATAATATGAAAAAATGCGTTTTTATAATTAGTATCAATTGATTGAAGTGATGATGATGACTCAGCAAACCTCTCTATTTTCGTTTAATATCATGTCACATGGTGCGTGACACTGTACTGCTATTACTACCATAAGTTTGTTCTAAACTGTTGTCATTTTTGAACAAACTCTGTTCATGTATACGTACATTTGACAATAAATCACGTTTCGGTTTTAAAATACCACGTACATCATTCATAGAAATATCGAGATCTTTAAAAGCATTTAACAATATAATTGCAACAACAATTACTAAAAATCCACATAAATTACCAACAACATCTTTTGCTTGTAAACTGTTCCATTCTTTAAAAAGTATAGCAGATGCAATGATAACAAGTGTTGTAAAGAATACATAGTAGACCGGTGTCACAATATTAGTATTAAATAAGTCTAATGCTTTATTTAAATAATTCATTTGTACAAATATACAAACGATTACTGTTATTAAGAAAAAATATGTTAACCAATTACCAAATTCATTGCTTTGACCACCGAGTGTTTCTTTAATGGCTAAACCTAATCCCTTACATGCCATTACAGTTAAACTACCAACAGCTGAACATAATATTATGTATACGGTAACATTACGATGTCCGTAGCGTGGTCCGAAATAGGATGATATTGATACAGCTACAATAATTACAAATAATACGTATAAAATAAATTCTGGAGCTTTTAATTTCTGTAAGAGCATTGATAGTGATTCAATTTCTTCTTCTTTTGGTGAATGTATAATTATTATTGTCGATCCCAGTATACATAGAAAGCATCCAAGCTGTAATTTGAAATAAAAATCAATCTGATTTTTAATAAAAATCAATATCGTGTTTGTAAACTTTGTCGTACTGGTCATAAGGTCAGGGTATCGTTTGCCTCCCGGGTCCTAGCCTATGCGGGCCCCCGAGACTTATTACCTACACGCAAAATAATTAACGCAGAAGACGGGAGGAAAAAGAGTAGAAGAAAAAGGCGCAGGTGGTTTAGATCAAACAGCAAAGAACAGTTTCTCCCGGAGAGATTCGGTTGCCTACAGAAGTTGCATATCAAGTGCATGTAAATTTTTATCACAATATAACAAGCGCATTATTATGTACTATGGGCCAATATACATAGTACATAAGTACATAAGACACAAGTCCTGGCCATTTTTCAAAATTTTATAATTGATTTGTGCTTTATTCATTCGGTTTTACGAAAAAATGCTTCGAATAAAAGTTGTTCATTATAATTATAGTAACAACTTTTATTCGAAACATTTTTTCGTAAGACGAATGAATAAGACACAAATCAATTATAAAATTTTGAATGGCCTTACTCCAACTTATATGTCGCTTATTGTGTAATCCTCACAATCTCGTTTACGCAATTAACAAGTTTTGCACATTAAGAAGGTGCTTCGTTCTCTACTAAGGCGAGAACTGCCTAACTCGTTGATTATCCTAAACATAGAATCGGATCTTATCAAGGATAACGGGAATAGCAGCTTTTACGAACGATTTATTGACAATCTAGCTGAATCTTCTCCTCTATGAAAAAAATGTTAATAGGCTAGCTTCAGTTATAACTAATGGAACTTTTTACATAAAAATGTACGACAATGAAAATTAAAACTCTTGGCTATTTGATTATTATTATCATTTGGTTTTGCTGACAGCGGACCTTAAAGCCATAATGCCACCCGGGTCCCTTAGGCCCAGTCCGACACTGTGTCTTCATTTTATTATGGTTACCCAACAGTTATGTAATACTAGCAGAGCTGTCTAACTTTTACTTAATTTGACATTTTAGTAGTATGTCTGAACATATTAGCTTTTAGACATCAATACTTATGATATAAAATATTATAAAAATCTTGTAGGGTATCGAACCCACGACCTTTGGCGTTTCGGACCAGTGTAGAATGTGTATACTTTTTCACTTTCTTGAAATACGTATTATATTAATATTTTGATTAATATTTACATATTTTTAAATGTTCACTAAACATTGCAAATAAAACTACCATATTCTTGAACTATTTTTAGTATTCCCTCATACTAAACTAGCATAATCGCAGCGTTAACTAACGATTCCAAAACAGGTGAAATAAATAACAATCTATCTTCCTGTTCTAAGGTCCTATCACTAGTATACAACGATATTTAAATGCAAGTAATACTTACTTTTCCAAGTAAATTCAAATTTTCATGTAAAAATTTGGAAGATAATATAGCTGCGACAAGAACACTTAATGCACCTAATGGAGTAACTAATGATGCTGGAGCAAACGCATAAGCAGCAAAATTAGCTGCCTCACCGATTCCCACTAAATTAAAACCACATGAATTAATTTCAAATATATTTAAGGATCATTCCATATGAAATGGTCAGATTTTTCTTTCTAATGTTTTGTAAAATTATTTTTGACTGGTGTAATCTGTGATTTTTCTAGCTTAACATAATCTTATTTTAAAATATTTCTATAAATGACATATAGGTGTTATTAATTTCGAAGCAAAAATGAAATATATTCAGTGCACGCAAAATCGTGGATCGAAAACACGCACTTGTCGCCCGAAAAAACGTCCGAGTTCTTAGCATTATACGTTTTGCTGAATCCCCCACATCTTCCCCACCTTAAAACATCTATTTCTACCCTATAGAATAGTCTTCAGGGAGTGGAAAATTTTTTAGAGCGAGTATTGTCTGGAGCGCCACTTCTAAATAATTACCATCATATATATACCGGGTATAAAAAGGTAGACCTAGAAATAAAAATCTGAAAATTACAGAATGAGTTGGGTTTTCTGTCTACTTTTATAGGCAATTTACAAAAAGTTAGTTATTTTTAACATCATGCTACTTATCGCTTATTAAACATTTAAAAAAATCGGTTTATCAAAAGCAAATTAAATTTCGAATAAAAATGACTCCGTAAATTTTTTTCATGGATGCGGAGAGATAGAGGGGTAAGTTTTAGTACATAATACGAAAATCGGCTTTTTCACGTTTCTGAAAATATTTCATTTTTTGGTGGATTGTCGTGCATAAAATTAATTTCATGAGCTTATGAACTTAATGGCCACAACTGACTCTAATTCTTTAAATTTTGTTTCGAATTCGTAGAGAAAAAAGGTCAAACTACAAAATTAGAGTTTTAAAAAGCACAAAAAGTGGTATTTTTGTGAAATTCTCAAAATTTACAAATTTATATTTTGGTTTACCAATAGAAGATAATGCCCAAATAAACTGATAATGGGCATATATTCTGATCACTATGTAGTCAAGATACTGAACAAATTTCAGATTAATGAATTAATCAAAACCTTATCGAAAATCGCCATAAATGCAATAAAATTCGATAATTTCGCTTTCAAATGCACGTGTACATCTTTATAGAAAAATAATAAAATAATAACACATGGACATCTTTTATAGAATAATAAAAATATCGCAAAATGAATATATAGAATAATAAAAATATCGGCATTTAACAATATCGCAAATAATAAAATTAATTTTTTTGACTTCGAATTTGCAAATGAAAAACCCCGGCGGGAAGTTCTGACGATTTCATATGGAATGTCCGTTAAATAAACTTACTAGACAATAAACCAGCCCACCAAATCCATTCTTTTAAATATCCAAAACCACCAGATCCGGCACGAAGTGCTCCCATTCTACTAAGTCTAATCAAGGCTATTTTCTTAATAATAAAGCTTGATCCTATGAATATACTTGAACTTATTGCTAATCCCATTCCAATATAAAATTCAGTCTCATTATACAACTGACTGAAATTTTTACCATCTGTTCCAGCCATTTCGAAGTACTTTTATTATAGTTTATGTCAGTTTCAAAAAGGTAAATAGTTTCTATTTAAAATTCAAATATGATCATTATTTTATTTTGTTACATAACATTAATCGAACATTTATTCGAGACTTTATATAACACATTACATTTAAATAACATTTACCATAAAAATATTTAAAAAAAAATAAAATTGACAACTTAACCCTGAATAAAAAAGTTTTCTGAATCATATGTCAAGAATGACATTAGATTAAAATTCCTGAATATCATTGCTACCAATAATCCAGAGTTTTACAAACTCTAGTTAAATCAATTAGAGTTAAAGTTAAATATTTTGTTAGCTATATTGTAAATTTAAATATTTTTGGTATATATAGTATTATTAACTGTACACTCATATCCCACAGCCACAAGTTATGTACAAGATGGCGGTCAGAATTTATATTATCAAAATAATAAAAGATGTGATTTTAAGTTCAAACTTAGAATAATAATGGGATGAGAATTATATTGGCACAAAGTAATAAACCTAACCAGGTCCAGGTGGCCGAGCGATCTAAGGCGTTGTGTTTGCGCAGTATGCCTACTTGGAAACTGGGAGGTTATGGGTTCAAATCCCGACATCGGCAGTTTGTCAATTATTAAGAAAAAAAGGGCGGTTAATTGACTAAACTGTCGGCGTATGGACAAGGACAGTTTCCTCCACGAACTCCAGATGAATCTCGACATAGTTCCTATCAGAGTCGGCTGCAGCCGCATATCCTACCAATTCCTAGTCTATACACAAAAATTCCTTCCACTCCACTCACATCCTCACATCCATAGGCATCACAATGGTCCTTATGGTCGAAGTGTAGCCCGTCTAGGGCAGCCTCTACAATCTATCTATCTAATAAACCAATAATACACCTTACTGGTTCATTACTCCGTGATCATAATACAAATTATGTCCACGATCTTGCCTATAACTTAAGAACGTCCACTGTACCTGATTTTTTTCTGTTAATCAAAGAGCTACTGTAAAAATGGTTTTATTTCTGCGATACAATTTTGCGGATTACAAATATGCTAACGCGGAAATCGAAAATACACGCTTTTAAATAAATTTATTAAAGAATTCACTTGGTTTCGAAAAAAAATTTCAAATAAAAGTTATTCGTTATAAAATTACCAACAACTTTTTTTCAAAAACCGATTAAATTTGGCACAAATCAATTGTAAAATTTTGAAAAAGGAACTTAATTTATATTCCAAAGGGTGTATGGTTGTCTTTATTAGTTCTCGCCACTTGATTGGTTGGTTCTCGCCACTTGGTTGATTTGAACTTTGGTGGCTAAATTTAACTTTATCATTAACCAAGGTTTATGAAGTCGGACATAAAGTGAAGAATGGGAGAATAAATAAATAATAATAATAATTATTATAATTTTCTGTATTTTCTAATGCATCAGAAAAACTTCCTACAATGATTAGTTCTTCTCGTATTATGATGTGACGTTACTATAATTGATCATATTAATTCGTGTTGTGGTCAAGATGATTGATTTCAACACGCAGGCTATATAAAAGGAGAACGATCGTAATGTTAAACCGTGGCATTAAAACTGGATACAGACTGTAGACGGCGTCATTGTCGCGGATGTCCCATCGAATTCCAAAATTTAAATAAAATATAAAGTAGATATTTTATAATTGTAAACATACATCATATAACAATTGGTCCTGATTTAATTTATTATTAATAATTATTAATTTTTTTCGTTCTGATTTTCTACAACTGTTACAACACTTCACCATTTTTTTTTGTTAAATATATAACTCAGTACGAATACATAAACCACTTAATATTGTTTTAGAAATGTATTTTATAAAAAAATTATAAATTAATTAAATTTTTTATTATAATTTTCTATAATTAATATTATTTACAAGGATTTGAAATTGTCATGCGCAATACGGAGCAAAATGGGATCTCCACAACACAACTGCTGTCTGTTGGACATTAATAAACTATAATCTGTACCCAAAAATAATAGAAACCCCTATCCCGATCGTTCTCCTTTTATATAGTCTTCGCGTAATTCAATAACAGTATGTAGCAAACTCAATAATTTTTTTTCACTAGGTCACAGTATGTGCTGATGGTACCTCACCGCCATCTCCAATTAGGTTTATAAATAAAATGGCTTTAATAATTGGCTTTACTTCTGTAGCCGGTCATCGCAGTATCCCTCTGAAATCACTAAGAAATTTTACCCTGATAACGCCTCTTAAATAAGTTAGAAGAATTAACATAAACGCACGGCATTTTGTTTATTTAGCAGTAATGTAAAAGTTTTGACGACCTTTTAATTTAATAATTTAATGCTTTCTTTAAGTGGAATTTTTAACCACAGCATGTTTAATGTTGCTCAAAAAAATTTGGTATACGTAAAAAATATTCGAAGCTGGGCATTAAATAAAGTGTGGGAGAAATGTCGAAAAAGTAAATAAAAATGCAGTCATTTTTGCGCATAGAGATAATATATATAGAGTAGGCAAGACATAGGCGCGCGTGTAAGTGAAAACGTCCCGTCAATAGAAAGAGAATCGCGTAGGTTGAGCAACCTCTTTTTAATGACTAATATAAAACATAGAGATAAAATATTGCGTGTGTTCGGCCGAACTCAGAAGTAAGAAATCTTAGTAAGATGTTCTGAGCATCTGAGTCAGTTTCGGCCAGGACACACTTTCTTTTTTTTTCTTAATCAGTGTTGCCAGACATCTCGTTTAACAGTAGATCTACTGCTTTGTTAGTATATCTACCTTTTTTTTTGAATAAATAAAAAAATTTTTGAATTTGTGTCATTTTTTTCAATTTTTTATAATAATAATAAATTTAAAACTCCCCAGTCGTGCAAATACAAAATCAGTTATTACAGAGCATATTTCATTATTTGAAATAATAGAATATGGTTCTGTAATTACTTTAAGGTATTATTTTATAATGGGATTTTAAACAATAAGTAATGCAATATATGACAAATAAAAAGAATTAATATTATTTAATATTTGAAGAAAAAAAATTGTATAATATATTAAATACTAATGTAATATAATTTTAATTATTCTGAATAAAAGTATTTATTTCAAACTATTTAAATTGGAATTTTCACTTTTTGAATCTACCGCTGTATTTTGGTAGATCTACCGTTTTTCAAGAAATCGGACTGGCGACACTGATCATAACCTATTTGTTTATGTATCAAATTCAGAACATTTCTCATGTGTTGACAATTTTTATTATTGTAATAAGTGAGATAAAAATTTAATAAAATGGATAATTTTATAAGGAGTATTTTAATGGAGGAACTTCTATATGACCCAGCCGATTTCTTAAAAAGCGGAAGATTAAGAAAAAAAAGCGGTAGATTCAAAAAGTGAAAATTCCAATTTAAATAGTTTGAAATAAATACTTTTATTCAGAATAATTAAAATTATATTACATTAGTATTTATTATATTATAGAATTTTTTTTCTTCAAATATTAAATAATTTTAATTCTTTTTATTTGTCATTACTTATTGTTTAAAATCCCATTATAAAATAATACCTTAAAGTAATTACAGAACCATATTCTATTATTTCAAATAATGGAATATGTTCTGTAATGACTGATTTTGTATCTGCACGACTGGGGAGTTTTAAATTTATTATTATTATAAAAAATTGAAAAAAATGACACAAATTCAAAAATTTTTTTATTTATTCAAAAAAAAAGGTAGATATACTAACAAAGCAGTAGATCTACTGTTAAACGAGATATCTGGCAACACTGATTAAGAAAAAAAAGAAAGTGTGTCCTGGCCGAAACTGGCTGACTCAGATGCTCAGAACATCTTACTAAGATTACTTCGGCCGAACACGGCCATTCTCTGATATATAATGATCAGGGTATACTATATATTGGTCGTGGTCGGCCGAATTAAATCCTTAGTAAACTAAGTAAGTTAGTCAGAGTAAATACAATTTTGTTCTGAGCATCTGAGCGCAGCGAGTTTCGGCCTGGGCACACTATCTTCTGCTACTTAATAGAATCATAACCAGTGTTGCCAGACCCGATTTCTTAAAAAGCGGTAGATCCAAAAAGTGAAAATTCCAATTTAAATAGTTTGAAATAAATACTTTTATTCAGAATAATTAAAATTATATTACATTAGTATTTAATATATTATAGAATTTTTTTTCTTCAAATATTAAATAATATTAATTCTTTGTATTTATCATATATTGCATTACTTGTTGTTTAAAATCCCATTATAAAATAATACCTTAAAGTAATTACAGAACCATATTCCATTATTTCAAATACTGGAATATGGTCTGTAATGACAGATTTTGTATTTGTACGACTGGGGAGTTTTAAATTAATTATTATTATAAAAAATTGTAAAAAATGACACAAATTCAAAAATTTTTTTATTTACTCAAAAAATTTCAAAAAAACGGTAGAAATACTAAAACAGCGGTAGATCTACCCTTAAACGGAAGATCTGGCAACACTGCCCGTGACATATATACTAAGTAAAATGCCGTCATAAGAAAAGTTTCTTAGTAAGTATAAAGTGTCCCGGCAAACAACTTAGCTCAGTAATCTGACTAACTTAGTTTACTAAGTACTTAGTTCGGCCGAACAGCGCCAATGTGTGAAGTAATGTACTAGTGTGAGTCACTACATATACCCTCCTCCTAGCGTAGCGAATAAGAAGAAAAATAAATGTATTCTTTGTAGCGCGTTGGAAACCTGGCGTTTCATCCGGTTCTTTCTTCTGGTTCTCTATGCACTGTGTTTCCGTTTGTGGAGGGTATTCCGATGTTGTTGGTGGGATAACAGTTTCTTTGTCGTTATTTGGTGTTGTATCGTCGTGAATGGTGTATGCTGGCTTAATGCGGTCGATTGCGATTGATTTTTCTTGCCCGTTGAACGAAATTTTGAAGAATTTGTCGTTTCTCTCTACTACGTGATGTGGACCGGAGTATTGAGGTTCGAGTGGTTTTCTTACGCGATCAATTCGGACAAAGGTATGACTGCACGTATTTAAATCTGGTTACATTACACGTTGTTTTTTTTTGCGGTGCAGAGTTGGCGTAATTTTAATCTTGCGCATATGTTCTTGTAATTGTCGTATGAATTCGTTTTGTGTACATTCGCTGCCTTTGTAGTCTGTTATTGACTGTTCAGGTACTCGTAAAGTGGATCCGAAGGTTAATTTGGCGGCTGACATGTTTTAGTCCTTTATCACGGCAGAGCGTAGACCAAGTAAAACTGTAGGCAAAATTGAACACCAGTTACCCATTTAAATGACATTTGATTCCATCTTTCGACTTTTCCGTTTGCCGCCGGATGGTATGCTAGCGTTGATTAGGTTTGATGCCCAGTAGACGCGTTAGTTCTTTGAAGAGCGAGCTTTCGAACTGTGACCCACGGTCGGTTGTGATAGCTTCAGGAGTGCCGTATCTGCTAATCCAATTGGTGTAAATAGCGTTCGCGACCGTGTCCGCGTTGATGTCTGGTGTCGGTGCAGCTTCCACCCATCTGCATGTACGATCAATCATGGTCACGCAAAAACGATTTCCTTGCGAAATTGGCAATGGACCAATGATGTCGACGTTAATGTGTGAAAAGCGTGTGCCCGGTATTTTGAATTCTACTGGCGGAGAACGTGTGTGGCGGTGTACTTTGACTTTTTGGCATTTAATGCAACTAAGTGCCCATTCGGCGCAGTCTTTTTTATGCTTGGCCACACGAAACCATGACGCACGAATTTGGAGCTTGCCGCAATGCCAGGGTGTGATAAGTTATGAAGTGTGAAGAAAACGGTTTTTCGTAGCGATTCCGGAATGAACGGTCGCATTATCGATGCTGATATGTCACAGTCTACCTCGGAATCGCATAACGGTGTGCTTATTTTCTTTAGCACGAGTGCTGTGCTATTCGGAAGGAGGAGTTTACGCAGCTCCGTGTCGTTTTCTTGTTCACGTGTCAATTAGTCGTAGGAGATGGTGCTAAGCATAACGATTTCCGAAAGCCTTGATAGCGTATCGGCCACTGTGTTGTCTTTTCTGGCAATATGACGAATATCTGTTGTGAATTGTGATATGAATTCCAACTGTCTTGTCTGTCGCGGTGAAGCGTTTTTGTTCGGACTCTTGGTGAATGCGAAGGTTATCGCTTTGTGATTCGTGTAAATAGTGACTGTGTGACCTTCTAGAAGATATCGGAACTGTTTTATCGCTTGGTATATCGCTGTAAGTTCTATGTCGTACGTGCTATATTTGGTTTGAGCCGGATTGAACTTTTTCGAGAAAAAGGCTAATGGTTGGAAGCCTTCGTCGTGTTGTTGTTGAAGCACCGCACCCATTGTATTATTTCTTGCGTCGACGTGAATGGATAGCGGTTTATCGGGATCCGGGTGCGCGAGTGCTATGCAATTTTGAAGTTCGCTTTTAAGTTGTGTGAAAGCTTTTTCAGTATCGTCGTTCCACGCGATTAGGCGGTTGTCATTCTTCTTTGAGTTGCGCGTATATTCGATAAGTGCTGCTTGCGTCGATGCTGCATTTGGTAGTTGCCGAAACGTAGGAATCGGCGAAGTTTGACGATCGTCTTAGGCTTAGGATAGTCGACGATTGTTTGGACGTGATCTGGATGCGGTTTATGTCGGATTTCGAGACGAGAAAACCAAGGAATGAAACCTCACGCTTTTCGAAGTCACTTTTGGCGATGTTGATTGAAATTTTGTGTTCGTTCAGTCATTTATATAGCGCGTCGAGATGTTCCATGTGTTGTTCTTCGTTTTCGCTGGCGATCAGGAAATTGTCGATGTAGGTAAATAAAATTTCAAATTCGCCCCCTTTACCTAGATCAGTTTTTTGTATTATAAATACGTATTTCGACTACAATGTAGTCATCATCAGTATAAATTAGCTAGTCGTACTTTACTCTTTGACAATCAGAGATAGATATAAAGTCGAGATCAACATACAAAAATAAAAATAAATAGAAAATTAACTAGATTAAAATATACTAGATTTAAAATATAATAAATTTTAAATTATATTGAAATTGTTCTTGTTAAAATTTCCTTCATTCATATTTATTCCTGTTAATTATACTCTTATTAAAATTACTCTTATATTGTCGCAGGATATGTTACTTGTTGCTAATTTGGTGACAGTTTCGTATAATTAACAGGAATAAATGTGAATGAAGGAATCTAGCTAATTTATACTGATGATGACTACATTGTAGTCATCATCAAGGGGGCGAATTTGAAATTTTTTTTCAAAAACCTAGAGTTCTCACTAATTATCATTCGATAATATGATGTAGGTAAAGACCAAGTCTAAGCCGTGAAAACACTCGTGGATGTATCGCTGAAATGATTGGGCAGCGTTGCGGAGTCCAAATGACATAACGGTGAATTCAAATAAACCAAATGGCGTTGTTATTGCGGTGTTGGGTACATCGTCAGGGTTGACAGGAATGTTGTAATATGCCCTAATGAGGTCGATTTTTGAAAATATCTTTTTACCGTACAGAAAGCTCGTAAAATCGTAGATATGTGGAATTGGGTAACGATCGGGCATGGTGTTGGCATTTAGTGCCCGGTAGTCGTCGGTAGGTCTCCATGTTCCGCATTTTTTTGGGACCATGTGGAGTGCACTAGCCCATTGACTTTTTGAAGGCGACATATTCCGAGTTCTATCATGGTTTTAAATTCCTTTTTTGCCATTTTTAATTTGTCTGGAGCCAATCGTCTTGGTTTGATGGTAAAAGGTGCTCCGCGAGTTTCGATGAAGTGAAATACGTTTTCGCACACTGCGCGATTGGCGAAGTGTGCTGGTTTTGTGATGTTTGAGTACTTAAGAAATAGTGTGGCGTACTGATGACTGCGATCGATAGTTGAAATTTCGGATGTGACTGCGCTCGTTCTACCGTATAGTGGTGCGTTTAACGTTGTCGTTGCGTCTATGAGTCTGCGGTTTTTGATGTCGACCAATAGGTTGTGGAACGAAAGGAAGTCAGCGCCGATGATTCGTGCATCAATGTTTGCGATTGTAAAAGTCCATTTGAATGTTCGACGAAGTCCCATATCTATTTGTAAGGTTTGTTCGCCGTACGTGTTGATCGCCGTGCCATTTGTTGCGTAGAGTTTAAATTCGGCTGGTGCGACGTGGGCTTTGCTTTTGACTGGCAGAACGCTGATGTCCGCTCCGGTGTCAATCAAGAAATTGTACGCGATCGATCGAAAATGAATGATTTGATCGATCAAAAATGAATAGGCGGCGCTGCGGTTTGGGGCCTGCGTCACTGGCCGCCTCTAGTGACTGGCTTTGTCGTTTTCCGAAAGTGTTGTTTTGGTTGCGTAAGTACAAGGTGTCTGACATTTCTTTGCTTTGTCTTTGAAATGTCTGTAATAGTAGCATGCGTTGGATGACGGCGATCGGCTTTATGAACGGTAATCATTTCGGTAACGAGATTGTGAGCGATTGTGTCTGAATTTCAATCCCTGGAGTTGTACTGATAGTTCGCTCACTTATTTTTGTAGCTCATTTACGATTTTTGAGTTGGATGCCGTTAGAGAGTGGTTTATCGGTGCAGCGTCGATTAGCTTATCGGCCATTTCCGCGATTTTAATTAAAATATCCGTGCTGGTGGATAATATTTGCTTGGCGGAACCCGGTAGTCTGTCGAGGAACATTGGCTTTAGGAACTCGTCACTGATGTTGACGCCTGCCAGTGCACGCATACGTCGGAGGAGAACTGTTGGTTTTTGATCACCTAATTCAAGTTCGGTCAAGAGAGTTCTCACCCGTTTGCTCACTGAATCCGAAAACTCGTTGATCAGCCGTTGCTTCAGTCTTTCGTATTTGTTCTGCTCTGGTACGTCGTCAAAAAAATCCGCAATACGCTTGAGAACAAAGCCGTCAAGTGCCGCGACGATGTAGAGGAACTAAGTCATGTCAATGGTAACACCTGCCGTGTAAAAACTCGCCTCCACTTGTTGGAACCATATTTTGAGATTTTTATCCCAAAATGTTGGTAATTTAACAGATGGGTTTGCCAGAACGGTCTGGGGATTTTCGTTTTGTGGCGTATTTGTTAAGCCATTTCCGTTGCTATTATTTCTGCTGTTGCCGTTATTATCATTGTTGCCGTTGGTTGGGTCATTAGGATCAGTCATTGTTGCGTATTTCGATTGTTGAATGCTGGTAATTTGGTTAATGTCGGGTCACCAATTTATAGTTAATATAATTTTCAAATCACGCCGGGGTCACCGATTTTGTAGTGTAGTTACCAATTTTTTAGTGGGTTATGTTATAAATGAGACAACTTGTATATAAATAACAACCTATGTATTTTAATAATTTCACTAAATAAAATTTTGTTGTACATTCAACTTAACTACTAAATTGCTTGACTATTTAACTAACTGTGTGTAATAACGTTGTATGAATGTATGTATGACGAGTGGCACTGTACTGTACTGAATTGTACTGAACGATTGGTACTGATTATGTCGTGTGTGACTGTCTGCTTTACATATGTGCATAGCATGCGTTCTAGAAGGTGAGCGGAACGCCTAGAGTATTCTTTATGTTTCCAGAATATTCCTATGCTTCCAAAATGTGCATATATGTCATACTGGCACATATCTAGAGCACGGTAGTGCGTAAGGCCGAGATTTAAGGGAGACATTCGGACTTTTCACTACAGTGCTATTACTACACCTTAATTTAGCGTCGTTTTTTAGGTGCTGTATCTTTTGAACGAAAAGAGCTAGAGTGTTGATATTTCGAATATAGATACTTTACGGAATTATAAGAACCAATGTTTTCAATCAACGTTAACGAATTAACCGTTAAAAAGTTATTTCACTTCAAAAACGCAAAATTCGCGGGAACGCCTACAATTCTTGGTAACTAATAGATCAATATTCTACGATACTTCCAGATATGCTGTAAAGTTGATATTTGGCATGTAGATAGCTGTAGTACCAAACCGACGGGAAAATTGCGAAAACTGGAAATTTGTATCGGAAAAGCGGAAAATTTAACATTTTTTTGTTTTAATTAACTTAAGACTGTGTCATCAGCAAACTACCATGTAGAAAACGTAAACAGAGCAATCTCATATATACCTATTAATTTTTATACCATATAGAAATAGACATAGCAATTTGAATACAGCAGTGTGCGTTTATTATAAAAGCACAGATGATTATAATTAGTTTTTGGATGGGTGACCCAACACTGTGTGAATTTATTTTATTTTATACGTTTTTTATTGTAATTTTGTAAACATTAATTTATATTCTCATTTTATTTTTTTTAACTTTTTTATTATATTTTGCATTGATTAATTATTATTTATTACTAGCATTACCCGTTGCAGCTTCTACTGCAAAAATTTTTTAAAGCCCTTATAACCAAGCCCTTATGCTAGAATGATGCGGTTTTTTGTATTCGACGTGAAATTGCCAAACTGACGAGAAAAATCGGTAAATTTTTTCAGTGCAACCCCCCGGAAAATTGGAAAAACATCCTCCAAAATTACGTTTTTCTGTTCTATAAATGCTATAAAGATTGAATTTTCACTAATCGACCCGAAATAACGTCAAAATTAACAGAATATTTTGAAAAATTTCATTACTTACATCGCAACCACACCGAAAATGGGAAAAACGTCCCTAAAACTGACCTTTTTACTTCTATTCATGATAGAAAGATCGGTTTTTTTCCATCACAACCCTTCGAACTTGGTAAAAACACCCCCAAAACCAACCTTTTTGTTCTATACATGCAACAAGATGCAGTTTTTTGCAATCGACGCTTAATAGCTACAAATTAGGAAGTTATTTCGAAAAACTTAATATTTTTTATTGCAAACTACCGAAAAATCGAAAAAACACCCCCCAAAATTACGTTTTTCAGTTCTATATATGATGAAATGATGGAATTTTCACCAATCGACCCGAAATAAAGTCAAGTTAACAGAACACTTTGAAAAATTTCTTTACCTATAACGCAAACCTCCGAAAATGGGAAAAACACCCCTTAAACTGCCTTAAGGCATTTTGATCAGACTAAAAATATGGCCGCTAGAGAGTGATTTATGTATTCTAAGGAAATTCGCTAAGTTGACGCAGCTCCTGCGCAACGAATTTTTTTTTTGTGACGTGGAGCCAACGGATCAAGTCTTACCTAGATCGCATTCCACCTCTTCCTCCCCAACGGGTCAAGTCATTTCTTCGAATCCGAGCTGCCAATCGCCGCATTATCTTTGTTATATATATCAAAACTATTGCATGCTGCGTTGCACGTTGTTCTGGAATATGATTGTTCAAAGACTGTTACGTTGATAATCAATTATCTGTAATAAACGATTAGTTTAGAAGTCATAATCGAAACAAATCAAGTAACATCTTATATATACTAAATTTTATATAGTTATTTTAATAAAAAATATATCACTCTTATTTCACATTAATTTGTGGCGCTTTAATAAAAGGCCTATGATCGATGAATATTATTGTCAATAATCCAATGTAAATAATTTACGCTTTCTTTTCAGTTTTCATTGGCAATAACACTTCTACAAAAATTTCTCGGAATACTACAAAAATTTTACTTTAAGAAAACTTATTACGTAATAAATTTCAACCAAATTTTTACTGACATTTAAACAATTTACCCCTAATTAATGTTTTACGTAGATTTATGTTATAAAAAATTATAATTATATAAATTGCCATATAAATATTATATTTATAAGTAAACTACCTTGTAGAAAACAGACAGTATAAATACTAATTCCTTTTTTCTCTTTTTTATATTAACAAATTTACTAATAGATAGTCCCATATATATATATATATATATGTATATATATATGTATATATATATATATATATATATATATATATATATATATATATATATCTATATATATATATATATATATATATATATATATATCTATATATATATATATATATATATATATATATATATATATATATCTATATATATATATATATATATATATATATATATATAAATTATATGTATATATATACATAAATTTTACAGATGGTGATTTTCGACATCTATAAGCTATGATCGATGGACATTTTTGCTATACTATAACGCTGAAAGTGAAGCTGACTGACTCATGCTAGAAAGTTGCGGTTTTTGGCAGTCGACACGAACTTGTACTAAATTTTATATAGTTATTTTAATATAAAATATATCACTCTTAATGCACATGAATTTGTGGCGTTTTAATAAAAGGCCTATGATCGATGAATATTATTGTCAATAATCCAATGTAAATAATTTACGCTTTCTTTTCAGTTTTCATTGGCAATAACACTGCTTGTATATTTGATAATACATCACACCTTGGGCGATTGTTACACCAGATAATAAATTATTTAATTCTTCATCATTACGAATTGCTAATTGTAAATGATGAGTTTTCTTGTTATCATTAGGGGTAAATTGATTAAATGTAAGAAAAAATTTGGTTGAAATGAATTGAAATAATATGTCGTAAAATTTCTTTAGTATGTTTTTATTAAAATTTTATAATTAAAAATTTATTTATATAACGTGGTAAGTTTTAAAATATTTGAAATCAAAAATTACGCAGGAGCTGCTTCATTTCGAGCGAATTTCCTTCAAATACATTAATCACTTTCTAGCGGTCACTATTTTATTTCCTTACAGGAAATTCGCTAGACAACTTGCCGCGTTATATAAAATTTTAGAAACATACTACAAAAATTGTACTTATATAATTGTAATATATATATATATATATATATATATATATATATATATATATATATGGGACTATCTATTAGTTAATTTGTTAATATAAAACACAGAAAAAAGGAATTAGTATTTATATTGTCTGTTTTCTACAAGGTAGTTTACTTATAAATATAATATTTATATGGCAATTTATATAATTATAATTTTTTATAACATAAATCTACGTAAAACATTAATTAGGGGTAAATTGTTTAAATGTCAGTAAAAATTTGGTTGAAATTTATTACGTAATAAGTTTTCTTTAAGTACAATTTTTGTAGTATGTTTCTAAAATTTTATATAACGCGGCAAGTTGTCTAGCGAATTTCCTGTAAGGAAATAAAATAGTGACCGCTAGAAAGTGATTAATGTATTTGAAGGAAATTCGCTCGAAATGAAGCAGCTCCTGCGTAATTTTTGATTTCAAATATTTTAAAACTTACCACGTTATATAAATAAATTTTTAATTATAAAATTTTAATAAAAACATACTAAAGAAATTTTACGACATATTATTTCAATTCATTTCAACCAAATTTTTTCTTACATTTAATCAATTTACCCCTAATGATAACAAGAAAACTCGTCATTTACAATTAGCAATTCGTAATGATGAAGAATTAAATAATTTATTATCTGGTGTAACAATCGCCCAAGGTGTGATGTATTATCAAATATACAAGCAGTGTTATTGCCAATGAAAACTGAAAAGAAAGCGTAAATTATTTACATTGGATTATTGACAATAATATTCATCGATCATAGGCCTTTTATTAAAACGCCACAAATTCATGTGAATTAAGAGTGATATATTTTATATTAAAATAACTATATAAAATTTAGTACAAGTTCGTGTCGACTGCCAAAAACCGCAACTTTCTAGCATGAGTCAGTCAGCTTCACTTTCAGCGTTATAGTATAGCAAAAATGTCCATCGATCATAGCTTATAGATGTCGAAAATCACCATCTGTAAAATTTATGTATATATATACATATAATTTATATATATATATATATATATATATATATATATATAGATATATATATATATATATATATATATATATATATATATATATATATATATATATAGATATATATATATATATATATATATATATATATATATATATATACATATATATATATATATATATATATATATGGGACTATCTATTAGTAAATTTGTTAATATAAAAAAGAGAAAAAAGGAATTAGTATTTATACTGTCTGTTTTCTACAAGGTAGTTTACTTATAAATATAATATTTATATGGCAATTTATATAATTATAATTTTTTATAACATAAATCTACGTAAAACATTAATTAGGGGTAAATTGTTTAAATGTCAGTAAAAATTTGGTTGAAATTTATTACGTAATAAGTTTTCTTAAAGTAAAATTTTTGTAGTATTCCGAGAAATTTTTGTAGAAGTGTTATTGCCAATGAAAACTGAAAAGAAAGCGTAAATTATTTACATTGGATTATTGACAATAATATTCATCGATCATAGGCCTTTTATTAAAGCGCCACAAATTAATGTGAAATAAGAGTGATATATTTTTTATTAAAATAACTATATAAAATTTAGTATATATAAGATGTTACTTGATTTGTTTCGATTATGACTTCTAAACTAATCGTTTATTACAGATAATTGATTATCAACGTAACAGTCTTTGAACAATCATATTCCAGAACAACGTGCAACGCAGCATGCAATAGTTTTGATATATATAACAAAGATAATGCGGCGATTGGCAGCTCGGATTCGAAGAAATGACTTGACCCGTTGGGGAGGAAGAGGTGGAATGCGATCTAGGTAAGACTTGATCCGTTGGCTCCACGTCACAAAAAAAAAAAAATTCGTTGCGCAGGAGCTGCGTCAACTTAGCGAATTTCCTTAGAATACATAAATCACTCTCTAGCGGCCATATTTTTAGTCTGATCAAAATGCCTTAAGGCAGTTTAAGGGGTGTTTTTCCCATTTTCGGAGGTTTGCGTTATAGGTAAAGAAATTTTTCAAAGTGTTCTGTTAACTTGACTTTATTTCGGGTCGATTGGTGAAAATTCCATCATTTCATCATATATAGAACTGAAAAACGTAATTTTGGGGGGTGTTTTTTCGATTTTTCGGTAGTTTGCAATAAAAAATATTAAGTTTTTCGAAATAACTTCCTAATTTGTAGCTATTAAGCGTCAATTGCAAAAAACTGCATCTTGTTGCATGTATAGAACAAAAAGGTTGGTTATGATCGATGGGCATTTTTGCTATACTATAACGCTGAAAGTGAAGCTGACTGACTCATGCTAAAAAGTTGCGGTTTTTGGCATTCGACACGAACTTGTACTAAATTTTATATAGTTCGACCCGAAATAAAGTCAAGTTAACAGAATACTTTAAAAAATTTCATTTCCTACATCGCAACCCCCCCTCCCGAAAATAAGGAAAACAACCGTAAAATTGCCATTTCAAGTTAGAGAGATGGGATTTTCTTTTTAAAGTCAAGTTAACAGATTACTTTGAAAAATTTCATAACCTACATCGGAAACCTCCGAAAAAACACCCCTTAAACTGCCTTTTTCACTTCTATTCATGTTAGAAAGATCAGGTTTTTTTCATTCGACGTTGACCGGGTTTAAAATAATAGGATTATTTTAAAACCGTAAATTTTTCCATCGTTACCCTTTGCAAATGGGAAACACACCCCTAAAACTACCCCTTTTCTTGTATACATGCTAGGAAGATGCAGTTTGTTATATTCGACGCTAAACAGCTACAAATTAAGAAGGTTATTCAAAAAACTTAAAAACTTTCATCGCTTCCTCCCAAAAAAAATCTTTAAAGCACCCCCGAAGCTACCCTTTTAACTTCTATTCATGGCAGAAAGATGGGATTTTCACCAATCGACCCAAAATAAAGTCGAATTAACAGAATACCACGAAAATTTCATAACCTACATCGCAATCCCCAAAAAGAGGAAAAACAACCCTAAAACTGCCCTTTTCATGTTAGAACGGACGGTTATTTTTATTCAACGTGGAACTGGATTAAAATAACAGGATTATTTTATTAGAGTAAATTTTCCAATCGCAACCATTCACAAATGGAATAAACACCCCTAAAAGCACCCTTTTTCTTCTATACATGCCAGAAAGATGTGGTTTTTTGCATTCGACGCTTAATAGCTACAAATTAAGAAGGTAATTAGAAAAACTTAAAACTTTTCCTCACCACTCCCAAAAAAGATGGGAAAACAACCCCCTAAAGTTCTATTCATGGTAGAAAGATGGGGTTTTTTGCATTTGGTGGAGAATTTCTAAGACATTTCTATTATACTGTTGGTCAATACCTAACATATATGAGATTCTATACAATAAACATTCAAGTGTTACACATTTAATTGTTTTACCTCAGAACTCCGTTATTTATGAACCGATTTAGAATTTTTTGTTTTAAAGGGTTTGATTTCTCATTGTCACTATTATTATATAACAACCATACTATATTGATGTTTCAGCCTTTCAAAAAGCGAGCAGAGCCAGTTGACGTTATATAACGCGAAGCGGTCTCCTTTGTATATGTGAATCTAAAAAAAGTAAAGTATCGCGAAGCGTAAAGAAACGCAAAGCATACGTGAAGAGTAACAAAACGCGTAGCGTTTTGTGCGAAGCCTTCGGCTTCGTATATTTAAGCCTTACAAAAAGGATTGAAATCCGACCAAAAACATAAATGTAAGAAAGGGCCGAGTTTTCGGGAAAATCCTTAATGTAATAGTTCCTTCTTAAAAAGTGATGATATGGAAGAAAGGACCGAGCTATTTACAAAGTAAATAGCTCTAGACTTCATATAATAGTTGCTTCTTAAATAGTGATGATATGGAAGAAAGGACCGAGCTATTTACAAAGTAAATAGCTCTAGACTTCAGATAATAGTTGCTCTTTGAAAAGTGATGATATCCCATTAAAGAGCCGAGCTATTTACAAAGTAAATAGCTCGGTAAACTATTAACTAAAAAAATTAATGAAGGGTAAATTGATTAAATGTAAGAAAAAATTTGGTTGAAATTTATTTCGTAAGTTTTCCCTTAGTATGTTTTTAAAATTTTATATAACGCGGCAAGTTATTTTTCCTGATGATTTCAAATATTTTAAAACTTTCCGCGTTACATAAAATTTTAAAAACATATTAAGGGAAAACTTACGAAATAAATTTCAACCAAATTTTTTCTTACATTTAATCAATTTACCCCTCATTAATTTTTTTAATTAATAGTTTACCGAGCTATTTACTTTGTAAATAGCTCGGCTCTTTAATGGGATATCATCACTTTTCAAAGAGCAACTATTATCTGAAGTCTAGAGCTATTTACTTTGTAAATAGCTCGGTCCTTTCTTCCATATCTTCACTTTTTAAGAAGCAACTATTATATGAAATCTAGAGCTATTTACTTTGTAAATAGCTCGGTCCTTTCTTCCATATCATCACTTTTTAAGGAGCAAATATTATATGAAGTCTAGAGCTATTTATTTTGTAAATATAACTATTACATTTATGTTTTTGGTCGGATATATATATACGTAAATGCATCGCTCTGTCTTGCTGTATAGTATTACAAAGAATGTGTGAAGTAATGTACTAGCGTGAGTCACTACACATCTAAGCTATCTAATGCCGGCAGTATACACTTGGCGAGACATTCCTAAGGTGAGGAACCACGAATGAAGCTGTGTACAATCTCGCCGAGTGTTCGGCCGGCAATACAGTTCTCGTCAGTTAGTCAACGTAGCTTGGCCAGAAATTACGTTGGTGTATCTGAAAAGTTACATTTTTAAATTAAAAATTACGGAGTAGTAATTTTTTTATTGAACTATTAAAAATAATAATTATTAAAATGAGCAATGACATTATAAGAATAAAAAAAGTATTGATAAATTCATAGTTTTTATTTTATTTCGTGTTCTACTGATTAATGTATTCAATTAAAGCGATTGATAGTGGAATATTTAAAAATAACGGTTGAAAGTTGAATCGAATGTCGACCAGTGTCCTGAGGGTACTCGTATTCACCACTCGTTTTCTTTGACTCGTGTAAAAAAACGGACTTTTAATGGAGCATTGACGAGGCAGACCAAGCATTGTGAGTACACTGTCGTGCTCGTTATGTCTCGTCCTGCCTCGCCGAATATGTACAGCCGGCATTACTCTATAATCCGAATAACCAATATGATTCTTTAATTTATTTTTCTTTCAATCGTTTATGACATTTTCGAATTCGTTTAACTTAATAGTTTGTGAGTAAATTTAATTTTTTCTAGAGGACGCTCTCTAGTTTTTTGTCTAAACGGACATCCGTTTAGACAAAATTTAAAAAAAATTGACTTAAGATAGGCTTGTGGGTATTCAATCGATTTGAAATCGTTTGTAAATTCCAAATATGTTCATAAAAACGTTTGTGACTCCATATTTTCCGAAGAAAATAAACAAAAATTCGCTTAAATTTTTTACTTGTTTTAGTGGCTACTAGATGGCGCTGGTTGTTTTTAACTTGATGGCGTTGTCCTCGTTTCCCAGAGATTTTCGCAATCTCTTTGGTGAAATAAGGATTTAATGTAGTGATTTAAATGAAACAAAACGAAAATAAATAATTTTATATTTTACTTTAAGAAAAAGTATACAATACAATTTAAATTCCTAGTTCACGAACAAGCTTTCGATTGTGATTTTTGAAACGGTTTAGTTGTTATCGAGATATCTTTGTCACAGCCAATGGGGTTTCAGGACTCAGATCAATATCGTTCGTTTTCTACTCATTATTTTTACGAATACGTTAGTCTCAAATATCTTGGCTTCGATCGTTAAATGTTTTCTTGGTTTTTATACAGTATGGATTCGTTTATGTCGAGCTTAAGATCTTTGTTGACTAAATGTTTTATCACAAACATCACATGAAAATGTTTTATCTTCACGTGAGTTCGTTTGTGTTGAGTTAAATTACTTTGACAAATGTTTTGTCACAAGCATCACAGGAAAATGATTTATTTCCAGAGTGGATTAGTTTTTTTGTTGAGTTAAATGGCTTTGATGATTAAATGTTTTGTCACAAACATTACATGAAAATGGTTTTTCTCCAGTGTGGATTCTTTTATGTTGAATTAAATTACTTTGCCGATTAAATGTTTTGTCACAACCATCATATGAAAATGGTTTTCTTCCAGTATGGACTCGTTTATGTCGAGTAAAATCGCTTTGCCGAATAAATGTTTTACCACAAACATCACATGAAAATGGTTTATCTCCAGAGTGGATTAGTTTGTGTTGAGTTAAAGTGTATTTTTGATTAAATTATCACAAACTTCACAGGAATATGGTGTATCTCCACAGTGGATTAGTTTATGTTGAGCTAGCTTTTATAACTAAATGTATTGTCAAACATCACATGAAAATGGTTTTTCTCCAGCGTGGATTCTTTTATGTTGAATTAAATTACTTTGCCGATTAAATGTTTTGTCACAAAAATAACATGAAAATGGTTTTCCTCCAGTATGAATTCGTTTATGCCGATTTAAATCGCTTTGCCGAATAAATTTTTTACCACAAACATCACATGAAAATGTTTTATCTTCAGAGTGAATTAGTTTATGTTGAGTTAAATAGCTTCGATTACTAAATGTTTTGTCACAAACATCACATGTAAATGGTTTTTCTCCTGAGTGAATTAGTCTATGTTGAATTAAATTATTTTGCCAATTAAATGTTTTGTCACAAGCATCACAGGAAAATGATTTATCTCCAGAGTGGATTAGTTTATGAGTTAAATAGCTTCGATTACTAAATGTTTTATCACAAACATCACATGAAAATGGTTTTTCTCCAGAGTGAATTAGTCTATGTTGAGTTAAATGGCTTTGCCGATTAAATTTTTTATAACAAACATCACATGAAAATGGTTTTTCTCCAGTATGGATTAGTTTATGTCGAGTTAAAAGGCTTTGCCGATTAAATGCTTTGTTACAAACATCACATGAAAATGGTTTTTCTCCAGAGTGAATTAGTTTATGTTGAGTTAAATAGCTTCGATTACTAAATGTTTTGTCACAAACATCACATAAAAATGGTTTTTCTCCAGAGTGAATTAGTTTATGTCGAATTAAATTGCTTTGCCGATTAAATGTTTTATTACAAACATCACATGTAAATTTTTTTTCAGTATGAATTGGTTGGTATTCCGAAACATTTCCATCGAATGTTTCATCCTTAATGATTAATTCTGTATTCAATTCTTTTTCAAGTTTAATGTTGTCATTTTCATGGATTCGTTCATGCTTCGCTTGAACATTTTCATTAAATATTTCTTTTGTAATTTCTTCATGTTCCAATTTAACATTATCATTAAATATTTCCTCTGTAATTTCTTCATGTTCCATTTTAACATTTTCATTAAATATTTCTTCTTCTGTAATTTTCTCATCTTCCATTTTAACATTTTCAATAAATGTTTCGCCTGTACGTATTTCATGTTCTATTATAAAACTTTCATCTTTTATTATTAATTCTTTTTCAAGTTTAATATTTTCCTCATTGATATGATTATTTGCCATTTTTTAAAATTTTTTTGTTAATTTTATTTAGTTACTATTATTATGTCTTAAGCATAGAGATAAATATATACTTCAGACCATGGAGGCTATATAAAGGAGATATAACGGGATATACGGGAAAATTGACAAAATATGGCAACGAAATGGGAGAAGTTATATTTACTTTTTATGCCGCTAGGGTCGCTAGTTTTTAATAGGAACTCATCCTTACCAAAGTGAATATAGTACAATAAATAGAAGTGAAGTAAGCCAATAACTAGTTTTATTTCGAAGTGATTATTTTGAACATAGACCCTAAACAAGGACACATAACTCCATGTAAACAAATAATTGGCAAAAATAAGATGTCAGTAGCGTTCCTTCGGCACCGGAAACAAAACAGAGAGTATAAGGCGCGAGTTTTAATTGAAAAACATTACGTATTTATAGTATTATAAAAATTATTTCCAGCCAAAGTATTTTTCCAATAAAATATTTTTTTAAATAAATGATAAGTAATATCAATTTTTCAATAAGGATTTAGTTGAAGTGATAGTTAAAATTCGCAAAATAATTACATAAAAATAAAAAAAAAAAAACATCAAATAATTAAATAGTAACCTGTAATGTTGGAATTGTAAAAATGAAAGAAATTATTGAATCAGATATTAAATTAAACTTTTATTTATTAATAATAATGCTGAAAATTAATATTTAATATAATGTCATACAATTTAATTAATTTTGGAATATTTATACTAGCTTTTAGTACTTTAAAAAGTCCTGGTTTTTTAAACCCAATTGATCCCGTTGCTTATTGTCACAAGCACTACCACTTTTACAATTGTCTACTGCACATACTTTTCCCATTTTAAATGTTTTTTAAACAGTTTTTTATTTAATAAATTTTTTTAACCAAATTGTGTACTTCAAAATGATCACTTCAAAATAAAACTAGTTACTTGGCTTACTTCACTTCTATTTATTATACTATATTCACTTTGGTAAGGATGAGTATCTATCAAAAACTTGCGACCCTAGCGGCATAAAAAGTAAATATAACTTCTCCCATTTCGTTGCCATATTTTGTCAATTTTCCCGTATGAGTTATATCTCCTTTATATAGCCTCCATGATTTTGAAGTACAAAATTTGGTTAAAAAAATTTATTAAATAAAAAACTGTTTAAAAAACATTTAAAATGGGAAAGTATGTGCAGTAGACAATTGTAAAAGTGGTAGTGCTTGTGACAATAAGCAACGGGATCAATTGGGTTTAAAAAACCAGGACTTTTTAAAGTACTAAAAGCTAGTATAAATATTCCAAAATTAATTAAATTGTATGACATTATATTAAATATTAATTTTCAGCATTATTATTAATAAATAAAAGTTTAATTTAATATCTGATTCAATAATTTCTTTCATTTTTACAATTCCAACATTACAGGTTACTATTTAATTATTTGATGTTTTTTTTTTTATTTTTATGTAATTATTTTGCGAATTTTAACTATCACTTCAACTAAATCCTTATTGAAAAATTGAAATTACTTATCATTTATTTAAAAAAATATTTTATTGGAAAAATACTTTGGCTGGAAATAATTTTTATAATACTATAAATACGTAATGTTTTTCAATTAAAACTCGTGCTTTATACTCTCTGTTTTGTTTCTGGTGCCGAAGGAACACTACTGACATCTTATTTTTGCCAATTATTTGTTTACATGGAGTTATGTATCCTTGTTTAGGGTCTATGCTTCAGACCATGAAGGTTTGATTATAATGAACAGTGTCCATTCACTAATTCTCCATTGTTGCCCAATCACCGACTAAAGCGTCATATAGTAGTCACTGACCTCTATATATGGATAGCTGATACTATCGTCGGTGAGAATGTGCATAATGAAGAATAGATAAACTTCTTCATGATTTGTGTTGTGTAGTATCTATAATGTGTGTGATGGACATTCAAGAATTATGCCTGCCACTGACCTGCACTATTTCATATAAGACGGATTTCTTATAATATATTTCATATACAAGACGGATGAAGGTCAGTGATTCCAGCGCTCAGGGGGCGATTATAAAATTGCGGGGATTACTTTGTACTGAAAGTAAATAATAAATTTTAATATTTTGAATTTTAACAAAAAAACAATAAATTTAATAGTTTTCTACTCAAACCATTAAAAAGTTCTAATAATTATTGATAAAGTGAAAAAGTTGTATGTATTGGGACAATATAAAAAAAAGATATAATAAAACAAGTAATGTAACAACTAACTGAGTTAATTGTTTGTAAAACTTTAATTCTGGAAAACCAGCATCCAACCCAACAGAAAACTCGAAATTGCGCTGACACGATTACGAATAGGCCATACGAAAATAACCCATAGTCATCTAATGACCAGAGCCGAACCACCACAATGCTCAACATACCGTACACCATTAACAGTCCAGTGTCCAACATATATTATTAACATACAAAAAATATAATATCCACAGAAAAAACATCAAATTATCCAACAACATGATCTAGCTTCTAGCGGACAAGAAGGAGAACATCAACAAGCTATTTCATTTCTTAAAAATAACAAATCTCATAAAATAAATTTAAAAAAAAACAATAAAATTAAAATAAATAAAAAAATAGTGAATCACTCCGATTACCTACACATCATATATCTACACATCATATATAAAACATTACAAAACATCAATACACTGTACATATGATCGTAGATGTTATAAGTGCAGTATAAATAAAATAAAAAAAATTGTTTGAATACCCAGTATATACTGAGTTGTATATTAATGTTTGAATTGTTAATATTTCCGCCTATACAATGTTTATAAAAAATAAATTATTTGTAAATATTTGTTTTGTATTAATATGTAACATTAAAAATGTTCTTGCATTTAAAAAAAATGTATATTAATGTTTTTGCGATTTTTATAATTTTAAATATTGAGTTATATAATTGAGCTAATCAACGCGAAGCGCCTGTTAACGCAAAGCGTTGGTCAACACGAGCCTTTAGGCGACGCGAAATGTTAGTCAACTCGTAGCGTTCGTTAACACGATGCGTTAGCATGCGTATACAACGCGAAGAGTTAGCCGACGCGAAGCGTCTGTTAATACGAAGCACTAGTTAACGCGAAGAGGAAGTTAACGCGGAGCGTAAGCAAGTCAACGCGAAGCATAAGTAAATCAATGCAAAGCGTTAACCAACGCGAAACGTAAGCTACACCGAACAGTAAGTTGGTCAATGAGATGCGTCAGTCAATGGGAAGTGTTAGGTGACGCGAGAAGGTGATTAGTCAACGCAAAGCGTTGGTTTGAAATCGTTAATTATTTAGTAAACGCGAAGCGTTAGTAAACCGGAAGCATTAGTTAACGCGAAGTGTTAAGAAAACGCAAAGTGTAATTGAGTCAACACGAAACGTTAAGATAAAGCGAAGCGTACGTGAGTGTAAGCGAAGCGTTAGTTATTCAAAGCGAGGCGTTAGTGATTCAACGTGAAGCGTCAGTCAACATGAAACACTAGTTAACGCGAAGAGGAAGTGAACGCGGAGCGAAAGCAAGTCAACGCGAAGCGTTGGTAAGTGCAAAGCGCAAGCAAGTCAACGCGAAGCGTTGGTAAACGCAAAGCCTAAGCAAATAAGCGATAAGCGTTGGTAAACGGAAAGCGTTAACCAACGCGGAACGAATGCTAAAGCGAACCGTAAGTCAGCCAACGTCAAGCGTTCGTCAATGAGGAGCGATTGTTAATGCGAAGCGTTAGGTGACGTGAAAGGGCGATTAGTCAACGTGAAGCGCTGGTTTGAAAGCCGTAGTTATAGGTAATCGCTGACGATAGTAAACCGGAAGCGTTAGTTAACGCAAAGCGTTAAGATAACGCAAAGTGTAATTGAGTCAACACGAAACATTATGATAAAGCGAAGCGTAAGTGAGTGAACGCGAACGTTAGTTATTCAAAGTGAAACGTCAGTGATTCCGCGCGAAGCGTGATTTAACGGGAATCTTTAAACAACGCGAAACGTAAGCTAAAACGAACCGTAGGTCAGCTTACCCGAAGCGTTGTTCAATGAGATGCGTCAGGTGACGCGAAGTTGTGATTAGTCAACTCGAAGCGTTGAATTGAAAGCGTTAGGTATTTAGTAAACGCGAATCGTTAAGATAACGCAGAGTGTAATTGAGTCAGTTAGTCAGCGACAGTTAAGCAGTTAAGCAAAAAGCCTAAGCAAATCAGCGAGAAACGTTGGTAAACGAAAAGCGTTAACCAACACGTAACGAAAGCTAAAGCGACCCGTAAGTCAGCCAACGCGAAGCGTTGGTCAATGAGAAGCGTTGGTCATTGAGAAGTGTTAGGTGATGTTAAAGGGTGATTAGTCAACGCGAAGCGTTGGTTTGAAATCCTTAGATATTTAGTAAACGCGAAGCGTTAGTAAACCGGAAGCGTTAATTAACGCGTAGCTATAAGTTAACGCAAAGTGTAATTGAATCAACACGAAACGTTAAGATAAAACGAAGCGTAAGTGAGTGAGCGCGAAGCGTTTGTTATTCAAAGCGAAGCGATAGTGATTCAACGCGAAACGTCGGTCAACATGAAGAACTAGTTAACGCGAAGAAGAAGTGAATGCAGAGCTTAAGCAAGCCTACGCGAAGCATTGGTAAACGCAAAGCGAAATCAAGTCAACGCGAAAAGTAAGCATAAGCGTAATCAATTTAACGCGAAGCGTTGGTAAACGCATAGCGTTAATCAACGCGAAACGTAAGTTAAAGCGAACCGTAAGTCAGCCAACGCGAAGCGTAGGTCAATGAGAAGCGTTAGTCAATGGGAGAAGTCAACGCGAGTTAGTCAACGTGCCGAGAAGTCAACGCGAAGCGTTGGTTTAAAAGCGTTAGTTATTTAGTAAACGCGAAGCGTTAGTAAACCGGAAGCGTTAGTAAACCGGAAGCGTTAGTTAACGCGAAGCGTTAAGATAACGCAAAGTGTAATTTAGTCAACACGATACGTTTAGATCAAGCGAAACGTAATTGACGTTAAGATAATGCAACGCGAAAATAAGGAGTAAAGTTGTAGAAAATCAAGTTTGCTACAGTTCATTACTTGATCATTTTTCTCAAACTCTAATGTGAACAGAGATATTTAGAATTTTAACTTTCAATCTTTAATTGTAAATATTTCTGTAAATATTAGTGTAACAGAAAAATGATAAGAAACAAAATTGCAGCAAAACTTAGTACCTACAACATGATTCCTGATAAATTTTTCGATTTTTCAAATATTAAGGGAGATAGTCAAATTTTGTGTTTCCCCCTCCCTCTAAACACCCTTTCCCCTCGTCCGATTTTACCCGTTTACGAATTAGACCTTAAGAATACCAAAAGCGTCTCAAATACCTAATTTCATTCCACTCGGAATAAAACTGTGACCGCTAGAGTGTCCACAGACATTTAAAAAAAGTACATATGTATATATATACCGTGTGTGTTGGACAGCTTTTCCTATAGGAAATCAATGTTAAATATTATTTACTATAATAACTAACTATACACAATGCATAAAGATATAAAAATAGTGGGGGTACTCTGTAGTGTATGGGATGTGTTGAGTACATAATGCTGGCTGCCTGCTGTCTAAAGTCGTCAGTACTACATAAACATCTAATTAGAGTGCGTTAAATATATTCATTATTGTCTTAAGTTTAGCCATTACTTCTAACAATTGAAAATTCTTTATTGAATATCCCTTTTTATTTGTATGTGGAATGTTTGAAAATAAATGATAGTATTCTATTAATGATAGTATTCTATTAACATTTAACAACAATCCACACAAATTAAAAGAAAAATAAAACCCCAAAAAGAAAAAAAAATAGAATTCTGACAAAAAAAAAAGTTAAACAAACGGTTCGAATATTCCTCCATCACTTGCTAAACAATATCCGAGTCGATTGTAGAAATCTAGCCGGGTATTTTCTAGCACTTGAGGAGAAATATTCGCACAATTGTCAACAATTCTTTGCCTTAATTGTGCAAATTTTCAGGCCTATTCCGCGAATAGATCTGTGTTTTGAGAAAACCCCACAAAAAAAAGTCGTTAAGAGATAGATCTGGCGATCTGGCTGGCCACTTGAAGGTTCCAAAACCACTCATAAGACGTTCCTGGAAAGTTTGTTCCAAGAACAGCCTTACTATCATGGCATTGTGTGCAGGACAACCATCTTGTTGGTACATTAGGAAGAGCTCTAACAGTTGGCAAAATATTATTTCATAACAAACTCAAATATTTTTGAGAATCTAAAGATCCGTCAATGAAGAATGGTCCTATAATATGGTCACCCAATATTCCAGTCCAGACATTCAGTTTCTGTGGAAACTGAGTTCGGGTACTGATATATCGATACTGATTTGTCTGAGACCAATATCGCATGACAGATGGATAAATTCATCAGTAAATAAAATATTTCTGATGAAATTATCTTCTCGATTCGCCTTTTCCATCACAGCTTCACAAAACACCATCCTGCGATAAGGGTCCTCAGCCAATATCTCTTGGGTTTTTTCATATTTAAAACATTTAAAATTGTTCCGCTTTCAAATGTTCGCAACTGTAGAGTTGCTTAGGCCCAATTCTTCACCAACTTCTCTTGTCGATTTTTTATCGTCAATAAATAATAAACTACAAACTGCTATATCTCTCTCTTCATTTTTTTGTGAGGCTTCATCATCGTTATCTTTGTGGCAGTCTTTGCAACCAGATATACAACCCCATTTTTCAAAACAGCTAATCATATGAGTAACTGTTCGAATGCTTGGCGATTGTCTATCCTCAAATGCCACAATAAATAAATTGACACATTCCTTTGCCGAATGTCCCCCAAAGTACCATTTAATAATTTGCACTTTTTCTATTCTTGTGTAATAGCCCGTTGTTGGAATACGATTAAACCATTAAATAAAAAACAACCAAATATTTCCTATACATTCACATACGTAATGAATAATAATATTATCAATTGAGTGTGCAGCAATAAATCCCCACTCTTAAAAGACATCAAAAAAACATGATATCCACAAGTAGCATGTAAGTATGAGTATAAATATATGGTTAGTATATATATATATATATATATATATATATATATATATATACATATATATATATATATATATATATATATATATATATATATATACATATATATATATATATATATATATATATATATATATATATATATATATATATATATATATATGTATATATGTATATATGTATATATGTATGTATATATATATACATATGCACTTTTTTTAAATGTCTGTGGACTCTCTCAAGGTATATTATATATATATATATATATATATATATATATATATATATACGTGTATAAAAATTTTAGCGATAGTGATTTTTAACATCTAATGGGTAGGATCGATGGACATTTGAAGAAATTTTTACGAAATTCCAACATTGTTGCAAAAACAATAGCTGCATTTCCTTTGAAAGAAATTCGCTAAAAAGACAATTGAATATATTATTACAATTACATGAATTAAAAAAAATTTTATTTAAAAAAAAATCCTTTATAAAAAAAAACTACTACTAATAAAATAATGTTATTAAAAAATTTGGTAAAAAAAAGTTATGAAGAAAATTGTTAACAACATATAGAAAATATCGCATAAGAGTGTCTCTGTTCCTCTCATGTTTATTTCTTATTTGTTGCCAATATCTTCTTTCCCACACATGGTAAGAATGACTTGTACGCTCTTACGCGTGCAATAACATGCGCCTTGAGTGGTCGCTAGTAGAAGGAGAAGCTCTTTTGTAAAATACTTTCGAGTGCGGGCCGCTCTTTTTCAGCGCTCGAAAATGGTCGTATCTGTTAGCATTGCGTGAACGATCTCTCTACAAATTTCTGGTTCTACTGAGCGTTATTTTGAATGTTTAGGCTTGCGCATACGTACTAAAAAGTGTTTTTTTTAGCAATTACTTACGTCAGTTGTCAGTAAATATATCGGGACTGATTAGAGCAATTTCCGGATATTCTAAAATTTTGAGTTAGTAACCATACATATTATAATAACTGTACTTCGTGTCATGTAATGTATTATCTCTATGGTCATGTACTATCCAATGCACTGACCTTATAGTGGAGGTCAGTGATCCAATGCTTTTAAATGACCATTAATTTGACACTTTAACCTAACCTTCATATTCTGAAGAAATAGTAACTTATGATGTTACTATTAATAAAATTTTTCTATACATTTTTTCATAGGATTATGTGCCACCAATATATAGATGGATAGTGAAAGTTTTGAAGAAAATGCATCCTATAAAGATGTTTATGAAGCTAAACAAAAATATAGAATTGGCCCTTACGAAAAATTCAATATTATATCTTACGTTCCGGTTAAACCAATTTTACAAAAAGGTATTTGATAATTATGGTTACTATAATACTATTTGTAATCTTTTTGGAATGCGCTGTAAAATTTTTTTCTTGTTCTTTTGGAGAGTTGAAAACAAGCATTCGTTCATTGTTTTAGATGCTCGGTATTTTATAAAGCGACCGTAGGTGTTCTTGCCAATATTGATCTTTACAAACATGTACTGTAAACTCTCAAACTCCTTTATTTGCGAATAAATGATTTCAAACCCAAACCATTTGGGTTTAAGGGCCAACATTTTATGCCCAGTTAACATTTAAGCTTATTGCACCACAAGTGAAAATAACTAACTGAATTTCCCAGTATACCCAGTATATGCTGACTGCATTATCACTGCGTTAATTATTAGTTTACACACACGAAACTGTATAAAAGTACAAAGTAGTGTAGAAAGGGGCTATACATATATGGTTATATAATCAAGAGTGGTTTCAAATGTTATACATATATGGTTATATAATCAAGAGTGGTTTCAAATGTTTGAGCTGAAATTGTGGCAAAACTATGCATTTTTTGAAAAAAAGTATCAAACTAAAGGTGTTTACTTTTATAAAAGGAACCTTTTTTGTCTCAAAAGTTTTATTCTATTTTTTACGTTTTTATGCGGAAATGGTCTAATGAGGTTATTTTATTATCACCTTTACGAAACGTGCTTCGCCCGGTTACGTCTTACCGCTATAGCTAAATAAACTAAATAAATATAATTACCATATAACTAAATATATATATAATTACGATAAAGTCGTATGTGGTAGAGTTTGCAAGGTTTTAGCGTGCCCTGAGTCCCATTCTAGGATCTAAAGTTAATTATATACCAAATTTCGTCTCATTTGATTTGTTGTTTAGTATGTAGATATCCCGGGATATCACCGGAAAACTACGTAATCTTCGGAAAAAGTCAATACATGTTTAGAATGGCTAAATAAAACTTTAAATCTTTTGATCACAAATAAAATATAGACGTAAGTCTAATAAAATAACTCAACATTAAATATTAATTATAAACATTACTGAAACCTTTTATTAATCAACTAATAGTTCATTTACTTTATTCAGGGCCCCAATGTGGTTTGATTGCTGTGCAGATGATATTAAACACAATATCCCCAAATTGTGATATTAATATCGAACAAATTTTTGAGGAAGCTAAAGCAGCTGGATATACATTGAATGGAGAAATGTTTAGCACAAGAAATTTGGCACAATTAATTATTGACAAATTTTTGAACAAGAGTCTTGTATCATTTGGAACATTTAATGATCAGTGTATAGATCATTTAAAATCAGGAGGATTATTACTTGTACCGTATCCTTGTATATAATGAACGCTTATTTACTCACATGCTAAAAATTTTTTCTTTTAATGTATTAGCTTTATATCTATGCAAATGATTTTATTTCTATGATAAAGTCGTAAATGGTAAATCGAAAGCTACCATTTTCGATTTCCACATTAGCATTTTCATAATCTATGCGGAAAATTTAAAAAAATGACAGTACTTACGACCTTATCGCAGAAATGAAACTAGTTTTCCCAGTAGCTGATTGATTATTTGTTTCATTCTGGCGAATAGAGAACTTTAATGCCAATTTTTGCCACTGAAGGCGCTTTTGTAATCTGTACCTTCAGGGTCGGTCTATTTGTAATAAAAATAAAAATTTTGTCTACGTAGTTTCTACTTTTTGCTTTTGCAATTCTCAAACACTGTCAGTTTGCACTTGCTACAGAAAAGAGTAAACTGATAGCGAATTTTGAGTAGGTGTTGTAGGCACTTTGAATACTAGTACGTTTAGGATAGATTTAAACGGAATGGCAAGTCTGGCAGACAATTTCGGATACTGCACATGATAAAAACGTAAAATTTGCTGTCACATATATATATGTATCATAAGTTTAGTCCCGACTTTGTAACAGTTGAAAATATTGAGCAGAAAAAATTTACTTGTGTAGGTGTTTATAACATTTCCGTAGGCACAACTCAAAAACGAAAAGAGATAATGATCTAAAATCTGATGTGTGTGTTCTAGAACTACAAGATGACTTCAATTTCTTGAATTGGCAAAATCAGTCCATTAATGACCCCGCCAGGGGAAAATGTCTGTCTTTGAAATCGTAAATGTTTTAGAAACTTTTTTTCACAAACTTAATAATGCTGCATCAATTTCATCTCAAACATCTGTGCAATTTCATCTCAAATATGTATAGAACACATGAATATAATACTAGAATATTTAGATAATACATAATTTTATATATTTATGTGTGATGATGAACTCAGTATATAACGGCTATTAAACTCACTTGTTACATTTCACTTGTTATTTTTATTTTCAAAAAAACTAATAATATTATTTTAATTCAGCTGTACCTAAAACATATTTTTTTCAGGTACTCGAAATTATCAGCCAATCCATTTTTATTTACCATAAATGGTCCTACGGGCAAAATTGCTAAGTGCCTAAAATACCTAATTAAAATTCATTGCCAGGTTTTGGACTATTGTCCGGTTAGCATTTTATAAATACATGACTATTCAGGTTGTTTCATCAGTTAACTATAATTCTTAATTATTACCATCTTTTATTTAACATGACTTACACGTATTGTCTTCCCTATACTGATGTAAATATCAGCCATCTTGAATATAAATTTAAAGATTATATTGAACGTGGTCGAGCTATTACTGAATTTTTATTAGTAGACTCAATAATTCATTTGTTAGAATAATTAAAAAAGAATTGACTTTTACTAAGTTTATTTCTCTCAGTGTAAACACTTTCTCTAAACAGCACAATATCTTCAAATTAGAAATGGAAACATGTCTGATATCATCGTCTGATTTCATCACAAAGGTTTAGTCACAGCCTCGCAGGAGCACTTACTTGAAATTAATCAATCGGAATCGTCATGCAAAATTTTACAAAATGTAGAAGTTTTAATGATCAGTGTTATTTTTTCTGAATATTGAAAACGTTTTGCTCTCTCATTCAACATTTCCCGTTCAACACTTGTACTCAAAATTTAACTCCTAACTTCCTATTATCCAATCGAGCTGAAATTTTGCAAATGTATGTAATTCTGATGACAATCAAAATTTATATTTTCGAAAAAAAATTCAATTCAAGTTTTATTGGTAGATTAAAAAGAACAAAAGTAATGAAATAGTTAATTGTAAAAGTGTGGGGTTGAAATTAAATATATTTATCTGTTTTTGTAAACTTTTTGTATCTATCCATCCATCCAAATTAAATCATTAGAGTCTTCTCAGTGAAGTTTACAATACAAAGCGCCCCTCACTTTTACCATTAACGATTTAACTATATTTGCTTTTTTATAGTTAGTACGTTATCTGCTTATAAAAGCTTGTATTATGTTAGTTTTTTTGAAAATGCAATTTTTTTTTACAATTAAATGAAATGGTTTTGACTTTAGCCGATGTACGATATTATTAAATCAACGTTATAGGGGTTCATGTTGTTGGAAATATTTTGTTGTGTTAGAATCAATCCATTTCAGATCGGCTAATTCCGACTTTAAGGTCGTTGATAAACTTAATTAAAAAAAACTTTTCTACAACAATTTGTACTATTACAGTCAGTAGAGGTATTGTATGTTGCAAAAGGTGGTGTAGAAGCTTTTATTTTTTTCAATTACGTATGTATGGGCGACTTAGGCAACTTTGGTAACCTCGAAATTTTAGGATTTTTTTTGTTTTTCACCTATGACTCCTATACGGTGCATCCTAGCGACAAAGTATAACAAATAAAAGAGCATTAAATTCTGCTCGAATGAGTACCACAACTTTATAATTCGGTTAAGTGGTATGGTTGAAAACCATGGTCAAAAAGGCGATTTTTTCCAACTTTGTCAAAAACTGAGATATAGTAGCTCTTTAATCTAGTACACCTTAACTTTTACGCTAGGATACACCGTTTAGGAGTTATAGGTGAAAAACAAAAAAAGTCCTAAATTTTCGATGTATTTTAGCTACCAAAAGATGTCACGAGGTAGCCCATATATACAAGTTAAAAAATAAAAGCTTCTACACCACCTTTTGCAACATACCTCTGCTTCGATCCTCTTCTGACTGACATATATGTTTGACTAAATTGTAGTATCCGATCAAAAATATAAATGTAAGAAAGGGCCGAGTTTTCGGGGAAATCCTTAATGTAATAGTTATATTTACAAAATAAATAGCTCTAGACTTCATATAATATTTGCTCCTTAAAAAGTGATGATATGGAAGTAAGGACCGAGCTATTTTCAAAGTAAATAGCTCTAGACTTCATATAATAGTTTCTCTTTAAAAAGTGATGATATCCCATTAAGGAGCCGAGCTATTTACAAAGTAAATAGCTCGGTAAACTATTTACAAAAAAATTGATGAGGGGTAAACTGATTAAATGTAAGAAAAAATTTGGTTAACATTTATTTCGTAAGTTTTCCCTTAGTATGTTTTAAAAATTTTATATAACGCGGCAAGTTATTTTTTCTGATGGTTTCAAATATTTTAAAACTTGCCGCGTTATAAAATTTTAAAAACATACTAAGGGAAAACTTACGAAATAAATTTCAACCAAATTTTTTCTTACATTTAATCAATTTACCCCAAATCAATTTTTTTAGTAAATAGTTTACCGAGCTATTTACTTTGTAAATAGCTCGGCTCCTGAATGGGATATCATCACTTTTTAAAGAAAAACTATTATATGAAGTCTAGAGCTACTTACTTTGTAAATAGCTTGGTCCTGTCTTCCATATCATTACTTTTTAAGGAGCCAATATATGAAGTCTATAGCTATTTATTTTGTAAATAGCTCGGTCCTTTCTTCCATATCATCACTTTTTAAGAAGCAACTATTATATGAAGTCTAGAGCTATTTACTTTGTAAATAGCTCGGTCGTTACTCTCATATCATCACTTTTTAAGAAGGAAATATTACATTAAGGATTTCCCCGAAAATTCGGCCCTTTCTTACATTTATGTTTTTGATCGGATATCAGTCCTTTTTGAAAGGCTTAAATGAACGAAGCCGATGGCTTCGCACAAAACGCTACGCGTTTTGTTACGCTTTGCGTAACAAAAAACATGCGCTTCGTTTGTTTTTTTATTAATAAAACAATTAAATGTGTAACACTTGTATGTTTATTGTACAGAGTCTCATATGTTAGGTATTAACCAATAGTATTTCTGAACCAATCAACGTACAGCATTTGTATGTGATGTAAAATCGGTTTTCATATGCGTATACCATAAAAGTTAATAACAAATATACAAACACAAAATATAAAATATCTCTCTTAATATTAGAACAATCGAAAAATACGTAAGGAATAAAGTTTGCTACAATTCATCACCTTATGATTTTTGCTCAAGCTCTAATGTGTTCAGAGATATTAAGGAATTTTCAATCTTAAAAACATAAATTTAATTTTTTATTTTCCATATGTTCCGTTGGGAAAATTAAATTTTTCCAAAGGATCTTATTTAAGGTTTCAAAAATTCCGCGTCGAATGCACTCTTCTAGCATTTCTGGAAGTGGAGCAACAAAGTTTTAAAAAATCGTGCACAACTCTCACAAGTGGTGTGTGCTACATTTTAGTATAAATACAAAATATATGGACCAATCATAGAGCAGCAATATTTCCTATGTTAATTTTACCAAAACAAAAATGCAAAAGTTTTCCCATTTCCCGATATAAATTTCGTGATTTCATAATTTTCTCTGTGCTTGGGTACTAGGCCTAACTATATGCCAAATATCATCTTAAATGGATATCTGGTGTAGGCCCTAAGCTTTTATTCTGTCTAATGAAAATTATGGGCGTACCCGCTATTTTACTGTTTTTGAATCGAAATAACTTTTAAACTGTTTATTCCTTAACGGTGATTGAAAAAACAGTCTCTTATAATTCCCCAAATAGCTTATATTCGAATCAGCACTATAGCTCGTTTCGTTCAGAAGATATTTCGGGGTCAGATTGGCTCTGATTTTTCGATAAGTAATAGCACTGTAAGTGAGAAGGCAAAGGGCTTATTCCGTAATGGTAACATCAATAAATTGTAAGTTGGCATCACTTAAAAAGGAGGGGTAGGAATGGATGGAGCTGTGTTCCACCATCATAAACATCATCAATCATAAATCTTCTGCTGTAAGAATCATGCAATGACTGAGAAACAAAAAATTAAATAAAATTGAATAAAAACAAAAAATTATATTAAATTTTGTTTAATAACAGACTCGGCCTTGCGCGCTACCGTGCTCTAGATAAGATTACCTAAGTATAATTTATAAATAAATAATAAAAATGATTCCTCTATCATTACAATAGCATACGACTTTTGATGATGTTTATGATAGTGGAACACAGAACCATCCATTCTACCTCTCCTTTTTAAGTAATGCCAACTTAAAACTTATTGATGCTATCATTACGGAATACACTCCAAATGCCCCTTAATCTAGGCCTTGCGCACTTCCGTGCTCTAGATATAGAGTTGAAAAAAGTATCCATTAATTTTTTTGAGCAGCCATTTTTTATAGGTATTTTTTTAAAAATAACTACAAATATTTGCTGTAAACGCTGTAACTTTTTCATTTCTTTAGCTAGTGATTTCAAATTTAAACAATTTAAAAAAGTATTTAATAGACTACATTTTATTAATACCTTAAAAATATTAGTTTCCTTCAAACGCTTCAAACCTATGAGAAGGGCATTATTGTTTTGCTCCAAAAATCTGTAATTTTCATAAAATAATTGTTATATGTGTGGTAGTAAATGTTTAAAATTTGATCATCGAGACTTTACTATTTTTCAAACTACACTGTTACAGTTTTTCCATACTGAAAATTGTTACTCGAAAACTACTGAATTACTATCTATCAATGCTAACTAAATTTGTGGTTAAATGGCAGTTGTGCGTATATGGAATTAGTATTTTAAAATTATGATTTAGCTTTTCAATAATTGTTTATTTTTACATTATTCACATTTTAAATTCCTTACAAATAAAAGATACGATGCTGATGGTAATCACTCGCCATGTTTAAAACAAGGACATAAAGCTCATTGGGCTGTCATCAATGGTTTTGTTCAATGTGGTGAAACACGGTTTGTCACAGCGCGTCATGGAAAGTCTAAACATTTAGCTATATGGAAAGTAGAAAGTCTGTTACAGAGTAATAGTCAACTTGATGAATTCAGCCCAGATCGAAATGCATCAAATGTACCTTACATTGTACCCGACGGTGATCTTGGCGGACCTGATGGCTTAAAAAATTTATGTATATCTATTAAACTACAATGAACCATAAGTATAAAATTTGTACCCATAAAAAGAGAACAAGCACATTGTACCTATAACAAGAGATTGAATGATAACTGTTTTCCTAATGAGTTTTGTTACCAAGCGCAATGAACTTTGACCAAACGCATTCAGTTTGCGACGCTAGTGCCAAAACATTTTAAAACTAATGGTGGCTTTGTAAACATTATAATAAATGAGTTTGTTGTTAAAAAATTGTATTTTTATGTAAAAAATTGATATAATTTATTTTATGTAATAGACTACTACCTACATAAATTTTATATAATAAAATATACTTAGGCTATTCTTTCAAAAACGCAACCCCTTCCGATTTGTCTGAAATTTTACATAGAGCATCAATTTAACTCAAAATGAAAGCACCTAACGGGATTTTTGACGATTCAAACTGGAAAAGGGGATCTTTTGGAAAAGGGACGTATTTCTTTTAGACCAAAAATATATTTTGTCTAAAAGAAATAGGTATACATATAGGGGATTTTAGCACTTCTCCATGGGGGACGGTACATGGGAATAGGGGTTGGGGGAAGGTTAAGTTAAAAAAAATTTTCTTTAAATAGCAAGGAAAATATTTCCTAAATAAAAAAATCATATATTTATTTATATAAAGTAATACATGGCGTGCTGTAATTTAATGCCATCACTTCTAAAAACCCTCGTACCTCCGGAAATCACGGTTAATTGACGCCACCAACTACCAAAAGTCTTGGAACCTCTACATATCTCTAGCTTTGGGTAAGTTCTGAGGAAAATTAATTTTTCTTTAGGTATATTAACCGTAAGAGATATAGAAGAAAAATTTAAATACAAATAACATCCCTTATGTTAAAATAAACAACTTTTCCTTGAAACTTTTTTAAAATAAGTTTACTGAATAGTTTTGCCACAATTTCAGCTCAAACATCTGTAATTACTGTTGATTACAAAAGCGGTATGTGGATGGATGAGCCATCTATACAGTTAAGAAATATATACAGTTAAGATTGTGGATGGTTAAGCTATCCCTAAAACTAACTTAAAATAAATAATGAACTTAACCTAAAAGAAATATATACAGGCAATTTGGTGGGAGGCAAATTCATAAGCCATTTCAAAAACTTACTTAAAATTAATAATGAATTTAATCTAAAAAAAAGATAACAATTAAATTAGTTGCAATCGACGTCGCGTGGCATTGCTTCTTGAAGAGCAACTAACTCTGGAAAAGGGTTAGTAAGAAAGCTCGGAAAAAGGCATTAGTATGATTGCCTCGGCAATGGAAGTGTTTTTGGGGATAAGGAGGAATTAAAAAAAGTGTCAATTGTCTTCTGTTCCCATGATTTCTTTATTGTCTACTTTGGGTAGTGAAGCTGGAATAAATTTTGAACCGGTTGATCCTCTGGGCTCCTGTATGCGGTGTTAGATACATCTTGGGGTCTAAAAAAGTATTGATCTTCGACCTTATGGTCCATTGTGCTCCCCCTTCTAAAAAAAAATTAAAAAAAATTAAAAAAAATTACAAACTTTTTACGAAAACAAAAACCTGGTTTTATTTGCTTTTTAAAAGAATTTAAATCTAATTTCTTTTTCAACAATTTTTTAAAAATATTTTTCAACACAATGCCAAACTTTGAATTATTTGTACAAATGCCAACTTTAACTTAATCTTTAACTTGATCTGAATCGAACAATAGTTAATTATAAACTTTTGAACTGATCGAGCAACAGTTAAATATATACTTTTAACCGAATCAAACAACAGTCGATTTAAAACTGATTTTGATCAACGCTGGTCGTGGCTTTTTATACCTGCCATGGGTCGTTCTTGAACATGGTTGTTGTTTTGAAGAAATCTATTTTTTTTTAAATTCATATTTTGCATGGAGGTTTCTCGAATTATTTACATTATCAACAACCATGGGCGCATTCGGATGTTCCGATTATTTATAAATTTAATTCAAAATTGTAATACTTCTCCAAGGCTTGAACCCGAATGATACCCCTCTTGCTTGTGTCCACTCAATGCATCCGACCAGCGCGAAATCAAAATTTATACACAATTTTACAATACATAAGCTAGCTGATTCTGTTTACTTATTATGCTTGTTTATACAAAATTATTTATTTGTGTATGCATTTATGTTATTCAAAACATTCAACTTCGACTTTTGATTTTTTAATTAAATAATATCTAATAATTTTTTTCAATTTTTGATTTAAAAAAAAGAAAATCTTTAAATCAAAAGCAGTCATTATTTACTTTTCAATTTTCGCCATTTTAAAATAACTTTGTTTAAGAAAAAAAATAAATCGAACTAGATTATTTTCTTTTTGCACTAAAAAAAAACAACTCCTTTTTCTAAGGAGAAAAATATTTTCTCTTTAATATTTTTCTTAATGTTTCTATTTGATAATTAAAATATGTGCTGGATCCAGAAAAATTATTCTCAATGATTTTCAATACAACAACCTGAGCTCAAGTTTAAAATATTATTATCCAATTGTTACATGCGTGTCTGTAAGGAATGCATTTATTTTACTTTTACCTTCTCTTATATAAATTTAGATTTTTTGCCTCAATTTCCTAGATCAAAATTTTTGTATTTTATAAATACGTATTTCGACTACAAAGTAGTCATCATCAGTATGAATTAGCTAATTGTAATTATTCTCCGAGGAGATGTTACTTGTTGCTAATTCATACTGATGATGACTACTTTGTAGTCGAAATACGTATTTATAAAATACAAAAATTTTGATCTAGAAAATTGGGGTAAAAAATCGAAATTTATTTCGAAAAATCCTAGAGTTCTCTTTAATATTATTTACTTCTTTTATATGTTTACTTTTTAGCGAATTTCCTGAAAGGAAATAGAGCTATTGGTCCCGTACCGAAGTCAAAACTTCGCAAAAATTTCTTCAAATGTCTATCGATCCTACCAAGTAGATGTCAAAAATCATCATCTGTAAAATTTATATATATATATATATCTATGGACATATATATATATATACATATATATATATATATATATATATATATATATATATATTTATATATATATATATATATATATATATATATATATATATATATATATATATATATATATATATATATATATATATATATGTGTCTGTAATCACTCTAGTGGTCACAGTTTTTATTTTATCGGAATGAAATTTGGTATTTGAGGCGCTTTTGGTATTCAAAAGGTCAAGTTCGTTAATGGGTAAAATCGGACGAGGGGAAAGGGGGGTTTAGATACATTTTAGGGGGAATTTTTTGGTAGCTTGTTCGATAAAATGTCAGCCATTAGAGTAAGATATACAATTACATTGATAATGTTCTTATTTATTTATTTTTTAATTATTATTTATTTATATATTTACTTTAGATTAGCGACTAATAAATATAATTACAAGTAGATTAAATAATTTTATGCAGGAATTTTTCGATAACGGTGTTCGATAAAATATCAGCCATTGGTGTAATAAGATATTATACAATAACAATGATAATATTATTATTTATTCAAATTTTCAAATACACTTAAAACGATATAGTATAGGTATACAAACAACTGTTTATAAATTTATTATGATGAACACTTAACAGTTCATAGACACACATTCATTTCTGTATTTAATAAAAAATATTTTGTGGTTAAATACAGGGTGTATATTGCAAGGATAATTATGCATAAATATACTTGAAACGAGTATAACGGAAGTTTGAAACAGTTTATCACGAATGAAATTTTAAATACACAATCTTTTAAATCTGCAGATGTCACCCTTCTGTTTTAAAGTGTTCGACACAGAATCCGCGTTAATTTTTCGCTATTCAGAACGCGCGTTCAGAATTGTATATAAATATCTTGCTTTTATCTATAACCATTCTTTATTCAATACCAAGAATAAGTTGAACGAATGCCTCAAGCATCGACTTTACAAGTTTTGTATCCGCTCCGTACTTACGTACGCATCCCCCACCTGACTAAACGTTGCAGGCACGCAGATTGCAAAAAACTGGCCACATCACTTTCCTAGACTACATCAAAACCACAGCTAAATCTTTTTCCGAATCTTTCGGTGAAAACTCCTTTCTCGATATCAATAAACTGGATAGTTTCGAACCACGTACTTGACAATTTTATTTATTTGATAGTTTGAGATCTTTTATCTCAAACAATAGTCCTGTTTATGGTGTTCCATGGTTTCCCATAAACTATTATTGAAATGTTTGAAACTTCTATTTAAGTCGACCATGGGCACACATTATGCGTACACTTTATGCATGCAGCAATATTTTTATTGTGTTATGCATGCAGAGTGCGCTTTATTTTTATTAATTTTTTTTTTGACGCATTCAATACAATTATAAAAAATTGCCTACTTTAGAATAAAGATTATTATTATTATTTATTCTTTTAATTTGGACGAAGTCCGTAAGAGTCCACTACACGGACTTAGCCATGTGACGGTGGGATATTCCCTCCCTTGCTTGTCCTAGTCAATCAATTCAAGTCTTGCCATATCTGTCTTGTCGACCGGAATGTATGTGTTAATGTTTGTGTGTGTGCAAAAATTTGTATAGCTGTATGTGCTTATTGTGTTTTGCGACTTCATCTTTTAGTTTGTGCATTAGGTGTAGTGCTTTGTTTTCGTTTTCGCTGTGTAGATAGTGAGGAGTGTGCTATTTCACCATGTGTGAGTCTTGTTATATGGTATAGCGGTTTCTATTTGGTTTTGACTAAATGGTGGTTATTGCGTGTAATGGTGGTGCGACAATAGCAATTTTAGTTATGTTGTGTTGTGATGAGTTGGTTTCTTGTGTTGTGACATGTTTGTTTCTTGTGATGTTTTGTGTGTATTCGATTGTGTGATGTGTATTGATCGGTGTGTGTGTTATTTTTGTGTGTAGGGCAGTGATTGGTCGTTGTCTGGGTAAAGTGTTTTGCCCCATAATGAGAAACTTTCTAACTATGCGGCAAGTATTAATAATAACTGCCCTTTGTAATTGTATGTATGTGTCTTTGTGTAGTCCAATTGTTTAAGCTGTGGGGAAGTGTCTTTGGTATGATACCTATCGAGCTGAGGATCACCGGAACAATAGTAACCCGTGCCATCCTCCATTGATCCTCAGGTCAATAGTCAGTTCAGCATATTTTGTATGTTATTTAGTGTGGAGTTTTTTTTGCAATACCAATGAGAAATGTGATTTTTGTGTGTTAGTCAATGAGTGTAATGTGTGGTCTGTTATAGTATACTGTTCTGTCTATGGTAAGTGTTCTGTCCCGATATAGCTTGTGTGTGTTGTTTTCGAGTATGGTAGAGGGTGTGTATTTGTAGTACGGGTGTAGTTTGTGATGAGTTGCATTGCCTAAGTTGTGTGTATGTATGGTTTGGTCTTGTATTGGAAACATGAACACCTCAGTCTCAAGGAAGACATTCTGTTTTTGGTGTAGTATGTCTCTTAATTCCTCATGAACAGTGTTGTGTAATGTGTTCCTCGTATTTGGAATGTATTTTGTACTGTATCATGTTGTTTTGTATGTGCGTATATGAGTTTACGTGTACGTGTCCCTTGTATGTATTGTGTAATCCGGTCTTGTTCCAGTCTAATACTCGTAATTCGATAATTCAAACGATTCTCCCAGGGCGGTTTGTATGTATTTCGTGTGTTATGTGTATTTAGCGGTGATTACTTTGGAGCCATTGTTTCTTACCGCTGCAACAGTAAATCCGTAGTAAATGATGTTGTGTCAATCTGTAAATGTTGTATCATGTGATGCGTAATGTGGTAAGATGCCATTATTGAGTGTGGCGAATGCTGTCACATCCAGCGCATTGCATTCTGTCACATCCATGCCTGAAGATGTGCGCTGGTGGCCCCCAGACAGCGGCTTTTTTCCGAGTCTATTTTTAAATCATTTGTCCATTAATATGGGTTAGCTCGAACCCTTGGGGGCGCTGGTCCCCGAACGTCTGGGGCTGTCAGTTGTCCCGTGAGGAATTATTATTCATATAATGGTTTTAGTTTAACGTATTTATGTCTGTTCAAGGGGGAGAGTGAATACAGGATAAACACCCCAGAAGCCACCTACTTCTTCGGCAAACATCAATCTTTACAAGGGAGCTACGTTTTTTGAATAAAGTTCACTACCCTATAGTCATATAGTCTGTACGTCCGTCAGTCAACACTATGTCCGAAGTGTTCCTTTTTCTTCCGAGTCAGGAGTACTCAGTCCCTGCAACACATGGATGTGTGTGGAAGGGTGCCTATTATGGCAGCCTTCTGCATGGAGGTGATAAGGTGACGAAAATGAGATCCGCAAACCGGAATGGTGGGAAGATTGGACTCAGAGGGGCGCATACCACCAAAAACCGATACTGAGAACAACCATTTTGACTGAGTAGCCAGGGTGTAGTTGTCGTTTATTATTCTTATTATGATTATAATTATTATTTAAACGTTTACATAACTTGTTATAAGTATTTTCTAGATTTCATTCATATGTTTTAATAGCGTATGTCGAAATGATTTTGGGTGTGGACAGAGTGTGGGACTCCTGGCCAGCCAGACTATCCACTAAAACCCACCCCCCTTTTGGGGCTTCGAGAACTTGCTCATTAGCCCCCACAGGTTAAAAAAAAATAACAATAACAAAACATAACATAACAATATCACAGAATATCACTACACTATCTAGTCAATTGACAACACTACCTAAATGAATTTACTAGGTAGGAATTTAACAACAAGATATAAACTATATATAAAAAAAGAACAACAAAATATAAACAACAACAACAATAACAAAAAAACAACGTTACAGTGAAGGTGTAAAAGGCCTTCACTGCAACAAATAAAAGAGACGACTTTTTAAAAAAAGAGATGTTTCCCCTAGAGTCTCCGTAGAAGGTGAGATTCATTTAAAAATGTAATCATCCTCTTCACAGAGCTCGCATTATATGATAATGCTCGTGCTACATTCTTTCGAAGCCGTAGTCTTTGCCGTAAAGGTTCAGACTACACATTCCTCAACAATATGCCTCACGGTTTGCACTGTCCTGCAAACAGTGCACCTTGGCTGATCCTCACCGCATACGCAGAGGAGATATGCATGCGATCGAAATGATTAAAAGACTAATAGAATTTAAATAAACTGTTACGAAGAAAATTGCTAATAATAGTTGTTAGTTGATATTTATTTATTATTTGTATTCATACAATATTAACTTATTTGAACAAAATTGTTTAAAACAAACAATTAAGAATATATCAACTATAACTGAATGAATTGTTTAAACACCCTGGATATGCTGAATTATTATCAGTACGTGGACTGTTTATTTTATTTCTGCATCTATTTATACTTGTATTTATACACCAATATAAAAAATACATATATCGAATATAAGCTGATTTATTAGAGATTGCCTCTAGTAGGATCGCAATTTGCTGGATTTCTTCAGTGCTGGGTGTCTATCCTGAGACTTCAGAGAAAATACTCAACGGAAACGAGTGATGAATGGTGGTGATCTTCCGACTACTTGGCCTAAACTTCTACTAAGCTGGTCAAAATCTGTTGTCATAGTGGCTGCGGTCTGCTCAAAGTCTTCCCAGCTAATAACATTGGTTAAAAGACCTATAACCGATTCTAGAACAAAAGATCCTGTATAATAAATATAGATAACAATAAATACAAAACTTTGCAGTGATGACACACAATACAAAAGTAAATATACATACACTATGTAAATTAACATAGACCCAATAGCAACATTGTGTAGTGCATCTATCACTGTCTATGTACATTGTACAGTATGCCATGATATAACGTTCTTTGTTGCACTTGAACAGCACTCAGCTGTGTACGTTTCTAATAGACGATGGATATAATACAACATCTTCTCTACATGTGCAAATATGTACTGAGAACTATATGGGCAACCGACAAATGTCTGCGGTGAGAACGTATCAGACCCACCTCCTGTTTTAATGTATAACAAGCTCTGAGTGAGAGGTAGGAAGAGAGATAGAGTAAATACAGGGTACCTACCAATTATTATTTTTTTCGTTTTTTAATTAAAACATTTTTTTAACAAAATATAATAATACCAACCCTTTTTTATGGTCATACATAAAAAAGGATTACATACAATACATTGAATACATACTCTGGAATTCTGGGCTGGTAATTTGGGGCATAAAATGCCTCCTACTAATTATTTTTTTCGTTTTTTAATTAAAACATTTTTTGAAAAAAATATAATAATACCAACCCTTTTTTATGGTCATACATAAAAAAGGGTTACATACAATATATTGAATACATACTCTGGAATTCTGGGCTGGTAATTTGGGGCATAAAATGTACCTTTTTAATATATTTGTGTATGAATAAAATATAAATGTTATATAAATCTTTTGAACTTTTACCTATTGACCGTTATAATAAAAGAGATAAATTTTTGCCAAGAATTTAAATAGAATTGAAAAATAGACATTTAGAGAAATTTTTTTGATGGTTTAGGTTTTTGGAAATTCCGAATAATTTTCCTAAATTATTACACATGGGAGAACTAATAAACAATTATTTACCTGATATAATTATTTTTTCTTCGTAGGGGGTATAGTGTCATCGGAATTTGATGACACTGGATACAATAAACATGCCAATGATAAGCCTGAGGGGGGGGGGGATTTGTTACTGATTTCTCAATGGTTAAATTTTACATAAAGTGGGAATTTTATGTTAGCGAGTTTCTTCGAGTTAGTCTACTTTGAATTATAAAGTGAAATGTACTATTCGTGCTAGTGAAAATTATTTTTCGCATAATTTCTTTTTTTATTGAAACGGTAATTTTATAATTTAATAATCGATTTAAAGATTTTGAAAATGTAAATGTAATGAGTGATTTTTTAGTGGCCTCTTTTAGTAGAAAATTTAAAATTCCCGCTTGAGTAGAAATTTTTCTCAAATTTTTCCGGATTCCAATGATTGCGCATTATTAAACGAAATGATTATCCTCCTAACAAATTATAATTTATTAGGAACCATGAACACGAGCACAAAAAGTATTTGGGAATCGTCGCAGAAAACCCATCTTCGTTTGAATATCCGGAATTATTAAAAATAAAAAATTGGCAGTTGTTTCGCATCTTCTTATCTATGTGAATCGAGATTTTCACATATGAAACAAATAAAATCAAATAAATTATTGGGCAATGATTGGTAGGCCACCCTGTATTGAAATATCGTCCTGTCTTACTTCAAAACATACCTCTCTAGCTTACTCTCACTCAGCTTATGGAGTGCACAGTTGCTCAAATGAGTAACCAATGGGTGTAGTTTAAAAAACACACTGTATAATGTATAAGAAAACTATATGAGCATTGCAAGTTATTTTTATTAGTAATAAATACCAAAACAACATTTGTGGGTTTTTTTGATAATTTAATAAAAACAAATCAAGTTCTTGTAAAATGTAAACACCGCATATGTGACTTCCATTATTGTATAATATATACAAATATGGGAGTTCTTGGAATTTGGATTAGAAGTCTTAATGATGAAGCCTTCATTTAATAATTTTGAGTTACACAGGACAAAAAGTAGTACATTTTCTCCATTTGCTTTTAGTATTACTATTATTATTTTATTTGACATCAAACGAAAATCAATTAAAACAATGAATACATTGACAAACAGATAATAAAAATTATATATAATAATGATAACACTAACATAACAAAACAAGTAAAGAAAAAATATCGATTCTGAAAAATAAAATTAAAAAGTCTGTAAATTCTAAAAATTATAAATGAATTCTATAAGTTCTATATTCTATATTAATAAAAATAACTATAATTCATAAATATGAATTTCTTTTTTTAAGAATTATGTCGAGATACTGTATAACCTAGCTTAGTTGGCTGGGTTCGTGGGTATTCAATTTTCAAAATTAATCTGTCTTCCCTCTCAGTACCAGGACCGTCCTCAATTAAATGAGTCACACTTTCTATCGCACCACAAAGAACACATATCCGTTCACCATTAACTCTTAAGAGAATAATCCCTTATTCTCAATCGATGGATTATTCTCAATCGATTAGTGCCTTTATGTTTTCTCTGTATAGGGTGTTAAAATTTTTTGATGACCTTGAAAAAAATTTAAAACATCGATACAAAGTTTTCTATCGCAGACCAAATAATGGGGTTAGCTGACCTTTTATGACCAATTAGTGACCTATTACATGGTATAATTGGTTTTTCGAAATTCCATGGATGGGGTGCTAAAATTTTTGTATGACCTTGAAAAAATTAAAAGGCCAATAAAAAGGTTTTTATCACTGACCAATTAATGGGACTACCTGACCTTTTAAGACCAATTGGTGACCAATTAGATAGTATAATTGGTTGTTCAAAATTCCATAGATGGGGTGCATCCTGGAGCCGAATTCGGGACTGTTTTTTGGATCTTTATCAAACTAATTAATTTGAATGAAACTGATACTTCTTTCTGAAAAATATTTTTTTCCACTGTGCAATTTGATAACGGAAGTTTAAGTAATGTCTCAACAAACTCAATTTATAAATTTCGAATAAAACCCACAAGACTGATTTCAGTTGAATTCATTTTGGATAGTGAACTCAACGATAAGAAATATATATATTTTTCCACACAATGAAGGTGTTATTTTGTATTTTAGTTAGTATTATTTATGCAACACAAAATGGCTACACTATGAAACTTACAGTTGAGAAACTTCCTTTAACAGAACAACCAAATCGTATTCAAAAACAAAATTGTGAGTGTATAAATTGGGAATACTGTCGACAAATTGGTGGTGAAGTCAATAGCGAGTAAGTTTTTATTAAATTTTATTTTTTTTATTTGTTTAATGAAACGTCCTTTACCTTCTACATCGCGAAACTTTGCTTGTGTTCGGCCGAACTAAGATTAATTATTATTATAAAATTTGAAAAAAATGACACAAATTCAAAAATTTTTTTATTTACTCAAAAAATTTCAAAAAAACTGTAGAACGGTAGAAATACTAAAAAAGCAGTAGATCTACCGTTAAACGGGATATCTGGCAACACTGCCCGTCACGTAGATACTAAGTAAAATGGCGGCATAAGAAAAGTTTCTTAGTAAGTATAAAGTGTCCCGGCCAACGACTAAGTAAGATAATCTGACTATCTTACTAAGATTACTAATTTCTTAGTTCGTCCGAACAGTCCCATTAGAATAAGATTCTGTAGACAAATTTTTGTTTATTAGATCTTGTTGGTACAGTTTAGAGATTTTTCTTTCTTCAAAATATTCAGCTATGAAAATGAAGAATAATCACCCATGATTGATGAAAATATTTCGCAAAAATTTCTTCTAATGCCCATCGATTCTGTATAGTAGAAGTCGAAAATAGTCATAGTACGCGCTCTAGATGCCACTATACATAAATGAAGAGCTTAGAAGGCGGGCGAAAAACATATTTTGTAACTCTCTTAATAATTCCTCGTAAAATATTCTTAGTAATGTGTACGTGTAATATTATAAAAGAATTATCATATCGAGTATATTATTGCAGAAAATAAATTTGACTACAATTTATTATCAATGTTCTAATCCAGTGATTCTCAAAAAAGATTCTCTGTGCCGCCAAATTCTTAAAGTGTGCCGCCAAATTTTAGAAATGTATATAGTAATAAAGTATTAACCAACATAAAATCGAAAAAAAGATCGAGTCTGTTAAATGTAGAAAACGATATGAGATTGTCATTTTTACGACCAAATATAAATGAAATTATCAAAAAACATCATTTTATTTTACATTCAAAATTATTATCATATTATTATCATTATTTTACACAGTGTATTATAGGCAAGTAAACAACTTTTAAACTTATCTTTTTCTTTGTGTGCCGTCAAATTTTGAAATCGTTAAAAGTGTGCCGCGACAAAAAAGAAGGTTGAGAATCACTGTAAATCTAATCCAATACATCTATAATAATGAATATTAACTATCAGATATTAACTATGATAACTTGATTTGATCTACATTATGTTTCTATTTCTAAGAAAATTCACGTTTTCGTAACTTTTAAGATACTGTGTTCAATTTATTTTTAGAAATTTAATAACCTTTCTTATATATATATATACATATTAATATGTATATATATTTATGTCTGTACGCGCTCTGGAGGAGGTAATGTTAGGTTTATCGGAATGAATGGGCAAAGAGTAAAGGGAGCTAAGAGGGAGGGGGAAACATAAAATCTTGAAATTCTCTCTTACTATTAGTCAAATGGACAAATTTTTAATTAGTAAAGTTGTAATACATCAATTTTACTACAATACATTGCCTGCCCAAATTTTCTCTAACTCTAATATTTACAGAAATATTTGCAAGTTAAATATAATATCCATAATAATGAATATTAGAAATGAATCACCATGAAACACTTGGTATTTTAATAATGTATTTAAATGAATTTTCTGGAAAAAAGCTGTAAATCAGTTTAAGATTTTGAAATAGTTACTGTTTCAAAATTGCATAGATTTTAAAATTTTTAAGAAATAAAATAAATAGATATTTTCCATAAATAGAAATTTTTTGTTGGGAAAATACAATTAAATGATATTAACAATAGGTATTATTTATTAAGTGATATTTGTATTCCTAATTTATGAGGAAATTCGCATATATTAGTTTACATGGTGGGCATGGGTTGCTCATCAGAGCAACTGTGCACTCCATAAGCTGGGTGAGAGTAAGCAATAGAGGTATGTTTTGAAGTAAGACAGGACGATGTTTCAATACAGGGTGGCCTACCAAGTATTGCCCAATAATTTATTTGATTTTATATGTTTCATATGTGAAAATCCCGATTCACATAGATAAGAAGATGCGAAACAACTACTAAGTTTTTTATTTTTTTATTTTTAATAATTCCGGATATTCAAACGAAGATGGGTTTTCTGCGACGATTTCCCAAATACTTATTGTGCTCGTGTTCACGGCTCCTAATAAATTATAATTTGTTAGAAGGGTAATCATTTCGTTTATTAACGCGCAATCATTGGAACCCGAAAAAAATTTGAGAAAAATTTCTATTAAAGCGAGAATTTTCATTTTTCTATTAAAAGGGGCACTCAAAAATCACTCATTACATTTATATTTTCGAAATCTTTACATCGATTATTAAATTGTAAAATTACCGTTTCACTAAAATCACTACTTTTATTTTTTTTTTTGAAGAAAGAAATTATGCGAAAAATAATTAAATTAAAAGTAGACTAACTCGAAGAAACTCATTCAGATTGAGTAAGCTAACATAAAATTCCCACTTTATGTAAAATTTAACCATTGAGAAATCAGTAACAAATTATTCTCCCGAATTTTATTCTCTACTCGCAAAAAAAAATGATAAGGTTGTTATGAAGAAATTTCAATTTAATGACAGGTTCTACAAAATTTCACTGCTTAACATTTCAATAATAAAGAATATACTGTCAAAGTTTGAACTTGATCCTGTTTTTAGTTTTTGAGTAATAAAAAGTATATATCGACTGGTTCATGAAAAACTGTCATAATAATTATCAAAGTCTTATAAATACCTGGACCAAATTTCAAAACAATCCTGTTTTTGGTTTCTGAGAGAGTTAAATTTATAGATCGAAAAATGGCACTAAAGCTACTTTTATTTTAGATTGTCTCAATAGGTTTGGCAACGTCAGTGAAATTAAAATTAAATAAATAATTATTAATAAAAAAAAAAAAAAAATTAATAAAAATTTAAAAAAAAATAATTAAATTATTATTGAAACTAATAAAAACTGATTTTAAACTGAATTACGTTTAAACTAAAACAAAAAAAAATTTCGAGAAAAATGAGGATTTTCCTCGATTTCCATGGGATCCCCTCATCAGAATGCGATTTGGTGACAATGGGACAAATCTGAAAACAAACCTTTTAAAACAAAAAAAAATCCTGAGTTTTGAGGTAACAAACATTAAAAAAAAAATTCACACGAATTGATAACCCTCTCCTTTTTTGAAGGTTAAAAACAAGGAAGAATTTTAATTAAAAAGAACGGAATTTCAAATTTTTATGTGTAATAATAAGGTCTATTAAGCTAACAGAGGCAAATTGACTAAACAACCAAATAAAAATGAAAAGTGCTGCAAATTGTATGTATTTGGCTAGTTGATCAAATCTTTCCTGGATTGAATTTCCGCCATAATATTTCAGGGGTTACATATAATATTGAATATTTCGTGAGCACTATAATTCATTTTTTATGATTCGATTTCTATCATTATCAAAATACACTTTGAGACCATTTTTTACGAACATAACTGTAAAATGTTAGTGTATTATACCCAACAGAGGCGTACCTTTACAAAATTTTATACAGTTATTTTATTATTTGCCAAATCGAAAACATGTTTAGGACAAAAGTTTTAAGTATTTTTATAACGAATAACTTTTATTAGAAATATTTATTCGAAAATCAAATTGATATAGAACAAATCAACAGCAAAAATTTGTAAAAGAAGCGACACTTTTGATAATACACTCTTGAACATTACTCCTTAGTCTCTTTAACTTCCATATTATATTAAATCGTACGTTTGGCATTTCATTCCACGTCTAGGTATCAAGATGAAAAAGCTTTATCAAAGATTACTTCAAAATTTCATAAACTCAGTAAACTCCCTGAAAATTGTGTATAGGGATATATTTTAATACAAAATAATTTATATTTTTCAGTGTTATTTGTCCAGCTTCCTACTTAAATATATGCTGTATAATTCCAAAACCAAAACGCAATCAAGTGGAAAATTCCCCAAATTCAGTGAACAATCAAAAATTGGAAACGACAACACCAAAATTAAATAATGTAGCAGGACTATTTCAAGATCAACATTATTTTGTGGACTTAATTTAACAAAAAATAAATAAAAACCACAAAAAAATTTATAAAAATTCCCTACACTTGTTTTATCCGTCATATACTTACATGTAAAACTATAATAAATTATTAATATAATATTACAAGCTTTTATTTAACTTGAAATGTATGTATGCATGTATGTTCGGATCAAATCTTGCAAGCTAAATTAGAACCACTTCCTCTTATCCTACGGAGTTGAATTTTTGCATGTTGGTCAGTTCCGATGACAATGAATTTTTATGGTAAGCATGACAATAATTGACAAGGGGAAAGGCGGGAGGGGTTTAGAGGGAGGTAAACATAAAATTTGGTATATTGTTTGGTATATAAAAAATCGAAAAACACAGAAGTAAAGTTGTAGGAAATTAGTTTTACTATAATTAAGTTTCTTATAATTTTTTTTGTTTCTCTAATATTTACAGAGATATTGATGGTTGAAGATTGAAAATTTAAATCCTAAATATCTCTGTACACATTCTTGTTGTAGAAAAAAATGACGAGGCAATGAACTGTAGCAAACATAATTTTCTACAACTTTTTTCAACTCCTTACACATTTTTAAATTTTTCTAATATTTAATGAGATATTTTATATTGTGTGTTTCTTCTTTCTCCAAGCACCATGATAGTAGATTATAGTTTCCATAGATTTGTCATCAACAAAATCTTAATAAAAAAAATAACTGTCAAACTTTAGAAAAAAATAATTGACATAAATTTCCTATGCTATATTTGATATATACTTTATTTGGTAAAAACAGGATTCATTCCAATAATAATGAAGAAAGAAACTATAACACAAAAAATAATTTTCATAATTTTTCATAGCCATTCAGTAATATTCAAAGAATATTTATGAAGAATATATTCATGGCTGGCAATAAAAACAAAGAGTTTATCATAGAAGTGTTCAAAAATCAGTGAGCATATCTAATTTTTGGAATCATCTTAAGAAATATTTAAGAAAAGTAATTTTATCCGTATTCGAACCTTTTATTTTTTAGTACTAAATTAACGGACCAACGACAAGTCATCAATGACACTTTAAATGAAATGAACAGGTTATGGAGATTAGAGTATTGAATAGTAAAAAACAGTTTTAAAAACAAGGTTTTATTTAAATGCTCTAAAAAGAAAAAAATAAACTTTAAATTGAATCAAACCCATTAATTTATTACCTTACAAAATTTATATGATATTAAAGCTCGTCGCGAGAATTACTTGTGTATCTAGAGCACGGTAGTGCGTAAGGCCGAGTTTTAAGGGACACATTCGGACTTTTCACTACAGTGCTATTACTACACCTTAATTTAGGCTCATTTTTTAGGTGCTGTATCTTTTGAACGAAAAGAGCTACAGTCTTGATATTTCGAATATACTTTACGGAATTATAAGAAACTGTTTTTTCAATCAACGTTAACGAATTAACCGTTAAAAAGTTATTTCACTTCAAAAACGCAAAATTCGCGGGAACGCCCACAATTCTTGGTAATTAATAGATCAATATTCTACGATACTTCCAGATATGCTGTAAAATTGATGTTTGGCGTAACAGGTAGCTGTAGTACCCAAACCGACGGGATAATTGCGAAAACTGGAAATTTGTATCCGAAAAGCGGAAAATTTAACATTAAACTTAAGACTGTATCATTAGTAAACATCCATGTAGAAAACATAAAAATGAACAATATGATATATACCTAATAATTTCTAATAGTCATAGCAATTTGAATACAACAGTTTGCGTTTATTATTAAAAATTAAGCACATCTGATTACAATTAGTTGTTGGATGGGTGACCCAGCACTGTGTGAAGTTGTTTTTTTTTATACGTTTTTTATTGTAATTTTCTAACATTAATTTATATTCTCATTTTATTTTAACTTTTTTATTATATTTTGCATTGATCAATTATTATTTATTACTAGCATTACCCGTTGCAGCTTCGCCAGAAAAAATTTTTTAAAGCCCTTATAACCAAGCCCTTATGCTAGAATGATGAGGTTTTTTGTATTCGACGTAAAATTGCTTCAAACTGACGAGAAAAATCGGTCTTCAATTTTTTCAGTGTAACCCCCCGGAAAATCGGAAAAACATCCTCCAAAATTACGTTTTTCTGTTCTATAAATGCTAAAAAGATGGAATTTTCACTAATCGACCCGAAATAACGTCAAATTAACATAATATTTTGAAAAATTTCATTACCTACATCGCAACCACACTGAAAATGGGAAAACCATCCCTAAAACTGACCTCTTCACTTCTATTCATGATAGAAAGATCGGTTTTTTGCCATTCGACGTGGAACAGGTTCATTAATAGCATTACACGTTGCAGCTTTGCCCACAAAAATTTTTTAAAGCCCTTATAACCAGGCCCTTATGCTAGAATAATGCGGTTTTTTGCAATCGACGCTTAATAGCTACAAATTAGGAAGTTATTTCGAAAAACTTAATATTTTTTATTGCAACCTCCCAAAAAATCGAAAAACCACCCCCCAAAATTACGTGTTTCAGTCTATACATGCTGAAATGATGGAATTTTCACCCAATCGACCCGAAATAAAGTCAAGTTAACAGAACTCTTTGAAAAATTTCATTACCTACATCGCATTCCACCCCTCCTCCCAATTAATTGAAGTAAAATTGCCATTTCACTTCTTTATAAAGTCAAATTAACAGATTACTTTGAAAAATTTCATTACCAATATCGCAAACCTTCGAAAATGGGAAAAACACCCCTTAAACTGCCTTAAGGCATTTTGATCACACTAAAAATATGACCGCTAAAGAGTGATTTATGTATTCTAAGGAAATGCGCTAAGTTGACGCAGCTCCTGCGTAACGAATTTTTTTTTGTGACGCGGAGCCAACGGGTCAAGTCATTTCTTCGATTCCTCGAATCCGAGCTGCCAATCGCCGTATTATCTTTGTTATATATATCCAAACTATTATCTTTGTTATAAATATCAAAACTATTGCATGCAGCACGTTGTTGTGGAATATGATTGTTCAAAGACTGTTACGTTGATAATCAATTATCTGAAGAAGATAAAATCGATTATTTTAGAAGTTATAATCGAAACAAACCAAGTAACATCTTATATATATTAAATTTTATACAGTTATTTTAATAAAAATATATCACTCTTATTTCACATTAATTTGTGGCCTTTTATTAAAAAGGCCTATGATCGATGAATATTATTATCAATAATCCAATGTATATAATTTACGCTTTCTTTTCAGTTTTCTTTGGCAATAACACTGCTTGTATATTTGGTAATACACCACCTTGGGCAATTGTTACACCAGATAATAATTTATTTAATTCCTCATCATTACGAATTGCTAATTGTAAATGACGAGGTATAATATGAGTTCTTGTTATCATTAGGGGTAAATTGATTGGGGCAGGAACAAACTTCTTCGATGATGTTGCTGCTGCCGATGATTTGCTGCTCTACACTGCTGGACCTCTGCTTGGCTCGTTGACCTCTTTTCTACGAGGGAGGGCTGGGTATTCCCTAGCCGAAGACGTGAGTGGGGGGGGTGGGTGGGTGGTTGTTCGCAAAAGGGGCTAGCCCGGAGCAGCATTGCGCTTCGCTTCCCTGCTGCCGCTGGATCTTCTCGGAGTCATTTTTGTCACAAATGCCAGCCTTTCGGGACAGTTCATGGCACTGGCCGGATGGGAAGCGCTGCAATTACAACACTTCGCCGGTTCCGACTTCTGGTGTCCACAAGCCTGTGAAGCATGGTTTTTGCCACACTTCACGCAGCGTTGAACCCCACGACAGAACCGTGATCCGTGCCCGTATAACTGACACCTGTAACATTGGATGGCCCCTCTTTTATTTTCAAATCGTTGGGTGGTTACAGGCACGCCACATAACCACCGTATGTTGAGGACGCTTTTGGCTTGCGTCCCCTTTTCGAATTTTACTAGACGAGAGACTCGTATACTCTCGTCTCCCGCTTTTGACAATAGCTGGACCTTATTTGGCTTAAGGCCCTGCCGTTTTAAATCTTCGGCCACCATGTCATCATTATGGTGGCGCATCGTTCCATGGACCACGTATTTTGGATCGTGGTCCTCTTTTGTTCCATATGAATGGAATGGAAACTGGATTTCGTGTAATTTTGAAACTGGTTTTAGTGTAATCGCTGACCGTTTCGCAATGGACACTGATTTGGCCCAAAGGTGAAACGGACAGTGCTACGAGCTGCCTCCACTTTTTCGAAGTTGGTTAAACCCATGTGAACAACAATGGGTTTTGGCTTCTTCGGTTTGGGTGGAGTTGCTGACGCAGACTCGTTCACATCCTTAAGGACGGAGAAGGCATTTTTAAGCTCAATTTGAACTTTTTTGGAAATCACTTGATTCTCCACACGTCTAGGTCGCTTTTTCCCACGTTGCACCTGGAAGTCCTTGTCCATTGGTGTTGGTGTTTTTTTCTGCATATCTGCCACCACCTTGCCGGCGGTGGACGCCATGGTATGATTTTCCGCCAATCTAAAAAACAGAAAAAAAAAAAATTAAAAAAATTATTAGTTAAAAATAAAAAATTTTTGAGTTGCCTGAGTAAAATAAAAAGTATTTGATGATTGCACTAGGTACACCCAAAAAATATATTTTAAATTACACACAAATTTTGAATTTAATTCCTTTGTAAAACAAAGTCCAATAAGATTAAAAATATCCTATTATCAGAGATTATTTCACAAAATAATAAAATATCAAAGAATTGTTCACAACAATAAATGAAATATTGTTGGTATAAAAATAAAATAATAAATCACAGGTATAATTTGTGATAATATCCGATTAGCGATGTTGTTTGTAACAACATCAGACCACGAAATTATTAACTATATGATAATTATACAAATTGCCATATACATTTTATATATATAAGTAAACTACCTTGTAGAAAACATAAATACAAATACTTTTTTGTCTGTTTATTCACTAATTAATTAATAGATTGTTGATTAATATTGGGGTAAAAACTATTGCACTTCAACCCTATGGTCCATTCTGTAAGCACCGCCAGAGTGATTACAGACACATATATATATATATATATATATATATATATATATAAATTTTACAGATGGTGATTTTCGACATCTATTAGCTATGATCGATGGACATTTTTGCTATACTATAAAGCTGGAAGTGAGGCTGACTGACTCATGCTAGAAAGTTGCGATTTTTGGCATTCGACATGAACTTGCTTGAAACCGACGGAAAAAATCGTAAAACTCCTCGGAAATTCGAAAAAACACCCTCCAAAATAACGTTTTTCAGTTCTTTACATGCTGAAATGATGTAATTTTCACCAATCGACCCGAAATAAAGTCAAGTTAACAGAATACTTTAAAAAATTTCATTTCCTACATCGCAACCCCTTCCCCCTCCCGAAAATTAGAAAAACAACCGTAAAATTGCCATTTCACTTCAGTTCTTGTTAGAGAGATGGGATTTTCTTTTTAAAGTCAAATTAACAGATTACTTTGAAAAATTTCATTACCTACATCGGAAACCTCCGAAAATGGGAAAAACACCCCTTAAACTGCCTTTTTCACTTGTATTCATCTTAGAAAGATCAGGTTTTTTTCATTCGACGTGGACCGGGTTTAAAATAATAGGATTATTTAAAAACCGTAAATTTTTCCATCGTTACCCTTCGCAAATGGGATTAACACACCTAAAACTACCCCTTTTCTCGTATACATGCTAGGAAGATGCAGTTTTTTATTCGACGCTAAACAGCTACAAATTAAGGTTATTCAAAAAAATTAAAAACTTTCATCGCTTCCTCCAAAAAAAAATCTGAAAAGCACCCCCGAAGCTACCCTTTTAACTTCTAATTCATGGCAGAAAGAAGGGATTTTCACCAATCGACCCAAAATAAAGTCAAATTAACAGAATATCACGAAAATTTCATAACCTACCTCGCAATCCCCAAAAAGAGAAAAACACCCCTAAAACTGTTAAAAAGAAAAAAAGAAAGAACGTAAAACATGTTAGAAAGAACGGGTTTTTTTTATTCAACGTGGAACTGGATTAAATTAACACGATTATTTTATTAGAGTAAATTTTCCAATCGCAACCATTCAAAAATAGAAAAAACACCCCTAAAAGCACCCTTTTTCTTCTATACATGCCAGAAAGATGTGGTTTTTCGCATTCGACGCTTAATAGCTACAAATTAAGAAGGTAATTAGAAAAACTTAAAACTTTTCCTCACCACTCCCAAAAAAGATGGGAAAACAACCCCCTGAAGTTCTATTCATGGTAGAAAGATTGGTTTTTCTGCATTTGGTGGAGAATTTCTAAGACATTTCTATTATACTGTTGGTCAATACTTAACATATATGAGATTCTATGCAATAATCATACAAGTGTTACACATTTAATTGTTTTACCTCAGAACTCTGCAGAACTTCAGCACTCCGTCATTTATGAACCGATTTTGAATTTTTTGTTTTAAAGGGTTTAATTTCTCATTGTCACCATTATTATATAACAACCATACTATATTGATGTTTAAGCCTTTCAAAAAGCGAGCAGAGCCAGTTGACGTTACATATCGCGAAGCGGTCTCCTTTGTATATGTGAATCTAAAAAGAGTAAAGTATCGCGAAGCGTAAAGAAACGCAAAGCATACGTGAAGAGTAACAAAACGTGTAGCGTTTTGTGCGAAGCTTTCGGCTTCGTATATTTAAGCCTTACAAAAAGGATTGATATCCGACCAAAAACATAAATGTAAGAAAGGGCCGAGTTTTCGGGAAAATCCTTAATGTAATAGTTCCTTCTTAAAAAGTGATGATATGAGAGTAAGGACCGAGCTATTTACAAAGTTAATAGCTCTAGACTTTATATAATAGTTCCTTCTTAAAAAGTGATGATATGGAAGAAAGGAACGAGCTATTTACAAAGTAAATAGCCCTAGACTTCATATAATAATAGTTGCTTCTTAAAAAGAGATGATATGGGAGAAAGGACCGAGCTATTTACAAAGTAAATAGCTCCAGACTTCATATAATAGTTGCTCTTTAAAAAGTGATGATATCCAATTAAAGAGCCGAGCTATTTATATTAATATATTAAAACTTGCCGCAGATTATAGATAGTTTAGTTAGATTAGTATGGGAAATATATATATATATATATATATATATATATATATATATATATATATATATATATATATATATATATATATATATATATATATGTATATATATATATAACCAATTTGTTTGAGTTCATATAAAATTTACTTCCGATATTTGTACAATCTATTATATATATAATTCGAAAGAAGTCATGCGAAACTGTAAAAGCAATTTGTCTATAAATTTATTAAGCTTATTTATTCATTATCCTCAAACTCCGTTTATTACAATTCTTTCAATAACGCCGCGTAGTTCAGATAATTAATTATTTTCGTTCGTCGTATTTATACCCATCGCGTAGTTTAATCATCTACGGTTAGTTTAAATTTACATCTTTAATTTACTGTGTATGTTTTCAAAGGTGTAAATATATTGAAGCTTTACGTTTTTATTCGACCAGAATTTTGAATTTTAACCAACTCATAAATTTAATGTTATCGAAGATGGTATTTAACGCGAAGTGTTACTTGACGTTTCTCTACACAAAGCGTTAGTAAACACAAAGCGTCCACTCTACATAAAGCGTTACTCTACACAAACCGGTACTCCACACAAAGCGTTACTTTACGTTTGGTATAACTTTACTCGTACTGTAACTTAACGCAAAACGTAATTAACGCGAAGTGTAAAAAAATTTTGCTAAATTGTGTGGTTACAATTGAAGAAATTTTTTTTTTTTTATAGTTTGTTTACTATTTGCAATCTGTAGAAACAATAAGCAAAAAATATGGCTAATAAACGAAAAAAAAAATGGCATGTTATTTGTTATCCCTTGATAACAAATTTAAAATTTGAATGTTTTAAAACTATGAACTTAGTAAAAATACTGTTTTTGCTGATGCAAGTTTTTAACTAAAGTAATTGACTTATAATATGTAATTATATGTAGCTTATAATATGTAATTTAAATACACACTGGATGTCTCTCACACAGGATGTAACACTAAAACCCAATGGTAACTGGAGTGGCTGAAATCTTTTTAGTCTGTGAGTTTGTTCACTATTGTATAGCAGATTTACTGCCAATGTATTTGCATGAGATTCTAATCTTTCTAAATACTTTGCACTTGATTTCACTATCTCAATTTTCACTGTGTTCACTTTAAGGTCTTCACAAATTTCACTATTCGGAATAAAATAGGAAGCATCTGTTATAGCACGAAGTATTTTGGATTGAAATCTTTCAAGAATCTCAATGTTGGAATTTGAAGATGTACCCCAAAGTTGGATTCCATAAGTCCATATTGGCTTGAAAGCTGCATTGTACACTAATAATTTATTTCTGAGTGACAGTTTTGATTTTCTGCCAAGAAGCCAATAACACCTACTAAGCTTGAGTCCTAACTGTTTCCGTTTTTTCCAAATGTGAGTGCGCCAAGTTAAAGTTTTATCTAGATGCATTCCAAGATACTTTACACAATCAACTCGTGGTATTACTTTACTGTTTATGTGTACATTCGGAGAGACACCCCTACATTTACTAAATACGATGTGAGCTGACTTTGTTTCGTTGATAGATACACGCCATTTCCTAGCCCATTCATGAATTTGATTAAAGTGTTGTTGTTGCTGATTTGCTGCTATACTAGGATTAGAATGTTGCGACAGTATAGCTTTATCATCTGCAAATGTGGCGAGTATCGTGTTCTTATTGATTGGTAAGTCGGCAGTGTATAGTAAATATAAAGTTGGCCCTAGGACGCTTCCTTGAGGGACACCTGATTTAATGTGGTGGAGTTGACTTGTTTCATTACCAAACCTGATTTGGAAAAATCTCTCTTCGATGTATGATTGAATGATGCAGTACATAGTATGGGGGAGCAAACTTTTTATTTTGAACAGCAAACCTTCATGCCAAACTTTGTCGAAAGCTTGACTGACATCAAGAAATGCAGCAGAACAGTAGCTTTTATCTTCAAATGTCTGGTCAATGATTTTAACCAACCGATGCACTTGCTCAATAGTACCATGATTTTTGCAAAAAACCAAACTGATGTTCTGGAATTAATTGCTCATTAATGATAACATTATTTATGCGCTTTAATAAAAATTTTTCCAGTAGCTTTCCAAGTATAGGTAGAAAGCTAATTGGTCTGTACGACGTAACTTCGTGTGGTGGTTTTCCTGGTTTTGGAATCATAATCACTTGAGCAATTTTCCATTGACAGGGAAAGTATCCTAGCCTGAGTACAGCGTTGTAAATCATTGTCAGCATAACTACGCCCTTTCTAGGCAATTCCTTGATGATTTTTTCAGTAATCAGGTCATATCCTGGTGATTTATTTGCATCCAACTTGTTCTTTATGCATTTACCAACTTCTTTTACTGTGAACAGTTCAGGAATTGGCGACATTTGAAAAGGTGCACTGAGAAAGTTTATGATTTCGGACTCTTCATCTACTGTACACTCAGATGGAAATGGTGTAAATACCTCTTGCAGATGATGTGCAAAAACGTTGGCTTTGTCCAACTCAGTACGTGCCCATTCTCCATTACCCTTACGAATAGGTGGAATTGGCTCATGTGGATGGTTAAGTCTCCTAGTTGCCTTCCAAAGAGAATAGTCCTTTTCTTTTGTCGCGGCAAGCCCTTCTAGATAATTATTAAATGAATCATTTTTGAGATTTTTTATCAATTCCTTTAGGCATCTAGCTGCTTGGTCATAACGCTCCTTGTCTGATGGATATCTACTTTTTTGCCATATTCTCCGTAGTCGACGTTTTTCCGCAATTTTTTGCTTTACATTAATTGGACAGTTTTGTAGCTGGCTACTCGATGGCAACTCAGGTGTGGTTTCCCATGTTGCATTTTGAATAGTTCTAGTAAGTGTATTGACTGCATTCTCTAGATCATTGTTCGATTTGAGCGGTATTTTAAGATCCAGTTTTAAGCATACTTGATGCTTAAATTCGACCCAGTCTGTTCTACTATTAAACAGCTTTGGTGTCTTCATTTTTTTGGTGACTGTAGCGTTTAGTGTAGCAATTATGGGCGTATGATCTGAATATAGGTCTAGACTTGACTTAGCTGTTAAGTAGCCTGAAGATATTCCTTTGGTTACAAAAAAATGTAGTAAATCAGGAATTTTAGCTCTATCGGTGGGCCAATACGTTGGTTCGTATGTCGATAAGTGACCCAGGCGATATTCTTGCATAACTTGATATAGAATTTTGCCTCTTCCAGGAGGTGTAATTCTAGATCCCCAGTGAATGTGTTTTGCATTGAAGTCACCTCCTGAGAGAAACCTATTACCCAAAGTTTGGAAGTATTGTATAAATCCTTCTTTGTTTGGTCGATAATTTGGTGGACAGTATACAGCAGAAATTGCAAGAGGTCCTTTCCAATCCTCGATCATCACACTAACGGCCTGCATGAAATCTTGTTTATATTCAAGAAGAGTATAATGCTTAATATGTTGTTTAATAATCACAGAAACTCCACCCCTCGCTCTTCTATCGGCGTCCGGATGATAGGTGTTATATACGCGATAATTTGGAATGTTAGAATTCATTATCGAACATTATCCCCTGAGGAAGCATCTGCACACAATGGAACTTCATAACGGGTCCATTATGTGTAGATTGTGTGGTGAAGAGGAAGAAACATCCAGCCACATTATCTTTCACTGCAAACCTCCGGGTTACAGCAGATACAGCATATTCGGTGTATCTCACCCCGAATATATGAACCTTCGGGAGGACCTGATAAGCAAGCTCCAGGTTATTGCCAACATATGGGAGAAGCGAGTCTCGTCAGACTGAGGTAGAAGGCGGAGCACAATGGACCATAAGGTCGATGTACAATAGTTCTACCACGATATAAATCAATCAATCAATTAATCACAGGTGACAAGGTCCCTGTTATTAGTATGTATACAATGAATATACTACCATAAAATGTATGTATATACATTTATATATGTATAGTATATGATAGTTTAGTATAATTTAGTTATAAGGGGGAGGGGGTAGATTAAAGATAGTTCAGTTAGATTAGTATGAGAAATATATATATATATATATATATATATATATATATATATATATATATATAACCAATTTGTTTGGGTAGATATAAAATTTACTTCAAATTACTCTACACAAAGCGTTACTTTACGCTTGGAGTTATACTTAACTCGCGTGTAACTTAACTCAAATCGTACTTAACTCGAAGTGTAAATAAATTCAGCTAAATAATGTGCTTACAATTGAAGAAACAATTATTGGTTCAAAATATTGTGAAAATTCAATGAAATGGTATACAATATTACGAAAAGTTTTAAACTCTCACACGTTACATGGTCCATTACGTTAGTATATATACAATGAACCCTGTGCAAAAAATCTGATAAAAATTCATAAAAACAGAAGCTATGAAAAATTGAAAAAACTTATAAAATGTCATAAAACTATTTTCTCATAAAAAGAACGAGGACAAAAAAATCTTTATCAGAATCTATAACAATTTGAAGTTAAAATTTGAAGTTATGGGAAGTTATTTGAGTTCTCATAAAACATTTGTTTTGCAAATCCTATGAGTTTTTATATGGAAAGTTCAAGACAATCAAACATCAGTTTTGATGAGAATGAATCATATATTTCAAGCAGTATTATTCAGTTTTCTATTCTCCTTTTATTGTGATTATTATTATTATTATGTAAATTATGTTTATTTAACTAATTTTAGTGCACCATACCAACCAACATTAATGTGAGAACAATGCAATGATTTGTATCACAATAACTACTTGTACAATCGTAGAACACCGTATTACGTAATCATTACCCCTTTGATCAGAAGATCAGTCAACCAATTAAATATTTACTTATAAATTATACTTATTAAACTTAATATATTTAAAAAAATATAAATAAGGTCCAATTATTAATTGGCAGAGCGATACGCAATACTTTGAAACTTATGACATCAGTGAACCTCAAGTAGAGAGATGTACGTTCGTTAGCGTAATACTGATAATTGGTGATAGGATGGTTTTGATTAAAAATACAACTTTTATTCTAACCATGCTTATGCCGAACTTGTTGATCAACTATTTACTATACTAATATATATAATTTTTTATAAAAGGAAAAAATCTATTAGTGATTATTACAAATATGTATATATTATTTTATATATTAAACTCACAAATTTGTATACATTCTGAATAGTCTGAAAAGTCTGAATGGAGTTTTTTGAAAGGGTGGATAACGAATAAAATTCTAAGATGAGTCTTAGGATATCTAAGTTGTAATTAAAAAAACAATTTCTAATGCCACCGTAAAATTTCATATCAAGAAATCTAATAAAAATTGAATAATTCATTTAATTAGATTTTTCGGAAAAAAAAAGATTCTGCTATAAAAACTCTACCGGATTTGAGATACATAATATTGACTCACTCTACGGTAGTGGTGGAGAGAGCTCGCTACCCTCACGTATCTATGCTGCCGCTGCGTTTATTCCCCTCCGTTTTTTATTCCGTTAACGCGCCTCTCTAATTGGTTACTTTATTTAATTAATATCTAATTGACGGTGGGTCAGGTGTAAAAATGTCCAGGACTTTTCATCTTAGAATTTCATTCCCCATCCGCCCTTTAAAAAAACTCGACATGACTTTCAACTCACCTGTATATATTATATACATATATGTGTGATATGTGTTTGTCTGATATATATATACAGGGGATGTCCTGTAAGTAGTCGAGTTCCATAAGAGGGTAGGTAGAGGGTACGATTTGGGAACGAAAAATCAAGAGACATTTTTTTATTAGACGCACCGCACCCTTAATTAATTATTAATTAATTAAGTAAATTAATTACTTTTGATTTAATTATCAATTTTTGGAAAAATTTTGTTTAAATTATTCAAATTATAAACTCCTTGAAAAATGCATTAATTAAATTTTTTAATTTTTTGAATAATGTAATAAATAAATTGTTTTAATAATAAATTTTAGAAAAATGCGCAAATTAAATTCGTTACCTCCCCCTTTGTTACTCACCCCCTTGAGGGGCCCATTTCCAAACAACTCGGAAACTCGTATTTTATGATGTATATCTAAAATCGAAATTTTTAGGTCTCTAACTTCAAAAAAAACGAAACTCCCAATTTGAAACAAAATAAATTTCAAATCTGGTTTTTTAATATTGGTTTAGGTCCTAACAACATATAAAAAATTCAGAACGACCGGACCTTTTGCAAGCACGACCGCCTTTTCATGTTTAACTTTACTGAACTAAAAATAGTATAGTCGATGAAAAAGGACGACTTTTTCCAACTATTTTAAAAACGGACCCTCCCCACCCTACCCCGGAATGGAGAATTAAGATTTTGGTCGTTCGGCACTAGTCAATTACTCGTTATCCCGGTAAAACCCGGATATCGCAAGAGTTTCGAAGAAAGTGACGTTTTTAAAAAAATTTTGTTGCTATTGCCATCTAGCTTAAGGTTTTAGCTGTTTACTTTTTGTCAATCACAGCATATCCTGGAAAAATCTGGAAAACCACAGAGATACGGAGACAAATTATGTTGAATTCATTCCCATTTCATTCAAATTTTTAGTTAATAAAGTTATATTTATAGCCAATATTTGTGTAGAAATTATTTAATAGATTTCAAGCATTGGACGGAAATCCCGAGAACAATGAAATTTTAGAACAAGGACAAGCAATAAAATAAATCTAAATTAATAATACTAGATTTAATTATACTTAATACCTACTAATATATCTAGAGCACGGCATTGCGCAAGGCCGAGTTTTAAGGGACACATTGGACTTCTCACTACAGTGCTATTACTTATGGTTAATTTAGGCTCATTTTTTGGGTGCTGTATCTTTTGAACGGAAAGAGCTACAGGGTTGATATTTCGAATATAGATACTTTACGGAATTATAAGAACCAATGTTTTCAATCAACGTTAACGAATTAACCGTTAAAAAGTAATTTCACTTCAAAAATGCAAAATTCGCGGGAACGCCTTAAAAAACTTAAGTATTACATATCAAAATTATGAGCTACTTCCAGATATGCTGTAAAGTTGATATTTGGCATGTAGATAGCTGTAGTACCCAAACCGACGGGAAAATTGCGAAAACTGGAAATTTGTATCGGAAAAGCGGAAAATTAAAAAAAAAAAAAAATTAAAAATTAAACATTTTTTTGTTTTAATTAACTTAAGACTATGTCATCGCAAACTACCATGTAGAAATCGATATATATCATATATACCTATTAATTTTTATACCATTTAGAAATAGACATAGCCATTTGAATACAGCAGCGTGCGTTTATTTTAAATGTTAAGCACAGATTATTACAATTAGTTTTTGGATGGCGCCCAACACTGTGTGAATTTATTTTATTTTACGTTTTTTATTGAAATTTTGTAAACATTAATTTATATTCTCATTTTATTTTTTTTAACTTTTTTATTATATTTTGCATTGATCAATTATTATTTATTACTAGCATTGCCCGTTGCAGCTTCGCCTGCAAAAATTTTTTAAAGCCCTTATAACCAAACCCTTATGCTAGAATGATGCGGTTTTTTGTATTCGACGTGAAATTGCCAAACTGACGAGAAAAATCGGTAAATTTTTTCAGTGCAACCCCCCGGAAAATTTTATAACGCGCCAAGTTTTAAAATATTGGATATCAGAAAAAATAACTTGCCGCGTTATATAAAATTTTAAAAACATACTAAGGGAAAACTTATGAAATAAATTTAAACCAAATTTTTTCTTACATTTAATCAATTTACCCCTCATTATTTTTTTTAGTTAATAGTTTACCGAGCTATTTACTTTGTAAATAGCTCGGCTCTTTAATGGGATATCATCACTTTTCAAAGAGCAACTATTATCTGAAGTTTAGAGCTATTTACTTTGTAAATAGCTCGGTCCTTTCTTCCATATCATCACTTTTTAAGAAGCAACTATTATATGAAGTCTAGAGCTATTTACTTTGTAAATAGCTCGGTCCTTACTCTCATATCATCAATTTTTAAGAAGGAACTATTACATTAAGGATTTTCCCGAAAACTCGGCCCTTTCTTACATTTATGTTTTTGGTCGGATACATCTTATATACTAAATTAAAAACATCTTATATACTAACTTAAAACTATTGTCACAATTATTGAACTTGAATGGATTTCTGGTTCCTGCAAAAAAAAAACAGTTGGTTAAACAATGTCACATCGAGCATAAAGAAAGTAAGACTACACCGTATATGATATACGTACGTATATGATAGTTTAGAATAATTAAGTTATAAGGGGGAGGGGGTTAGATTATAGATAGTTTAGTTAGATTAGTATGGGAAATATATATATATATATATATATATATATAATATATATATATATATATATATATATATATATATATATATATATATATATATATATATATATATATATATATATATATAACCAATTTGTTTGAGTTCATATAAAATTTACTTCCCATATTTCTACAATCTATTATATATATACAATTCGAGAGAAGTCATGCGAAACTATGAAAGCAATTTGTCTATAAATTTATTAAGCTTATTTATTATCCTCAAACTCCGTTTATTACAATTCTTTCAATAACGCCGCGTAGTTCAGATAACTAATTATTTTCGTTCGTCGTATTTATACCCATCGCGTAGTTAAATCATCTACGGTTAGTTTAAATTTACCTCTTTGTTTTACTGTGTATGTTTTCAAAAGTGTAAATATATTGAAGCTTTACGTTTTTATTCGACCAGAATATTGAATCTTAACCAACTCATAAATTTAATGTTATCGAAGATGGTATTTAACGCGAGGTGTTACTTGAGGCAAAAAGATACTTAACGCAAAGTGTTGCTCTACACAAAGCGTTACTCTACATGAAACGTCACTCTACACAAAGCGTTAATCAACACAAATCGTCCACTCTACAAAAAGCGTTACTCTACACAAAGCGTATTTCAACGCAAAACGTTCCTCCACGCAAAGCGTTACTTTACGTTTGGTGTTACATTACGATAGGTGTAACTTTACTCGTAATGTAACTTAACGCAAAACGTAATTAACGCGAAGTGTAAAAAAATTCTGCTAAATCGTGTATTTACAATTGAAGAAAGAATTATTGCTTCAAAATATTGCGAAACGGTTATGAAATGATATAAAATATTACGAAAAGTTGTTAAACTCTCACGGGTGACATGGTCCCTGTTGGTAGCATATATACACTAAATGTACTACCACAAAATGTATGTATATTTATCTATGTATAGTATATGATAGTTTAGAATAATTTAGTTATAAGGGGGGGGGGGTAGATTATAGATAGTTTAGTTAGATTAGTATGGGAAATATATATATATATATATATATATATATATAAATTATATATATATATATATATATATATATAACCAATTTGTTTCAGAATTTGTTTCAGTTCATATAAAATTTACTTCCCATATTTCTACAATCTATTATATATATAAGTTACAGATCCTGGAATGTGTATTAGTTTATATAAAATAACTATCTTTCTATTTCAAGGACATTGTAAAACAAACATGTAATGACGTACTTTGTACACATTACTTAAACACTATTTCTACAAACATGTAATGACGTACTTTGTACACATTACTTAAACATAACTTTCTAAAAACGTCCTTAACATTAAACTACATTCTAATCAGTATGACACTTTCTAAATTACCAAAAACAAGTATATAAGTCATTGTTAAATTGATAACGATTGTCTTTTTCATTACACAAGTTTGGCTTCGTGCACGCTTGATTGTAGCGAACTAGCGATAACTTATAAATTGTATAATTGTTATTGTATTTAAAATAAAATAAATTATAATATTGTATTTTTGTTAAATTAAATAAAGTATTTTTTTTTATACATTTCGAGATCGAAAATATAATTGGCGCAGCCGGTAGGATAGTGTCGTTATTACTTCACATTAAAAAGTACAAAAATCGACTAAGTGAAATTTACGAATGCATTTCTATGCTTAACGGATCGAATCTACTGAACAAATAAATATTATTATATTTTTCAATCGAAAAATTGTGTCTTGGAAAGTAAGCAGCATTGTGGTTAATTGTTGAACACTTTAAGTGGATATTGAAGCAAGTGGAATTAATTCTGGTTCATCAATCAACACTTAATTGTTAAAACATAATGTGGATGTTGTTCTTAATCCAACTGTGAGTAACATTACTTTTGATTATTGCTTATAATATCCTTAATGCCCAAATTCCCCAAAACACGCAAATCCAAATTTTCCCCTGTTGAAATACAAAAATCGATTTCCTCAGACGATTCGGACTCTTCAAACACAGACTCAGACGCTGACTCTGTGGATTTAACAAATAATAATTCAAATACTTTTATACCAGTATTAAACGAAATAGCAAAGCAAGTTGAATCAATTAAATTGAACGATAACTTCAGCCTTAATAATAGTAACGAAATTACAGCAATGGCTTCCACATTAACTGTAATGGATTTGTTGAAAAACATTTCAACTTTTGATGGTTCCTCTGGAACTTTAAACCGATTTTTGCGTAATGCAAATAGAATAGTTAACGCAGCAACCGATGTTTTAAATAAAAAAATAATCACAGACCTAGTGCGAAATAAGATAATCGGCAAAGCGAATGATGTATTAGTTTCCATAGGAGACCCAGCAGACTGGACAACTATCGAAACACACTTAAGAACTCAGTTCTCCGATTGACGCACTGTAGAAACAATACTTCATCGGCTTAATACTATTTCACAAGGTAATAAGCCCTTAGAACATTATTTCGCAGAAGTATCTGATCAACAAACGGCATTGTTAAATTCAATCGACCAATCGAAATCCGCCGACTATATACTAGGACAAACAGATATGAGCGTAATGATTGTGCTAAAATCATTCATTGCAGGTTTAGATCCCAAACTAGGATACATAGTTAGGGCTAATAATCCATCCTCAATCAAAAACGCATACGATATATGTTTAAACGAGTTAAGTATGCAGCAATCGAATTTAGACAGATTTAAGATTAACAATAGGCAACCTAGTTATAATTCAGATAATCACAGGAGACCTATTCATAACTCAAAACCCATAATGCAACAACAAAAAGCTAATTACACCCCGCATTACATGCAGAGACCCGTGAAAAATTTCAATAACTTTAGACCACCACCAAATCCTCAAAATAACTCATATAATAGTAATTTCAAACCACCACAACAGTCAAATTCCCCAATGTACAACAATCAAAACCCTTTTTATAAAAATCAAGCCTCACATCAAAGACCTCCTGTCTTTGCACAGCAACAATACCAACCTCAACAATCAAATCAACCCATGAACAGTACTTATAGACCACAACAACAACAACCATTTAGACCAACCCCAATGGACATTAGTTCAGGTAATATAAGAAAAGTATTACATAATACCGAAACTGACGATAAAATTTGCGATCAAACCTACTACCATCAAGAGGACGAATACTATGACCCTTCGTACGATCAAACACCGGATCCTTATAACGATACAAACGAATTAATGTATTTGTAATTTAGAAAATAATGAAGATGAAAATTTTACGAATATACCCTTGACATCCGATCCTCCGGACTGTTAGAGCTAAATTACCACAAAACCAACGGTACTCTCCCGTATATTAAGATCGATAACTTACGATTCTTAATCGATACTGGAGCTGACAACAATTTTCTCGACCCAAAACATCTCATTTATTTCCCAACAACTATTCCAACTAATACAATCGTAAAAACTGCATTGAAAGAACATAAAATAACGCAGAAAGTCAGAGTCGACTATTTACCAAATTTAAATAATGACAAACCCATATTCTTTCTCATATTTAAATTCCATCATTTCTTTGACAGAATAATCGGTAACGAAACTTTACAAAAACTTAAAGCAAACATCGATTACGATTCAAATACTATAAATCTAAATTGAATCATAAACAAATTACACTTAAAACCCCTCGATAGGCCCCAAATTCACGTTATTAGCGGAAACGAACAAAAATCTATCTCCATGAAAACCAACATAAAGAATGGTGACGTGTTAATCCCCCATGTCGAAATTGACGATAAAATAAAAATCTTATCTGGCGTATACGAAGCAAATAACTTCATTGCTAAGGTACTTGTGACTAACGACTCACAAAAAGAACAAAAAATAATAATTTCTCAGCCAATCCGTGCAGAACGCGTTCATAAAGTTAGACAAGTAGGACTTAACAAACCTGGTAAACAAAATACCAATGCAGATGCATTATCTCGTATACAGCTCAATAACAACGAAACTCAGTCTATTGATGTTGAAGTATCTACCCAACATTCAGCCGACGAAAAACTCTATAAAGGCATACCTATCGCAGAAAGAGCCTTAAATGAATTCAATAATCAAATAGTATTTGAAAAAACCATCGGTAACAAACACACAAATCTTTCATTTTTTAAAAATACTAGAAAACGACAAGTATTTGAAAACCCCTATTTCAAAAATGAATTTATCACGAACATTATTAAACAATACTTTTCACCTAATAAAGTAAACGCTGTCTACACAGATAACGAGACTCTTTCTAAATTAACAAACATTCATAAAGAATACTTCCAAAATTATAAAATAATACGTTGCACTAAAACACTTGAAGACATTGAAAACATAGACGAACAATCCCAACTCATAAAAGATTATCACGATATATCTATACACAGAGGCATCGATGAGACTTTACAACACTTAAAGAGACGATATTATTTCGATAATATGAAACAAAAAATAACGACATACATAAATTCATGTGAAGTTTGTGCTCTAGCAAAATATGAAAGACATCCCCTAAAATTTAAACAAAATCAAACCGAACAAGCAACAAGACCCTTCGAAATACTACATATAGATTTATTCTTTGTTGAAAAATCAATCTACTTATCTATCATAGATAAATTTTCTAAATTTCTTGAACTCATACCCTTGCCATCTAAAAATGGTATAGAAGTATTAAAAGGTTTCAGACAATACTTAGCTGGAGACACGGAATACCATCTAAAATATTTCATGACCCCGGATTAGAATTCGAAAACATTAATTTTAAAGAAACTTTAAATAACCCACCTACACTAGTAGAAGGACAAACAACCTACGTAAAAGTAAACCAAAGAAACTCTAAGTTACTACCAACCTTTGACAAAGTTAAAGTACAAAAGGATAAAAATTTAGCCTTTACAACCAATAAGAATAGGAAGTATCATAAATCCAAAATTAAAACTAGAAAATCTTCTTTGCAGGTTCACAATGGCGACCAGCCAACAAATAGAATTCCATGACTTGACGCATACACAGGGACTACTAGCACTTAACTTAGGAAAAACCCTGGTTACTACTCACTACAATAACCTTATCCATATAGTAGACCTAAATAATTTAGAAACTACAACTTTAGAAATTAAGAATACTTTAACTAAATTAGAAGCCAATACTACATTTTTTTATAACCCTGATCTTCAACAGTCTGTTCAAAATCTATTAGATAAAGTTTACTATCTTAAAATAAATCACCGACATACCCGTGGATTAATAGACGGACTAGGTAGTGTAATTAAGAAAATTACAGGAAATATGGACAATGATGACGCTCTAGAAATAAACAAACAGATACACAATTTACAAGACAACTCCCTTTTGATCAAAGATTCAATCAACAATCAACCTAAACTAAACTCTCAAATGATCCAACGTTTCTCGAACATAACTAAATTCATAAACACAGAACAAACGCGATTACAAATTATATCAAAATCAATAAAAAATTACAGTAATATCGAGCATCAACTACTTGCCACCCAAGTCTACTTTTCTTTACAAACCCAAATCACTACACTTACCGATCATGTAGATAACATTATCCAATCAGTGCAATTGGCACAACTTGGCTTGTTATCAAAACACATTTTAAATAAAAATGAATTATCACTTGTTAAAAGCAAACTTCCACAAATCATTCAAAATTATAACGACGAACAAATTTACGAAATCCTAGAATTAAAAGCGTATTTAAACAATACTAACCTAATTTTTGTTGTACAAATCCCACAAATGACCAATGAATCATACACAACCTACAGGCTAAGACCTCTGCCCACAAATCATAATACAATAATTATCCCAAAATCCAATTACCTGCTCCTTAATCAAAAGCAGTATTCATTCGTAACTAAACCTTGCAAGCAGATAGAACAACTCTATATGTGTAAGCAATTACAATTACAAAATAATTCAATCAACACTTGCGAAGTAAAAATCCTTCAGAACGAACCAGCGCAATGCACGCTACATCACACTGTCGAAACGAGTTTTATAGAAGAAATCGAAAGTAACCACATAATAGCTTATGTTAATGAACCTATAAATATTAATACAACCTGTGGCAAAAACATCACCAAATTTACTGGAAAACTGTATATTCATTATAACAAATGTATGGTTATTATTAATGGTATAATCTATGGAACTATCTCATCAAGTATTTCTACTTATAAACTAGAACAAATCATCTACAACAACATGGAAATAACGCAATTATCCAACGATTGGGAATATAAGTAGCAAGTGGAGGATTAAACGACTTGAAAATAGTTCGATAAATTTGCTCTTTAACTGGAGTTAATATGTTTTCTATATTGCAATACTCCTTTACATATAATCTGTAAAGTTCTGCAACATTTAATTCTGGTGATAGATAAATTTTTTTCGAATGTTTCCGGCAGTAGTGAGATTCCATCCTTGGGAAACTATTTAAGTGCTTCCTTACATGACCAATTACTTCTGAATTAGTTTTATTTGGAGCAGTCTTCCTTTTCTTCCATGTATTCCAATGTAAACTCCTCCTAAAGATGATTTGCTTAGGGCTAAGTCAATTATTTGGAAACTAATTTGGAAAACCGTGCAAAAAAATTTTAAACAAACTATGTACTTTTCCCTGTTGCAATTTGGCAAATAATATGCACGAGATTTATTTCTATTCCTACTAGAATTTTCTTTTTCTATTCCTCATGGTGGGCTTTTCCTTCACCAAATTAGAAAGATATACTTTCCGGCGACATGAGTCAGCAATTTGCTAGTATTCGTTAAATAAACGATTTTGCTGCTCAGTGAATTTTTGAAAAGATTGTAAGAAAAGGTAAAAAAATAGTTAATGTTCAATTTCATTCATTTTTATGAATAAATAACAATACCATAAAATATGGAAATACCAAAAAAATTTTAAAAAGACAGTAGATATCTTAAAAAATTCAATTTTACAAACAGTCATTACGGCTGGTAAAAAATTTTTACAAAAATATATTATAATCAATACAAAAAATAAAGTAAAAATAATTAATAAAGTATAAAAATAATAAAGTAATCAAGTAAGCAATCTATTAATAAAACATAAAAAAATATTAAGATAACATAAAATTTTAGATAATCATAAAATTTTAACAGCAAGCAGTGCCAATCTCGGATATACAATAAGTGTGCACACAATCATTAAACCTTAGAGTCCTTAGACAAGTGATAGCTATAAAAACCAAGGACATATAATAAGTGTGCACAAACAAAAATTGTCTTGGTCGAAATCGATATTTTTCTTTTTAACCTCACCGAAAAGTTATTATTAAGAAGGGACATATTATGTTTATATACGAGGAAAGAGCTAAACTCCACCTTTAAATTGATACTAATATCTCAAAATGGACCAAAATGGACATACAATGATTGTGCTTTTAGCCATCGAATACTATACATATATAAATATATATACATACATTTTGCTGTAGTACATTTAATGTATATATGCTACCAACAGGGACCATGTCACCCGTGAGAGTTTAACAAGTTTTCGTAATATTTTATACCATTTCATAATAGTTTCGCAGTATTTTGAAGCAATAATTCTTTCTTCAATTGTAACCACACAATTTAGCAGAATTTTTTTACACTTCGCGTTAGTTGCGTTTTGCGTTAAGTTACACTAGGAGTAAAGTTACACCTATCGTAAAGTAACACCAAACGTAAAGTAACGCTTTGTGTGGAGTAACGTTTTGCGTTGAAAAACGCTTTATGTAGAGTGGACGATTTGTGTTGATTAACGCTTTGTGTAGAGTAACGTTTCTTGTAGAGTAACGCTTTGTGTAGAGCAACACTTTGCGTTAAGTATCTTTTTGCCTCATGTAACACCTCGCGATAAATACCATCTTCGATAACAATAAATTTATGAGTTGGTTAAGATTCAATATTCTGGTCGAATAAAAACGTAAAGCTTCAATATATTTACACCTTTCTAAACATAGTAAAATAAAGAGGTAAATTTAAACTAACCGTAGATGATTTAACTACGCGATGGGTATAAATACGACGAACAAAAATACATACATCTACTGTATATATGCTACCAACAGGTACCTTGTCACCCGTGAAAGTTTAACAACTTTTCGTAATATTTTGTATCTTTTCATAATAGTTTCGCAGTATTTTGAAGCCAATAATTCTTTCTTCAATTGTAACCACAAAATTTAGCAGAATTTCTTTACATTTCGCGTTAATTACGTATTGCGTTAAGTTACACTACGAGTAAAGTTACACCTATCGTAATGTAACACCAAACGTAAAGTATCGGTTTGTGTGGAGTAACGTTTTGCGTTGAAATACGCTTTGTGTAGAGTAACGCTTTATGTAGAGTGGACGATTTGTGTTGATTAACGCTTTGTGTAGAGTAACGTTTCTTGTAGAGTAACGCTTTGTGTAGAGCAACACTTTGCGTTAAGTATCTTTTTGCCTCAAATATCTTTTTGCCTCAAGTAACACGTCGCGTTAAATACCATCTTCGAAAACATTAAATTTATGAGTTGGTTAAGATTCAATATTCTGGTCGAATAAAAACGTAAAACTTCAATATATTTACACCTTTGAAAACACAAAGCGTATTTCAACTCAAAACAGTACTCCACACAAAGCGTTACTTTACGATTGGTGTTACATTTCGATAGGTGTAACTTTACTCGTAGTGTAACTTAACGCAAAACGTAATTAACGCGAAGTGTAAAAAAATTCTGCTAAATTGTGTGCTCACAATTGAAGAAAGAATTATTGCTTCAAAATACTGCGAAACTTTTATGAAAAGATACAAAATTTTACGAAATATTGTTAAACTCTCACGGGTGACATGGTTCCTGTTGTTAACATATATACAGTAAATGTACTACCACAAAATGTATGTATATATATTTATATATGTATAGAATATGATAGTTTAGAATAATTTAGTTAAAAGGGGGGGGGGGGGGGTGTTGGATTATAGATAGTTTAGTTAGATTAGTATGGGAAATATATATATATAAATATATATATATATATATATATATATAACCAATTTGTTTGAGTTCATATAAAATTTACTTCCCATATTTCTACAATCTATTATATATATAATTCGTGAGAAGTCATGCGAAACTATGAAAGCAATTTGTCTATAAATTTATTAAGCTTATTTATTCATTATCCTCAAACTCCGTTTATTACAATTCTTTCAATATCGCCGCGTAGTTCAGATAACTAATTATTTTCGTTCGTCGTATTTATACCCATCGCGTAGTTTAATCATCTACGGTTAGTTTAAATTTACATCTTTATTTTACTGTGTATGTTTTCAAAGGTGTAAATATATTGAAGCTATACGTTTTTATTCGACCAGAATATTGAATCTTAACCAACTCATAAATTTAATGTTATCGAAGATGGTATTTAACGCGAGGTGTTACTTGAGGCAAAAAGATACTAAACGCAAAGTGTTGCTCTACACAAAGCGTTACTCTACACAAAGCGTTAATCAACACAAATCGTCCAATCTACGTAAAGCGTTACTCTACACAAAGCGTATTTCAACGCAAAACGTTACTCCACACAAAGCGTTACTTTACGATTGGTGTTACATTACGATAGGTGTAACTTTACTCGTAGCGTAACTTAACGCAAAACGTTATTAACGCGAAGTGTAAAAAAATTCTGCTAAATTGTGTGGTTACAATTGAAGAAAGAATTATTGCTTTAAAATACTGCGAATTTATTATGAAAAGATACAAAATTTTACGAAAAATTGTTAATCTCTCACGGGTGACATGGTCCCTGTTGTTAGCATATATACAGTAAATGTACTAGCACAAAATGTATGTATATATATTTATATATGTATAGTTTATGATTGTTTAGAATAATTTAGTTATAAGGGGTGGGGGGTTAGATTATAGATAGTTTAGTTAGATTAGTATGGGAAATATATATATATATATATATATATATATATATATATATATATATATATATATATATATATATATATATATATATATATATATATATGTCGGATGTTGAATTTGTGCAAACACTTATATTTATTGTGCACTTACATTTATAAGTACAAAGAAACTATTTTTTAAGAAAAGGTTTATTTTATTACAGTATGTCCGACATAAAGGAACCTGCAGACATAGAGGTCCGGAAATTAGATATTATCAATACTTATATATTCTTGGAATAAAATAAATTGTCTAAAAGTGCAATAAAGAATAATTGCTTTAAGATTATCAATTAACACAGTAAGTAAGGGTTCGGTCGAAGGGAGCACGTGCGGCTCTCTACTTAGACGCAAATTGTACGGTACGGATGTTAAAAAAACCTATTTTTGTGATATACCAGAGATGGTACATAAAATATAATGGAGTAATAGAATGACCCCTTTCCAATATTTTTACAAACATCAAGGAAGCGGGATGAGTTTCAAAAAGGAAGCAGGACAGTCAGTTCTGAGAGGACAGCACCCGAGTACAGACCGTATCGTGCAGTTGCGTATTAGTATCAACTGAACTCTGCTGAAAGTTACATGAAAATAGCATCACATGGAAATAGTGTTTGGATTGTTGGTAGCCCTTTTGGACTAGTATAATTAATTATGTTTATTGATGAGATAACCGTGGTATGGCATTTGTTAGTATTATTCGTGTTGTATCTGTATTGTTAACTGGAGCCAACTTACTCTGTCGTAGGTTGAACTATTTGTGATTACTGATTGTGAAAGTTCGGGACACCGGGTAATATTGTATACTAGTGCGTGTTTGTGAAAATTGCAGTTTTCAGTGTGCTATTGTAAATTGGTAAGTGTTTGTATTTTATAAAAACAACAATGCCTGACAACATATATACTGGTTCAAACGACCATAATCCCAATTATAAATTTCCGACATCAGAAGTGGGATCAGTGCCTGGTATATCATTGCAAGATAAACATGAGAAAATACGCCAAAAGTAATATCTGTTCTAACAAAAGAACTCGTATCAATTATCTTTGATTCTAATTACCCTATTAAGTTCCATACTGACGCTAGCTATAATGGGTTTAGGGCTATGTTAAGGCAAAAGATCGAAGTAAAGATCATTCTTATGAACTATAAACTTTAGCTGTAGTAAACTCATTAAAACATTTTCGACATTTTTTACACGGGCGGAAATTTGTGGCCATTACAGATTGTAACTCATTAAAAGTATCTCAAAATATAGCAAATTTAAATGATCAAGTTTACAGATAATGGGCTTTCTTGTAGTCCTTTACTTTTGAAATTATGTATCGTGCGGGTAAACGAATGACTCTTGTAGATTTCCTTTGACGAAATCCAATAGATGTTAATAATAAAATAGTAAATAAAAGAAAAGAAAAGGAAATTAATCTAGCTGAGAGTCGGAAGATTCGTTATTAACCGAACAACGTCGCGATCGTCAAATCTAGAAAATTGTTACCGGGTTACAGAACGATGTGATTGCGGAAGACATCGCGAAAAACATACGAGTTGCGATCTTGTATCCTTTTCCGCAAAACTCGGAGAAATGTAAAAAGCTTATTGTTTGCCATCGCTTCAAGGGGTTTCGTTGGTCCGTTATTAGGGTGTGCATCAGTCAATTATGCACTTGGACTGGGATAAAGCGCTTGAGGGGCTTTATGAGTAATTTTGATTTGAAGGAATGGCGAAATATCTGTATAAACCATTGCACGGTCGTAGAAAGACGCGATAGGAGAAACACAACTGGGTTTTAATAGTACTATCAATCGTGTAACTAAATCCAGTCCTTTAGAGTTATAAATTCGTAATGTAGCGAGACCTCACGATATCTCCAAGGTGACACAGCAGGCCGTAGATAATATAAAAGCTAATGCTAGATACGATTAAAAAAAAAAAAAAAAAAGATTCGATAAAACTAAAGCAAAAATAATTAAATTCAATATTGGTGATTTTGTATTGTTAAAAAGAGAAGAAAGAAACCAAACTAAATTAGAACCGAAATTTAGGGGCCCATTTGTAGTGGCAGAGGTTTTAGAAGGAGATAGATACACTTTAAAAAAAACAGTAAAAGGTAAAAGGACTTACAAATACAGTCATGATAAATTGAGATGCATGCCGGAGAGTTACATTCCTAGAGAGTTAGATGTCTGTGATTCTGATAACGATGTTGAAAACGATTCAGTAGAGAGCTCTGATGAGCACTGACAATCGTTTTGTAAAATGAATTAAGCCTTACACGGTTACCATGATTTTCCCACACACCATACATATGGTAACGGGGTCTAAAGAAATTTAGATGTGATTATGTGTAAGCATTTTGTAAAATGAATTAAGCCTTACACGACGTATTCAGTAATGGGGTTCCCATGATTTTCCCACACACCATACATATGGTAACGGGGTCTAAAGAAATTTAGATGTGATTATGTGTAAGCATTTTGTAAAATGAATTAAGCCTTACACGAAGTATTCAGTAACGGGGTCTAAAGAAATTTAGATGTGATTATGTGGAAGCATGAGAGTAACAGTTTCATTACATTAGATTGATAGCTCATAGGATGTAACTGGCACTTGACATAATAAAAAAAAAAAAAAAATAAAATAAAATAAAAATTAGTTTCATTAAACAAATTCTATCTATCATCCTCGGCTGCTGGACTGGACAACTAAGTTTATGGATTATGATTTAAGTGAAATGTAGTATCTATAATATCGAGTCTAACGCCAAACAACGCTAAAGTTTTGGATACACACGGGGACGTGTGATCGTCAGAATGGCCGTGTCGGATGTTGAATTTGTGCAAACACTTATATTTATTGTGCACTTACATTTATAAATACAAAGAAACTATTTTTTAAGAAAAGGTTTATTTTATTACAGTATGTCCGACATAAAGGAACCTGCAGACATAGAGGTCCGGAAATAAGATATTATCAATACTTATATATTCTTAGAATAAAATAAATGGTCTAAAAGTGCAATAAAGAATAATTGCTTTAAGATTATCAATTAACACAGTAAGTAAGGGTTCGGTCGAAGGGAGCACGTGCGGCTCTCTACTTAGACGCAAATTGTACGGTACGGATGTTAAAAAAATCTATTTTTGTGATATACCAGAGATGGTACATAAAATATAATGGAGTAATAGAATGACCCCTTTCCAATATTTTTACAAACATCAAGGAAGGGGGATGAGTTTCAAAAAGGCAGCAGGACAGTCAGTTCTGAGAGGACAGCACCCGAGTACAGACCGTATCGTGCAGTTGCGTATTAGTATCAACTGAACTCTGCTGAAGGTTACATGAAAATAGCATCACATGGAAATAGTGTTTGGATTGTTGGTAGCCCTTTTAGAGTAGTATAATTAATTATGTTTATTGATGAGATAACCGTGGTATGGCATTTGTTAGTATTATTCGTGTTGTATCTGTATTGTTAACTGGAGCCAACTTACTCTGTCGTAGGTTGAACTATTTGTGATTACTGATTGTGAAAGTTCGGGACACCGGGTATTATTGTAGACTAGTGCGTGTTTGTGAAAATTGCAGTTTTCAGTGTGCTATTGTAAATTGGTAAGTGTTTGTATTTTATAAAAACAACAATGCCTGACAACATTAATACTGGTTCAAACGACCATAATCCCAATTATAAATTTCCGACATATATATATAACCAATTTGTTTGAGTTCATATAAAATTTACTTCCCATATTTCTACAATCTATTATATATATAATTCGAGAGAAATCATGCGAAACTATGAAAGCAATTTGTCTATAAATTTATTAAGCTTATTTATTCATTATCGTCAAACTCCGTTTATTACAATTCTTTCAATAACGCCGCGTAGTTCAGATAACTAATTATTTTCGTTCGTCGTATTTATACCCATCGCGTAGTTAAATCATCTACGGTTAGTTTAAATTTACATCTTTATTTTACTGTGTATGTTTTCAAAGGTGTAAATATATTGAAGCTTTACGTTTTTATTCGACCAGAATATTGAATCTTAACCAACTCATAAATTTAATGTTATCGAAGATGGTATTTAACGCGAGGTGTTACTTGAGGCAAAAAGATACTTAACGCAAAGTGTTGCTCTACACAAAGCGTTACTCTACAAGAAGCGTTACTCTGCAAGAAACGTTACTCTACACAAAGCGTTAATCAACACAAATCGTCCACTCTACGTAAAGCGTTACTCAACACAAAGCGTATTTCAACGCAAAACGTTACTCCACACAAAGCGTTACTTTACGATAGGTGTAACTTTACTCGTAGCGTAACTTAACGCAAAACGTTATTAACGCGAAGTGTAAAAAAATTCTGCTAAATTGTGTGGTTACAATTGAAGAAAGAATTATTGCTTCAAAATACTGCGAATTTATTATGAAAAGATACAAAATTTTACGAAAAATTGTAAAACTCTCACGGGTGACATGGTCCCTGTTGTTAGCATATATACAGTAAATGTACTAGCACAAAATGTATGTATATATATTTATATATGTATAGTATATGATAGTTTAGAATAATGTAGCTATAAGGGGGGGGGGGTTAGATTATAGATAGTTTAGTTAGATTAGTATGGGAAATATATATATATAAATATATATATATATATATATATATATATATATATATAACCAATTTGTTTGAGTTCATATAAAATTTACTTCCTATATTTCTACAATCTATTATATATATAATTCGAGAGAACTCATGCGAAACTATGAAAGCAATTTGTCTATAAATTTATTAAGCTTATTTGTTCATTATCCTCAAACTCCGTTTATTTCAATTCTTTTAATAACGCCGCGTAGTTCAGATAACTAATTATTTTCGTTCGTCGTATTTATACCCATCGCGTAGTTTAATCATCTACGGTTAGTTTAAATTTACATCTTTGTTTTACGGTGTATGTTTTCAAAGGTGTAAATATATTGAAGCTTTACGTTTTTATTCGACCAGAATATTGAATCTTAACCAACTCATAAATTTAATGTTATCGAAGATGGTATTTAACGCGAGGTGTTACTTGAGGCGAAAAGATATATAACGCAAGGTGTTGCTCTACACAAAGCGTTACTCTACAAGAAACGTTACTCTACACAAAGCGTTAATCAACACAAATCGTCCACTCTACGTAAAGCGTTACTCTACACAAAGCGTATTTCAACGCAAAACGTTACTCCACACAAAGCGTTACTTTACGATTGGTGTAACATTACGATAGGTGTAACTTTACTCGTAGCGTAACTTAACGCAAAACGTTATTAACGAGAAGTGTAAAAAAGTTCTGCTAAATTGTGTGGTTACAATTGAAGAAAGAATTATTGCTTCAAAATACTGCGAAACTATTATGAAAAGATACAAAATTTTACGAAAAATTGTTAAACTCTCACGGGTGACATGGTCCCTGTTGTTAGCATATATACAGTAAATGTACTCGCACAAAATGTATGTTTATATATTTATATATGTATAGTATATGATAGTTTAGAATAATTTAGTTATAAGGGCGGGGGGGGGGGGTTAGATTATAGATAGTTTAGTTAGATTAGTATGGGAAATATATATATGTATATATATATATATAACCAATTTGTTTGAGTTCATATAAAATTTACTTCCCATATTTCTACAATCTATTATATATATAATTCGAGAGAAGTCATGCGAAACTATTAAAGCAATTTTTCTATAAATTTATTAAGCATATTTATTCATTATCGTCAAACTCCGTTTATTCCAATTCTTTCAATAATGCTGCGTAGTTCAGAAAACTAATTATTTTCGTTCGTCGTATTTATACCCATCGCGTAGTTTAATCATCTACGGTTAGTTTAAATTTACATCTTTATTTTACTGTGTATGTTTTCAAAGGTGTAAATATATTGAAGCTTTACGTTTTTATTCGACCAGAATATTGAATCTTAACCAACTCATAAATTTAATGTTATCGAAGTTGGTATTTAACGCGAGGTGTTACTTGAGGCAAAAAGATACTTAACGCAAAGTGTTGCTCTACACAAAGCGTTACTCTACAAGAAACGTTACTCTACACAAAGCGTTAATCAACACAAATCGTCCAATCTACGTAAAGCGTTACTCTACACAAAGCGTATTTCAACGCAAAACGTTACTCCACACAAAGCGTTACTTTACGATTGGTGTTACATTACGATAGGTGTAACTTTACTCGTAGCGTAACTTAACGCAAAACGTTATTAACGCGAAGTGTAAAAAAATTCTGCAAAATTGTGTGGTTACAATTGCACAAAGAATTATTGCTTCAAAATACTGCGAATTTATTATGAAAAGATACAAAATTTTACGAAAAATTGTTAAACTCTCACGGGTGACATGGTCCCTGTTGTTAGCATATATACAGTAAATATACTAGCACAAAATGTATGTATATATATTTATATATGTACAGTATATGATAGTTTAGAATAATTTAGTTATAAGGGGAAGGGAGGTTAGATTATAAATAGTTTAGTTAGATTAGTATGGGAAATATATATAAATATAAATATATTGAATCTTAACCAACTCATAAATTTAATCTTATCGTAGAAGGTATTTAACGCGAGGTGTTACTTGAGGCAAAAAGATACTAACTAGATTAATAACCAGTTTTTTTGAGTGGATATAAAATTTACTTCCCATAATTGTACAATCGATTATATATATAATTTGTGAGAAGTCTTGCGAAACTATGAATGCAATTTTTCTTTTGATTTATAAATGCATTTTTTATGCATTTATAAATGGGTAGATTATAGATAGCCATTCGTCAGAGCAAGGAGGTTGGGATAATTACCATGAAGCCCTTACCGAATACAAAAGTTCTCTGAAGAAAGTCAAACTGGACTCATGGAGGAAGCTCTGTCATGATGTTGAAAACACATCTGAGGGAGCAAGACTCCATTGTATCCTGGCGAAGAAACCCACTGACACCATCGGGTCCCTTCGTTAACCCGATGTTGAGTATACTAGCTCCACGAAGGATACAATCGAGATACTGCTCCGGATTCATTTCCCGTATTCGGTGGCAGTGGATGGTGAAAACCCTTCTCAATAGCAGCTTAACCAGGGTCTCCCACCGATTGGTGAGGACTGGAGAAGAGCGGCGATTACCATTATGTGCTCAAAGATCGAATGGGTAATAAACTAAAACTCAAAATGATTCATTATAACCTATGCTGTTCTAGTGTGGTGGCCAAAAGTTAAGCAGTTTACTGCGTGCAAAAAGCTGTCCAGGATCCAGAGACTGGCCTGTTTTTGCATCACTGGATCCACGAGCTGTACACCTACAACTGCCATGTAAGTCATACTGGGGCTGCCTCCAAAGCATTGTAATAATAGCTAAAGCGAGATCCAGCGCCTATAGATTATCTTGCAATAACAACTAGATTAATAAAAATCAGGTTGGACATGCAAGTATCGTGGGAACATTAATTATCTCAGACACCGTCTTTGAAATGGACACAGATATGCTTCCCAAGATATACTCCTCAAAACCTTTCACTGTAGTATGTGATAGGGCCATGTGGTCGGAAGGAGAACCACCCTACCAAGGGAAAGAAATCGTCTGGTATACAGACGGATCCAAAACTCAAAAAGAGACCGGGGTGGGAAGCTACGGTGAGAGACCTGGTGCAAACATAAGCCTCAACTTGGGGAAATATGCCACGGTCTTCCAAGCAGAAGTCTACGCCATACTGGCTTGCGTCCGTGAGAACCTACGTAGAGACTACATAAACCAGAACGTATGTATTCTGTCGGACAGTCAAGCTGCTTTAAAAGCCTTATCTGGAATTGAGGTAACCTCAAGGTTAGTCTAACGGAACAATGATAAATTGATCTGGGTGCCGGGTCACAGTGGTTATTGCCAACATATGGGAGAAGCGAGTCTCGTCAGACTGAGGTAGAAGGAGGAGCACAATGGACCATAAGGTCGAAGTGCAATAGTTCTACCACGATATAAATCAATCAATTAATCACAGGTGACATGGTCCCTGTTATTAGTATATATACAATGAATATACTACCATAAAATGTATGTATATACATTTATATATGTATAGAATATGATAGTTTAGTATAATTTAGTTATAAGGGGGAGGGGGTAGATTAAAGATAGTTCAGTTAGATTAGTATGGGATATATATATATATATATATATATATATATATATATATATATATAACCAATTTGTTTGGGTTGATATAAAATTTACTTCAAATTACTCTACACGAAGCGATACCTTACGCTTGGAGTTATACTTAACTCGCGTGTAACTTGACTCAAAACGTAATTAATTCGAAGTGTAAATAAATTCAGCTAAATAATGTGCTTACAATTGAAGAAACAATTATTGGTTCAAAATACTGTGAAACTTCAATGAAATGGTATACAATATTACGAAAAGTTTTAAACTCTCACACGTTACATGGTCCATTATGTTAGTATATATACAATGAACCCTGTGCAAAAAATCTGATAAAAATTCATAAAAACAGAAGCTATGAAAAATTGAAAAAACTTATAAAATGTCATAAAACTATTTTCTCATAAAAGAACGGGGACAAAAAAATCTTTATCAGAATCTATAACAATTTGAAGTTAAAATTTGAAGTTATGGGAAGTTATTTGAGTTCTCATAAAACATTTGTCTTGCAATTCCCATGAGTTTTTATATGGAAAGTTCAAGACAATCAAACATCAGTTTTGATGAGAATGAATCATATATTTCAAGCAGTATTCTTCAGTTTTCTATTCTCCTTTTATTAGGATTATTATTATTATTATTATGTAAATTATGTTTATTTAACTAATTTTAGTGCACCATACCAACAAATATTAATGTGAGAACAATGCAATGATTTGTATCACAATAACTACTTGTACAATCGTAGAACACCGTATTACGTAATCATTACCCCTTCGATCAGAAGATCAGTCAACCAATTAAATATTTACTTATAAATTATACTTATTAAACTTAATATATTTAAAAAAATATAAATAAGGTCCAATTATTAATTGGCGGAGCGATACGCAATACTTTGAAACTTATGACATCAGTGAACCTCAAGTAGAGAGATGTACGTTCGTTAGCGTAATACTGATAATTGGTGATAGGATGGTTTTGATTAAAAATACAACTTTTATTCTAACCATGCTTACGCCGAACTTGTTGATCAACTATTTACTATAATAATATATATAATTTTTTATAAAAGGAAAAAATCTATTACTGATTATTAAAAATATATATATATTATTTTATATTATTTTAACTCACAAATTTTTATACATTCTGAATATATATATATATATATATATATATATATATATATATATATATATATATATATATATATATAGGTGAGTTAAAAGTCATGGAGTTTTTTGAAAGGGTGGATAACGAATAAAATTCTAAGATGAGTCTTAGGATATCTAAGTCCTAACTAAAAAAACAATTTCAAATGCCACCGTAAAATTTCATAGCAAGAAATCTAATAAAAATTGAATAATTCAGTTAATTAGATTTTTCGGAAAAAAAAATGATTCTGCTATAAAAACTCTACCGGATTTGAGATACATAATATTGACTCACTCTACGGTAGTGGTGGAGAGAGCTCGCTACCCTCACGTATCTATACTGCCGCTGCGTTTATCCCCCTCCGTTTTTTATTCCGTTAACGTGCCTCTCTAATTGGTTACTTTATTTAATTAATATCTAATTGACGGTGGGTCAGGTGTAAAAATGTCCAGGACTTTTCATCTTAGAATTTCATTCCCCATCCGCCCTTTAAAAAAACTCCACATGACTTTCAACTCAACTGTATATATTATATACATATATGTGTGATATGTGTTTGTCTGATATATATATACAGGAGATGTCCCGTAAGTAGTCGAGTTCCATAAGAGGGTAGGTACAGAGTACGATTTGGGAACGAAAAATCATGAGACATTTTTTTATTAGACGCACCGTTAGTAATTTATGAAATAATTAAGGAAATTAATTACTTTTGATTTAATTATCAATTTTTGGAAAAATTTTGTTGTTGAAATTATTCAAATTATAAATTACTTGAAAAATGCATTATTTACATTTTTTTATTTTTTGAATAATGTAATAAATAAATTGTTTTAATAATAATTTTTAGAAAAATGCGCAAATTAAATTCGTTACCTCCCTCTTCGATACTCACCCCCTTGAGGGCCCATTTCCAAAAAACTCGGAAACGCGTATTTTATGATGTATATCTAAAATCGAAATTTTTAGGTCTCTAACTTCAAAAAAATCGAAACTCCCTATTATAAACGTCTTTTTCTTTATTTATTATAGCACGCGGGCACGGATACATAAAACAAAACCTTTTTATAGCCTATGTCACTCGGGAATAATGTACCAGTTAAACTTCGAGTTTATGTAAAAAAAAAAGTGTATAAATAAATAGAGTTATCAGTTTTTATTAGAAAATTCATTTTGGCAAATTCTATAAGTAGGCTATTGATTATGTCATATTGAAAGGAGCTAAGACGTTTACGGGTTTTTATTGCAGGTATCGGCCAATGGGTCACTTAAAAAGAAACAACCGCAGAGTGCTATTAAATTAGAGTGTGGAAATTGGAGATAAGGGTGAAAATGCTTCCATTTCAGTTTTATCAATATATCTCGCAAACAAAGCAAATTTTCGATATATTTGTATGATAAATTCTTATAAAACCTGTATGAGAATGTTTTTCACTCTCATAGACATGTATGAGAACTTATAAGACCTCATAGAAACTTATAAATATTTTATGAGTTTTTATCCGATTTTTTCCGCAGGGAATATACTACCACAAAATGTATGTATATATATTTATATATGTATCAAGGGCGTCACCAAGTGGGGGCAGGTAGGGGGCAGTTTCCCCCACCTAGAGATTCAAACACAATGACTCATTGTTTTTGAATGAGATATTTGAGCTGAATTCATCATTCGCAATATCGAAATTACACCCGGCGCAAATGCAAACAATGTCAGTCGAAAATCTTACAGAAACTTGCGAAACTATCGCCCAGTTTTATGATTTACCTAACAAAAAATGAAATCCAACTGTGGCAGCGATTGTGGTATGATAAACCCAACCCAACAAATCTGACCGTTGATGTCCTAAAAGAGGCTAAAACCTTCTTTCCCAAAACGGGAAAAGCGTTGATAATTTTGATCGCTCTACCGTGCACAGCGTGTACGGTAGATCGATCGTTTAGCAGCCTCAGGAGACTAAAAACCTGGTTAAGAAACACTATGAGGGAAAATCACCTCAATGGTCTGACCATGATGAGTGTGCACAGAAAAATTATTAATGAAAACTTACAAGACTTTCATAGTAAAGTGGTCGAGAAGTTTACAAAAAAACCCCGATGATTGTGTTTCAATTAATTTAAAAAAAAAAGAATCTCGCTCGACTACTTTATTATTAAAATCTTGTAATTGTCAATGTCCTATATTTTGTCCCAAATCCTTTTAATTCTATTATTCTAGTAAATATAATAACTAACTATAATAAATATAATAATATAATTACATGTGCTTTTGACTGTATTTAAAATTCATACTTTTCCCATCTTCCATATATCAACTTGCTGCCCACCCCCTCGGCCATCGGCTGGCGACGCCCTTGATTTGTATAGTATAAGACAGTGTAGTATAATTTAGTTATAAGGGGAGTGTGGGTTATAGAGAGTTAAGTTATATTTAACCAGTATATATTTATTTATTTATATATAACCAGTCCAAGCGGCCGAGCGGTCTAACGCGTTATGTCTGCGCAGTATCCATACTTGGAAACTGGGAGGTTATGGGTTCGAATCCCGACATCGGCAGTTTGTCAATTATTAGGGAAAAAAAGGGGGTGGTTAATTGACTAAACTGTCGGCGTATGGACAAGAACAAAGTAACCGGCTATGCTTGAGAAGGTTTTCTGCAGTATCCTTCACGAACTCCAGATGAATATCAGCATAGTTCCTATCAGAATCGGCTGCAGCCGCATAACCTACCAATTCCCAGTATATACACAAAAATTCCTTCCACTCACAAAGTGTAGCCCGTCCAGGGCAGCCTCTACAATCTATCTATCCATATAAATATATATACTGGGCGAGTCAAAAGTCATGGAGTTTGATAAAAGGGTGGATAGGGGATGAAATTCTAAGATGAAAAGTCCTTGGACATTTTTGCACCAGACCCACCGTTAATTAAGTAAATAGTAAATTAAGTAACCAATTAGAGGAGCGCGTTAACGGAATAAGAAAGGGTTGGGAATGAACGTAGCGGCAGCAGAGATACGTGAGGGGAGCGAGTTCAATCCACCACTACCGTAGAGTGAGTCAATCTTATGCGTTTCAAATCCGATACAGTTTTTATAGTAAAGTTTTGAAAAATTTGGGAAAAAATTTACCATTTTTTATTCCGAAAAATTTAATTAACTAAATTATTCAGTTTTTATTTTTAAAATTTGAAATTATTATTTTAATTCCAGTAATTGTCTAGGTGCTAGGGCCCATTTACGGTAACACTCTTATTATTATTTTTAACTCAAAATATTATTGAAAACAATTTTTCAGTAAAAACAACTCAATAAAAATTAAATAATTGGGTGACTAAGTTTCTGTGTAAACCAAAAATTGATAAACATTTATTGAATGAAATTTCATTGTAAGAAATCCAATAAAATTTGAATAATTCAGTTAATTTTTTGTTCCAAAATTTTTCAAAACTACTAAAAGCCGGATTTGAAACGCAGAAGATTGACTCGCTATACGTTAGTGGTGGGGAGAGCTCGCTCCCCTCACGTATCTCTGCTGCCGCTTGGTTCATTCCCCAGCATTTCTTATACCGTTAACACGCTTCTCTAATTGGTTAACTTTATTTAATTAATATCTAAATAACGGTGGGTCCGATGCAAAAATTTTCAAGGACTTTTCATCTTAGAATTTCATCCCTATCCATCCTTTCAAAAAACTCCAAAACTTTTGACTCACCTGTATATATAACAAATTTCTTTGGGTTGCTTTAAAATTTACTTATATCAACCCAATAAAGTCCATATATTTACCCATAATAGTTCATCGATTATGTATATAATTCGTGAGAAGGCACACGAAATCATATGAAAGCAATTTTTCTTTAAATATATTAATGCACAATTTAGGCATTTGCCTCAAACTTCGTTTATTATTATTCTTTCAATAACGCCGCGTAGTTCAGAAAACTAATTATTTCGGTTCGGCGCATTTATACCCATCGCGTAGTTAAATCAGCTACGATTACTTTAAATTTACCCGTTTATTTTACTATGTATGTTTTTCAAGATATAACTATTGAAACTTTGCGTTTTTATTCAACAGGAATATTGAATCTTAACCAACTCATAAAATTAATGTTATCGAAGACGGTACTTAACGCGAGGTCTCACTTGAGGCAAAAGCGTACACTCTAATGAGTAATGAGTAATCGACTGTTATAATGAATACGTAAACAGAATGTATCTAAACTTCGTACCTTAAATCCATTGTTTCCATGAGCGTAGAAATTGAAGGGGGTTTAAAAACGGAACGTTATACACCCATGAATTGATATGACCAAAATTTCCATACGAGTTGAAATTGTTATGATAAACCAATATCACCATACCATATTTTATCAAAATCGCACAATCAGTTCTAGTTAAAAATAAAAAAACTTTTAAAAACCGCAACTTTTATTGGGGCAAATTTAGCTCAATCGTCTTGTTTTAAGCTGTAGTGTATGTCGTAAAGGCTGGTAAAGACCTTTTAATGCATTATTTAGGCATTTACCTCAAACTTAGTATATTTTAATTCTTTCAACAACGCCGCGTAGTTCAGAAAACCTATTATTTCGGTTCGCCGTATTTATACTCGACACGTAGTTAAATCAGCTACGATTACATTAAATTTACCCCTTTATTTTACTTTGTATGTTTTTCAAGGTATAACTTTCGAATACAATGTCAGAGCTGCTTCACCCATATAAATATATTCACAAAAAAGTTTAATATGTTTACAAACCTTTATTCGATTTTCTTATTCTCTTTTCTATGGATTAAAAAGTTTTAATGCTTTTATTTATTTATTCAAAAAGTATTAAGAGAATTCAATTTTTACTTTTCTTGCGCACAATATTTTTTTGTAACTAATAAACAACTATGTATTTTTCATATAATTAAACATATGACTTAAAACTCACGCACACTATCATCAAGTAAATAATAAAGTACTACAGTGACTGTATTTTAAATTCTGGAAGTGTTGGTGCACCCTAGTGAAAAGTTATCGTATAACCAATTGAAGAACATTGAAATCTGAATCGAATGAGTACAACAATTTTAGAATTCGGTAAAATAGTATAGTCGATGAAAAAGGACGACTTTTTCCAACTATTTTAAAAACGGAAAAATTTTGTTGCTATTGCTATCTAGCTTAAGGTTTAAGGTGTTTACTTTCTGTCAATAACAGCATATCCTGGAAAAATCTGGAAAACCACAGAGATACGGAGACAAATTATGTTGAATTCATTCCCATTTCATTTAAATTTTTAGTTAATAAAGTTATATTTATAACCAATATTTGTGCAGAAATTATTTAATAGATTTCTAGCATTGGACGGAAATCCCGAGAACGATGTTAAACACAACTTAGCTACCCAACTAAAAACACTGTTATCCAACCTAAAAGAATCCTAACTATGGGAGGAGCAAAATAGCAGAGCAATTCAAACAAACCTAGAAAGAATGCTGGGCAAATTTTCACATTTTTCAAATTTAAAAGTAAATAGCTCGGTAAACCATTTACCAAGAAAATTAATGAGGGGTGAATTTTATTGATTAAATGTAAGAAAAAATTTGGTTGAAATTTATTTCGAAAGTTTTCCCTTAGTATGTTTTTAAAATTTTATAACTTGGCACGTTTATTCTTTCTTTTGTTTCAAATATTTTAAAACTTGCTACTTTATAAAATTTTAAAAACATACTAGGAGGAAACTTGCGAAATAAATTTCAACCAAATTTGTTCTTACATTTAATCAGTTTACCCAACATTAATTTTCTTGGTAAATAGTTTACCGAGAGGCTCTTTAATGGGATATCATCACTTTTTAAGGAGCAACTATTATATGCAGTATCTCCCCGAAAACTCGGCCCTTTTTAACATTTATGTTTTTGATCGGATTCTTAATTCCGGAAGTATTTGTGACAATGTTAATGTGTAATCGGCTTGCCAAAACCATAACCCAATTTCAAAAAATTTCCCAACAACAAAAATATTATGTTATTAGCGAATTTCCTCCAAAAGACATGCAGCTAATGTTTTAACACCAATGTTGGAATTTCGTATGAATTTCTTCAAATGTCTGTCGATCCTACCTATTAGATGTTAAAAATCACTATCGCTAAAATTTGTATATATTTATATATGTATGTACTTTTTAAAATGTCTGTGGACTCTCTAGTGGTCACAGTTTTATTCCGATTGGAATGAAATTTGGTAGTATTTGAGGCGCTTTTGGTATTCTAAAGGTTGAGTTCATTAATGGGTAAAATCGGAAGAGGGGATAGGGGGTTTAGAAGGATGCTGAAACAAAATTTGACTATCGCCGTTAATATTTGAAAAATCGAAAAAAATTTCAGGAGTTAACTTGTAGGTACTAAGTTTAACTGTAATTTTGTTTCTTACACTAATATTTACAGAAATATTTACAATTAAAGATTGAAAGTTAAAATTCCTAATATCTCTGTTCACATTAGAGTTTGAGAAAAATGATCGAGTAATGAATTGTAGCAAACTTGATTTTCTACTAATTTACTCCTTATACATTTTTCGATTATTTTAATATTTAGAGAGATATTTTATATTTAGTGTTTGTTTGACACGAATACATGAAATATATTTTATTGTAAAAAACTTTAAAAAAAAGTTCAACCGACTTCAAAAAACACAAAAAGTCACTATATTAAAAAGCTAAAAATAACAATTTATAGATTTAATCCAAAAGACAATTCTTGCCCATACCTATTACGTATAATTTAGTATTTGTAAATATACAAAGTATATTAAGTTTGATCACGACTGTAACGCTTAAAAAAATTGATCGTAGGCATGAATGTTTGGTATATGTGTTCATAAAATTTGGCCATTTCCGCATGTCCGTCTGTCTGTCTGTGGACACGATAACCCTAGAACGAAAAGAGATAACGAGCCGAAATGTGCTCTAGAGCAAAATAGTAAGGTCAAGTTCGTTAATGGGCAAAATCGGACAATATTTGGGCAAAACTATTTATCTTTGAAACCATTGGAACGTGTTTCCTTCACTCGAGGGGGGGGGGGATATATATACATCTTTGAAACCGTAAGAGATAGAAAAAAAATTTGTTAGCAAAAAATCTTCTTTTTAAAATAAGCAAGTTTTGTTTGTAAAAGATTTCCATAAACTCAATAGTATTCTCATAGTTTGTGATTATATGTTCCTCGGAAAGAATTGTTAACATTTCGAATACGCAGAATTGTTAAAAATTTAATCATTGATATACAACTCAGTATATACTGGGTATTCAAACATTTTAGTCAGTTAGTTGTTACATTACTTAACAGTCGAACATAGAATCTCCTTTTTTTGGAGTTGGTTAAAATTTATGTTGTTTTTGTTATCTCCACAGAAACTCTAATTCTATAAGATGATTGATTGATTATTATCGGTGTAAAAACTATTGCACTTCGACCCTATGGTCCATTGTGCTCCCCCTTCTACCACAGCCTGACGAGACTCGCTTCTCCCATATTTTGGCCATAGCCTGGAGGTTGCTTATCAGGTCCTCCCGAAGGTTCATATATTCGGGGTGAGATGCACCGAATATCCTGTATCTGCTGTAACCCAGACGTTCGCAGTGAAAGATTATGTGGCTGGATGTTTCTTCCTCCTCGCCACACAATCTGCACACAATGGAGCCGTTATGGAGTCCCATTGTGTGCAGATGCTTCCGCATAGGATAATGCCCGGTAATGAACCCGGTAACCCTCCGCAGTTGCATCCTGTTCAGCCTCAGTGCATCGAGAGATAACCTCTTTGTTGCACTCTGAAGCAGTACCTTCCCGAGTTCTTGCTGCGGTACTTTTTCCCAGTGATCACGGTGTTTAGCATTTGACCACTCGTTGATCACTTGTTTACATACAGTATTTGGAATTCCTAAAATATGCTCTGGGCCTATGAATGGCATTCCGACTCCCTTCTTCGACAATACTTGACTACCCTTGACGTGACCTCAGTTCCAGACAAGGCTTTTAAAGCAGCTTGACTGTCCGACAGAATACATACGTTCTGGTTTATGTAGCCTCTACGTAGGTTCTCACGGACGCAAGCCAGTATGGCGTAAACTTCTGCTTGGCAGACCGTGGCATTTCCCCAAGTTGAGGCATATGTTTGCTTTTGGTCTCTCACCGAAGATTCCCGCCCCGGTCCCTTCTTCAGTTTTGAATCCGTCTGTATACCAGACGATTCCTTTCCTGAGGTAGGATTGTTCTCCATCCGACCACATGGCCTTATCACATACTACAGTGAAAGGTTTTGAGAAGGAGTATGTCTTGGGAAGTATATCTGTGCCCATTTCAAAGACGGGGTCTGAGTTGATGTTCCCCCAATACTTGCATGTCCAACCTGATTTTTATTAATCCAGTTGTTATTGCAAGACAATCTATAGGCGCTGAATGCTCAGCGGAGGCAGCCCCAGTATGACTTCCATGGCAGCTGTAGATGTACTGCTCATGGATCCAGTGATGCACAAGCAGGCCAGTCTCTGAATCCTGGACAGTTTTTTGCACGCATCTGCTTAACTTTTGGCCACCACACTAGAGCAGCATGGGTTATAATAGGCCTGACTACTGTTGTGTAGAGCCAGTCAATCATTTTGGGTTTTAGACCCCAGACTTTTCCACATGCTCTCTTGCAAAGCGCATGTGGAAAATTCTATAAGATAACTATAAAATTATTTTATATAAATTTTGTTTTAATTTTGAAATGTCAATTTTGATTGTCGCATCTTTTTGCACGCATCTGCTTAACTTTTGGCCACCACACTAGAGCAGCATGGGTTATAATAGGCCAGACTACTGTTGTGTAGAGCCAGTCAATCATTTTGGGTTTTAGACCCCAGACTTTTCCACATGCTCTCTTGCAAAGCGCATGTGGAAAATTCTATAAGATAACTATAAAATTATTTTATAAAAATTTTGTTTTAATTTTGAAATGTCAATTTTGATTGTCGTTTCTATTGTAACTATAAACTATAATCGTTATACATCGTTCTATTTTGGTTATTAATAAATTTAATTATACAAATACTAAAGGCATATCTGATATTATATTTCATTTTGATCACACTAAAATTATGACCGCTAGAGAGTGATTTATGTATTCTAAGCAAATTCGCTAAGTTGACGCAGCTCCTGCGTAACGATTTTTCTTTTATTATTATTGGTAGAGTCAAATTTACTTCAAAAACGGTGTTTCAGGAAGGATGCTCGGAACCGCAATTTTTTTTAAATCGATTCATCTTGACGTCCTGAATATGTCCCTAAATTTTTACGGTCTAACTCGTGACGAAACAGGATCTTAATTGAATTTGTTTATAACAAAAAAGCGACTTTTCTTAACATTTTTTTTAAAACTAAAAATTTTAAAAATGACAAATGAGCCCAAAAACATTAAAATCGGTTAATTAAAATTCGAGAAAAAAATTCCCAAACTTCGAAAAACGCAAAAATTTTAAATTAAAATAAAAAATCTAAAAATTAGTTCTTTTTTTTAAACTATGGCAAAGTATGCCTATATGTTAGAAATAATGTGCCAAATTTTAGATTCTCGTATAAATGTTCTATGATCATTTTCGTAAAAAATTTGTTTGGCTGCTCACGACATACAATTACGGAGCAAAAAAAAGAACACTTTTATAGGTTATATTCGACTCACAATTTCAGAGCAGAGCAGGTATACTTTCTTAGGTTATATTCGACCGTTAATTACACTATTTTTGTACCCCCACTATTGCTCTACACACGTTTACCGGGAGGTTAAGCAGCCTTCTCGGTACTTTACGGACGGTATAAATTTACTTCCAGTTTAGGAGTCTAGGAGTCAGTTTGGAGTTTACCCGCCGAGTAGGCTACCATTACCTAGAGGGGCACTTTACCTAGAGGTTGGAAAACCCGCCCTTAGACACACAGGCACTGAGTGTGTGGCGCATGGTGTGCACACAACAAAGCACGCTTTGTTTTGGAAAGTGCGATAAATGAAACATATTATAAAATTATAAAATTTGCTTAAAAAACGCTTACTTAAATAACTTAAATTTATATATATATATATATATATATATATATATATATATATATATATATATATATATATATATATATATATGCCAAGTAAATTTATTTCCCATTTTGGTTTTTTGCCAGTTACATCATATGACCAAACAGAGTCGTAGCGGATAGTAAGTTTCGCGTTTTGGGCTACTTTCATTGGCCTCTATATAAATGGGCAGCGTTTCCTTCTGGGAGTGATTCTGTAACTAGAATCTGGTGAAAATACTAAATTTGAGCAGTTCTGTCGATTCCATAACTTTCATCATAGTGAAAATGTGAGCCATCTTACGGGAGTTTGTTCGACAAGGAATTTCTTAATGTATACGTGGATCCAAGAGAGAAAGGAAATAAGTAGAGAGAGAAAGAAATAATTGATGGCTTAAAACGACGCATGGTAATGTGTTTTGGAGTTATATTTCAAATTTTGCCCCTATTCCTAGAACATTTGTTTGTATTTTATAAATACGTATTTCGACTACAATGTAGTCATCATCAGTATGAATTAGCTAATCGTAACTATCTCTGGGATATGGATTCAGAGATATGTTGCTTGTTGCTAATTTGGTGCCTGTGACAATGTTCTAGGAATAGGGGCAAAATTTTAAACATAATTTCAAAAAACCTAGAGTTCTCTTGGATTATTTTATTAATCTTTAATGTTTTGGAGTTGTTTAGTTTCATGAACATTATAATCATTTGCTTTTGTTTTTCAGCCACATTCATGTTGACTGAAAATTAATATATATTATCTCTATGAAAATTAAACTGTCTAGAGCACGGTAGTGCGACAGGCCGAGTATAAGGGGTTTTTTGCCTTCGCGCTTACAGTACTATCACTACACAAAAAATCAGAGCCGATTTGACCTCAAAATATCTTCTGAACGAAAAGAGCTATAGTGCTGGTTTTTCGAATATAAGTTATTTAGGGAATTATAAGAGTACGAGTTTATGCTTTTCGTTAAGAAATAAACGGTTAAAAAGTTATTTCGGTTCAAAAACCGTAAAATAGTGGGTACGCCCATAATTTTCATTAGATAGGATAAAAACGTAGGGCCTACATCAGATATCCTTTAAAGATGATATTTGGCATATAGTTAGGTCTAGTATCTAAGGCACAGGGAAAATTATGAAATCACGAAATTTATATCGGGAAATGGGAAAACTTTTGCTTTCTTATTTTGATAAAATTAATATAGGAAATATTGCTCTGCCTATGATTGGTCCATATTTCTATATTTATAGTAAAATGTGAGCATATACCGCTAGTGAGGGGTGTGTGCGATTTTTTAAAACTTTGTTGCTCCATTTCCAGAAATGCAAGAAGGATGCGATTTTTTGCATTCGACGCGAAATTTTTTTTACTTTAAATAAGAATCTTTGGAAAAAATTAATTTTCCCAACGGAACATATGGAAAATCAAAGATTAAATTTATGTGTTAAATTTATTGAAAACTAAATTTCTTATATGTCTGTACTCATTAGAGCTTGAGCAAAAATGATAATGTGATGAATTGTAGCAAATTTGATTTCTTACAACTGTATTCCTTACGTATTTTTCGATTGTTCTAATATTAAGAGAAATTTTATATTTTGTGTCTGTATATTTTTTATATGAAAACCGATCTTATGTGCATTTTATGTGCAATATAATTGCTGTAATTTGATTGGTTCAGATAAATTCGTTTAATCTGAACCAATCAGCTTACAGCAATTGTATTGCACATAAGATGTACATAAAATCGGTTTTCATATAACAAATATATACAAACACAAAATATAAAATATCTCTCTTAATATTAGAACAATTTGAACAATTTGATCGCAAAAAATTACCTTTTTATTCCCAGTATATATAAATATACATGGTATATTAAGTTTTGTCCCGACTTTGTAACGTTTGAAAATATTAATCCTTGATATAAATGATTGTTCATAAAATGGCCCATTTTGGCTATTTCCGCATGTCCGTCCGCCTGTCTGTGGACGCAATAACTTAAGAACGAAAACAGATAAATAGCTAATTTGTGTGTGTGTGTTCTAAAACAAAAAAGTATGGTCAAATTCGTTAATGGGCAAGTTTTACTTTTAACCGAAAATCAGATTCACCCTTCTTCCATTTCGATGGTGATTTTTTGGCGCCGACTCAAAATTATTTAGGTTTCTACATTCGAATATGGCGGCCGCCGCAAACGGCGATTTAAAATTTCCAAATTCACCCCTATGATATGGGTATCAAATAAAAGGGCTTGATGACGTCTTTCTAAATCTAATATGGCGGCCGCCACAAATAGCGATTTTTAATTTCCACATGTCGCGGTATCCTGGCTCTCTTTATACTCAAAGGAGCGCTGCCCGAACCTGCAATGATTCCGATACTCGACAAAAACAAAAAAAAATATATTAGTAAACGATATTACTAAATATTTTGTAATTGGAACAACACGCACGTTTTTGTTTAAAGAAAAGAAAAAAAAAATTAAATTAAACACAAGTTTTTACGAAACAAAAAAAAAGCCTGATTTTATTGCTTTAAAAAAAAATGATTATCCCATTTCTTTTTCAACAATTATTTTAATTCTTTTTCACACAATGTTAAACTTTGAATTACTTGACCAAATTACTTGTACAAATTCCAACTTATACTTTGATCTGGATTGAACAACAATTATATACTTTGATACTAGCGGACAATAGTCGATATTAAACTGATCAGACACGATTTAAAAACTGATTTGAATCGACACTGGTCATGGTTTATATACCCGCTATGGGTCGTTCTAGAATATGATTGTGTTTTTGAATAAATATTTTGTTTTTGACAATATATTTTCGCATGGAGGCTTCTAGAATATTTTAGTATATCAACACCCATGGACGTAGTCGGAGTGTTCAGACTATTTATAAAATTAATTAAAAATTATACCTCTACTTGGGTTTGACCCATAGTCATACCCCGCTTGGTTGATATTTAAGCAGAGACTTAATGTATACGGCCAGTGTCAACTCAAAATCTATATACAAATTTTATGATACATTCATAACTGTAAGCTAGCTTACTTCTGTTTATTTGTTTTACAAAAACTATCTTGTTTTTACAAAATTATTTATTTGTGATCTGTTATTTTGAAAAACATTCAATTTGTATAACTTTTGATTAAAATTAAATGTAATAATTTTATTTAAATTTTTGATTTTTTTAAAAATAGAAAAAACTTTAAATCAAAAGCAACAATTAATCTTATTATCATTTTTCGACTTAAAAAAAAAACTTAGTTTAAGAAAAAAAATAAATCGAGCTACATTATTTTCTTTTTGTACTTTTTATACTAAAAAAAACTCCTTCTTTTTGCAAGGAGAAAAATATTATTTTGTTAAATATTTTTCGTAATATTTTACTTTCATAATTAAAATGTGTGTTGGATCAAAAAAAAATTATTTAATAATTTTCATTACAACACACATTAACCCCTATGATATGGGTATCAAATAAAAGGGCTTGATGAACGAAACACAGTGTATAAAGTGACGTTATTCGAAATCCAATATGGCGGCCGCCGCAAATGGATATTTACAATTTCCACATTAACCACTATGGGTATATATATATATATATATCACTCATCAGGCCCTTTCATTTGATCCCCATACCAAAAGGGTTTATGAGGAAATTATAAAACTCCATTTGCGGCGGCCGCCATATTGGATTTAAAATAACGTCACTTAATATTCTGTGTTTCGCTCATCAAGCCCTTTCATTTGATACCCATATTATAGGGGTTTATGAGGAAATTATAAATCTCCATTTTCTGCGGCCGCCATATTGAATTAAGAATGACATCACTTTACTTATTGTGTTTTGCTCATCAAGTCCTTTTATTCGATACCCATATCATAGGGGTTAATTTGGAAATTGAAAATCGCCATATTCGATTTAAGATGACATCCTATACTAATGTAGATATTTAAATAATTTTGAGTCGGCGCCAAAAAATCACCATCGAAATGGAAGAAGAGTGGATCTGATTTTCAGTTAAAAGTAAAAATTGCCCATTAATGAATTTGACCTTACTTTTTTGTTCTAGAACACACACACAAATTAGCTGTTTATCTGTTTTCGTTCTTGGGTTATTACGTCCACAGACAGACGGACGGACATGCGGAAATAGCCGAAATGGGCTATTTTATAAACAAGCATTTATATCAAGGATTAATATTTTCAAGCGTTACAAAGTCGGGACTAAACTTAATACACCATGTATATTTACATATAATGGGAATAAAAATGTAATTTTTGGTGTTCTTCCCCATTTTCTGAGTTGTTTCGTTTGAAAAATTAAAGTTTTCCAATTTTTCCCATTAATTTCAAGTTAAAACTGGTTGAATGTAAAAAAACCGATCCTAATCTTTTTTTTTTTGATAAATTTGAAAAAATTTCTTTGTTGAAAAATTTTATCAATTAGTGTTATCCCTTTGAAGTATTCATATGTAATGATTACAATCTAACGTGCAAAATACATAATACATTTATAGTAAATATTACATTTATACTGAATGTGTCATCCAATCAGATAGTTCCGAAGATAGTTGAATTTTTTCGATCTACAAATAGGTTTTGAGATATCCAACGTCGAATGCAAAAACTCGCATCCTTATAAAATGTCTGGAAATGCCTTATAATTACCACTTAAATTAAATTTTTGATTTTCCATAGGTTCCGTTGGGAAAATTAAATTTTTCCAAAGATTTTTATTTAAGGTTTCAAAAATTCCGCGTCAAATGCAAAAAACCGCATCCTTCTACCATTTCTGGAAGTGGAGCAACAAAGTTTTAAAAAATCGTACACAAATGGTGTGTGTTACATTTTAGTAGTATAAATATAATATATATGGACCAATCATAGAGCAGCAATATTTCCTATGTTAAATTTATCAAAACAAAAATGCAAAAGTTTTCCATTTCCCGATATAAATTTCGTAGTTTGATAATTTACCTTTCGGTTTGGTCACTATATCTAACTTTTATTATTTTTTTATTTTTATCTGAAAGAAATTTTAGAACAAGGACAAGCAATAAAATAAATCCAAATTAATAATACTAGATTTAATTATACTTAATACTAATATATACATCTTATATCATAAATTACATACATCTTATATACTAAGTTAAAACTATTGTCACAATTAATGGTTTTGAATGGATTTCTGGTTCCTGCAAAAAAAAAACAGTTGGTTAAACAATGTCACATCGAGCATAAAGAAAGTAAGACTACACCAAAGAAGCTTGGGTACAAAGTTTTGTTAGAATATTAATAAAGCACGACTTGATTAATTGACTAATAGAAGTCATATTACATTGATTCAAAATGATAAAACTAACACTCAAAGTTTAATAAGTTTTTTTTTTCTTTGGCCACAAGAACATTTGAAGTATGGAAATGTAAATATCCGCAATAATTGTTACGTAAATTTTTCTAAGATTTAGTTTGTAGATTATAGATAGTTTAGTTAGATTAGTATGGGAAGTATATATATATATATATATATATATATATATATATATATATATATATATATATATATATATATAAATATATATATAACATATTTGTTTGAGTTCATATAAAATTTACTTCCCATATTTCTACAATCTATTATATATATAATTCGAGAGACGTCATGCGAAACTATGAAAGCAATTTGTCTATAAATTTATTAAGCTTATATATTCATTATACTCAAACTCCGTTTATTACAATTCTTTCAATAACGCCGCGTTGTTCAGATAACTAATTATTTTCGTTCGTAGTATTTTTTCCCATCGCGTAGTTAAATCATCTACGGTTAGTTTAAATTTACCTCTTTATTTTACTGTGTATGTTTTCAAAGGTGTAAATATAATGAAGCTTTACGTTTTTATTCGACCAGAATATTGAATCTTAACCAACTCAAAAATTTAATGTTATCGAAGATGGTATTTAACGCGAGGTGTTACTTGAGGCAAAAAGATACTTAACGCAAAGTGTTGCTCTACACAAAGCGTTACACTACAAGAAACGTTACTCTACACAATGGGTTAATCAGCACAAAAGTTGTTAAACTCTCACGGGTGACATGGTCCCTGTTGTTAGCATATATATAGTAAATGTATTACCACAAAATGTATGTATATATATTTGTATATGTATAGTATATGATAGTTTAAAATAATTTAGTTATAAAGGGGGGGGGGGGTTAGATTATAGATAGTTTAGTTAGATTAGTATGGGAAATATAAATATATATATATATATAACCAATTTGTTTCAGTTCATATAAAATTTACTTCCCATATTTCTACAATCTATAATATATATTTTTCGAGAGAAGTCATGCGAAACTATGAAAGCAATTTGTCTATAAATTTATTAAGCTAATTTATTCATTATCCTCAAACTCCGTTTATTACAATTCTTTCAATAACGCCGCGTTGTTCAGATATCTAATTATTTTCGTTCGTCGTATTTTTTCCCATCGCGTAGTTAAATCATCTACGGTTAGCTTAAATTTACCTCTTTATTTTACTGTGTATGTTTTCAATGGAGTAAATATATTGAAGCTTTACGTTTTTATTCGACCAGAATATTGAATCTTAACCAACTCATAAATTTAATGTTATCGAAGATGGTTTTTAACGCGAGGTGTTACTTGAGGCAAAAAGATACTTAACGCAAAGTGTTGCTCTACTCAAAGTGTTGCTCTACTCAAAGCGTTACTCTACAAGAAACGTAACTCTACACAAAGCGTTAATCAACACAAATCGTCCACTCTACAAAAAGCGTTACTCTACACAAAGCGTATTTCAACGCAAAAAGTTACTCCACACAAAGCGTAACTTTACGTTTGGTGTTCCTTTACGATAGGTGTAACTTTACTCGTAGTGTAACTTAACGCAAAACGTAATTAACGCGAAGTGTAAAAAAATTCTGCTAAATTGTGTGGTTACAATTGAAGAAAGAATTATTGCTTCGAAATACTGCGAAACTATTATGAAATGATATAAAATATTACGAAAAGTTGTTAAACTATCACGGGTGACATGGTCCCTGTTGGTAGCATATATACAGTAAATGTATTACCACAAAATGTATGTATATATATTTATATATGTATAGTATATGATAGTTTAGAATAATTTTGTTATAAGAAAGGGGGAGGTTAGATTAAAGATAGTTTAGTTAGATAAGTATGGGAAATATATATATATATATATATATAAATATATATATATATATATATAACCAATTTGTTTCAGTTCATATAAAATTTACTTCCCATATTTCTACAATCTATTATATATATAGTTCGAGAGAAGTCATGCGAAACTATGAAAGCAATTTGTCTATAAATTTATTAAGCTTATTTATTCATTATCCTCAAACTCCGTTTATTACAATTCTTTCAGTAACGCCGCGTAGTTCAGATAACTCAATACTTTCGTTCGTCGTATTTATACCCATCGCGTAGTTAAATCATCTACGGTTAGTTTAAATTTACCTCTTTATTTTACTGTGTATGTTTTCAATGGAGTAAATATATTGAAGCTTTACGTTTTTATTCGACCAGAATATTGAATCTTAACCAACTCATAAATTTAATGATATCGAAGATGGTATTTAACGCGAGGTGTTACTTGAGGCAAAAAGATACTTAACGCAAAGTTTTGCTCTACTCAAAGCGTTACTCTACAAGAAACGTAACTCTACACAAAGCGTTAATCAACACAAATCGTCCACTCTACAAAAAGCGTTACTCTACACAAAGCGTATTTCAACGCAAAACGTTACTCCACACAAAGCGAAACTTTACGTTTGGTGTTCCTTTACGATAGGTGTAACTTTACTCGTAGTGTAACATAACGCAAAACGTAATTAACGCGAAGTGTAAAAAAATTCTGCTAAATTGTGTGGTTACAATTGAAGAAAGAATTATTGCTTCGAAATACTGCGAAACTATTATGAAATGATATAAAATATTACGAAAAGTTGTTAAACTATCACGGGTGACATGGTCCCTGTTGGTAGCATATATACAGTAAATGTATTACCACAAAATGTATGTATATATATTTATATATGTATAGTATATGATAGTTTAGAATAATTTTGTTATAAGAAAGGGGGAGGTTAGATTATAGATAGTTTAGTTTGATTAGTATGGGAAATATATATATATATATATAAATATATATATATGTATATATAACCAATTTGTTTCAGTTCATATAAAATTTACTTCCCATATTTCTACAATCTATTATATATATAATTCGAGAGAAGTCATGCGAAACTATGAAAGCAATTTGTCTATAAATTTATTAAGCTTATTTATTCATTATCCTCAAACTCCGTTTATTACAATTCTTTCAATAACGCCGCGTTGTTCAGATAACTAATTATTTTCGTTCGTCGTATTTTTTCCCATCGCGAAGTTAAATCATCTACGGTTAGTTTAAATTTACCTCTTTATTTTACTGTGTATGTTTTCAATGGAGTAAATATATTGAAGCTTTACGTTTTTATTCGACCAGAATATTGAATCTTAACCAACTCATAAATTTAATGATATCGAAGATGGTATTTAACGCGAGGTGTTACTTGAGGCAAAAAGATACTTAACGCAAAGTGTTGCTCTACTCAAAGCGTTACTCTACAAGAAACGTAACTCTACACAAAGCGTTAATCAACACAAATCGTCCACTCTACAAAAAGCGTTACTGTACACAAAGCGTATTTCAACGCAAAACGTTACTCCACACAAAGCGTAACTTTACGTTTGGTGTTCCTTTACGATAGGTGTAACTTTACTCGTAGTGTAACTTAACGCAAAACGTAATTAACGCGAAGTGTAAAAAAATTCTGCTAAATTGTGTGGTTACAATTGAAGAAAGAATTATTGCTTCGAAATACTGCGAAACTATTATGAAATGATATAAAATATTACGAAAAGTTGTTAAACTATCACGGGTGACATGGTCCCTGTTGGTAGCATATATACAGTAAATGTATTACCACAAAATGTATGTATATATATTTATATATGTATAGTATATGATAGTTTAGAATAATTTTGTTATAAGAAAGGGGGAGGTTAGATTATAGATAGTTTAGTTAGATTAGTATGGGAATTATATATATATATATATATATATATATAAATATATATATATATATATAACCAATTTGTTTCAGTTCATATAAAATTTACTTCCCATATTTCTACAATCTATTATATATATAATTCGAGAGAAGTCATGCGAAACTATGAAAGCAATTTGTCTATAAATTTATTAAGCTTATTTATTCATTATCCTCAAACTCCGTTTATTACAATTCTTTCAATAACGCCGCGTTGTTCAGATAACTAATTATTTTCGTTCGTCGTATTTTTTCCCATCGCGAAGTTAAATCATCTACGGTTAGTTTAAATTTACCTCTTTATTTTACTGTGTATGTTTTCAATGGAGTAAATATATTGAAGCTTTACGTTTTTATTCGACCAGAATATTGAATCTTAACCAACTCATAAATTTAATGATATCGAAGATGGTATTTAACGCGAGGTGTTACTTGAGGCAAAAAGATACTTAACGCAAAGTGTTGCTCTACTCAAAGCGTTACTCTACAAGAAACGTAACTCTACACAAAGCGTTAATCAACACAAATCGTCCACTCTACAAAAAGCGTTACTGTACACAAAGCGTATTTCAACGCAAAACGTTACTCCACACAAAGCGTAACTTTACGTTTGGTGTTCCTTTACGATAGGTGTAACTTTACTCGTAGTGTAACTTAACGCAAAACGTAATTAACGCGAAGTGTAAACAAATTCTGCTAAATTGTGTGGTTACAATTGAAGAAAGAATTATTGCTTCGAAATACTGCGAAACTATTATGAAATGATATAAAATATTACGAAAAGTTGTTAAACTCTCACGGGTGACATGGTCTCTGTTGGTAGCATATATACAGTAAATGTATTACCACAAAATGTATGTATATATATTTATATATGTATAGTATATGATAGTTTAGAATAATTTAGTTATAAGGGGGGGTTAGATTATAGATAGTTTAGTTACATTAGTATGAAAAATATATATATATATATATATATATATATATATATATATATATATATATATAAATATATGTATATATATAACCAATTTGTTTTAGTTCATATAAAATTTACTTCCCATATTTCTACAATCTATAATATATATTTTTCGAGAGAAGTCATGCGAAACTATGAAAGCAATTTGTCTATAAATTTATTAAGCTTATATATTCATTATCCACAAACTCCGTTTCTTACAATTCTTTCAATAACGCCGAGTTGTTAAGATAACTAATTATTTTCGTTCGTCGTATTTTCTCCCATCGCGTAGTTAAATCATCTTCGGTTAGTTTGAATTTACCTCTTTATTTTACTCTGTATGTTTTCAATGGAGTAAATATATTGAAGCTTTACGTTTTTTTTCGACCAGATTATTCAATCTTAACCAACTCATAAATTTAATGTAATCGAAGATGGTATTTAACGCAAGGTGTTACTTGAGGATGAAAGATACTTAACGCAAAGTGTTGCTCTACTCAAAGCGTTACTCTACAAGAAACGTAACTCTACACAAAGCGTTAATCAACACAAATCGTCCACTCTACAAAAAGCGTTAGTCTACACAAAGCGTATTTCAACGCAAAACGTTACTCCACACAAAGCGTTACTTTACGTTTGGTGTTCCTTTACGATAGGTGTTACTTTACTCGTAGTGTAACTAAACGCAAAACGTAATTAACGCGAAGTGTAAAAAAATTCTGCTAAATTGTGTGGTTACAATTGAAGAAAGAATTATTGCTTCAAAACACTGCGAAACTATTATGAAATGATATAAAATATTACGAAAAGTTGTTAAACTCTCACGGGTGACATGGTCCCTGTTGGTAGCATATATACAGTAAATGTATTACCACAAAATGTATGTATATATATTTATATATGTATAGTATATGATAGTTTAGAATAATTTAGTTATAATGGGGGGGGAGGGTCAGATTATAGATAGTTTAGTTAGATTAGTATGGGAAATATATATATATAAATATATATATATATATATATATATATATATATATATATATATAACCAATTTGTTTCAGTTCATATAAAATTTACTTCCCATATTTCTACAATCTATAATATATATTATTCGAGAGAAGTCATGCGAAACTATGAAAGCTATTTGTCTATACATTTATTAAGCTTATTTATTCATTATCCTCAAACTCCGTTTATTACAATTCTTTCAATAACGCCGCGTTGTTCAGATAACTAATTATTTTCGTTCGTCGTATTTTTTCCCATCGCGTAGTTAAATCATCTACGGTTAGTTTAAATTTACCTCTTTATTTTACTGTGTATGTTTTCAATGGAGTAAATATATTGAAGCTTTACGTTTTTATTCGACCAGAATATTGAATCTTAACCAACTCATAAATTTAATGTTATCGAAGATGGTATTTAACGCAAGGTGTTACTTGAGGCAAAAAGATACTTAACGCAAAGTGTTGCTCTACTCAAAGCGTTACTCTACAAGAAACGTAACTCTACACAAAGCGTTAATCAACACAAATCGTCCACTCTACAAAAAGCGTTACTCTACACAAAGCGTATTTCAACGCAAAACGTTACTCCACACAAAGCGTTAATTTTCGTTTGGAGTTTCTTTACGATAGGTGTTACTTTACATGTAGTGTAACTTAACGCAAAACGTAAGTTGTTAAACTCTCACGGGTGACATGGTCCCTGTTGGTAGCATATATACAGTAAATGTATTACGACAAAATGTATGTATATATATTTATATATGTATAGTATATGATAGTTTAGAATAATTTAGTTATAATGGTGGGGGGGGGGGTTAGATTATAGATAGTTTAGTTAGATTAGTATGGGAAATATATATATATATATAAACATATATATATATATATATATATAACCAATTTGTTTCAGTTCATATCTAGAGCACGGTAGTGCATGGCCGAGTTTTAAGGGAGACATTCGGACGTTTCACTACAGTGTTATTACTACACCTTTATTTAGGCTCATTTTTTAGGTGCTGTATCTTTTGAACGAAAAGAGCTACAGTGTTGATATTTCGAATATAGATACTTTACGGAATTATAAGAATTATAAGAACCAATGTTTTCAATCAACGTTAACGAATTAACCGTTAAAAAGTTATTTCACTTCAAAAACGCAAAATTCGCGGGAACGCCCACAATTCTTGGTAACTAATAGATCAATATTCTACGATACTTCCAGATATGCTGTAAAGTTGATATTTGGCATGTAGATAGCTGTAGTACCCAAACCGACGGGAAAATTGCGAAAACTGGAAATTTGTATCGGAAAAGTGGAAAATTTAACATTTTTTTGTTTTAAGACTAGTTCATCGCAAACTACCATGTAGAAATCGATATATATCATATATACCTATTGATTTTTATACCATATAGAAATAGACATTGCAATTTGATTACAGCAGTATGCGTTGATTTTAAAAGTTAAACACATATTTTTACAATTAGTTTTTGGATGGGTGCCCAACACTGTGTGAATTTTTTTTATATACGCATTTGATGGTAATTTTGTAAAACATTAATTTATATTCTCATTTTATTTATATTTTAACTTTTTGATTATATTTTACATTGATACATTGATCAATTATTATTTATTACTAGCATTGCCCGTTGCAGCTTCGCCTGCAAAAATTTTTTAAAGCTCTTATAACCAAGCCCTTATGCTAGAATGATGCAGTTTTTTGTATTCGACGTGAAATTGCTTCAATCTGACGAGAAAAATCAGTAAACTTCAATTTTTTCAGTGCAACCCCTCGGAAAATTGGAAAAACATCCTCCAAAATTATGTTTTTCTGTTCTATAAATGCTATAAAGTTTGAATTTTCACTAATCGACCCGAAATAACGTCAAAATTAACAGAATATTTTGAAAAATTTCATTACCTACATCGCAACCACACCGAAAATGGGAAAAAAATCCCTAAAACTTACCTTTTTACTTCTATTCATGATAGAAAGATCGGTTTTTTTCCATCACAACCCTTCGAACTTGGTAAAAACACCCCCAAAACCAACCTTTTTGTTCTATACATGCAACAAAATTACGTTTTTCAGTTCTATATATGATGAAATGATGGAATTTTCACCAATCGACCCGAAATAAAGTCAAGTTAACAGAGCACTTTCCTTACCTATAACTCAAACCTCCGAAAATGGGAAAAACACCCATTAAACTGCCTTAAGGCATTTTGATCAGACTAAAAATATGACCGCTAGAGAGTGATTTATGTATTCTAAGGAAATTCGCTAAGTTGACGCAGTTCCTGCGCAACGATTTTTTTTTTGTGACGTGGAGCCAACGGATCAAGTCTTACCTTGATCGCATTCCACCCCTTCCTCCCCAACGGGTCAAGTCATTTCTTCGAATCCGAGCTGCCAATCGCCGCATTATCTTTGTTATATATATCAAAACTAATGCATGCTGCGTTGCACGTTGTTCTGGAATATGATTTTTCAAAGACTGTTACGTTGATAATCAATTATCTGTAATAAACAATTAGTTTAGAAGTCATAATCGAAACAAATCAAGTAACATCTTATATATATATATATATATATATATATATATATATATATATATATACTAAATTTTATATAGTTATTTTAATAAAAAATATATCACTCTTTTTTCACATTAATTTGTGGCGCTTTAATAAAAGGCCTATGATCGATGAATATTATTGTCCATAATCCAATGTAAATAATTTACGGTTTCTTTTCAGTTTTCATTGGCAATAACACTGCTACAAAAATTTCTCGGAATACTATAAAAATTTTACTTTAAGAAAACTTATTACGTAATAAATTTCAACCAAATTTTTACTGACATTTAAACAATTTACCCCTAAATAATGTTTTACGTAGATTTATGTTATCAAAAATTATAATTATACGAAATGCTATAAAAATATTATATATATAAGTAAACTACCTTGTAGAAAACCGACAATATTAAATACTAATTCCTTTTTTCTGTGTTTTATATTAACAATTTAACTGATAGTCCCATATATATATATATATATATATATATATATATACATAAATATATATATACATATATATATATATATATACATACATATATATATATATATATATATATATATATATATATATATATATAAATTATATGTATATATAAATTTTACAGATGGTGATTTTCGACATCTATAAGCTATGATCGATGGACATTTTTGCTACACTATAACGCTGAAAGTGCTAAGCGATTGTTACACCAGATAATAAATTATTTAATTCTTCATCATTACGAATTGCTAATTGTAAATGACGAGGTATAATACGAGTTTCTTTGTTATCATCAGGGGTAAATTGATTAAATGTAAGAAAAAATTTGGTGGAAATGAATTGAAATGAACTCTCACGGGTGACATGGTCCCTGTTGGTAGCATATATACAGTAAATGTATTACCACAAAATGTATGTATATATATTTATATATGTATAGTATATGATAGTTTAGAATAATTTAGTTATAAGGGGGGGGGGGTTAGATTATAGATAGTTTAGTTAGATTTGTATGGGAAATATATATATATATATATATATATAAATTAGTATATATATATCCAATTTGTTTCAGTTCATATAAAATTTACTTCCCATATTTCTACAATCTATAATATATATTATTCGAGAGAAGTCATGCGAAACTATGAAAGCAATTTGTCTACAAATTTATTAAGCTTATTTATTCATTATCCTCAAACTCCGTTTATTACAATTCTTTCAGTAACGCCACGTAGTTCAGATAACTCAATATTTTCGTTCGTCGTATTTATACCCATCGCGTAGTTAAATCATCTACTGTTAGTTTAAATTTACCTCTTTATTTTACTGTTTTTGTTTTCAAAGGTGTAAATATATTGAAGCTTTACGTTTTTATTCGACCAGAATATTGAATCTTAACCAACTCATAAATTTAATGTTTTCGAAGATGGTATTTAACGCGAGGTGTTACTTGAGGCAAAAAGATACTTAACGCAAAGTGTTGCTCTACTCAAAGCGTTACTCTACAAAAAACGTAACTCTACACAAAGCGTTAATCAACACAAATCGTCCACTATACAAAAAGCGTTACTCTACACAAAGCGTATTTCAACGCAAAACTATACTCCACACGAAGCGTTACTTTACGTTTGGTGTTCCTTTACGATAGGTGTAACTTTACTCGTAGTGTAACTTAACGCAAAACTTAATTAACGCGAAGTGTAAAAAAATTCTGCTTAATTGTGTGGTTACAATTGAAGAAATAATTATGGCTTCAAAATACTGCGAATTTATTATGAAAAGATACAAAATTTTACGAAAAATTGTTAAACACTCACGGGTGACATGGTCCCTGTTGTTAGCATTTATACAGTAAATGTACTAGCACAAAATGTAGGTATATATATTTATATATGTATAGTATATGATAGTTTAGAATAATTTAGTTATAAGGGGGGGGGTTAGATTATACACAGTTTAGTTAGATTAGTATGGGATATATATATAAATATATATATATAACCAATTTGTTTGAGTTCATATAAAATTTACTTCCCATATTTCTACAATCTATTATATATATAATTCGAGAGAAGTCATGCGAAACTATGAAAGCAATTTGTCTATAAATTAATTATGCTTATTTAATCATTATCCTCAAACTCCATTTATTACAATTCTTTCAATAACGCCGCGTAGTTTTGATAACTAATTATTTTCGTTCGTCGTATTTATACCCATCGCGTAGTTTAATCTACGGTTAGTTTAAATTTACATCTTTATTTTACTGTGTATGTTTTCAAAGGTGTAAATATATTGAAACTTTACGTTTTTATTCGACCAGAATATTGAATCTTAACCAACTCATAAGTTTAATGTTATCGAAGATGGTATTTAACGCGAGGTGTTACTTGAGGCAAAAAGATACTTAACGCAAAGTGTTGATCTACACAAAACGTTACTCTACAAGAAACGTTACTCTACACAAAGCGTTAATCAACACAAATCGTCCACTCTACAAAAAGCGTTACTCTAAAAAAAGCGTATTTCAACGCAAAACGTTACTCCACACAAAGCGATACTTTACGTTTGGTGTTCTTTTACGATAGGTGTAACTTTACTCGTAGTGTAACTTAACGCAAAACGCAATTAACGCGAAATGTAAAAAAATTCTGCTTAATTGTGTGGTTACCATTGAAGGAAGAATTATTGCTTCAAAATACTGCGAAACTATTATGAAATGATATAAAATATTACAAAAAGTTGTTAAACTCTCACGGGTGACATGGTCCCTGTTGGTAGCATATATACAGTAAATGTATTACCACAAAATGTATGTATATATATTTATATATGTATAGTATATGATAGTTTAGAATAATTTAGTTATACGGGGGGGGGGGTAATATTATAGATAGTTTAGTTTGATTAGTATGGAAAATATATATATATATATAAATACATATATATATATATATATATAACCAATTTGTTTCAGTTCATATAAAATTTACTTCTCATATTTCTACAATCTATTGTATATATAATTCGAGAGAAGTCATGCGAAACTATGAAAGCAATTTGTCTATAAATTTATTAAGCTTATTTATTCATTATCCTCAAACTCCGATTATTACAATTCTTTCAATAACGCCGCGTAGTTCAGATAACTAATTATTTTCGTTCGTCGTATTTATACCCATCGCGTAGTTTAATCATCTACGGTTAGTTTAAATTTACATCATTATTTTACTGTGTATGTTTTCAAAGGTGTAAATATATTGAAGCTTTACGTTTTTATTCGACCAGAATATTGAATCTTAACCAACTCATAAATTTAATGTTATCGAAGATGGTATTTAACGCGAGGTGTTACTTGAGGCAAAAATATACTTAACGCAAAGTGTTGCTCTACACAAAGCGTTACTCTACAAGAAACGTTACTCTACACAAAGCGTTAATCAACACAAATCGTCCACTCTACGTAAAGCGTTACTCTAAACAAAGCGTATTTCAACGCAAAACGTTACTCCACACAAAGCGTTACTTTACGATTGGTGTTACATTACGATAGGTGTAACTTTACTCGTAGCGTAACTTAACGCAAAACGTTATTAACGCGAAGTGTAAAAAAGTTCTGCTAAATTGTGTGGTTACAATTGAAGAAAGAATTATTGCTTCAAAATACTGCGAATTTATTATGAAAAGATACAAAATTTTACGAAAAATTGTTAAACTCTCACGGGTGACATGGTCCCTGTTGTTAGCATATATACAGTAAATGTACTAGCACAAAATGTATGTATATATATTTATATATGTATAGTATATGATAGTTTAGAATAATTAAGTTATAAGGGGGGGGGGGTTAGATTATAGATTGTTTAGTTAGATTAGTAAGGGAAATATATATATATATATATATATATATATATATATATATATATATATATATATATATATATATACATATATATATACATATATATATATATATATAACCAATTTGTTTGAGTTCATATAAAATTTACTTCCCATATTTCTACAATCTATTATATATATAATTCGAGAGATGTCATGCGAAACTATGAAAGCAATTTGTCTATAAATTTAATAAGCTTATTTATTCATTATCCTCAAACTCCGTTTATTTCAATTTTTTCAATAACGCCGCGTTGTTCAGATAACTAATTATTTTCGTTCGTCGTATTTATACCCATCGCGTAGTTAAATTATCTACGGTTAGTTTAAATTTACATCTTTATTTTACTGTGTATGTTTTCAAAGGTGTAAATATATTGAAGCTTTACGTTTTTATTCGACCAGAATATTGAATCTTAACCAACTCATAAATTTAATGTTATCGAAGATGGTATTTAACGCGAGGTGTTACTTGAGGCAAAAAGATACTTAACGCAAAGTGTTGCTCTACACAAAGCGTTACTCTACAAGAAACGTTACTCTACACAAAGCGTTAATCAACACAAATCGTCCACTCTACGTAAAGCGTTACTCTACACAAAGCGTATTTCAACGCAAAACGTTACTCCACACAAAGCGTTACTTTACGATTGGTGTTACATTACGATAGGTGTAACTTTACTCGTAGCGTAACTTAACGCAAAACGTAATTAACGAGAAGTGTAAAAAAATTCTGCTAAATTGTGTGGTTACAATTGAAGAAAGAATTATTGCTTCAAAATACTGCGAATTTATTTTGAAAAGATACAAAATTTTACGAAAAATTGTTCAATTCTCACGAGTGACATGGTCCCTGTTGTTTGCATATTTACAGTAAATGTACTACCGCAAAATGTATGTATATATATTTATATATGTACAGTATATGATAGTTTAGAATAATTTAGTTATAAGGGGAAGGGGGGTTAGATTATAAATAGTTTAGTTGGATTTGTATGGGAAATATATATAAATATAAATATATTGAATCTTAACCAACTCATAAATTTAATCTTATCGTAGATGGTATTTAACGCGAGGTGTTACTTGAGGCAAAAAGATACTAACTAGATTAATAACCAGTTTTTTTTGAGTAGATATAAAATTTACTTCCCATAATTGTACAATCGATTTTATATATAATTTGTGAGAGTCTTGCGAAACTATGAAAGCAATTTTTCTTTTGATTTATAAATGCATTTTTTATGCATTTATAAATGGGTAGATTATAGATAGCCATTCATCAGAGCAAGGAGGTTGGGAAACTGGGATAATTACCATGAAGCCCTTACCGAATACAAAAGTTCTCTGAAGAAAGTCAAAATGGACTCATGGAGGAAGCTCTGTCATGATGTTGAAAACACTTCTGAGGGAGCAAGACTCCATTGTATCCTGGCGAAGAAACCCACTGACACCATCGGGTCCTTTCGTTAACCCGATGGTGAGTATACTAACTCCACGAAGGATACAATCGAGACACTGCTCCGGATTCATTTCCCGTATTCGGTGGCAGTGGATGGTGAAAACCCTTCTCAAGAGCAGCTTATCCAGGGTCTCCCACCGATTGGCGAGGACTGGAGAAGTGCGGCGATTACCATTATGCGCTCAAAGATCGAATGGGTAATAAACTAAAACTCAAAATGATTCATTATAACCTATGCTGTTCAAGTGTGGTGGCCAAAAGTTAAGCAGTTTACTGCGTGCAAAAAGCTGTCCAGGATCCAGAGACTGGCCTGTTTGTGCATCACTGGATCCATGAGCTGTACACCTACAACTGCCATGTAAGTCATACTGGGGCTGCCTCCAAAGCATTGTAATAATAGCTAAAGCGAGATCCAGCGCCTATAGATTATCTTGCAATAACAACTAGATTAATAAAAATCAGGTTGGACATGCAAGTATCGTGGGAACATCAATTATCTCAGACACCGTCTTTGAAATGGACACAGATATGCTTCCCAAGATATACTCCTCAAAACCTTTCACTGTAGTATGTGATAGGGCCATGTGGTCGGAAGGAGAACCACCCTACCAAGGGAAAGAAATCGTCTGGTATACAGACGGATCCAAAACTCAAAAAGAGACCGGGGTGGGAAGCTACGGTGAGAGACCTGGTGCAAACATAAGCCTCAACTTGGGGAAATATGCCACGGTCTTCCAAGCAGAAGTCTACGCCATACTGGCTTGCGTCCGTGAGAACCTACGTAGAGACTACATAAACCAGAACGTATGTATTCTGTCGGACAGTCAAGCTGCTTTAAAAGCCTTATCTGGAATTGAGGTAACCTCAAGGTAAGTCTAGGTTTGTCTGGAGGAACTTCTGAAACTGGCAAAACGGAACAATGATAAATTGATCTGGGTGCCGGGTCACAGTGGTTATTGCCAACATATGGGAGAAGCGAGTCTCGTCAGACTGAGGTAGAAGGCGGAGCACAATGGACCATAAGGTCGAAGTACAATAGTTCTACCACGATATAAATCAATCAATTAATCACAGGTGACATGGTCCCTGTTATTAGTATATATACAATGAATATACTACCATAAAATGTATGTATATACATTTATATATGTATAGAATATGATAGTTTAGTATAATTTAGTTATAAGGGGGAGGGGAGATTAAAGATAGTTCAGTTAGATTAGTATGGGATATATATATATATATATATATATATATATATATATATATATATATATATATATATATGTATATATATATAACCAATTTGTTTGGGTTGATATAAAATTTACTTCAAATTACTCTACACAAAGCGATACCTTGCGCTTGGAGTTATACTTAACTCGCGTGTAACTTGACTCAAAACGTTATTAACTCGAAAAGTAAATAAATTCAGCTAAATAATGTGCTTACAATTGAAGAAACAATTATTGGTTCAAAATACTGTGAAACTTCAATGAAATGGTATACAATATTACGAAAAGTTTTAAACTCTCACACGTTACATGGTCCTTTACGTTAGTATATATACAATGAACCCTGTGCAAAAAATCTGATAAAAATTCATAAAAACAGAAGCTATGAAAAATTGAAAAAACTTATAAAATGTCATAAAACTATTTTCTCATAAAAGAACGGGGACAAAAAAATCTTTATCAGAATCTATAACAATTTGAAGTTAAAATTTGAAGTTATGGGAAGTTATTTGAGTACTCATAAAACATTTGTCTTGCAATTCCCATGAGTTTTTATATGGAAAGTTCAAGACAATCAAACATCAGTTTTGATGAGAATGAATCATATATTTCAAGCAGTATTCTTCAGTTTTCTATTCTCCTTTTATTAGGATTATTATTATTATGTAAATTATGTTTATTTAACTAATTTTAGTGCACCATACCAACCAACATTAATGTGAGAACAATGCAATGATTTGTATCACAATAACTACTTGTACAATCGTAGAACACCGTATTACGTAATCATTACCACTTCGATCAGAAGATCAGTCAACCAATTAAATATTTACTTATAAATTATACTTATTAAACTTAATATATTTTAAAAAATATAAATAAGGTCCAATTATTAATTGGCGGAGCGATACGCAAGACTTTGAAACTTATGACATCAGTGAACCTCAAGTAGAGAGATGTACGTTCGTTAGCGTAATACTGATAATTGGTGATAGGATGGTTTTGATTAAAAATACAACTTTTATTCTAACCATGCTTACGCTGAACTTGTTGATCAACTATTTACTATAATAATATATATAATTTTTTATAAAAGGAAAAAATCTATACTGATTATTAAAAATATATATATATATTATTTTATATTATTTTAACTCACAAATTTTTATACATTCTGAATATATATATATATATATATATATATTTATATATATATATATATATATATATATATATATATATATAGGTGAGTTAAAAGTCATGGAGTTTTTGAAAGGGTGGATAACGAATAAAATTCTAAGATGAGTCTTAGGATCTCTAAGTCCTAATTAAAAAAACAATTTCAAATGCCACCGTAAAATTTCATAGCAAGAAATCTAATAAAAATTGAATAATTCAGTTAATTAGATTTTTCGGAAAAAAAAATGATTCTGCTATAAAAACTCTACCGGATTTGAGATACATAATATTGACTCACTCTACGGTAGTGGTGGAGAGAGCTCGCTACCCTCACGTATCTATACTGTCACTGCGTTTATCCCCCTCCGTTTTTTATTCCGTTAACGCGCCTCTCTATATGGTTACTTTATTAAATTAATATCTAATTGACGGTGGGTCAGGTGTAAAAATGTCCAGGACTTTTCATCATAGAATTTCATTCCCCAGCCGCCCTTTAAAAAAACTCGACATGTCTTTCAACTCAACTGTATATATTATATACATATATGTGTGATATGTGTTTGTCTGATATATATATACAGGGGATGTCCCGTAAGTAGTCGAGTTCCATAAGAGGGTAGGTAGAGAGTATTTAACCAGTATATATTTATTTATATATAACCAGTCCAAGCGGCCGAGCGGTCTAACGCGTTATGTCTGCGCAGTATCCATACTTGGAAACTGGGAGGTTATGGGTTCGAATCCCGACATCGGCAGTTTGTCAATTATTAGGGAAAAAAAGGGGGTGGTTAATTGACTAAACTGTCGGCGTATGGACAAGAACAAAGTAACCGGCTATGCTTGAGAAGGTTTTCTGCAGTATCCTTCACGAACTCCAGATGAATATCAGCATAGTTCCTATCAGAATCGGCTGCAGCCGCATAACCTACCAATTCCCAGTATATACACAAAAATTCCTTCCACTCACAAAGTGTAGCCCGTCCAGGGCAGCCTCTACAATCTATCTATCCATATAAATATATATACTGGGCGAGTCAAAAGTCATGGAGTTTGATAAAAGGGTGGATAGGGGATGAAATTCTAAGATGAAAAGTCCTTGGACATTTTTGCACCAGACCCACCGTTAATTAAGTAAATAGTAAATTAAGTAACCAATTAGAGGAGCGCGTTAACGGAATAAGAAAGGGTTGGGAATGAACGTAGCGGCAGCAGAGATACGTGAGGGGAGCGAGTTCAATCCACCACTACCGTAGAGTGAGTCAATCTTATGCGTTTCAAATCCGATACAGTTTTTATAGTAAAGTTTTGAAAAATTTGGAAAAAATTTACCATTTTTTATTCCGAAAAATTTAATTAACTAAATTATTCAGTTTTTATTTTTAAAATTTGAAATTATTATTTTAACTCCAGTAATTGTCTAGGTGCTAGGGCCCATTTACGGTAACACTCTTATTATTATTTTTAACTCAAAATATTATTGAAAACAATTTTTCAGTAAAAACAACTCAATAAAAATTAAATAATTGGGTGACTAAGTTTCTGTGTAAACCAAAAATTGATAAACATTTATTGAATGAAATTTCATTGTAAGAAATCCAATAAAATTTGAATAATTCAGTTAATTTTTTGTTCCAAAATTTTTCAAAACTACTAAAAGCCGGATTTGAAACGCAGAAGATTGACTCGCTATACGTTAGTGGTGGGGAGAGCTCGCTCCCCTCACGTATCTCTGCTGCCGCTTGGTTCATTCCCCAGCATTTCTTATACCGTTAACACGCTTCTCTAATTGGTTAACTTTATTTAATTAATATCTAATTAACGGTGGGTCCGATGCAAAAATTTTCAAGGACTTTTCATCTTAGAATTTCATCCCTATCCATCCTTTCAAAAAACTCCAAAACTTTTGGCTCACCTGTATATATAACAAATTTCTTTGGGTTGATATAAAATTTACTTATATCAACCCAATAAAGTCCTTATATTTACCCATAATAGTTCATCGATTATGTATATAATTCGTGAGAAGGCACACGAAATCATATGAAAGCAATTTTACTTTAAATATATTAATGCACAATTTAGGCATTTGCCTCAAACTTCGTTTATTATTATTCTTTCAATAACGCCATGTAGTTCAGAAAACTAATTATTTCGGTTCGTCGCATTTATACCCATCGCGTAGTTAAATCAGCTACGATTACTTTAAATTTACCCCTTTATTTTACTATGTATGTTTTTCAAGATATAAATAACTATTGAAACTTTGCGTTTTTATTCAACAGGAATATTGAATCTTAACCAACTTATAAAATTAATGTTATCGAAGACGGTACTTAACGCGAGGTCTCACTTGAGGCAAAAGCGTACACTCTAATGAGTAATGAGTAATCGACTGTTATAATGAATACGTAAACAGAATGTATCTAAACTTCGTACCTTAAATCCATTGTTTCCATGAGCGTAGAAATTGAAGGGGGTTTAAAAAGGGAACGTTATACACCCATGAATTGATATGACCAAAATTTCCATACGAGTTGTAATTCGTATGATAAAACAACATCACCATACCTCATTTTATCAAAATCGCACAATCAGTTCTAGTTAAAAATAAAAAAAACTTTTAAAAACCGCAACTTTTATTGGGGCAAATTTAGCTCAATCGTCTTGTTTTAACCCGTAGTGCATGTCGTAAAGGCTGGTAAAGACCTTTTAATGCATTATTTAGGCATTTACCTCAAACTTAGTATATTTTAATTCTTTCAACAACGCCGCGTAGTTCAGAAAACCTATTATTTTGGTTCGCCGTATTTATACTCGACACGTAGTTAAATCAGCTACGATTACATTAAATTTACCCCTTTATTTTACTTTGTATGTTTTTCAAGGTATAACTTTCGAAAACAATGTCAGAGCTGCTTCACCCATATAAATATATTCACAAAAAAATTTAATTTATTTACAAACCTTTAATATATTTACAAACTATTCGATTTTCTTATTCTTTTTTTCTATTAATTAAAAAGTTTTAATGCTTTTATATATTTATTAAAAAAATATTAAGAGAATTCAATATTTTTACTTTTCTTTCACACTTGATTTTTTTTTTTTTTGTAACTAATAAACAAGTATGTATATATTTCATATAATCAAACATATGACTAAAAACTCACGCACACTATCATCAAGTAAATAATAAAATACTACAGTGACTGTATTTTAAATTCAGGAAGTGTTGGTGCATCCTAGTGAAAAGTCACATTTTTCACATTTTTCAAATTTAAAAGTAAATAGCTCGGTGAACTATTTACCAAGAAAATTAATGAGAGGTGAATTTTATTGATTAAATGTAAGAAAAAATTTGGTTGAAATTTATTTCGAAAGTTTTCCCTTAGTATGTTTTTAAAATTTTATAACTTAGCAAGTTTATTCTTTCTTTTGTTTCAAATATTTTAAAACTTACTACGTTATAAAATTTTTAAAATATACTAAGAGAAAACTTGCGAAATAAATTTAAATTGTTCTTACATTAAATCAATTTAACATTAGCAAACGTTAACTAGGAAAGAATTTCTGAAAATTCACATTTAAAGGGGGAGAAATGGGGGGAGGGGTGTTGCTATACGCAAAGTATTACTCTACGCAAAGCGGCAATCAACACAAAGCGTTAATCAACACAAAGCGTCCACTCTAATGAGTAAAGAGTAATCCACTTTTAAAGAGAATACGTAAACAGAATGTATCTAAATTTCATACCTTATATACTTTGTTTCCATGAGCGTAGAAATTGAAGGGGGTTTAAAAAAGGGAACGTTAGACACCCATGAATTGATATGACCAAAATTTCCATATGAGTTATTTCGTATGATAAAACAATATCACCATACCACATTTTATCAAAATCGCATAATCAGTTCTAGTTAAAAATAAAAAAACTTTTTAAAACCGCAACTTTTATTGGGGCAAATTTAGCTAAATCGTCTTGTTTTAAGCCGTAGTGTATGTCGTAAAGCGTGGTAAAGACCTTTTAATGCATTATTTAGGCATTTACCTCAAACTTAGTATATTATAATTTTTTCAACAACGCCGCGTAGTTCAGAAAACCTATTATTTCGGTTCGCCGTATTTATACTCGACACGTAGTTAAATCAGCTACGATTACATTAAATTTGCCCCTTTATTTTACTATGTATGTTTTTCAAGGTATAATTTTCGAATACAATGTCAGAGCTGCTTCACCCATATACATATTCACAAAAAAGTTTAATATATTTACAAACCTTTATTCGATTTTCTTATTCTTTTTTCTATGGATTAAAAAGTTTTAATGCTTTTATTTATTTATTCAAAAAATATTAAGAGAATTCAATTTTTACTTTTCTTGCGCACAAGATTTTTTTGTAACTAATAAACAACTATGTATTTTTCATATAATCAAACATATGACTAAAAACTCACGCACACTATCATCAAGTAAATAATAAAATACTACAGTGACTGTATTTTAAATTCTGGAAGTGTTGGTGCACCCTAGTGAAAAGTTATCGTATAACCAATTGAAGAACATTGAATTCTGAATCGAATGAGTACCACAACTTTAGAATTCGGTAAAATAGTATAGTCGATGAAAAAGGACGACTTTTTCCAACTATTTTAAAAACGGAAAAATTTTGTTGCTATTGCTATCTAGCTTAAGGTTTAAGGTGTTTACTTTTTGTCAATAACAGCATATCCTGGAAAAATCTGGAAAACCACAGAGATACGGAGACAAATTATGTTGAATTCATTCCCATTTCATTTAAATTTTTAGTTAATAAAGTTATATTTATAACCAATATTTGTGCAGAAATTATTTAATAGATTTCTAGCATTGGACGGAAATCCCGAGAACGATGTTAAACACAACTTAGCTACCCAACTAAAAACACTGTTATCCAACCTAAAAGAATCCTAACTATGGGAGGAGCAAAATAGCAGAGCAATTCAAACAAACCTAGAAAGAATGCTGGGCAAATTTTCACATTTTTCAAATTTAAAAGTAAATAGCTCGGTAAACCATTTACCAAGAAAATTAATGAGGGGTGAATTTTATTGATTAAATGTAAGAAAAAATTTGGTTGAAATTTATTTCGAAAGTTTTCCCTTAGTATGTTTTTAAAATTTTATAACTTGGCAAGTTTATTCTTTCTTTTGTTTCAAATATTTGAAAACTTGCTACTTTATAAAAATTTAAAAACATACTAGGAGGAAACTTGCGAAATAAATTTCAACCAAATTTGTTCTTACATTTAATCAGTTTACCCAACATTAATTTTCTTGGTAAATAGTTTACCGAGAGGCTCTTTAATGGGATATCATCACTTTTTAAGGAGCAACTATTATATGCAGTATCTCCCCGAAAACTCGGCCCTTTTTAACATTTATGTTTTTGATCGGATTCTTAATTCCGGAAGTATTTGTGACAATGTTAATGTGTAATCGGCTTGCCAAAACCATAACCTAATTTCAACGGATTAGTAAATTAATGCACAAGTAAACAACAACAAAAATATTATGTTATTAGCGAATTTCCTCCAAAAGACATGCAGCTAATGTTTTAACACCAATGTTGGAATTTCGTATGAATTTCTTCAAATGTCTGTCGATCCTACATATTAGATGTTAAAAATCACTATCGCTAAAATTTGTATATATTTATATATGTATGTACTTTTTAAAATGTCTGTGGACTCTCTAGCGGCCACAGTTTTATTCCGATTGGAATGAAATTTGGTAGTATTTGAGGCGCTTTTGGTATTCTAAAGGTTGAGTTCATTAATGGGTAAAATCGGAAGAGGGGATAGGGGGTTTAGAAGGATGCTGAAACAAAATTTGACTATCGCCGTTAATATTTGAAAAATCGAAAAAATTTTCAGGAGTTAAGTTGTAGGTACTAAGTTTAACTGTAATCTTGTTTCTTACACTAATATTTACAGAAATATTTACAATTAAAGATTGAAAGTTAAAATTCCTAATATCTATGTTCACATTAGAGTTTGAGAAAAATGATCGAGTAATGAATTGTAGCAAACTTGACTTTCTACTAATTTACTCCTTATACATTTTTCGATTATTTTAATATTTAGAGAGTTATTTTATATTTAGTGTATGTTTGACACGAATACATGAAATATATTTTATTGTAAAAAACTTTAAAAAAAAGTTCAACCGACTTCAAAAAACACAAAAAGTCACTATATTAAAAAGCTAAAAATAACAATTTATAGATTTAATCCAAAAGACAATTCTTGCCCATACCTATTACGTATAATTTAGTATTTGTAAATATACAAAGTATATTAAGTTTGATCACGACTGTAACGCTTAAAACAATTGATCGTAGGCATGAGTGTTTGGTATATGTGTTCATAAAATTTGGCCATTTCCGCATGTCCGTCTGTCTGTCTGTGGACACGATAACCCTAGAACGAAAAGAGATAACGAGCCGAAATGTGCTCTAGAGCAAAATAGTAAGGTCAAGTTCGTTAATGGGCAAAATCGGACAATATTTGGGCAAAACTATTTATCTTTGAAACCATTGGAACGTGTTTCCTTCACTCGAGGGGGCATATATATACATCTTTGAAACCGTAAGAGATAGAAAAAAAATTTGTTAGCAAAAAATCTTCTTTTTAAAATAAGCAAGTTTTGTTTGTAAAAGATTTCCATAAACTCAATAGTATTCTCATAGTTTGTGATTATATGTTCCTCGGAAAGAATTGTTAACATTTCGAATACGCAGAATTGTAAAAAATTTAATCATTGATATACAACTCAGTACATACTGGGTATTCAAACATTTTAGTCAGTTAGTTGTTACATTACTTAACAGTCGAACATAGAATCTCCTTTTTTTGGAGTTGGTTAAAATTTATGTTGTTTTTGTTATCTCCACAGAAACTCTAATTCTATAAGATGATTGATTGATTATTATCGGTGTAAAAACTATTGCACTTCGACCCTATGGTCCATTGTGCTCCCCCTTCTACCTCAGCCTGACGAGACTCGCTTCTCCCATATTTTGGCAATAGCCTGGAGGTTGCTTATCAGGTCCTCCCGAAGGTTCATATATTCGGGGTGAGATGCACCGAATATCCTGTATCTGCTGTAACCCAAACGTTCGCAGTGAAAGATTATGTGGCTGGATGTTTCTTCCTCCTCGCCACACAATGGAGCCGTTATGGAGTCCCATTGTGTGCAGACGCTTCCGCATAGGATAATGCCCGGTAATGAACCCGGTAACTCTCCGCAGTTGCATCCTGTTCAGCCTCAGTGCATCGAAAGATAACCTCTTTGTTGCACTCTGAAGCAGTACCTTCCCGAGTTCTTGCCGCGGTACTTTTTCCCAGTGATTACGGTGTTTAGCATTTGACCACTCGTTGATCACTTGTTTACATACAGTATTTGGAATTCCTAAAATATGCTTTGGGCCTATGAATGGCATTCCGACTCCCTTCTTTGCTGAGGTATCCGCTTTTTCATTTCCTTCGAAACCACTGTGACCCGGCACCCAGATCAATTTAACATTGTTCCGTTTTGCCAGTTTCAGAAGTTCCTCCAGACAATACTTGACTACCCTTGACGTGACCTCAGTTCCAGACAAGGCTTTTAAAGCAGCTTGACTGTCCGACAGAATACATACGTTCTGGTTTATGTAGCCTCTACGTAGGTTCTCACGGACGCAAGCCAGTATGGCGTAAACTTCTGCTTGGCAGACCGTGGCATTTCCCCAAGTTGAGGCATATGTTTGCTTTTGGTCTCTCACCGAAGATTCCTGCCCCGGTCCCTTCCTCAGTTTTGAATCCGTCTGTATACCAGACGATTCATTTCCTGAGGTAGGATTGTTCTCCATTCGACCACATGGCCTTATCACATACTACAGTGAAAGGTTTTGAGAAGGAGTATGTCTTGGGAAGTATATCTGTGCCCATTTCAAAGACGGGGTCTGAGTTGATGTTCCCCCAATACTTGCATGCCCAACCTGATTTTTATTAATCCAGTTGTTATTGCAAGACAATCTATAGGCGCTGAATGCTCAGCGGAGGCAGCCCCAGTATGACTTCCATGGCAGCTGTAGATGTACTGCTCATGGATCCAGTGATGCACAAGCAGGCCAGTCTCTGAATCTTGGACAGTTTTTTGCACGCATCTGCTTAACTTTTGGCCACCACACTAGAGCAGCATGGGTTATAACAGGCGGTGTGCACACAACAAAGCACGCTTTGTTTTGGAAAGTGCGATAAATGAAACATATTATAAAATTATAAAATTTGCTTAAAAAACGCTTACTTAAATAACTTAAATTTATATATAAATATATATATATATATATATATATATATATATGCCAAGTAAATTTATTTCCCATTTTGGTTTTTTGCCAGTTACATCATATGACCAAACAGAGTCGTAGCGGATAGTATGTTTCGCGTTTTGGGCCACTTTCATTGGCCTCTATATAAATGGGCAGCGTTTCCTTCTGGGAGTGATTCAGTAACTAGAATCTGGTGAAAATACTAAATTAGAGCAGTTCTGTCGATTCCATAACTTTCATCATAGTGAAAATGTGAGCCATCTTACGGGAGTTTGTTCGACAAGGAATTTCTTAATGTATACGTGGATCCAAGAGAGAAAGGAAATAAGTAGAGAGAGAAAGAAATAATTGATGGCTTAAAACGACGCATGGTAATGTGTTTTGGAGTTATATTTCAAATTTTGCCCCTATTCCTAGAACATTTGTTTGTATTTTATAAATACGTATTTCGACTACAATGTAGTCATCATCAGTATGAATTAGCTAATCGTAACTATCTCTGGGATATGGATTCAGAGATATGTTGCTTGTTGCTAATTTGGTGCCTGTGACAATGTTCTAGGAATAGGGGCAAAATTTTAAACATAATTTCAAAAAACCTAGAAATCTCTTTGATTATTTTAATAATCTTTATTGTTTTGGAGTTGTTTAGTTTCATGAACATTATAATCATTTGCTTTTGTTTTTCAGCCACATTTATGTTGACTGAAAATTAATATATATTATCTCTATGAAAATTAAACTATCTAGAGCATGGTAGTGCGACAGGCCGAGTATAAGTGGTTTTTTGCCTTCGCGCTTACAGTACTATCACTACACAAAAAATCAGAGCCGATTTGACCTCAAAATATCTTCTGAACGAAAAGAGCTACAGTGCTGGTTTTTCGAATATAAGTTATTTAGGGAATTATAAGAGTACGAGTTTATGCTTTTCGTTAAGAAATAAACGGTTAAAAAGTTATTTTGGTTCAAAAACCGTAGAATAGTGGGTACGCCCATAATTTTCATTAGACAGGATAAAAACGTAGGGCCTACGTCAGATATCCTTTAAAGATGATATTTGGCATATAGTTATGTCTAGTATCTAAGGCACAGGGTAAATTATGAAATCACGAAATTTATATCGGGAAATGGGAAAACTTTTGCTTTTTTATTTTGATAAAATTAATATAGGAAATATTGCTCTGCCTATGATTGGTCCATATTTCTGTATTTATAGTAAAATGTGAGCATATACCACTAGTGAGAGGTGTGTGCGATTTTTAAAACTTTGTTGCTCCATTTCCAGAAATGCAAGAAGGATGCGCTTTTTTGCATTCGACGCGAAATTTTTTTTACTTTAAATAAGAATCTTTGGAAAAAATTAATTTTCCCAACGGAACATATGGAAAATCAAAGATTAAATTTATGTGTTAAATTTATTGAAAACTTAATTTCTTAATATGTCTGTACACATTAGAGCTTGAACAAAAATGATAAGGTGATGAATTGTAGCAAATTTGATTTCCTACAACTGTATTCCTTACGTATTTTTCGATTGTTCTAATATTAAGAGAGAAATTTTATATTTTGTGTCTGTATATTTTTTATATGAAAACCGATCTTATGTGCATTTTATGTGCAATATAATTGCTGTAATTTGATTGGTTCAGATAAATTCGTTTAATCTGAACCAATCAGCTTACAGCAATTGTATTGCACATAAGATGTACATAAAATCGGTTTTCATATAACAAATTTATACAAACAAAAAATATAAAATATCTCTCTTAATATTAGAACAATTTGAACAATTTGAACGCAAAAAATTACCTTTTTATTCCCAGTATATATAAATATACATGGTATCATAAGTTTTGTCCCGACTTTGTAACGTTTGAAAATATTAATCCTTGATATAAATGATTGTTCATAAAATGGCCCGTTTTGGCTATTTCCGCATGTCCGTCCGTCTGTCTGTGGACGCAATAACTTAAGAACGAAAACAGATAAATAGCTAATTTGTGTGTGTGTGTTCTAAAACAAAAAAGTATGGTCAATTTCGTTAATGGGCAATTTTTACTTTTAACCGAAAATCAGATTCACCCTTCTTCCATTTCGATGGTGATTTTTTGGCGCCGACTCAAAATTATTTAGGTTTCTACATTCGAATATGGCGGCCGCCGCAAACGGCGATTAAAAATTTCCAAATTCACCCCTATGATATGGGTATCAAATAAAAGGGCTTGATGACGTCTTTCTAAATCTAATATGGCGGCCGCCACAAATAGCGATTTTTAATTTCCACATCAACCCCTATGATATGGGTATCAAATAAAAGGGCTTGATGAACGAAACACAGTGTATAAAGTGACGTTATTCGAAATCCAATATGGCGGCCGCCGCAAATGGATATTTACAATTTCCACATTAACCACTATGGGTATATATATATATATATATATATATATATATATATATATATATATATATCACTCATCAGGCCCTTTCATTTGATCCCCATACCAAAGGGGTTTATGAGGAAATTATAAAACTCCATTTGCGGCGGCCGCCATATTGGATTTAAAATAACGTCAATTAATATTCTGTGTTTCGCTCATCAAGCCCTTTCATTTGATACCCATATTATAGGGGTTTATGTGGAAATTATAAATCTCCATTTTCTGCGGCCGCCATATTGAATTAAGAATGACATCACTTTACTTATTGTGTTTTGCTCATCAAGTCCTTTTATTCGATACCCATATCATAGGGGTTAATTTGGAAATTGAAAATCGCCATTTGCGGCGGCCGCCATATTCGATTTAAGATGACATCCTATACTAATGTAGATATTTAAATAATTTTGAGTCGGCGCCAAAAAATCACCATCGAAATGGAAGAAGAGTGGATCTGATTTTCAGTTAAAAGTAAAAATTGCCCAGTAATGAATTTGACCTTACTTTTTTGTTCTAGAACACACACACAAATTAGCTGTTTATCTGTTTTCGTTCTTGGGTTATTGCGTCCACAGACAGACGGACGGACATGCGGAAATAGCCGAAATGGGCCATTTTATAAACAAGCATTTATATCAAGGATTAATATTTTCAAGCGTTACAAAGTCGGGACTAAACTTAATACACCATGTATATTTACATATACTGGGAATAAAAATGTAATTTTTGGTGTTCTTCCCCATTTTCTGAGTTGTTTCGTTTGAAAAATTAAAGTTTTCCAATTTTTCCCATAAATTTCAAGTTAAAACTGGTTGAATGCAAAAAAACCGATCCTAATCTTTTTTTTTTTTATAAATTTGAAAAAATTTCTTTGTTGAAAAATTTTATCAATTAGTGTTATCCCTTTGAAGTATTCATAAGTAATGATTACAATCTAACGTGCAAAATACATAATACATTTATAGTAAATATTACATTAATACTGAATGTGTCATCCAATCAGATAGTCCCCAACAAATATCAACGAATCAGAATGGACTATAACCAAATTTTTTTGTTTTTCCTCATTTTTGCGGATGTTGCGTTGGGAAAATTGAATTTTTTCGATCTACAAATAGGTTTTGAGATATCCAACGTCGAATGCAAAAACTCGCATCCTTATAAAATGTCTGGAAATGCCTTATACTTACCACTTAAATTAAATTTTTGATTTTCCATATGTTCCGTTGGGAAAATTAAATTTTTCCAAAGATTTTTATTTAAGGTTTCAAAAATTCCGCGTCGAATGCAAAAAACCGCATCCTTCTACCATTTCTGGAAGTGGAGCAACAAAGTTTAAAAAAATCGTACACAAATGGTGTGTGTTACATTTTAGTAGTATAAATATAATATATATGGACCAATCATAGAGCAGCAATATTTCCTATGTTAAATTTATCAAAACAAAAATGCAAAGTTTTCCATTTCCCGATGTAAATTTCGTAGTTTGATAATTTTCCTTTCGGTTTGGTCACTATATCTAACTTTTATTATTTTTTTATTTTTGTCTGAAAGAAATTTTAGAACAAGGACAAGCAATAAAATAAATCCAAATTAATAATACTAGATTTAATTATACTTAATACTAATATATACATCTTATATAATAAATTACATACATCTTATATACTAAGTTAAAACTATTGTCACAATTAATGGTCTTGAATGGATTTCTGGTTCCTGCAAAAAAAAAACAGTTGGTTAAACAATGTCACATCGAGCATAAAGAAAGTAAGACTACACCAAAGAAGCTTGGGTACAAAGTTTGGTTAGAATATTAATAAAGCACGACTTGGTTAATTGACTAATAGAAGTCATATTACATTGATTCAAAATGATAAAACTAACACTCAAAGTTTAATAAGTTTTTTTTTTCTAAGTTTTTAAACTTTGGCCACAAGAACATTTGAAGTATGGAAATGTAAATATCCGCAATAATTGTTACGTAAATTTTTCTAAGATTTAGTTTGTAGATTATAGATAGTTAAGTTAGATTAGTATGGGAAGTATATATAAATATATATATATATATATATATATATATATAATATATATATATATATAATATATATATATATATATATATATATATATATATATATATATATATATATAAATATATAAATATAACATATTTGTTTGAGTTCATATAAAATTTTCTTCTCATATTTCTACAATCAATTATATATATAATTCAAGAGACGTCATGCGAAACTATGAAAGCAATTTGTCTATAAATTTATTAAGCTTATTTATTCATTATCCTCAAACTCCGTTTATTACAATTCTTTCAGTAACGCCGCGTAGTTCAGGTTACTCAATATTTTCGTTCGTCGTATTTATACCCATCGCGTAGTTAAATCATCTACGGTTATTTTAAATTTACCTCTTTATTTTACTGTTTTTGTTTACAAAGGTGTAAATATATTGAAGTCTTACGTTTTTATTCGACCAGAATAGTGAATCTTAACCAACTCATAAATTTAATGTTATCGAAGATGGTATTTAACGCGAGGTGTTACTTGAGGCAAAAAGATACTTAACGCAAAGTGTTGCTCTACTCAAAGCGTTACTCTACAAGAAACGTAACTCTACACAAAGCGTGAATCAACACAAATCGTCCACTCTACAAAAAGCGTTACTCTACACAAAGCGTATTTCAACGTAAAACGATACTCCACACAAAGCGTTACTTTACGTTTGGTGTTACATTACGATAGGTGTAACTTTACTCGTTGCGTAACTTAACGCAAAACGTAATTAACGCGAAGTGTAATAAATTCTGCTAAATTGTGTAGTTACAATTGAAGAAAGAATTATTGCTTCAAAATACTGCGAAACTATTATGAAATGATATAAAATATTACGAAAAGTTGTTAAACTCTCACGGGTGACTTGGTCCCTGTTGGTAGCATATATACAGTAAATGTATTACCACAAAATGTATGTATATATATTTATATATGCATAGTATATGATAGTTTAGAATAATTTAGTTATAAGAGGGGGGGGGGGGTTAGATTATAGATAGTTTAGTTAGATTAGTATGGGAAATATATATATATATATATAAATATATATATATATAACCAATTTGTTTCGGTTCATATAAAATTTACTTCCCATATTTCTACAATCTATTATATATATAATTCGAGAGGAGTCATGCGAAACTATGAAAGCAATTTGTCTATAAATTTATTAAGCTTATATATTCATTATCCTCAAACTCCGTTTATTACAATTCTTTCAATAACGCCGCGTTGTTCAGATAACTAATTATTTTCGTTCGTCGTATTTTTTCCCATCGCGTAGTTAAATCATCTACGGTTAGTTTAAATTTACCTCTTTATTTTACTGTGTATGTTTTCAATGGAGTAAATATGTTGAAGCTTTACGTTTTTATTCGACCAGAATATTGAATCTTAACCAACTCATAAATTTAATGTTATCGAAGATGGTATTTAACGCGAGGTGTTACTTGAGGCAAAAAGATACTTAACGTAAAGTGATGCTCTACTCAAAGCGTTACTCTACAAGAAACGTAACTCTACACAAAGCGTTAATCAACACAAATCGTCCACTCTACAAAAAGCGTTACTCTACACAAAGCGTATTTCAACGTAAAACGTTACTCCACACAAAGCGTTACTTTACGTTTGGTGTTCCTTTACGATAGGTGTTACTTTACTCGTAGTGTTACTTAACGCAAAACGTAATTAACGCGAAGTGTAAAACAATTCTGCTAAATTGTGTGGTTACAATTAAAGAAAGAATTATTGCTTCAAAATACTGCGAAACTATTATGAAATGATATAAAATATTACGAAAAGTTGTTAAACTCTCTCGGGTGACATGGTCCCTGTTGGTAGCATATATACAGTAAATGTATTACCACAAAATGTATGTATATATATTTAAATATGTATAGTATATGATAGTTTAGAATAATTTAGTTATAAGGTGGGGGGGGGGTTAGATTATAGAGAGTTTAGTTAGATTAGTATGGGAAATATATATAAATATATATATATATATATATATAAACAATTTGTTTCAGTTCATATAAAATTTAATTCCCATATTTCTACAATCTATAATATTTATTTTTCGAGAGAAGTCATGCGAAACTATGAAATCAATTTGTTTTTAAATTTATTAAGCTTATATATTCATTATCCTACAACTCCGTTTATTACAATTCTTTCAATAACGCCGCGTTGTTCAGATAACTAATTATTTTCGTTCGTCGTATTTTTTCCCATCGCGTAGTTAAATCATCTACGGTTAGTTTAAATTTACCTCTTTATTTTACTGTGTATGTTTTCAATGGAGTAAATATATTGAAGCTTTACGTTTTTATTCGACCAGAATATTGAATCTTAACCAAATCATAAATTTAATGTTATCGAAGATGGTATTTAACGCGAGGTGTTACTTGAGGCAAAAAGATACTTAACGTAAAGTGTTGCTCTACTCAAAGCGTTACTCTACAAGAAACGTAACTCTACACATAGCGTTAATCAACACAAATCGTCCACTCTAAAAAAAGCGTTACTCTACACAAAGCATATATCAACGCAAAACGTTACTCCACACAAAGCGTTACTTTACGTTTGGTGTTCCTTGACGATAGGTGTAACTTTACTCGTAGTGTAACTTAACGCAAAACGTAATTAACGCGAAGTGTAAAAAAATTCTGCTAAATTGTGTGGTTACAATTGAAGAAAGAATTATTGCTTCAAAATACTGCGAAACTATTATGAAATGATATAAAATATTACGAAAAGTTGTTAAACTCTAACGGGTGACATGGTCCCTGTTGGTAGCATATATACAGTAAATGTATTACCACAAAATGTATGTATATATATTTATATATGTATAGTATATGATAGTTTAGAATAATATAGTTATAAGGGGGGGGGGGGGTTAGATTATAGATAGTTTAGTTAGATTAGTATGGGAAATATATATATATATATATATATATAAATATATATATATATATAACCAATTTGTTTCAGTTCATATAAAATTTTCTTCCCATATTTCTACAATCTATAATATATATTATTCAAGAGAAGTCATGCGAAACTATGAATGCAATTTGTCTATAAATTTATTAAGCTTATCTATTCATTATCCTCAAACTATGTTTATTACAATTCTTTCAATAACGCCGCGTTGTTCAGATAACTAATTATTTTCGTTCGTCGTATTTTTTCCCATCGCGTAGTTAAATCATCTACGGTTAGTTTAAATTTACCTCTTTATTTTACTGTGTATGTTTTCAATGGAGTAAATATATTGAAGCTTTACGTTTTTATTCGACCAGAATATTGAATCTTAACCAACTCATAAATTTAATGTTTTCGAAGATGGTATTTAACGCGAGGTGTTACTTGAGGCAAAAAGATACTTAACGCAAAGTGTTGCTCTACTCAAAGCATTACTCTACAAGAAACGAAACTCTACACAAAGCGTTAATTAACACAAATCGTCCACTCTACAAAAAGCGTTACTCTACACAAAGCGTATTTCAACGCAAAACGTTACTCCACACAAAGCGTTACTTTACGTTTGGTGTTCCTTTACGATAGGTGTAACTTTACTCGTAGTGTAACTTAACGCAAAACGTAATTAACGCGAAGTGTAAAAAAATTCTGCTAAATTGAGTGGTTACAATTGAAGAAAGAATTATTGCTTCAAAATACTACGAAACTATTATGAAATGATATAAAATATAACGAAAAGTTGTTAAACTCTAACGGGTGACATGGTCCCTGTTGGTAGCATATATACAGTAAATGTATTACCACAAAATGTATGTATATATATTTATATATGTATAGTATATGATAGTTTAGAATAATATAGTTATAAGGGGGGGGGGGTTAGATTATAGATAGTTTAGTTAGATTTGTATGGGAAATATATATATATATATATATATATATATAAATATATATAAATAACCAATTTGTTTCAGTTCATATAAAATTTTCTTCCCATATTTCTACAATCTATAATATATATTATTCAAGAGAAGTCATGCGAAACTATGAATGCAATTTGTCTATAAATTTATTAAGCTTATCTATTCATTATCCTCAAACAATGTTTATTACAATTCTTTCAATAACGCCGCGTTGTTCAGATAACTAATTATTTTCGTTCGTCGTATTTTTTCCCATCGCGTAGTTAAATCATCTACGGTTAGTTTAAATTTACCTCTTTATTTTACTGTGTATGTTTTCAATGGAGTAAATATATTGAAGCTTTACGTTTTTATTCGACCAGAATATTGAATCTTAACCAACTCATAAATTTAATGTTTTCGAAGATGGTATTTAACGCGAGGTGTTACTTGAGGCAAAAAGATACTTAACGCAAAGTGTTGCTCTACTCAAAGCATTACTCTACAAGAAACGAAACTCTACACAAAGCATTAATCAACACAAATCGTCCACTCTACAAAAAGCGTTACTCTACACAAAGCGTATTTCAACGCAAAACGTTACTCCACACAAAGCGTTACTTTACGTTTGGTGTTCCTTTACGATAGGTGTAACTTTACTCGTAGTGTAACTTAACGCAAAACGTAATTAACGCGAAGTGTAAAAAAATTCTGCTAAATTGAGTGGTTACAATTGAAGAAAGAATTATTGCTTCAAAATACTACGAAACTATTATGAAATGATATAAAATATAACGAAAAGTTGTTAAACTCTAACGGGTGACATGGTCCCTGTTGGTAGCATATATACAGTAAATGTATTACCACAAAATGTATGTATATATATTTATATATGTATAGTATATGATAGTTTAGAATAATTTAGTTCTAAGGGGGGGGGGTTAGATTATAGATAGTTTATTTAGATTAGTATGGGAAATATATATATATAAATATATTGTTGTATCCCAAATTAGATACCACTTGTGAAGGCGGTTTGAATTCGGCTATTCGCTGTCACCAGGGTAGTTGATGAGTTCAACTCCATAAACTAATTGAATTTATAGTTGTTATAAATGATGTCGTCCAACGTTCGTTGTCCAATTAACTTCATTTAACAGATTAGTAAATTTAAGTTACTAAAGATTGTCCCAAAAAAAGTCGTCCAAATGTAATTTGTACTAATTGACTTCGTTCCAAAGAAGTCGTCCAAACGTAATTTGTCCAAATTGACTTCGTCCAATACTTTAGGAAAATTTAATGTAGCACACAGTTTGAAATTATAATACTTTATATAATTTTAAATTGAAAGTTATTTATAAAAAAAAATTAATAATAAAATATATTTTAAAATACAAAGTTTTGACAATAATTATGCTGATTCGAATAATATTGTATATTCTACTGTTACTAAAAAAATTCTGATTTTATTTGCTTTAACATAGTCTATTTATATTAATTAATTGCGGGATCAGCAATAAGTGCCATCCTGTCACGTTGTAGTCGATATCCATAAATCTCGTGGTCTCCACAATATATATATAACCAATTTGTTTCAGTTCATATAAAATTTTCTTCCCATATTTCTACAATCTATAATATATATTATAGACAATCTATAATATATATTATTCAAGAGAAGTCATGCGAAACTATGAATGCAATTTGTCTATAAATTTATTAAGCTTATTATTTTAAGCTTATTACAATTCTTTCAATAACGCCGCGTTGTTCAGATAACTAATTATTTTCGTTCGTCGTATTTTTTCCCATCGCGTAGTTAAATCATCTACGGTTAGTTTAAATTTACCTCTTTATTTTACTGTGTATGTTTTCAATGGAGTAAATATATTGGAGCTTTACGTTTTTATTCTGTCGCGGTATCCTGGCTCTCTTTATCTTCAAAGGAGCGCTGCCCGAACCTGCAATGATTCCGATACTCGACAAAAACAAAAAAAAATATATTAGTAAACGATATTACTAAATATTTTGTAATTGGAACAACACGCACGTTTTTGTTTAAAGAAAAGAAAAAAAAAATTAAATTAAACACAAGTTTTTACGAAACAAAAAAAAAGCCTGATTTTATTGCTTTAAAAAAAATGATTATCCCATTTCTTTTTCAACAATTATTTTAATTCTTTTTCACACAATGTTAAACTTTGAATTACTTGACCAAATTACTTGTACAAATTCCAACTTATACTTTGATCTGGTTTGAACAACAATTATTTACTTTGAACTAATTAGACAATACTTGATTTCATTTTTTATACTAATCGCACAATGATCGATTTAAAACTCATCAGACACGATTTAAAAACTCATTTGTATCGACACTGGTCACGGTTTATATACCCACCATGGGTCGTTCTAGAATATGATTGTTTTTTTTTAATAAATATTTTGTTTTTGACAATATATTTTCGCATGGAGGCTTCTAGAATATTTTAGTATATCAACACCCATGGACGTAGTCGGAGTGTTCAGACTATTTATAAAATTAATTAAAAATTATACCTCTCCTTGGGTTTGACCCATTGTCACACCCTGCTTGGTCGATATTCAACTAGAGACTTAATGCACACGGCCAGTGTCAACTCAAAATCTATATACAAATTTTATGATACATTCATAACTGTAAGCTAGCTTACTTCTGTTTATTTGTTTTACAAAACTTATCTTGTTTTTACAAAAATTATTTATTTGTGATCTGTTATTTTGAAAAACAATTTATTCAATTTGTATGACTTTTGATTAAAATTAAATGTAATAATTTTATTTAATTTTAAAAATAGAAAAAACTTTAAATCAAAAGCAACAATTAATCTTATTATCATTTTTCGACTTAAAAAAAAACTTAGTTTAAGAAAAAAAAATAAATAGAGCTACATTATTTTCTTTTTGTACTTTTTATACTAAAAAAAACTCCTTTTTGCAAGGAGAAAAATATTAATATATTTTTCGTAATATCTTACTTTCATAATTAAAATGTGTGTTGGATCAAAAAAAATTATTTAATAATTTTCATTACAACAAAATCTCCCCCTCTAGATTCCAACACACATTTTTTAATTATATTTGGTCGACCAATTTTTGACTTAAGAACTATTTGAATTGTACTTGTACATTTAGCTAGCTAGCATAACTTAAAAGCGTACGTACACATTAGTTCTTCACTCTTCATCAACGGCGCCTGTTGTTGATTGCCGGTCGTCTGGGCCGCAAGTTGTACCCTGGCTCTAATGCTCTGGCCTCTGGCTCGTCCACACTTGGTACATCCCGTCGTCTTCCATCACCTCCATGCCTTTGACCCCCCAATCGATCTGGAAGTAGTTGGCCGAACACCTCGTTCCCCACACTCAATCTTCCCAGATTCCCATTGGCGGCGGTCCTTGCACTGGCTGGCTTCAAGAGACCTCCATGTATCTTCGTGGGAGGCACTGTATCCACAACATATATTCCAGCTGGTAAACTCCTCAGCACTCTGTAAGGCCCTTTCCACTTCGGTGCCAATCCACTATGGACACCCTCCACCTTAGGGAACGTACCCATACTACGTGACCTATTTTTTAAGATTTTTCGACCCCCCCCTCCCCTCGGTAACCATTTGTGGTATATGCCAAGACCCCCCCCCTCCCCCTAAAGTTGTTACGTAGTATTGACAATTATGATTATTAATCATTTTGCAAGCAGAAAGTGAAACAAATAAAAATAATTTGGCTCATATTCGTCTTTATTAATACGGCGTTTATTGCATAAGAGTGCATGCATAGAAGTATATTAATTAGTAATGAAGCCTCGAATATCGTCACAGTTTGAGTGGATCAGTCTATTTTCAAAATGATGGGAAGGAAACATATATTTATTACTAAGTATTAAACATATGATTAAAATATGGTTTAAATAAGTTGCCCTTCTACTTTTAAATAAGTTCCCCTTACGCGCATATAATAGTCAAAACAAAAAAATTCAACTCTACTTATAATTACTAGTAAATTAAATCCCTTAAACTCGGCCTTACGCACTACCGTGCTCTAGATATTATGACAAAGAAAAACTTATGTAAAAACATATTGCTACCGAAAACTTAATTTATGAAAACAATTGTTTTCTGCTTAATCACATTAATATCCGTCTCATACTTCACTGTTCGTACTTCACTGGACTACAAATTGTCGGACAAACAGTGTCTGTTTTCAATCAGCTGACATCTCGACATATGTGCATCAGCGCCACTAACTGTGAGTTTAAGAAGCACGTTTAGTTAAACACTCCGCGCCATAGTCAAATATAGTTCGAAAAAGCGCGAGATTTCTCTCGGCGAAATCGATCGACTACGTGACAAAAATCAAAGCCACCCCCACCCCCATTCCCGTGACCGAGCGTAGTATTTTAAAGATCTACCCCCCCCCCCCTAAACAGGTCACGTAGTATGGGTATGTTCCCTTACTGCTGAGCACTTGGTTGCGCATCCAGACGGACTCTCCAGGTTGATAACTGAGTCCCGTCTCCACTTGGTCATTTTCTTCGGCATTGGCCAATATTGTTTGCCGAGCTCTTTCAACATTTTCATTGCGTTCTTGGCCTCTCTCGTTAACCCATTCTTCAATATCTTGAGGCTCTTCTTCGACTTGTATCTGCCAATCCCCAGGCTTCTTCATTTCTGCCCCCAGTAACAATTGGGCAGGCGAAAAACCAGTTGTTCTGTTTGCTCTGTTGCGTATTGCAAATAAGGACTTGTGTAATTGTTGGTCCCAATTCTTGTGTTCTCGATCCAACAAATGTAATCGCAACAACTTCTTTAATTCTTGGTTCTGACGTTCCGTGGGGTTGGCTCTTGGATGGTATATTGGTGTAGTCCATATCTCTGTGTTCCAATCTTTGTTCACTGCTATCCATTCTTTTGATCTGAACTGGGGACCATTATCACTAAGTACTGCTCTTGGATATCCATAACGACTAAATACTTCGTCTTTCAGTACTTGGGCTATCTTCGAGGTCGACGTGGCCCCCAATGGAAATGCTTCGATCCATCTAGTGAAAAGATCAGTCACAACCAGTATATTTGTTTTTCCACGTGATGTGCGTGGGTATGGACCCATCAAGTCGATGCTGACTACCTCCCATGGTGAAGTAGGTCTTCGACTTCTCATTGCTGTACTTGGTTTCTTATTCAGTGGCTTTACTCTAGCACACGTGTCACACCCTTTTACATATCTGCGTATGTCATCCTGCATCCCATACCAATATACGCGGTTACGGATCTGACGATACGTTTCTCTCCATCCAGGGTGTGCTGCTACATCACTGTCGTGATATCTTCTCAGAAAACCAAGTCGGCGTTCTTCGGGAACCACTGGCACTTCTTGTACCATCTGTTGACTATGGTACCAGAGGATCCCATCAGCTACGGTGTAATTAGCTCGTGTTCTGTCCACTCGTCGACGTATATTGCTTCTCAGTGGACTATTACTATCTACGATGTATCTTCTGATGGCAGTCACATCACGATCTTCATCTTGCCATCGTCGAATATCATCAAGTGTGGGTGTTTCTACTTCGATTACGTTGATTGTTATTGGTGTTTTTGCCCTCTTTTCAATCACCCATTCTGGAATGTCCTCCACTTCTTCATCTTCAGCCTTGCCCTGTGGTTATCTGGACAAGGAGTCGGCGGCTTGATTATCTTTTCCGGGGACGTGAATGATTTCGTAATCATAGGCTCCCAATGCTAATGCCCATCTTGTCAATTTGGCTCGACTATCTTTAGTTTTGTTCAGCCATTGGAGCGCTGCATGATCTGTGTATAATTTAAAATTTCTTCCTTCAAGATATCCTCGAAACTTCCTCAATGCCCAGATTATCGAGAGACATTCCTTTTCTGTCGTGGCGTACTTTTTTTCTGTGGGTCCAAGCTTGTTGCTGGCGTAATTTATTATTCTCCTTGTCTTGCCATCATCTTCCATTTGGAATAATATTGCACCCAGTCCGACGTCACTAGCATCCGTATTTAAACAAAACGTCTTCTTAAAATCTGGATGTGCTAGTGACGTCGGACTGGGTGCAATATTAATCCAAATGGAAGATGATGGCAAGACAAGGAGAATAATAATTTTCATTACAATTTTCATTACAACAATTCGACCAGAATATTGAATCTTAACCAACTCATAAATTTAATGTTATCGAAGATGGTATTTAACGCGAGGTGTTACTTGAGGCAAAAAGATACTTAACGCAAAGTGTTGCTCTACTCAAAGCGTTACTCTACAAGAAACGTAACTCTACACAAAGCGTGAATCAACACAAATCGTCCACTCTACAAAAAGCGTTACTCTACACAAAGCGTATTTCAACGTAAAACGATACTCCACACAATGCGTTACTTTACGTTTGGTGTTACATTACGATAGGTGTAACTTTACTCGTTGCGTAACTTAACGCAAAACGTAATTAACGCGAAGTGTAATAAATTCTGCTAAATTGTGTGGTTACAATTGAAGAAAGAATTATTGCTTCAAAATACTGCGAAACTATTATGAAATGATATAAAATATTACGAAAAGTTGTTAAACTCTCACGGGTGACATGGTCCCTGTTGGTAGCATATATACAGTAAATGTATTACCACAAAATGTATGTATATATATTTATATATGCATAGTATATGATAGTTTAGAATAATTTAGTAATAAGAGGGGGGGGGGGTTAGATTATAGATAGTTTAGTAAGATTAGTATGGGAAATATATATATATAAATATATATATATATAACCAATTTGTTTCAGTTCATATAAAATTTACTTCCCATATTTCTACAATCTATAATATATATTTTTCGAGAGAAGTCATGCGAAACTATGAAAGCAATTTGTCTATAAATTTATTAAGCTTATATATTCATTATCCTCAAACTCCGTTTATTACAATTCTTTCAATAACGCCGCGTTGTTCAGATAACTAATTATTTTCGTTCGTCGTATTTTTTCCCATCGCGTAGTTAAATCATCTACGGTTAGTTTAAATTTACCTCTTTATTTTACTGTGTATGTTTTCAATGGAGTAAATATATTGAAGCTTTACGTTTTTATTCGACCAGAATATTGAATCTTAACCAACTCATAAATTTAATGTTATCGAAGATGGTATTTAACGCGAGGTGTTACTTGAGGCAAAAAGATACTTAACGTAAAGTGTTGCTCTACTCAAAGCGTTACTCTACAAGAAACGTAACTCTACACATAGCGTTAATCAACACAAATCGTCCACTCTAAAAAAAGCGTTACTCTACACAAAGCATATATCAACGCAAAACGTTACTCCACACAAAGCGTTACTTTACGTTTGGTGTTCCTTGACGATAGGTGTAACTTTACTCGTAGTGTAACTTAACGCAAAACGTAATTAACGCGAAGTGTAAAAAAATTCTGCTAAATTGTGTGGTTACAATTGAAGAAAGAATTATTGCTTCAAAATACTGCGAAACTATTATGAAATGATATAAAATATTACGAAAAGTTGTTAAACTCTAACGGGTGACATGGTCCCTGTTGGTAGCATATATACAGTAAATGTATTACCACAAAATGTATGTATATATATTTATATATGTATAGTATATGATAGTTTAGAATAATATAGTTATAAGGGGGGGGGGTTAGATTATAAATAGTTTAGTTAGATTAGTATGGGAAATATATATATATATATATATATATATATATATAAATATATATATATAACCAATTTGTTTCTGTTCATATAAAATTTTCTTCCCATATTTCTACAATCTATAATATATATTATTCAAGAGAAGTCATGCGAAACTATGAATGCAATTTGTCTATAAATTTATTAAGCTTATCTATTCATTATCCTCAAACTATGTTTATTACAATTCTTTCAATAACGCCGCGTTGTTCAGATAACTAATTATTTTCGTTCGTCGTATTTTTTCCCATCGCGTAGTTAAATCATCTACGGTTAGTTTAAATTTACCTCTTCATTTTACTGTGTATGTTTTCAATGGAGTAAATATATTGAAGCTTTACGTTTTTATTCGACCAGAATATTGAATCTTAACCAACTCATAAATTTAATGTTTTCGAAGATGGTATTTAACGCGAGGTGTTACTTGAGGCAAAAAGATACTTAACGCAAAGTGTTGCTCTACTCAAAGCATTACTCTACAAGAAACGAAACTCTACACAAAGCGTAAATCAACACAAATCGTCCACTCTAAAAAAAGCGTTACTCTACACAAAGCGTATTTCAACGCAAAACGTTACTCCACACAAAGCGTTACTTTACGTTTGGTGTTCCTTTACGATAGGTGTAACTTTACTCGTAGTGTAACTTAACGCAAAACGTAATTAACGCGAAGTGTAAAAAAATTCTGCTAAATTGAGTGGTTACAATTGAAGAAAGAATTATTGCTTCAAAATACTACGAAACTATTATGAAATGATATAAAATATAACGAAAAGTTGTTAAACTCTATCGGGTGACATGGTCCCTGTTGGTAGCATATATACAGTAAATGTATTACCACAAAATGTATGTATATATATTTATATATGTATAGTATATGATAGTTTAGAATAATATAGTTATAAGGGGGGGGGGGTTAGATTATATATAGTTTAGTTAGATTAGTATGGAATATATATATATATATATATATATATATAAATATATATAAATAACCAATTTGTTTCAGTTCATATAAAATTTTCTTCCCATATTTCTACAATTTATTATATATATAATTCGAGAGAAGTCATGCGAAACTATGAAAGTAATTTGTCTATAAATTTATTAAGCTTATTTATTCATTATCCTCAAACTCCGTTTATTACAATTCTTTCAATAACGCCGCGTTGTTCAGATAACTAATTATTTTCGTTCGTCGTATTTTTTCCCATCGCGTAGTTAAATCATCTACGGTTAGTTTAAATTTACCTCTTTATTTTACTGTTTTTGTTTTCAAAGGTGTAAATATATTGAAGCTTTACGTTTTTATTCGACCAGAATATTGAATCTTAACCAACTAATAAATTTAATGTTATCGAAGATGGTTTTTAACGCGAGGTGTTACTTGAGGCAAAAAGATACTTAACGCAAAGTGTTGCTCTACTCAAAGCGTTACTCTACAAGAAACGTAACTCTACACAAAGCGTTAATCAACACAAATCGTCCACTCTACAAAAAGCGTTACTCTACACAAAGCGAATTTCAACGCAAAACGTTACTCCACACAAAGCTTTACTTTACGTTTGGTGTTTCTTTACGATAGGTGTAACTTTACTCGTAGTGTAACTTAACGCAAAACGTAATTAACGCGAAGTGTAAAAAAATTCTGCTAAATTGTGTGGTTACAATTGAAGAAAGAATTGCTCCAAAATACTGCGAAACTATTATGAAATGATATAAAAAATTACGAAAAGTTGTTAAACTCTCACGGGTGACATGGTCCCTGTTGGTAGCATATATACAGTAAATGTATTACCACAAAATGTATGTATATATATTTATATATGTATAGTATATGATAGTTTAGAATAATTTAGTTATAAGAGGGGGGGAGGTTAGATTATAGATAGTTTAGTTAGATTAGTATGGGGAATATATATATATATATATATATATATATATATATATATATATATATATATATATATATATATATATATATAACCAATTTGTTTCAGTTCATATAAAATTTACTTCCCATATTTCTACAATCTATTATATATATAATTCGAGAGAAGTCATGCGAAACTATGAAAGCAATTTGTCTATAAATTTATTAAGCTTATTTATTCATTATCCTCAAACTCCGTTTATTACAATTTTTTAATAACGCCGCGTTGTTCAGATAACTAATTATTTTCGTTCGTCGTATTTTTTCCCATCGCGTAGTTAAATCATCTACGGTTAGTTTAAATTTACCTCTTTATTTTATGTGTATGTTTTCAATGGAGTAAATATATTGAAGCTTTACGTTTTTATTCGACCAGAATATTGAATCTTAACCAACTCATAAATTTAATGTTATCGAAGATGGTATTTAACGCGAGGTGTTGCTTGAGGCAAAAAGATACTTAACGCAAAGTGTTGCTCTACTCAAAGCGTTACTCTACAAGAAACGTAACTCTACAAGAAACGTAACTCTACACAAAGCGTTAATCAACACAAATCGTCCACTCTACAAAAAGCGTTAATCTACACAAAGCGTATTTCAACGCAAAACGTTACTCCACACAAAGCGTTACTTTACGTTTGGTGTTCCGTTACGATAGGTGTTACTTTACTCGTAGTGTAACTTAACGCAAAACGAAATTAACGCGAAGTGTTGAAAATGTCTGCTAAATTGTGTGGTTACAATTGAAGAAAGAATTATTGCTTCAAAATACTGCGAAACTATTATGAAATGATATAAAATATTACGAAAAGTTGTAAAACTCTCACGGGTGACATGGTCCCTGTTGGTAGCATATATACAGTAAATTTATTACCACAAAATGTATGTATATATATTTATATATGTATAGTTTATGATAGTTTAGAATAATATAGTTATAAGGGGGGGGGGTTAGATTGTAGATAGTTTAGTTAGATTAGTATGGGAAATATATATTTATAAATATATATTTATATATATAACCAATTTGTTTCAGTTCATATAAAATTTACTTCCCATATTTCTACAATCTATTATATATATAATTCGAGAGAACTCATGCGAAACTATGAAACCAATTTGTCTATAAATTTATTAAGCTTATTTATTCATTATCCTCAAACTCCGTTTATTTCAATTCTTTCAATAACGCCGCGTTGTTCAGATAACTAATTATTTTCGTTCGTCGTATTTTTTCCCATCGCGTAGTTAAATCATCTACGGTTAGTTTAAATTTACCTCTTTATTTTACTGTGTATGTTTTCAATGGAGTAAATATATTGGAGCTTTACGTTTTTATTCTGTCGCGGTATCCTGGCTCTCTTTATCTTCAAAGGAGCGCTGCCCGAACCTGCAATGATTCCGATACTCGACAAAAACAAAAAAAAATATATTAGTAAACGATATTACTAAATATTTTGTAATTGGAACAACACGCACGTTTTTGTTTAAAGAAAAGAAAAAAAAAATTAAATTAAACACAAGTTTTTACGAAACAAAAAAAAAGCCTGATTTTATTGCTTTAAAAAAAATGATTATCCCATTTCTTTTTCAACAATTATTTTAATTCTTTTTCACACAATGTTAAACTTTGAATTACTTGACCAAATTACTTGTACAAATTCCAACTTATACTTTGATCTGGTTTGAACAACAATTATTTACTTTGAACTAATTAGACAATACTTGATTTCATTTTTTATACTAATCGCACAATGATCGATTTAAAACTCATCAGACACGATTTAAAAACTCATTTGTATCGACACTGGTCACGGTTTATATACCCACCATGGGTCGTTCTAGAATATGATTGTTTTTTTTTAATAAATATTTTGTTTTTGACAATATATTTTCGCATGGAGGCTTCTAGAATATTTTAGTATATCAACACCCATGGACGTAGTCGGAGTGTTCAGACTATTTATAAAATTAATTAAAAATTATACCTCTCCTTGGGTTTGACCCATTGTCACACCCCGCTTGGTCGATATTCAACTAGAGACTTAATGCACACGGCCAGTGTCAACTCAAAATCTATATACAAATTTTATGATACATTCATAACTGTAAGCTAGCTTACTTCTGTTTATTTGTTTTACAAAACTTATCTTGTTTTTACAAAAATTATTTATTTGTGATCTGTTATTTTGAAAAACAATTTATTCAATTTGTATGACTTTTGATTAAAATTAAATGTAATAATTTTATTTAATTTTAAAAATAGAAAAAACTTTAAATCAAAAGCAACAATTAATCTTATTATCATTTTTCGACTTAAAAAAAAACTTAGTTTAAGAAAAAAAAATAAATAGAGCTACATTATTTTCTTTTTGTACTTTTTATACTAAAAAAAACTCCTTTTTGCAAGGAGAAAAATATTAATATATTTTTCGTAATATCTTACTTTCATAATTAAAATGTGTGTTGGATCAAAAAAAATTATTTAATAATTTTCATTACAACAAAATCTCCCCCTCTAGATTCCAACACACATTTTTTAATTATATTTGGTCGACCAATTTTTGACTTAAGAACTATTTGAATTGTACTTGTACATTTAGCTAGCTAGCATAACTTAAAAGCGTACGTACACATTAGTTCTTCACTCTTCATCAACGGCGCCTGTTGTTGATTGCCGGTCGTCTGGGCCGCAAGTTGTACCCTGGCTCTAATGCTCTGGCCTCTGGCTCGTCCACACTTGGTACATCCCGTCGTCTTCCATCACCTCCATGCCTTTGACCCCCCAATCGATCTGGAAGTAGTTGGCCGAACACCTCGTTCCCCACACTCAATCTTCCCAGATTCCCATTGGCGGCGGTCCTTGCACTGGCTGGCTTCAAGAGACCTCCATGTATCTTCGTGGGAGGCACTGTATCCACAACATATATTCCAGCTGGTAAACTCCTCAGCACTCTGTAAGGCCCTTTCCACTTCGGTGCCAATCCACTATGGACACCCTCCACCTTACTGCTGAGCACTTGGTTGCGCATCCAGACGGACTCTCCAGGTTGATAACTGAGTCCCGTCTCCACTTGGTCATTTTCTTCGGCATTGGCCAATATTGTTTGCCGAGCTCTTTCAACATTTTCATTGCGTTCTTGGCCTCTCTCGTTAACCCATTCTTCAATATCTTGAGGCTCTTCTTCGACTTGTATCTGCCAATCCCCAGGCTTCTTCATTTCTGCCCCCAGTAACAATTGGGCAGGCGAAAAACCAGTTGTTCTGTTTGCTCTGTTGCGTATTGCAAATAAGGACTTGTGTAATTGTTGGTCCCAATTCTTGTGTTCTCGATCCAACAAATGTAATCGCAACAACTTCTTTAATTCTTGGTTCTGACGTTCCGTGGGGTTGGCTCTTGGATGGTATATTGGTGTAGTCCATATCTCTGTGTTCCAATCTTTGTTCACTGCTTTCCATTCTTTTGATCTGAACTGGGGACCATTATCACTAAGTACTGCTCTTGGATATCCATAACGACTAAATACTTCGTCTTTCAGTACTTGGGCTATCTTCGAGGTCGACGTGGCCCCCAATGGAAATGCTTCGATCCATCTAGTGAAAAGATCAGTCACAACCAGTATATTTGTTTTTCCACGTGATGTGCGTGGGTATGGACCCATCAAGTCGATGCTGACTACCTCCCATGGTGAAGTAGGTCTTCGACTTCTCATTGCTGTACTTGGTTTCTTATTCAGTGGCTTTACTCTAGCACACGTGTCACACCCTTTTACATATCTGCGTATGTCATCCTGCATCCCATACCAATATACGCGGTTACGGATCTGACGATACGTTTCTCTCCATCCAGGGTGTGCTACATCACTGTCGTGATATCTTCTCAGAAAACCAAGTCGGCGTTCTTCGGGAACCACTGGCACTTCTTGTACCATCTGTTGACTATGGTACCAGAGGATCCCATCAGCTACGGTGTAATTAGCTCGTGTTCTGTCCACTCGTCGACGTATATTGCTTCTCAGTGGACTATTACTATCTACGATGTATCTTCTGATGGCAGTCACATCACGATCTTCATCCTGCCATCGTCGAATATCATCAAGTGTGGGTGTTTCTACTTCGATTACGTTGATTGTTATTGGTGTTTTTGCCCTCTTTTCAATCACCCATTCTGGAATGTCCTCCACTTCTTCATCTTCAGCCTTGCCCTGTGGTTATCTGGACAAGGAGTCGGCGGCTTGATTATCTTTTCCGGGGACGTGAATGATTTCGTAATCATAGGCTCCCAATGCTAATGCCCATCTTGTCAATTTGGCTCGACTATCTTTAGTTTTGTTCAGCCATTGGAGCGCTGCATGATCTGTGTATAATTTAAAATTTCTTCCTTCAAGATATCCTCGAAACTTCCTCAATGCCCAGATTATCGAGAGACATTCCTTTTCTGTCGTGGCGTACTTTTTTTCTGTGGGTCCAAGCTTGTTGCTGGCGTAATTTATTATTCTCCTTGTCTTGCCATCATCTTCCATTTGTAATAATATTGCACCCAGTCCGACGTCACTAGCATCCGTATTTAAACAAAACGTCTTCTTAAAATCTGGATGTGCTAGTGACGTCAGACTGGGTGCAATATTAATCCAAATGGAAGATGATGGCAAGACAAGGAGAATAATAATTTTCATTACAATTTTCATTACAACAATTCGACCAGAATATTGAATCTTAACCAACTCATAAATTTAATGTTATCGAAGATGGTATTTAACGCGAGGTGTTACTTGAGGCAAAAAGATACTTAACGCAAAGTGTTGCTCTACTCAAAGCGTTACTCTACAAGAAACGTAACTCTACACAAAGCGTGAATCAACACAAATCGTCCACTCTACAAAAAGCGTTACTCTACACAAAGCGTATTTCAACGTAAAACGATACTCCACACAAAGCGTTACTTTACGTTTGGTGTTACATTACGATAGGTGTAACTTTACTCGTTGCGTAACTTAACGCAAAACGTAATTAACGCGAAGTGAAATAAATTCTGCTAAATTGTGTGGTTACAATTGAAGAAAGAATTATTGCTTCAAAATACTGCGAAACTATTATGAAATGATATAAAATATTACGAAAAGTGGTTAAACTCTCACGGGTGACATGGTCCCTGTTGGTAGCATATATACAGTAAATGTATTACCACAAAATGTATGTATATATATTTATATATGCATAGTATATGATAGTTTAGAATAATTTAGTTATAAGAGGGGGGGGGTTAGATTATAGATAGTTTAGTTAGATTAGTATGGGAAATATATATATATATATAAATATATATATATAACCAATTTGTTTCAGTTCATATAAAATTTACTTCCCATATTTCTACAATCTATAATATATATTTTTCGAGAGAAGTCATGCGAAACTATGAAAGCAATTTGTCTATAAATTTATTAAGCTTATATATTCATTATCCTCAAACTCCGTTTATTACAATTCTTTCAATAACGCCGCGTTGTTCAGATAACTAATTATTTTCGTTCGTCGTATTTTTTCCCATCGCGTAGTTAAATCATCTACGGTTAGTTTAAATTTACCTCTTTATTTTACTGTGTATGTTTTCAATGGAGTAAATATATTGAAGCTTTACGTTTTTATTCGACCAGAATATTGAATATTAACCAACTCATAAATTTAATGTTATCGAAGATGGTATTTAACGCGAGGTGTTACTTGAGGCCAAAAGATACTTAACGCAAAGTCTTGCTCTACTCAAAGCGTAACTATACAAGAAACGTAACTCTACACATAGCGTTAATCAACACAAATCGTCCACTCTACAAAAAGCGTTACTCTACACAAAGCATATATCAACGCAAAACGTTACTCCACACAAAGCGTTACTTTACGTTTGGTGTTCCTTGACGATAGGTGTAACTTTACTCGTAGTGTAACTTAACGCAAAACGTAATTAACGCGAAGTGTAAAAAAATTCTGCTAAATTGTGTGGTTACAATTGAAGAAAGAATTATTGCTTCAAAATACTGCGAAACTATTATGAAATGATATAAAATATTACGAAATTTGTTAAACTCTGACGGGTGACATGGTCCATGTTGGTAGCATATATACAGTAAATGTATTACCACAAAATGTATGTATATATATTTATATATGTATAGTATATGATAGTTTAGAATAATATAGTTATAAGGGGGGGGGGTTAGATTATAGATAGTTTAGTTAGATTAGTATGGGAAATATATATATATATAAATATATATGTATAACCAATTTGTTTCAGTTCATATAAAATTTACTTCCCATATTTCTACAATCTATAATATATATTTTTCGAGAGAAGTCATGCGAAACTATGAAAGCAATTTGTCTATAAATTTATTAAGCTTATCTAGAGCACGTTAGTGCGTAAGGCCGAGATTTAAGGGAGACATTCGGACTTTTCACTACAGTGCTATTACTACACCTTAATTTAGCGTCATTTTTTAGGTGCTGTTTCTTTTGAACGAAAAGAGCTACAGTGTTGATATTTCAAATATAGATACTTTACGGAAATATAAGAAACAGTTTTTTCAATCAACGTTAACGAATTAACCGTTAAAAAGTTATTTCACTTCAAAAACGCAAAATTCGCGGGAACGCCTACAATTCTTGGTAACTAATAGATCAATATTCTACGATACTTCCAGATATTCTGTAAAGTTGATATTTGGCATGTAGGTAACTGTAGTACCCACCGACGGGAAAATTGCGAAAACTGGAAATTTGTATCGGAAAAAAGGAAATTTTTACAATTTTCGTTTTAATTAAATTAGCATTAGAACGCATATATTTATCTTATTCGTTGATATTTTTATAGAGTCCTATCTGATTGGATGACACTTAGGTATTTTAATATTGATTGTATTAGACCATTTAAAACTGAACACCCATGTAGAAAACACAATGAACTATATTATGACTAAAAATTTCTTTAACCTCTAGTATTGAATTGGCTTGTTGTATACAGCAGTTGGCGTATAGCATATAAAAGTTAAGCAACATTAGTTAAAATCAGTAATTGGATGGGTGACCATTGTGTACAGATTTTTTTTTGTAATTTTGTAATAAAATTAATTTATATTCTCATTTTAACTTTTTTATTATATTTTGTATTGATCAATTATTATTTATTAACTTCAATTGTTTCAGTGCAACCCCCCGGAAAATTGGAAAAACATACTCCAAAATTACGATTTTCTTTCTTATAAATGCTAGAAAGATAGAATTTTCACTAATCGACCCGAAATAACGTTAAATTAACAGAATATTTTGAAAAATTTCATTACCTATATCGCAACCACACCGAAAATGGGGAAAACATCCCTAAAACTGACCTTTTCACTTCTATTCATGTTAGAAAGATCGGTTTTTTTCCATTCGAAGTGGAACAGTTTCAAAATAACGAAATTATTTGAAGGAAGAAAATTTTTCCATCACAACCCTTCGAACTTGGTAAAAACACCCCCAAAACCAACCTTTATGTTCTATACATGCAACAAGATGCAGTTTTTTGCAATCGACGCTTAATAGCTTAATAAATTAGGAAGTTATTTCCGAAAACTTAATTTTTTTTATTGCAATCTCCCGAAAAATCGTAAAAACACCCCCCAAAATTACGTTTTTCAGTTCTATATATGCTGAAATGATGGAATTTTCACCAATCGACCCGAAATAAAGTCAAGTTAACAGAATACTTTCAAAAATTTCATTTCCTGCATCGCAACCCCCCCTCCCGAAAATAAGGAAAACAACCGTAAAATTGTCATTTCATGTCAGTTCTAGTTAGAGAGATGGGATTTTCTTTTTAAAGTCAAGTTAACAGATTACTTTGAAAAATTTCATAACCTTCATCGGAAACCTCCGAAAAAACACCCCTTAAACTGCCTTTTTCACTTCTATTCCTGTTAGAAAGATCAGGTTTTTTTCATTCGACGTGGATCGGGTATAAAATTATAGGATTTTTTTAAAACCGTAAATTTTTCCATCGTTACCCTTCGCAAATGGGAAACACACCCCTAAAACTACCCCTTTTCTTGTATACATGCTAGGAAGATGCAGTTTGTTATATTCAACGCTAAACAGCTACAAATTAAGAAGGTTATTCAAAAGACTTAAAAACTTTCATCGCTTCCTCCCAAAAAAAATCTTTAAAGCACCCCCGAAGCTACCCTTTTAACTTCTATTCATGGCAGAAAGATGGGATTTTCACCAATCGACCCAAAATAAAGTCAAATTAACAGAATATCACGAAAATTTCATAACCTACATCGCAATCCCCAAAAAGAGGAAAAACACCCCTAAAACTGCCCTTTTCATGTTAGAACGGACGGTTATTTTTATTCAACGTGGAACTGGATTAAAATAACAGGCTTATTTTATTAGAGTAAATTTTCCAATCGCAACCATTCACAAATGGAAAAAAACACCCCTAAAAGCACCCTTTTTCTTCTATACATGTCAGAAAGATGTGGTTTTTTGCATTCGACGCTTAATAGCTACAAATTAAGAAGGTAATTAGAAAAACTTAAAACTTTTCCTCACCACTCCCAAAAAAGATGGGAAAACAACCCCCTAAATTTCTATTCATGGTAGCAAGATGGGGTTTTTTGCATTTGGTGGAGAATTTCTAAGACATTTCTATTATACTGTTGGTCAATACCTAACATATATGAGATTCTATACAATAAACATACAAGTGTTACACATTTAATTGTTTTACCTCAGAACTCCGTTATTTATGAATCGATTTAGATTTTTTTGTTTTAAAGGGTTTGATTTCTCATTGTCACTATTATTATATAACAACCATACTATATTGATGTTTAAGCCTTTCAAAAAGCGAGCAGAGCCAGTTGACGTTACATAACGCGAAGCGATCTCCTTTGTATATGTGAATCAAAAAAGAGTAAAGTATCGCGAAGCGTAAAGAAACGCAAAGCATACGTGAAGAGTAACAAAACGTGTAGCGTTTTATGCGAAGCCTTCGGCTTCGTATATTTAAGCCTTACAAAAAGGATTGATATCCGACCAAAAACATAAATGTAAGAAAGGGCCGAGTTTTCGGGAAAATCCTTAATGTAATAGTCCCTTCTTAAAATGTGATGATATGGAAGAAAGGACCGAACTATTTACAAAGTAAATAGCTCTAGACTTCATATAATAGTTGCTTCTTAAAAAGTGATGATATGGAAGAAAGAACCGAGCTATTTACAAAGTAAATAGCTCTAGACTTCAAATAATAGTTGCTCTTTGAAAAGTGATGATATCCCATTAAAGAGCCGAGCTATTTACAAAGTAAATAGCTCGGTAAACTATTAACTAAAAAAATTTATGAGGGGTAAATTGATTAAATGTAAGAAAAAATTTGGTTGAAATTTATTTCGTAAGTTTTCCCTTAGTATGTTTTTAATATTTTATAGAACGCGGCAAGTTTTAAAATATTTGAAATCATCAGGAAAAATAACTTGCCACGTTATATAAAATTTTAAAAACATACTAAGAGAAAACTTACGAAATAAATTTCAACCAAATTTTTTCTTACATTTAATCAATTTACCCCTCATTAATTTTTTTAGTTAATAGTTTACCGAGCTATTTACTTTGTAAATAGCTCGGCTCTTTAATGGGATATCATCACTTTTCAAAGAGCAACTATTATTTGAAGTCTAGAGCTATTTACTTTGTAAATAGCTCGGTTCTTTCTTCCATATCATCACTTTTTAAGAAGCAACTATTATATGAAGTCTAGAGCTATTTACTTTGTAAATAGTTCGGTCCTTTCTTCCATATCATCACTTTTTAAGAAGGAACTATTACATTAAGGATTTTCCCGAAAACTCGGCCCTTTCTTACATTTATGTTTTTGGTCGGATATATTCATTATCCTCAAACTCCGTTTATTACAATTCTTTCAATAACGCCGAGTTGTTCAGATAACTAATTATTTTCGTTCGTCGTATTTTTTCCCATCGCGTAGTTAAATCATCTACGGTTAGTTTAAATTTACCTCTTTATTTTACTGTGTATGTTTTCAATGGAGTAAATATATTGAAGCTTTACGTTTTTATTCGACCAGAATATTGAATCTTAACCAACTCATAAATTTAAAGTTATCGAAGATGGTATTTAACGCGAGGTGTTACTTGAGGCAAAAAGATACTTAACGCAAAGTGTTGCTCTACTCAAAGCGTTACTCTACAAGAAACCTAACTCTACACAAAGCGTTAATCAACACAAATCGTCCACTCTACAAAAAGCGTTACTCTACACAAAGCGTATTTCAACGCAAAACGTTACTCCACACAAAGCGTTACTTTACGTTTGGTGTTCCTTTACGATAGGTGTAACTTTACTCGTAGTGTAACTTAACGCAAAACGAAATTAACGCGAAGTGTAAAAAAATTCTGCTAAATTGTGTGGTTACAATTGAAGAAAGAATTATTGCTTCAAAATACTGCGAAACTATTATGAAATGATATAAAATATTACGAAAAGTTGTTAAACTCTCACGGGTGACATGGTCTCTGTTGGTAGCATATATACAGTAAATGTATTACCACAAAATGTATGTATATATATTTATATATGTATAGTATATGATAGTTTAGAATAACTTAGTTATAAGGGGGGGGATTAGATTATAGATAGTTTAGTTAGATTAGTATGGGAAATATATATATATAAATATATATATATATAACCAATTTGTTTCAGTTCATATAAAATTTACTTCCCATATTTCTACAATCTATAATATATATTTTTCGAGAGAAGTCATGCGAAACTATGAAAGCAATTTGTCTATAAATTTATTAAGCTTATTTATTCATTATCCTCAAACTCAATTTATAACAATTCTTTCAATAACGCCGCGGTGTTCAGATAACTAATTATTTTCGTTCGTCGTATTTTTTCCCATCGCGTAGTTTAATCATCTACGGTTAGTTTAAATTTACCTCTTTAATTTACTGTGTATGTTTTCAATGGAGTAAATATATTGAAGCTTTACTTTTTTATTCGACCAGAATATTGAATCTTAACCAACTCATAAATTTAAAGTTATCGAAGATGGTATTTAACGCGAGGTGTTACTTGAGGCAAAAAGATACTTAACGCAAAGTGTTGCTCTACTCAAAGCGTTACTCTACAAGAGACCTAACTCTACACAAAGCGTTAATCAACACAAATCGTCCACTCTACAAAAAGCGTTACTCTACACAAAGCGTATTTCAACGCAAAACGTTACTCCACACAAAGCGTTACTTTACGTTTGGTGTTCCATTACGATAGGTGTAACTATACTCGTAGTGTAACTTAACGCAAAACGTAATTAACGCGAAGTGTAAAAAAATTCTGCTAAATTGTGTGGTTGCAATTGAAGAAAGAATTATTGCTTCAAAATACTACGAAACTATTATGAAATGATATAAAATATTACGAAAAGTTGTTAAACTCTCACCGGTGACATGGTCTCTGTTGGTAGCATATATACAGTAAATGTATTTCCACAAAATGTATGTATATTTATTTATATATGTATAGTATATGATAGTTTAGAATAATTTAGTTATAAGGGAGGGGGGGGTTAGATTATAGATAGTTTAGTTAGATTAGTATGGGAAATATATATATATAAATATATATATATATAACCAATTTGTTTCAGTTCATATAAAATTTACTTGCCATATTTCTACAATCTATAATATATATTATTCGAGAGAAGTCATGCGAAACTATGAAAGCAATTTGTCTATACATTTATTAAGCTTATTTATTCATTATCCTCAAACTCCATTTATTACAATTCTTTCAATAACGCCGCGTTGTTCAGATAACTAATTACTTTCTTTTGTCGTATTTTTTCCCATCGCGTAGTTAAATCATCTACGGTTAGTTTAAATTTACCTCTTTATTTTACTGTGTATGATTTCAATGGAGTAAATATATTGAAGCTTTACGTTTTTATTCGACCAAAATATTGAATCTTAACCAACTCATAAATTTAATGTTATCGAAGATGGTATTTAACGCGAGGTGTTACTTGAGGCAAAAAGATACTTGACGCAAAGTGTTACTCTACTCAAAGCGTTACTCTACAAGAAATGTTACTCTACACAAAGCGTTAATCAACACAAATCGTCCACTTACAAAATGCGTTACTCTACACAAAGCGTATTTCAACGCAAAACGTTACTCCACACAAAGCGTTACTTTACGTTTGGTGTTCCTTTACGATAGGTGTTACTTTACTCGAAGTGTAACTTAACGCAAATCGTAATTAACGCGAAGTGAAAAAAAATTCTGCTAAATTGTGTGGTTACAATTGAAGAAGCATTATTGCTTCAAAATACTGCGAAACTATTATGAAATGATATAAAATATTACGAAAAGTTGTTAAACTCTCACGGGTGACATGGTCCCTGTTGGTAGCATATATGCAGTAAATGTATTACCACAAAATGTATGTATGTATATTTATATATGTATAGTATATGATAGTTTAGAATAATTTAGTTATAATGGGGGAGGGGTTAGATTATAGATAGTTTAGTTAGATTAGTATGGGAAATATATATATATAAATATATATATATAACCAATTTGTTTCAGTTCATATAAAATTTACTTCCCATATTTCTACAATCTATAATATATATTATTCGAGAGAAGTCATGCGAAACTATGAAAGCAATTTGTTTATACATTTATTAAGCTTATTTATTCATTATCCTCAAACTCCGTTTATTACAATTCTTTCAATAACGCCGCGTTGTTCAGATAACTAATTACTTTCTTTTGTCGAATTTTTTCCCATCGCGTAGTTAAATCATCTACGGTTAGTTTAAATTTACCTCTTTATTTTACTGTGTATGATTTCAATGGAGTAAATATATTGAAGCTTTACGTTTTTATTCGACCAGAATATTGAATCTTAACCAACTCATAAATTTAATGTTATCGAAGATGGTATTTAACGCGAGGTGTTATTTGAGGCAAAAAGATACTTGACGCAAAGTGTTGCTCTACTCAAAGCGTTACTCTACTCAAAGCGTTACTCTACAAGAAACGTTACTCTACACAAAGCGTTAATCAACACAAATCATCCACTCTACAAAAAGCGTTACTCTACACAAAGCGTAGTTCAACGCAAAACGTTACTCCACACAAAGCGTTACTTTACGTTTGGTGTTCCTTTACGATAGGTGTTACTTTACTCGTAGTGTAACTAAACGAAAATCGTAATTAAAGCGAAATGTAAAAAAATTCTCCTAAATTGTGTGGTTACAATTGAAGAAAGCATTATTGCTTCAAAATACTGCGAAACTATTATGAAATGATATAAAATATTACGAAAAGTTGTTAAACTCTCACGGGTGACATGGTCCCTGTTGGTAGCATATAAAAAATTCTGCTAAATTGTGTGGTTACAATTGAAGAAAGAATTATTGCTTCAAAATACTGCGATTCTATTATGAAATGATATAAAATATTACGAAAAGTTGTTAAAATCTCACGGGTGACATGGTCCCTGTTGGTAGCATATATACAGTAAATTGATTACCACAAAATGTATATATATTTATATATGTATAGTATATGATAGTTTAGAATAATTTAGTTATAAGGGGGGGGGGGGTAGATTATAGATAGTTTAGTTAGATTAGTATGGGAAATATATATATATAAATATATATATATAACCAATTTGTTTCAGTTCATATAAAATTTACTTCCCATATTTCTACAATCTATAATATATATTATTCGAGAGAAGTCATGCGAAACTATGAAAGCAATTTGTCTATAAATTTATTAAGCTTATTTATTCATTATCCTCAAACTCCGTTTATAACGTCTTTCAATAACGCCGCGTTGTTCAGATAACTAATTATTTTCGTCCGTCGTATTTTTTCCCATCGCGTAGTTAAATCATCTACGGTTAATATTTATTTGTTTGTGTATACTTTCGTGTCCACATAACGTTGTTTGTCCAAATTCATTTCGAATATGTATGACAAACTGTAGAAGACTATAGCGTATACTCCGACAAATTTCATTGTCATTGAATTTTATTAATTAAATGAAATACTTATATGAAAAAATTAACTCGTCAACCAGGAATCGAAACTCGGGCCTCTGGATAACTAGACCAGTGTGCATCCTCTACACCAAAGACGATTGTGATGTGACAGCCAACTTTTTCATATTATTCTAATTTTTATTTTATTTATAAGATAGTATTTACTTCTTTCTGAAGTGATTTGTTTATTAATATTTGTTTGTTTTTGTATACTTTCGTGTCCACATAACGTTGTTTGTCCAAATTCATTTCGAATACGTATGACAAACTGTAGAAGACTATAGCGTATACTCCGACAAATTTCATTGTCATTGAATTTTATTAATTAAATGAAATACTTATATGAAAAAATTAACTCGTCAACCAGGAATCGAACCTCGTGCCTCTGGATGACTAGTCCAGTGTGCATCCTCTACACCAAAGACGATTGTGATGTGACAGCTAACTTTTTCATATTATTCTAATTTTTATTTTATTTATTAGATAGTATTTACTTCTTTCTGAAGTGATTTGTTTATTAATATTTGTTTGTTTGTGTACACTTTCGTGTCCACATAACGTTGTTTGTCCAAATTTATTTCGAATACGTATGACAAACTGTAGAAGACTATAGCGTATACTCCGACAAATTTCATTGTCATTGAATTTTATTAATTAAATGAAATACTTATATGAAAAAATTAACTCGTCAACCAGGAATCGAACCTCGGGCCTCTGGATTACTAGACCAGTGTGCATCCTCTACACCAAAGACGATTGTGATGTGACAGCCAACTTTTTCATATTATTCTAATTTTTATTTTATTTATTAGATAGTATTTACTTCTTTCTGAAGTGATTTGTTTATTAATATTTGTTTGTTTTTGTATACTTTCGTGTCCACATAACGTTGTTTGTCCAAATTCATTTCGAATACGTATGACAAACTGTAGAAGACTATAACGTATACTCCGACAAATTTCATTGTCATTGAATTTTATTAATTAAATGAAATACTTATATGAAAAAATTAACTCGTCAACCAGGAATCGAACCTCGGGCCTCTGGATAACTAGTCCAGTGTGCATCCTCTACACCAAAGACGATTGTGATGTGACAGCCAACTTTTTCATATTATTCTAATTTTTATTTTATTTATTAGATAGTATTTACTTCTTTCTGAAGTGATTTGTTTATTAATATTTGTTTGTTTTTGTATACTTTCGTGTCCACATAACGTTGTTTGTCCAAATTCATTTCGAATACGTATGACAAACTGTAGAAGACTATAGCGTATACTCCGACAAATTTCATTGTCATTGAATTTTATTAATTAAATGAAATACTTATATGAAAAAATTAACTCGTCAACCAGGAATCGAACCTCGGGCCTCTGGATAACAAGTCCAGTGTGCATCCTCTACACCAAAGACGATTGTGATGTGACAGCCAACTTTTTCATATTATTCTAATTTTTATTTTATTTATTAGATAGTATTTACTTCTTTCTGAAGTGATTTGTTTATTAATATTTGTTTGTTTGTGTATACTTTCGTGTCCACATAACGTTGTTTGTCCAAATTCATTTCGAATACGTATGACAAACTGTAGAAGACTATAGCGTATACTCCGACAAATTTCATTGTCATTGAATTTTATTAATTAAATGAAATACTTATATGAAAAAATTAACTCGTCAACCAGGAATCGAACCTCGGGCCTCTAGATAACTAGTCCAGTGTGCATCCTCTACACCAAAGACGATTGTGATGTGACAGCCAACTTTTTCATATTATTCTAATTTTTATTTTATTTATTAGATAATATTTACTTCTTTCTGAAGTGATTTGTTTATTAATATTTGTTTGTTTGTGTATACTTTCGTGTCCATATAACGTTGTTTGTCCAAATTCATTTCGAATACGTATGATAAACTGTAGAAGACTATAGCGAATACTCCGACAAATTTCATTGTCATTGAATTTTATTAATTAAATTAAATATTTATATGAAAAAATTAACTCGTCAACCAGGAATCGAACCTCAAGCCTCTGGATAACTAGTCCAGTGTGCATCCTCTACACCAAAGACGATTGTGATGTGACAGCCAACTTTTTCATATTATTCTAATTTTTATTTTATTTATTAGATAGTATTTACTTCTTTCTGAAGTGATTTGTTTATTAATATTTGTTTGTTTGTGTATACTTTCGTGTCCACATAACGTTGTAGTGTTACTTGAGGCAAAAAGATACTTAACGCAAAGTGTTTCTCTATTCAAAGCGTTACTCTACAAGAAACGTAACTCTACACAAAGCGTTAATCAACACAAAACGTCCACTCTACAAAAAGCGTTACTCTACACAAAGCGTATTTCAACGCATAACGTTACTCCACACAAAGCGTTACTTTACGATTTGTAACACCAATCGTAAAGTAACGCTTTGTGTGGAGTAACGTTTTGCGTTGAAATATGTTAGGTGTAACTTTACTCGTAGCGTAACTTAATGCAAAACGTTATTACGCGAAGTGTAAATAAATTCTGCTAAAATGTGTGGTTACAATTGAAGAAAGAATTATTGATTCAAAATACTGCGAATTTATTATGAAAAGATACAAAATTTTACGAAAAATTGTTAAACCCTCACGGGTGACATGGTCCCTGTTGTTAGCATATATACAGTAAATATACTGGCACAAAATGTTTGTATATATATTTATATATGTATAGTATATGATAGTTTAGAATAATTTAGTTAAAAGGGGAGGGGGTTAGATTATAGATAGTTTAGTAAAATTAGTATGGGAAATATATATATTTATATATATATATATATATATATATATATAAATATATATATATATTACCAATTTGTTTGAGTTCATATAAATTTTACTTCCCATATTTCTACAATCTTACATATATATAATTCGAGAGAAGTCATGCGAAACTATGCAAGCAATTTGTCTATAAATTTATTAAGCTTATTTATTCATTATCCTAAAACTCCGTTTATTACAATTCTTTCAATAACGACGCGTAGTTCAGATAACTAATTATTTTCCTTCGTCGTATTTATAATCATCGCGTAGTTTAATCATCAACGGTTAGTTTAAATTTACATCTTTATTTTACGGTGTATGTTTTCAAAGGTGTAAATATATTGAAGCTTTACGTTTTTATTCGACCAGAATATTGAATCTTAACCAACTCATAAATTTAATGTTATCGAAGATGGTATTTAACGCGAGGTGTCACTTGAGGCAAAAAGATACTTAACGCAAAGTGTTGCTCTACACAAAGCTTTACTCTACAAAAAACGTTACTCTACACAAAGCGTTAATCAACACAAATCGTCCACTCTACGTAAAGCGTTACTCTACACAAAGCGTATTTCAACGCAAAACGTTACTCCACACAAAGCGTTACTTTACGTTTGGTGTAACATTACGATAGGTGTAACTTTACTCGTAGTGTAACTTAAAGTGCAAAACGTAATTAACGCGAACTGTCAAAAAAGTCTGCTAAATTGTGTGGTTACAATTGAAGAAAGAATTATTGCTTCAAAATACTGCGAAACTATTATGAAAAGATACAAAATTTTACGAAAAATTATTAAACTCTCACGGGTGACATGGTCCCTGTTGGTAGCATATATACAGTAAATGTACTACCACAAAATGTATGTATATATATTTATATATGTATAGTATATGATAGTTTAGAATAATTTAGTTGAAAGGGGGGGGGGTTAGATTATAGATAGTTTAGTTAGATTAGTATGGGATATATATATATATATATATATACATATATATATATATATATATATATATATATATATATATATATATATATATATATATATATATATATATATATATAACCAATTTGTTTAAGTTCATATAAAATTTACTTCCCATATTTCTACAATCTATTATATATATAATTTGAGAGAAGTCATGCGAAACTATGAAAGCAATTTGTGTTTAAATTTATTAAGCTTATTTATTCAATATCCTCAAACTCCGTTATTACAATTTTTTCAATAACGCCGCGTTGTTCAGATAACTAATTATTATCGTTGGTCGTATTTATACCTATCGCGTAGTTAAACCATCTACGGTTAGTTTAAATTTACCTCTTTATTTTACTGTGTATGTTTTCAAAGGTGTAAATATATTGAAGCTTTACGTTTTTATTCGACCAGAATATTGAATCTTAACCAACTCATAAATTTAATGTTATCGAAGACGGTATTTAACGCGAGGTGTTACTTGAGGCAAAACGGTACTTAACGCAAAGTGTTGCTCTACACAAAGCGATACTCTACAAGAAACGTTACTCTACACAAAGCGTTAATCAACACAAATCGTCCACTCTACGTAAAGCGTTACTCTACACAATGCGTATTTCAACGCAAAACGTTACTTTACGCAAAACGTTACTCCACACAAAGCGTTACTTTACGATTGGTGTTACATTACGATAGGTGTAACTTTTCTCGTAGCGTAACTTAACGCAAAACGTTATTAACGCGAAGTGTAAAAAACTTCTGCTAAATTGTGTGATTACAATTGAAGAACGAATTATTGCTTCAAAATACTGCGAATTTATTATGAAAAGATACAAAATTTTACGAAAATTTGTTAAACTCTCACGGGTGACATGGTCCCTGTTGTTAGCATATATACAGTAAATGTACTAGCACAAAATGTATGTATATATATTTATATATGTACAGTATATGATAGTTTAGAATAATTTAGTTATAAGGGGAAGGGGGGTCAGATTATAAATAGTTTAGTTGGATTAGTATGGGAAATATATATAAATATAAATATATTGAATCTTAACCAACTCATGAATTTAATCTTATCGTAGATGGTATTTAACGCGAGGTGTTACTTGAGGCAAAAAGATACTAACTAGATTAATAACCAGTTTTTTTGAGTGGATATAAAATTTACTTCCCATAATTGTACAATCGATTATATATATTATTTGTGAGAGTCTTGCGAAACTATGAAAGCAATTTTTCTTTTGATTTATAAATGCATTTTTTATGCATTTATAAATGGGTAGATTATAGATAGCCATTCATCAGAACAAGGAGGTTGGGAAACTGGGATAATTACCATGAAGCCCTTACCGAATACAAAAGTTCTCTGAAGAAAGTCAAAATGGACTCATGGAGGAAGCTCTGTCATGATGTTGAAAACACTTCTGAGGGAGCAAGACTCCATTGTATCCTGGCGAAGAAACCCACTGACACCATCGGGTCCCTTCGTTAACCCGATGGTGAGTATACTAACTCCACGAAGGATACAATCGAGACACTGCTCCGGATTCATTTCCCGTATTCGGTGGCAGTGGATGGTGAAAACCCTTCTCAAGAGCAGCTTATCCAGGGTCTCCCACCGATTGGCGAGGACTGGAAAAGAGCGGCGATTACCATTATGTGCTCAAAGATCGAATGGGTAATAAACTAAAACAGTTTACTGCGTGCAAAAAGCTGTCCAGGATCCAGAGACTGGCCTGTTTGTGCATCACTGGATCCATGAGCTGTACACCTACAACTGCCAAGCAAGTCATACTGGGGCTGCCTCCAAAGCATTGTAATAATAGCTAAAGCGAGATCCAGCGCCTATAGATTATCTTGCAATAACAACTAGATTAATAAAAATCAGGTTCGACATGCAAGTATCGTGGGAACATCAATTATCTCAGACACCGTCTTTGAAATGGACACAGATATGCTTCCCAAGATATACTCCTCAAAACCTTTCACTGTAGTATGTGATAGGGCCATGTGGTCGGAAGGAGAAACACCCTACCAAGGAAAACAAATCGTCTGGTATACAGACGGATCCAAAACTCAAAAAGAGACCGGGGTGGGAAGCTACGGTGAGAGACCTGGTGCAAACATAAGCCTCAACTTGGGGAAATATGCCACGGTCTTCCAAGCAGAAGTCTACGCCATACTGACTTGCGTCCGTGAGAACCTACGTAGAGACTACATAAACCAGAACGTATGTATTCTGTCGGACAGTCAAGCTGCTTTAAAAGCCTTATCTGGAATTGAGGTAACCTCAAGGTTAGTCTAGGATTGTCTGGAGGAACTTCTGAAACTGGAAAAACGGAACAATGATAAATTGATCTGGGTGCCGGATCACAGTGGTTATTGCCAACATATGGGGGAAGCGAGTCTCGTCAGACTGAGGTAGAAGGCGGAGCACAATGGACCATAAGGTCGAAGTACAATAGTTCTACCACGATAAAAATCAATCAATTAATCACAGGTGACATGGTCCCTGATATTAGTATATATACAATGAATATACTACCATAAAATGTATGTATATACATTTATATATGTATAGAATATGATAGTTTAGTATAATTTAGTTATAAGGGGGAGGGGGTAGATAAAAGATAGTTCAGTTAGATTAGTATGGGATATATATATATATATATATATATATATATATATATATATATATATATATATATATAACCAATTTGTTTGGGTTGATATAAAATTTACTTCAAATTACTCTACACAAAGCGATACCTTACGCTTGGAGTTATACTTAACTCGCGTGTAACTTGACTCAAAACGTAGTTAACTCGAAGTGTAAATAAATTCAGCTAAATAATGTGCTTACAATTGAAGAAACAATTATTGGTTCAAAATACTGTGAAACTTCAATGAAATGGTATACAATATTACGAAAAGTTTTAAACTCTTACACGTTACATAGTCCATTACGTTAGTATATATACAATGAACCCTGTGCAAAAAATCTGATAAAAATTCATAAAAACAGAAGCTATGAAAAATTGAAAAAACTTATAAATTGTCATAAAACTATTTTCTCATAAAAGAACGGGGACAAAAAAATCTTTATCAGAATCTATAACAATTTGAAGTTAAAATTTGAAGTTATGGGAAGTTAGTTGAGTTCTCATAAAACATTTGTCTTGCAATTCCCATGAGTTTTTATATGGAAAGTTCAAGACAATCAAACATCAGTTTTGATGAGAATGAATCATATATTTCAAGCAGTATTCTTCAGTTTTCTATTCTCCTTTTATTAGGATTACTATTATTATTATTATGCAAATTATGTTTATTTAACTAATTTTAGTGCACGATACCAACCAACATTAATGTGAGAACAATGCAATGATTTGTATCACAATAACTACTTGTACAATCGTAGAACACCGTATTACGTAATCATTACCCCTTCGATCAGAAGATCAGTCAACCAATTAAATATTTACTTATAAATTATACTTAATATATTAAAAACTATATAAATAAGGTCCAATCAGTGAACCTCAAGTAGAGAGATGTACGTTCGTTAGCGTAATACTGATAATTGGTGATAGGATGGTTTTGATTAAAAATACAACTTTTATTCTAACCATGCTTACGCCGAACTTGTTGATCGACTATTTACTATAATAATATATATAATTTTTTATAAAAGGAAAAAATCTATTACTGATTATTAAAAATATATATATATTATTTTATATTATTTTAACTCACAAATTTTTATACATTCTGAATATATATATATATATATATATATATATATATATATATATATATATATATATATATATATATATATATATATATATATATATAGGTGAGTTAAAAGTCATGGAGTTTTTTGAAAGGGTGGATAACGAATAAAATTCTAAGATGAGTCTTAGGATGTCTAAGTCCTAACTAAAAAAACAATTTCAAATGCCACCGTAAAATTTCATAGCAAGAAATCTAATAAAAATTGAATAATTCAGTTAATTAGATTTTTCGGAAAAAAAAATGATTCTGCTATAAAAACTGTACCGGATTTGAGATACATAATATTGACTCACTCTACGGTAGTGGTGGAGAGAGCTCGCTACCCTCACGTATCTATACTGCCGCTGCGTTTATCCCCCTCCGTTTTTTATTCCGTTAACGCGCCTCTCTAATTGGTTACTTTATTTAATTAATATCTAATTGACGGTGGGTCAGGTGTAAAAATGTCCAGGACTTTTCATCTTAGAATTTCATTCCCATCCGCCCTTTAAAAAAACTCGACATGACTCTCAACTCAACTGTATATATTATATACATATATGTGTGATATGTGTTTGTCTGATATATATATATACAGGGGATGTCCCGTAAGTAGTCGAGTTCCATAAGAGGGTAGGTAGAGAGTACGATTTGGGAACGAAAAATCATGAGACATTTTTTTATTAGACGCACCGTTAATTAATTATTAATTAATTAAGGAAATTAATTACTTTTGATTTAATTATCAATTTTTGGAAAAATTTTTTTGTTGAAATTATTCAAATTATAAATTACTTGAAAAATGCATTATTTAAATTTTTTTTTATTTTTTGAATAATGTAATAAATAAATTGTTTTAATAATAAATTTTAGAAAAATGCGCAAATTAAATTGGTTACTCCCCCTTCGTTACTCACCCCCTTGAGGACCCATTTCCAAAAAACTCGGAAACGCGTATTTTATGATGTATATCTAAAATCGAAATTTTTAGGTCTCTAACTTCAAAAAAATCGAAACTCCCTATTTTAAATGTCTTTTTCTTTATTTATTATAGCACGCGGGCACGGATACATAAAACAAAACCTTTTTATAGCCTATGTCACTCGGGAATAATGTACCAGTTAAACTTCGAGTTTATGTAAAAAAAAAAAGTGTATAAATAAATAGAGTTATCAGTTTTTATTAGAAAATTCATTTTGGCAAATTCTATAAGTAGGCTATTGATTATGTCATATTGAAAGGAGCTAAGACGTTAACGGGTTTTTATTGCAGGTATCGGCCAATGGGTCACTTAAAAAGAAACAACCGCAGAGTGCTATTAAATTAGAGGGTGGAAATTGGAGATAAGGGTGAAAATGCTTACTTTTCAGTTTTATCAATATATCTCGCAAACAAAGCAAATTTTCGATATATTTATATGATAAATTCTTATAAAACCTGTATGAGAATGTTTTGCACTCTCATAGACATGTATGAGAACTTATAAGACCTCATAGAAACTTATAAATATTTTATAAGTTTTTATCCGATTTTTTCCGTAGGGAATATACTACCACAAAATGTATGTATATATATTTATATATGTATCAAGGGCGTCACCAAGGGGGGCAGGTAGGGGGCGGTTTCCCCCACCTAGAGATTCAAACACAATGACTCATTGTTTTTGAATGAGATATATGAGCTGAATTCATCATTCGCAATATCGAAATTACACCCGGCGCAAATGCAAACAATGTCAGTCGAAAATCTTACAGAAACTTGCGAAACTATCGCCCAGTTTTATGATTTACCTAACAAAAAATGAAATCCAACTGTGGCAGCGATTGTGGTATGATAAACCCAACCCAACAAATCTGACCGTTGATGTCCTAAAAGAGGCTAAAACCTTCTTTCCCAAAACGGGAAAAGCGTTGATAATTTTGATCGCTCTACCGTGCACAGCGTGTACGGTAGATCGATAGGAGACTAAAAACCTGGTTAAGAAGCACTATGAGGGAAAATCACCTCAATGGTCTGAACATGATGAGTGTGCACAGAAAAATTATTAATGAAAACTTACAAGACTTTCATAATAAAGTGGTCGAGAAGTTTACAAAAAAACCCCGATGATTGTGTTTCAATTAATTTAAAAACAAAAAGAATCTCGCTCGACTACTTCATTATTAAAATCTTGTAATTGTCAATGTCCTATATTTTGTCCCAAATCCTTTTAATTCTATTATTCTAGTAAATATAATAACTAACTATAACAATTATAATAATATAATTACATGTGCTTTTGACTGTATTTAAAATTCATACTTTTCCCATCTTCCATATATCAACTTGCTGCCCACCCCCTTGGCCATCGGCTGGCGACGCCCTTGATATGTATAGTATATGACAGTGTAGTATAATTTAGTTATAAGGGGAGTGTGGGTTATAGATAGTTAAGATATATTTAACCAGTATATATTTATTTATTTATATATAACCAGTCCAAGTGGCCGAGCGGTCTAACGCGTTATGTCTGCGCAGTATCCATACTTGGAAACTGGGAGGTTATGGGTTTGAATCCCGACATCGGCAGTTTGTCAATTATTAGGGAAAAAAGGGGGTGGATAATTGACTAAATTGACTAAACTGTCGGCGTATGGACAAGAACAAAGTAACCGGCTATGCTTGAGAAGGTTTTCTGCAGTATTCTTCACGAACTCCAGATGAATATCGGCCTAGTTCCTATCAGAATCGGCTGCAGCCGCATACCCTACCAATTCCTAGTCTATACACAAAAATTTCTTCCACTCACAAAGTGTAGCCTGTCCAGGGCTGCCTCTACAATCTATCTATCCAAATAAATATATATACTGGGCGAGTCAAAAGTCATGGAGTTTGATAAAAGGGTGGATAGGGGATGAAATTCTAAGATGAAAAGTCCTTGGACATTTTTGCACCAGACCCACCGTTAATTAAGTAAATAGTAAATTAAGTAACCAATTAGAGGAGCGCGTTAACGGAATAAGAAAGGGTTGGGAATGAACGTAGCGGCAGCAGAGACACGTGAGGGGAGCGAGCTCAATCCACCACTACCGTAGAGTGAGTCAATCTTAGGCGTTTCAAATCCGATACAGTATTTATAGTAAAGTTTTGAAAAATTTGGGAAAAAATTTACCATTTTTTATTCCGAAAATTAACTAAATTATTCAGTTTTTATATTAAATTTGAAATTATTATTTTAACTCCAGTAATTGTCTAAGTGCTAGGGCCCATTTAAGGTAACACTCTTATTATTATTTTTAACTCAAAATATTATTGAAAACAATTTTTCAGTAAAAACAACTCAAAAAAAATTAAATAATTGGGTGACTAAGTTTCTGTGTAAACCAAAAATTGATAAACATTTATTGAATGAAATTTCTTTGTAAGAAATCCAATAAAATTTTAATAATTCAGTTAATTTTTTGTTCCAAAATTTTTCAAAACTACTATAAAAGCCGGATTTGAAACGCAGAAGATTGACTCGCTATACGCTAGTGGTGGGGAGAGCTCGCTCCCCTCACGTATCTCTGCGGCCGCTTGGTTCATTCCCCACCATTTCTTATACCGTTAACACGCTTCTCTAATTGGTTAACTTTATTTAATTAATATCTAATTAACGGTGGGTCCGATGCAAAAATTTTCAAGGACTTTTCATCTTAGAATTTCATCCCTATCCATCTTTTCCAAAAACTCCATAACTTTTGACTCACCTGTATATATAACAAATTTCTTTGGGTTGATATAAAATTTACTTATATCAATCCAATAAAGTCCTTATATTTACCCATAATAGTTCATCGATTATATATATAATTCGTGAGAAGGCACACGAAATCATATGAAAGCAATTTTACTTTAAATTTATTAATGCACAATTTAGGCATTTGCCTCAAACTTCGTTTATCAGAAAACTAATTATTTCGGTTCGTCGCATTTATACCCATCGCGTAGGTAAATCAGCTACGATTACTTTAAATTTACCCCTTTATTTTACTATGTATGTTTTTCAAGATATAACTATTGAAACTGCGTTTTTATTCAACAGGAATATGTTATCGAAGACGGTACTTAATACCTCGCATTAAGTACTTGAGGCAAAAGCGTACACTCTAATGAGTAATGAGTAATCGACTGTTATAATGAATACGTAAACAGAATGTATCTAATTTTCGTACCTTAAATCCATTGTTTCCATGAGCGTAGAAATTGAAAGGGGTTTAAAAAAGGGAACGTTATACACCCATGAATTGAAATGACCAAAATTTCCATATGAGTTGTATTTCGTATGATAAAACAATATCACCATACCACATTTTATCAAAATCGCACATTCAGTTCTAGTTAAAAATAAAAAAACTTTTAAAAACCGCAACTTTTATTGGGGCAAATTTAGCTCAATCGTCTTGTTTTAAGCCGTAGTGTATGTCGTAAAGGCTGGTAAAGACCTTTTAATGCATTATTTAGGCATTTACCTCTAACTTAGTATATTACAATTCTTTCAACAACGCCGCGTAGTTCAGAAAACCTATTATTTCGGTTCGCCGTATTTATACTCGACACGTAGTTAAATCAGCTACGATTACATTAAATTTGCCCCTTTATTTTACTATGTATGTTTTTCAAGGTATAACTTTCGAATACAATGTCAGAGCTGATTCACCCATATAAATATATTCACAAAAAAATTTAATATTCTTACAAACCTTTAATATATTTACAAATTCACATGATTTTATTTTTTTTGTAACTAATAAACAAGTATGTATATTTTTCTTATAATCAAACATATGACTAAAAACTCACGCACACTATCATCAAGTAAATAATAAAATACTAAAGTGACTGTATTTTAAATTCTGGAAGTGTTGGTGCATCCTAGTGAAAAGTCACATTTTTCAAATTTAAAAGTAAATAGCTCGGAGAACTATTTACCAAGAAAATTAATGAGAGGTGAATTTTATTGATTAAATGTAAGAAAAAATGTGGTTGAAATTTATTTCGAAAGTTTTCCCTTAGTATGTTTTTAAAATTTTATAACTTAGCAAGTTTATTCTTTCCTTTGTTTCAAATATTTTAAAACATACTACGTTATAAAATTTTTAAAATATACTAAGAGAAAACTTGCGAAATAAATTTAAATTGTTCTTACATTAAATCAATTTAACATTAGCAAACGTTAACTAGGAAAGAATTTCTGAAAATTCACATTTAAAGGGGGAGAAATGGGGGGAGGGGTGTTGCTATACGCAAAGTATTACTCTACGCAAAGCGGCAATCAACACAAAGCGTCCACTCTAAGGAGTAAAGAGTAATCCACTTTTATAATGAATACGTAAACAGAATGTATCTAAATTTCATACCTTATATACTTTGTTTCCATGAGCGTAGAAATTGGAGGGGGTTTAAAAAAGGGAACGTTATACACCCATGAATTGATATGACCAAAATTTCCATATGAGTTGTATTTCGTATGATAAAACAATATCACCATACCACATTTTATCAAAATCGCACAATCAGTTCTAGTTAAAAATAAAAAAACTTTTAAAAACCGCAACTTTTATTGGGGCAAATTTAGCTCAATCGTCTTGTTTTAAGCCGTAGTGTATGTTGTAAAGGCTGGTAAAGACCTTTTAATGCATTATTTAGGCATTTACCTCAAACTTAGTATATTACAATTCTTTCAACAACGCCGCGTAGTTCAGAAAACCTATTATTTCGGTTCGCCGTATTTATACTCGACACGTAGTTAAATCAGCTACGATTACATTAAATTTGCCCCTTTATTTAACTATGTATGTTTTTCAAGGTATAACTTTCGAATACAATGTCAGAGCTGCTTCACCCATATAAATATATTCACAAAAAAATTTAATATATTTACAAACCTTTATTCGATTTTCTTATTCGTTTTTTCTATGAATTAAAAAGTTTTAATGCTTTTATTTATTTATTAAAAAAATATTAAGAGAATTCAATATTTTTACTTTTCTTGCTCACATGATTTTTTTGTAACTAATAAACAACTATGTATTTTTCATATAATCAAACATATGACAAAAAAAAACTCACGCACACTATCATCTAGTAAATAATAAAATACTACATTGACGGTATTTTTAATTCTGGAAGTGTTGGTGCACCCTAATGAAAAGTTATCGTATAACCAATTGAAGAACATTAAATTATGAATCGAATGAGTACAACAACTTTAGAATTCGGAAAAATAGTATAGTCGATGAAAAAGGACGACTTTTTCCAACTATTTTAAAAACGAATTTCCTCCAAAAGACATGCAGCTAATGTTTTTGCACCAATGTTGGAATTTCGTATGAATTTCTTCAGATGTCCGTCGATCCTACCTATTAGATGTTAAAAATCACTATCGCTAAAATTTGTATATATTTATATATGTATATATATATATGTACTTTTTAAAATGTCTGTGGACACTCTAGCGGTCACAGTTTTATTCCGATTGGAATGAAAATTGGTATTTGAGGCGCTTTTGGTATTCTAAAGGTTGAGTTCGTTAATGGGCAAAATCGGAAGAGGGGATAGGGGGTTTAGAAGGATGGGGAAACAAAATTTGAATATCTCCGTTAATATTTGAAAAATCGAAAAAATTTTCAGGAGTTAAATTGTAGGTACTAAGTTTAACTGTAATTTTGTTTCTTACACTAATATTTACAGAAATATTTACAATTAAAGATTGAAAGTTAAAATTCTAAATATCTCTGTTCACATTAGAGTTTGAGAAAAATGATCGAGTAATGAATTGATTTTTTTTGAAGCAAACTTGATTTTCTACTAATTTACTCCTTATACATTTTTCAATTATTCTAATATTTAGAGAGATATTTTATATTTAGTGTTTGTTAGGCACAAATACATGAATTATATTTTATTGTAAAAAACTTTAAAAAAAAGTTCAACTGACTTCAAAAAACACAAAAAGTCACTATATTAAAAAGCTAAAAATAACAATTTACAGATTTAATCCAAAAGACAATTCTTGTCCAAACCTATTACGTATAATTTAGTATATTAAGTTTGATCACGACTGTAACGCTTAAAAAATTGATCGTAGGCATGAATGTTTGGTATACGTGTTCATAAAATTTGGCCATTTCCGCATGTCCGTCTGTCTGTCTGTGGATATGATAACCCTAGAACAAAAAGAGATAACGAGCCGAAATGTGCTCTAGAGCAAAACAGTAAGGTCAAGTTCGTTAATGGGCAAAATCGGACAATATTTGGGCAAAAATATTTATCTTTGAAACTATTGGAAGGTGTTTCCCTTCGCTCGAGGGGGGGGGATACATATACATCTTTGAAACCGTAAGAGATTTGATTTTTTCGTAAAAAATTTGTTAACAAAAAATCTTCTTTTTAAAATAAATAAGTTTTGTTTGTAAAAGATTTCCATAAACTCAATAGTATTCTCATAGTTTGTGATTATATGTTCCTCGGAAAGAATTGTTAACATTTCGAATACGCAGAATTGTTAAAAATTTAATCATTGATATACAACTCAGTATATACTGGGTATTCAAACATTTAAGTCAGTTAGTTGTTACATTACTTAACAGTCGAACATAGAATCTCCTTCTTTTTTTGGAGTTGGTTAAAATTTATGTTGTTTTGGTCATCTCCACAGAAACTCTAATTTTATAAGATGATTGATTGATTATTATCGGGGTAAAAACTATTGCACTTCGACCCTATGATCCATTGTGCTCCCCCTTCTACCTCAGTCTGACGAGACTCGCTTCTCCCATATGTTGGCAATAGCCTGGAGCTTGCTTATCAGGTCCTCCCGAAGGTTCATATATTCGGGGTGAGATGCACCGAATATCCTGTATCTGTAACCCAGAGGTTCGCAGTCAAAGATTATGTGGCTGGATGTTTCTTCCTCCTCGCCACACAATCTGCACACAATGGAGCCGTTATGGAGTCCCATTGTGTGCAGATGCTTCTGCATAGGATAATGCCCGGTAATGAACCCGGTAACCCTCCGCAGTTGCATCCTGTTCAGCCTCAGTGCATCGAAAGATAACCTCTTTGTTGCACTCTGAAGCAGTACCTTCCCGAGTTCTTGCCGCGGTACTTTTTCCCAGTGATCACGGTGTTTAGCATTTGACCACTCGTTGATCACTTGTTTACATACAGTATTTGGAATTCCTAAAATATGCTCTGGACCTATGAATGGCATTCCGACTCCCTTCTTTGCTAAGGTATCCGCTTTTTCATTTCCTTCGAAACCACTGTTTCCCGGCACCCAGATCAATTTAACATTGTTCCGTTTTGCCAGTTTCAGAAGTTCCTCCAGATAATACTTGACTACCCTTGACGTGACCTCAGTTCCAGACAAGGCTTTTAAAGCAGCTTGACTGTCCGACAGAATACATACGTTCTGGTTTATGTAGCCTCTACGTAGGTTCTCACGGACGCAAGCTAGTATGGCGTAAACTTCTGCTTGGCAGACCGTGGCATTTCCCCAAGTTGAGGCATATGTTTGCTTTTGGTCTCTCACCGAAGATTCCTGCCCCGGTCCCTTCTTCAGTTTTGAATCCGTCTGTATACCAGACGATTCCTTTCCTGAGGTAGGATTGTTCTCCATCCGACCACATGGCCTTATCACATACTACAGTGAAAGGTTTAGAGAAGGATTATGTAAGAAGTTAATAGTTAATAGTTATGAAGAAGTATATCTGTGCCCATTTCAAAGACGGGGTCTGAGTTGATGTTCCCCCAATACTTGCATGTCTATCCTGATTTTTATTAATCCAGTTGTTATTGCAAGACAATCTATAGGCGCTGAATGCTCAGCGGAGGCAGCCCCAGTATGACTTCCATGGCAGCTGTAGATGTACTGCTCATGGATCCAGTGATGCACAAGCAGGCCAGTCTCTGAATCCTGGACAGTTTTTTGCACGCATCTGCTTAACTTTTGGCCACCACACTAGAGCAGCATGGGTTATAATAGGCCTGACTACTGTTGTGTAGAGCCAGTCAATCATTTTGGGCTTTAGACCCCAGACTTTTCCACATGCTCTCTTGCAAAGCGCATGTGGAAAATTCTATAAGATAACTATAAAATTATTTTATTAAAATTTTGTTTTAATTTTGAAATGTCAATTTCGATTGTCGTTTCCATTGTAACTATAAACTATAATCGTTATACATCGTTCTATTTTGGCTATTAATAAACTTAATTATGCAAATACTAAAGGCATATCTGATATTATATTTCATTTTGATCACACTAAAATTATGACCGCTAGAGAGTGATTTGTGTATTCTAAGCAAATTCGCTAAGTTGACGCAGCTCCTGCGTAACGATTTTTTTAAAATTATTATTGGTAGAGTCAAATTTACTTCAAAAACGGTGTTTCAGGAAGGTTGCTCGGAACCGCAATTTTTTTTAAATCGATTCATCTTGACGTCCTGAATATGTCCCTAAATTTTTACGGTCTAACTCGTGACGAAACAGGATCTTAATTGAATTTGTTTATAACAAAAAAGCGACTTTTCTTGACATTTTTTTTAAAACTAAAAATTTTAAAAATGACAAATGAGCAGCCCATAAACATTAAAATCGGTTAATTAAAATTCGAGAAAAAAATTCCCAAACTTCGAAAAACGCAAAAATTTTAAATTAAAATAAAATGTGTATTTAAAAAAAAAATAATTAAAAGTGTTTAGTTTAAAAAAAAACTAAACACTTTATTGAAAATAATTATTTTTATCAATTATTTTCATAAATATGAAATTAAGTTAATTTAGTAATTTTAATTAAAAGAGGTATTATGATGTATTTAAAAAAAAAAAAATAATGAAAACTAAATATACGGTACTTTAGAAAAAAAAATCCAAAGCAGAGTATTGTATGTGGAATTATGAAAATTGGAAAACGATCGGTGCTAACGCGATACACGTAAATATAAAAAAAATAACACGTTGAACCGAAAGTCTTTCAATAAAAGCTGGGCCCATTAAAAAAGATAATATTGAGGTAGTAAGATCTTTACTATCCAGTAAGTGTCTAAGTTATCGACTAGTGATTCGAATCAGAAATACTGAAAATAAAAAAAAGTACAAAAAAAAGAACAAAACAAAATATATGTAAAAATAAAATATATTTGAAATAAATAATTTTTCATTTAATATGTTGATAGTATAACTATCCTTAAAATACTAAGTTTGGTTGTACAAGTTATAAAAAAAATTACATGAATATGTACTAGATTGAACTGTAGTAAAAAGAAATATCGTATATAAAAAAAAAACGACACTACAGTAAAAAAAAATGTTCAAATATGTCTGATTTGCAAAAATATAAATATACACTACAAATTTAATTCAGATACATAGTTGTATATAAAAGGGACTTTACGCTTCTGTAAAGAAAAACTACAAGGCCAAAAATACCAAGCGTATACAAAACAATATAGTTATAAATTAAAAAAGTCATTGCATATTCACATAAAATACATAAATTGTACAGCCAAAATGTGTATAGAATGTGTATTGAAATGTGACAAGTTTGAAAAACCACAAGTTTCGGAATGGTGAATTAAATAAATTATACAAAAAAAATATACTTAGATACAATCAGATAGAAACCATTAATTCGCCTATTCGATACTTCAGCACAATCCATAATAAATATTCAATTTGTAAATTGAAGAAATAAAAATTCAAAATACCATCTGATTAATTCATGTGAGACAACTACTTTTAGTAACTGTACTGAGCCAACTAATTTTAGTAACTGTCTTGAGACAAGTACTTTTTGTAACTGATTTGAAATATGTGCGGAAATATCGAAGTAAGCTTGGATATACGCAAGTCATATCCGATCTAAGTAAATGTTTGTTGAAATTATGTAAATTCTCAACTCGCATAAACCAATAATTATATAAATTATTATTTTTTGAATAATAAAAATATGAAAACAAAATAATAATAAATTTTAAACAGTGGAGTACTAAAAAAAATTATTCTCCAAAAAAATCTAAAAATTAGTTCATTTTTTTTAAACTATGGCAAAGTATGCCTATATGTTAAAAATAATGTGCCAAATTTTAGATTCTCGTATAAATGTTCTATGATCATTTTCGTAAAAAATTTGTTTGGCTGCTCACGACATACAATTACGGAGCAAAAAAAAGAACACTTTTATAGGTTATATTCGACTCACAATTTCAGAGCAGAGCAGGTGTACTTTCTTAGGTTATATTCGACCGTTAATTACACTATTTTTGTACCCCCACTATTGCTCTACACACGTTTACCGGGAGGTTAAGCAGCCTTCTCGGTACTTTACGGACGGTATAAATTTACTTCCAGTTTAGGAGTCTAGGAGTCAGTTTGGAGTTTACCCGCCGAGTAAGCTACCATTACCTAGAGGGGCACTTTACCTAGAGGTTGGAAAACCCGCCCTTAGACACACAGGCACTGAGTGTGTGGCGCATGGTGTGCACACAACAAAGCACGCTTTGTTTTGGAAAGTGCGATAAATGAAACATATTATAAAATTATAAAATTTGCTTAAAAAACGCTTACTTAAATAACTTAAATTTATATATATATATATATATCTATGCCAAGTAAATTTATTTCCCATTTTGGTTTTTTGCCAGTTACATCATATGACCAAACAGAGTCGTAGCGGATAGTAAGTTTCGCGTTTTGGGCCACTTTTATTGGCCTCTATATAAATGGGCAGCGTTTCCTTCTGGGAGTGATTCTGTAACTAGAATCTGGTGAAAATACTAAATTTGAGCAGTTCTGTCGATTCCATAACTTTCATCATAGTGAAAATGTGAGCCATCTTAAGGGAGTTTGTTCGACAAGGAATTTCTTAATGTATACGTGGATCCAAGAGAGAAAGGAAATAAGTAGAGAGAGAAAGAAATAATTGATGGCTTAAAACGACGCATGGTAATGTGTTTTGGAGTTATATTTCAAATTTTGCCCCTATTCCTAGAACATTTGTTTGTATTTTATAAATACGTATTTCGACTACAATGTAGTCATCATCAGTATGAATTAGCTAATCGTAACTATCTCTGGGATATGGATTCAAAGATATGTTGCTTGTTGCTAATTTGGTGACTGTGACAATGTTCTAGGAATAGGGGCAAAATTTTAAACATAATTTCAAAAAACCTAGAGTTCTCTTTGATTATTTTAATAATCTTTATTGTTTTGGAGTTGTTTAGTTTCATGAACATTATAATCATTTGCTTTTGTTTTTCAGCCACATTCATGTTGACTGAAAATTAATATATATTATCTCTATGAAAATTAAACTATCTAGAGCACGGTAGTGCGACAGGCCGAGTATAAGGGGTTTTTTGCCTTCGCGCTTACAGTACTATCACTACACAAAAAATCAGAGCCGATTTGACCTCAAAATATCTTCTGAACGAAAAGAGCTGTAGTGCTGGTTTTTCGAATATAAGTTATTTAGGGAATTATAAGAGTACGAGTTTATGCTTTTCGTTAAGAAATAAACGGTTAAAAAGTTATTTCGGTTCAAAAACCGTAAAATAGTGGGTACGCCCATAATTTTCATTAGATAGGATAAAAACGTAGGGCCTACATCAGATATCCTTTAAAGATGATATTTGGCATATAGTTAGGTCTAGTATCTAAGGCACAGGGAAAATTATGAAATCACGAAATTTATATCGGGAAATGGGAAAACTTTTGCTATTTTATTTTGATAAAATTAATATAGGAAATATTGCTCTGCCTATGATTGGTCCATATTTCTATATTTATAGTAAAATGTGAGCATATACCACTAGTGAGAGGTGTGTGCGATTTTTAAAACTTTGTTGCTCCATTTCCAGAAATGCAAGAAGGATGCGGTTTTTTGCATTCGACGCGAAATTTTTTTACTTTAAATAAGAATCTTTGGAAAAAATTAATTTTCCCAACGGAACATATGGAAAATCAAAGATTAAATTTATGTGTTAAATTTATTGAAAACTAAATTTCTTAATATGTCTGTACACATTAGAGTTTGAGCAAAAATGATAAGGTGATGAATTGTAGCAAATTTGATTTCCTACAACTGTATTCCTTACATATTTTTCGATTGTTCTAATATTAAGAGAGAAATTTTATATTTTGTGTCTGTATATTTTTTATATGAAAACCGATCTTATGTGCATTTTATGTGCAATATAATTGCTGTAATTTGATTGGTTCAGATAAATTCGTTTAATCTGAACCAATCAGCTTACAGCAATTGTATTGCACATAAGATGTACATAAAATCGGTTTTCATATAACAAATATATACAAACACAAAATATAAAATATCTCTCTTAATATTAGAACAATTTGAACAATTTGAACGCAAAAAATTACCTTTTTATTCCCAGTATACATAAATATACATGGTATCATAAGTTTTGTCCCGACTTTGTAACGTTTGAAAATATTAATCCTTGATATAAATGATTGTTCATAAAATGGCCCATTTTGGCTATTTCCGCATGTCCGTCCGTCTGTCTGTGGACGCAATAACTTAAGAACGAAAACAGATAAATAGCTAATTTGTGTGTGTGTGTTCTAAAACAAAAAAGTATGTTCAAATTCGATAATGGGCAATTTTTACTTTTAACCGAAAATCAGATTCACCCTTCTTCCATTTCGATGGTGATTTTTTGGCGCCGACTCAAAATTATTTAGGTTTCTACATTCGAATATGGCGGCCGCCGCAAACGGCGATTTAAAATTTCCAAATTCACCCCTATGATATGGGTATCAAATAAAAGGGCTTGATGACGTCTTTCTAAATCTAATATGGCGGCCGCCACAAATAGCGATTTTTAATTTCCACATTAACCCCTATGATATGGGTATCAAATAAAAGGGCTTGATGAACGAAACACAGTGTATAAAGTGACGTTATTCGAAATCCAATATGGCGGCCGCCGCAAATGGATATTTACAATTTCCACATTAACCACTATGGGTATATATATATATATATATATATATCACTCATCAGGCCTTTTCATTTGATCCCCATACCAAAGGGGTTTATGAGGAAATTATAAAACTCCATTTGCGGCGGCCGCCATATTGGATTTAAAATAACGTCACTTAATATACTGTGTTTCGCTCATCAAGCCCTTTCATTTGATACCCATATTATAGGGGTTTATGTGGAAATTATAAATCTCCATTTTCTGCGGCCGCCATATTGAATTAAGAATGACATCACTTTACTTATTGTGTTTTGCTCATCAAGTCCTTTTATTCGATACCCATATCATAGGGGTTAATTTGGAAATTGAAAATCGCCATTTGCGGCGGCCGCCATATTCGATTTAAGATGACATCCTATACTAATGTAGATATTTAAATAATTTTGAGTCGGCGCCAAAAAATCACCATCGAAATGGAAGAAGAGTGGATCTGATTTTCAGTTAAAAGTAAAAATTGCCCATGAATTTGAATGAATTTGACCTTACTTTTTTGTTCTAGAACACACACACAAATTAGCTGTTTATCAGTTTTCGTTCTTGGGTTATTGAATTTGACCTTACTTTTTTGTTCTAGAACACACACACAAATTAGCTGTTTATCAGTTTTCGTTCTTGGGTTATTGCGTCCACAGACAGACGGACGGACATGCGGAAATAGCCGAAATGGGCCATTTTATAAAGAAGCATTTATATCAAGGATTAATATTTTCAAGCGTTACAAAGTCGGGACTAAACTTAATACACAATGTATGTTTTATTCCCAGTATATTTACATATACTGGGAATAAAAATGTAATTTTTGGTGTTCTTCCCCATTTTCTGAGTTGTTTCGTTTGAAAATTTAAAGTTTTCCAATTTTTCCCATAAATTTCAAGTTAAAACTGGTTGAATGCAAAAAAACCGATCCTAATCTTTTTTTTTTTTGATAAATTTGAAGAAATTTCTTTGTTGAAAAATTTTATCAAGTAGTGTTATCCCTTTGAAGTATTCATTAGTAATGATTACAATCTAACGTGCAAAATACATAATACATTTATAGTAAATATTACATGTATACTGAATGTGTCATCCAATCAGATAGTCCCCAACAAATATCAACGAATCAGAATGGACTATAACCAAATTTTTTTGTTTTTCCTCATTTTTGCGGATGTTGCGTTGGGAAAATTGAATTTTTTCGATCTACAAATAGGTTTTGAGATATCCAACGTCGAATGTAAAAACTCGCATCCTTATAATATGCCTGGAAATGCCTTATACTTACCACTTAAATTAAATTTTTGATTTTCCATATGTTCCATTGGGAAAATTAAATTTTTCGAAAGGTTTCAAAAATTCCGCGTTGAATGCAAAAAACCGCATCCTTCTACCTTTTCTGGAAGTGGAGCAACAAAGTTTTAAAAAATCGTACACAAATGGTGTGTGTTACATTTTAGTAGTATAAATATAATATATATGGACCAATCATAGAGCAGCAATATTTCCTATGTTAAATTTATCAAAACAAAAATGCAAAAGTTTTTCATTTCCCGATATAAATTTCGTAGTTTGATAATTTTCCTTTCGGTTTGGTCACTATATCTAACTTTTATTATTTTTTTATTTTTGTCTGAAAGAAATTTTAGAACAAGGACAAGCAATAAAATAAATCCAAATTAATAATACTAGATTTAATTATACTTAATACTAATATATACATCTTATATAATAAATTACATACATCTTATATACTAAGTTAAAACTATTCTCACAATTAATGGTCTTGAATGGATTTCTGGTTTCTGCAAAAAAAAAACAGTTGGTTAAACAATGTCACATCGAGCATAAAGAAAGTAAGACTACACCAAAGAAGCTTGGGTACACAGTTTTGTTAGAATATTAATAAAGCACGACTTGATTAATTGACTAATAGAAGTCATATTACATTGAATCAAAATGATAAAACTAACACTCAAAGTTTAATAAGTTTTTTTTTTCTAAGTTTTTAATCTTTGGCCACAAGAACATTTGAAGTATGGAAATGTAAATATCCGCAATAATTGTTACGTAAATTTTTCTAAGATTTAGTTTGTAGATTATAGATAGTATAGTTAGATTAGTATGGGAAGTATATATATATATATATATATATATATATATATATATATATATATATATATATATATATATATATATATATATATAAATGTATATATATATATATATTAATATATATATATATAACATATTTGTTTGAGTTCATATAAAATTTACTTCCCATATATCTACAATCTATTATATATATATAATTCGAGAGAAGTCATGCGAAACTATGAAAGCAATTTGTCTATAAATTTATTAAGCTTATTTATTCATTATACTTAAACTCCGTTTATTACAATTCTTTCAATAACGCCGCGTTGTTCAGATAACTAATTATTTTCGTTTGTCGTATTTTTTCCCATCGCGTAGTTAAATCATCTACGGTTAGTTTAAATTTACCTCTTTATTTTACTGTGTATGATTTCAATGGAGTAAATATATTGAAGCTTTATGTTTTTATTCGACCAGAATATTGAATCTTAACCAACTCATAAATTTAATGTTATCGAAGATGGTATTTAACGCGAGGTGTTACTTGAGGCAAAAAGATACTTGACGCAAAGTGTTGCTCTACTCAAAGCGTTACTCTACAAGAAACGTTACTCTACACAAAGTGTTAATCAACACAAATCGTCCACTCTACAAAAAGCGTTACTCTACACAAAGCGTATTTCAACGCAAAACGTTACTCCACACAAAGCGTTACTTTACGTTTGGTGTTCCTTTACGATAGGTGTTACTTTACTCGTAGTGTAACTTAACGCAAATCGTAATTAACGCGAAGTGTAAAAAAGTTCTGCTTAATTGTGTGGTTACAATTGAAGAAAGCATTATTGCTTCAAAATACTGCGAAACTATTATGAAATGATATAAAATATTACGAAAAGTTGTTAAACTCTCACGGGTGACATGGTCCCTGTTGGTAGCATATATACAGTAAATGTATTACCACAAAATGTATGTATATATATTTATATATGTATTGTATATGATAGTTTAGAATAATTTAGTTATAAGGGGGGGGGGTTAGATTATAGATAGTTTAGTTAGATTAGTATGGGAAATATATATATATATAAATATATATATATATAAATATATATATATATAACCAATTTGTTTCAGTTCATATAAAATTTACTTCCCATATTTCTACAATCTATAATATATATTATTCGAGAGAAGTCATGCGAAACTATGAAAGCAATTTGTCTATAAATTTATTAAGCTTATTTATTCATTATCCTTAAACTCCGTTTATTACAATTCTTTCAATAACGCCGCGTTGTTCAGATAACTAATTATTTTCGTTTGTCGTATTTTTTCCCATCGCGTAGTTAAATCATCTACGGTTAGTTTAAATTTACCTCTTTATTTTACTGTGTATGATTTCAATGGAGTAAATATATTGAAGCTTTACGTTTTTATTCGACCAGAATATTGAATCTTAACCAACTCATAAATTTAATGTTATCGAAGATGGTATTTAACGCGAGGTGTTACTTGAGGCAAAAAGATACTTGACGCAAAGTGTTATTCTACTCAACGCGTTCCTCTACAAGAAACGTTACTCTACACAAAGCGTTAATCAACACAAATCATCCACTCTACAAAAAGCGTTACTCTACACAAAGCGTATTTCAACGCAAAACGTTACTCCACACAAAGCGTTACTTTACGTTTGGTTTTCCTTTACGATAGGTGTTACTTTACTCGTAGTGTAACTTAACGCAAATCGTAATTAACGCGAAGTGTAAAAAAATTCTGCCAAATTGTGTGGTTACAATTGAAGAAAGCATTATTGCTTCAAAATACTGCGAAACTATTATGAAATGATATAAAATATTACGAAAATTTGTTAAACTCTCACGGGTGACATGGTCCCTGTTGGTAGCATATATACAGTAAATGTATTACCACAAAATGTATGTATATATATTTATATATGTATAGTATTTGATAGTTTAGAATAATTAAGTTATAAGGGGAGGGGGGGTTAGATTATAGATAGTTTAGTTAGATTAGCGCTTGTAGAGTAACGCTTTTTGTAGAGTGGATGATTTGTGTTGATTAACGCTTTGTGTAGAGTAACGTTTCTTGTAGAGGAACGCGTTGAGTAGAGCAACACTTTGCGTCAAGTATCTTTTTGCCTAACGCGAAGTGTAAAAAAATTCTGCCAAATTGTGTGGTTACAATTGAAGAAAGCATTATTGCTTCAAAATACTGCGAAACTATTATGAAATGATATAAAATATTACGAAAAGTTGTTAAACTCTCACGGGTGACATGGTCCCTGTTGGTAGCATATATACAGTAAATGTATTACCACAAAATGTATGTATATATATTTATATATGTATAGTATTTGATAGTTTAGAATAATTAAGTTATAAGGGGAGGGGGGGTTAGATTATAGATAGTTTAGTTAGATTAGTATGGGAAATATATATATATAAATATATATATATAACCAATTTGTTTCAGTTCATATAAAATTTACTTCCCATATTTCTACAATCTATAATATATATTATTCGAGAGAAGTCATGCGAAACTATGAAAGCAATTTGTCTATACATTTATTAAGCTTATTTATTCATTATCCTCAAACTACGTTTATTACAATTCTTTCAATAACGCCGCATTGTTCAGATAACTAATTACTTTCTTTTGTCGTATTTTTTCCCATCGCGTAGTAAATTCATCTACGGTTAGTTTAAATTTACCTCTTTATTTTACTGTGTATGATTTCAATGGAGTAAATATATTGAAGCTTTACGTTTTTATTCGACCAGAATATTGAATCTTAACCAACTCATAAATTTAATGTTATCGAAAATGGTATTTAACGCGATATGTTACTTGAGGCAAAAAGATACTTGACACAAAGTGTTGCTCTACTCAAAGCGTTACACTACAAGAAACGTTACTCTACACAAAGCGTTATCAACACAAATCGTCCACTCTACAAAACGCGTTACTCTACACAAAGCGTATTTCAACGCAAAACGTTACTCCACACAAAGCGTTACTTTACGTTTGGTGTTCCTTTACGATAGGTGTTACTTTACTCGTAGTGTAACTAAACGCAAATCGTAATTAACGCGAAATGTAAAAAAATTCTGCTAAATTGTGTGGTTACAATTGAAGAAAGCATTATTGCTTCAAAATACTACGAAGCTTTTATGAAATGATATAAAATATTACGAAAAGTTGTTAAACTCTCACGGGTGACATGGTCTTTGTTGGTAGCATATATACAGTAAATGTATTACCACAAAATGTATGTATATTTATTTATATATGTATAGTATATGATAGTTTAGAATAATTTAGTTATAAGGGGGGGGGGTTAGATTATAGATAGTTTAGTTAGATTAGTATGGGAAATATATATATATATATAAATATATATATATAACCAATTTGTTTCAGTTCATATAAAATTTACTTGCCATATTTCTACAATCTATAATATATATTATTCGAGAGAAGGCATGCGAAACTATGAAAGCAATTTGTCTATACATTTATTAAGCTTATTTATTCATTATCCTCAAACTCCATTTATTACAATTCTTTCAATAACGCCGCGTTGTTCAGATAACTAATTACTTTCTTTTGTCGTATTTTTTCCCATCGCGTAGTTAAATCATCTACGGTTAGTTTAAATTTACCTCTTTTTTTTACTGTGTATGATTTCAATGGAGTAAATATATTGAAGCTTTACGTTTTTATTCGACCAGAATATTGAATCTTAACCAACTCATAAATTTAATGTTATCGAAGATGGTATTTAACGCGAGGTGTTACTTGAGGCAAAAAGATACTTGACGCAAAGTGTTGCTCTACTCAACGCGTTCCTCTACAAGAAACGTTACTCTACACAAAGCGTTAATCAACACAAATCATCCACTCTACAAAAAGCGTTACTCTACACAAAGCGTATTTCAACGCAAAACGTTACTCCACACAAAGCGTTACTTTACGTTTGGTGTTCCTTTACGATAGGTGTTCCTTTACGATAGGTGTTACTTTACTCGAAGTGTAACTTAACGCAAATCGTAATTAACGCGAAGTGTAAAAAAATTCTGCCAAATTGTGTGGTTACAATTGAAGAAAGCATTATTGCTTCAAAATACTGCGAAACTATTATGAAATGATATAAAATATTACGAAAATTTGTTAAACTCTCACGGGTGACATGGTCCCTGTTGGTAGCATATATACAGTAAAAGTATTACCACAAAATGTATGTATATATATTTATATATGTATAGTATATGATAGTTTAGAATAATTTAGTTATAAGGGGGGTGGTTAGATTATAGATAGTTTAGTTAGATTAGTATGGGAAATATATATAAATATAAATATATATATATATAACCAATTTGTTTCAGTTCATATAAAATTTACTTCCCATATTTCTACAATCTATAATATATATTATTCGAGAGAAGTCATGCGAAACTATGAAAGCAATTTGTCTATACATTTAGAATAATTTAGTAATAAGGGGGGGGGGGTTAGATTATAGATAGTTTAGTTAGATTAGTATGGGAAATATATATAAATATAAATATATATATATATCCAATTTGTTTCAGTTCATATAAAATTTACTTCCCATATTTCTACAATCTATAATATATATTATTCGAGAGAAGTCATGCGAAACTATGAAAGCAATTTGTCTATACATTTATTAGGCTTATTTATTCATTATCCTCAAACTCCATTTATTACAATTCTTTCAGTAACGCCGCGTTGTTCAGATAACTAATTACTTTCTTTTGTCGTTTTTTTTCCCATCGCGTAGTTAAATCATCTACGGTTAGTTTAAATTTACCTCTTTATTTTACTGTGTATGATTTCAATGGAGTAAATATATTGAAGCTTTACGTTTTTATTCGACCAGAATATTGAATCTTAACCAACTCATAAATTTAATGTTATCGAAGATGGTATTTAACGCGAGGTGTTACTTGAGGCAAAAAGATACTTGACGCAAAGTGTTGCTCTACTCAAAGCGTTCCTCTACAAGAAACGTTACTCTACACAAAGCGTTAATCAACACAAATCTCTCACTCTACAAAAAGCGTTACTCTACACAAAGCGTATTTCAACGCAAAACGTTACTCCACACAAAGCGTTACTTTACGTTTGGTGTTCCTTTACGATAGGTGTTACTTTACTCTTAGTATAACTTAACGCAAATCGTAATTAACGCGAAGTGTAAAAAAATTCTGCCAAATTGTGTGGTTACATTTGAAGAAAGCATTATTGCTTCAAAATACTGCGAAACTATTATGAAATGATATAAAATATTACGAAAAGTTGTTAAACTCTCACGGGTGACATGGTCCTTGTTGGTAGCATATATACAGTAAATGTATTACCACAAAATGTATGTATATATATTGTATATATGTATATATATGTATAGTATATGATAGTTTATAATAATTTAGTTATAAGGGGGGTGGTTAGATTATAGATAGTTTAGTTAGATTAGTATGGGAAATATATATATATAAATATATATATATAACCAATTTGTTTCAGTTCATATAAAATTTACTTCCCATATTTCTACAATCTATAATATATATTATTCGAGAGAAGTCATGCGAAACTATGAAAGCAATTTGTCTATAAATTTATTAAGCTTATTTATTCATTATCGTCAAACTCCGTTTATTACAATTCTTTCAATAACGCCGCGTTGTTCAGATAACTAATTATTTTCTTTTGTCGTATTTTTTCCCATCGCGTAGTTAAATCATCTACGGTTAGTTTAAATTTACCTCTTTATTTTACTGTGTATGATTTCAATGGAGTAAATATATTGAAGCTTTACGTTTTTAATCGACCCGAATATTGAATCTTAACCAACTCATAAATTTAATGTTATCGAAGACGGTATTTAACGCGATGTGTTACTTGAGGCAAAAAGATACTTGACGCAAAGTGTTGCTCTACTCAAAGCGTTACTCTACAAGAAACGTTACTCTACACAAAGCGTTAATCAACACAAATCATCCACTCTACAAAAAGCGTTACTCTACACAAAGCGTATTTCAACACAAAACGTTACTCCACACAAAGCGTTACTTTACGTTTGGTGTTCCTTTACGATAGGTGTTACTTTACTCGTAGTGTAACTTAACGCAAATCGTAATTAACGCGAAGTGTAAAAAAATTTTGCTAAATTGTGTGGTTACAATTGAAGAAAGCATTATTGCTTCAAAATACTGCGAAACTATTATGAAATGATATAAAATATTACGAAAATTTGTTAAACTCTCACGGGTGACATGGTCCCTGTTGGTAGCATATATACAGTAAGTGTATTACCACAAAATGTATGTATATATATTTATATATGTATAGTATATGATAGTTTAGAATAATTTAGTTATAAGGGGGGGGGGGGTTAGATTATAGATAGTTTAGTTAGATTAGTATGGGAAATATATATATATATAAATATATATATATAACCAATTTGTTTCAGTTCATATAAAATTTACTTCCCATATTTCTACAATCTATAATATATATTATTCGAGAGAAGTCATACGAAACTATGAAAGCAATTGGTCTATACATTTATTATGGTTATTTATTCATTATCCTCAAACTCCATTTATTACAACTCTTTCAATAACGCCGCGTTGTTCAGATAACTAATTACTTTCTTTTGTCGTATTTTTTCCCATCGCGTAGTTAAATCATCTACGGTTAGTTTAAATTTACCTCTTTATTTTATTGTGTATGATTTCAATGGAGTAAATATATTGAAGCTTTACGTTTTTATTCGACCAGAATATTGAATCTTAACCAACTCATAAATTTAATGTTATCGAAGATGGTATTTAACGCGAGGTGTTACTTGAGGCAAAAAGATACTTGACGCAAAGTGTTGCTCTACTCAACGCGTTCCTCTACAAGAAACGTTACTCTACACAAAGCGTTTATCAACACAAATCATCCACTCTACAAAAAGCGTTACTCTACACAAAGCGTATTTCAACGCAAAACGTTACTCCACACAAAACGTTTCTTTACGTTTGGTGTTCCTTTACGATAGGTGTTACTTTACTCGTAGTGTAACTTAACGCAAATCGTAATTAACGCGAAGTGTAAAAAAATTCTGCCAAATTGTGTGGTTACAATTGAAGAAAGCATTATTACTTCAAAATACTGCGAAACTATTATGAAATGATATTAAATATTACGAAAATTTGTTAAACTCTCACGGGTGACATGGTCCCTGTTGGTAGCATATATACAGTAAATGTATTACCACAAAATGTATGTATATATATTTATATATGTATAGTATATGATAGTTTAGAATAATTTAGTTATAAGGGGGGTGGTTAGATTATAGATAGTTTAGTTAGATTAGTATGGGAAATATATATATATATAAATATATATATATAACCAATTTGTTTCAGTTCATATAAAATTTACTTCCCATATTTCTACAATCTATAATATATATTATTCGAGAGAAGTCATGCGAAACTATGAAAGCAATTTGTCTATACATTTATTAAGCTTATTTATTCATTATCGTCAAACTCCGTTTATTACAATTCTTTCAATAACGCCGCGTTGTTCAGATAACTAATTATTTTCTTTTGTCGTATTTTTTCCCATCGCGTAGTTAAATCATCTACGGTTAGTTTAAATTTACCACTTTATTTTACTGTGTATGATTTCAATGGAGTAAATATATTGAAGCTTTACGTTTTTATTCGACCAGAATATTGAATCTTAACCAGCTCATAAATTTAATGTTATCGAAGATGGTATTTAACGCGAGGTGTTACTTGAGGCAAAAAGATACTTGTCGCAAAGTGTTGCTCTACTCATGGCGTTACTCTACAAGAAACGTTACTCTACACAAAGCGTTAATCAACACAAATCGTCCACTCTACAAAAAGCGTTACTCTACACAAAGCGTATTTCAACGCAAAACGTTACTCCACACAAAGCGTTACTTTACGTTTGGTGTTCCTTTACGATAGGTGTTACTTTACTCGTAGTGTAACTTAACGCAAATCGTAATTAACGCGAAGTGTAAAAAAATTCTGCTTAATTGTGTGGTTACAATTGAAGAAAGCATTATTGCTTCAAAATACTGCGAAACTATTATGAAATGATATAAAATATTACGAAAATTTGTTAAACTCTCACGGGTGACATGGTCCCTGTTGGTAGCATATATACAGTAAATGTATTACCACAAAATGTATGTATATATATTTATATATGTATAGTATTTGATAGTTTTGAATCATTTAGTTATAAGGGATGGGGGGGTTAGATTATAGATAGTTTAGTTAGATTAGTATGGGAAATATATATATATAAATATATATATATAACCAATTTGTTTCAGTTCATATAAAATTTTTTTCCCATATTTCTACAATCTATAATATATTTTAATCGAGAGAAGTCATGCGAAACTATGAAAGCAATTTGTCTATACATTTATTAAGCTTATTTATTCATTATCCTCAAACTCCGTTTATTACAATTCTGTCAATAACGCCGCGTTGTTCAGATAACTAATTACTTTCTTTTGTCGTATTTTTTCCCATCGCGTAGTAAATTCATCTACGGTTAGTTTAAATTTACCTCTTTATTTTACTGTGTATGATTTCAATGGAGTAAATATATTGAAGCTTTACGTTTTTATTCGACCAGAATATTGAATCTTAACCAACTCATAAATTTAATGTTATCGAAGATGGTATTTAACGCGAGGTGTTTCTTGAGGCAAAAAGATACTTGACGCAAAGTGTTGCTCTACTCAAAGCGTTACTCTACAAGAAACGTTACTCTACACAAAGCGTAAATCAACACAAATCATCCACTCTACAAAAAGCGTTACTCTACACAAAGCGTATTTCAACGCAAAACGTTACTCCACACAAAGCGTTACTTTACGTTTGGTGTTCCTTTACGATAGGTGTTACTTTACTCGTAGTATAACTTAACGCAAATCGTATATAACGCGAAGTGTAAAAAAATTCTGCCAAATTGTGTGGTTACAATTGAAGAAAGCATTATTGCTTCAAAATACTGCGAAACTCTTATGAAATGATATAAAATATTACGAAAAGTTGTTAAACTCTCACGGGTGACATGGTCCTTGTTGGTAGCATATATACAGTAAATGTATTACCACAAAATGTATGTATATATATTTATATATATATAGTATATGATAGTTTAGAATAATTTAGTTATAAGGGGGGTGGTTAGATTATAGATAGTTTAGTTAGATTAGTATGGGAAATACATATATATAAATATATATATATAACCAATTTGTTTCAGTTCATATAAAATTTACTTCCCATATTTCTACAATCTATAATATATATTATTTGAGAGAAGTCATGCGAAACTATGAAAGCAATTTGTCTATACATTTATTAAGCTTATTTATTCATTATCCTCAAACTCCGTTTATTACAATTCTTTCAATAACGCCGCGTTGTTCAGATAACTAATTATTTTCGTTTGTCGTATTTTTTCCCGTCGCGTAGTTAAATCATCTACGGTTAGTTTAAATTTACCTCTTTATTTTACTGTGTATGATGTCAATGGAGTAAATATATTGAAGCTTTACGTTTTTATTCGACCAGAATATTGAATCTTAACCAACTCATAAATTTAATGTTATCGAAGATGGTATTTAACGCAAGGTGTTACTTGAGGCAAAAAGATACTTGACGCAAAGTGATGCTCTACTCAAAGCGTTACTTTACAAGAAACGTTACTCTACACAAAGCGTTAATCAACACAAATTGTCCACTCTACAAAAAGCGTTACTCTACACAAAGCTTATTTCAACGCAAAACGTTACTCCACACAAAGCGTTACTTTACGGTAGGTGTTCCTTTACGATAGGTGTTACTTTACTCGTAGTGTAAATTAACGCAAATCGTAATTAACGCGAAGTGTAAAAAAATTCTGCTAAATTGTGTGGTTACAATTGAAGAAAGCATTATTGCTTCAAAATACTACGAAACTTTTATGAAATGATATAAAATATTACGAAAAGTTGTTAAACTCTCACGGGTGACATGGTCCCTGTTGGTAGCATATATACAGTAAATGTATTACCACAAAATGTATGTATATATATTTATATATGTATAGTATATGATAGTTTAGAATAATTTAATTATAAGGGGGGGGGGGGTTAGATTATAGATAGTTTAGTTAGATTAGTATGGGAAATATATATATATATATATATATATATATATATATATATATATATATATATATATATATATATATAAATACATATATATAACCAATTTGTTTCAGTTCATATAAAATTTACTTCCCATATTTCTACAATCTATAATATATATTATTCGAGAGAAGTCATGCGAAACTATGAAAGCAATTTGTCTATACATTTATTATGCTTATTTATTCATTATCCTCAAACTCCATTTATTACAATTCTTTCAATAACGCCGCGTTGTTCAGATAACTAATTACTTTCTTTTGTCGTATTTTTTCCCATCGCGTAGTTAAATCATCTACGGTTAGTTTAAATTTACCTCTTTATTTTACTGTGTATGATTTCAATGGAGTAAATATATTGAAGCTTTACGTTTTTATTCGACCAGAATATTGAATCTTAACCAACTCATAAATTTAATGTTATCGAAGATGGTATTTAACGCGAGGTGTTTCTTGAGGTAAAAAGATACTTGACGCAAAGTGTTGCTCTACTCAACGCGTTCCTCTACAAGAAACGTTACTCTACACAAAGCGTAAATCAACACAAATCATCCACTCTACAAAAAGCGTTACTCTACACAAAGCGTATTTCAACGCAAAACGTTACTCCACACAAAGCGTTACTTTACGTTTGGTGTTCCTTTACGATAGGTGTTACTTTACTCGTAGTGTAACTTAACGCAAATCGTAATTAACGCGAAGTGTAAAAAAATTCTGCCAAATTGTGTGGTTACAATTGAAGAAAGCATTATTGCTTCAAAATACTGCGAAACTATTATGAAATGATATAAAATATTACGAAAATTTGTTAAACTCTCACGGGTGACATGGTCCCAGTTGGTAGCATATATACAGTAAATGTATTACCACAAAATGTATGTATATATATTTATATATGTATAGTATTTGATAGTTTAGAATAATTTAGTTATAAGGGGAGGGGTGGTTAGATTATAGATAGTTTAGTTAGATTAGTATGGGAAATATATATATATAAATATATATATATAACCAATTTGTTTCAGTTCATATAAAATTTACTTCCCATATTTCTACAATCTATAATATATGTTATTCGAGAGAAGTCATGCGAAACTATGAAAGCAATTTGTCTATACATTTATTAAGCTTATTTATTCATTATCCTCAAACTCCGTTTATTACAATTCTGTCAATAACGCCGCGTTGTTCAGATAACTAATTACTTTCTTTTGTCGTATTTTTTCCCATCGCGTAGTTAAATCATCTACGGTTAGTTTAAATTTACCTCTTTATTTTACTGTGTATGATTTCAATGGAGTAAATATATTGAAGCTTTACGTTTTTATTCGACCAGAATATTGAATCTTAACCAACTCATAAATTTAATGTTATCGAAGATGGTATGTAACGCGAGGTGTTACTTGAGGCAAAAAGATACTTGACGCAAAGTGTTGCTCTACTCAAAGCGTTCCTCTACAAGAAACGTTACTCTACATAAAGCGTTAATCAACACAAATCGCCCACTCTACAAAAAGCGTTACTCTACACAAAGCGTATTTCAACGCAAAACGTTACTCCACACAAAGCGTTACTTTACGTTTGGTGTTCCTTTACGATAGGTGTTACTTTACTCGTAGTATAACTTAACGCAAATCGTATATAACGCGAAGTGTAAAAAAATTCTGCCAAATTGTGTGGTTACAATTGAAGAAAGCATTATTGCTTCAAAATACTGCGAAACTCTTATGAAATGATATAAAATATTACGAAAAGTTGTTAAACTCTCACGGGTGACATGGTCCTTGTTGGTAGCATATATACAGTAAATGTATTACCACAAAATGTATGTATATATATTTATATATGTATAGTATATGATAGTTTAGAATAATTTAGTTATAAGGGGGGTGGTTAGATTATAGATAGTTTAGTTAGATTAGTATGGGAAATACATATATATAAATATATATATATAACCAATTTGTTTCAGTTCATATAAAATTTACTTCCCATATTTCTACAATCTATAATATATATTATTCGAGAGAAGTCATGCGAAACTATGAAAGCAATTTGTCTATACATTTATTAAGCTTATTTATTCATTATCCTCAAACTCCGTTTATTACAATTCTGTCAATAACGCCGCGTTGTTCAGATAACTAATTACTTTCTTTTGTCGTATTTTTTCCCATCGCGTAGTTAAATCATCTACGGTTAGTTTAAATTTACCTCTTTATTTTACTGTGTATGATTTCAATGGAGTAAATATATTGAAGCTTTACGTTTTTATTCGACCAGAATATTGAATCTTAACCAACTCATAAATTTAATGTTATCGAAGATGGTATGTAACGCGAGGTGTTACTTGAGGCAAAAAGATACTTGACGCAAAGTGTTGCTCTACTCAAAGCGTTCCTCTACAAGAAACGTTACTCTACATAAAGCGTTAATCAACACAAATCGCCCACTCTACAAAAAGCGTTACTCTACACAAAGCGTATTTCAACGCAAAACGTTACTCCACACAAAGCGTTACTTTACGTTTGGTGTTCCTTTACGATAGGTGTTACTTTACTCGTAGTATAACTTAACGCAAATCGTATATAACGCGAAGTGTAAAAAAATTCTGCCAAATTGTGTGGTTACAATTGAAGAAAGCATTATTGCTTCAAAATACTGCGAAACTCTTATGAAATGATATAAAATATTACGAAAAGTTGTTAAACTCTCACGGGTGACATGGTCCTTGTTGGTAGCATATATACAGTAAATGTATTACCACAAAATGTATGTATATATATTTATATATGTATAGTATATGATAGTTTAGAATAATTTAGTTATAAGGGGGGTGGTTAGATTATAGATAGTTTAGTTAGATTAGTATGGGAAATACATATATATAAATATATATATATAACCAATTTGTTTCAGTTCATATAAAATTTACTTCCCATATTTCTACAATCTATAATATATATTATTCGAGAGAAGTCATGCGAAACTATGAAAGCAATTTGTCTATACATTTATTAAGCTTATTTATTCATTATCCTCAAACTCCGTTTATTACAATTCTGTCAATAACGCCGCGTTGTTCAGATAACTAATTACTTTCTTTTGTCGTATTTTTTCCCATCGCGTAGTTAAATCATCTACGGTTAGTTTAAATTTACCTCTTTATTTTACTGTGTATGATTTCAATGGAGTAAATATATTGAAGCTTTACGTTTTTATTCGACCAGAATATTGAATCTTAACCAACTCATAAATTTAATGTTATCGAAGATGGTATGTAACGCGAGGTGTTACTTGAGGCAAAAAGATACTTGACGCAAAGTGTTGCTCTACTCAAAGCGTTCCTCTACAAGAAACGTTACTCTACATAAAGCGTTAATCAACACAAATCGCCCACTCTACAAAAAGCGTTACTCTACACAAAGCGTATTTCAACGCAAAACGTTACTCCACACAAAGCGTTACTTTACGTTTGGTGTTCCTTTACGATAGGTGTTACTTTACTCGTAGTATAACTTAACGCAAATCGTATATAACGCGAAGTGTAAAAAAATTCTGCCAAATTGTGTGGTTACAATTGAAGAAAGCATTATTGCTTCAAAATACTGCGAAACTATTATGAAATGATATAAAATATTACGAAAATTTGTTAAACTCTCACGGGTGACATGGTCCCAGTTGGTAGCATATATACAGTAAATGTATTACCACAAAATGTATGTATATATATTTATATATGTATAGTATTTGATAGTTTAGAATAATTTAGTTATAAGGGGAGGGGTGGTTAGATTATAGATAGTTTAGTTAGATTAGTATGGGAAATATATATATATAAATATATATATATAACCAATTTGTTTCAGTTCATATAAAATTTACTTCCCATATTTCTACAATCTATAATATATTTTAATCGAGAGAAGTCATGCGAAACTATGAAAGCAATTTGTCTATACATTTATTAAGCTTATTTATTCATTATCCTCAAACTCCGTTTATTACAATTCTGTCAATAACGCCGCGTTGTTCAGATAACTAATTACTTTCTTTTGTCGTATTTTTTCCCATCGCGTAGTAAATTCATCTACGGTTAGTTTAAATTTACTCCTTTATTTTACTGTGTATGATTTCAATGGAGTAAATATATTGAAGCTTTACGTTTTTATTCGACCAGAATATTGAATCTTAACCAACTCATAAATTTAATGTTATCGAAGATGGTATTTAACGCGAGGTGTTACTTGAGGCAAAAAGATACTTGACGCAAAGTGTTGCTCTACTCAAAGCGTTACTCTACAAGAAACGTTACTCTACACAAAGCGTTAATCAACACAAAGCGTCCACTCTACAAAAAGCGTTACTCTACACAAAGCGTATTTCAACGCAAAACGTTACTCCACACAAAGCGTTACTTTACGTTTGGTGTTCCTTTACGATAGGTGTTACTTTACTCGTAGTGTAACTTAACGCAAATCGTAATTAACGCGAAGTGTAAAAAAATTCTGCTAAATTGTGTGGTTACAATTGAAGAAAGCATTATTGCTTCAAAATACTGCGAAACTATTATGAAATGATATAAAATATTACGAAAATTTGTTAAACTCTCACGGGTGACATGGTCCCTGTTGGTAGCATATATACAGTAAATGTATTACCACAAAATGTATGTATATATATTTATATATGTATAGTATTTGATAGTTTAGAATAATTTAGTTATAAGGGGAGGGGGGGTTAGATTATAGATAGTTTAGTAAGATTAGTATGGGAAATATATATATATATATAAATACATATATATAACCAACTTGTTTCAGTTCATATAAAATTTACTTCCCATATTTCTACAATCTATAATATATATTATTCGATAGAAAACATGCGAAACTATGAAAGCAATTTGTCTATACAATTATTAAGCTTATTTATTCATTATCCTCAAACTCCGTTTATTACAATTCTGTCAATAACGCCGCGTTGTTCAGATAACTAATTACTTTCTTTTGTCGTATTTTTTCCCATCGCGTAGTTAAATCATCTACGGTTAGTTTAAATTTACCTCTTTATTTTACTGTGTATGATTTCAATGGAGTAAATATATTGAAGCTTTACGTTTTTATTCGACCAGAATATTGAATCTTAACCAACTCATAAATTTAATGTTATCGAAGATGGTATTTAACGCGAGGTGTTTCTTGAGCAAAAAGATACTTGACGCAAAGTGTTGCTCTACTCAAAGCGTTACTCTACAAGAAACGTTACTCTACACAAAGCGTAAATCAACACAAATCATCCACTCTACAAAAAGCGTTACTCTACACAAAGCGTATTTCAACGCAAAACGTTACTCCACACAAAGCGTTACTTTACGTTTGGTGTTCCTTTACGATAGGTGTTACTTTACTCGTAGTATAACTTAACGCAAATCGTAATTAACGCGAAGTGTAAAAAAATTCTGCCAAATTGTGTGGTTTCAATTGAAGAAAGCATTATTGCTTCAAAATACTGCGAAACTATTATGAAATGATATAAAATATTACGAAAAGTTGTTAAACTCTCACGGGTGACATGGTCCCTGTTGGTAGCATATATACAGTAAATGTATTACCACAAAATGTATGTATATATATTTATATATGTATAGTATATGATAGTTTATAATAATTTAGTTATAAGGGAGGGGGGGGGGGGTTAGATTATAGATAGTTTAGTTAGATTAGTATGGGAAATATATATATATATATAAATACATATATATAACCAATTTGTTTCAGTTCATATAAAATTTACTTCCCATATTTCTACAATCTATAATATATATTATTCGAGAGAAGTCATGCGAAACTATGAAAGCAATTTGTCTATACATTTATTAAGCTTATTTATTCATTATCCTCAAACTCCGTTTATTACAATTCTTTCAATAACGCCGCGTTGTTCAGATAACTAATTATTTTCGTTTGTCGTATTTTTTCCCGTCGCGTAGTTAAATCATCTACGGTTAGTTTAAATTTACCTCTTTATTTTACTGTGTATGATGTCAATGGAGTAAATATATTGAAGCTTTACGTTTTTATTCGACCAGAATATTGAATCTTAACCAACTCATAAATTTAATGTTATCGAAGATGGTATTTAACGCAAGGTGTTACTTGAGGCAAAAAGATACTTGACGCAAAGTGATGCTCTACTCAAAGCGTTACTCTACACAAAGCTTATTTCAACGCAAAACGTTACTCCACACAAAGCGTTACTTTACGGTAGGTGTTCCTTTACGATAGGTGTTACTTTACTCGTAGTGTAAATTAACGCAAATCGTAATTAACGCGAAGTGTAAAAAAATTCTGCTAAATTGTGTGGTTACAATTGAAGAAAGCATTATTGCTTCAAAATACTACGAAACTTTTATGAAATGATATAAAATATTACGAAAAGTTGTTAAACTCTCACGGGTGACATGGTCCCTGTTGGTAGCATATATACAGTAAATGTATTACCACAAAATGTATGTATATATATTTATATATGTATAGTATATGATAGTTTAGAATAATTTAATTATAAGGGGGGGGGGGGGTTAGATTATAGATAGTTTAGTTAGATTAGTATGGGAAATATATATATATATATATATATATATATATATATATATATATATATATATATATATATATATATATATATAAATACATATATATAACCAATTTGTTTCAGTTCATATAAAATTTACTTGAAAGCAATTTGTCTATACATTTATTAAGCTTATTTATTCATTATCCTCAAACTCCGTTTATTACAATTCTGTCAATAACGCCGCGTTGTTCAGATAACTAATTACTTTCTTTTGTCGTATTTTTTCCCATCGCGTAGTTAAATCATCTACGGTTAGTTTAAATTTACCTCTTTATTTTACTGTGTATGATTTCAATGGAGTAAATATATTGAAGCTTTACGTTTTTATTCGACCAGAATATTGAATCTTAACCAACTCATAAATTTAATGTTATCGAAGATGGTATGTAACGCGAGGTGTTACTTGAGGCAAAAAGATACTTGACGCAAAGTGTTGCTCTACTCAAAGCGTTCCTCTACAAGAAACGTTACTCTACATAAAGCGTTAATCAACACAAATCGCCCACTCTACAAAAAGCGTTACTCTACACAAAGCGTATTTCAACGCAAAACGTTACTCCACACAAAGCGTTACTTTACGTTTGGTGTTCCTTTACGATAGGTGTTACTTTACTCGTAGTATAACTTAACGCAAATCGTATATAACGCGAAGTGTAAAAAAATTCTGCCAAATTGTGTGGTTACAATTGAAGAAAGCATTATTGCTTCAAAATACTGCGAAACTCTTATGAAATGATATAAAATATTACGAAAAGTTGTTAAACTCTCACGGGTGACATGGTCCTTGTTGGTAGCATATATACAGTAAATGTATTACCACAAAATGTATGTATATATATTTATATATGTATAGTATATGATAGTTTAGAATAATTTAGTTATAAGGGGGGTGGTTAGATTATAGATAGTTTAGTTAGATTAGTATGGGAAATACATATATATAAATATATATATATAACCAATTTGTTTCAGTTCATATAAAATTTACTTCCCATATTTCTACAATCTATAATATATATTATTCGAGAGAAGTCATGCGAAACTATGAAAGCAATTTGTCTATACATTTATTAAGCTTATTTATTCATTATCCTCAAACTCCGTTTATTACAATTCTGTCAATAACGCCGCGTTGTTCAGATAACTAATTACTTTCTTTTGTCGTATTTTTTCCCATCGCGTAGTTAAATCATCTACGGTTAGTTTAAATTTACCTCTTTATTTTACTGTGTATGATTTCAATGGAGTAAATATATTGAAGCTTTACGTTTTTATTCGACCAGAATATTGAATCTTAACCAACTCATAAATTTAATGTTATCGAAGATGGTATGTAACGCGAGGTGTTACTTGAGGCAAAAAGATACTTGACGCAAAGTGTTGCTCTACTCAAAGCGTTCCTCTACAAGAAACGTTACTCTACATAAAGCGTTAATCAACACAAATCGCCCACTCTACAAAAAGCGTTACTCTACACAAAGCGTATTTCAACGCAAAACGTTACTCCACACAAAGCGTTACTTTACGTTTGGTGTTCCTTTACGATAGGTGTTACTTTACTCGTAGTATAACTTAACGCAAATCGTATATAACGCGAAGTGTAAAAAAATTCTGCCAAATTGTGTGGTTACAATTGAAGAAAGCATTATTGCTTCAAAATACTGCGAAACTCTTATGAAATGATATAAAATATTACGAAAAGTTGTTAAACTCTCACGGGTGACATGGTCCTTGTTGGTAGCATATATACAGTAAATGTATTACCACAAAATGTATGTATATATATTTATATATGTATAGTATATGATAGTTTAGAATAATTTAGTTATAAGGGGGGTGGTTAGATTATAGATAGTTTAGTTAGATTAGTATGGGAAATACATATATATAAATATATATATATAACCAATTTGTTTCAGTTCATATAAAATTTACTTCCCATATTTCTACAATCTATAATATATATTATTCGAGAGAAGTCATGCGAAACTATGAAAGCAATTTGTCTATACATTTATTAAGCTTATTTATTCATTATCGTCAAACTCCGTTTATTACAATTCTTTCAATAACGCCGCGTTGTTCAGATAACTAATTATTTTCTTTTGTCGTATTTTTTCCCATCGCGTAGTTAAATCATCTACGGTTAGTTTAAATTTACCACTTTATTTTACTGTGTATGATTTCAATGGAGTAAATATATTGAAGCTTTACGTTTTTATTCGACCAGAATATTGAATCTTAACCAGCTCATAAATTTAATGTTATCGAAGATGGTATTTAACGCGAGGTGTTACTTGAGGCAAAAAGATACTTGTCGCAAAGTGTTGCTCTACTCAAAGCGTTACTCTACAAGAAACGTTACTCTACACAAAGCGTTAATCAACACAAATCGTCCACTCTACAAAAAGCGTTACTCTACACAAAGCGTATTTCAACGCAAAACGTTACTCCACACAAAGCGTTACTTTACGTTTGGTGTTCCTTTACGATAGGTGTTACTTTACTCGTAGTGTAACTTAACGCAAATCGTAATTAACGCGAAGTGTAAAAAAATTCTGCTAAATTGTGTGGTTACAATTGAAGAAAGCATTATTGCTTCAAAATACTGCGAAACTATTATGAAATGATATAAAATATTACGAAAATTTTTTAAACTCTCACGGGTGACATGGTCCCTGTTGGTAGCATATATACAGTAAATGTATTACCACAAAATGTATGTATATATATTTATATATGTATAGTATTTGATAGTTTTGAATCATTTAGTTATAAGGGATGGGGGGGTTAGATTATAGATAGTTTAGTTAGATTAGTATGGGAAATATATATATATAAATATATATATATAACCAATTTGTTTCAGTTCATATAAAATTTACTTCCCATATTTCTACAATCTATAATATATTTTAATCGAGAGAAGTCATGCGAAACTATGAAAGCAATTTGTCTATACATTTATTAAGCTTATTTATTCATTATCCTCAAACTCCGTTTATTACAATTCTGTCAATAACGCCGCGTTGTTCAGATAACTAATTACTTTCTTTTGTCGTATTTTTTCCCATCGCGTAGTAAATTTATCTACGGTTAGTTTAAATTTACCTCTTTATTTTACTGTGTATGATTTCAATGGAGTAAATATATTGAAGCTTTACGTTTTTATTCGACCAGAATATTGAATCTTAACCAACTCATAAATTTAATGTTATCGAAGATGGTATTTAACGCGAGGTGTTACTTGAGGCAAAAAGATACTTGACGCAAAGTGTTGCTCTACTCAAAGCGTTACTCTACAAGAAACGTTACTCTACACAAAGCGTTAATCAACACAAAGCGTCCACTCTACAAAAAGCGTTACTCTACACAAAGCGTATTTCAACGCAAAACGTTACTCCACACAAAGCGTTACTTTACGTTTGGTGTTCCTTTACGATAGGTGTTACTTTACTCGTAGTGTAACTTAACGCAAATCGTAATTAACGCGAAGTGTAAAAAAATTCTGCTAAATTGTGTGGTTACAATTGAAGAAAGCATTATTGCTTCAAAATACTGCGAAACTATTATGAAATGATATAAAATATTACGAAAATTTGTTAAACTCTCACGGGTGACATGGTCCCTGTTGGTAGCATATATACAGTAAATGTATTACCACAAAATGTATGTATATATATTTATATATGTATAGTATTTGATAGTTTAGAATAATTTAGTTATAAGGGGAGGGGGGGTTAGATTATAGATAGTTTAGTAAGATTAGTATGGGAAATATATATATATATAAATACATATATATAACCAACTTGTTTCAGTTCATATAAAATTTACTTCCCATATTTCTACAATCTATAATATATATTATTCGATAGAAAACATGCGAAACTATGAAAGCAATTTGTCTATACAATTATTAAGCTTATTTATTCATTATCCTCAAACTCCGTTTATTACAATTCTTTCAATAACGCCGCGTTGTTCAGATAACTAATTATTTTCTTTTGTCGTATTTTTTCCCATCGCGTAGTTAAATCATCTACGGTTAGTTTAAATTTACCACTTTATTTTACTGTGTATGATTTCAATGGAGTAAATATATTGAAGCTTTACGTTTTGATTCGACCAGAATATTGAATCTTAACCAGCTCATAAATTTAATGTTATCGAAGATGGTATTTAACGTGAGGTGTTACTTGAGGCAAAAAGATACTTGTCGCAAAGTGTTGCTCTACTCATAGCGTTACTCTACAAGAAACGTTACTCTACACAAAGCGTTAATCAACACAAATCGTCCACTCTACAAAAAGCGTTACTCTACACAAAGCGTATTTCAACGCAAAACGTTACTCCACACAAAGCGTTACTTTACGTTTGGTGTTCCTTTACGATAGGTGTTACTTTACTCGTAGTGTAACTTAACGCAAATCGTAATTAACGCGAAGTGTAAAAAAATTCTGCTAAATTGTGTGGTTACAATTGAAGAAAGCATTATTGCTTCAAAATACTGCGAAACTATTATGAAATGATATAAAATATTACGAAAATTTGTTAAACTGTCACGGGTGACATGGTCCCTGTTGGTAGCATATATACAGTAAATGTATTACCACAAAATGTATGTATATATATTTATATATGTATAGTATTTGATAGTTTTGAATCATTTAGTTATAAGGGATGGGGGGGGTTAGATTATAGATAGTTTAGTTAGATTAGTATGGGAAATATATATATATAAATATATATATATAACCAATTTGTTTCAGTTCATATAAAATTTTTTTCCCATATTTCTACAATCTATAATATATTTTAATCGAGAGAAGTCATGCGAAACTATGAAAGCAATTTGTCTATACATTTATTAAGCTTATTTATTCATTATCCTCAAACTCCGTTTATTACAATTCTGTCAATAACGCCGCGTTGTTCAGATAACTAATTACTTTCTTTTGTCGTATTTTTTCCCATCGCGTAGTAAATTCATCTACGGTTAGTTTAAATTTACCTCTTTATTTTACTGTGTATGATTTCAATGGAGTAAATATATTGAAGCTTTACGTTTTTATTCGACCAGAATATTGAATCTTAACCAACTCATAAATTTAATGTTATCGAAGATGGTATTTAACGCGAGGTGTTTCTTGAGGCAAAAAGATACTTGACGCAAAGTGTTGCTCTACTCAAAGCGTTACTCTACAAGAAACGTTACTCTACACAAAGCGTAAATCAACACAAATCATCCACTCTACAAAAAGCGTTACTCTACACAAAGCGTATTTCAACGCAAAACGTTACTCCACACAAAACGTTACTTTACGTTTGGTGTTCCTTTACGATAGGTGTTACTTTACTCGTAGTATAACTTAACGCAAATCGTAATTAACGCGAAGTGTAAAAAAATTCTGCCAAATTGTGTGGTTTCAATTGAAGAAAGCATTATTGCTTCAAAATACTGCGAAACTATTATGAAATGATATAAAATATTACGAAAAGTTGTTAAACTCTCACGGGTGACATGGTCCTTGTTGGTAGCATATATACAGTAAATGTATTACAACAAAATGTATGTATATATATTTATATATGTATAGTATATGATAGTTTAGAATAATTTAGTTATAAGGGGGGTGGTTAGATTATAGATAGTTTAGTTAGATTAGTATGGGAAATATATATATATAAATATATATATATAACCAATTTGTTTCAGTTCATATAAAATTTACTTCCCATATTTCTACAATCTATAATATACATTATTCGAGAGAAGTCATGCGAAACTATGAAAGCAATTTGTCTATACATTTATTAAGCTTATTTATTCATTATCCTCAAACTCCGTTTATTACAATTCTGTCAATAACGCCGCGTTGTTCAGATAACTAATTACTTTCTTTTGTCGTATTTTTTCCCATCGCGTAGTTAAATCATCTACGGTTAGTTTAAATTTACCTCTTTATTTTACTGTGTATGATTTCAATGGAGTAAATATATTGAAGCTTTACGTTTTTATTCGACCAGAATATTGAATCTTAACCAACTCATAAATTTAATGTTATCGAAGATGGTATGTAACGCGAGGTGTTACTTGAGGCAAAAAGATACTTGACGCAAAGTGTTGCTCTACTCAAAGCGTTCCTCTACAAGAAACGTTACTCTACATAAAGCGTTAATCAACACAAATCGCCCACTCTACAAAAAGCGTTACTCTACACAAAGCGTATTTCAACGCAAAACGTTACTCCACACAAAGCGTTACTTTACGTTTGGTGTTCCTTTACGATAGGTGTTACTTTACTCGTAGTATAACTTAACGCAAATCGTATATAACGCGAAGTGTAAAAAAATTCTGCCAAATTGTGTGGTTACAATTGAAGAAAGCATTATTGCTTCAAAATACTGCGAAACTCTTATGAAATGATATAAAATATTACGAAAAGTTGTTAAACTCTCACGGGTGACATGGTCCTTGTTGGTAGCATATATACAGTAAATGTATTACCACAAAATGTATGTATATATATTTATATATGTATAGTATATGATAGTTTAGAATAATTTAGTTATAAGGGGGGTGGTTAGATTATAGATAGTTTAGTTAGATTAGTATGGGAAATACATATATATAAATATATATATATAACCAATTTGTTTCAGTTCATATAAAATTTACTTCCCATATTTCTACAATCTATAATATATATTATTTGAGAGAAGTCATGCGAAACTATGAAAGCAATTTGTCTATACATTTATTAAGCTTATTTATTCATTATCCTCAAACTCCGTTTATTACAATTCTTTCAATAACGCCGCGTTGTTCAGATAACTAATTATTTTCGTTTGTCGTATTTTTTCCTGTCGCGTAGGTAAATCATCTACGGTTATTTTAAATTTACCTCTTTATTTTACTGTGTATGATGTCAATGGAGTAAATATATTGAAGCTTTACGTTTTTATTCGACCAGAATATTGAATCTTAACCAACTCATAAATTTAATGTTATCGAAGATGGTATTTAACGCGAGGTGTTACTTGAGGCAAAAAGATACTTGACGCAAAGTGATGCTCTACTCAAAGCGTTACTTTACAAGAAACGTTACTCTACACAAAGCGTTAATCAACACAAATTGTCCACTCTTCAAAAAGCGTTACTCTACACAAAGCTTATTTCAACGCAAAACGTTACTCCACACAAAGCGTTACTTTACGGTAGGTGTTGCTTTACGATAGGTGTTACTTTACTCGTAGTGTAAATTAACGCAAATCGTAATTAACGCGAAGTGTAAAAAAATTCTGCCAAATTGTGTGGTTACAATTGAAGAAAGCATTATTGCTTCAAAATACTACGAAACTTTTATGAAATGATATAAAATATTACGAAAAGTTGTTAAACTCTCACGGGTGACATGGTCCCTGTTGGTAGCATATATACAGTAAATGTATTACCACAAAATGTATGTATATATATTTATATATGTATAGTATATGATAGTTTATAATAATTTAGTTATAAGGGTGGGGGGGGGTTTAGATTATAGATAGTTTAGTAAGATTAGTATGGGAAATATATATATATATAAATACATATATATAACCAATTTGTTTCAGTTCATATAAAATTTACTTCCCATATTTCTACAATCTATAATATATATTATTCGAGAGAAGTCATGCGAAACTATGAAAGCAATTTGTCTATACATTTATTAAGCTTATTTATTCATTATCCTCAAACTCCGTTTATTACAATTCTTTCAATAACGCCGCGTTGTTCAGATAACTAATTATTTTCGTTTGTCGTATTTTTTCCCGTCGCGTAGTTAAATCATCTACGGTTAGTTTAAATTTACCTCTTTATTTTACTGTGTATGATGTCAATGGAGTAAATATATTGAAGCTTTACGTTTTTATTCGACCAGAATATTGAATCTTAACCAACTCATAAATTTAATGTTATCGAAGATGGTATTTAACGCAAGGTGTTACTTGAGGCAAAAAGATACTTGACGCAAAGTGATGCTCTACTCAAAGCGTTACTTTACAAGAAACGTTACTCTACACAAAGCGTTAATCAACACAAATTGTCCACTCTACAAAAAGCGTTACTCTACACAAAGCTTATTTCAACGCAAAACGTTACTCCACACAAAGCGTTACTTTACGGTAGGTGTTCCTTTACGATAGGTGTTACTTTACTCGTAGTGTAAATTAACGCAAATCGTAATTAACGCGAAGTGTAAAAAAATTCTGCTAAATTGTGTGGTTACAATTGAAGAAAGCATTATTGCTTCAAAATACTACGAAACTTTTATGAAATGATATAAAATATTACGAAAAGTTGTTAAACTCTCACGGGTGACATGGTCCCTGTTGGTAGCATATATACAGTAAATGTATTACCACAAAATGTATGTATATATATTTATATATGTATAGTATATGATAGTTTAGAATAATTTAATTATAAGGGGGGGGGGTTAGATTATAGATAGTTTAGTTAGATTAGTATGGGAAATATATATATATATATATATATATATATATATATATATATATATATATATATATATATATATATATATATATATAAATACATATATATAACCAATTTGTTTCAGTTCATATAAAATTTACTTCCCATATTTCTACAATCTATAATATATATTATTCGAGAGAAGTCATGCGAAACTATGAAAGCAATTTGTCTATACATTTATTATGCTTATTTATTCATTATCCTCAAACTCCATTTATTACAATTCTTTCAATAACGCCGCGTTGTTCAGATAACTAATTACTTTCTTTTGTCGTATTTTTTCCCATCGCGTAGTTAAATCATCTACGGTTAGTTTAAATTTACCTCTTTATTTTACTGTGTATGATTTCAATGGAGTAAATATATTGAAGCTTTACGTTTTTATTCGACCAGAATATTGAATCTTAACCAACTCATAAATTTAATGTTATCGAAGATGGTATTTAACGCGAGGTGTTTCTTGAGGTAAAAAGATACTTGACGCAAAGTGTTGCTCTACTCAACGCGTTCCTCTACAAGAAACGTTACTCTACACAAAGCGTAAATCAACACAAATCATCCACTCTACAAAAAGCGTTACTCTACACAAAGCGTATTTCAACGCAAAACGTTACTCCACACAAAGCGTTACTTTACGTTTGGTGTTCCTTTACGATAGGTGTTACTTTACTCGTAGTGTAACTTAACGCAAATCGTAATTAACGCGAAGTGTAAAAAAATTCTGCCAAATTGTGTGGTTACAATTGAAGAAAGCATTATTGCTTCAAAATACTGCGAAACTATTATGAAATGATATAAAATATTACGAAAATTTGTTAAACTCTCACGGGTGACATGGTCCCAGTTGGTAGCATATATACAGTAAATGTATTACCACAAAATGTATGTATATATATTTATATATGTATAGTATTTGATAGTTTAGAATAATTTAGTTATAAGGGGAGGGGTGGTTAGATTATAGATAGTTTAGTTAGATTAGTATGGGAAATATATATATATAAATATATATATATAACCAATTTGTTTCAGTTCATATAAAATTTACTTCCCATATTTCTACAATCTATAATATATGTTATTCGAGAGAAGTCATGCGAAACTATGAAAGCAATTTGTCTATACATTTATTAAGCTTATTTATTCATTATCCTCAAACTCCGTTTATTACAATTCTGTCAATAACGCCGCGTTGTTCAGATAACTAATTACTTTCTTTTGTCGTATTTTTTCCCATCGCGTAGTTAAATCATCTACGGTTAGTTTAAATTTACCTCTTTATTTTACTGTGTATGATTTCAATGGAGTAAATATATTGAAGCTTTACGTTTTTATTCGACCAGAATATTGAATCTTAACCAACTCATAAATTTAATGTTATCGAAGATGGTATGTAACGCGAGGTGTTACTTGAGGCAAAAAGATACTTGACGCAAAGTGTTGCTCTACTCAAAGCGTTCCTCTACAAGAAACGTTACTCTACATAAAGCGTTAATCAACACAAATCGCCCACTCTACAAAAAGCGTTACTCTACACAAAGCGTATTTCAACGCAAAACGTTACTCCACACAAAGCGTTACTTTACGTTTGGTGTTCCTTTACGATAGGTGTTACTTTACTCGTAGTATAACTTAACGCAAATCGTATATAACGCGAAGTGTAAAAAAATTCTGCCAAATTGTGTGGTTACAATTGAAGAAAGCATTATTGCTTCAAAATACTGCGAAACTCTTATGAAATGATATAAAATATTACGAAAAGTTGTTAAACTCTCACGGGTGACATGGTCCTTGTTGGTAGCATATATACAGTAAATGTATTACCACAAAATGTATGTATATATATTTATATATGTATAGTATATGATAGTTTAGAATAATTTAGTTATAAGGGGGGTGGTTAGATTATAGATAGTTTAGTTAGATTAGTATGGGAAATACATATATATAAATATATATATATAACCAATTTGTTTCAGTTCATATAAAATTTACTTCCCATATTTCTACAATCTATAATATATATTATTCGAGAGAAGTCATGCGAAACTATGAAAGCAATTTGTCTATACATTTATTAAGCTTATTTATTCATTATCCTCAAACTCCGTTTATTACAATTCTGTCAATAACGCCGCGTTGTTCAGATAACTAATTACTTTCTTTTGTCGTATTTTTTCCCATCGCGTAGTTAAATCATCTACGGTTAGTTTAAATTTACCTCTTTATTTTACTGTGTATGATTTCAATGGAGTAAATATATTGAAGCTTTACGTTTTTATTCGACCAGAATATTGAATCTTAACCAACTCATAAATTTAATGTTATCGAAGATGGTATGTAACGCGAGGTGTTACTTGAGGCAAAAAGATACTTGACGCAAAGTGTTGCTCTACTCAAAGCGTTCCTCTACAAGAAACGTTACTCTACATAAAGCGTTAATCAACACAAATCGCCCACTCTACAAAAAGCGTTACTCTACACAAAGCGTATTTCAACGCAAAACGTTACTCCACACAAAGCGTTACTTTACGTTTGGTGTTCCTTTACGATAGGTGTTACTTTACTCGTAGTATAACTTAACGCAAATCGTATATAACGCGAAGTGTAAAAAAATTCTGCCAAATTGTGTGGTTACAATTGAAGAAAGCATTATTGCTTCAAAATACTGCGAAACTCTTATGAAATGATATAAAATATTACGAAAAGTTGTTAAACTCTCACGGGTGACATGGTCCTTGTTGGTAGCATATATACAGTAAATGTATTACCACAAAATGTATGTATATATATTTATATATGTATAGTATATGATAGTTTAGAATAATTTAGTTATAAGGGGGGTGGTTAGATTATAGATAGTTTAGTTAGATTAGTATGGGAAATACATATATATAAATATATATATATAACCAATTTGTTTCAGTTCATATAAAATTTACTTCCCATATTTCTACAATCTATAATATATATTATTCGAGAGAAGTCATGCGAAACTATGAAAGCAATTTGTCTATACATTTATTAAGCTTATTTATTCATTATCCTCAAACTCCGTTTATTACAATTCTGTCAATAACGCCGCGTTGTTCAGATAACTAATTACTTTCTTTTGTCGTATTTTTTCCCATCGCGTAGTTAAATCATCTACGGTTAGTTTAAATTTACCTCTTTATTTTACTGTGTATGATTTCAATGGAGTAAATATATTGAAGCTTTACGTTTTTATTCGACCAGAATATTGAATCTTAACCAACTCATAAATTTAATGTTATCGAAGATGGTATGTAACGCGAGGTGTTACTTGAGGCAAAAAGATACTTGACGCAAAGTGTTGCTCTACTCAAAGCGTTCCTCTACAAGAAACGTTACTCTACATAAAGCGTTAATCAACACAAATCGCCCACTCTACAAAAAGCGTTACTCTACACAAAGCGTATTTCAACGCAAAACGTTACTCCACACAAAGCGTTACTTTACGTTTGGTGTTCCTTTACGATAGGTGTTACTTTACTCGTAGTATAACTTAACGCAAATCGTATATAACGCGAAGTGTAAAAAAATTCTGCCAAATTGTGTGGTTACAATTGAAGAAAGCATTATTGCTTCAAAATACTGCGAAACTCTTATGAAATGATATAAAATATTACGAAAAGTTGTTAAACTCTCACGGGTGACATGGTCCTTGTTGGTAGCATATATACAGTAAATGTATTACCACAAAATGTATGTATATATATTTATATATGTATAGTATATGATAGTTTAGAATAATTTAGTTATAAGGGGGGTGGTTAGATTATAGATAGTTTAGTTAGATTAGTATGGGAAATACATATATATAAATATATATATATAACCAATTTGTTTCAGTTCATATAAAATTTACTTCCCATATTTTTACAATCTATAATATATATTATTCGAGAGAAGTCATGCGAAACTATGAAAGCAATTTGTCTATACATTTATTAAGCTTATTTATTCATTATCGTCAAACTCCGTTTATTACAATTCTTTCAATAACGCCGCGTTGTTCAGATAACTAATTATTTTCTTTTGTCGTATTTTTTCCCATCGCGTAGTTAAATCATCTACGGTTAGTTTAAATTTACCACTTTATTTTACTGTGTATGATTTCAATGGAGTAAATATATTGAAGCTTTACGTTTTTATTCGACCAGAATATTGAATCTTAACCAGCTCATAAATTTAATGTTATCGAAGATGGTATTTAACGCGAGGTGTTACTTGAGGCAAAAAGATACTTGTCGCAAAGTGTTGCTCTACTCAAAGCGTTACTCTACAAGAAACGTTACTCTACACAAAGCGTTAATCAACACAAATCGTCCACTCTACAAAAAGCGTTACTCTACACAAAGCGTATTTCAACGCAAAACGTTACTCCACACAAAGCGTTACTTTACGTTTGGTGTTCCTTTACGATAGGTGTTACTTTACTCGTAGTGTAACTTAACGCAAATCGTAATTAACGCGAAGTGTAAAAAAATTCTGCTAAATTGTGTGGTTACAATTGAAGAAAGCATTATTGCTTCAAAATACTGCGAAACTATTATGAAATGATATAAAATATTACGAAAATTTGTTAAACTCTCACGGGTGACATGGTCCCTTTTGGTAGCATATATACAGTAAATGTATTACCACAAAAGGTATGCATATATATTTATATATGTATAGTATATGATAGTTTAGAATAATTTAGTTATAAGTGGAGGGGGGGTTAGATTATAGATAGTTTAGTTAGATTAGTATGGGAAATATATATATATAAATATATATATATAACCAATTTGTTTCAGTTCATATAAAATTTACTTCCCATATTTCTACAATCTATAATATATATTATTCGAGAGAAGTCATGCGAAACTATGAAAGCAATTTGTCTATACATTTATTAAGCTTATTTATTCATTATCCTCAAACTCCATTTATTACAATTCTGTCAATAACGCCGCGTTGTTCAGATAACTAATTACTTTCTTTTGTCGTATTTTTTCCCATCGCGTAGTAAATTCATCTACGGTAAGTTTAAATTAACCTCTTTATTTTACTGTGTATGATTTCAATGGAGTAAATATATTGAAGCTTTACGTTTTTATTCGACCAGAATATTGAATCTTAACCAACTCATAAATTTAATGTTATCGAAGATGGTATTTAACGCGAGGTGTTACTTGAGGCAAAAAGATACTTGACGCAAAGTGTTGCTCTACTCAAAGCGTTACTCTACAAGAAACGTTACTCTACACAAAGCGTTAATCAACACAAATCGTCCACTCTACAAAAAGCGTTACTCTACACAAAGCGTATTTCAACGCAAAACGTTACTCCACACAAAGCGTTACTTTACGTTTGGTGTTCCTTTACAATAGGTGTTACTTTACTCGTAGTATAACTTAACGCAAATCTTAAAAACGCGAAGAGTAAAAAAATTCTGCTAAATTGTGTGGTTACAATTGAAGAAAGCATTATTGCTTCAAAATACTGCGAAACTATTATGAAATGATATAAAATATTACGAAAATTTGTTAAACTCTCAAGGGTGACATGGTCTCTGTTGGTAGCATATATACAGTAAATGTATTACCACAAAATGTATGTATATATATTTATATATGTATAGTATATGATAGTTTAGAATAATTTAGTTATAAGGGGGGGGGTTAGATGATAGATAGTTTAGATAGATTAGTATGGGAAATATATATATATAAATATATATATATAACCAATTTGTTTCAGTTCATATAAAATTTACTTCCCATTAATCTACAATCTATATTATATATTATTCGAGAGAAGTCATGCGAAACTATGAAAGCAATTTGTCTATACATTTTTTAAGCTTATTTATTCATTATCCTCAAACTCCGTTTATTACAATTCTTTCAATAACGCCGCGTTGTTCAGATAACTTATTACTTTCTTTTGTCGTATTTTTTCCCATCGCGTAGTTAAATCATCTACGGTTAGTTTAAATTTACCTCTTTATTTTTCTGTGTATGATTTCAATGGAGTAAATATATTGAAGCTTTACGTTTTTATTCGACCAGAATATTGAATCTTAACCAACTCATAAATTTAATGTTATCGAAGATGGTATTTAACGCGAGGTGTTACTTGAGGCAAAAAGATACTTGACGCAAAGTGTAACTCTACTCAAAGCGTTACTCTACAAGAAACGTTACTCTACACAAAGCGTGAATCAACACAAATCGTCCACTCTACAAAAAGCGTTACTCTACACAAAGCGTATTTCAACGCAAAACGTTACTCCACACAAAGCGTTACTTTACGTTTGGTGTTCCTTTACGATAGGTGTTACTTTACTCGTAGTGTAACTTAACGCAAATCGTCATTAACGCGAAGTGTAAAAAAATTCTGCTTAATTGTGTGGTTACAATTGAAGAAAGCATTATTGCTTCAAAATACTGCGAAACTTTTATGAAATGATATAAAATATTACGAAAATTTGTTAAACTCTCACGGGTGACATGGTCCCTGTTGGTAGCATATATACAGTAAATGTATTACCACAAAATGTATGTATATATATTTATATATGTATAGTATATGATAGTTTAGAATAATTAAGTTATAAGGGGGGAGGGGTTAGATTATAGATAGTTTAGTTAGATTAGTATGGGAAATATATATATATATATAAATATATATATATAACCAATTTGTTTCAGTTCATATAAAATTTACTTCCCATATTTCTACAATCTATAATATATATTATTCGAGAGAAGTCATGCGAAACTATGAAAGCAATTTGTCTATACATTTATTAAGCTTATTTATTCATTATCCTCAAACTCCGTTTATTATAATTCTTTCAATAACGCCGCGTTTTTCAGATAACTAATTATTTTATTTTTTCCCATCGCGTAGTTAAATCATCTACGGTTAGTTTAAATTTACCTCTTTATTTTTCTGTGTATGATTTCAATGGAGTAAATATATTGAAGCTTTACGTTTTTATTCGACCAGAATATTGAATCTTAACCAATTCATAAATTTAATGTTATCGAAGATGGTGTTTAACGCGAGGTGTTACTTGAGGCAAAAAGATACTTGACGCAAAGTGTTACTCTACTCAAAGCGTTACTCTACAAGAAACGTTACTCTACACAAAGCGTGAATCAACACAAATCGTCCACTCTACAAAAAGCGTTACTCTACACAAAGCGTATTTCAACGCAAAACGTTACTCCACACAAAGCGTTACTTTAGGGTAGGTGTTCCTTTACGATAGGTGTTACTTTACTCGTAGTGTAACTTTACGCAAATCGTAATTAACGCGAAGTGTAAAAAAATTCTGCTATATTGTGTGGTTACAATTGAAGAAAGCATTATTGCTTCAAAATACTACGAAACTATTATGAAATGATATAAAATATTACGAAAAGTTGTTAAACTCTCACGGGTGACATGGTCCCTGTTGGTAGCATATATACAGTAAATGTATTACCACAAAATGTATGTATATATATTTATATATGTATAGTATATGATAGTTTAGAATAATTTAGTTATAAGGGGGGGGGGTTAGATTATAGATAGTTTAGTTAGATTAGTATGGGAAATATATATATATATAAATATATATATAACCAATTTGTTTCAGTTCATATAAAATTTACTTCCCATATTTCTACAATCTATAATATATATTACTCGAGAACAGTCACGTGAAACTATGAAAGCAATTTGTCTATAAATTTGTTAAGCTTATTTATTCATTATCCTCAAACTCCGTTTATTACAATTCTTTCAATAACGCCGCGTTGTTCAGATAACTAATTATTTTCGTTTGTCGTATTTTTTCCCATCGCGTAGTTTAATCATCTACGGTTAGTTTAAATTTACCTCTTTATTTTACTGTGTATGATTTCAATGGAGTAAATATATTGAAGCTTTACGTTTTTATTCGACCAGAATATTGAATCTTAACCAACTCATAAATTTAATGTTATCGAAGATGGTATTTAACGCGAGGTGTTACTTGAGGCAAAAAGATACTTGACGCAAAGTGTTGCTCTACTCAAAGCGTTACTCTACAAGAAACGTTACTCTACACAAAGCGTTAATCAACACAAATCGTCCACTCTACAAAAAGCGTTACTCTACACAAAGCGTATTTCAACACAAAACGTTACTCCACACAAAGCGTTACTCCACACAAAGCGTTACTTTACGATTGGTGTTACATTACGATAGGTGTAACTTTACTCGTAGCGTAACTTAACGCAAAACGTTATTAACGCGAAGTGAAAAAAATTCTGCTAAATTGTGTGGTTACAATTGAAGAACGAATTATTGCTTCAAAATACTGCGAATTTATTATGAAAAGATACAAAATTTTACCAAAAATTGTTAAACTCTCACGGGTGACATGGTCCCTGTTGTTAGCATATATACAGTAAATGTACTAGCACAAAATGTATGTATATATATTTATATATGTATAGTATATGATAGTTTAGAATAATTTAGTTATAAGGGGGGAGGGGGGTTAGATTATAGATAGTTTAGTAAGATTAGTATGGGAAATATATATATATAAATATATATATATATATATATATAACCAATTTGTTTGAGTTCATATAAAATTTACTTCCCATATTTCTACAATATATTATATATATAATTCGAGAGAAGTCATGCGAAACTATGAAAGCAATTTGTCTATAAATTTATTAAGCTTATTTATTCATTATCCTCAAACTCCGTTTATAACTTTCAATAACGCCGCGTAGTTCAGATAACTAATTATTTTCCTTCGTCGTATTTATAATCATCGCGTAGTTTAATCATCTACGGTTAGTTTAAATTTACATCTTTATTTTACGGTGTGTTTTCAAAGGTGTAAATATATTGAAGCTTTACGTTTTTATTCGAACAGAATATTGAATCTTAACCATCTCATAAATTTAATGTTATCGAAGATGGTATTTAACGCGAGGTGTTACTTGAGGCAAAAAGATACTTAACGCAAAGTGTTGCTCTACACAAAGCGTTACTCTACAAGAAACGTTACTCTACACAAAGCGTTAATCAACACAAATCGTCTACTCTACGTAAAGCGTTACTCTACACAAAGCGTATTTCAACGCAAAACGTTACTCCACACAAAGCGTTACTTTACGATTGGTGTTACATTACGATAGGTGTAACTTTACTCGTAGCGTTACTTAACGCAAAACGTTATTAACGCGAAGTGTAAAAAATTTCTGCTAAATTGTGGGGTTACAATTGAAGAAAGAATTATTGATTCAAAATACTGCGAATTTATTATGAAAAGATACAAAATTTTACGAAAAATTGTTAAACCCTCACGTGTGACATGGTTCCTGTTGTTAGCATATATACAGTAAATATACTGGCACAAAATATTTGTATATATATTTATATATGTATAGTATATGATAGTTTAGAATAATTTAGTTAAAAGGGGAGGGGGTTAGATTATAGATAGTTTAGTAAAATTAGTATGGGAAATATATATATATATATATAAATATATATATATATATAACCAATTTGTTTGAGTTCATATAAATTTTACTTCCCATATTTCTACAATCTTACATATATATAATTTGAGAGAAGTCATTCGAAACTATGAAAGCAATTTGTGTTTAAATTTATTAAGCTTATTTATTCAATATCCTCAAACTCCGTTATTACAATTTTTTCAATAACGCCGCGTTGTTCAGATAACTAATTATTATCGTTGGTCGTATTTATACCTATCGCGTAGTTAAACCATCTACGGTTAGTTTAAATTTACCTCTTTATTTTACTGTGTATGTTTTCAAAGGTGTAAATATATTGAAGCTTTACGTTTTTATTCGACCAGAATATTGAATCTTAACCAACTCATAAATTTAATGTTATCGAAGATGGTATTTAACGCGAGGTGTTACTTGAGGCAAAACGGTACTTAACGCAAAGTGTTGCTCTACACAAAGCGATACTCTACAAGAAACGTTACTCTACACAAAGCGTTAATCAACACAAATCGTCCACTCTACGTAAAGCGTTACTCTACACAATGCGTATTTCAACGCAAAACGTTACTCCACGCAAACCGTTACTCCACACAAAGCGTTACTTTACGATTGGTGTTACATTACGATAGGTGTAACTTTTCTCGTAGCGTAACTTAACGCAAAACGTTATTATTGCGAAGTGTAAAAAACTTCTGCTTAATTGTGTGGTTACAATTGAAGAACGAATTATTGCTTCAAAATACTGCGAATTTATTATGAAAAGATACAAAATTTTACGAAAATTTGTTAAACTCTCACGGGTGACATGGTCCCTGTTGTTAGCATATATACAGTAAATGTACTAGCACAAAATGTATGTATATATATTTATATATGTACAGTATATGATAATTTAGAATAATTTAGTTATAAGGGGAAGGGGGGTCAGATTATAAATAGTTTAGTTGGATTAGTATGGGAAATATATATAAATATAAATATATTGAATCTTAACCAACTCATAAATTTAATCTTATCGTAGATGGTATTTAACGCGAGGTGTTACTTGAGGCAAAAAGATACTAACTAGATTAATAACCAGTTTTTTTGAGTGGATATAAAATTTACTTCCCATAATTGTACAATCGATTATATATATTATTTGTGAGAGTCTTGCGAAACTATGAAAGCAATTTTTCTTTTGATTTATAAATGCATTTTTTATGCATTTATAAATGGGTAGATTATAGATAGCCATTCATCAGAACAAGGAGGTTGGGATAATTACCATGAAGCCCTTACCGAATACAAAAGTTCTCTGAAGAAAGTCAAAATGGACTCATGGAGGAAGCTCTATCATGATGTTGAAAACACTTCTGAGGGAGCAAGACTCCATTGTATCCTGGCGAAGAAACCCACTGACACCATCGGGTCCCTTCGTTAACCCGATGGTGAGTATACTAACTCCACGAAGGATACAATCGAGACACTGCTCCGGATTCATTTCCCGTGTTCGGTGGCAGTGGATGGTGAAAACCCTTCTCAAGAGCAGCTTATCCAGGGTCTCCCACCGATTGGCGAGGACTGGAAAAGAGCGGCGATTACCATTATGTGCTCAAAGATGGAATGGGTAATAAACTAAAACAGTTTACTGCGTGCAAAAAGCTGTCCAGGATCCACAGACTGGCCTGTTTGTGCATCACTGGATCCATGAGCTGTACACCTACAACTGCCAAGCAAGTCATACTGGGGCTGCCTCCAAAGCATTGTAATAATAGCTAAAGCGAGATCCAGCGCCTATAGATTATCTTGCAATAACAACTAGATTAATAAAAATCAGGTTCGACATGCAAGTATCGTGGGAACATCAATTATCTCAGACACCGTCTTTGAAATGGACACAGATATGCTTCCCAAGATATACTCCACAAAACCTTTCACTGTAGTATGTGATAGGGCCATGTGGTCGGAAGGAGAACCACCCTACCAAGGGAAACAAATCGTCTGGTATACAGACGGATCCAAAACTCAAAAAGAAACCGGGGTGGGAAGCTACGGTGAGAGACCTGGTGCAAACATAAGCCTCAACTTGGGGAAATATGCCACGGTCTTCCAAACAGAAGTCTACGCCATACTGACTTGCGTCCGTGAGAACCTACGTAGAGACTACATAAACCAGAACGTATGTATTCTGTCGGACAGTCAAGCTGCTTTAAAAGCCTTATCTGGAATTGAGGTAACCTCAAGGTTAGTCTAGGATTGTCTGAAGGAACTTCTGAAACTGGAAAAACGGAACAATGATAAATTGATCTGGGTGCCGGATCACAGTGGTTATTGCCAACATATGGGGGAAGCGAGTCTCGTCAGACTGAGGTAGAAGGCGGAGCACAATGGACCATAAGGTCGAAGTACAATAGTTCTACCACGATAAAAATCAATCAATTAAACACAGGTGACATGGTCCCTGTTATTAGTATATATACAATGAATATACTACCATAAAATGTATGTATATACATTTATATATGTATAGAATATGATAGTTTAGTATAATTTAGTTATAAGGGGGAGGGGGTAGATTAAAGATAGTTCAGTTAGATTAGTATGGGATATATATATATATATATATATATATATATATATATATATATATATATATATATATATATATATATATAACCAATTTGTTTGGGTTGATATAAAATTTACTTCAAATTACTCTACACAAAGCGATACCTTACGCTTGGAGTTATACTTAACTCGCGTGTAACTTGACTCAAAACGTAGTGAACTCGAAGTGTAAATAAATTCAGCTAAATAATGTGCTTACAATTGAAGAAACAATTATTGGTTCAAAATACTGTGAAACTTCAATGAAATGGTATACAATATTACGAAAAGTTTTAAACTCTCACACGTTACATGGTCCATTACGTTAGTATATATACAATGAACCCTGTGCAAAAAATCTGATAAAAATTCATAAAAACAGAAGCTATGAAAAATTGAAAAAACTTATAAAATGTCATAAAACTATTTTCTCATAAAAGAACGGGGACAAAAAAATCTTTATCAGAATCTATAACAATTTGAAGTTAAAATTTGAAGTTATGGGAAGTTAGTTGAGTTCTCATAAAACATTTGTCTTGCAATTCCCATGAGTTTTTATATGGAAAGTTCAAGACAATCAAACATCAGTTTTGATGAGAATGAATCATATATTTCAAGCAGTATTCTTCAGTTTTCTATTCTCCTTTTATTAGGATTATTATTATTATTATTATGTAAATTATGTTTATTTAACTAATTTTAGTGCACCATACCAACCAACATTAATGTGAGAACAATGCAATGATTTGTATCACAATAACTACTTGTACAATCGTAGAACACCGTATTACGTAATCATTACCCCTTCGATCAGAAGATCAGTCAACCAATTAAATATTTACTTATAAATTATACTTATTAAACTTAATATATAAAAAAATATATAAATAAGGTCCAATCAGTGAACCTCAAGTAGAGAGATGTACGTTCGTTAGCGTAATACTGATAATTGGTGATAGGATGGTTTTGATTAAAAATACAACTTTTATTCTAACCATGCTTACGCCGAACTTGTTGATCGACTATTTACTATAATAATATATATAATTTTTTATAAAAGGAAAAAATCTATTACTGATTATTAAAAATATATATATATTATTTTATATTATTTTAACTCACAAATTTTTATACATTCTGAATATATATATATATATATATATATAGGTGAGTTAAAAGTCATGGAGTTTTTTGAAAGGGTGGATAACGAATAAAATTCTAAGATGAGTCTTAGGATGTCTAAGTCCTTACTAAAAAAACAATTTCAAATGCCACCGTAAAATTTCATAGCAAGAAATCTAATAAAAATTGAATAATTCAGTTAATTAGATTTTTCGGAAAAAAAAATGATTCTGCTATAAAAACTCTACCGGATTTGAGATACATAATATTGACTCACTCTACGGTAGTGGTGGAGAGAGCTCGCTACCCTCACGTATCTATACTGCCGCTGCGTTTATCCCCCTCCGTTTTTTATTCCGTTAACGCGCCTCTCTAATTGGTTACTTTATTTAATTAATATCTAATTGACGGTGGGTCAGGTGTAAAAATGTCCAGGACTTTTCATCTTAGAATTTCATTCCCATCCGCCCTTTAAAAAAACTCGACATGACTTTCAACTCAACTGTATATATTATATACATATATGTGTGATATGTGTTTGTCTGATATATATATACAGGGGATGTCCCGTAAGTAGTCGAGTTCCATAAGAGGGTAGGTAGAGAGTACGATTTGGGAACGAAAAATCATGAGACATTTTTTTATTAGACGCACCGTTAATTAATTATTAATTAATTAAGGAAATTAATTACTTTTGATTTAATTATCAATTTTTGGAAAAATTTTTTTGTTGAAATTATTCAAATTATAAATTTCTTGAAAAATGCATTATTTAAATTTTTTTTTATTTTTTGAATAATGTAATAAATAAATTGTTTTAATAATAAATTTTAGAAAAATGCGCAAATTAAATTCGTTACTCCCCCTTCGTTACTCACCCCCTTGAGGACCCATTTCCAAAAAACTCGGAAACGCGTATTTTATGATGTATATCTAAAATCGAAATTTTTAGGTCTCTAACTTCAAAAAAATCGAAATTCCCTATTTTAAATGTCTTTTTCTTTATTTATTATAGCACGCGGGCACGGATACATAAAACAAAACCTTTTTATAGCCTATGTCACTCGGGAATAATGTACCAGTTAAACTTCGAGTTTATGTAAAAAAAAAAAGTGTATAAATAAATAGAGTTATCAGTTTTTATTAGAAAATTCATTTTGGCAAATTCTATAAGTAGGCTATTGATTATGTCATATTGAAAGGAGCTAAGACGTTAACGGGTTTTTATTGCAGGTATCGGCCAATGGGTCACTTAAAAAGAAACAACCGCAGAGTGCTATTAAATTAGAGGGTGGAAATTGGAGATAAGGGTGAAAATGCTTCCTTTTCAGTTTTATCAATATATCTCGCAAACAAAGCAAATTTTCGATATATTTATATGATAAATTCTTATAAAACCTGTATGAGAATGTTTTGCACTCTCATAGACATGTATGAGAACTTATAAGACCTCATAGAAACTTATAAATATTTTATAAGTTTTTATCCGATTTTTTCCGCAGGGAATATACTACCACAAAATGTATGTATATATATTTATATATGTATCAAGGGCGTCACCAAGGGGGGCAGGTAGGGGGCGGTTTCCCCCACCTAGAGATTCAAACACAATGACTCATTGTTTTTGAATGAGATATATGAGCTGAATTCATCATTCGCAATATCGAAATTACACCCGGCGCAAATGCAAACAATGTCAGTCGAAAATCTTACAGAAACTTGCGAAACTATCGCCCAGTTTTATGATTTACCTAACAAAAAATGAAATCCAACTGTGGCAGCGATTGTGGTATGATAAACCCAACCCAACAAATCTGACCGTTGATGTCCTAAAAGAGGCTAAAACCATCTTTCCCAAAACGGGAAAAGCGTTGATAATTTTGATCGCTCTACCGTGCACAGCGTGTACGGTAGATCGATAGGAGACTAAAAACCTGGTTAAGAAGCACTATGAGGGAAAATCACCTCAATGGTCTGACCATGATGAGTGTGCACAGAAAAATTATTAATGAAAACTTACAAGACTTTCATAATAAAGTGGTCGAGAAGTTTACAAAAAATCCCCGATGATTGTGTTTCAATTAATTTAAAAACAAAAAGAATCTCGCTCGACTACTTCATTATTAAAATCTTGTAATTGTCAATGTCCTATATTTTGTCCCAAATCCTTTTAATTCTATTATTCTAGTAAATATAATAACTAACTATAACAAATATAATAATATAATTACATGTGCTTTTGACTGTATTTAAAATTCATACTTTTCCCATCTTCCATATATCAACTTGCTGCCCACCCCCTTGGCCATCGGCTGGCGACGCCCTTGATATGTATAGTATATGACAGTGTAGTATAATTTAGTTATAAGGGGAGTGTGGGTTATAGATAGTTAAGTTATATTTAACCAGTATATATTTATTTATTTATATATAACCAGTCCAAGTGGCCGAGCGGTCTAACGCGGTATGTCTGCGCAGTATCCATACTTGGAAACTGGGAGGTTATAGGTTTGAATCCCGACATCGGCAGTTTGTCAATTATTAGGGAAAAAAGGGGGTGGATAATTGACTAAATTGACTAAACTGTCGGCGTATGGACAAGAACAAAGTAACCGGCTATGCTTGAGAAGGTTTTCTGCAGTATCCTTCACGAACTCCAGATGAATATCGGCCTAGTTCCTATCAGAATCGGCTGCAGCCGCATACCCTACCAATTCCTAGTCTATACACAAAAATTCCTTCCACTCACAAAGTGTAGCCTGTCCAGGGCTGCCTCTACAATCTATCTATCCAAATAAATATATATACTGGGCGAGTCAAAAGTCATGGAGTTTGATAAAAGGGTGGATAGGGGATGAAATTCTAAGATGAAAAGTCCTTGGACATTTTTGCACCAGACCCACCGTTAATTAAGTAAATAGTAAATTAAGTAACCAATTAGAGGAGCGCGTTAACGGAATAAGAAAGGGTTGGGAATGAACGTAGCGGCAGCAGAGACACATGAGGGGAGCGAGCTCAATCCACCACTACCGTAGAGTGAGTCAATCTTAGGCGTTTCAAATCCGATACAGTATTTATAGTAAAGTTTTGAAAAATTTGGGAAAAAATTTACCATTTTTTATTCCGAAAATTAACTAAATTATTCAGTTTTTATATTAAATTTGAAATTATTATTTTAACTCCAGTAATTGTCTAAGTGCTAGGGCCCATTTAAGGTAACACTCTTATTATTATTTTTAACTCAAAATATTATTGAAAACAATTTTTCAGTAAAAACAACTCAAAAAAAATTAAATAATTGGGTGACTAAGTTTCTGTGTAAACCAAAAATTGATAAACATTTATTGAATGAAATTTCTTTGTAAGAAATCCAATAAAATTTTAATAATTCAGTTAATTTTTTGTTCCAAAATTTTTCAAAACTACTATAAAAGCCGGATTTGAAACGCACAAGATTGACTCGCTATACGCTAGTGGTGGGGAGAGCTCGCTCCCCTCACGTATCTCTGCGGCCGCTTGGTTCATTCCCCACCATTTCTTATACCGTTAACACGCTTCTCTAATTGGTTAACTTTATTTAATTAATATCTAATTAACGGTGGGTCCGATGCAAAAATTTTCAAGGACTTTTCATCTTAGAATTTCATCCCTATCCATCTTTTCAAAAAACTCCATAACTTTTGACTCACCTGTATATATAACAAATTTCTTTGGGTTGATATAAAATTTACTTATATCAACCCAATAAAGTCCTTATATTTACCCATAATAGTTCATCGATTATATATATAATTCGTGAGAAGGCACACGAAATCATATGAAAGCAATTTTACTTTAAATTTATTAATGCACAATTTAGGCATTTGCCTCAAACTTCGTTTATCAGAAAACTAATTATTTCGGTTCGTCGCATTTATACCCATCGCGTAGTTAAATCAGCTACGATTACTTTAAATTTACCCCTTTATTTTACTATGTATGTTTTTCAAGATATAACTATTGAAACTGCGTTTTTATTCAACAGGAATATGTTATCGAAGACGGTACTTAATACCTCGCATTAAGTACATGAGGCAAAAGCGTACACTCTAATGAGTAATGAGTAATCGACTGTTATAATGAATACGTAAACAGAATGTATCTAATTTTCGTACCTTAAATCCATTGTTTCCATGAGCGTAGAAATTGAAAGGGGTTTAACAAAGGGAACGTTATACACCCATGAATTGATATGACCAAAATTTCCATATGAGTTGTATTTCGTATGATAAAACAATATCACCATACCACATTTTATCAAAATCGCACATTCAGTTCTAGTTAAAAATAAAAAAACTTTTAAAAACCGCAACTTTTATTGGGGCAAATTTAGCTCAATCGTCTTGTTTTAAGCCGTAGTGTATGTCGTAAAGGCTGGTAAAGACCTTTTAATGCATTATTTAGGCATTTACCTCAAACTTAGTATATTACAATTCTTTCAACAACGCCGCGTAGTTCAGAAAACCTATTATTTCGGTTCGCCGTATTTATACTCGACACGTAGTTAAATCAGCTACGATTACATTAAATTTGCCCCTTTATTTTACTATGTATGTTTTTCAAGGTATAACTTTCGAATACAATGTCAGAGCTGATTCACCCATATAAATATATTCACAAAAAAATTTAATATTCTTACAAACCTTTAATATATTTACAAACTATTCGATTTTCTTATTCTTTTTTTCTATTAATTAAAAAGTTTTAATACTTTTATTTATTTATTCAAAAAATATTAAGAGAATTCAATATTTTTACTTTTCTTGCACACATGATTTTATTTTTTTTGTAACTAATAAACAAGTATGTATATTTTTCTTATAATCAAACATATGACTAAAAACTCACGCACACTATCATCAAGTAAATAATAAAATACTACAGTGACTGTATTTTAAATTCTGGAAGTGTTGGTGCATCCTAGTGAAAAGTCACATTTTTCAAATTTAAAAGTAAATAGCTCGGAGAACTATTTACCAAGAAAATTAATGAGAGGTGAATTTTATTGATTAAATGTAAGAAAAAATTTGGTTGAAATTTATTTCGAAAGTTTTCCCTTAGTATGTTTTTAAAATTTTATAACTTAGCAAGTTTATTCTTTCCTTTGTTTCAAATATTTTAAAACATACTACGTTATAAAATTTTTAAAATATACTAAGAGAAAACTTGCGAAATAAATTTAAATTGTTCTTACATTAAATCAATTTAACATTAGCAAACGTTAACTAGGAAAGAATTTCTGAAAATTCACATTTAAAGGGGGAGAAATGGGGGGAGGGGTGTTGCTATACGCAAAGTATTACTCTACGCAAAGCGGCAATCAACACAAAGCGTTAATCAACACAAAGCGTCCACTCTAAGGAGTAAAGAGTAATCCACTTTTATAATGAATACGTAAACAGAATGTATCTAAATTTCATACCTTATATACTTTGTTTCCATGAGCGTAGAAATTGGAGGGGGTTTAAAAAAAGGGAACGTTATACACCCATGAATTGATATGACCAAAATTTCCATATGAGTTGTATTTCGTATGATAAAACAATATCACCATACCACATTTTATCAAAATCGCACAATCAGTTCTAGTTAAAAATAAAAAAACTTTTAAAAACCGCAACTTTCATTGGGGCAAATTTAGCTCAATCGTCTTGTTTTAAGCCGTAGTGTATGTTGTAAAGGCTGGTAAAGACCTTTTAATGCATTATTTAGGCATTTACCTCAAACTTAGTATATTACAATTCTTTCAACAACGCCGCGTAGTTCAGAAAACCTATTATTTCGGTTCGCCGTATTTATACTCGACACGTAGTTAAATCAGCTACGATTACATTAAATTTGCCCCTTTATTTAACTATGTATGTTTTTCAAGGTATAACTTTCGAATACAATGTCAGAGCTGCTTCACCCATATAAATATATTCACAAAAAATTTAATATATTTACAAACCTTTATTCGATTTTCTTATTCGTTTTTTCTATGAATTAAAAAGTTTTAATGCTTTTATTTATTTATTAAAAAAATATTAAGAGAATTCAATATTTTTACTTTTCTTGCTCACATGATTTTTTTGTAACTAATAAACAACTATGTATTTTTCATATAATCAAACATATGACAAAAAAAAACTCACGCACACTATCATCTAGTAAATAATAAAATACTACATTGACGGTATTTTTAATTCTGGAAGTGTTGGTGCACCCTAATGAAAAGTTATCGTATAACCAATTGAAGAACATTAAATTATGAATCGAATGAGTACAACAACTTTAGAATTCGGAAAAATAGTATAGTCGATGAAAAAGGACGACTTTTTCCAACTATTTTAAAAACGGAAACACGCCCCCCCCCACCCTACCCCGGAATGGAGAATTAAGATTTTGGTCGTTGGGCACTTGTCAATTACTCGTTATCCCGGTAAAACCCGGATAACGCAAGAGTTTCGAAGAAAGTGACGTTTTTAAAAAAATTTTGTTGCAATTGCCATCTAGCTTAAGGTTTTAGCTGTTTACTTTTTGTCAATAACAGCATATCCTGGAAAAATCTGGAAAACCACAGAGATACGGAGACAAATTATGTTGAATTCATTCCCATTTCATTTAAATTTTTAGTTAATAAAGTTATATTTATATCCAATATTTGTGCAGAAATTATTTAATAGATTTCTAGCATTGGACGGAAATCCCGACAACGATGTTAAACACAACTAAGCTACCCAACTAAAAACACTGTTATCCAACCTAAAAGAATTCTAACTATGGGAGGAGCAAAATAGCAGAGCAATTAAAACAAACCTAGAAAGAATGCTTGGCAAATTTTCACATTTTTCAAATTTAAAAGTAAATAGCTCGGTAAACTATTTACCAAGAAAATTAATGAGGGGTGAATTTTATTGATTAAATGTAAGAAAAAATTTGGTTGAAATATATTTCGAAAGTTTTCCCTTAGTATGTTTTTAAAATTTTATAACTTGGCAAGTTTATTCTTTCTTTTGTTTCAAATATTTGAAAACTTGCTACGTTATAAAATTTTAAAAACATACTTAGAGGAAACTTGCGAAATAAATTTCAACCAAATTTGTTCTTAAATTTAATCAATTTACCCATCATTAATTTTCTTGGTAAATAGTTTACCGAGAGGCTCTTTAATGGGATATCATCACTTTTTAAGGAGCAACTATTATATGCAGTGTCTCCCCGAAAACTCGGCCCTTTTTAACATTTATGTTTTTGATCGGATTCTTAATTCCGGAAGTATTTGTGACAATGTTCATGTGTAAACGGCTTGCCTAAACCATAACCTAATTTCAACGGATTAGTAAATTAATGCACAAGTAAACAACAACAAAAATATTTTGTTATTAGCGAATTTCCTCCAAAAGACATGCAGCTAATGTTTTTGCACCAATGTTGGAATTTCGTATGAATTTCTTCAGATGTCCGTCGATCCTACCTATTAGATGTTAAAAATCACTATCGCTAAAATTTGTATATATTTATATATGTATATATATATATATGTACTTTTTAAAATGTCTGTGGACTCTCTAGCGGTCACAGTTTTATTCCGATTGGAATGAAAATTGGTATTTGAGGCGCTTTTGGTATTCTAAAGGTTGAGTTCGTTAATGGGCAAAATCGGAAGAGGGGATAGGGGGTTTAGAAGGATGGGGAAACAAAATTTGAATATCTCCGTTAATATTTGAAAAATCGAAAAAATTTTCAGGAGTTAAATTGTAGGTACTAAGTTTAACTGTAATTTTGTTTCTTACACTAATATTTACAGAAATATTTACAATTAAAGATTGAAAGTTAAAATTCTAAATATCTCTGTTCACATTAGAGTTTGAGAAAAATGATCGAGTAATGAATTGATTTTTTTTGAAGCAAACTTGATTTTCTACTAATTTACTCCTTATACATTTTTCAATTATTCTAATATTTAGAGAGATATTTTATATTTAGTGTTTGTTAGGCACAAATACATGAAATATATTTTATTGTAAAAAACTTTAAAAAAAAGTTCAACTGACTTCAAAAAACACAAAAAGTCACTATATTAAAAAGCTAAAAATAACAATTTACAGATTTAATCCAAAAGACAATTCTTGTCCAAACCTATTACGTATAATTTAGTATATTAAGTTTGATCACGACTGTAACGCTTAAAAAATTGATCGTAGGCATGAATGTTTGGTATACGTGTTCATAAAATTTGGCCATTTCCGCATGTCCGTCTGTCTGTCTGTGGATACGATAACCCTAGAACAAAAAGAGATAACGAGCCGAAATGTGCTCTAGAGCAAAACAGTAAGGTCAAGTTCGTTAATGGGCAAAATCGGACAATATTTGGGCAAAAATATTTATCTTTGAAACTATTGGAAGGTGTTTCCCTTCGCTCGAGGGGGGGGGGGAATACATATACATCTTTGAAACCGTAAGAGATTTGATTTTTTCGTAAAAAATTTGTTAACAAAAAATCTTCTTTTTAAAATAAATAAGTTTTGTTTGTAAAAGATTTCCATAAACTCAATAGTATTCTCATAGTTTGTGATTATATGTTCCTCGGAAAGAATTGTTAACATTTCGAATACGCAGAATTGTTAAAAATTTAATCATTGATATACAACTCAGTATATACTGGGTATTCAAACATTTAAGTCAGTTAGTTGTTACATTACTTAACAGTCGAACATAGAATCTCCTTCTTTTTTTGGAGTTGGTTAAAATTTATGTTGTTTTGGTCATCTCCACAGAAACTCTAATTTTATAAGATGATTGATTGATTATTATCGGGGTAAAAACTATTGCACTTCGACCCTATGATCCATTGTGCTCCCCCTTCTACCTCAGTCTGACGAGACTCGCTTCTCCCATATGTTGGCAATAGCCTGGAGCTTGCTTATCAGGTCCTCCCGAAGGTTCATATATTCGGGGTGAGATGCACCGAATATCCTGTATCTGTAACCCAGAGGTTCGCAGTCAAAGATTATGTGGCTGGATGTTTCTTCCTCCTCGCCACACAATCTGCACACAATGGAGCCGTTATGGAGTCCCATTGTGTGCAGATGCTTCTGCATAGGATAATGCCCGGTAATGAACCCGGTAACCCTTCGCAGTTGCATTCTGTTCAGCCTCAGTGCATCGAAAGATAACCTCTTTGTTGCACTCTGAAGCAGTACCTTCCCGAGTTCTTGCCGCGGTACTTTTTCCCAGTGATCACGGTGTTTAGCATTTGACCACTCGTTGATCACTTGTTTACATACAGTATTTGGAATTCCTAAAATATGCTCTGGACCTATGAATGGCATTCCGACTCCCTTCTTTGCTAAGGTATCCGCTTTTTCATTTCCTTCGAAACCACTGTGTCCCGGCACCCAGATCAATTTAACATTGTTCCGTTTTGCCAGTTTCAGAAGTTCCTCCAGACAATACTTGACTACCCTTGACGTGACCTCAGTTCCAGACAAGGCTTTTAAAGCAGCTTGACTGTCCGACAGAATACATACGTTCTGGTTTATGTAGCCTCTACGTAGGTTCTCACGGACGCAAGCCAGTATGGCGTAAACTTCTGCTTGGCAGACCGTGGCATTTCCCCAAGTTGAGGCATATGTTTGCTTTTGGTCTCTCACCGAAGATTCCTGCCCCGGTCCCTTCTTCAGTTTTGAATCCGTCTGTATACCAGACGATTCCTTTCCTGAGGTAGGATTGTTCTCCATCCGACCACATGGCCTTATCACATACTACAGTGAAAGGTTTAGAGAAGGATTATGTAAGAAGTTAATAGTTAATAGTTATGAAGAAGTATATCTGTGCCCATTTCAAAGACGGGGTCTGAGTTGATGTTCCCCCATTACTTGCATGTCTAACCTGATTTTTATTAATCCAGTTGTTATTGCAAGACAATCTATAGGCGCTGAATGCTCAGCGGAGGCAGCCCCAGTATGACTTCCATGGCAGCTGTAGATGTACTGCTCATGGATCCAGTGATGCACAAGCAGGCCAGTCTCTGAATCCTGGACAGTTTTTTGCACGCATCTGCTTAACTTTTGGCCACCACACTAGAGCAGCATGGGTTATAATAGGCCTGACTACTGTTGTGTAGAGCCAGTCAATCATTTTGGGCTTTAGACCCCAGACTTTTCCACATGCTCTCTTGCAAAGCGCATGTGGAAAATTCTATAAGATAACTATAAAATTATTTTATTAAAATTTTGTTTTAATTTTGAAATGTCAATTTTGATTGTCGTTTCCATTGTAACTATAAACTATAATCGTTATACATCGTTCTATTTTGGCTATTAATAAATTTAATTATGCAAATACTAAAGGCATATCTGATATTATATTTCATTTTGATCACACAAAAATTATGACCGCTAGAGAGTGATTTATGTATTCTAAGCAAATTCGCTAAGTTGACGCAGCCCCTGCGTAACGATTTTTTTAAAATTATTATTGGTAGAGTCAAATTTACTTCAAAAACGGTGTTTCAGGAAGGTTGCTCGGAACCGCAATTTTTTTTAAATCGATTCATCTTGACGTCCTGAATATGTCCCTAAATTTTTACGGTCTAACTAGTGACGAAACAGGATCTTAATTGAATTTGTTTATAACAAAAAAGCGACTTTTCTTGAAATTTTTTTTAAAACTAAAAATTTTAAAAATGACAAATGAGCAGCCCATAAACATTAAAATCGGTTAATTAAAATTCGAGAAAAAAATTCCCAAACTTCGAAAAACGCAAAAATTTTAAATTAAAATAAAAAATCTAAAAATTAGTTCATTTTTTTTAAACTATGACAAAGTATGCCTATATGTTAAAAATAATGTGCCAAATTTTAGATTCTCGTATAAATGTTCTATGATCATTTTCGTAAAAAATTTGTTTGGCTGCTCACGACATACAATTACGGAGCAAAAAAAAGAACACTTTTATAGGTTATATTCACACAATTTCAGAGCAGAGCAGGTGTACTTTCTTAGGTTATATTCGACCGTTAATTACACTATTTTTGTACCCCCACTATTGCTCTACACACGTTTACCGGGAGGTTAAGCAGCCTTCTCGGTACTTTACGGACGGTATAAATTTACTTCCAGTTTAGGAGTCTAGGAGTCAGTTTGGAGTTTACCCGCCGAGTAGGCTACCATTACCTAGAGGGGCACTTTACCTAGAGGTTGGAAAACCCGCCCTTAGACACACAGGCACTGAGTGTGTGGCGCATGGTGTGCACACAACAAAGCACGCTTTGTTTTGGAAAGTGCGATAAATGAAACATATTATAAAATTATAAAATTTGCTTAAAAAACGCTTACTTAAATAACTTAAATTTATATATATATATATATATCTATGCCAAGTAAATTTATTTCCCATTTTGGTTTTTTGCCAGTTACATCATATGACCAAACAGAGTCGTAGCGGATAGTAAGTTTCGCGTTTTGGGCCACTTTCATTGGCCTCTATATAAATGGGCAGCGTTTCCTTCTGGGAGTGATTCTGTAACTAGAATCTGGTGAAAATACTAAATTTGAGCAGTTCTGTCGATTCCATAACTTTCATCATAGTGAAAATGTGAGCCATCTTAAGGGAGTTTGTTCGACAAGGAATTTCTTAATGTATACGTGGATCCAAGAGAGAAAGGAAATAAGTAGAGAGAGAAAGAAATAATTGATGGCTTAAAACGACGCATGGTAATGTGTTTTGGAGTTATATTTCAAATTTTGCCCCTATTCCTAGAACATTTGTTTGTATTTTATAAATACGTATTTCGACTACAATGTAGTCATCATCAGTATGAATTAGCTAATCGTAACTATCTCTGGGATATGGATTCAAAGATATGTTGCTTGTTGCTAATTTGGTGCCTGTGACAATGTTCTAGGAATAGGGGCAAAATTTTAAACATAATTTCAAAAAACCTAGAGTTCTCTTTGATTATTTTAATAATCTTTATTGTTTTGGAGTTGTTTAGTTTCATGAACATTATAATCATTTGCTTTTGTTTTTCAGCCACATTCATGTTGACTGAAAATTAATATATATTATCTCTATGAAAATTAAACTATCTAGAGCACGGTAGTGCGACAGGCCGAGTATAAGGGGTTTTTTGCCTTCGCGCTTACAGTACTATCACTACACAAAAAATCAGAGCCGATTTGACCTCAAAATATCTTCTGAACGAAAAGAGCTGTAGTGCTGGTTTTTCGAATATAAGTTATTTAGGGAATTATAAGAGTACGAGTTTATGCTTTTCGTTAAGAAATAAACGGTTAAAAAGTTATTTCGGTTCAAAAACCGTAAAATAGTGGGTACGCCCATAATTTTCATTAGATAGGATAAAAACGTAGGGCCTACATCAGATATCCTTTAAAGATGATATTTGGCATATAGTTAGGTCTAGTATCTAAGGCACAGGGAAAATTATGAAATCACGAAATTTATATCGGGAAATGGGAAAACTTTTGCTATTTTATTTTGATAAAATTAATATAGGAAATATTGCTCTGCCTATGATTGGTCCATATTTCTATATTTATAGTAAAATGTGAGCATATACCACTAGTGAGAGGTGTGTACGATTTTTAAAACTTTGTTGCTCCATTTCCAGAAATGCAAGAAGGATGCGGTTTTTTGCATTCGACGCGAAATTTTTTTACTTTAAATAAGAATCTTTGGAAAAAATTAATTTTCCCAACGGAACATATGGAAAATCAAAGATTAAATTTATGTGTTAAATTTATTGAAAACTAAATTTCTTAATATGTCTGTACACATTAGAGCTTGAGCAAAAATGATAAGGTGATGAATTGTAGCAAATTTGATTTCCTACAACTGTATTCCTTACATATTTTTCGATTGTTCTAATATTAAGAGAGAAATTTTATATTTTGTGTCTGTATATTTTTTATATGAAAACCGATCTTATGTGCATTTTATGTGCAATATAATTGCTGTAATTTGATTGGTTCAGATAAATTCGTTTAATCTGAATAATCTTCATATAACAAATATATACAAACACAAAATATAAAATATCTCTCTTAATATTAGAACAATTTGAACAATTTGAACGCAAAAAATTACCTTTTTATTCCCAGTATACATAAATATACATGGTATCATAAGTTTTGTCCCGACTTTGTAACGTTTGAAAATATTAATCCTTGATATAAATGATTGTTCATAAAATGGCCCATTTTGGCTATTTCCGCATGTCCGTCCGTCTGTCTGTGGACGCAATAACTTAAGAACGAAAACAGATAAATAGCTAATTTGTGTGTGTGTGTTCTAAAACAAAAAAGTATGGTCAAATTCGATAATGGGCAATTTTTACTTTTAACCGAAAATCAGATTCACCCTTCTTCCATTTCGATGGTGATTTTTTGGCGCCGACTCAAAATTATTTAGGTTTCTACATTCGAATATGGCGGCCGCCGCAAACGGCGATTTAAAATTTCCAAATTCACCCCTATGATATGGGTATCAAATAAAAGGGCTTGATGACGTCTTTCTAAATCTAATATGGCGGCCGCCACAAATAGCGATTTTTAATTTCCACATTAACCCCTATGATATGGGTATCAAATAAAAGGGCTTGATGAACGAAACACTGTGTATAAAGTGACGTTATTCGAAATCCAATATGGCGGCCGCTGCAAATGGATATTTACAATTTCCACATTAACCACTATGGGTATATATATATATATATATATATATATATATATCACTCATCAGGCCTTTTCATTTGATCCCCATACCAAAGGGGTTTATGAGGAAATTATAAAACTCCATTTGCGGCGGCCGCCATATTGGATTTAAAATAACGTCACTTAATATACTGTGTTTCGCTCATCAAGCCCTTTCATTTGATACCCATATTATAGGGGTTTATGTGGAAATTATAAATCTCCATTTTCTGCGGCCGCCATATTGAATTAAGAATGACATCACTTTACTTATTGTGTTTTGCTCATCAAGTCCTTTTATTCGATACCCATATCATAGGGGTTAATTTGGAAATTGAAAATCGCCATTTGCGGCGGCCGCCATATTCGATTTAAGATGACATCCTATACTAATGTAGATATTTAAATAATTTTGAGTCGGCGCCAAAAAATCACCATCGAAATGGAAGAAGAGTGGATCTGATTTTCAGTTAAAAGTAAAAATTGCCCATTAATGAATTTGACCTTACTTTTTTGTTCTAGAACACACTCACAAATTAGCTGTTTATCAGTTTTCGTTCTTGGGTTATTGCGTCCACAGACAGACGGACGGACATGCGGAAATAGCCGAAATGGGCCATTTTATAAAGAAGCATTTATATCAAGGATTAATATTTTCAAGCGTTACAAAGTCGGGACTAAACTTAATACACAATGTATATTTACATATACTGGGAATAAAAATGTAATTTTTGGTGTTCTTCCCCATTTTCTGAGTTGTTTCGTTTGAAAATTTAAAGTTTTCCAATTTTTCCCATAAATTTCAAGTTAAAACCGGTTGAATGCAAAAAAACCGATCCTAATCTTTTTTTTTTTTGATAAATTTGAAGAAATTTCTTTGTTGAAAAATTTTATCAAGTAGTGTTATCCCTTTGAAGTATTCATAAGTAATGATTACAATCTAACGTGCAAAATACATAATACATTTATAGTAAATATTACATTTATACTGAATGTGTCATCCAATCAGATAGTCCCCAACAAATATCAACGAATCAGAATGGACTATAACCAAATTTTTTTGTTTTTCCTCATTTTTGCGGATGTTGCGTTGGGAAAATTGAATTTTTTCGATCTACAAATAGGTTTTGAGATATCCAACGTCGAATGCAAAAACTCGCATCCTTATAATATGTCTGGAAATGCCTTATACTTACCACTTAAATTAAATTTTTGATTTTCCATATGTTCCGCTGGAAAAATTAAATTTTTCGAAAGGTTTCAAAAATTCCGCGTCGAATGCAAAAAACCGCATCCTTCTACCATTTCTGGAAGTGGAGCAACAAAGTTTTAAAAAATCGTACACAAATGGTGTGTGTTACATTTTAGTAGTATAAATATAATATATATGGACCAATCATAGAGCAGCAATATTTCCTATGTTAAATTTATCAAAACAAAAATGCAAAAGTTTTCCATTTCCCGATATAAATTTCGTAGTTTGATAATTTTCCTTTCGGTTTGGTCACTATATCTAACTTTTATTATTTTTTTATTTTTGTCTGAAAGAAATTTTAGAACAAGGACAAGCAATAAAATAAATCCAAATTAATAATACTAGATTTAATTATACTTAATACTAATATATACATCTTATATAATAAATTACATACATCTTATATACTAAGTTAAAACTATTCTCACAATTAATGGTCTTGAATGGATTTCTGGTTTTTGCAAAAAAAAAACAGTTGGTTAAACAATGTCACATCGAGCATAAAGAAAGTAAGACTACACCAAAGAAGCTTGGGTACACAGTTTTGTTAGAATATTAATAAAGCACGACTTGATTAATTGACTAATAGAAGTCATATTACATTGAATCAAAATGATAAAACTAACACTCAAAGTTTAATAAGTTTTTAATCTTTGGCCACAAGAACATTTGAAGTATGGAAATGTAAATATCCGCAATAATTGTTACGTAAATTTTTCTAAGATTTAGTTTGTAGATTATAGATAGTTTAGTTAGATTAGTATGGGAAGTATATATATATATATATATATATATATATATATATATATATATATATATATATATATATATATATATATATATATATATATATATATATATATATAAATATATATATATAACATATTTGTTTGAGTTCATATAAAATTTACTTCCCATATTTCTACAATCTATTATATATATATAATTCGAGAGACGTCATGCGAAACTATGAAAGCAATTTGTCTATAAATTTATTAAGCTTATCTAGAGCACGGTAGTGCGCAAGGCCGAGTTTTAAGGGACACTTTGGACTTCTCACTACAGTGCTATATCTTATCGTTAATTTAGGCTCATTTTTTGGGTGCTGTATCTTTTGAACGGAAAGAGCTACAGGGTCGATATTTCGAATATAGATACTTTACGGAATTATAAGAACCTATGTTTTCAATCAACGTTAACGAATTAACCGTTAAAAAGTTATTTCACTTCAAAAATGCAAAATTCGCGGGAACGCCTTAAAAAACTTAAGTATTAGATATCAAAATTATGAGCTACTTCCAGATATGCTGTACAGTTGATATTGGGCATGTAGATAGCTGTAGTACCCAAACCGACGGGAAAATTGCGAAAACTTAAAATTTGTATCGGAAAAGTGGAAAATTAAACATTTTTTTGTTTTAAGACTAGTTCAACTCAAACTACCATGTAGAAAACGATATATATCATATATATCTATTAATTTTTAATTTTTATACCATATAGAAATAGACATTGCAATTTGAATACAGCAGTATGCGTTGATTTTAAAAGTTATGCAACGGAAGCCTCGGAAAATTGGAAAAACATCCTCCAAAATTATGTTTTTCTGTTCTATAAATGCTATAAAGTTTGAATTTTCACTAATCGACCCGAAATAACCTCAAAATTAACAGAATATTTTGAAAAATTTCATTACCTACATCGCAACCACACCGAAAATGGGAAAAACATCCCTAAAACTTACCTCTTTACTTCTATTCATGATAGAAAGATCGGTTTTTTTCCATCACAACCCTTCGAACTTGCTAAAAACACCCCCAAAACCAACCTTTTTGTTCTATACATACAACAAGATGCAGTTTTTTGCAATCGACGCTTAATAGCTACAAATTAGGAAGTTATTTCGAAAAACTTAATATTTTCTATTGCAAACTCCCGAAAAATCGAAAAAACACCCCCCAAAATTACGTTTTTCATTTCTATATATGATGAAATGATGGAATTTTGACCAATCGACCCGAAATAAAGTTAAGTTAACAGAACTCTTTCCTTACTTATAACGCAAACCTCCGAAAATGGGAAAAACACCCCTTAAACTGCCTTAAGGCATTTTGATCAGACTAAAAATATGACCGCTAGAGAGTGATTTATGTATTCTAAGGAAATTCGCTAAGTTGACGCAGCTCCTGCGTAACGAATTTTTTTTTGTGAAGTGGAGCCAACGGGTCAAGTCATTTCTTCAAAGACTATAACGTTGATAATCAACTATCTGTAATAAACGATTAGTTTAGAAGTCATAATCGAAACAAATCAAATAACATCTTATATATACTAAATTTTATAAAGTTATTTTAATAAAAAATATATCACTCTTATTTCACATTAATTTGTGGCGTTTTAATAAAAGGCCTATGATATATGATCGATGAATATTATTATCAATAATCCAATGTATAAAATTTATGCTTTCTTTTCAGATTTCTTTGGCAATAACACTGCTTGAATATTTGGTAATATACCGCCTTGAGCAATTCTTACAAATTATAACAATTTATTTAATTCTTTTCATCATTACGAATTGCTAATTGAAAATAAACTTGTTTATTTTTAAACTTGTTTACTTAAAAAAAGTTACATTGTAACAATACAATACAACAATCAATGTTTTCTATTTGGAGTATTAAAACATACTGATATATTAAACTAGAAAATTTTTATTTAAATACTAAATGTCTATCTAATCAAAAAGGAGGCGGTAACCTTGTCAACAAATCAGATCGATATATGCTTCATATGTTATTTTAATTACCATTAAAGTTGTTAAATTTTCCGTTTGTAAGAAAGGTAAGTTTTCGAGAAAATCTTAATAAAATATTTGCTTCTTAATAAGTGATGATATGGGATAAAGGACCGAGCTATTTACAAAGTAAATAGATCCAGACTTCATATAATAGTTGCTCCTTAAAAAGTGATGATATACGAGAAAGGACCGAGCTATTAACAAAGTAAATAGCTCTAGACTTCAAATAATAGCTGTTTCTTAAAAAGTGATGATATCCCATAAAGTTTCGAGCTATTTACAAGCTAAACAGCTCGGTAAACTATTTATTAAAAAAATAAATGAGGGGTAAATTAATTAAGTGTAAGAAAAAATTTGGTTGAAATTTATGTCGTAAGTTTTCCCTTAGTATGTTTTTATAAGCGAATTTCCTGAAAGGAAATAGAGCTATTGGTCCCGTACCAAAGTCAAAATTTCGCAAAAATTTCTTCAAATGTCCATCGATCTTACCTTGTAGATGTCAAAAATCACCATCTGTAAAATTTATATATATATATATCTATGGACATATATATATATATATATATATATATATATATATATATATATATATATATATATATATATATATATATATCTAGCGGTCACAGTTTTCATTTTATCGGAATGAGATTTGGTATTTAAAGCGCTTTTGGTATTCAAAAGGTCAAGTTCGTTAATGGGTAAAATCGGACAAGGGGAAAGGGGGTTTTAGAGGGAGGGGGAAACTCAAAATTTGACATATCTCCCTTAATATTCGAAAAATCGAAAATTTTATCAGAGGTAAAGTTGTAGGTATTAAGTTTTACTGTAGTTTTGTTTCTTATCATTTTTTCTGTAACCCTAATATTTACAAAAATATTGACGGTTTAAGATTGAAAATTAAATTCGTCAATATCTCTGTACGCATTAGAGTTTGAGCAAAAATGATAAGGTGATGGAATGTAGAAAACATGATTTTCTACAACTTTGTTTCTAACGCATTTTTCGATTGTTCAAATATTAAGAGAGATATTTTAGATTTTGTGTTTTCTTCTATCTTTATGCACCCCTTTTCTATTGACGTATGTCATTTATTAATAAAATTGGCCATGCAAATACTAAAATCAGATACGACATTTCATTTTGATCAGACTAACATTGTGACCGCTAGAGAGTATTTTATTTATTCCAAGGAAATTCGCTAAGTTGAAGCAGCTCCTGCGTAACGAATTTTTAAAATTTTATAACGCGGCATGTTTAAAAATATTTGAAATCATCAGAAAAATTAACTTGCCGCGTTATAATATTTTAATAAAAACATACTGTACAGAATATTGTACAGAATCTCATATATGTAAGGTATACAAGTGTTACACATACAAGTGTTACACATTTAATTGTTTTATTAATAAAAATTCGTTACGCAGGAGCTGCTTCAACTTAGCGAATTTCCTTAGAATAAATCACTCTCTAGTGATCACAATTTTAGTCTGATCAAAATGAAATGTCATATATGATTTTAGCATTTGCAAGTCCAATTTTCTCAATAAATGACATACGTCGAGGCGAATGGGGGGAGGTATCAAAAAAGAAGAAAACACAAAATATAAAATATCTCTCTTAATATTAGAACAATCGAAAAATGCGTAAGGAATAAAGTTGTATAAAATCAAATTTGCTACAATTCATCACCTTATCATTTTTGCTCAAACTCTAATGTGTACAGAGATATTAAGGAATTTAATTTTCAATATTAAACCGTCAATATTTCTGTAAATATTATTGTTACAGAAAAAATGATAAGAAACAAAATTACAGTAAAACTTAGTACCTACAACTTTACTTCTTAAAAAATTTTTCGATTTTTCAAATTTTAAGGGAGATATCTCAAATTTTATGTTTCCCCCTCCCTCTAAACCCCCCTTTCCCCTGGTCCGATTTTACCCATTAACGAACTTGACCTTTTGAATATCAAAAGCGCCTCAAATACCAAATCTCATCCCGATAAAATGAAAACTGTGACCGCTAGAGTGATGACAGACACATATATATATATGTATATATATATATATATATATATATGTATATATATATATATATATATATGTATATATATATATATGTCCATAGATATATATATATATATATAAATTTTTCAGATGGTGATTTTTGACATCTACTAGGTAGGATCGATGGACATTTGAAGAAATTTTTGCGAAATTTTGACTTCGGTACGGGACCAATAGCTCTATTTCCTTTCAGGAAATTCGCTAAAACACAAAAATTGCCGGACAATTTTTAATGCGTGTTACCTCAGAACTCCGTCATTTATGAATCGATTTTGATATTTTTGTTTTAAAGGGTTTGATTTCCCATTGTCCCCAATATTATACTACAACCATACTATATTGATGTTTTAGCCCTTCAAAAAGCGACCAGAGCCAGTTGACGTAATATAACGCGAAGCGGTCTCCTTTGTAAATGTGAATCTAAAAAGAGTAAAGTATCGCGAAGCGAAAGGAACGCATAGCATACGCGAAGCATATGCGAAGAGTAACAAAACGCTACGCGTTTTGTGCGAAGCCTTTAGCTTCGTATATTTAAGCCTTTCAAAAATTATTGATATCCGACCAAAAACATAAATGTAAGAAAGGGCCGAGTTTTCGGGAAAATCCTTAATGTAATAGTTCCTTCTTAAAAAGTGATGATATGAGAGTAATGACCGAGCTATTTACAAAGTAAATAGCTCTAGACTTCATATAATAGTTGCTTCTTAAAAAGTGATGATATGGATGAAAGGACCGAGCTATTAACAAAGTAAATAGCTCTAGACTTTATATAATAGTTGCTTGTTAAAAAGTGATGATATGGAAGAAAGGACCGAGCTATTTACAAAGTAAATAGCTCTAGACTTCAGATAATAGTTGCTCTTTGAAAAGTGATGATATCCCATTAAAGAGCCGAGCTATTTACAAAGTAAATAGCTCGGTAAACTATTAACTAAAAAAAATAATGAGGGGTAAATTGATTAAATGTAAGAACAAATTTGGTTTAAAATTATTTCATAAGTTTTCCCTTAGTATGTTTTTAAAATTTTATATAGCGCGGCAAGTTATTTTTTCTGATTTCCAATATTTTAAAACTTGCCGCGTTATAAAATTTTAAAAACATACTAAGGGAAAACTTATGAAATAATTTTAAACCAAATTTTTTCTTACATTTAATCAATTTACCCCTCATTATTTTTTTTAGTTAATAGTTTACCGAGCTATTTACTTTGTAAATAGCTCGGCTCTTTAATGGGATATCATCACTTTTCAAAGAGCAACTATTATCTGAAGTCTAGAGCTATTTACTTTGTAAATAGCTCGGTCCTTTCTTCCATATCATCACTTTTTAACAAGCAACTATTATATAAAGTCTAGAGCTATTTACTTTGTAAATAGCTCGGTCCTTTCTTCCATATCATCACTTTTTAAGAAGCAACTATTATATGAAGTCTAGAGCTATTTACTTTGTAAATAGCTCGGTCATTACTCTCATATCATCACTTTTTAAGAAGGAACTATTACATTAAGGATTTTCCCGAAAACTCGGCCCTTTCTTACATTTATGTTTTTGGTCGGATTTATTTATTATCCCCAAACTCCGTTTATTACAATTCTATCAATAACGCCGCGTAGTTCAGATAACTAATTATTTTCGTTCGTCGTATTTATACCAATCGCGTAGTTAAATCATCTACGGTTAGTTTAAATTTACCTCTTTATTTTACTGTGTATGTTTTCAATGGAGTAAATATATTGAAGCTTTACGTTTTTATTCGACCAGAATATTGAATCTTAACTAACTCATAAATTTAATGTTATCGAAGATGGTATTTAACGCGAGGTGTAACTTGAGGCAAAAAGATACTTAACGCAAAGTGTTGCTCTACTCAAAGCGTTACTCTACAAGAAACGTAACTCTACACAAAGCGTTAATCAACACAAATCGCCCACTCTACAAAAAGCGTTACTCTACACAAAGCGTATTTCAACGCAAAACGTTACTCCACACAAAGCGTTACTTTACGTTTGGTGTTCCTTTACGATAGGTGTAACTTTACTCGTAGTGTAACTTAACGCAAAACGTAATTAACGCGAAGTGTAAAAAAATTCTGCTAAATTGAGTGGTTACAATTGAAGAAAGAATTATTGCTTCAAAATACTGCGAAACTATTATGAAATGATATAAAATATTACGAAAAGTTGTTAAACTCTCACGGGTGACATGGTCGTTGTTGGTAGCATATATACAGTAAATGTATTACCACAAAATGTATGTATATATATTTATATATGTATAGTATATGATAGTTTAGAATAATTTAGTTATAAGGGGGGGGGGGTAAGATTATAGATAGTTTAGTAAGATTAGTATGGGAAATACATATATATATATAAATATATATATATAACCAATTTGTTTCAGTTCATATAAAATTTACTTCCCATATTTCTACAATCTATAATATATATTAATCGAGAGAAGTCATGCGAAACTATGAAAGCAATTTGTCTATAAATTTATTAAGCTTATTTATTCATTATCCTCAAACTCCGTTTATTACAATTCTTTCAATAACGCCGCGTTGTTCAGATAACTAATTATTTTCGTTCGTCGTATTTTTTCCCATCGCGTAGTTAAATCATCTACGGTTAGTTTAAATTTACCTCTTTATTTTACTGTGTATGATTTCAATGGAGTAAATATATTGAAGCTTTACGTTTTTATTCGACCAGAATATTGAATTTTAACCAACTCATAAATTTAATGTTATAGAAGATGGTATTTAACGCGAGGAGTTACTTGAGGCGAAAAGATACTTAACGCAAAGTGTTGCTCTACTCAAAGCGTTACTCTACAAGAAACGTAACTCTACACAAAGCGTTAATCAACACAAATCGTCCACTCTACAAAAAGCGTTACTCTACACAAAGCGTATTTCAACGCAAAACTTTACTCCACACAAAGCGTTACTTTACGTTTGGTGTTCCTTTACGATAGGTGTTACTTTACTCGTAGTGTAACTAAACGCAAAACGTTATTAACGCGAAGTGTAAAAAAATTATGCTAAATTGTGTGGTTATAATTGAAGAAAGAATTATTGCTTCAAAATACAGCGAAACTATTATGAAATGATATAAAATATTACGAAAAGTTGTTAAACTCTCACGGGTTACATGGTCCCTGTTGGTAGCATATATACAGTAAATGTATTACCACAAAATGTATGTATATATATTTATATATGTATAGTATATGATAGTTTAGAATAATTTAGTTATAAGAGGGGGGGTTTAGATTATAGATAGTTTAGTTAGATTAGTATGGGAAATATATATCCGACCAAAAACATAAATGTAAGAAAGGGCCGAGTTTTTGGGAAAATCCTTAATGTAATAGTTCCTTCTTAAAAAGTGATGATATGAGAGTAAGGACCGAGCTATTTACAAAGTAAATAGCTCTAGACTTCATATAATAGTTGCTTCTTAAAAAGTGATGATATGGAAGAAAGGACCGAGCTATTTACAAAGTAAATAGCTCTAGACTTCAGATAATAGTTGCTCTTTGAAAAGTGATGATATCCCATTAAAGAGCCGAGCTATTTACAAAGTAAATAGCTCGGTAAACTATTAACTAAAAAAAAATAATTAGGGGTAAATTGATTAAATGTAAGAAAAAGTTTGGTTGAAATTTATTTCATAAGTTTTCCCTTAGTATGTTTTTAAAATTTTATAACGCGGCAAGTTTAAAAATATTTGAAATCATCAGAAAAAATAACTTGCCGCGTTATATAAAATTTTAAAAACATACTAAGGGAAAACTTATGAAATAAATTTCAACCAAATTTTTTCTTACATTTAATCAATTTACCCCTAGTTATTTTTTTTTAGTTAATAGTTTACCGAGCTATTTACTTTGTAAATAGCTCGGCTCTTTAATGGGATATCATCACTTTTCAAAGAGCAACTATTATCTGAAGTCTAGAGCTATTTACTTTGTAAATAGCTCGGTCCTTTCAACTATTATATGAAGTCTAGAGCTATTTACTTTGTAAATAGCTCGGTCCTTACTCTCATATCATCACTTTTTAAGAAGGAACTATTACATTAAGGATTTTCCCGAAAACTCGGCCCTTTCTTACATTTATGTTTTTGGTCGGATATCAATAATTTTTGAAAGGCTTAAATATACGAAGCCGAAGGCATCGCACAAACTGCGTAGCGTTTTGTTTCTCTTCGCATATGCTACGCGTTTCTTTCGCTTCGCGATACTTTACTCATTTTAGATTCACATTTACAAAGGAGACCGCTTCGCGTTATATTACGTCAACTGGCTCTGCTCGCTTTCTGAAGGGCTAAGACATCAATATAGTATGGTTTTAGTATAATATTGGGGACAATGGGAAATCAAACCCTTTAAAACAAAAAATTCAAAATCGATTCATAAATGACGGAGTGCTGAGGTAACACGCATTAAAAATTGTCCTGCAATTTTTGTGTTTTTATTAATAAAAAAATTCGTTACGCAGGAGCTGCTTCAACTTAGCGAATTTCCTTAGAATAAATCACTCTCTAGTGATCACAATTTTAGTCTGATCAAAATGAAATGTCATATATGATTTTAGCATTTGCAAGTCCAATTTTCTCAATAAATGACATACGTCGAGGCGAATGGGGAGAGGTATCAAAAAAGAAGAAAACACAAAATATAAAATATCTCTCTTAATATTAGAACAATCGAAAAATGCGTAAGGAATAAAGTTGTATAAAATCAAATTAGCTACAATTCATCACTTTATCATTTTTGCTCAAACTCTAATGTGTACAGAGATATTAAGGAATTTAATTTTCAATATTAAACCGTCAATATTTCTGTAAATATTATTGTTACAGAAAAAATGATTAGACACAAAATTACAGTAAAACTTAGTACCTACAACTTTACTTCTTATAAATTTTTCGATTTTTCAAATTTTAAGGGAGATATCTCAAATTTTATGTTTCCCCCTCCCTCTAAACCCCCCTTTCCCCTGGTCCGATTTTACCCATTAACGAACTTGACCTTTTGAATATCAAAAGCGCCTCAAATACCAAATCTCATCCCGATAAAATGAAAACTGTGACCGCTAGAGTGATGACAGACACATATATATATATATATATATATGTATATATATATATATATATATATATATATATATATATATATGTCCATAGATATATATATATATATAAATTTTTCAGATGGTGATTTTTGACATCTACTAGGTAGGATCGATGGACATTTGAAGAAATTTTTGCGAAATTTTGACTTCGGTACGGGACCAATAGCTCTATTTCCTTTCAGGAAATTCGCTAAAATTAAATGTGTAACACTTGTATACCTAACATATATGAGATTCTGTACAATATTTTGTAAAGTATGTTTTTATTAAAATTTTATGACGCGGCAAGTTAATTTTTCTGATGATTTCAAATATTTTAAAACTTGCCGCGTTATAAAATTTTAAAAACATACTAAGGGAAAACTTACGACATAAATTTCAACCAAATTTTTTCTTATACTTAATTAATTTACCCCTCATTTATTTTTTTAATAAATAGTTTACCGAGCTGTTTAGCTTGTAAATAGCTCGAAACTTTATGGGATATCATCACTTTTTAAGGAACAGCTATTATTTGAAGTCTAGAGCTATTTACTTTGTTAATAGCTCGGTCCTTTCTCGTATATCATCACTTTTTAAGGAGCAACTATTATATGAAGTCTGGATCTATTTACTTTGTAAATAGCTCGGTCCTTTATCCCATATCATCACTTATTAAGAAGCAACTATTTTATTAAGATTTTCTCGAAAACTTACCTTTCTTACAAACGGAAAATTTAACAACTTTAATTGTAATTAAAATAACATATGAAGCATATATCGATCTGATTTGTTGACAAGGTTACCGCCTCCTTTTTGATTAGATAGACATTTAGTATTTAAATAAAAAATAGCTAAATTAATATACCAGTATGTTTTAATACTCCAATTAGAAAACATTGATTGTTAGCGAATTTCCTGAAAGGAAATAGAGCTATTGGTCCCGTACCAAAGTCAAAATTTCGGAAAAATTTCTTCAAATGTCCATCGATCCTACCAAATAGATGACAAAAATCATCGTCTGTAAAATTTATATATATATATCTATGGACATATATATATATATATATATATATATATATATATATATATACATATATATATATATATATATATATATATATATATATATGTCTGTAATCACTCTAGCGGTCACAGTTTTCATTTTATCGGAATGAAATTTGGTATTTGAAACGCTTTTGGTAATCAAAAGGTCAAGTTTGTTAATGGGTAAAATCGAACAAGGGGAAAGGGGGGTTTAGAGGGAAGGGGAAACACAAAATTTGACATATCTCCCTTAATATTCGAAAAATCGAAAAATTTATTAGAAGTAAAGTTGTAGGTATTAAGTTTTACTGTAATTTTGTTTCTTATCATTTTTTCTGTTACCCTAATATTTACAGAAATATTGACGGTTTAAGATTGAAAATCAAATTCCTCACTATCTCTGTACACATTAGAGTTTGAGCAAAAATGATAAGGTGATGAATTGTAGCAAACTTGATTTTCTTCAACTTTATTCCTTACGCATTTTTTGATTGTTCTTATATTAAGAGAGATATTTTATATTTTGTGTTTTCTTCTTTCTTTATGCCCCCCATTTCCCCTTGACGTATGTCATTTATTAATAAAATTGGCTTTGCAAATACTAAAATCATATTCGAAATTTCATTTTGCTCAGACTAAAATTATGACCGCTAGAAAGTGATTTATTTATTTTAAGGAAATTCGCTAAGTTGAAGCAGCTCCTGCGTAACGAATTTTTTTTTATTGTATTGTTACAATGTAACTTTTTTTAAGTAAACAAGTTGTTTAAAAATAAACCAGTTTATTTTCAATTAGCAATTCGTAATGATGAAGAATTAAATAATTTGTTATAATTTGTAATAATTGCTCAAGGCGGTATATTACCAAATATTCAAGCAGTGTTATTGCCAAAGAAAACTGAAAAGAAAGCATAAATTTTATACATTGGATTATTGATAATAATATTCATCGATCATATATCATAGGCCTTTTATTAAAACGCCACAAATTAATGTGAAATAAGAGTGATATATTTTTTATTAAAATAACTATATAAAATTTAGTATATATAAGATGTTATTTGATTTGTTTCGATTATGACTTCTAAACTAATCGTTTATTACAGATAATTGATTATCAACGTTATAGTCTTTGAAGAAATGACTTGACCCGTTGGCTCCACTTCACAAAAAAAAATTCGTTACGCAAGAGCTGCGTCAACTTAGCGAATTTCCTTAGAATGCATAAATCACTCTCTAGCGGTCATATTTTTAGTCTGATCAAAATGCCTTAAGGCAGTTTAAGGGGTGTTTTTCCCATTTTCGGAGGTTTGCGTTATAGGTAAAAAAATTTTTCAAAGTGTTCTGTTAAATTGACTTTATTTCGGGTCGATTGGTCAAAATTCCATCATTTCATCATATATAGACCTGAAAAACGTAATTTTGGGGGGTGTTTTTTCAATTTTTCGGGAGTTTGCAAAAAAATATTTTAAGTTTTTCGAAATAACTTCCTAATTTGTAGCTATTAAGCGTCGATTGCAAAAAACTGCATCTTGTTGTATGTATAGAACAAAAAGGTTGGTTTTGGGGGTGTTTTTACCAAGTTCGAAGGGTTGTGATGGAAAAAAACTGATCTTTCTATCATGAATAGAAGTAAAGAGGTAAGTTTTAGGGATGTTTTTCCCATTTTCGGTGTGGTTGCGATGTAGGTAATGAAATTTTTCAAAATATTCTGTTAATTTTGACGTTATTTCGGGTCGATTAGTGAAAATTCAAACTTTATAGCATTTATAGAACAGAAAAACATAATTTTGGAGGATGTTTTTCCAATTTTCCGAGGCTTCCGTTGCATAACTTTTAAAATCAACGCATACTGCTGTATTCAAATTGCAATGTCTATTTCTATATGGTATAAAAATTAATAGGTATATACGATATATCGTTCTCTACATGGTAGTTTGCGTTAAACTAGTCTTAAAAATAAAAAATGTTAAATTTTCCACTTTTCCGATACAAATTTCGAGTTTTCGCAATTTTCCCGTCGGTTTGGGTACTACAGCTATCTACATGCCCAATATCAACTTTACAGCATATCTGGAAGTAGCTAAACATTTTGATCTATTAGTTACCAAGAATTGTGGGCGTTCCCACGAATTTTGCGTTTTTGAAGTGAAATAACTTTTTAACGGTTAATTCGTTAACATTGATTGAAAACATTGGTTCTTATAATTCCGCAAAGTATCTATATTCGAAATATCAACCCTGTAGCTCTTTCCGTTCAAAAGATACAGCACCCAAAAAATGAGCCTAAATTAACGATAAGATATATATATACACTGTAGTGAAAAGTCCGAAAGTCTCCCTTAAATCTCGGCCTTACGCACTACCGTGCTCTAGATATATAAATATATATGTAACCAATTTGTTTCAGTTCATATAAAATTTACTTCCCATATTTCTACAATCTATAATATATATTATTCGAGAGAAGTCATGCGAAACTATGAAAGCAATTTGTCTATAAATTTATTAAGCTTATTTATTCATTATCCTCAAACTCCGTTTATTACAATTCTTTCATTAACGCCGCGTTGTTCGGTAACTAATTATTTTCGTTTGTCGTATTTTTTCCCATCGCGTAGTTAAATCATCTACGGTTAGTTTAAATTTACCTCTTTATTTTACTGTGTATGATTTCAATGGAGTAAATATATTGAAGCTTTACGTTTTTATTCGACCAGAATATTGAATCTTAACCAACTCATAAATTTAATGTTATCGAAGATGGTATTTAACGCGAGGTGTTACTTGAGGCAAAAAGATACTTGACGCAAAGTGTTGCTCTACTCAAAGCGTTACTCTACAAGAAACGTTACTCTACACAAAGCGTTAATCAACACAAATCGTCAACTCTACAAAAAGCGTTACTCTACACAAAGCGTATTTCAACGCAAAACGTTATTCCACACAAAGCGTTACTTTACGTTTGGTGTTCCTTTACGATAGGTGTTACTTTACTCGTAGTGTAACTTAACGCAAATCGTAATTAACGCGAAGTGTAAAAAAATTCTGCTAAATTGTGTGGTTACAATTGAAGAAAGCATTATTGCTTCAAAATACTGCGAAACTATTATGAAATGATATAAAATATTACGAAAAGTTGTAAAACTCTCACGAGTGACATGGTCCCTGTTGGTAGCATATATACAGTAAATGTATTACCACAAAATGTATGTATATATATTTATATATGTATAGTATATGATAGTTTAGAATAATTTAGTTATAAGGGGGGGGGTTAGATTATAGATAGTTTAGTTAGATTAGTATGGGAAATATATATATATATATAAATATATATATATAATCAATTTGTTTCAGTTCATATAAAATTTACTTCCGATATTTCTACAATCTATAAATTTACTTCCCATATTTCTACAATCTATAATATATATTATTCGAGAGAAGTCATGCGAAACTATGAAAGCAATTTGTCTATAAATTTATTAAGCTTATTTATTCATTATCCTCAAACTCCGTTTATCACAATTCTTTCAATAACGCCGCGTTGTTCAGATAACTAATTATTTTCGTTTGTCGTATTTTTTCCCATCGCGTAGTTAAATCATCTACGGTTAGTGTAAATTTACCTCTTTATTTTACTGTGTATGATTTCAATGGAGTAAATATATTGAAGCTTTACGTTTTTATTCGACCAGAATATTGAATCTTAACCAACTCATAAATTTAATGTTATCGAAGATGGTATTTAACGCGAGGTGTTACTTGAGGCAAAAAGATACTTGACGCAAAGTGTTACTCTACTCAAAGCGTTACTCTACAAGAAACGTTACTCTACACAAAGCGTTAATCAACACAAATCGTCCACTCTACAAAAAGCGTTACTCTACACAAAGCGTATTTCAACGCAAAACGTTACTCCACACAAAGCGTTACTTTACGTTTGGTGTTCCTTTACGATAGGTGTTACTTTACTCGTAGTGTAACTTAACGCAAATCGTAATTAACGCGAAGTGTTAAAAAATTCTGCTAAATTGTGTGGTTACAATTGAAGAAAGCATTATTGCTTCAAAATACTGCGAAACTATTATGAAATGATATTAAATATTACGAAAAGTTGTTAAACTCTCACGGGTGACATGGTCCCTGTTGGTAGCATATATACAGTAAATGTATTACCACAAAATATATGTATATATATTTATATATGAATAGTATATGATAGTTTAGAATAATTAAGCTATAAGGGGGAGGGGTTAGATTATAGATAGTTTAGTTAGATTAGTATGGGAAATATATATATATAAATATATATATATAACCAATTTGTTTCAGTTCATATAAAATTTACTTCCCATATTTCTACAATCTATAATATATATTATTCGAGAGAAGTCATGCGAAACTATGAAAGCAATTTGTCTATAAATTTATTAAGCTTATTTATTCATTATCCTCAAACTCCGTTTATTACAATTCTTTCAATAACGCCGCGTTGTTCAGATAACTAATTATTTTTGTTTGTCGTATTTTTTCCCATCGCGTAGTTAAATCATCTACGGTTAGTTTAAATTTACCTCTTTATTTTACTGTGTATGATTTCAATGGAGTAAATATATTGAAGCTTTACGTTTTTATTCGACTAGAATATTGAATCTTAACCAACTCATAAATTTAATGTTATCGAAGATGGTATTTAACGCGAGGTGTTACTTGAGGCAAAAAGATACTTGACGCAAAGTGTTGCTCTACTCAAAGCGTTACTCTACAAGAAACGTTACTCTACACAAAGCGTTAATCAACACAAATCGTCCACTCTACAAAAAGCGTTACTCCACACAAAGCGTATTTCAACGCAAAACGTTACTCCACTCAAAGCGTTACTTTACGTTTGGTGTTCCTTTACGATAGGTGGTACTTTACTCGTAGTGTAACTTAACGCAAATCGTAATTAACGCGAAGTGTAAAACAATTCTGCTAAATTGTGTGGTTACAATTGACGAAAGCATTATTGCTTCAAAATACTGCGAAACTATTATGAAATGATATAAAATATTACGAAAAGTTGTTAAACTCTCACGGGTGACATGGTCCCTGTTGGTATCATATTTACAGTAAATTTATTACCACAAAATGTATGTATATAGATTTATATATGTATAGTATATGATAGTTTAGAATAATTTAGTTATAAGAGGGGGGTGAGATTATAGATAGTTTAGTTAGATTAGTATGGGAAATATATATATATAAATATATATATATAAATAACCAATTTGTTTCAGTTCATATAAAATTTACTTCCCATATTTCTACAATCTATAATATATATTATTCGAGAGAAGTCATGCGAAACTATGAAAGCAATTTGTCTATAAATTTATTAAGCTTATTTATTCATTATCCTCAAACTCCGTTTATTACAATTCTTTCAATAACGCTGCGTTGTTCAGATAACTAATTATTTTCGTTTGTCGTATTTTTTCCCATCGCGTAGTTAAATCATCTACGGTTAGTTTAAATTTACCTCTTTATTTTACTGTGTATGATTTCAATGGAGTAAATATATTGAAGCTTTACGTTTTTATTCGACCAGAATATTGAATCTTAACCAACTCATAAATTTAATGTTATCGAAGATGGTATTTAACGCGAGGTGTTACTTGAGGCAAAAAGATACTTGACGCAAAGTGTTGCTCTACTCAAAGCGTTACTCTACAAGAAACGTTACTCTACACAAAGCGTTAATCAACACAAATCGTCAACTCTACAAAAAGCGTTACTCTACACAAAGCGTATTTCAACGCAAAACGTTATTCCACACAAAGCGTTACTTTACGTTTGGTGTTCCTTTACGATAGGTGTTACTTTACTCGTAGTGTAACTTAACGCAAAACGTTATTAACGCGAAGTGTAAAAAAATTATGCTAAATTGTGTGGTTATAATTGAAGAAAGAATTATTGCTTCAAAATACAGCGAAACTATTATGAAATGATATAAAATATTACGAAAAGTTGTTAAACTCTCACGGGTGACATGGTCCCTGTTGGTAGCATATATACAGTAAATGTATTACCACAAAATGTATGTATATATATTTATATATGTATAGTATATGATAGTTTAGAATAATTTAGTTATAAGAGGGGGGGTTTAGATTATAGATAGTTTAGTTAGATTAGTATGGGAAATATATATATATATAAATATATATATAACCAATTTCTTTCAGTTCATATAAAATTTACTTCCCATATTTCTACAATCTATAATATATATTATTCGAGAGAAGTCATGCGAAACTATGAAAGCAATTTGTCTATAAATTTATTAAGCTTATTTATTCATTATCCTCAAACTCCGTTTATTACAATTCTTTCATTAACGCCGCGTTGTTCGGTAACTAATTATTTTCGTTTGTCGTATTTTTTCCCATCGCGTAGTTAAATCATCTACGGTTAGTTTAAATTTACCTCTTTATTTTACTGTGTATGATTTCAATGGAGTAAATATATTGAAGCTTTACGTTTTTATTCGACCAGAATATTGAATCTTAACCAACTCATAAATTTAATGTTATCGAAGATGGTATTTAACGCGAGGTGTTACTTGAGGCAAAAAGATACTTGACGCAAAGTGTTGATCTACTCAAAGCGTTACTCTACAAGAAACGTTACTCTACACAAAGCGTTAATCAACACAAATCGTCAACTCTACAAAAAGCGTTACTCTACACAAAGCGTATTTCAACGCAAAACGTTATTCCACACAAAGCGTTACTTTACGTTTGGTGTTCCTTTACGATAGGTGTTACTTTACTCGTAGTGTAACTTAACGCAAATCGTAATTAACGCGAAGTGTAAAAAAATTCTGCTAAATTGTGTGGTTACAATTGAAGAAAGCATTATTGCTTCAAAATACTGCGAAACTAATATGAAATGATATAGAATATTACGAAAAGTTGTTAAACTCTCACGGGTGACATGGTCCCTGTTGGTAGCATATATACAGTAAATGTATTACCACAAAATGTATGTATATATATTTATATATGTATAGTATATGATAGTTTAGAATAATTTAGTTATAAGAGGGGGGGTTTAGATTATAGATAGTTTAGGTAGATTAGTATGGGAAATATATAAATATAAATATATATATAACCAATTTCTTTCAGTTCATATAAAATTTACTTCCCATATTTCTACAATCTATAATATATATTATTCGAGAGAAGTCATGCGAAACTATGAAAGCAATTTGTCTATAAATTTATTAAGCTTATTTATTCATTATCCTCAAACTCCGTTTATTACAATTCTTTCAATAACGCCGCGTTGTTCAGATAACTAATTATTTTCGTTCGTCGTATTTTTTCCCATCGCCTAGTTAAATCATCTACGGTTAGTTTAAATTTACCTCTTTATTTTACTGTGTATGTTTTCAATGGAGTAAATATATTGAAGCTTTACGTTTTTATTCGACCAGAATATTGAATCTTAACCAACTCATAAATTTAATGTTATCGAAGATGGTATTTAACGCGAGGAGTTACTTGAGGCGAAAAGATACTTAACGCAAAGTGTTGCTCTACTCAAAGCGTTACTCTACAAGAAACGTTACTCTACACAAAGCGTTAATCAACACAAATCGTCCACTTTACAAAAAGCGTTACTCTACACAAAGCGTATTTCAACGCAAAACTTTACTCCACACAAAGCGTTACTTTACGTTTGGTGTTCCTTTACGATAGGTGTTACTTTACTCGTAGTGTAACTTAACGCAAAACGTAATTAACGCGAAGTGTAAAAAAATTATGCTAAATTGTGTGGTTATAATTGACGAAAGGATTATTGCTTCAAAATACAGCGAAACTATTATGAAATGATATAAAATATTACGAAAAGTTGTTAAACTCTCACGGGTGACATGGTCCCTGTTGGTAGCATATATACAGTAAATGTATTAAATGTGGGTTTAATATATAAATGTGGGTTTGAAATTGGGGGGCTGTTCAACCGCTTCTACAGACCTCCCATGGTGTTTTCCGAGTAATTATTGCAACCTGGTGTACATTTTTTTGCATTGGTGCCGAACGTATGGTGGTACCAACATACACTATTGAACATTTGAGGGGTCCTGTTTGCAGAGGGACTCCTGTACTGCCTAGATCTTGATCGAGTTCTAATGTTGGTACTTGTTGAACTACGCCCTCTATTATTGATGGCTGAAATTTGGGTCTGCAAGTTTTGGATCATGTTGATCAGCATTTCAACCGAATTTTGGGATATTTCGTTGCTATGTGAAACGGCCGCAACATTTTGTGGACTATTCATCTCGTACGTTTCAAAGAGCCTATCGGCCATTTCAGCCTGTTTATCCAGCGTTAGTTCATGATTGACAGCTAGAATTTCTTTTGTTCTTGATGGCAATTTTTGCAGCCATATACTTCTAATAATTTCGTCACTCGTACAGGCAGAGCCGACAAGATTCCTCATTTTATTTAATATCACGCTTGGTTTTGTTTGCGTGTTGATATCAACGCCTTGGAGCAGTTTATTAATTTGCTCTAGCCTACTTCGCCCGTGAACTTGCTGTAGCCTTGCTTTGGCTTGAGAATATTTTGTTAGGCTGTTAGACGGGATTATGTCCCTAATGTGCCCTAACTCTGTACTGTCTATGTACTGCAGCAGGCTTGAAAACTTCTCCTCTTCGGAAGTTATGCTATGTGTTCTAAAAATGTGGTCTACGGCGGCGAACCAAATTTCCGGATCGTTAGGCGTAAAGTCAGGTAAAGTAAATCGTACTAACCTTGGTTGATTATTATAGTGATGGTTCGGGTTTAACTGGCCCACAGCTTGATCGATAGCGGCTTATCGTCGTTTTCTATCATTTTGATTCACAAATGTCACTAATTATTATTATCACGGTCGCCAATTTGTGGGAGCGATCAACAAATAAAATAAAAATGTTCGTATTAACTTAAATAAAATAACTTTATTTTAAATATTAATTAGATATTAAAATGGAAAACGCAAAGAAGTTTGTATAAATTAAATATTAATTAAATATTAAAATAGAAAACGCAAAGATGTTTGTATAAATTTCGGATTAGAATTTTTAATGTTTTTGTGACGATGGCCAAAAAAAAAAAAAGTGTAGAAGATGGATGTGTGTGTGTTTAGTACATAACCAGTGTTGCTTTCTGATTTTTTAGGGAATGATAATCTATGAAATCGATAAAACGAAATAATGACCAGTGTTGCCAAGTTTCATCTAAACATAAAAATATATATGGCTACGAACAGTGTTGCCACAAGTTCTAGTTAAAAATAAAAAAACTTTTAAAAACCGCAACTTTTATTGGGGCAAATTTAGCTCAATCGTCTTGTTTTAAGCCGTAGTGTATGTTGTAAAGGCTGGTAAAGACCTTTTAATGCATTATTTAGGCATTTACCTCAAACTTAGTATATTACAATTCTTTCAACAACGCCGCGTAGTTCAGAAAACCTATTATTTCGGTTCGCCGTATTTATACTCGACACGTAGTTAAATCAGCTACGATTACATTAAATTTGCCCCTTTATTAACTATGTATGTTTTTCAAGGTATAACTTTCGAATACAATGTCAGAGCTGCTTCACCCATATAAATATATTCACAAAAAAATTTAACATATTTACAAACCTTTATTCGATTTTCTTATTCGTTTTTTCTATGAATTAAAAAGTTTTAATGCTTTTATTTATTTATTTAAAAAATATTAAGAGAATTCAATATTTTTACTTTTCTTGCTCACATGATTTTTTTGTAACTAATAAACAACTATGTATTTTTCATATAATCAAACATATGACAAAAAAAAACTCACGCACACTATCATCTAGTAAATAATAAAATACTACATTGACGGTATTTTTAATTCTGGAAGTGTTGGTGCACCCTAATGAAAAGTTATCGTATAACCAATTGAAGAACATTAAATTATGAATCGAATGAGTACAACAACTTTAGAATTCGGAAAAATAGTATAGTCGATGAAAAAGGACGACTTTTTCCAACTATTTTAAAAACGGAAACACGCCCCCCCCCACCCTACCCCGGAATGGAGAATTAAGATTTTGGTCGTTGGGCACTTGTCAATTACTCGTTATCCCGGTAAAACCCGGATAACGCAAGAGTTTCGAAGAAAGTGACGTTTTTAAAAAAATTTTGTTGCAATTGCCATCTAGCTTAAGGTTTTAGCTGTTTACTTTTTGTCAATAACAGCATATCCTGGAAAAATCTGGAAAACCACAGAGATACGGAGACAAATTATGTTGAATTCATTCCCATTTCATTTAAATTTTTAGTTAATAAAGTTATATTTATATCCAATATTTGTGCAGAAATTATTTAATAGATTTCTAGCATTGGACGGAAATCCCGACAACGATGTTAAACACAACTAAGCTACCCAACTAAAAACACTGTTATCCAACCTAAAAGAATTCTAACTATGGGAGGAGCAAAATAGCAGAGCAATTAAAACAAACCTAGAAAGAATGCTTGGCAAATTTTCACATTTTTCAAATTTAAAAGTAAATAGCTCGGTAAACTATTTACCAAGAAAATTAATGAGGGGTGAATTTTATTGATTAAATGTAAGAAAAAATTTGGTTGAAATATATTTCGAAAGTTTTCCCTTAGTATGTTTTTAAAATTTTATAACTTGGCAAGTTTATTCTTTCTTTTGTTTCAAATATTTGAAAACTTGCTACGTTATAAAATTTTAAAAACATACTTAGAGGAAACTTGCGAAATAAATTTCAACCAAATTTGTTCTTAAATTTAATCAATTTACCCATCATTAATTTTCTTGGTAAATAGTTTACCGAGAGGCTCTTTAATGGGATATCATCACTTTTTAAGGAGCAACTATTATATGCAGTGTCTCCCCGAAAACTCGGCCCTTTTTAACATTTATGTTTTTGATCGGATTCTTAATTCCGGAAGTATTTGTGACAATGTTCATGTGTAAACGGCTTGCCTAAACCATAACCTAATTTCAACGGATTAGTAAATTAATGCACAAGTAAACAACAACAAAAATATTTTGTTATTAGCGAATTTCCTCCAAAAGACATGCAGCTAATGTTTTTGCACCAATGTTGGAATTTCGTATGAATTTCTTCAGATGTCCGTCGATCCTACCTATTAGATGTTAAAAATCACTATCGCTAAAATTTGTATATATTTATATATGTATATATATATATATGTACTTTTTAAAATGTCTGTGGACTCTCTAGCGGTCACAGTTTTATTCCGATTGGAATGAAAATTGGTATTTGAGGCGCTTTTGGTATTCTAAAGGTTGAGTTCGTTAATGGGCAAAATCGGAAGAGGGGATAGGGGGTTTAGAAGGATGGGGAAACAAAATTTGAATATCTCCGTTAATATTTGAAAAATCGAAAAAATTTTCAGGAGTTAAATTGTAGGTACTAAGTTTAACTGTAATTTTGTTTCTTACACTAATATTTACAGAAATATTTACAATTAAAGATTGAAAGTTAAAATTCTAAATATCTCTGTTCACATTAGAGTTTGAGAAAAATGATCGAGTAATGAATTGATTTTTTTTGAAGCAAACTTGATTTTCTACTAATTTACTCCTTATACATTTTTCAATTATTCTAATATTTAGAGAGATATTTTATATTTAGTGTTTGTTAGGCACAAATACATGAAATATATTTTATTGTAAAAAACTTTAAAAAAAAGTTCAACTGACTTCAAAAAACACAAAAAGTCACTATATTAAAAAGCTAAAAATAACAATTTACAGATTTAATCCAAAAGACAATTCTTGTCCAAACCTATTACGTATAATTTAGTATATTAAGTTTGATCACGACTGTAACGCTTAAAAAATTGATCGTAGGCATGAATGTTTGGTATACGTGTTCATAAAATTTGGCCATTTCCGCATGTCCGTCTGTCTGTCTGTGGATACGATAACCCTAGAACAAAAAGAGATAACGAGCCGAAATGTGCTCTAGAGCAAAACAGTAAGGTCAAGTTCGTTAATGGGCAAAATCGGACAATATTTGGGCAAAAATATTTATCTTTGAAACTATTGGAAGGTGTTTCCCTTCGCTCGAGGGGGGGGGGGATACATATACATCTTTGAAACCGTAAGAGATATGATTTTTTCGTAAAAAATTTGTTAACAAAAAATCTTCTTTTTAAAATAAATAAGTTTTGTTTGTAAAAGATTTCCATAAACTCAATAGTATTCTCATAGTTTGTGATTATATGTTCCTCGGAAAGAATTGTTAACATTTCGAATACGCAGAATTGTTAAAAATTTAATCATTGATATACAACTCAGTATATACTGGGTATTCAAACATTTAAGTCAGTTAGTTGTTACATTACTTAACAGTCGAACATAGAATCTCCTTCTTTTTTTGGAGTTGGTTAAAATTTATGTTGTTTTGGTCATCTCCACAGAAACTCTAATTTTATAAGATGATTGATTGATTATTATCGGGGTAAAAACTATTGCACTTCGACCCTATGATCCATTGTGCTCCCCCTTCTACCTCAGTCTGACGAGACTCGCTTCTCCCATATGTTGGCAATAGCCTGGAGCTTGCTTATCAGGTCCTCCCGAAGGTTCATATATTCGGGGTGAGATGCACCGAATATCCTGTATCTGTAACCCAGAGGTTCGCAGTCAAAGATTATGTGGCTGGATGTTTCTTCCTCCTCGCCACACAATCTGCACACAATGGAGCCGTTATGGAGTCCCATTGTGTGCAGATGCTTCTGCATAGGATAATGCCCGGTAATGAACCCGGTAACCCTCCGCAGTTGCATCCTGTTCAGCCTCAGTGCATCGAAAGATAACCTCTTTGTTGCACTCTGAAGCAGTACCTTCCCGAGTTCTTGCCGCGGTACTTTTTCCCAGTGATCACGGTGTTTAGCATTTGACCACTCGTTGATCACTTGTTTACATACAGTATTTGGAATTCCTAAAATATGCTCTGGACCTATGAATGGCATTCCGACTCCCTTCTTTGCTAAGGTATCCGCTTTTTCATTTCCTTCGAAACCACTGTGTCCCGGCACCCAGATCAATTTAACATTGTTCCGTTTTGCCAGTTTCAGAAGTTCCTCCAGACAATACTTGACTACCCTTGACGTGACCTCAGTTCCAGACAAGGCTTTTAAAGCAGCTTGACTGTCCGACAGAATACATACGTTCTGGTTTATGTAGCCTCTACGTAGGTTCTCACGGACGCAAGCCAGTATGGCGTAAATTTCTGCTTGGCAGACCGTGGCATTTCCCCAAGTTGAGGCATATGTTTGCTTTTGGTCTCTCACCGAAGATTCCTGCCCCGGTCCCTTCTTCAGTTTTGAATCCGTCTGTATACCAGACGATTCCTTTCCTGAGGTAGGATTGTTCTCCATCCGACCACATGGCCTTATCACATACTACAGTGAAAGGTTTAGAGAAGGATTATGTAAGAAGTTAATAGTTAATAGTTATGAAGAAGTATATCTGTGCCCATTTCAAAGACGGGGTCTAAGTTGATGTTCCCCCAATACTTGCATGTCTAACCTGATTTTTATTAATCCAGTTGTTATTGCAAGACAATCTATAGGCGCTGAATGCTCAGCGGAGGCAGCCCCAGTATGACTTCCATGGCAGCTGTAGATGTACTGCTCATGGATCCAGTGATGCACAAGCAGGCCAGTCTCTGAATCCTGGACAGTTTTTTGCATGCATCTGCTTAACTTTTGGCCACCACACTAGAGCAGCATGGGTTATAATAGGCCTGACTACTGTTGTGTAGAGCCAGTCAATCATTTTGGGCTTTAGACCCCAGACTTTTCCACATGCTCTCTTGCAAAGCGCATGTGGAAAATTCTATAAGATAACTATAAAATTATTTTATTAAAATTTTGTTTTAATTTTGAAATGTCAATTTCGATTGTCGTTTCCATTGTAACTATAAACTATAATCGTTATACATCGTTCTATTTTGGCTATTAATAAATTTAATTATGCAAATACTAAAGGCATATCTGATATTATATTTCATTTTGATCACACTAAAATTATGACCGCTAGAGAGTGATTTATGTATTCTAAGCAAATTCGCTAAGTTGACGCAGCTCCTGCGTAACGATTTTTTTAAAATTATTATTGGTAGAGTCAAATTTACTTCAAAAACGGTGTTTCAGGAAGGTTGCTCGGAACCGCAATTTTTTTTAAATCGATTCATCTTGACGTCCTGAATATGTCCCTAAATTTTTACGGTCTAACTCGTGACGAAACAGGATCTTAATTGAATTTGTTTATAACAAAAAAGCGACTTTTCTTGAAATTTTTTTTAAAACTAAAAATTTTAAAAATGACAAATGAGCAGCCCATAAACATTAAAATCGGTTAATTAAAATTCGAGAAAAAAATTCCCAAACTTCGAAAAACGCAAAAATTTTAAATTAAAATAAAAAATCTAAAAATTAGTTCATTTTTTTTAAACTATGACAAAGTATGCCTATATGTTAAAAATAATGTGCCAAATTTTAGATTCTCGTATAAATGTTCTATGATCATTTTCGTAAAAAATTTGTTTGGCTGCTCACGACATACAATTACGGAGCAAAAAAAAGAACACTTTTATAGGTTATATTCACACAATTTCAGAGCAGAGCAGGTGTACTTTCTTAGGTTATATTCGACCGTTAATTACACTATTTTTGTACCCCCACTATTGCTCTACACACGTTTACCGGGAGGTTAAGCAGCCTTCTCGGTACTTTACGGACGGTATAAATTTACTTCCAGTTTAGGAGTCTAGGAGTCAGTTTGGAGTTTACCCGCCGAGTAGGCTACCATTACCTAGAGGGGCACTTTACCTAGAGGTTGGAAAACCCGCCCTTAGACACACAGGCACTGAGTGTGTGGCGCATGGTGTGCACACAACAAAGCACGCTTTGTTTTGGAAAGTGCGATAAATGAAACATATTATAAAATTATAAAATTTGCTTAAAAAACGCTTACTTAAATAACTTAAATTTATATATATATATATATATCTATGCCAAGTAAATTTATTTCCCATTTTGGTTTTTTGCCAGTTACATCATATGACCAAACAGAGTCGTAGCGGATAGTAAGTTTCGCGTTTTGGGCCACTTTCATTGGCCTCTATATAAATGGGCAGCGTTTCCTTCTGGGAGTGATTCTGTAACTAGAATCTGGTGAAAATACTAAATTTGAGCAGTTCTGTCGATTCCATAACTTTCATCATAGTGAAAATGTGAGCCATCTTAAGGGAGTTTGTTCGACAAGGAATTTCTTAATGTATACGTGGATCCAAGAGAGAAAGGAAATAAGTAGAGAGAGAAAGAAATAATTGATGGCTTAAAACGACGCATGGTAATGTGTTTTGGAGTTATATTTCAAATTTTGCCCCTATTCCTAGAACATTTGTTTGTATTTTATAAATACGTATTTCGACTACAATGTAGTCATCATCAGTATGAATTAGCTAATCGTAACTATCTCTGGGATATGGATTCAAAGATATGTTGCTTGTTGCTAATTTGGTGCCTGTGACAATGTTCTAGGAATAGGGGCAAAATTTTAAACATAATTTCAAAAAACCTAGAGTTCTCTTTGATTATTTTAATAATCTTTATTGTTTTGGAGTTGTTTAGTTTCATGAACATTATAATCATTTGCTTTTGTTTTTCAGCCACATTCATGTTGACTGAAAATTAATATATATTATCTCTATGAAAATTAAACTATCTAGAGCACGGTAGTGCGACAGGCCGAGTATAAGGGGTTTTTTGCCTTCGCGCTTACAGTACTATCACTACACAAAAAATCAGAGCCGATTTGACCTCAAAATATCTTCTGAACGAAAAGAGCTATAGTGCTGGTTTTTCGAATATAAGTTATTTAGGGAATTATAAGAGTACGAGTTTCTGCTTTTCGTTAAGAAATAAACGGTTAAAAAGTTATTTCGGTTCAAAAACCGTAAAATAGTGGGTACGCCCATAATTTTCATTAGATAGGATAAAAACGTAGGGCCTACATCAGATATCCTTTAAAGATGATATTTGGCATATAGTTAGGTCTAGTATCTAAGGCACAGGGAAAATTATGAAATCACGAAATTTATATCGGGAAATGGGAAAACTTTTGCTATTTTATTTTGATAAAATTAATATAGGAAATATTGCTCTGCCTATGATTGGTCCATATTTCTATATTTATAGTAAAATGTGAGCATATACCACTAGTGAGAGGTGTGTGCGATTTTTAAAACTTTGTTGCTCCATTTCCAGAAATGCAAGAAGGATGCGGTTTTTTGCATTCGACGCAAAATTTTTTTACTTTAAATAAGAATCTTTGGAAAAAATTAATTTTCCCAACGGAACATATGGAAAATCAAAGATTAAATTTATGTGTTAAATTTATTGAAAACTAAATTTCTTAATATGTCTGTACACATTAGAGCTTGAGCAAAAATGATAAGGTGATGAATTGTAGCAAATTTGATTTCCTACAACTGTATTCCTTACATATTTTTCGATTGTTCTAATATTAAGAGAGAAATTTTATATTTTGTGTCTGTATATTTTTTATATGAAAACCGATCTTATGTGCATTTTATGTGCAATATAATTGCTGTAATTTGATTGGTTCAGATAAATTCGTTTAATCTGAATAATCTTCATATAACAAATATATACAAACACAAAATATAAAATATCTCTCTTAATATTAGAACAATTTGAACAATTTGAACGCAAAAAATTACCTTTTTATTTCCAGTATACATAAATATACATGGTATATTAAGTTTTGTCCCGACTTTGTAACGTTTGAAAATATTAATCCTTGATATAAATGATTGTTCATAAAATGGCCCATTTTGGCTATTTCCGCATGTCCGTCCGTCTGTCTGTGGACGCAATAACTTAAGAACGAAAACAGATAAATAGCTAATTTGTGTGTGTGTGTCAAAATTATTTAGGTTTCTACATTCGAATATGGCGGCCGCCGCAAACGGCGATTTAAAATTTCCAAATTCACCCCTATGATATGGGTATCAAATAAAAGGGCTTGATGACGTCTTTCTAAATCTAATATGGCGGCCGCCACAAATAGCGATTTTTAATTTCCACATTAACCCCCATGATATGGGTATCAAATAAAAGGGCTTGATGAACGAAACACAGTGTATAAAGTGACGTTATTCGAAATCCAATATGGCGGCCGCCGCAAATGGATATTTACAATTTCCACATTAACCACTATGGGTATATATATATATATATCACTCATCAGGCCTTTTCATTTGATCCCCATACCAAAGGGGTTTATGAGGAAATTATAAAACTCTATTTGCGGCGGCCGCCATATTGGATTTAAAATAACGTCACTTAATATACTGTGTTTCGCTCATCAAGCCCTTTCATTTGATACCCATATTATAGGGGTTTATGTGGAAATTATAAATCTCCATTTTCTGCGGCCGCCATATTGAATTAAGAATGACATCACTTTACTTATTGTGTTTTGCTCATCAAGTCCTTTTATTCGATACCCATATCATAGGGGTTAATTTGGAAATTGAAAATCGCCATTTGCGGCGGCCGCCATATTCGATTTAAGATGACATCCTATACTAATGTAGATATTTAAATAATTTTGAGTCGGCGCCAAAAAATCACCATCGAAATGGAAGAAGAGTGGATCTGATTTTCAGTTAAAAGTAAAAATTGCCCATTAATGAATTTGACCTTACTTTTTTGTTCTAGAACACACACACAAATTAGCTGTTTATCAGTTTTCGTTCTTGGGTTATTGCGTCCACAGACAGACGGACGGACATGCGGAAATAGCCGAAATGGGCCATTTTATAAAGAAGCATTTATATCAAGGATTAATATTTTCAAGCGTTACAAAGTCGGGACTAAACTTAATACACAATGTATATTTACATATACTGGGAATAAAAATGTAATTTTTGGTGTTCTTCCCCATTTTCTGAGTTGTTTCGTTTGAAAATTTAAAGTTTTCCAATTTTTCCCATAAATTTCCAGTTAAAACCGGTTGAATGCAAAAAAACCGATCCTAATCTTTTTTTTTTTTGATAAATTTGAAGAAATTTCTTTGTTGAAAAATTTTATCAAGTAGTGTTATCCCTTTGAAGTATTCATAAGTAATGATTACAATCTAACGTGCAAAATACATAATACATTTATAGTAAATATTACATTTATACTGAATGTGTCATCCAATCAGATAGTCCCCAACAAATATCAACGAATCAGAATGGACTATAACCAAATTTTTTTGTTTTTCCTCATTTTTGCGGATGTTGCGTTGGGAAAATTGAATTTTTTCGATCTACAAATAGGTTTTGAGATATCCAACGTCGAATGCAAAAACTCGCATCCTTATAATATGTCTGGAAATGCCTTATACTTACCACTTAAATTAAATTTTTGATTTTCCATATGTTCCGCTGGAAAAATTAAATTTTTCGAAAGGTTTCAAAAATTCCGCGTCGAATGCAAAAAACCGCATCCTTCTACCATTTCTGGAAGTGGAGCAACAAAGTTTTAAAAAATCGTACACAAATGGTGTGTGTTACATTTTAGTAGTATAAATATAATATATATGGACCAATCATAGAGCAGCAATATTTCCTATGTTAAATTTATCAAAACAAAAATGCAAAAGTTTTCCATTTCCCGATATAAATTTCGTAGTTTGATAATTTTCCTTTCGGTTTGATCACTATATCTAACTTTTATTATTTTTTTATTTTTGTCTGAAAGAAATTTTAGAACAAGGACAAGCAATAAAATAAATCCAAATTAATAATACTAGATTTAATTATACTTAATACTAATATATACATCTTATATAATAAATTACATACATCTTATATACTAAGTTAAAACTATTCTCACAATTAATGGTCTTGAATGGATTTCTGGTTTCTGCAAAAAAAAAACAGTTGGTTAAACAATGTCACATCGAGCATAAAGAAAGTAAGACTACACCAAAGAAGCTTGGGTACACAGTTTTGTTAGAATATTAATAAAGCACGACTTGATTAATTGACTAATAGAAGTCATATTACATTGAATCAAAATGATAAAACTAACACTCAAAGTTTAATAAGTTTTTTTTTTCTAAGTTTTTAATCTTTGGCCACAAGAACATTTGAAGTATGGAAATGTAAATATCCGCAATAATTGTTACGTAAATTTTTCTAAGATTTAGTTTGTAGATTATAGATAGTTTAGTTAGATTAGTATGGGAAGTATATATATATATATATATATATATATATATATATATATATATAAATATATATATATAACATATTTGTTTGAGTTCATATAAAATTTACTTCCCATATTTCTACAATCTATTATATATATATAATTCGAGAGACGTCATGCGAAACTATGAAAGCAATTTGTCTATAAATTTATGAAGCTTATCTAGAGCACGGTAGTGCGCAAGGCCGAGTTTTAAGGGACACTTTGGACTTCTCACTACAGTGCTATATCTTATCGTTAATTTAGGCTCATTTTTTGGGTGCTGTATCTTTTGAACGGAAAGAGCTACAGGGTTGATATTTCGAATATAGATACTTTACGGAATTATAAGAACCAATGTTTTCAATCAACGTTAACGAATTAACCGTTAAAAAGTTATTTCACTTCAAAAATGCAAAATTCGCGGGAACGCCTTAAAAAACTTAAGTATTAGATATCAAAATTATGAGCTACTTCCAGATATGCTGTAAAGTTGATATTGGGCATGTAGATAGCTGTAGTATCCAAACCGACGGGAAAATTGCGAAAACTGGAAATTTGTATCGGAAAAGTGGAAAATTTAACATTTTTTTGTTTTAAGACTAGTTCAACTCAAACTACCATGTAGAAATCGATATATATCATATATACCTATTAATTTTTAATTTTTATACCATATAGAAATAGACATTGCAATTTGAATACAGCAGTATGCGTTGATTTTAAAAGTTATGCAACGGAAGCCTCGGAAAATTGGAAAAACATCCTCCAAAATTATGTTTTTCTGTTCTATAAATGCTATAAAGTTTGAATTTTCACTAATCGACCCGAAATAACGTCAAAATTAACAGAATATTTTGAAAAATTTCATTACCTACATCGCAACCACACCGAAAATGGGAAAAACATCCCTAAAACTTACCTCTTTACTTCTATTCATGATAGAAAGATCGGTTTTTTTCCATCACAACCCTTCGAACTTGCTAAAAACACCCCCAAAACCAACCTTTTTGTTCTATACATACAACAAGATGCAGTTTTTTGCAATCGACGCTTAATAGCTACAAATTAGGAAGTTATTTCGAAAAACTTAATATTTTCTATTGCAAACTCCCGAAAAATCGAAAAAACACCCCCCAAAATTACGTTTTTCATTTCTATATATGATGAAATGATGGAATTTTGACCAATCGACCCGAAATAAAGTCAAGTTAACAGAACTCTTTCCTTACTTATAACGCAAACCTCCGAAAATGGGAAAAACACCCCTTAAACTGCCTTAAGGCATTTTGATCAGACTAAAAATATGACCGCTAGAGAGTGATTTATGTATTCTAAGGAAATTCGCTAAGTTGACGCAGCTCCTGCGTAACGAATTTTTTTTTGTGAAGTGGAGCCAACGGGTCAAGTCATTTCTTCAAAGACTATAACGTTGATAATCAACTATCTGTAATAAACGATTAGTTTAGAAGTCATAATCGAAACAAATCAAATAACATCTTATATATACTAAATTTTATAAAGTTATTTTAATAAAAAATATATCACTCTTATTTCACATTAATTTGTGGCGTTTTAATAAAAGGCCTATGATATATGATCGATGAATATTATTATCAATAATCCAATGTATAAAATTTATGCTTTCTTTTCAGTTTTCTTTGGCAATAACACTGCTTGAATATTTGGTAATATACCGCCTTGAGCAATTCTTACAAATTATAACAATTTATTTAATTCTTTTCATCATTACGAATTGCTAATTGAAAATAAACTTGTTTATTTTTAAACTTGTTTACTTAAAAAAAGTTACATTGTAACAATACAATACAACAATCAATATTTTCTATTTGGAGTATTAAAACATACTGATATATTAAACTAGAAAATTTTTATTTAAATACTAAATGTCTATCTAATCAAAAAGGAGGCGGTAACCTTGTCAACAAATCAGATCGATATATGCTTCATATGTTATTTTAATTACCATTAAAGTTGTTAAATTTTCCGTTTGTAAGAAAGGTAAGTTTTCGAGAAAATCTTAATAAAATATTTGCTTCTTAATAAGTGATGATATGGGATAAAGGACCGAGCTATTTACAAAGTAAATAGATCCAGACTTCATATAATAGTTGCTCCTTAAAAGTGATGATATACGAGAAAGGACCGAGCTATTAACAAAGTAAATAGCTCTAGACTTCAAATAATAGCTGTTCCTTAAAAAGTGATGATATCCCATAAAGTTTCGAGCTATTTACAAGCTAAACAGCTCGGTAAACTATTTATTAAAAAAATAAATGAGGGGTAAATTAATTAAGTGTAAGAAAAAATTTGGTTGAAATTTATGTCGTAAGTTTTCCCTTAGTATGTTTTTATAAGCGAATTTCCTGAAAGGAAATAGAGCTATTGGTCCCGTACCGAAGTCAAAATTTCGCAAAAATTTCTTCAAATGTCCATCGATCCTACCTTGTAGATGTCAAAAATCACCATCTGTAAAATTTATATATATATATATATATATACATATATATATATATATATATATATATATATATACATATATATATATATATATATATATATATATATATATATATATATGTGTCTGTAATCACTCTAGCGGTCACAGTTTTCATTTTATCGGAATGAGATTTGGTATTTAAAGCGCTTTTGGTATTCAAAAGGTCAAGTTCGTTAATGGGTAAAATCGGACCAGGGGAAAGGGGGTTTTAGAGGGAGGGGGAAACTCAAAATTTGACATATCTCCCTTAATATTCGAAAAATCGAAAATTTTATAAGAGGTAAAGTTGTAGGTATTAAGTTTTACTGTAATTTTGTTTCTTATCATTTTTTCTGTAACCCTAATATTTACAAAAATATTGACGGTTTAAGATTGAAAATTAAATTCCTCAATATCTCTGTACGCATTAGAGTTTGAGCAAAAATGATAAGGTGATGGAATGTAGAAAACATGATTTTCTACAACTTTGTTTCTAACGCATTTTTCGATTGTTCAAATATTAAGAGAGATATTTTAGATTTTGTGTTTTCTTCTATCTTTATGCACCCCTTTTCTATTGACGTATGTCATTTATTAATAAAATTGGCCATGCAAATACTAAAATCAGATACGACATTTCATTTTGATCAGACTAACATTGTGACCGCTAGAGAGTAATTTATTTATTCCAAGGAAATTCGCTAAGTTGAAGCAGCTCCTGCGTAACGAATTTTTAAAATTTTATAACGCGGCATGTTTAAAAATATTTGAAATCATCAGAAAAATTAACTTGCCGCGTTATAAAATTTTAATAAAAACATACTGTACAGAATATTGTACAGAATCTCATATATGTAAGGTATACAAGTGTTACACATACAAGTGTTACACATTTAATTGTTTTATTAATAAAAATTCGTTACGCAGGAGCTGCTTCAACTTAGCGAATTTCCTTAGAATAAATCACTCTCTAGTGATCACAATTTTAGTCTGATCAAAATGAAATGTCATATATGATTTTAGCATTTGCAAGTCCAATTTTCTCAATAAATGACATACGTCGAGGCGAATGGGGGGAGGTATCAAAAAAGAAGAAAACACAAAATATAAAATATCTCTCTTAATATTAGAACAATCGAAAAATGCGTAAGGAATAAAGTTGTATAAAATCAAATTTGCTACAATTCATCACCTTATCATTTTTGCTCAAACTCTAATGTGTACAGAGATATTAAGGAATTTAATTTTCAATATTAAACCGTCAATATTTCTGTAAATATTATTGTTACAGAAAAAATGATAAGAAACAAAATTACAGTAAAACTTAGTACCTACAACTTTACTTCTTAAAAAATTTTTCGATTTTTCAAATTTTAAGGGAGATATCTCAAATTTTATGTTTCCCCCTCCCTCTAAACCCCCCTTTACCCTGGTCCGATTTTACCCATTAACGAACTTGACCTTTTGAATATCAAAAGCGCCTCAAATACCAAATCTCATCCCGATAAAATGAAAACTGTGACCGCTAGAGTGATGACAGACACATATATATATATATATATATATATATATATATATGTATATATATATATATATATGTCCATAGATATATATATATATATATATAAATTTTTCAGATGGTGATTTTTGACATCTACTAGGTAGGATCGATGGACATTTGAAGAAATTTTTGCGAAATTTTGACTTCGGTACGGGACCAATAGCTCTATTTCCTTTCAGGAAATTCGCTAAAACACAAAAATTGCAGGACAATTTTTAATGCGTGTTACCTCAGAACTCCGTCATTTATGAATCGATTTTGATATTTTTGTTTTAAAGGGTTTGATTTCCCATTGTCCCCAATATTATACTACAACCATACTATATTGATGTTTTAGCCCTTCAAAAAGCGACCAGAGCCAGTTGACGTAATATAACGCGAAGCGGTCTCCTTTGTAAATGTGAATCTTAAAAGAGTAAAGTATCGCGAAGCGAAAGGAACGCATAGCATACGCGAAGCATATGCGAAGAGTAACAAAACGCTACGCGTTTTGTGCGAAGCCTTTGGCTTCGTATATTTAAGCCTTTCAAAAATTATTGATATCCGACCAAAAATATAAATGTAAGAAAGGGCCGAGTTTTCGGGAAAATCCTTAATGTAATAGTTCCTTCTTAAAAAGTGATGATATGAGAGTAATGACCAAGCTATTTACAAAGTAAATAGCTCTAGACTTCATATAATAGTTGCTTCTTAAAAAGTGATGATATGGATGAAAGGACCGAGCTATTTACAAAGTAAATAGCTCTAGACTTTATATAATAGTTGCTTGTTAAAAAGTGATGATATGGAAGAAAGGACCGAGCTATTTACAAAGTAAATAGCTCTAGACTTCAGATAATAGTTGCTCTTTGAAAAGTGATGATATCCCATTAAAGAGCCGAGCTATTTACAAAGTAAATAGCTCGGTAAACTATTAACTAAAAAAAATAATGAGGGGTAAATTGATTAAATGTAAGAACAAATTTGGTTTAAAATTATTTCATAAGTTTTCCCTTAGTATGTTTTTAAAATTTTATATAGCGCGGCAAGTTATTTTTTCTGATTTCCAATATTTTAAAACTTGCCGCGTTATAAAATTTTAAAAACATACTAAGGGAAAACTTATGAAATAATTTTAAACCAAATTTTTTCTTACATTTAATCAATTTACCCCTCATTATTTTTTTCAGTTAATAGTTTACCGAGCTATTTACTTTGTAAATAGCTCGGCTCTTTAATGGGATATCATCACTTTTCAAAGAGCAACTATTATCTGAAGTCTAGAGCTATTTACTTTGTAAATAGCTCGGTCCTTTCTTCCATATCATCACTTTTTAACAAGCAACTATTATATAAAGTCTAGAGCTATTTACTTTGTAAATAGCTCGGTCCTTTCTTCCATATCATCACTTTTTAAGAAGCAACTATTATATGAAGTCTAGAGCTATTTACTTTGTAAATAGCTCGGTCATTACTCTCATATCATCACTTTTTAAGAAGGAACTATTACATTAAGGATTTTCCCGAAAACTCGGCCCTTTCTTACATTTATGTTTTTGGTCGGATTTATTTATTATCCCCAAACTCCGTTTATTACAATTCTATCAATAACGCCGCGTAGTTCAGATAACTAATTATTTTCGTTCGTCGTATTTATACCAATCGCGTAGTTAAATCATCTACGGTTAGTTTAAATTTACCTCTTTATTTTACTGTGTATGTTTTCAATGGAGTAAATATATTGAAGCTTTACGTTTTTATTCGACCAGAATATTGAATCTTAACCAACTCATAAATTTAATGTTATCGAAGATGGTATTTAACGCGAGGTGTAACTTGAGGCAAAAAGATACTTAACGCAAAGTGTTGCTCTACTCAAAGCGTTACTCTACAAGAAACGTAACTCTACACAAAGCGTTAATCAACACAAATCGTCCACTCTACAAAAAGCGTTACTCTACACAAAGCGTATTTCAACGAAAAACGTTACTCCACACAAAGCGTTACTTTACGATTGGTGTTCCTTTACGATAGGTGTTACTTTACTCGTAGTGTAACTTAACGCAAATCGTTATTAACGCGAAGTGTAAAAAAATTCTGCCAAATTGTGTGGTTACAATTGAAGAAAGCATTATTGCTTCAAAATACTGCGAAACTATTATGAAATGATATAAAATATTACGAAAATTTGTTAAACTCTCACGGGTGACATGGTCCCTGTTGGTAGCATATATACAGTAAATGTATTACCACAAAATGTATGTATATATATTTATATATGTATAGTATATGATAGTTTAGAATAATTTAGTTATAAGGGGGGTGGTTAGATTATAGATAGTTTAGTTAGATTAGTATGGGAAATATATATATATAAATATATAAATATAACCAAATTGTTTCAGTTCATATAAAATTTACTTCCCATATTTCTACAATCTATAATATATATTATTCGAGAGAAGTCATGCGAAACTATGAAAGCAATTTGTCTATACATTTATTAAGCTTATTTATTCATTATCCTCAAACTCCGTTTATTACAATTCTTTCAATAACGCCGCGTTGTTCAGATAACTAATTACTTTCTTTTGTCGTATTTTTTCCCATCGCGTAGTAAATTCATCTACAATTAGTTTAAATTTACCTCTTTATTTTACTGTGTATGATTTCAATGGAGTAAATATATTGAAGCTTTACGTTTTTATTCGACCAGAATATTGAATCTTAACCAACTCATAAATTTAATGTTATCGAAGATGGTATTTAACGCGATATGTTACTTGAGGCAAAAAGATACTTGACGCAAAGTGTTGCTCTACTCAAAGTGTTACTCTACAAGAAACGTTACTCTACACAAAGCGTTAATCAACACAAATCGTCCACTCTACAAAACGCGTTACTCTACACAAAGCGTATTTCAACGCAAAACGTTACTCCACACAAAGCGTTACTTTACGTTTGGTGTTCCTTTACGATAGGTGTTACTTTACTCGTAGTGTAACTTAACGCAAATCGTAATTAACGCGAAGTGTAAAAAAATTCTGCTAAATTGTGTGGTTACAATTGAAGAAAGCATTATTGCTTCAAAATACTACGAAACTTTTATGAAATGATATAAAATATTACGAATAGTTGTTAAACTCTCACGGGTGACATGGTCCCTGTTGGTAGCATATATACAGTAAATGTATTACCACAAAATGTATGTATATATAATTATATATGTATAGTATATGATAGTTTAGAATAATTTAGTTATAAGGGGGGAAAGGGGTTAGATTATAGATAGTTTAGTTAGATTAGTATGGGAAATATATATATATATAAATATATATATATAACCAATTTGTTTCAGTTCATATAAAATTTACTTCCCATATTTCTACAATCTATAATATATATTATTCGAGAGAAGTCATGCGAAACTATGAAAGCAATTTGTCTATAAATTTATTAAGCTTATTTATTCATTATCCTCAAACTCCGTTTATTACAATTCTTTCAATAACGCCGCGTTGTTCAGATAACTAATTATTTTCTATTGTCGTATTTTTTCCCATCGCGTAGTTAAATCATCTACGGTTAGCTTAAATTTACCTCTTTATTTTACTGTGTATGATTTCAATGGAGTAAATATATTGAAGCTTTACGTTTTTATTCGACCAGAATTTTGAATCTTAACCAACTCATAAATTTAATGTTATCGAATATGGTATTTAACGCGAGGTGTTACTTGAAGCAAAAAGATACTTGACGCAAAGTGTTGCTCTACTCAAAGCGTTACTCTACAAGAAACGTTACTCTACACAAAGCGTTAATCAACACAAATCGTCCACTCTACAAAAAGCGTTACTCTACACAAAGCGTATTTCAACGCAAAACGTTACTCCACACAAAGCGTTACTTTACGTTTGGTGTTCCTTTACGATAGGTGTTACTTTACTCGTAGTGTAACTTAACGCAAATCGTAATTAACGCGAAGTGTAAAAAAATTCTGCCAAATTGTGTGGTTACAATTGAAGAAAGCATTATTGCTTCAAAATACTGCGAAACTATTATGAAATGATATAAAATATTACGAAAATTTGTTAAACTCTCACGGGTGACATGGTCCCTGTTGGTAGCATATATACAGTAAATGTATTACCACAAAATGTATGTATATATATTTATATATGTATAGTATTTGATAGTTTAGAATAATTTAGTTATAAGGGGAGGGGGGGGTTAGATTATAGATAGTTTAGTTAGATTAGTATGGGAAATGTATATATATATAAATATATATATATAACTAATTTGTTTCAGTTCATATAAAATTTACTTCCCATATTTCTACAATCTATAATATATATTATTCGAGAGAAGTCATGCGAAACTATGAAAGCAATTTGTCTATACATTTATAAGGCTTAATTATTCATTATCCTCAAACTCCATTTATTACAATTCTTTCAATAACGCCGCGTTGTTCAGATAACTAATTACTTTCTTTTGTCGTATTTTTTCCCATCGCGTAGTTAAATCATCTACGGTTAGTTTAAATTTACCTCTTTATTTTACTGTGTATGATTTCAATGGAGTAAATATATTGAAGCTTTACGTTTTTATTCGACCAGAATATTGAATCTTAACCAACTCATAAATTAAATGTTATCGAAGATGGTATTTAACGCGAGGTGTTACTTGAGGCAAAAAGATACTTGACGCAAAGTGTTGCTCTACTCAATGCGTTCCTCTACAAGAAACGTTACTCTACACAAAGCGTTAATCAACACAAATCATCCACTCTACAAAAAGCGTTACTCTACACAAAGCGTATTTCAACGCAAAACGTTACTCCACACAAAGCGTTACTTTACGTTTGGTGTTCCTTTACGATAGATGTTACTTTACTCGTAGTATAACTTAACGCAAATCGTAATTAACGTGAAGTGTAAAAAAATTCTGCCAAATTGTGTGGTTACAATTGAAGAAAGCATTATTGCTTCAAAATACTGCGAAACTATTATGAAATGATATAAAATATTACGAAAAGTTGTTAAACTCTCACGGGTGACATGGTCCTTGTTGGTAGCATATATACAGTAAATGTATCACCACAAAATGTATGTATATATATTTATATATGTATAGTATATGATAGTTTAGAATAATTAAGTTTAAGGGGGGTGGTTAGATTATAGATAGTTTAGTTAGATTAGTATGGGAAATATATATATAAATATATATATATAACCAATTTGTTTCAGTTCATATAAAATTTACTTCCCATATTTCTACAATCTATAATATATATTATTCGAGAGAAGTCATGCGAAACTATGAAAGCAATTTGTCTATAAATTTATTAAGCTTATTTATTCATTATCGTCAAACTCCGTTTATTACAATTCTTTCAATAACGCCACGTTGTTCAGATAACTAATTATTTTCTTTTGTCGTATTTTTTCCCATCGCGTAGTTAAATCATCTACGGTTAGTTTAAATTTACCTCTTTATTTTACTGTGTATGATTTCAATGGAGTAAATTTATTGAAGCTTTACGTTTTTATTCGACCAGAATATTGAATCTTAACCAACTCATAAATTTAATGTTATCGAAGATGGTATTTAACGCGAGGTGTTACTTGAGGCAAAAAGACCTTGACGCAAAGTGTTGCTCTACTCAAAGCGTTACTCTACAAGAAACGTTACTCTACACAAAGCGTTAATCAACACAAATCGTCCACTCTTCAAAAAGCGTTACTCTACACAAAGCGTATTTCAACGCAAAACGTTACTCCACACAAAGCGTTACTTTACGTTTGGTGTTCCTTTACGATAGGTGTTACTTTACTCTTAGTGTAACTTAACGCAAATCGTAATTAACGCGAAGTGTAAAAAAATTCTGCTAAATTGTGTGGTTACAATTGAAGAAAGCATTATTGCTTCAAAATACTGCGAAACTATTATGAAATGATATAAAATATTACGAAAATTTGTTAAACTCTCACGGGTGACATGGTCCCTGTTGGTAGCATATATACAGTAAATGTATTACCACAAAATGTATGTATATATATTTATATATGTATAGTATATGATAGTTTAGAATAATTAGGTTATAAGGGGGGTGGTTAGATTATAGATAGTTTAGTAAGATTAGTATGGGAAATATATATATATATATAAATATAAATATATAACCAATTTGTTTCAGTTCATATAAAGTTTACTTCCCATATTTCTACAATCTATAATATATATTATTCGAGAGAAGTCATGCGAAACTATGAAAGCAATTTGTCTATACATTTATTAAGCTTATTTATTCATTATCCTCAAACTCCATTTATTACAATTCTTTCAATAACGCCGCGTTGTTCAGATAACTAATTACTTTCTTTTGTCGTATTTTTCCCATCGCGTAGTTAAATCATCTACGGTTAGTTTAAATTTACCTCTTTATTTTACTGTGTATGATTTCAATGGAGTAAATATATTGAAGCTTTACGTTTTTATTCGACCAGAATATTGAATCTTAACCAACTCATAAATTTAATGTTATCGAAGATGGTATTTAACGCGAGGTGTTACTTGAGGCAAAAAGATACTTGACGCAAAGTGTTGCTCTACTCAACGCGTTCCTCTACAAGAAACGTTACTCTACACAAAGCGTTAATCAACACAAATCGTCCACTCTACAAAAAGCGTTACTCTACACAAAGCGTATTTCAACGCAAAACGTTACTCCACACAAAGCGTTACTTTACGTTTGGTGTTCCTTTACGATAGGTGTTACTTTACTCGTAGTGTAATTTAACGCAAATCGTAATTAACGCGAAGTGTAAAAAAATTCTGCTAAATTGTGTGGTTACAATTGAAGAAAGCATTATTGCTTCAAAATACTGCGAAACTATTATGAAATGATATAAAATATTACGAAAATTTGTTAAACTCTCACGGGTGACATGGTCCCTGTTGGTAGCATATATACAGTAAATGTATTACCACAAAATGTATGTATATATATTTATATATTTATAGTATTTGATAGTTTAGAATAATTTAGTTATAAGGGGTGGGGGGGTTAGATTATAGATAGTTTAGTTAGATTAGTATGGGAAATATATATATATAAATATATATATATATAACCAATTTGTTTCAGTTCATATAAAATTTACTACCCATATTTCTACAATCTATAATATATATTATTCGAGAGAAGTCATGCGAAACTATGAAAGCAATTTGTCTATACATTTATTAAGCTTATTTATTCATTATCCTCAAACTCCGTTTATTACAATTCTGTCAATTACGCCGCGTTGTTCAGATAACTAATTACTTTCTTTTGTCGTATTTTTTCCCATCGCGTAGTAAATTCATCTACGGTTAGTTTAAATTTACCTCTTTATTTTACTGTGTATGATTTCAATGGAGTAAATATATTGAAGCTTTACGTTTTTATTCGACCAGAATATTGAATCTTAACCAACTCATAAATTTAATGTTATCGAAGATGGTATTTAACGCAAGGTGTTACTTGAGGCAAAAAGATACTTGACGCAAAGTGTTGCTCTACTCAAAGCGTTACTCTACAAGAAACGTTACTCTATACAAAGCGTTAATCAACACAAATCGTCCACTCTACAAAAAGCGTTACTCTACACAAAGCGTATTTCAACGCAAAACGTTACTCCACACAAAGCGTTACTTTACGTTTGGTGTTCCTTTACGATAGGTGTTACTTTACTCGTAGGGTAACTTAACGCAAATCGTAATTAACGCGAAGTGTAAAAAAATTCTGCTAAATTGTGTGGTTACAATTGAAGAAAGCATTATTGCTTCAAAATACTGCGAAACTATTATGAAATGATTAAAAACATTACGAAAAGTTGTTAAACTCTCACGGGTGACATGGTCCCTGTTGGTAGCATATATACAGTAAATGTATTACCACAAAATGTATGTATAAATATTTATATATGTATAGTATATGATAGTTTAGAATAATTTAGTTATAAGGGGGGGGGGGGGTTAGATTATGGATAGTTTAGTTAGATTAGTATGGGAAATATATATATATATATAAATATATATATATAACCAATTTGTTTCAGTTCATATAAAATTTACTTCCCATATTTCTACAATCTATAATATATATTATTCGAGAACAGTCATGCGAAACTATGAAAGCAATTTGTCTATAAATTTATTAAGCTTATTTATTCATTATCCTCAAACTCCGTTTATTACAATTCTTTCAATAACGCCGCGTTCTTCAGATAACTAATTATTTTCGTTTGTCGTATTTTTTCCCATCGCGTAGTTAAATCATCTACGGTTAGTTTAAATTTACCTCATTATTTTACTGTGTATGATTTCAATGGAGTAAATATATTGAAGCTTTACGTTTTTATTCGACCAGAATATTGAATCTTAACCAACTCATAAATTTAATGTTATCGAAGATGGTATTTAACGCGAGGTGTTACTTGAGGCAAAAAGATACTTGACGCAAAGTGTTGCTCTACTCAAAGCGTTACTCTACAAGAAACGTTACTCCACACAAAGCGTTAATCAACACAAATCGTCCACTCTACAAAAAGCGTGACTCTACACAAAGCGTATTTCAACGCAAAACGTTACTCCACACAAAGCGTTACTTTACGGTAGGTGTTCGTTTACGATATGTGTTACTTTACTCGTAGTGTAAATTAACGCAAATCGTAATTAACGCGAAGTTCAAGAAAAATTCTGCTAAATTGTGTGGTTACAATTGAAGAAAGCATTATTGCTTCAAAATACTGCGAAACTATTATGAAATGATATAAAATATTACGAAAAGTTGTTAAACTCTCACGGGTGACATGGTCCCTGTTGGTAGCATATATACAGTAAATGTATTACCACAAAATGTATGTATATATATTTATATATGTATAGTATATGATAGTTTAGAATAATTTAGTTATAAGGTGGGGGGGGGTTAGATTATAGATAGTTTAGTTAGATTAGTATGGGAAATATATATATATAAATATATATATATATATAACCAATTTGTTTCAGTTCATATAAAATTTACTTCCCATATTTCTACAATCTATAATATATATTATTTGAGAGAAGTCATGCGAAATTATGAAAGCAATTTGTCTATAAATTTATTAAGCTTATTTATTCATTATCCTCAAACTCCGTTTATTACAATTCTTTCAATAACGCCGCGTTGTTCAGATAACTAATTACTTTCTTTTGTCGTATTTTTCCCATCGCGTAGTTAAATCATCTACGGTTAGTCTAAATTTACCTCTTTATTTTACTGTGTATGATTTCAATGGAGTAAATATATTGAAGCTTTACGTTTTTATTCGACCAGAATATTGAATCTTAACCAACTCATAAATTTAATGTTATCGAAGATGGTATTTAACGCGAGGTGTTACTTGAGGCAAAAAGATACTTGACGCAAAGTGTTGCTCTACTCAACGCGTTCCTCTACAAGAAACGTTACTCTACACAAAGCGTTAATCAACACAAATCGTCCACTCTACAAAAAGCGTTACTCTACACAAAGCGTATTTCAACGCAAAACGTTACTCCACACAAAGCGTTACTTTACGTTTGGTGTTCCTTTACGATAGGTGTTACTTTACTCGTAGTGTAATTTAACGCAAATCGTAATTAACGCGAAGTGTAAAAAAATTCTGCTAAATTGTGTGGTTACAATTGAAGAAAGCATTATTGCTTCAAAATACTGCGAAACTATTATGAAATGATATAAAATATTACGAAAATTTGTTAAACTCTCACGGGTGACATGGTCCCTGTTGGTAGCATATATACAGTAAATGTATTACCACAAAATGTATGTATATATATTTATATATGTATAGTATTTGATAGTTTAGAATAATTTAGTTATAAGGGGTGGGGGGGTTAGATTATAGATAGTTTAGTTAGATTAGTATGGGAAATATATATATATAAATATATATATATAACCAATTTGTTTCAGTTCATATAAAATTTACTACCCATTTTTCTACAATCTATAATATATATTATTCGAGAGAAGTCATGCGAAACTATGAAAGCAATTTGTCTATACATTTATTAAGCTTATTTATTCATTATCCTCAAACTCCGTTTATTACAATTCTGTCAATAACGCCGCGTTGTTCAGATAACTAAAAACTTTCTTTTGTCGTATTTTTTCCCATCGCGTAGTAAATTCATCTACGGTTAGTTTAAATTTACCTCTTTATTTTACTGTGTATGATTTCAATGGAGTAAATATATTGAAGCTTTACGTTTTTATTCGACCAGAATATTGAATCTTAACCAACTCATAAATTTAATGTTATCGAAGATGGTATTTAACGCAAGGTGTTACTTGAGGCAAAAAGATACTTGACGCAAAGTGTTACTCTACTCAAAGCGTTACTCTACAAGAAACATTACTCTACACAAAGCGTTAATCAACACAAATCGTCCACTCTACAAAAAGCGTTACTCTACACAAAGCGTATTTCAACGCAAAACGTTACTCCACACAAAGCGTTACTTTACGGTAGGTGTTCCTTTACGATAGGTGTTACTTTACTCGTAGTGTAACTTAACGCAAATCGTAATTAACGCGAAGTGTAAAAAAATTCTGCTAAATTGTGTGGTTACAATTGAAGAAAGCATTATTGCTTCAAAATACTACGAAACTATTATGAAATGATATAAAATATTACGAAAAGTTGTTAAACTCTCACGGGTGACATGGTCCCTGTTGGTAGCATATATACAGTAAATGTATTACCACAAAATGTATGTATATATATTTATATATGTATAGTATATGATAGTTTAGAATAATTTAGTTATAAGGGGGGGGGGTTAGATTATAGATAGTTTAGTTAGATTAGTATGGGAAATATATATATATAAATATATATATATATAACCAATTTGTTTCAGTTCATATAAAATTTACTTCCCATATTTCTACAATCTATAATACATATTATTTGAGAGAAGTCATGCGAAATTATGAAAGCAATTTGTCTATAAATTTATTAAGCTTATTTATTCATTATCCTCAAACTCCGTTTATTACAATTCTTTCAATAACGCCGCGTTGTTCAGATAACTAATTACTTTCGTTTGTCGTATTTTTTCCCATCGCGTAGTTAAATCATCTACGGTTAGTTTAAATTTACCTCTTTATTTTACTGTGTATGATTTCAATGGAGTAAATATATTGAAGCTTTACGTTTTTATTCGACCAGAATATTGAATCTTAACCAACTCATAAATTTAATGTTATCGAAGATGGTATTTAACGCGAGGTGTTACTTGAGGCAAAAAGATACTTGACGCAAAGTGTTGCTCTACTCAAAGCGTTACTCTACAAGAAATGTTACTCTACACAAAGCGTTAATCAACACAAATCGTCCACTCTACAAAAAGCGTTACTCTACACAAAGCGTATTTCAACGCAAAACGTTACTCCACACAAAGCGTTACTTTACGTTTGGTGTTCCTTTACGATAGGTGTTACTTTACTCGTAGTGTAACTTAACGCAAATCGTAATTAACGCGAAGTGTAAAAAAATTCTGCTAAATTGTGTGGTTACAATTGAAGAAAGCATTATTGCTTCAAAATACTACGAAACTTTTATGAAATGATATAAAATATTACGAAAAGTTGTTAAACTCTCACGGGTGACATGGTCCCTGTTGGTAGCATATATACAGTAAATGTATTACCACAAAATGTATGTATATATATTTATATATGTATAGTATATGATAGTTTAGAATAATTTAGTTATAAGGGGGGTGGTTAGATTATAGATAGTTTAGTTAGATTAGTATGGGAAATATATATATAAATATATATATATATATATATATAACCAATTTGTTTCAGTTCATATAAAATTTACTTCCCATATTTCTACAATCTATAATATATATTATTCGAGAGAAGTCATGCGAAACTATGAAAGCAATTTGTCTATACATTTATTAAGCTTATTTATTCATTATCCTCAAACTCCGTTTATTACAATTCTTTCAATAACGCCGCGTTGTTCAGATAACTAATTATTTTCTTTTGTCGTATTTTTTCCCATCGCGTAGTTAAATCATCTACGGTTAGTTTAAATTTACCTCTTTATTTTACTGTGTATGATTTCAATGGAGTAAATATAGTGAAGCTTTACGTTTTTATTCGACCAGAATATTGAATCTTAACCAACTCATAAATTTAATGTTATCGAAGATGGTATTTAACGATTTATTTATTCTGTTACACTAATATTTACAGAAATATTTACAATTAAAGATTGTAAGTTAAAATTCTAAATATCTCTGTTCACATTAGAGTTTGAGAAAAATGATCAAGTAATGAATTGTAGCAAACTTGATTTTCTACAACTTTACTCCTTATAAATTTTTCGATTTTTCTAATATTAAGAGATATATTTAATATTTTGTGTTTGTTTGATACGAATACATGAAATATATTTTATTGTAAAAAAATTTGATTGTCGTTTCAATTGTAACTATAAATCTAATCGTTATTTTGGCTATTAATAAATTTAATTTTTGCCAAAACTAAAGTCATATCAGATATTATATTTCATTTTGATCACAAAATGTATGCATATATATTTATATATGTATAGTATATGATAGTTTAGAATTATTTAGTAATAAGGGGAGGGGGGTTTAGATTATAGATAGTTTAGTTAGATTAGTATGGGAAATATATATATATAAATATATATATATAACCAATTTGTTTCAGTTCATATAAAATTTACTTCCCATATTTCTACAATTTATAATATATATTATTCGAGAGAAGTCATGCGAAACTATGAAAGCAATTTGTCTATACATTTATTAAGCTTATTTATTCATTATCCTCAAACTCCGTTTATTACAATTCTTTCAATAACGCCGCGTTGTTCAGATAACTAATTATTTTCGTTTGTCGTATTTTTTCCCATCGCGTAGTTAAATCATCTACGGTTAGTTTAAATTTACCTCTTTATTTTACTGTGTATGATTTCAATGGAGTAAATATATTGAAGCTTTACGTTTTTATTCGACCAGAATATTGAATCTTAACCAACTCATAAATTTAATGTTATCGAAGATGGTATTTAACGCGAGGTGTTACTTGAGGCAAAAAGATACTTGACGCAAAGTGTTGCTCTACTCAAAGCGTTACTCTACAAGAAACGTTACTCTACACAAAGCGTTAATCAACACAAATCGTCCACTCTACAAAAAGCGTGACTCTACACAAAGCGTATTTCAACGCAAAACGTTACTCCACACAAAGCGTTACTTTACGGTAGGTGTTCGTTTACGATAGGTGTTACTTTACTCGTAGTGTAAATTAACGCAAATCGTAATTAACGCGAAGTTCAAAAAAAATTCTGCTAAATTGTGTGGTTACAATTGAAGAAAGCATTATTGCTTCAAAATACTGCGAAACTATTATGAAATGATATAAAATATTACGAAAAGTTGTTAAACTCTCACGGGTGACATGGTCCCTGTTGGTAGCATATATACAGTAAATGTATTACCACAAAATGTATGTATATATATTTATATATGTATAGTATATGATAGTTTAGAATAATTTAGTTATAAGGGGGGGGGGTAGATTATAGATAGTTTAGTTAGATTAGTATGGGAAATATATATATATAAATATATATATATATATAACCAATTTGTTTCAGTTCATATAAAATTTACTTCCCATATTTCTACAATCTATAATATATATTATTTGAGAGAAGTCATGCGAAATTATGAAAGCAATTTGTCTATAAATTTAATAAGCTTATTTATTCATTATCCTCAAACTCCGTTTATTACAATTCTTTCAATAACGCCGCGTTGTTCAGATAACTAATTACTTTCTTTTGTCGTATTTTTTCCCATCGCGTAGTTAAATCATCTACGGTTAGTTTAAATTTACCTCTTTATTTTACTGTGTATGATTTCAATGGAGTAAATATATTGAAGCTTTACGTTTTTATTCGACCAGAATATTGAATCTTAACCAACTCATAAATTTAATGTTATCGAAGATGGTATTTAACGCGAGGTGTTACTTGAGGCAAAAAGATACTTGACGCAAAGTGTTGCTCTACTCAAAGCGTTACTCTACAAGAAACGTTACTCCACACAAAGCGTTAATCAACACAAATCGTCCACTCTACAAAAAGCGTGACTCTACACAAAGCGTATTTCAACGCAAAACGTTACTCCACACAAAGCGTTACTTTACGGTAGGTGTTCGTTTACGATATGTGTTACTTTACTCGTAGTGTAAATTAACGCAAATCGTAATTAACGCGAAGTTCAAGAAAAATTCTGCTAAATTGTGTGGTTACAATTGAAGAAAGCATTATTGCTTCAAAATACTGCGAAACTATTATGAAATGATATAAAATATTACGAAAAGTTGTTAAACTCTCACGGGTGACATGGTCCCTGTTGGTAGCATATATACAGTAAATGTATTACCACAAAATGTATGTATATATATTTATATATGTATAGTATATGATAGTTTAGAATAATTTAGTTATAAGGTGGGGGGGGGGTTAGATTATAGATAGTTTAGTTAGATTAGTATGGGAAATATATATATATAAATATATATATATATAACCAATTTGTTTCAGTTCATATAAAATTTACTTCCCATATTTCTACAATCTATAATATATATTATTTGAGAGAAGTCATGCGAAATTATGAAAGCAATTTGTCTATAAATTTATTAAGCTTATTTATTCATTATCCTCAAACTCCGTTTATTACAATTCTTTCAATAACGCCGCGTTGTTCAGATAACTAATTACTTTCTTTTGTCGTATTTTTTCCCATCGCGTAGTTAAATCATCTACGGTTAGTTTAAATTTACCTCTTTATTTTACTGTGTATGATTTCAATGGAGTAAATATATTGAAGCTTTACGTTTTTATTCGACCAGAATATTGAATCTTAACCAACTAATAAATTTAATGTTATCGAAGATGGTATTTAACGCGAGGTGTTACTTGAGGCAAAAAGATACTTGACGCAAAGTGTTGCTCTACTCAAAGCGTTACTCTACAAGAAACGTTACTCCACACAAAGCGTTAATCAACACAAATCGTCCACTCTACAAAAAGCGTGACTCTACACAAAGCGTATTTCAACGCAAAACGTTACTCCACACAAAGCGTTACTTTACGGTAGGTGTTCGTTTACGATATGTGTTACTTTACTCGTAGTGTAAATTAACGCAAATCGTAATTAACGCGAAGTTCAAGAAAAATTCTGCTAAATTGTGTGGTTACAATTGAAGAAAGCATTATTGCTTCAAAATACTGCGAAACTATTATGAAATGATATAAAATATTACGAAAAGTTGTTAAACTCTCACGGGTGACATGGTCCCTGTTGGTAGCATATATACAGTAAATGTATTACCACAAAATGTATGTATATATATTTATATATGTATAGTATATGATAGTTTAGAATAATTTAGTTATAAGGTGGGGGGGGGTTAGATTATAGATAGTTTAGTTAGATTAGTATGGGAAATATATATATATAAATATATATATATATAACCAATTTGTTTCAGTTCATATAAAATTTACATCCCATATTTCTACAATCTATAATTTATATTATTCGAGAGAAGTCATGCGAAACTATGAAAGCAATTTGTCTATAAATTTATTAAGCTTATTTATTCATTATCCTCAAACTCTGTTTATTACAATTCTTTCAATAACGCCGCGTTGTTCAGATAACTAATTATTTTCGTTTGTCGTATTTTTTCCCATCGCGTAGTTAAATCATCTACGGTTAGTTTAAATTTACCTCTTTATTTTACTGTGTATGATTTCAACGGAGTAAATATATTGAAGCTTTACGTTTTTATTCGACCAGAATATTGAATCTTAACCAACTCATAAATTTAATGTTATCGAAGATGGTATTTAACGCGAGGTGTTACTTGAGGCAAAAAGATACTTGACGCAAAGTGTTGCTCTACTCAAAGCGTTACTCTACAAGAAACGTTACTCTACACAAAGCGTTAATCAACACAAATCGTCCACTCTACAAAAAGCGTTACTCTACACAAAGCGTATTTCAACGCAAAACGTTACTCCACACAAAGCGTTACTTTACGTTTGGTGTTCCTTTACGATAGGTGTTACTTTACTCGTAGTGTAACTTAACGCAAATCGTAATTAACGCGAAGTGTAAAAAAATTCTGCTAAATTGTGTGGTTTCAATTGAAGAAAGAATTATTGCTTCAAAATACTGCGAATCTATTATGAAATGATATAAAATATTACGAAAAGTTGTTAAAATCTCACGGGTGACATGGTCCCTGTTGGTAGCATATATACAGTAAATTTATTACCACAAAATGTATATATATTTATATATGTATAGTATATGATAGTTTAGAATAATTTAGTTATAAGGGGGGGGGGTTAGATTATAGATAGTTTAGTTAGATTAATATGGGAAATATATATATATAAATATATATATATAACCAATTTGTTTCAGTTCATATAAAATTTACTTCCCATATTTCTACAATCTATAATATATATTATTCGAGAGAAGTCATGCGAAACTATGAAAGTAATTTGTCTATAAATTTATTAAGCTTATTTATTCATTATCCCCAAACTCCGTTTATTACAATTCTTTCGATAACGCCGCGTTGTTCAGATAACTAATTATTTTCGTCCGTCGTATTTTTTCCCATCGCGTAGTTAAATCATCTACGGTTAATATTTGTTTGTTTGTGTATACTTTCGTGTCCACATAACGTTGTTTGTCCAAATTCATTTCGAATACGCATGACAAACTGTAGAAGACTATAGCGTATACTTCGACAAATTTCATTGTCATTGAATTTTATTAATTAAATGAAATACTTATATGAAAAAATTAACTCGTCAACCAGGAATCGAACCTCGGGCCTCTGGATAACTAGTCCAGTGTGCATTCTCTACACCAAAGACGATTGTGATGTGACAGCCAACTTTTTCATATTATTCTAATTTTTATTTTATTTATTAGATAGTATTTACTTCTTTCTGAAGTGATTTGTTTATTAATATTTGTTTGTTTGTGTATACTTTCGTGTCCACATAACGTTGTTTGTCCAAATTCATTTCGAATACGTATGACAAACTGTAGAAGACTATAGCGTATACTCCGACAAATTTCATTGCCATTGAATTTTATTAATTAAATGAAATACTTATATGAAAAAATTAACTCGTCAACCAGGAATCGAACCTCGGGCCTCTGGATAACTAGTCCAGTGTGCATCCTCTACACCAAAGACGATTGTGATGTGACAGCCAACTTTTTCATATTATTCTAATTTTTATTTTATTTATTAGATAGTATTTACTTCTTTCTGAAGTGATTTGTTTATTAATATTTGTTTGTTTTTGTATACTTTCGTGTCCACATAACGTTGTTTGTCCAAATTCATTTCGAATACGTATGACAAACTGTAGAAGACTATAGCGTATACTCCGACAAATTTCATTGCCATTGAATTTTATTAATTAAATGAAATACTTATATGAAAAAATTAACTCGTCAACCAGGAATCGAACCTCGGGCCTCTGGATAACTAGTCCAGTGTGCATCCTCTACACCAAAGACGATTGTGATGTGACAGCCAACTTTTTCATATTATTCTAATTTTTATTTTATTTATTAGATAGTATTTACTTCTTTCTGAAGTGATTTGTTTATTAATATTTGTTTGTTTGTGTATACTTTCGTGTCCACATAACGTTTGTCCAAATTCATTTCGAATACGTATGACAAACTGTAGAAGACTATAGCGAATACTCCGACAAATTTCATTGTCATTGAATTTTATTAATTAAATTAAATATTTATATGAAAAAATTAACTCGTCAACCAGGAATCGAACCTCAAGCCTCTGGATAACTAGTCCAGTGTGCATCATCTACACCAAAGACGATTGTGATGTGACAGCCAACTTTTTCATATTATTCTAATTTTTATTTTATTTATTAGATAGTATTTACTTCTTTCTGAAGTGATTTGTTTATTAATATTTGTTTGTTTGTGTATACTTTCGTGTCCACATAACGTTGTAGTGTTACTTGAGGCAAAAATATACTTAACGCAAAGTGTTGCTCTACTCAAAGCGTTACTCTACAAGAAACGTAACTCTACACAAAGCGTTAATCAACACAAAACGTCCACTCTACAAAAAGCGTTACTCTACACAAAGCGTATTTCAACGCATAACGTTACTCCACACAAAGCGTTACTTTACGATTTGTAACACCAATCGTAAAGTAATGCTTTGTGTGGAGTAACGTTTTGCGTTGAAATATGTTAGGTGTAACTTAACTCGTAGCGTAACTTAACGCAAAACGTTATTAACGCGAAGTGTAAATAAATTCTGCTAAAATGTGTGGTTACAATTGAAGAAAGAATTATTGCTTCAAAATACTGCGAATTTATTATGAAAAGATACAAAATTTTACGAAAAATTGTTAAACTCTCACGGGTGACATGGTCCCTGTTGTTAGCTTATATACAGTAAATGTACTAGCACAAAATGTATGTATATATATTTATATATGTATAGTATATGATAGTTTAGAATAATTTAGTTAAAAGGGGGGGGGTTAGATTATAGATAGTTTAGTAAGATTAGTATGGGAAATATATATATATATATAAATATATATATATATAACCATATATATATATATATATAAATATATATATATATATATATATATATATAAATATATATATATATAACCAATTTGTTTGAGTTCATATAAAATTTACTTCACATATTTCTACAATCTATTATATAAACAATTCGAGAGAAGTCATGCGAAACTATGCAAGCAATTTGTCTATAAATTTATTAAGCTTATTTATTCATTATCCTCAAACTCCGTTTATTACAATTCTTTCAATAACGACGCGTAGTTCAGATAACTAATTATTTTCGTTCGTCGTATTTATACCCATCGCGTAGTTTAATCATCTACGGTTAGTTTAAATTTACATCTTTATTTTACTGTGTATGTTTTCAAAGGTGTAAATATATTGAAGCTTTTCGTTTTCATTCGACCAGAATATTGAATCTTAACCAACTCATAAATTTAATGTCATCGAAGATGGTTTTTAACGCGAGGTGTTACTTGAGGCAAAAAGATACTTAACGCAAAGTGTTGCTCTACACAAAGCGTTACTCTACAAGAAACGTTACTCTACACAAAGCGTTAAACACAAATCGTCCACTCTACGTAAAGCGTTACTCTACACAAAGCGTATTTCAACGCAAAACGTTACTCCACACAAAGCGTTACTTTACGATTGGTGTTACATTACGATAGGTGTAACTTTACTCGTAGCGTAACTTAACGCAAAACGTTATTAACGCGAAGTGTAAAAAAATACTGCAAAATTGTGTGATTACAATTGAACAAAGAATTATTGCTTCAAAATACTGCGAATTTAATATGAAAAGATACAAAATTTTACGAAAAATTGTTAAACCCTCACGGGTGACATGGTCCCTGTTGTTAGCATATATACAGTAAATGTACTGGCACAAAATGTTTGTATATATATTTATATATGTATAGTATATGATAGTTTAGAATAATTTAGTTAAAAGGGGAGGGGGTTAGATTATAGATAGTTTAGTAAAATTAGTATGGGAAATATATATATATATATATATAAATATATATATATATATAACCAATTTGTTTGAGTTCATATAAATTTTACTTCCCATATTTCTACAATCTTACATATATATAATTCGAGAGAAGTCATGCGAAACTATGAAAGCAATTTGTCTATAAATTTATTAAGCTTATTTATTCATTATCCTCAAACTCCGTTTATTACAATTCTTTCAATAACGACGCGTAGTTCAGATAACTAATTATTTTCGTTCGTCGTATTTATAATCATCGCGTAGTTTAATCATCCTCTTTATTTTACGGTGTATGTTTTCAAAGGTATAAAATATATTGAAGCTTTACGTTTTTATTCGACCAGAATATTGAATCTTAACCAACTCATAAATTTAATGTTATCGAAGATGGTATTTAACGCGAGGTGTTACTTGAGGCAAAAAGATACTTAACGCAAAGTGTTGCTCTACACAAAGCGTTACTCTACAAGAAACGTTACTCTACACAAAGCGTTAATCAACACAAATCGTCCACTCTACAAAAAGCGTTACTCTACACAAAGCGTATTTCAACGCAAAACGTTACTCCACACAAAGCGTTACTTTACGTTCGGTGTAACATTACGATAGGTGTAACTTTACTCGTAGTGTAACTTAACGCAAAACGTTATTAACGCGAACTGTCAAAAAAGTCTGCTAAATTGTGTGGTTACAATTGAAGAAAGAATTATTGCTTCAAAATACTGCGAAACTATTATGAAAAGATACAAAATTTTACGAAAAATTATTAAACTCTCACGGGTGACATGGTCCCTGTTGGTAGCATATATACAGTAAATGTACTACCACAAAATGTATGTATATATATTTATATATGTATAGTATATGATAGTTTAGAATAATTTAGTTAAAAGGGGGGGGTTAGATTATAAATAGTTTAGTAAGATTAGTATGGGAAATATATATATATAAATATATATATATATAACCAATTTGTTTGAGTTCATATAAAATTTACTTCCCATATTTCTACAATCTATTATATATATAATTCGAGAGAAGTCATGCGAAACTATGAAAGCAATATATATATATATATAAATATATATATATATATATATATATATATATATATATATATTTATATATATATATAACCAATTTGTTTAAGTTCATATAAAATTTACTTCCCATATTTCTACAATCTATTATATATATAATTTGAGAGAAGTCATGCGAAACTATGAAAGCAATTTGTGTTTAAATTTATTAAGCTTATTTATTCAATATCCTCAAACTCCGTTATTACAATTTTTTCAATAACGCCGCGTTGTTCAGATAACTAATTCCTTACTTTGTCGTATTTTTTCCCATCGCGTAGTTAAATCATCTACGGTTAGTTTAAATTTACCTCTTAATTTTACTGTGTATGTTTTCAAAGGTGTAAATATATTGAAGCTTTACGTTTTTATTCCACCAGAATATTGAATCTTATCCAACTCATAAATTTAATGTTATCGAAGATGGTATTTAACGCGAGGTGTTACTTGAGGCAAAACGGTACTTAACGCAAAGTGTTGCTCTACACAAAGCGATACTCTACAAGAAACGTTACTCTACACAAAGCGTTAATCAACACAAATCGTCCACTTTACGTAAAGCGTTACTCTACACAATGCGTATTTCAACGCAAAACGTTACTCCACGCAAAACGTTACTCCACACAAAGCGTTACTTTACGATTGGTGTTACATTACGATAGGTGTAACTTTTCTCGTAGCGTAACTTAACGCAAAACGTTATTAACGCGAAGTGTAAAAAACTTCTGCTTAATTGTATTTAAAAAAAAATTAAATAAAAGTGTTTAATTTAAAAAAAAAATTAAACACTTTATAGAAAATAATTGAATTATCAATTATTTTCATAAAAATGAAATTTTTGTTAATTTAGTAATTTTAATTAAAAGAGTTATTATGATGTATTTTTAAAAAAAAATAATGAAAACTAAATATACGGTACTTTAGAAAAAAAATCCAAAGCAGAGTATTGTATGTGGAATTATGAAAATTAGAAAACGATCGGTGCTAACGCGATACACGTAAATATAAAAAAAATAACACGTTGAACCGAAAGTCTTTCAATAAAAGCTGGGCCCATTAAAAAGATAATATTGAGGTAGTAAGATCTTTACTATCCAGTAAGTGTCTAAGTTATCGACAAGTGATTCGAATCTGAAAAAAATAAAAGGTACAAAAAAGGGAACAAAGCAAAATATATGTTAAAATAAAATATATTTGAAATAAATAATTTTTAATCTAATACGCTGATAGTACAACTATCCTTAAAATACTAACTTTGGTTGTACAAGTTATAAAACAAAGATTACATGAATATGTGCTAGATTGAACTGTAGTAAAAGAAATATCGTATATAAAAAAAAACGACACTACAGTAAAAAAAATATGTTCAAATATGTCTGATTTGCAAAAATATAAATATGGATTACAAATTTAATTCAGATACATAGTTGTATATAAAAGAGACATTACGCTTCTGTAAAAAAAAAAAATACACGGCCAAAAAAAAAACGCCAAGCGTATACAAACAATATAGTTATAAATTGAAAAAGTCATTGCATATTCACATAAAATATAAATTGTACAACAAAAATATGTATAGAATGTGTATTGAATTGTGACAAGTTTGAGAGACCACAAGTTTCGGAATAGTGAATTAAATAAATTATACAAAAAAAATATACTTAGATACAATCAGATAGAAACCATTAATTCGCCCATTCGATACTTCAGCACAATCCATAAAAAATATTCAATTTGTAAATTGAAGAAATAAAAAATTTTAAATACCATCTGATTAATTCATGTGAATCAACTAATTTTAGTAACTGTCTTGATACAAGTACTTTTAGTAATTGCTTTCTTTTTGTAACTTCACAGAGAGAAGTAATTTTTGTAACTCTACTGAGAGAAAAATTTTTTGTAACTGCGTCCATGAGACGACTTTTGTAACTGATTTGAAATATGTGCAGAAATATCGAAGTAAGCTTGGATATACGCAAGTCATATCCAATCTAAGTAAATGTTTGTTGAAATTATGTAAATTCTCAACTCGCATAAACCAATAATTATATAAATTATTCTTTTTGAATAATAAAAATATGAAAAAATATCAATAATAAATTTGAAACAGTGGAGTAGTAAAAAAAATTATTCTCCAAAATTGTGTGGTTACAATTGAAGAACGAATTATTGCTTCAAAATACTGCGAATTTATTATGAAAAGATACAAAATTTTACGAAAATTTGTTAAACTCTCACGGTTTGACATGGTCCCTGTTGTTAGCATATATACAGTAAATGTACTAGCACAAAATGTATGTATATATATTTATATATGTACAGTATATGATAGTTTAGAATAATTTAGTTATAAGGGGAAGGGGGGTCAGATTATAAATAGTTTAGTTGGATTAGTATGGGAAATATATATAAATATAAATATATTGAATCTTAACCAACTCATAAATTTAATCTTATCGTAGATGGTATTTAACGCGAGGTGTTACTTGAGGCAAAAAGATACTAACTAGATTAATAACCAGTTTTTTTGAGTGGATATAAAATTTACTTCCCATAATTGTACAATCGATTATATATATTATTTGTGAGAGTCTTGCGAAACTATGAAAGCAATTTTTCTTTTGATTTATAAATGCATTTTTTATGCATTTATAAATGGGTAGATTATAGATAGCCATTCATCAGAACAAGGAGGTTGGGAAACTGGGATAATTACCATGAAGCCCTTACCGAATACAAAAGTTCTCTGAAGAAAGTCAAAATGGACTCATGGAGGAAGCTCTGTCATGATGTTGAAAACACTTCTGAGGGAGCAAGACTCCATTGTATCCTGGCGAAGAAACCCACTGACACCATCGGGTCCCTTCGTTAACCCGATGGTGAGTATACTAACTCCACGAAGGATACAATCGAGACACTGCTCCGGATTCATTTCCCGTATTCGGTGGCAGTGGATGGTGAAAACCCTTCTCAAGAGCAGCTTATCCAGGGTCTCCCACCGATTGGCGAGGACTGGAAAAGAGCGGCGATTACCATTATGTGCTCAAAGATCGAATGGGTAATAAACTAAAACAGTTTACTGCGTGCAAAAAGCTGTCCAGGATCCAGAGACTGGCCTGTTTGTGCATCACTGGATCCATGAGCTGTACACCTACAACTGCCAAGCAAGTCATACTGGGGCTGCCTCCAAAGCATTGTAATAATAGCTAAAGCGAGATCCAGCGCCTATAGATTATCTTGCAATAACAACTAGATTAATAAAAATCAGGTTCGACATGCAAGTATCGTGGGAACATCAATTATCTCAGACACCGTCTTTGAAATGGACACAGATATGCTTCCCAAGATATACTCCTCAAAACCTTTCACTGTAGTATGTGATAGGGCCATGTGGTCGGAAGGAGAAACACCCTACCAAGGAAAACAAATCGTCTGGTATACAGACGGATCCAAAACTCAAAAAGAGACCGGGGTGGGAAGCTACGGTGAGAGACCTGGTGCAAACATAAGCCTCAACTTGGGGAAATATGCCACGGTCTTCCAAGCAGAAGTCTACGCCATACTGACTTGCGTCCGTGAGAACCTACGTAGAGACTACATAAACCAGAACGTATGTATTCTGTCGGACAGTCAAGCTGCTTTAAAAGCCTTATCTGGAATTGAGGTAACCTCAAGGTTAGTCTAGGATTGTCTGGAGGAACTTCTGAAACTGGAAAAACGGAACAATGATAAATTGATCTGGGTGCCGGATCACAGTGGTTATTGCCAACATATGGGGGAAGCGAGTCTCGTCAGACTGAGGTAGAAGGCGGAGCACAATGGACCATAAGGTCGAAGTACAATAGTTCTACCACGATAAAAATCAATCAATTAATCACAGGTGACATGGTCCCTGTTATTAGTATATATACAATGAATATACTACCTTAAAATGTATGTATATACATTTATATATGTATAGAATATGATAGTTTAGTATAATTTAGTTATAAGGGGGAGGGGGTAGATTAAAGATAGTTCAGTTAGATTAGTATGGGATATATATATATATATATATATATATATATATATATATATATATATATATATAACCAATTTGTTTGGGTTGATATAAAATTTACTTCAAATTACTCTACACAAAGCGATACCTTACGCTTGGAGTTATACTTAACTCGCGTGTAACTTGACTCAAAACGTAGTTAACTCGAAGTGTAAATAAATTCAGCTAAATAATGTGCTTACAATTGAAGAAACAATTATTGGTTCAAAATACTGTGAAACTTCAATGAAATGGTATACAATATTACGAAAAGTTTTAAACTCTCACACGTTACATGGTCCATTACGTTAGTATATATACAATGAACCCTGTGCAAAAAATCTGATAAAAATTCATAAAAACAGAAGCTATGAAAAATTGAAAAAACTTGTCATAAAACTATTTTCTCATAAAAGAACGGGGACAAAAAAATCTTTATCAGAATCTATAACAATTTGAAGTTAAAATTTGAAGTTATGGGAAGTTAGTTGAGTTCTCATAAAACATTTGTCTTGCAATTCCCATGAGTTTTTATATGGAAAGTTCAAGACAATCAAACATCAGTTTTGATGAGAATGAATCATATATTTCAAGCAGTATTCTTCAGTTTTCTATTCTCCTTTTATTAGGATTATTATTATTATTATTATGTAAATTATGTTTATTTAACTAATTTTAGTGCACCATACCAACCAACATTAATGTGAGAACAATGCAATGATTTGTATCACAATAACTACTTGTACAATCGTAGAACACCGTATTACGTAATCATTACCCCTTCGATCAGAAGATCAGTCAACCAATTAAATATTTACTTATAAATTATACTTATTAAACTTAATATATTAAAAAATATATAAATAAGGTCCAATCAGTGAACCTCAAGTAGAGAGATGTACGTTCGTTAGCGTAATACTGATAATTGGTGATAGGATGGTTTTGATTAAAAATACAACTTTTATTCTAACCATGCTTACGCCGAACTTGTTGATCGACTATTTACTATAATAATATATATAATTTTTTATAAAAGGAAAAAATCTATTACTGATTATTAAAAATATATATATATTATTTTATATTATTTTAACTCACAAATTTTTATACATTCTGAATATATATATATATATATATATATATATATATATATATATATATATATATAGGTGAGTTAAAAGTCATGGAGTTTTTTGAAAGGGTGGATAACGAATAAAATTCTAAGATGAGTCTTAGGATGTCTAAGTCCTAACTAAAAAAACAATTTCAAATGCCACCGTAAAATTTCATAGCAAGAAATCTAATAAAAATTGAATAATTCAGTTAATTAGATTTTTCGGAAAAAAAAATGATTCTGCTATAAAAACTCTACCGGATTTGAGATACATAATATTGACTCACTCTACGGTAGTGGTGGAGAGAGCTCGCTACCCTCACGTATCTATACTGCCGCTGCGTTTATCCCCCTCCGTTTTTTATTCCGTTAACGCGCCTCTCTAATTGGTTACTTTATTTAATTAATATCTAATTGACGGTGGGTCAGGTGTAAAAATGTCCAGGACTTTTCATCTTAGAATTTCATTCCCATCCGCCCTTTAAAAAAACTCGACATGACTTTCAACTCAACTGTATATATTATATACATATATGTGTGATATGTGTTTGTCTGATATATATATATACAGGGGATGTCCCGTAAGTAGTCGAGTTCCATAAGAGAGTAGGTAGAGAGTACGATTTGGGAACGAAAAATCATGAGACATTTTTTTATTAGACGCACCGTTAATTAATTATTAATTAATTAAGGAAATTAATTACTTTTGATTTAATTATCAATTTTTGGAAAAATTTTTTTGTTGAAATTATTCAAACTATAAATTACTTGAAAAATGCATTATTTAAATTTTTTTTTATTTTTTGAATAATGTAATAAATAAATTGTTTTAATAATAAATTTTAGAAAAATGCGCAAATTAAATTCGTTACTCCCCCTTCGTTACTCACCCCCTTGAGGACCCATTTCCAAAAAACTCGGAAACGCGTATTTTATGATGTATATCTAAAATCGAAATTTTTAGGTCTCTAACTTCAAAAAAATCGAAACTCCCTATTTTAAATGTCTTTTTCTTTATTTATTATAGCACGCGGGCACGGATACATAAAACAAAACCTTTTTATAGCCTATGTCACTCGGGAATAATGTACCAGTTAAACTTCGAGTTTATGTAAAAAAAAAAAGTGTATAAATAAATAGAGTTATCAGTTTTTATTAGAAAATTCATTTTGGCAAATTCTATAAGTAGGCTATTGATTATGTCATATTGAAAGGAGCTAAGACGTTAACGGGTTTTTATTGCAGGTATCGGCCAATGGGTCACTTAAAAAGAAACAACCGCAGAGTGCTATTAAATTAGAGGGTGGAAATTGGAGATAAGGGTGAAAATGCTTCCTTTTCAGTTTTATCAATATATCTCGCAAACAAAGCAAATTTTCGATATATTTATATGATAAATTCTTATAAAACCTGTATGAGAATGTTTTGCACTCTCATAGACATGTATGAGAACTTATAAGACCTCATAGAAACTTATAAATATTTTATAAGTTTTTATCCGATTTTTTCCGCAGGGAATATACTACCACAAAATGTATGTATATATATTTATATATGTATCAAGGGCGTCACCAAGGGGGGCAGGTAGGGGGCGGTTTCCCCCACCTAGAGATTCAAACACAATGACTCATTGTTTTTGAATGAGATATATGAGCTGAATTCATCATTCGCAATATCGAAATTACACCCGGCGCAAATGCAAACAATGTCAGTCGAAAATCTTACAGAAACTTGCGAAACTATCGCCCAGTTTTATGATTTACCTAACAAAAAATGAAATCCAACTGTGGCAGCGATTGTGGTATGATAAACCCAACCCAACAAATCTGACCGTTGATGTCCTAAAAGAGGCTAAAACCATCTTTCCCAAAACGGGAAAAGCGTTGATAATTTTGATCGCTCTACCGTGCACAGCGTGTACGGTAGATCGATAGGAGACTAAAAACCTGGTTAAGAAGCACTATGAGGGAAAATCACCTCAATGGTCTGACCATGATGAGTGTGCACAGAAAAATTATTAATGAAAACTTACAAGACTTTCATAATAAAGTGGTCGAGAAGTTTACAAAAAAACCCCGATGATTGTGTTTCAATTAATTTAAAAACAAAAAGAATCTCGCTCGACTACTTCATTATTAAAATCTTGTAATTGTCAATGTCCTATATTTTGTCCCAAATCCTTTTAATTCTATTATTCTAGTAAATATAATAACTAACTATAAAAAATATAATAATATAATTACATGTGCTTTTGACTGTATTTAAAATTCATACTTTTCCCATCTTCCATATATCAACTTGCTGCCCACCCCCTTGGCCATCGGCTGGCGACGCCCTTGATATGTATAGTATATGACAGTGTAGTATAATTTAGTTATAAGGGGAGTGTGGGTTATAGATAGTTAAGTTATATTTAACCAGTATATATTTATTTATTTATATATAACCAGTCCAAGTGGCCGAGCGGTCTAACGCGTTATGTCTAACGCGTTATGTCTGCGCAGTATCCATACTTGGAAACTGGGAGGTTATGGGTTTGAATCCCGACATCGGCAGTTTGTCAATTATTAGGGAAAAAAGGGGGTGGATAATTGACTAAATTGACTAAACTGTCGGCGTATGGACAAGAACAAAGTAACCGGCTATGCTTGAGAAGGTTTTCTGCAGTATCCTTCACGAACTCCAGATGAATATCGGCCTAGTTCCTATCAGAATCGGCTGCAGCCGCATACCCTACCAATTCCTAGTCTATACACAAAAATTCCTTCCACTCACAAAGTGTAGCCTGTCCAGGGCTGCCTCTACAATCTATCTATCCAAATAAATTTATATACTGGGCGAGTCAAAAGTCATGGAGTTTGATAAAAGGGTGGATAGGGGATGAAATTCTAAGATGAAAAGTCCTTGGACATTTTTGCACCAGACCCACCGTTAATTAAGTAAATAGTAAATTAAGTAACCAATTAGAGGAGCGCGTTAACGGAATAAGAAAGGGTTGGGAATGAACGTAGCGGCAGCAGAGACACGTGAGGGGAGCGAGCTCAATCCACCACTACCGTAGAGTGAGTCAATCTTAGGCGTTTCAAACCCGATACAGTATTTATAGTACAGTTTTGAAAAATTTGGGAAAAAATTTACCATTTTTTATTCCGAAAATTAACTAAATTATTCAGTTTTTATATTAAATTTGAAATTATTATTTTAACTCCAGTAATTGTCTAAGTGCTAGGGCCCATTTAAGGTAACACTCTTATTATTATTTTTAACTCAAAATATTATTGAAAACAATTTTTCAGTAAAAACAACTCAAAAAAAATTAAATAATTGGGTGACTAAGTTTCTGTGTAAACCAAAAATTGATAAACATTTATTGAATGAAATTTCTTTGTAAGAAATCCAATAAAATTTTAATAATTCAGTTAATTTTTTGTTCCAAAATTTTTCAAAACTACTATAAAAGCCGGATTTGAAACGCAGAAGATTGACTCGCTATACGCTAGTGGTGGGGAGAGCTCGCTCCCCTCACGTATCTCTGCGGCCGCTTGGTTCATTCCCCACCATTTCTTATACCGTTAACACGCTTCTCTAATTGGTTAACTTTATTTAATTAATATCTAATTAACGGTGGGTCCGATGCAAAAATTTTCAAGGACTTTTCATCTTAGAATTTCATCCCTATCCATCTTTTCAAAAAACTCCATAACTTTTGACTCACCTGTATATATAACAAATTTCTTTGGGTTGATATAAAATTTACTTATATCAACCCAATAAAGTCCTTGAGAAGGCACACGAAATCATATGAAAGCAATTTTACTTTAAATTTATTAATGCACAATTTAGGCATTTGCCTCAAACTTCGTTTATCAGAAAACTAATTATTTCGGTTCGTCGCATTTATACCCATCGCGTAGTTAAATCAGCTACGATTACTTTAAATTTACCCCTTTATTTTACTATGTATGTTTTTCAAGATATAACTATTGAAACTGCGTTTTTATTCAACAGGAATATGTTATCGAAGACGGTACTTAATACCTCGCATTAAGTACTTGAGGCAAAAGCGTACACTCTAATGAGTAATGAGTAATCGACTGTTATAATGAATACGTAAACAGAATGTATCTAATTTTCGTACCTTAAATCCATTGTTTCCATGAGCGTAGAAATTGAAAGGGGTTTAAAAAAGGGAACGTTATACACCCATGAATTGATATGACCAAAATTTCCATATGAGTTGTATTTCGTATGATAAAACAATATCACCATACCACATTTTATCAAAATCGCACATTCAGTTCTAGTTAAAAATAAAAAAACTTTTAAAAACCGCAACTTTTATTGGGGCAAATTTAGCTCAATCGTCTTGTTTTAAGCCGTAGTGTATGTCGTAAAGGCTGGTAAAGACCTTTTAATGCATTATTTAGGCATTTACCTCAAACTTAGTATATTACAATTCTTTCAACAACGCCGCGTAGTTCAGAAAACCTATTATTTCGGTTCGCCGTATTTATACTCGACACGTAGTTAAATCAGCTACGATTACATTAAATTTGCCCCTTTATTTTACTATGTATGTTTTTCAAGGTATAACTTTCGAATACAATGTCAGAGCTGATTCACCCATATAAATATATTCACAAAAAAATTTAATATTCTTACAAACCTTTAATATATTTACAAACTATTCGATTTTCTTATTCTTTTTTTCTATTAATTAAAAAGTTTTAATGCTTTTATTTATTTATTCAAAAAATATTAAGAGAATTCAATATTTTTACTTTTCTTGCACACATGATTTTATTTTTTTTGTAACTAATAAATAAGTATGTATATTTTTCTTATAATCAAACATATGACTAAAAACTCACGCACACTATCATCAAGTAAATAATAAAATACTACAGTGACTGTATTTTAAATTCTGGAAGTGTTGGTGCATCCTAGTGAAAAGTCACATTTTTCAAATTTAAAAGTAAATAGCTCGGAGAACTATTTACCAAGAAAATTAATGAGAGGTGAATTTTATTGATTAAATGTAAGAAAAAATTTGGTTGAAATTTATTTCGAAAGTTTTCCCTTAGTATGTTTTTAAAATTTTATAACTTAGCAAGTTTATTCTTTCCTTTGTTTCAAATATTTTAAAACATACTACGTTATAAAATTTTTAAAATATACTAAGAGAAAACTTGCGAAATAAATTTAAATTGTTCTTACATTAAAACAATTTAACATTAGCAAACGTTAACTAGGAAAGAATTTCTGAAAATTCACATTTAAAGGGGGAGAAATGGGGGGAGGGGTGTTGCTATACGCAAAGTATTACTCTACGCAAAGCGGCAATCAACACAAAGCGTTAATCAACACAAAGCGTCCACTCTAAGGAGTAAAGAGTAATCCACTTTTATAATGAATACGTAAACAGAATGTATCTTAATTTCATACCTTATATACTTTGTTTCCATGAGCGTAGAAATTGGAGGGGGTTTAAAAAAAGGGAACGTTATACACCCATGAATTGATATGACCAAAATTTCCATATGAGTTGTATTTCGTATGATAAAACAATATCACCATACCACATTTTATCAAAATCGCACAATCAGTTCTAGTTAAAAATAAAAAAACTTTTAAAAACCGCAACTTTTATTGGGGCAAATTTAGCTCAATCGTCTTGTTTTAAGCCGTAGTGTATGTTGTAAAGGCTGGTAAAGACCTTTTAATGCATTATTTAGGCATTTACCTCAAACTTAGTATATTACAATTCTTTCAACAACGCCGCGTAGTTCAGAAAACCTATTATTTCGGTTCGCCGTATTTATACTCGACACGTAGTTAAATCAGCTACGATTACATTAAATTTGCCCCTTTATTTAACTATGTATGTTTTTCAAGGTATAACTTTCGAATACAATGTCAGAGCTGCTTCACCCATATAAATATATTCACAAAAAAATTTAATATATTTACAAACCTTTATTCGATTTTCTTATTCGTTTTTTCTATGAATTAAAAAGTTTTAATGCTTTTATTTATTTATTAAAAAAATATTAAGAGAATTCAATATTTTTACTTTTCTTGCTCACATGATTTTTTTGTAACTAATAAACAACTATGTATTTTTCATATAATCAAACATATGACAAAAAAAAACTCACGCACACTATCATCTAGTAAATAATAAAATACTACATTGACGGTATTTTTAATTCTGGAAGTGTTGGTGCACCCTAATGAAAAGTTATCGTATAACCAATTGAAGAACATTAAATTATGAATCGAATGAGTACAACAACTTTAGAATTCGGAAAAATAGTATAGTCGATGAAAAAGGACGACTTTTTCCAACTATTTTAAAAACGGAAACACGCTCCCCCCCCCACCCTACCCCGGAATGGAGAATTAAGATTTTGGTCGTTCGGCACTTGTCAATTACTCGTTATCCCGGTAAAACCCGGATAACGCAAGAGTTTCGAAGAAAGTGACGTCTTTAAAAAAATTTTGTTGCAATTGCCATCTAGCTTAAGGTTTTAGCTGTTTACTTTTTGTCAATAACAGCATATCCTGGAAAAATCTGGAAAACCACAGAGATACGGAGACAAATTATGTTGAATTCATTCCCATTTCATTTAAATTTTTAGTTAATAAAGTTATATTTATATCCAATATTTGTGTTAAATTTACCCCTTTATTTTACTATGTATGTTTTTCAATATATAACTATTGAAACTGCGTTTTTATTCAACAGGAATATGTTATCGAAGACGGTACTTAATACCTCGCATTAAGTACTTGAGGCAAAAGCGTACACTCTAATGAGTAATGAGTAATCGACTGTTATAATGAATACGTAAACAGAATGTATCTAATTTTCGTACCTTAAATCCATTGTTTCCATGAGCGTAGAAATTGAAAGGGGTTTAAAAAAGGGAACGTTATACACCCATGAATTGATATGACCAAAATTTCCATATGAGTTGTATTTCGTATGATAAAACAATATCACCATACCACATTTTATCAAAATCGCACATTCAGTTCTAGTTAAAAATAAAAAAACTTTTAAAAACCGCAACTTTTATTGGGGCAAATTTAGCTCAATCGTCTTGTTTTAAGCCGTAGTGTATGTCGTAAAGGCTGGTAAAGACCTTTTAATGCATTATTTAGGCATTTACCTCAAACTTAGTATATTACAATTCTTTCAACAACGCCGCGTAGTTCAGAAAACCTATTATTTCGGTTCGCCGTATTTATACTCAACACGTAGTTAAATCAGCTACGATTACATTAAATTTGCCCCTTTATTTTACTATGTATGTTTTTCAAGGTATAACTTTCGAATACAACGTCAGAGCTGATTCACCCATATAAATATATTCACAAAAAAATTTAATATTCTTACAAACCTTTAATATATTTACAAATTCACATGATTTTATTTTTTTTGTAACTAATAAACAAGTATGTATATTTTTCTTATAATCAAACATATGACTAAAAACTCACGCACACGATCATCAAGTAAATAATAAAATACTACAGTGACTGTATTTTAAATTCTGGAAGTGTTGGTGCATCCTAGTGAAAAGTCACATTTTTCAAATTTAAAAGTAAATAGCTCGGAGAACTATTTACCAAGAAAATTAATGAGAGGTGAATTTTATTGATTAAATGTAAGAAAAAATTTGGTTGAAATTTATTTCGAAAGTTTTCCCTTAGTATGTTTTTAAAATTTTATAACTTAGCAAGTTTATTCTTTCCTTTGTTTCAAATATTTTAAAACATACTACGTTATAAAATTTTTAAAATATACTAAGAGAAAACTTGCGAAATAAATTTAAATTGTTCTTACATTAAAACAATTTAACATTAGCAAACGTTAACTAGGAAAGAATTTCTGAAAATTCACATTTAAAGGGGGAGAAATGGGGGGAGGGGTGTTGCTATACGCAAAGTATTACTCTACGCAAAGCGGCAATCAACACAAAGCGTTAATCAACACAAAGCGTCCACTCTAAGGAGTAAAGAGTAATCCACTTTTATAATGAATACGTAAACAGAATGTATCTAAATTTCATACCTTATATACTTTGTTTCCATGAGCGTAGAAATTGGAGGGGGTTTAAAAAAAGGGAACGTTATACACCCATGAATTGATATGACCAAAATTTCCATATGAGTTGTATTTCGTATGATAAAACAATATCACCATACCACATTTTATCAAAATCGCACAATCAGTTCTAGTTAAAAATAAAAAAACTTTTAAAAACCGCAACTTTTATTGGGGCAAATTTAGCTCAATCGTCTTGTTTTAAGCCGTAGTGTATGTTGTAAAGGCTGGTAAAGACCTTTTAATGCATTATTTAGGCATTTACCTCAAACTTAGTATATTACAATTCTTTCAACAACGCCGCGTAGTTCAGAAAACCTATTATTTCGGTTCGCCGTATTTATACTCGACACGTAGTTAAATCAGCTACGATTACATTAAATTTGCCCCTTTATTTAACTATGTATGTTTTTCAAGGTATAACTTTCGAATACAATGTCAGAGCTGCTTCACCCATATAAATATATTCACAAAAAAATTTAATATATTTACAAACCTTTATTCGATTTTCTTATTCGTTTTTTCTATGAATTAAAAAGTTTTAATGCTTTTATTTATTTATTAAAAAAATATTAAGAGAATTCAATATTTTTACTTTTCTTGCTCACATGATTTTTTTGTAACTAATAAACAACTATGTATTTTTCATATAATCAAACATATGACAAAAAAAAACTCACGCACACTATCATCTAGTAAATAATAAAATACTACATTGACGGTATTTTTAATTCTGGAAGTGTTGGTGCACCCTAATGAAAAGTTATCGTATAACCAATTGAAGAACATTAAATTATGAATCGAATGAGTACAACAACTTTAGAATTCGGAAAAATAGTATAGTCGATGAAAAAGGACGACTTTTTCCAACTATTTTAAAAACGTAAAGTTATATTTATATCCAATATTTGTGCAGAAATTATTTAATAGATTTCTAGCATTGGACGGAAATCCCGACAACGATGTTAAACACAACTAAGCTACCCAACTAAAAACACTGTTATCCAACCTAAAAGAATTCTAACTATGGGAGGAGCAAAATAGCAGAGCAATTAAAACAAACCTAGAAAGAATGCTTGGCAAATTTTCACATTTTTCAAATTTAAAAGTAAATAGCTCGGTAAACTATTTACCAAGAAAATTAATGAGGGGTAAATTTTATTGATTAAATGTAAGAAAAAATTTGGTTGAAATATATTTCGAAAGTTTTCCCTTAGTATGTTTTTAAAATTTTATAACTTGGCAAGTTTATTCTTTCTTTTGTTTCAAATATTTGAAAACTTGCTACGTTATAAAATTTTAAAAACATACTTAGAGGAAACTTGCGAAATAAATTTCAACCAAATTTGTTCTTAAATTTAATCAATTTACCCATCATTAATTTTCTTGGTAAATAGTTTACCGAGAGGCTCTTTAATGGGATATCATCACTTTTTAAGGAGCAACTATTATATGCAGTGTCTCCCCGAAAACTCGGCCCTTTTTAACATTTATGTTTTTGATCGGATTCTTAATTCCGGAAGTATTTGTGACAATGTTCATGTGTAAACGGCTTGTCTAAACCATAACCTAATTTCAACGGATTAGTAAATTAATGCACAAGTAAACAACAACAAAAATATTTTGTTATTAGCGAATTTCCTCCAAAAGACATGCAGCTAATGTATTTGCACCAATGTTGGAATTTCGTATGAATTTCTTCAGATGTCCGTCGATCCTACCTATTAGATGTTAAAAATCACTATCGCTAAAATTTGTATATATTTATATATGTATATATATATATGTACTTTTTAAAATGTCTGTGGACTCTCTAGCGGTCACAGTTTTATTCCGATTGGAATGAAAATTGGTATTTGAGGCGCTTTTGGTATTCTAAAGGATGAGTTCGTTAATGGGCAAAATCGGAAGAGGGGATAGGGGGTTTAGAAGGATGGGGAAACAAAATTTGAATATCTCCGTTAATATTTGAAAAATCGAAAAAATTTTCAGGAGTTAAATTGTAGGTACTAAGTTTAACTGTAATTTTGTTTCTTACACTAATATTTACAGAAATATTTACAATTAAAGATTGAAAGTTAAAATTCTAAATATCTCTGTTCACATTAGAGTTTGAGAAAAATGATCGAGTAATGAATTGATTTTTTTTGAAGCAAACTTGATTTTCTACTAATTTACTCCTTATACATTTTTCAATTATTCTAATATTTAGAGAGATATTTTATATTTAGTGTTTGTTAGGCACAAATACATGAAATATATTTTATTGTAAAAAACTTTAAAAAAAAGTTCAACTGACTTCAAAAAACACAAAAAGTCACTATATTAAAAAGCTAAAAATAACAATTTACAGATTTAATCCAAAAGACAATTCTTGTCCAAACCTATTACGTATAATTTAGTATATTAAGTTTGATCACGACTGTAACGCTTAAAAAATTGATCGTAGGCATGAATGTTTGGTATACGTGTTCATAAAATTTGGCCATTTCCGCATGTCCGTCTGTCTGTCTGTGGATACGATAACCCTAGAACAAAAAGAGATAACGAGCCGAAATGTGCTCTAGAGCAAAACAGTAAGGTCAAGTTCGTTAATGGGCAAAATCGGACAATATTTGGGCAAAAATATTTATCTTTGAAACTATTGGAAGGTGTTTCCCTTCGCTCGAGGGGGGGGGGGATACATATACATCTTTGAAACCGTAAGAGATATGATTTTTTCGTAAAAAATTTGTTAACAAAAAATCTTCTTTTTAAAATAAATAAGTTTTGTTTGTAAAAGATTTCCATAAACTCAATAGTATTCTCATAGTTTGTGATTATATGTTCCTCGGAAAGAATTGTTAACATTTCGAATACGCAGAATTGTTAAAAATTTAATCATTGATATACAACTCAGTATATACTGGGTATTCAAACATTTAAGTCAGTTAGTTGTTACATTACTTAACAGTCGAACATAGAATCTCCTTCTTTTTTTGGAGTTGGTTAAAATTTATGTTGTTTTGGTCATCTCCACAGAAACTCTAATTTTATAAGATGATTGATTGATTATTATCGGGGTAAAAACTATTGCACTTCGACCCTATGATCCATTGTGCTCCCCCTTCTACCTCAGTCTGACGAGACTCGCTTCTCCCATATGTTGGCAATAGCCTGGAGCTTGCTTATCAGGTCCTCCCGAAGGTTCATATATTCGGGGTGAGATGCACCGAATATCCTGTATCTGTAACCCAGAGGTTCGCAGTCAAAGATTATGTGGCTGGATGTTTCTTCCTCCTCGCCACACAATCTGCACACAATGGAGCCGTTATGGAGTCCCATTGTGTGCAGATGCTTCTGCATAGGATAATGCCCGGTAATGAACCCGGTAACCCTCCGCAGTTGCATCCTGTTCAGCCTCAGTGCATCGAAAGATAACCTCTTTGTTGCACTCTGAAGCAGTACCTTCCCGAGTTCTTGCCGCGGTACTTTTTCCCAGTGATCACGGTGTTTAGCATTTGACCACTCGTTGATCACTTGTTTACATACAGTATTTGGAATTCCTAAAATATGCTCTGGACCTATGAATGGCATTCCGACTCCCTTCTTTGCTAAGGTATCCGCTTTTTCATTTCCTTCGAAACCACTGTGTCCCGGCACCCAGATCAATTTAACATTGTTCCGTTTTGCCAGTTTCAGAAGTTCCTCCAGACAATACTTGACTACCCTTGACGTGACCTCAGTTCCAGACAAGGCTTTTAAAGCAGCTTGACTGTCCGACAGAATACATACGTTCTGGTTTATGTAGCCTCTACGTAGGTTCTCACGGACGCAAGCCAGTATGGCGTAAATTTCTGCTTGGCAGACCGTGGCATTTCCCCAAGTTGAGGCATATGTTTGCTTTTGGTCTCTCACCGAAGATTCCTGCCCCGGTCCCTTCTTCAGTTTTGAATCCGTCTGTATACCAGACGATTCCTTTCCTGAGGTAGGATTGTTCTCCATCCGACCACATGGCCTTATCACATACTACAGTGAAAGGTTTAGAGAAGGATTATGTAAGAAGTTAATAGTTAATAGTTATGAAGAAGTATATCTGTGCCCATTTCAAAGACGGGGTCTAAGTTGATGTTCCCCCAATACTTGCATGTCTAACCTGATTTTTATTAATCCAGTTGTTATTGCAAGACAATCTATAGGCGCTGAATGCTCAGCGGAGGCAGCCCCAGTATGACTTCCATGGCAGCTGTAGATGTACTGCTCATGGATCCAGTGATGCACAAGCAGGCCAGTCTCTGAATCCTGGACAGTTTTTTGCATGCATCTGCTTAACTTTTGGCCACCACACTAGAGCAGCATGGGTTATAATAGGCCTGACTACTGTTGTGTAGAGCCAGTCAATCATTTTGGGCTTTAGACCCCAGACTTTTCCACATGCTCTCTTGCAAAGCGCATGTGGAAAATTCTATAAGATAACTATAAAATTATTTTATTAAAATTTTGTTTTAATTTTGAAATGTCAATTTCGATTGTCGTTTCCATTGTAACTATAAACTATAATCGTTATACATCGTTCTATTTTGGCTATTAATAAATTTAATTATGCAAATACTAAAGGCATATCTGATATTATATTTCATTTTGATCACACTAAAATTATGATCGCTAGAGAGTGATTTATGTATTCTAAGCAAATTCGCTAAGTTGACGCAGCTCCTGCGTAACGATTTTTTTAAAATTATTATTGGTAGAGTCAAATTTACTTCAAAAACGGTGTTTCAGGAAGGTTGCTCGGAACCGCAATTTTTTTTAAATCGATTCATCTTGACGTCCTGAATATGTCCCTAAATTTTTACGGTCTAACTCGTGACGAAACAGGATCTTAATTGAATTTGTTTATAACAAAAAAGCGACTTTTCTTGAAATTTTTTTTAAAACTAAAAATTTTAAAAATGACAAATGAGCAGCCCATAAACATTAAAATCGGTTAATTAAAATTCGAGAAAAAAATTCCCAAACTTCGAAAAACGCAAAAATTTTAAATTAAAATAAAAATCTAAAAATTAGTTCATTTTTTTTAAACTATGACAAAGTATGCCTATATGTTAAAAATAATGTGCCAAATTTTAGATTCTCGTATAAATGTTCTATGATCATTTTCGTAAAAAATTTGTTTGGCTGCTCACGACATACAATTACGGAGCAAAAAAAAGAACACTTTTATAGGTTATATTCGACTCACAATTTCAGAGCAGAGCAGGTGTACTTTCTTAGGTTATATTCGACCGTTAATTACACTATTTTTGTACCCCCACTATTGCTCTACACACGTTTACCGGGAGGTTAAGCAGCCTTCTCGGTACTTTACGGACGGTATAAATTTACTTCCAGTTTAGGAGTCTAGGAGTCAGTTTGGAGTTTACCCGCCGAGTAGGCTACCATTACCTAGAGGGGCACTTTACCTAGAGGTTGGAAAACCCGCCCTTAGACACACAGGCACTGAGTGTGTGGCGCATGGTGTGCACACAACAAAGCACGCTTTGTTTTGGAAAGTGCGATAAATGAAACATATTATAAAATTATAAAATTTGCTTAAAAAACGCTTACTTAAATAACTTAAATTTATATATATATATATATATCTATGCCAAGTAAATTTATTTCCCATTTTGGTTTTTTGCCAGTTACATCATATGACCAAACAGAGTCGTAGCGGATAGTAAGTTTCGCGTTTTGGGCCACTTTCATTGGCCTCTATATAAATGGGCAGCGTTTCCTTCTGGGAGTGATTCTGTAACTAGAATCTGGTGAAAATACTAAATTTGAGCAGTTCTGTCGATTCCATAACTTTCATCATAGTGAAAATATGAGCCATCTTAAGGGAGTTTGTTCGACAAGGAATTTCTTAATGTATACGTGGATCCAAGAGAGAAAGGAAATAAGTAGAGAGAGAAAGAAATAATTGATGGCTTAAAACGACGCATGGTAATGTGTTTTGGAGTTATATTTCAAATTTTGCCCCTATTCCTAGAACATTTGTTTGTATTTTATAAATACGTATTTCGACTACAATGTAGTCATCATCAGTTTGAATTAGCTAATCGTAACTATCTCTGGGATATGGATTCAAAGATATGTTGCTTGTTGCTAATTTGGTGCCTGTGACAATGTTCTAGGAATAGGGGCAAAATTTTAAACATAATTTCAAAAAACCTAGAGTTCTCTTTGATTATTTTAATAATCTTTATTGTTTTGGAGTTGTTTAGTTTCATGAACATTATAATCATTTGCTTTTGTTTTTCAGCCACATTCATGTTGACTGAAAATTAATATATATTATCTCTATGAAAATTAAACTATCTAGAGCACGGTAGTGCGACAGGCCGAGTATAAGGGGTTTTTTGCCTTCGCGCTTACAGTACTATCACTACACAAAAAATCAGAGCCGATTTGACCTCAAAATATCTTCTGAACGAAAAGAGCTATAGTGCTGGTTTTTCGAATATAAGTTATTTAGGGAATTATAAGAGTACGAGTTTATGCTTTTCGTTAAGAAATAAACGGTTAAAAAGTTATTTCGGTTCAAAAACCGTAAAATAGTGGGTACGCCCATAATTTTCATTAGATAGGATAAAAACGTAGGGCCTACATCAGATATCCTTTAAAGATGATATTTGGCATATAGTTAGGTCTAGTATCTAAGGCACAGGGAAAATTATGAAATCACGAAATTTATATCGGGAAATGGGAAAACTTTTGCTATTTTATTTTGATAAAATTAATATAGGAAATATTGCTCTGCCTATGATTGGTCCATATTTCTATATTTATAGTAAAATGTGAGCATATACCACTAGTGAGAGGTGTGTGCGATTTTTAAAACTTTGTTGCTCCATTTCCAGAAATGCAAGAAGGATGCGGTTTTTTGCATTCGACGCGAAATTTTTTTTACTTTAAATAAGAATCTTTGGAAAAAATTAATTTTCCCAACGGAACATATGGAAAATCAAAGATTAAATTTATGTGTTAAATTTATTGAAAACTAAATTTCTTAATATGTCTGTACACATTAGAGCTTGAGCAAAAATGATAAGGTGATGAATTGTAGCAAATTTGATTTCCTACAACTGTATTCCTTACATATTTTTCGATTGTTCTAATATTAAGAGAGAAATTTTATATTTTGTGTCTGTATATTTTTTATATGAAAACCGATCTTATGTGCATTTTATGTGCAATATAATTGCTGTAATTTGATTGGTTCAGATAAATTCGTTTAATCTGAATAATCTTCATATAACAAATATATACAAACACAAAATATAAAATATCTCTCTTAATATTAGAACAATTTGAACAATTTGAACGCAAAAAATTACCTTTTTATTCCCAGTATACATAAATATACATGGTATATTAAGTTTTGTCCCGACTTTGTAACGTTTGAAAATATTAATCCTTGATATAAATGATTGTTCATAAAATGGCCCATTTTGGCTATTTCCGCATGTCCGTCCGTCTGTCTGTGGACGCAATAACTTAAGAACGAAAACAGATAAATAGCTAATTTGTGTGTGTGTGTCAAAATTATTTAGGTTTCTACATTCGAATATGGCGGCCGCCGCAAACGGCGATTTAAAATTTCCAAATTCACCCCTATGATATGGGTATCAAATAAAAGGGCTTGATGACGTCTTTCTAAATCTAATATGGCGGCCGCCACAAATAGCGATTTTTAATTTCCACATTAACCCCCATGATATGGGTATCAAATAAAAGGGCTTGATGAACGAAACACAGTGTATAAAGTGACGTTATTCGAAATCCAATATGGCGACCGCCGCAAATGGATATTTACAATTTCCACATTAACCACTATGGGTATATATATATATATATCACTCATCAGGCCTTTTCATTTGATCCCCATACCAAAGGGGTTTATGAGGAAATTATAAAACTCTATTTGCGGCGGCCGCCATATTGGATTTAAAATAACGTCACTTAATATACTGTGTTTCGCTCATCAAGCCCTTTCATTTGATACCCATATTATAGGGGTTTATGTGGAAATTATAAATCTCCATTTTCTGCGGCCGCCATATTGAATTAAGAATGACATCACTTTACTTATTGTGTTTTGCTCATCAAGTCCTTTTATTCGATACCCATATCATAGGGGTTAATTTGGAAATTGAAAATCGCCATTTGCGGCGGCCGCCATATTCGATTTAAGATGACATCCTATACTAATGTAGATATTTAAATAATTTTGAGTCGGCGCCAAAAAATCACCATCGAAATGGAAGAAGAGTGGATCTGATTTTCAGTTAAAAGTAAAAATTGCCCATTCATGAATTTGACCTTACTTTTTTGTTCTAGAACACACACACAAATTAGCTGTTTATCAGTTTTCGTTCTTGGGTTATTGCGTCCACAGACAGACGGACGGACGAAAGATAGCCGAACAGATAGCCGAAATGGGCCATTTTATAAAGAAGCATTTATATCAAGGATTAATATTTTCAAGCGTTACAAAGTCGGGACTAAACTTAATACACAATGTATATTTACATATACTGGGAATAAAAATGTAATTTTTGGTGTTCTTCCCCATTTTCTGAGTTGTTTCGTTTGAAAATTTAAAGTTTTCCAATTTTTCCCATAAATTTCAAGTTAAAACCGGTTGAATGCAAAAAAACCGATCCTAATCTTTTTTTTTTTTGATAAATTTGAAGAAATTTTTTTGTTGAAAAATTTTATCAAGTAGTGTTATCCCTTTGAAGTATTCATAAGTAATGATTACAATCTAACGTGCAAAATACATAATACATTTATAGTAAATATTACATTTATACTGAATGTGTCATCCAATCAGATAGTCCCCAACAAATATCAACGAATCAGAATGGACTATAACCAAATTTTTTTGTTTTTCCTCATTTTTGCGGATGTTGCGTTGGGAAAATTGAATTTTTTCGATCTACAAATAGGTTTTGAGATATCCAACGTCGAATGCAAAAACTCGCATCCTTATAATATGTCTGGAAATGCCTTATACTTACTACTTAAATTAAATTTTTGATTTTCCATATGTTCCGCTGGGAAAATTAAATTTTTCGAAAGGTTTCAAAAATTCCGCGTCGAATGCAAAAAACCGCATCCTTCTACCATTTCTGGAAGTGGAGCAACAAAGTTTTAAAAAATCGTACACAAATGGTGTGTGTTACATTTTAGTAGTATAAATATAATATATATGGACCAATCATAGAGCAGCAATATTTCCTATGTTAAATTTATCAAAACAAAAATGCAAAAGTTTTCCATTTCCCGATATAAATTTCGTAGTTTGATAATTTTCCTTTCGGTTTGGTCACTATATCTAACTTTTATTATTTTTTTATTTTTGTCTGAAAGAAATTTTAGAACAAGGACAAGCAATAAAATAAATCCAAATTAATAATACTAGATTTAATTATACTTAATACTAATATATACATCTTATATAATAAATTACATACATCTTATATACTAAGTTAAAACTATTCTCACAATTAATGGTCTTGAATGGATTTCTGGTTTCTGCAAAAAAAAAACAGTTGGTTAAACAATGTCACATCGAGCATAAAGAAAGTAAGACTACACCAAAGAAGCTTGGGTACACAGTTTTGTTAGAATATTAATAAAGCACGACTTGATTAATTGACTAATAGAAGTCATATTACATTGAATCAAAATGATAAAACTAACACTCAAAGTTTAATAAGTTTTTTTTTTCTAAGTTTTTAATCTTTGGCCACAAGAACATTTGAAGTATGGAAATGTAAATATCCGCAATAATTGTTACGTAAATTTTTCTAAGATTTAGTTTGTAGATTATAGATAGTTTAGTTAGATTAGTATGGGAAGTATATATATATATATATATATATATATATATATATATATATATATATATATATATATATATATATATATATATATATATATATATATATAAATATATATATATAACATATTTGTTTGAGTTCATATAAAATTTACTTCCCATATTTCTACAATCTATTATATATATATAATTCGAGAGACGTCATGCGAAACTATGAAAGCAATTTGTCTATAAATTTATGAAGCTTATCTAGAGCACGGTAGTGCGCAAGGCCGAGTTTTAAGGGACACTTTGGACTTCTCACTACAGTGCTATATCTTATCGTTAATTTAGGCTCATTTTTTGGGTGCTGTATCTTTTGAACGGAAAGAGCTACAGGGTTGATATTTCGAATATAGATACTTTACGGAATTATAAGAACCAATGTTTTCAATCAACGTTAACGAATTAACCGTTAAAAAGTTATTTCACTTCAAAAATGCAAAATTCGCGGGAACGCCTTAAAAAAAACTTAAGTATTAGATATCAAAATTATGAGCTACTTCCAGATATGCTGTAAAGTTGATATTGGGCATGTAGATAGCTGTAGTATCCAAACCGACGGGAAAATTGCGAAAACTGGAAATTTGTATCGGAAAAGTGGAAAATTTAACATTTTTTTGTTTTAAGACTAGTTCAACTCAAACTACCATGTAGAAATCGATATATATCATATATACCTATTAATTTTTAATTTTTATACCATATAGAAATAGACATTGCAATTTGAATACAGCAGTATGCGTTGATTTTAAAAGTTATGCAACGGAAGCCTCGGAAAATTGGAAAAACATCCTCCAAAATTATGTTTTTCTGTTCTATAAATGCTATAAAGTTTGAATTTTCACTAATCGACCCGAAATAACGTCAAAATTAACAGAATATTTTGAAAAATTTCATTACCTACATCGCAACCACACCGAAAATGGGAAAAACATCCCTAAAACTTACCTCTTTACTTCTATTCATGATAGAAAGATCGGTTTTTTTCCATCACAACCCTTCGAACTTGGTAAAAACACCCCCAAAACCAACCTTTTTGTTCTATACATACAACAAGATGCAGTTTTTTGCAATCGACGCTTAATAGCTACAAATTAGGAAGTTATTTCGAAAAACTTAATATTTTTTATTGCAAACTCCCGAAAAATCGAAAAAACACCCCCCAAAATTACGTTTTTCATTTCTATATATGATGAAATGATGGAATTTTCACCAATCGACCCAAAATAAAGTCAAGTTAACAGAACTCTTTCCTTACTTATAACGCAAACCTCCGAAAATGGGAAAAACACCCCTTAAACTGCCTTAAGGCATTTTGATCAGACTAAAAATATGACCGCTAGAGAGTGATTTATGTATTCTAAGGAAATTCGCTAAGTTGACGCAGCTCCTGCGTAACAAATTTTTTTTTGTGAAGTGGAGCCAACGGGTCAAGTCATTTCTTCAATGACTATAACGTTGATAATCAATTATCTGTAATAAACGATTAGTTTAGAAGTCATAATCGAAACAAATCAAATAACATCTTATATATACTAAATTTTATATAGTTATTTTAATAAAAAATATATCACTCTTATTTCACATTAATTTGTGGCGGTTTAATAAAAGGCCTATGATATATGATCGATGAATATTATTATCAATAATCCAATGTATAAAATTTATGCTTTCTTTTCAGTTTTCTTTGGCAATAACACTGCTTGAATATTTGGTAATATACCGCCTTGAGCAATTGTTACAAAATATTACAATTTATTTAATTCTTCATCATTACGAATTGCTAATTGAAAATAAACTGGTTTATTTTTAAACAACTTGTTTACTTAAAAAAAGTTACATTGTAAAAATACAATAAAACAATCAATGTTTTCTATTTGGAGTATTAAAACATACAGATATATTAATTTAGCTATTTTTTATTTAAATACTAAATGTCTATCTAACCAAAAAGGAGGCGGTAACCTTGTCAACAAATCAGATCGATATATGCTTCATATGTTATTTTAATTACCATTAAAGTTGTTAAATTTTCCATTTGTAAGAAAGGTAAGTTTTCGAGAAAATCTTAATAAAATAGTTGCTTCTTAATAAGTGATGATATGGGATAAAGGACCGAGCTATTTACAAAGTAAATAGATCCAGACTTCATATAATAGTTGCTCCTTAAAAAGTGATGATATACGAGAAAGGACCGAGCTATTAACAAAGTAAATAGCTCTAGACTTCAAATAATAGCTGTTCCTTAAAAAGTGATGATATCCCATAAAGTTTCGAGCTATTTACAAGCTAAACAGCTCGGTAAACTATTTATTAAAAAAATAAATGAGGGGTAAATTAATTAAGTGTAAGAAAAAATTTGGTTGAAATTTATGTCGTAAGTTTTCCCTTAGTATGTTTTTATTAGCGAATTTCCTGAAAGGAAATAGAGCTATTGGTCCCGTACCGAAGTCAAAATTTCGCAAAAATTTCTTCAAATGTCCATCGATCCTACCTTGTAGATGTCAAAAATCACCATCTGTAAAATTTATATATATATATCTATGGACATATATATATATATATATATATATATATATATATATATATATATATATATACATATATATATATATATATATATATATATATATATATATATATATATATATGTGTCTGTAATCACTCTAGCGGTCACAGTTTTCATTTTATCGGAATGAGATTTGGTATTTAAAGCGCTTTTGGTATTCAAAAGGTCAAGTTCGTTAATGGGTAAAATCGGACCAGGGGAAAGGGGGTTTTACAGGGAGGGGGAAACTCAAAATTTGACATATCTCCCTTAATATTCGAAAAATCGAAAATTTTATAAGAAGTAAAGTTGTAGGTATTAAGTTTTACTGTAATTTTGTTTCTCATCATTTTTTCTGTAACCCTAATATTTACAAAAATATTGACGGTTTAAGATTGAAAATTAAATTCCTCAATATGTCTGTACGCATTAGAGTTTGAGCAAAAATGATAAGGTGATGAAATGTAGAAAACATGATTTTCTACAACTTTGTTTCTTACGCATTTTTCGATTGTTCAAATATTAAGAGAGATATTTTAGATTTTGTGTTTTCTTCTATCTTTATGCACCCCTTTTCTATTGACGTATGTCATTTATTAATAAAATTGGCCATGCAAATACTAAAATCAGATACGACTTTTTATTTTGATCAGACTAACATTGTGACCGCTAGAGAGTAATTTATTTATTCCAAGGAAATTCGCTAAGTTGAAGCAGCTCCTGCGTAACGAATTTTTAAAATTTTATAACGCGGCATGTTTAAAAATATTTGAAATCATCAGAAAAATTAACTGGCCGCGTTATAAAATTTTAATAAAAACATACTGTACAGAATATTGTACAGAATCTCATATATGTAAGGTATACAAGTGTTACACATACAAGTGTTACACATTTAATTGTTTTATTAATAAAAATTCGTTACGCAGGAGCTGCTTCAACTTAGCGAATTTCCTTAGAATAAATCACTCTCTAGTGATCACAATTTTAGTCTGATCAAAATGAAATGTCATATATGATTTTAGCATTTGCAAGTCCAATTTTCTCAATAAATGACATACGTCGAGGCGAATGGGGGGAGGTATCAAAAAAGAAGAAAACACAAAATATAAAATATCTCTCTTAATATTAGAACAATCGAAAAATGCGTAAGGAATAAAGTTGTATAAAATCAAATTTGCTACAATTCATCACCTTATCATTTTTGCTCAAACTCTAATGTGTACAGAGATATTAAGGAATTTAATTTTCAATATTAAACCGTCAATATTTCTGTAAATATTATTGTTACAGAAAAAATGATAAGAAACAAAATTACAGTAAAACTTAGTACCTACAACTTTACTTCTTAAAAAATTTTTCGATTTTTCAAATTTTAAGGGAGATATCTCAAATTTTATGTTTCCCCCTCCCTCTAAACCCCCCTTTACCCTGGTCCGATTTTACCCATTAACGAACTTGACCTTTTGAATATCAAAAGCGCCTCAAATACCAAATCTCATCCCGATAAAATGAAAACTGTGACCGCTAGAGTGATGACAGACACATATATATATATATATATATATATATGTATATATATATATATATATGTCCATAGATATATATATATATATATATAAATTTTTCAGATGGTGATTTTTGACATCTACTAGGTAGGATCGATGGACATTTGAAGAAATTTTTGCGAAATTTTGACTTCGGTACGGGACCAATAGCTCTATTTCCTTTCAGGAAATTCGCTAAAACACAAAAATTGCAGGACAATTTTTAATGCGTGTTACCTCAGAACTCCGTCATTTATGAATCGATTTTGATATTTTTTTTTTAAAGGGTTTGATTTCCCATTGTCCCCAATATTATACTACAACCATACTATATTGATGTTTTAGCCCTTCAAAAAGCGACCAGAGCCAGTTGACGTAATATAACGCGAAGCGGTCTCCTTTGTAAATGTGAATCTAAAAAGAGTAAAGTATCGCGAAGCGAAAGGAACGCATAGCATACGCGAAGCATATGCGAAGAGTAACAAAACGCTACGCGTTTTGTGCGAAGCCTTTGGCTTCGTATATTTAAGTCTTTCAAAAATTATTGATATCCGACCAAAAACATAAATGTAAGAAAGGGCCGAGTTTTCGGGAAAATCCTTAATGTAATAGTTCCTTCTTAAAAAGTGATGATATGAGAGTAATGACCGAGCTATTTACAAAGTAAATAGCTCTAGACTTCATATAATAGTTGCTTCTTAAAAAGTGATGATATGGAAGAAAGGACCGAGCTATTTACAAAGTAAATAGCTCTAGACTTTATATAATAGTTGCTTGTTAAAAAGTGATGATATGGAAGAAAGGACCGAGCTATTTACAAAGTAAATAGCTCTAGACTTCAGATAATAGTTGCTCTTTGAAAAGTGATGATATCCCATTAAAGAGCCGAGCTATTTACAAAGTAAATAGCTCGGTAAACTATTAACTAAAAAAAATAATGAGGGGTAAATTTATTAAATGTAAGAAAAAATTTGGTTTAAAATTATTTCATAAGTTTTCCCTTAGTATGTTTTTAAAATTTTATATAGCGCGGCAAGTTATTTTTTCTGATTTCCAATATTTTAAAACTTGCCGCGTTATAAAATTTTAAAAACATACTAAGGGAAAACTTATGAAATAATTTTAAACCAAATTTTTTCTTACATTTAATCAATTTACCCCTCATTATTTTTTTTAGTTAATAGTTTACCGAGCTATTTACTTTGTAAATAGCTCGGCTCTTTAATGGGATATCATCACTTTTCAAAGAGCAACTATTATCTGAAGTCTAGAGCTATTTACTTTGTAAATAGCTCGGTCCTTTCTTCCATATCATCACTTTTTAACAAGCAACTATTATATAAAGTCTAGAGCTATTTACTTTGTAAATAGCTCGGTCCTTTCTTCCATATCATCACTTTTTAAGAAGCAACTATTATATGAAGTCTAGAGCTATTTACTTTGTAAATAGCTCGGTCATTACTCTCATATCATCACTTTTTAAGAAGGAACTATTACATTAAGGATTTTCCCGAAAACTCGGCCCTTTCTTACATTTATGTTTTTGGTCGGATATATATATATATTTATATATATATATATATATATATATATATATATATATATATATATATATATTTATATATATATATATATATATATATATATATATATATATGTATATATATATATATGTATATATATATATGAAATAATTTTATATAGACACTTAAAATTATCTCAAACCCCGTTTTTGAAATGCTCACAGATGTTGAAAATGCTCACGTTTTTGAAATGTTTCTCAAAATATACTATCTCTAAACTCTTCACTGTAGCCTTTGATAGGGACATTTGGACGGAAGGAGAACCACCCTATCTCGAATCGTATGTTATACAGACGGATTGAAAACCGAAGAACGGACCGGGGCGGCAATCTACGGTGAGAGACCTAAAGCGAACATAAACTTCAACTGGGGGAAATATGCCACGGTCTTTCAAGCAGAAGTCTACGACATACTGGCTTGCGTCAGGCAGAACGTATGTATTATCTCGGACAGTCAAGCTGGTCTAAAACCTTGCCTGGAACTGAGGTCACCTCAGGGGTAGTCATGGATTGTCTGGAGGAACTGCTTCCAAAACGGAATAATGTTAAATTGATCTGGGTGCCGGGTCACAGTGGTTTAGAAGGAAACGAAGAAGCAGTTTGCCTTAGCAAAGAAGGGAGTCGGAATGCCCTTCATAGACCCAGAGTCTATTTTAGGAATTCCAAGGACTTTATGTAAACAGGTGATCTACGAGTCAAATGCTAAACACCGGAAAATACTTCTTCAGAGTGCAATGAAGAGACTATCTCTCGATGCACTGAAACTGAACAGGATGCAACTGCAGAAGGTTACCGGATTCATTACCTGGGCATTATTTCCTGCGGAAGCATCTGCACACAATGGGATTCCATAACGGGTCCTTTGTGTGCAGATTGTGTGGCGAGGACGAAGAAACATCTAGCCACATTATCTTTGACTGTGAACCTCTACAGGATACAGCAGATACAGTATATTCGGTGCATCTCACCCCTAATATATGAACCTTCAGGAAGACCTGATAAGCAAGCTCCTTGCTATTGCCAACATATGGGAGAAGCGAATCTCGTCGGACATAAATAGAAGGTGGAGCATAATGGACCATAAGGTGGATGTGCAATACTTTTTAGATCTCAAGATGTATCTATCTATCTGTTAATTTTTGTACTATTACATATCATTTAGTCATTTATAAAATGTTCTGCATTCAATCGACACAGTACGTAATACATAAACATAGGTCAATGTGAGATAAGCATGTAGTTCAGTAAGCGGTGCAGTAAAATTAAACTGAATTTAATAGCAATCAAAATTCTTTGATACAACGACCGTGTCTCTCAAAAAAAGAAAACCAATATAGAATTTATACATTTTGTAGAATACATGCTCATGAACACAATAGACCAGAGTTACACGAAAATATCTGTAAAAAAAAGTGGTTTTGGATAAACTTTAAAATGGCTATCTATAGATTACCCAAGTGTACTGGGGATGAAAATTCTGGAACTAAAAAAAAACTTTCAGAAGCGATTTGTTCCCCTCGTAAACTATACTTTCTGGACTTCTTCTGCTTATACATCTATATCTCCCAAACGGTTAAAGCTAGAAAACAAAAAACTTTTTTCACGTTTTTTGTAAGAAAACTAATGAGCTTTCATTTTGTATATGCAAGTGTTACGAAAAAGTTTTCAGAAAAACCGAAAAAAGGGACCTTAAATTCAAAATGGCGGCCCGTTTCGTATAACAGCCGACTTTGATTGGAGCTATGCCGATATTCACCGGGAGTTTGTAAAAGGAAACTACAGAAAACCATCACAAGCATAGTCGGTTACTTTCGTTCTTGTCCATACGCCGACACCTTAGTCAAATAACCACCCCATTAATATTCTTAAAATTATTTTAAATGACAAATTGCTTCCCTTGAGAATCGGACCATCAACCTTCCAGTACCGAGCAGAACGCCTTTAAAACCTGGACCACTCGAACGGTATCTGTAACATATATTTTATAGCTAAGATAATTAAGTTCCATGCCAACAAAAATTCGTCACGTAAGAACTACCTAGACTAAGCAAATTTTTCCAGAGGAAATAATTAAAGTAAAATTAAGTTGCTATGGTAAGACATTATATTATTTTAAGTATTCAATCGTTAAAGGTGTATTATCATATTATTGGAGTAACCCCTTTCCTCTAAGCCGTATGAGACATAAACTAAGTGGTATCGATGAACTTTTGAAAAAATTTTCTTCAAACTTCCTTCAAATGCGAAATCGCTTTATCGGTAAAATCGTTATAGCTACATTGTCTTCGAAACTCGCAAAAAATTTGAGATAAATTATAGGTACTTACTGGCAAGTGTTTTTTAAACATCATTAAAATTATAGTTTAATACCGGAATTTCCAATTTTGGTACAGGATACTAAGAAAATAGTATGTAACACATGAATAAAATTGTAGAATACATAACAACCCTGAAAATATACTATCGTTGAAAGCACACATGAGAAATAAAAGGGGTTTACAGAGTGTCTAAAAATAGTTTAACCTAATGATGCCCATAAACGTTCAATATTTTGGTCCTGTGCGTTATTCAGTGTTATATGCTTGTACAGTGACTTTTAAACCACCACATCTTTCAGTATTTTATAGCTGACATTTCCAAGAAGTAGCTTCCAGGCTGATTTGTTCTATAACATTCTTCCAGTTTGTCACTCTCATAAATTCTAGCTTCTGATTTTCTTTTTCAAAAAAATCCACGAATCGAAATTTTGGTCTTTTATTTCTACACTGTCGTGCATTTTTTTAAATTAGATATCTGAGTTAGTTTTTTTAGACTACTACATTACTTCTGGAATAAAAATATTTCTGATTATGGCTTAAGAAGTGTCCATACGAGAGATTAAATATTAAATATAGATTAAATATTCAATTGTATCATCTAGTTAAACAAGATAATATATAATCTATATAATGTCAGACACATTATATAAGTGCATGTTACCCAGCCCTTAGATATTACGTATTGACTTTATTACTGCCTCCTAAACAATACTGTAAAAATTTTACACACAACATTTTACTTAGTGTGACATTTTTACAGTTGCGTGGTACATCTAAAAATTAATTTATAACAATACTGAACGATTAGAATTTATCGGTGTGAAACGATATAATACTCATTATATGTTGTCATATGAGCTGAGGGTTGATTAAATTATATCAAATTCAACATACTGTTTTACGAACGGGGTATTAAAACTCCAAACATTAAATAATTACAATTTGTTAGAAACATATATTTTTATTTCATCATTATGTTTGATTATATACCAATTTTTGCTTTATTAATTTCTACTATTGATGACAGTTTTTATTATATGTCAAAATACAGCTTTACTGTTACTCGTACGGTGTTTCAGATTTAATTATTGTCCACGGGAAACACATCTGGAAGTAATCGATCTGCTTGTATCTTTGGAAGGAACTATGTCACATTAAAAACTTATTTATTAGCAATTGAAATAAAAAAGGCTCTCTTGCAAGTTATTATTGACCGGTAAAAGTTATTCAGTCTGTTTCATGGAGAAATCATATAATATTTCACCCCGTGAATAACAGAACTCTTATTATTTAATGTAAATTTCTATTTGTTTAATTGTTCAAATTTAATATTATTCATGTTGTAAATAACTATTCGTAAATTGTATATTTGTAACTTTTCGTAAGTAAAATATTTGTGTAAAATATATTCGACTGGGACTTCCAATTTATGTTCATATACAATAACAGTGGGCATTAATTGATTTTAAATTATTATTTTGTTAAAATAAAATACATATTAAGAACAACTATAAAACTTGTATTTTGACTTTGAGTGTTAACATTAAAAATTGATAGGTTATTGAAAGCATATGACATTTACTAGGTTATTGAAAGCATATGACAAACGTGAAATTGGTACCTAATTAAAATTTTCGAATGAATAGTTTTAATGTTATTTTAAACGGTAGTTTTTAAAATTAATACACCAAATTATTTGGAAAGATTTAAGAAAAAACAAATTTGAAAACGGAGTGTGCGAATTTAAAAAGCAGAACATCTAAATCGTTACAGGTGATTGGTGATGGTCAACATCAAATACAAAAAAAAAGTTCGGGTAAAATTTTGTTCAAGTAGCAACAAAACCAAAGAAAACGATGAGGTACCACACAAACACAATGCAAAGCAAACACAAATTATCTTGTAATTAATCCCTACAAACACTTATTTTGACGACAATGGAAAAATGTGGTTGTGACATAAAAATAAACGGCAAAGATCGGTCTGGCGATGTTGGGAGATACGGACGTCTACGGATCAGTTATTTTCAAACATCGTTAGTAAAAACTAGCGGTTATGGAATCGACTAGAACTATTGCAGGAATCTTGGTTAGTTTTCTATTCCAAAAGATAATTTATATAAAATTTAGGTTCGTTGTTGAGTATGGTTATGTTAATAATAATCATCTTCTGAAATTAGTAAGGCTTAATAATTTATACCCCATTATCATCAAACAAAATCACAACTAATTAAGTTTACTTTGATTTCTTCACATGCCAAAACTATTTATTTTACTTCCACACATGCACGGATGTATACAAATATAATTTGTAGCGTATATAAAAATATATAATATCCATATGCAATATACCAAACGCATACTTTTGTCATCTGCAGTAATTACAGATTTTTGAACTGAAATTGTGGTCAAAATATTCAGTTTATATAAAAAAAGTTGTTTATTTAAAAAGAAAGAAACATATTTTGTGTTTTTTTCTTCTATTTACGGCAGGGTTTCCCAAATTGAAAAGTCTCCTCCAAAAAATAATGGGGAGAACACTATTCACAAGTGAGCATTCTTTATTCACAAGTGAAGTTAAAATGGTTATTGATTGATATGATTTGCTTATATAGTAAAATTATCAAAATCAACGATTTATGAAATAACGTGACCACGTGTTCATACGGAGAGGATGAATTTATATAAATGATGATTTATTTCCCAATTTCCTGTGGCGGACGTTAAACCAGTGATTCCCAACCATAGATATATATATGTATACATATATATATATATATATATATATATGTATATATATATACATATATATATATATACGTATATATATATATATATGCATATATATATATACATATATATATATATATATGTATATATCTATATATATATATATATATATATATATATATATATATATATATATATATATATATATATATAATTATATATATATATCTATGGGAACCACTGGTTTAACGTCCGCCACTAGAAATTGGGAAATGAATCATCATTTATACAAATTCATCCTCTCCGTATGAACCCGTGGTCACGATATTGCATAAATCGCTGATTTTAATAATTTTAATATATAAGCAAATCAACAAATTTACTATATAAAATATATATATATATATGTCGGAGTTGCATAATTGGGAGCATGGTCGTTTGAACCAGTATATATGTTGTCAGGCATTGTTGTTTTTATAAAATACAAACACTTACCAATTTTCCAATAGCACACTGAAAAATGCATTTTCACAAACACGCACTAGTCTACAATAATACCCGGTGTCCCGCACTTTCACAATCAGTAATTACAATTAGTTCAACCTACGACACAGTGAGTTAGCTCCAGTTAACAATACAGATACAACACGAATAATACTAACAAATGCCATACCACGGTTATCTCATCAATAAACATAATTAATTATACTAGTCCAAAAGGGCTACCAACAATCCAAACACTATTTCCATGTGATGCTATTTTCATGTAACTTTCAGCAGAGTTCAGTTGATACTAATACGCAACTGCACGATACGGTCTGTACTCGGGTGCTGTCCTCTCAGAACTCGCCGTCCTGCTTCCTTTTTGAAACTCATCTCCCTTCCTTGATGTTTGTAAAAATATATTGGAAAGGGGTCATCCTATTACTACATCATATTTATGTACCATCTAAGGTATATCAAAAAAATTGGTTTATTACATCCGTACCGTACAATTTGCGTCTAAGTAGAGGTCAAACATGCCCCCTTCAGCTGAACGCTTACTATGTTAATTGATAAATCTTAAAGCAATTATTCTTTATTGCACTTTTAGACAATTTATTTTATTCTAAGAATATATAAGTATTGATAATATCTAATTTCCGGACCTCTATGTCTGGAGGATTCTTTATGTCAGACATACTGTAATAAAATAAACCTTTTCTTAAAAAATAGTTTCTTTGTACTTATAAATAAAAGTGTAAAACTGTAAACATATTATAAATGTTCGAACAGGCGTATCCATAAATAAAAAAAACACATTTATCCCTTTGATAAACGTACGATTCCGACACGGCCATTCTGACGATCACACGTCCCCGGGTGTATCTAAAATTTTAGTTTTGCTTGGCGTTAGATTTGATATTATAGATTAAAGCATTTATTTTTATAATATAAAAAATACAAAAATAGAAATATGTACAACTTAAAAAAATAATCGTATCAAGTGTAGTAAAGTAATAAAATATATATAATAATAAAAACAGATTAAAAAGTTAAAACAAATAATTTAAAAAAGCACTACACATTAAAAAACAATGGTTAAAAATCAGGTCAGACAGTTAAAAAAATAAATAGTGTCAATATCACAGATTATCACTCAAGTTAACACAAGGAATAACGGGGGTGGATGGCTCAGATGTTCGGGCCATCCAGTACCAGTGTGCTTGGTCACCGAGGCTGTTCATGATACTGCCGCTGTCCGGTTAAATGTTCGATGTAAATGTCACGTGACCAGCGGATCGTGTCGGATACCATCAAACGAGCCATGGTCTGCGTATATTTTTGGGCTATGCCCAGACATCTAGCGACCCGGTTGTTCTGCCCCAGCCAAGCTCCGAGCGAACCAACGACAAATGCATCCAGATAGACCCTATAGCCCTTCGAGGATAACTCGGCAGCAAGTGGGTTATATTTTTCAAGTTTTTGCTGCCGAGCCACCTCTAAAGCATCTGGGGCACCCTCAAAAGGAATGCATATGTCGATGATCCTGATAATCTTGCTAGTTTCATCCAGAGCCACCAGGTCAGGACGAAGTGTACTGTGTACGCCGGGCACCTGTCTATTGGTGTTTAAGACAGCACCCGGGGGTAAACGCGCTGCGCGAGACAGACGATCTTGGACGTCGTTGTGACGACGTTGCCACGCTGCTGAGTGGACGGTACAATGGTTCAGTACGTGTGGCAGTGTCTCCTTGACATAGCCACAACGTCGACACCGCTTTTCACCGTTCCCGAATCGACGTGCTCCATTCAATGGGACAACGTCGAGCCGAGCTCGGTGTACAAATCGGTAGTCGCAAAACCGAGTGTAACGACCATTCAACAGAAAGTGGTTGCTCGCTTCCCTTAAGCTAGTACATGAGTACACCTTTCCCTGATCTGGTTTTTCTAGTAGTCTAGCAAGATAGTTTGCTCTTATACCTGAACGTAGAGCTCGAACAACCATAGATCTTGCGGTCTCTGGAACTATTATACGCTCCGGTGTTTGCCCAGGCCTGTTGATGATAATCGACAGGTCACGCTTTTCGACGCACCAGTGAAACCTCACGCCGAATTTATTGTTCAGACGACGGCACGCATTTCCAGTTCGCGTCCACAAACTAGCCATGTCGCCGACGTCGCGTCCAAGGTGACCTTCCAGTGAGCCACTCAGATATTTAGCCAACATTTCCTCAGTTGTATCGCCACCAATACGACGTCTCGCCGCACGTTTCAAGCAGGACCAAGCCGTTTCCCTGACAATGATGTCTTTGCAGGTCAGCAGTCTAAAGGCATGAACCACAGTGCTTACGTCCGCAGAATCAGCCAACGGCAAAAGATTTGCGCCACCCTGGTAAGATGTAATGTAAAGCAGCTCTGGTGAACCGCGCTGAGGTAGGTTCATCCATTTCTTGGCTAGCCTTTTGATGGTTTTGTCTGCGTCAGTCAACGGACCTTTGGCGACATTGGTGCCACGCAGAATAAAGTCCAGTCTAGAAAGGATGAACATATTCACAGCTTCTAATTTTTGCCAGGGGGCGAGAAGAGAGTCGTGTACCCTTTGTGCATCCTCCTTGATAGCCCGAATGGCATCAAGGGGAGTTTGGGATACACGGAATCCCGTAGGAATTCCTAGATGTGAGTACTCTTCTCCCTCTTTTAGTACCGTCAGTCCTCCTCCTTGGATGGTAAATTCAGTGGGGTAGACTTCCCGGCGGCGCCTACAATCGACATGCAACGTGGCGCATTTTGGTGGTTGGAACTTAAGACCCATCCATTCAGCGGTTGATCCTACTGAATCAAGAAGTATCCTTAAAGATTCAGCATTTTTGGCGAGCAGAACGATATCATCGGCATATGCCAGCACGGAGAAATGGTGGTCGTGAAGTTTGTAACCATGCTGACCTGCCAATCCAGACGCCACCCTTATGAGCGGTTCGATCGCTAAATTGAAGATTATTGGACTAAGTGGGCAACCTTGCTTTACACCCGCACGAATGGGAATAGGACGAGTTTCCCCGTCTTTAGTGCGAATTGTTGTTGTTGTGTTGGTGTAAAGCTCAGCTACCACACTTCTCATCTTGCTGGGTAGCCGCATCTCCTCCAATACCCGCCGAATATGGTGGTGAGGTACAGAGCCGAAAGCATTGGCTAGGTCAAGCCACGCCAATGCGATCTGTCTGCCATCTCGGCGCACGTCATCCAATGCACTCTGGACCACGAAGTTGTGTTCATAACACCCTTCGTACTCCAGGAATCCTTTTTGCATTGGAGAGATATTGTTGGATAGCTTCGCCCAGCATGTGATGCGGTCGGCAATAACGCCGGCGTATAATTTAGCGATCGTACCCCCCAAAGTGAGAGGCCTCCAGTTCGACAGGTCATCACGATTACCCTTCTTATACAAGAGTACAGTGCGGGAGTCAGTCCAAGCCAGTGGTGTTTTTTCCTCGCGGAAACATCGGTCAAAGATTGCAGTAAGACAAATGCAGCCCGGGTCCATCCGTTTCAGAAACGAGTATCTTACTCCATCTTTACCCGGGGCGGTGTTCGACGTTTTTGCTAATCTCGCACATACCGATTCTTTAGAGATGGAGTCCAGTAAGAACGAAAAGTGCTCATCTCCATCTGTCTCACCGCTCTGTTCAGGCCTGAATATTTGCCGGATCTCGTCAGGGGTGGGTGTTCTTTCCTGATTCTTCAAGGCAAATATTCCACGGAAATGTTCATGGACCGTTTCCGTGTCGACCTGGCAGAACGGTGAGCTTCCGGGGTCGCTCAGTATGGCGTTCATAGCTTTTTTTTTATTTGTCCGGTATAGTTTTTGGATCTTTGCCGCATCCATAGGATTAAATTGTGCACGACGATGACGATTTCTAATAGGTGGAGGCCTATTTTGGAATCGTTGCACTTGAGGGGGTGGTCTTTCAACCACTTGACCTGGACTGCCTCTCGCAAAGTCTGCTGTTATTGTGGCTACGGCCAACTCGAACTCTTCCCAGCTAATAGCGTTGGTTAATAGGTCTAGCCACCGTTTCTGATTTTCAGTCAGTTGACTAACGGTGGGTTGCTCATCAACTTCGTTCTCAGTAGCTACCGGAGTAGCACTGAGCTCGCTGTTGGCAAGGGCCGGTGGAGTTTGAGTGGCTGCAGTCGGGTGTATCTAAAATTTTAGTTTTGCTTGGCGTTAGATTTGATATTATAGATACTACATTTCACTTAAATCATAATCCATAAACTTAGTAGTCCAGTCCAGCGGCAGAGGATGATAGAGTTTGTTTAATGAAATTAAATTTTATTGTCTCGAGTGCCAGTTACATCCTATGAGCTATCAATCTAATGTAATGAAACTGTTACTCTCATGCTTACACATAATCACATCTAAATTTCTTTAGACCCCGTTACTGAATACTTCGTGTAAGGCTTAATTCATTTTACAAAATGCTTACACATAATCACATCTTAATTTCTTTAGACCCCGTTACTGAATACTTCGTGTAAGGCTTAATTCATTTTACAAAATGCTTACACATAATCACATCTTAATTTCTTTAGACCCCGTTACCATATGTATGGTGTGTGGGAAAATCATGGTAACCCCATTACTGAATACGTCGTGTAAGGCTTAATTCATTTTACAAAATGCTTACACATAATCACATCTAAATTTCTTTAGACCCCGTTACCATATGTATGGTGTGTGGGAAAATCATGGGAACCCCATTACTGAATACATCGTGTAAGGCTTAATTCATTTTACAAAACGCTTACACATAATCACATCTAAATTTCTTTAGACCCCGTTACCATATGTATGGTGTGTGGGAAAATCATGGGAACCCCATTACTGAATACATCGTGTAAGGCTTAATTCATTTTACAAAATGATTGTCAGTGCTCATCAGAGCTCTCTACTGAATCGTTTTCAACATCGTTATCAGAATCACAGACATCTAACTCTCTAGGAATGTAACCCTCCGGCATGCATCTCAATTTATCATGACTGTATTTGTAAGTCCTTCTACCTTTTACTGTTTTTTTTAAAGTGTATCTATCTCCTTCTAAAACCTCTGCCACTACAAATGGGCCCCTAAATTTCGGTTCTAATTTAGTTTGGTTTCTTTCTTCTCTTTTTAACAATACAAAATCACCAATATTGAATTTAATTATTTTTGCTTTAGTTTTATCGAATCTTTTTTTTAATTTTTTTTTTAATTTTTTTTTTTATCGTATCTAGCATTAGCTTTTATATTATATACGGCCTGCTGTGTCACCTTGGAGATATCGTGAGGTCTCGCTACATTACGAATTTATAACTCTAAAGGACTGGATTTAGTTACACGATTGATAGTACTATTAAAACCCAATTGTATTTCTCCTATCGCGTCTCTCTACGACCGTGCAATGGTTTATACAGATATTTCGCCATTCCTTCAAATCAAAATTACTCATAAAGCCCCTCAAGCGCTTTATCCCAGTCCAAGTGCATAATTGACTGATGCACACCCTAATAACGGACCAACGAAACCCCTTGAAGCGATGGCAAACAATAAGCTTTTTACATTTCTCCGAGTTTTGCGGAAAAGGATACAAGATCGCAACTCGTATGTTTTTCGCGATGTCTTCCGCAATCACATCGTTCTGTAACCCGGTAACAATTTTCTAGATTTGACGATCGCGACGTTGTTCGGTTAATAACGAATCTTCCGACTGTCAGCTAGATTAATTTCCTTTTCTTTTCTTTTATTTACTATTTTATTATTAACATCTATTGGATTTCGTCAAAGGAAATCTACAAGAGTCATTCGTTTACCCGCACGATATATAATTTCAAAAGTAAAGGACTACAAGAAAGCCCATTATCTGTGGACTTGATCATTTAAATTTGCTATATTTTGAGATACTTTTAATGAGTTACAATCTGTAATGACCACAAATTTCCGCCCGTGTAAATAATGTCGAAAATGTTTTAATGAGTTTACTACAGCTAAAGTTTATAGTTCATAAGAATGATCTTTACTTCGATCTTTTGCCTTAACATAGCCCTAAACCCATTATAGCTAGCGTCAGTATGGAACTTAATAGGGTAATTAGAATCAAAGATAATTGATACGAGTTCTTTTGTTAGAACAGATATTACTTTTGGCGTATTTTCTCATGTTTATCTTGCAATGATATACCAGGCACTGATCCCACTTCTGATGTCGGAGTTGCATAATTGGGAGCATGGTCGTTTGAACCAGTATATACGTTGTCAGGCATTGTTGTTTTTATAAAATACAAACACTTACCAATTTTCCAATAGCACACTGAAAAATGCATTTTCACAAACACGCACTAGTCTACAATAATACCCGGTGTCCCGCACTTTCACAATCAGTAATTACAATTAGTTCAACCTACGACACAGTGAGTTAGCTCCAGTTAACAATACAGATACAACACGAATAATACTAACAAATGCCATACCACGGTTACCTCATCAATAAACATAATTAATTATACTAGTCCAAAAGGGCTACCAACAATCCAAACACTATTTCCATGTGATGCTATTTTCATGTAACTTTCAGCAGAGTTCAGTTGATACTAATACGCAACTGCACGATACGGTCTGTACTCGGGTGCTGTCCTCTCAGAACTCGCCGTCCTGCTTCCTTTTTGAAACTCATCTCCCTTCCTTGATGTTTGTAAAAATATATTGGAAAGGGGTCATCCTATTACTACATCATATTTATGTACCTTTTCTTAAAAAATAGTTTCTTTGTACTTATAAATAAAAGTGTAAAACTGTAAACATATTATAAATGTTCGAACAGGCGTATCCATAAATAAAAAAAACACATTTATCCCTTTGATAAACGTACGATTCCGACATATATATATATGTATATATATATATATATATATATATATATATATATATATATATGTATATATATATATATATATATATATATATATGTATATATATATATATATATATATATGTATATATATATATATATATATATATATATATATATATATATATATATATATATATATATACATATATATATATATATATATATATATATATATATATGTCGAAGCGATAGCGATGAGTATAGCGATACGACGATACTAATATTCGTAACCTTGGGCGTTCGAGCGGTATCTTTGGAATTAGCCATCTTTCAATAATAACATTTAACATACCCACACGAATATTTAATTAACCCAATAATGATGTAAACAATTAACTAATATCGATAACCGAGTTTATAAAAGATCCGACTGCTAGCACTCAAATGATAAGTGAGACTCGATAATGATCCCGTGGTCACAGCCAGTAGTTAGACCTCAACTTCTTTATCCGAAGTATATCTGTCTACCGCGAGCTATCTGTTTTTAACAATACGTGTGTGAATATGTATAAATATCCTCTAGGTAAAAACCAAATGTCCAATACGTTTTGACCCCGATATATGTATACGTTATCTACCCCGATATATATACAAACATCATCAATCGACACATGATCGATACGTAATGTATGCTGTATTTATTTAAAATATCTCCGGTTTACGCTTCCATATACACGTTATGTTAGGGATACCCATTTTAAGACATCCTATAAAATCGGAGTCTATATATGTTATTCACATACATGGTATACATATATACTTCTACAAGTGGTATTATAGTGGCTCACCACTAATTGCTTTGTCGCATCCCCGACTGTTATCTCAGTTACCCTCTAAGGGGCAACACTTTGTGGCTTTTACAATGTTATGTGCATACATACGTACGTACATGTTATATATAAATATATACAAAGCACTATATGTTGAAACTAGTCTATACTATCTAGTTAAGAAGATGAGATTGACGGACATTCTTTATATTAGCCTCGAGGTTATCCTTATTACAGGAAGTACAAACAATATGTGATGACTAATAATATGCATGGATTATTTAATAAAATAACCCTTCGAATGAATTTGTTAAAAATGATAAATGGTGTATTGCTTGTGCATGTACATAGTACAAGGCAAAGTCAAACGTGTATCTATGGCATTTATGGATTATTTTGTATTCAATACTTCCGGATTCATGGAGGTATATTCCGGATTCACAACGCGCGATGGAAAATTCATTTCATCTGTTTGATTTTCGTATTTGAAATAAGATAGGATATTCCTACTTGAAATAGGAAAAATGAAATTTTTTTTTTGGTAAAAAAAGTCACATTTCTTGGTTTAACTTTTCGAATGCATGGGCTAAATTGATATTAAATTTAAGCTAGAATATCTAATCAATACAGTGTGGAGAAAATGCCGCATCTTCCGTAGTTGTATCATAGTAGGTCCTGATTAAAGCTTAAGTGTTCACTCATATGAACAACAAATGATCTGTATATTCGAGATATGGTTTTCAAACGGTTCTTTCTGGAACTATACGCTCTGAAACATATCGAAATTTCGACGATATGCAGATATAAACATTACTCAAGTTACTTTTCAGATGTAGATACTATCTACATAGTCTGTTTGTTTGTTCACGCATTACACAAAAACAACTCAACCGTCTTAGGAGAAGTTTTCATCGGATGAAAGGAAATTTTACCGGATTACATATCAAGTATAGAAATTTTGCATTTCATGTATCCTTGCCCTCGTGGAAGTTGTATTAAAAATCTTTTTCGAGACGGCTTTTAGAGATTGAAAAAGTCTATAAATTCTAAAAGTTGTTTCTACCAGTTCAATTGGCCGAGCGGTCTAAGGTTATGTCTGCGCAGTATGCTTACTTGGAAACTAGGAGGTTATGGGTTCGAATCCCATAACCTATAATATATTTCGTATAAAAATTATTAAAAACTTTATTCAAACTTCGCAGAAATATTGTTTATAACAAATAATTAAAGATTGCATATTTGTTTTTTTTAAACTACCCCTAAAAAGGGGTGGAATAGTGTTGTAAAGACAATATGGACAAATTATCGTCATGAAGCTGAAATTTGGCAAATAGGTAGATTATATATAGTAAACGTTAGTTAAGAAATGTTTTTTGAAAATTTACATTTTAAGGGGGATAAATGAAGGGGGGTGGAACTGTCAGTAAGATATGAAAAATTCTTTTTGTGTTAGATAGCCGGTGTATTGATGAAGGTTATAGGCTATATACACATTTAACGCGGGTGAAACCGCGGGAGACAACTAGTCTAAAATAAATATAAAATCCTTAAATATTATAAAATGCAACGTCTTCCTCTGAAAAATAGTTGAGCTGTTTAGAACATTTCTAGCAAAAGCGTAGTATACTTGAAGTACACCAAGTATTTCAAAAGGCATCAAGTTGAATGACAACGTACATATTATATGAGTCGCAAAATCCCATCTTTGAGAAGGTATATTCATGGAAAACTTTAAAAATGGATTTGGCTGAGGTTTTAAATAGCTTTCGTAATAAGTCTAAGAATATATCATATGGACATTTTCGATATTATTTGAAGACATCGTTTGTCCACATAAAAATTGTATTTTATGAGGTTTATAAAATTAAAAGCTGCTTCCCGTGGTTTTCCCGCGTCCACAAAATCCGACTTGTGGACTTCGGTGTCATAAAATAGGTATCCTATATAATATCTCATGACAAAATTACCATCGTGCAAGGCGTGGTTGAGTATTCAAAACTCTAAACATAAAAACATTAAAATTTTTAATACTAATAAAATTTTTTCAAATCTATGAAATGAAGGTTGGACGTACCTAAAATAGCTTTTTGTTTTTAATTTCATTTTTTCGAGCTAAAGTGCGTGTTATTTTAATCGCATGGCATCTTGGTTTACAAAACTGAGTCAAACGTACCCCAACGGTATGTATGTATCACACTCTGTGTACATTTTGATTTCGTTATCATTTTTTCTTATTCATGTCTTATTCATCATTCGTCTAAGTCCAGTATGTAATATCCAAGTAGACCAAGCAAGTCCAGTTCAGTGATGTATATATCTATGTATAGTAGATACAACGACTACAACAAACCACAATTACACAATATAATACAGTCTATATTCGTATAATAATAGCCAACCAGCCCCGACTATGTTGTTTTTTATGTTTTTGTTTGCTTCTAAAAATCTATTTCTATTATGTAACGTATGTATATGTATTTATTCTAAAAATAGCATATTTTATACATACGTATATAATATGTGAATAGAAAAATTACAGTGATAAAAGAGACAATTTATCTTAATAATATGAAAGTCTTATTGTGATAAACACAAGGGAAAAATGTATATAAAATGTTTAAATAATTTATTGTATAATATTTTATTTGTTCAAATATTATCATTATTATTATCATTATTATGATATTTTTATATATGTATAAAGATAATGGATATTGTTTCTATGTTGTTGTTTGTTGCATTTATTTCATCTTGCATCATGCATGCGTTACTAAAAGTTTACATCGATTTTAAGTTAAATACTGATATAAAAAAATTAACTCGTCAACCAGGAATCGAACCTCGAGCCTCTGGATATCTTGTCCAGCGTGCTTCCGCTACACCAAAGACGACTGTGACTAAAGCCAACTTTTTCATATTATTCTTATTTTTTTATTTTGACAGTATTACTTCTGTCGAAGTTATTATTCATATATATTTATTTGTGTATACTTAAGCGTCAACAATACGATGTTTGTCCAAATTTCATTTCGGTTACGTAAGACAAACTATAGGAGACTAGCGTATACTATATAGACAAATGTCATTGAATTTTTAATTAAATACTGATATGAAAAAATTAACTCGTCAACCAGGAATCGAACCTCGATTCATATCGGTCTATATAGTATACGCTAGTCTCCTACAGTTTTTCTTACATAACCGAAATGGAATTTGGACAAACATCATATTGTTGAGGCTTAAGTATATACAAATAAATATATATGAATAATAACTTCGATAGAAGTAATACTGTCAAAATAATAAATAAGAATGATATGAAAAAGTTGGCTGCTACACCACAGTCGTCTTTGGTGTAGCGGAAGCACGCTGGTCTAGATATCCAGAGACCCGAGGTTCGATTCCTGGTTGACGAGTTAATTTTTTCATATGAGTATTTAATTAAAAATTCAATGACAATGACATTTGTCTATAAAGTATACACTAGTCTCCTACAGTTTGTCTTACGTAACCAAAATTGAATTTGGACAAGCATCGTATTGCAGACGCTTAAGTATACACAAATAAATATATATGAATCGATTTAAAGCATTACATATCACTTCCAATTTTCATGACGAATCAATTCATTTACAGTCCCATAAGTTGTAATTTCAACAAATTTAAACCGTTAAATCCAATGAAAATTTGTTGACAGCTCAAATCCAACTAGTTGAAAGTTAAGGACTTCATGGTAAAAATTTCTTCGTTTTATGATCGGAAACTTTGAAGGGGGTGTAAGGGATGTTAGGTTATATTCAAGCCAACGATATTATCAAAAAAGCACTAGATTGGAATCACGTGAGAATGTGAGAAAACAAGACAGATCCAAGTAAACATAGGTAAGAAAGACCCATAAAAAATGGATGAAGCATACAAAAGCTGGAAAGAAGTCAAGCTATTTGTACAGAATCGTGTCCCTTACAAGCTATTCCTTTTGCGTTTGATGGGAGTTATGGACCTATATATAATACATATAACTACATAAGCACTGCATCGTGTTTGGTGGAACTAGAATGAATGAATTAGGTGGAAGAGGGTGTGATAAATTAGATGTCACCAATAAATAATAGGATCCGGTTTGGTGGAGTTCGTTTTGAAGCTTTTAGGTTGATATATAAATAAAATTTTTGTCATTTGAAACGTTCCCTTCTTAGCTTTATTTTCAAAGCTTTGCAATTGTTTCCTCACATTAATCAAAAGATTCGATAAAGATTTATATATATCGGTATGAATTTACTGACACTGCTGAGATTGCTTTAGATCTTGCCAAAGCATTCTATTGTGTTAATCATAGTTTGATATTTCGGAAATTGTACAAAATTGGCTTCTCTTGATTCAATATTGATTCAATATTGACTTGACATCTCTTTGAATATTGATATCTTTTGATTCAATATCTAAACTTCAGATACTTAAGAGCTGACAAAAAATAAATTATAATGGTCAATTAGTTCATTCTTATTGATAAAATTTAACAAATAATTAAGACCGAAGTGTCTAAAGGAAGTATATTAAGACCGGAGTACGTCAAGGAAGCATATTATGGTCGAATGGTTTCAGCTTTTTACCAATGATTTGCCATATTATACTCTTAATTATAAAGAAATTCTTTGTTTTGTATTTCTTTACGCGGATGATATCACAAATGTTGTAGATGGTGAAGATGAGTTTATTGTGAACAGCATGGTTGAGTAAATAACTAGTATCAGTCAAATGGATTATATCTCAATTTAAATAAATTCCGAAATGTAAAATAAATAATAGTAACAAGTAATGTAACATCTAACTGAGTTTATTGTTTTAATACCCAGTATATACTGAGTTGTATATCAATGATTTGATGAATTGTTAATTCTACGTATTCGAATTGTCAACAATTCGCTTTCCAAGGAATATTTAATCACAAATTTTGTGAAAACTATTGAGTAAAAGAAAAGAAAATTTTTTGTAAACAAATTTTTGTTCTATCTCTTAACGGTTTCAAAGATATAAATTCCCCCCCCCCCCCCCCTTGGCAGAAAAACACGTTACAATTTTGCCCATTAACGAACTTGACCTTACTTCTTTGCTCTAGAGTACACAGAAAAAATTTCAACTCATTATTTCTTTTCGTTCTGGAGTTATCGGATTCACAGACAGACAGACGAACGACACATGCGGAAATGGCCGAATTAGGCCATTTTATGAATACCGTTGTGAAACATTTTTGTCAAGCGTTACAAAGTCGGGACTTAATATACCTTGTATATTTACCAATATACTGGGTCTAAAAACGGGGTAGATGTTATTTCCGTCTGCAAAACCAGTAAAATTACAAATAACGACTACAAACAAAATCTGACAAAAATAAGTTTTTGGTTATTACATTTGACAATAATATAAATAAACTCAAATTCAGTTGAAAATAATAATTGTTTTTGTGAACTTTCGATTCTTAATTATCGTATTAGGTTCGATTTTTATTTAGTATTCGGACATAGTAAAGTTCACAAAAATGATTATTAATATGTAATTAACACTACGAGAGATTCCCGCACAAAGCAAAATGTATGTGAATAAGAAATGTTATACAATCATTTGGTAAACGTTGTGTAATGGTAAGTCCACCGCCCTGGATTAATGGTTATTTATTGTTCGAATCCTAGTAGTTCTATTTCCTTTTTCATATTTTTTTCATTGAACAACAGGGTAGTTATAGAACCCCTTGTTGCAATTTTAAATATGTCGATCTCAAGAAATTGGAATATATAATTAGAAAATGACAGATCGAATTTTGTACCTGTAATTAAAAAACATTTACTGAATATTTTTCCATACTGTTTAAATGGGATATTTATCTTGCCCTGTGTACAGTTCGTTAACATGGGTAAGTTGTGATTTCACTTGATTATGTGACACACAGATTGCTTGATAATTTGTATGAATTCTGTGTTCATCTCCTTCCGTTCAAAAATGGAATGACTATTGGGAAGGAAGAGCGGGGTAGGAAACGTACAATAACTGAGAGGCCTCAAATGATAATTAATGAGAACAGTCGGTTTTTGAAATAGAATTTCAAATTCGCCCCAATACCTAGGTCAGTTTTTGTATTATAAATACGTATTTCGACTATAAAGTAGTCATCCTCAGTATAACTTAGCTAGTCGTTATTTACTCTTTGACAATTAAAAAATAAATAGACAAAATAAAAAATTTAACAAAAATAATAAAAAACTAAAATAAATTTTATTAAAATTATTCTTATTAAAATTGCTTTCATTAAATTTATTTTTGCTAGAATTACTCTTATTAAAATTAATCTTATATTGTATCCAGAGATGTTAGTGTTGCTAATTTGGTGACAGTTTCACGATGATTTTTGGTTGTGCCTGTTTATATATGTTTGGCAGATGTTACCTGCTTCTGTGATCGATTTTGATTGGTGCATATGGTAATCCTATTGTTATCCCTAAGTTGTGTGTTATGTAGTAAACCGATTTTTATATTTTGACCTTGCTAGAAATAGACGTACGTACTGACGATTAATTTTTCTGTAAAATTTTAATTAAATCTGAGTTTGTTTCTTTTTAATTTCCGAATATAAATGCTTTCGTATGCATCCAACTCTGAAGTATTTGATAATCCAGAATTTGAAAGTTTATACAAATGTTAAAGTAAATTCCAAATTTGGTCTAAATTTATTAAAAATATACAGTTTACGAAACAAGCAACATCAAATATCACCGAATACTGGCTTAAGAATTATCAAGTGGACGCAATTAAAATCAATTATTATGAAATATTATGTAGTAGTTGTAGAAATGAGTTTAAAGATGCTGGTACCTTGATACTTTTGTAGTCTAACTTAAATACAAAAATATATTACAGTAAGATCTGACCTACAGTGACACTAGATGAGGGTAGAACATACCTTGATGGTACCGAGAGCAATGACCTTAAAAGAGGGAGCTGACTTCAGCTCGTTTAATAGTTGAACGAAGTCGGAATTGAGAAAGAAGGACCAAATTATCATCTGGAACATGAAGTCGGATCAAATATTTGATCCAATTTTGAAGTTGTTCCTTTATCTTGCAACACGTGATCCCGCACGAGTGACATTAATGGAGAACTATGTGGATGAGAGGTAGTGTAGCAGCGAATCACTGCACACCTGTATAGTTTGTCGGTACCATAAAAGTATGGTACCACTGCATGTAAGTGTATTTTACCTTGTTCTTTTTCTAAATTAAATACGCGACCTAAAAAATTAAATAAAATATCAAAAAAATTCTAAGAGCTCAGTTGAGTTGGTCAGTAGCTCTATTAATCATAAAATCCCATTCAATGATACAACAGCATCATCGTCCAACAATCTTAATCTTCACCCATCTCACTTCTATAACAATTTACGAAAATTTTGAATTGCTTTCCTAATTTAACCAAATCAGTATCAAAATTCAATCTTGATGCTAAACATAATGCTAAACATAATATATCGCAGTGTAACAAACTCTTACCCGATATTTTTTTAATATCGCAGGCTATGTCCTGAAGAGTTATCAGTTGCTAAAAATCATTTTCAGGAACTCATGGCTGTGGGTATTTTCAGAACTATGGATTCTGCATGATCTTCACCTCACTCATGAATAAGAAACCTGACGGTTTCTTTCGTGCATGTGGTGATTATCGTCGTCTGAATTCGATCACAGTACCTGACAGATATCCAATTCCATATTTATACGATTTCAATGATATAAAGGTATTTTCTAAGGTTGACTTAAAAAGGGCTTATTATCAAAATCCTGTACATGATGATGATGTCGCGAAGACTGCCATTCATACTCCTTTTGGCCTGTTTAAATTTTTGAGATTCCCTTTTGGATCACGCAACGCAGCTTAATCCTTTTCTCAATCATTTATAACATAATTCTTCAAAAATGTAGATTTTGTATTTACGTATCTTGATAATATTTTGATCACGAGGGAAAACGAGGTAAAAAGACTTTAATTTAAACCAAAGCAGTTACAAATTTGAAAAAAGACTATTCGATTATTGATTAATTTGATTTGCTTATAGAGTAAAATTATGAAAATCAGCAAGTTGTCAAACAACGTGGCCTCGTGTTCATATGGAGAGGATGAATTTATATAAATGATGATTCATTTCCCAATTTCCTGTGGCGGATGTTAAACCAGTGGTTCAACAAAATATATATATATATATATATATTTATAAATATATATATATATATATATATATATATATCAACATATACACTGTTTAACAGAGAAACCGTGTTTTTATTTAAATAAAAAGTTTAGTTTATGGAAGTGGACATGTATCCAGTCGTGAGGAACCTTTAATTAAAATAAGACAAGCATTTAAAAAAGTAGATGCAAACATGTTATCCAGAATGGTGGATAATTTGTCAAAAAGAGTAGCTGTTTGCCTGGAAAAGAATGGTAGACATTTTGAACAGTTTATGCATTAAAATTTCTTTACAATATTTAATATAATTTATTACAATATAATTTATTGTTTATATGGTTCAATAATTTGTTAATATTAGTTAGTAAGAGTTTTATGTTTCATTAAAAAACAGCATTTTATTTAAATTAAAAGAATAAATAATTTAAAAATACAATAATGTGACAATAAGTTTACAAAGATACATTGAGCTTGGCAAACGCCTACTTTTAATAAAAAACACGGTTTCTCCGTTTCTCAGTTTCTCCGTTACACGGTTTATATATATATATATATACATAAACGTTTGTGGAACTCACTAGCAGTCACAGTTTTATTCTGATTAAATTAAGCGCTTTTGATATTCAAAAGCTCAAGTTCGTTAATGGATAAAATCTCACAAGGAGAAAAGGGGGTGTCGAGGCAGAAAGAACCAAAAAATTTGGCATATTTCCCTTAATATCCGAAAAATGTATAAGAAGTATAGTTGTAGGTAATTACTTTACTATACTCTGATTTTATTTCTTATTATTTTTTCTGTTACACTAATATTTATAGAAATATTTACAATTTAAGATTGAAAGTTAATATTCTAAATATCTCTGTACACATTATAGTTTGAGAAAACATAATTTTCCACAACTTAGTTCCTTATGCCATTTATTTATAAAATTGGCCTGGCAAATACCAAAATCATACCAGATACGCCATTTCATTCGACCTGACTAAAATTGTGACCGCTAGAGAGTTATTTGTGTATACTAAGGTAATTCGCTAAGTTGATGCAGCTCCTGCGTAACGAATTTATATATTTTTTTATAGAAATAGATTTCAGATAATTGGATTCATGTCCCTTCAACTCTAAGTGTCAAATGCTTTCCTATAATCAACCCAGGCCATACTCAAGTCGCGTTGGTCTTGACAGATACATCTCTCAATAAGAAGTATCTTTACAACCTGATATGTCACATTTAGAGCCACGTTACGCCATTTATCATCATTCAAACCGGTTTTGTGGTGAGTATGTAAGTATGCGTGCATTAAGAATGTAGGTGAATGCTTTGTACATAGTATTTAAGCATGTTATCTGTCAGTAATTGCTTGGAACTGAAAGGTCTTCTTGCTAAGAAATCAAAACTTTTTCCATGTCCTAATATATATGAAGTGAAGTGCTTAGCAAGATTTAAATGTGTGGAAGGTAAACGTTTCGACCAAAAATTCGACACAGCATTCCTGCCAGGCGCCGAGTGATTCTTTTTGTCTTCGAAGGCAAGGAACACTTCATCAGCGGTAACAGATGTTATTACCACTTGTTCAACTAAATGAGTGTTGCAGAACTTTTGTCTGATTGGTGTTATACTATCATCTACATTTGTCGACTTTGCATATAAAACACGTCAATAGCTGTCGATTTGCTCAACTGTCGGTGGTTTCCATACATGAGATGGGGGTTTCGGGAATAATCGAGATGGATTCGAGAGAAAGGTCTTATTTTTCGAATACACTTTTCCCGTTTAAATAGCTTTTTCCGTGCGTGAGCTAGCGCACGTATTTTTTCAATGTTTCTCTGCTTGATAATGAGCAGGATACCCTTGTTGAGCGTGTGATGTTGGTGCCTGAGTTCACGAGCGAAACTGCGCACGTTTGGGTTGAACGGTCTACCAGTTTTCTAGTATTCTAACAAACGCTCGATACGTCATACCGTCTATCGGAAAGGTGTCAACTCGAAGTCAAATGGCTCTATGCGTCTGCGTGTCTTTTCCTCATCTGCCTCAGCAGCCTTAGTGGGCGGAGAGAGTAAGCACTGTGCATCGACAATTTGGTTGATTTAAGCAAGATCTTGTGCTTTTGCAAATGTGTTGCGATATTTTGAGCGTTTGCGTTAAAACAGATTGCGTCGAAAATCACCGTCTCTAAAATGTATATATATATATATATATATATATATATATATATATAAATATATTTATATATATATATATAAATATATTTATATATATATATATATATATATATATATATATATATAAATATATTTATATATATATATATATATATATATATATATATATATATATATATATATATATATATATATACATTTTAGAGACGGTGATTTTCGACATCTACTAGGTAGGATCGAAGGACATTTGAAGAAATTTTTGCGACATTTTGATTTTGGTACGAGACCTATTTCCTATCAGGAAATTCACTAAAATAATTACTTATAGATCATATTGGGGTTTCTTGACAAGGATTAGGTAATTTTTGACCGTTAATCAGACACGGGGCATGCAAGGGAGTTTTATAATTATTGTATCTTCTATTTATATATATATATATATATATATATATATATATATATATATATATATATATATATATATATATATATATTTATAAATATATATGTGTGTGTGTATACTATATACCTACATAACGAACTAAATGAAATGCAGTATATGTACACTTGTATATTGTATACCAACATATTATGTACAAGTTTATTGTAAAAATTTGAATCTAACTATATTTAACATAAAATTTCAAATTTTCCCCAATACCTAGATCAGTTTTTGTATTATAAATACGTATTTCAACTACAAAGTTGTCATCATCAGTATAAATTAGCTAGTCGTAATTTACTCTTTGACAATAGAAATAAATAGAAAGTCGAAATTAATAGACAAAAATTAGACAAAATAAATTAAAATATAATAAATTTTATTTATATTACTCTTGTGTAAATTTCTTTCATTCAAGTTTACTCTTGTTAACATCACTCTTATTAAAATTACTCTTATATTGTATCAGGATATGTTATTCGTTGCTAATTTGGTGACAGATTCACGACGTTGTATGTATGTATGTATAAAGTTTAAACGTGTCTTCGAATTACAATAATATTACAATCGATTTCTTTCAAACTAAAGTACCTAGCCTAAGGTTTACCTATAATTTGACATCAATTTAAGGATTCACGACGTTGCTTGGTTTTACCTAGCTCTTATATGTTTGGCCGACGTTTAACACTATTTTAAGATCGCACCTGATTGGTGCTGAGTTATGCGTTGCGTTGCAGTAAACAAGTTTTTATTTTTCGACATCTTTAGAAAGAGAGAGACGGACATATTGACGATTAATTTTTCTGTAAAATTTTGATTAAATCCGAGTTTGGAACCCGGATAAATAAAAATAGAATATAGTTCATACTATATTTAAGACACCACCAACATTAATTTTTTGAAAATAAATGTGTTTACTAAAAGCACACAGTAGTAAGTTAGGAAATTGAACGATTTTTCAAGACTTGGTAACTCGTATTTAAAATAATTTTCTGGTATACTTAAACAAACATTATTCCTCGTCGAAAGTATGAATTCCCCAAAATCAAATTTATATTGCATATATAACGAAAATCTCCCTTGACATCTGACTAATTGATAAATTTTTTTCGTTAATAAGTTATTTATTTAACCTGATTATATCATTGTAACTCAACAATAGTTTTTGAAAAGCATAAATTTTAAATTTGGAAGTTATTATTTTCATAGATTGGGCATATATTTTCCGCCATTAATGTGCTTCAAGTGCACAAAACCTAATTCAGATGGATAATCAGATGCTCCTGAAACCAACATATTGAAACATACAAAAAGCAATATGCATATCCGCCATTGTATATTAATCCGCCCTGTATGATCATCAATAAGTAAGTCAGCAACTTTAAAATCTGACGAAAAACATACTCATCCTTTTCTTGTAACCAATTTTCTAAGATTTAATATTGTACCCATTTTACCGTGACATTGGAAGAAAACAAGAAATCGGAATTCATTATTCGAACATTCTATTCTATGCAATGTGAGGGGTTGATTTAGTTAGAGGGCTGAAAGTTCAAAACTTAATGATGACAATGTTGTCTACTCGTTTCTAGATTTTCAATATCTTTCCGCGTATATTCTGCAATAACCAGTCCAAGTGGCCGAGCAATCTAAGGCGTTATGTTTTCGCAGTATGCCTACTTGGATACTGGGAGGTTTTGGGTTCGATTCCCGACAACGGCAGTTTGTCAATTATTAAGAAAAAAAAAAGAGGCGGTTAATTGACTAAACTGTCGACGTATGGACAAGAACGAAGTAGCCGGCTATGCTTCAGAAGGTTTTCTGCAGTTTCCTTTACGAACTCGATATGAATATCGGCATAGTTCCTATCATAGTCGGCTGCAATCGCATATCCTACCAATTTCTAGTCTACACAAAAATTCCTTCCACTCCACTCACATCCTCACATCCTAAGACATTACAATGGACCTTACGGCCGAAGTGTAACCCGTCCAGGGCAGCGTCTACAATCTATATTCTGCAATACATGCCACATGTTGGGTACCAATTTGTTGGAATATACCAAGATATTCCAACAAATAAAATTAATATAATTATTCTAAATAGAATAATTAATAAAATACAAATTTCGACTTTAAACCAAGAAAAGTTTTTATTAAGGTTGATTTCAAACGAGTTATAACCAGATTTCTGTGCACGATGATGATGTTGCGATGCCTGCCATTATCACTCTTTTAAGTTTTTTTTTAAATTTTTTAGAATGCCTTTTGTTCACGCAGTGCATAGCAAACCTTTTTGTCGTTTTATGACAGAACTATTCAAAAATATAGATTTTGTTCTCACGTAACTTCTGTCCCAAGAGAAATGGAGATAAGCACAATCAACATCTTAAAACCATTTTAAACATACTCAATGAAGTTGGAATTTTAATAAATTCATCGAAATCTATTTTTGTCGTTTCCGAATTAAATTTTCCAGGACGTAGATTCTGATGGAATCCTACCAATTCCTTCCAAAGTAAAATCTATTTCACTTTTTTTATTCCGAACAATAAGAAATCACCCTGGAATTTTCTAGGGATGATGTTAATAATTTGTTTTTTCGGAATTGTGATGAAATCTTGGTTCCTATGAACAAATTTGCTGATGAAACTTCAGCGAGGCAGTTCTATTCCTTTAGCGAGGCATTTCAGTTCGAAGTATTCTTGATGAACGAGTTAATTGATGCAACCAAATGGGCATATCCGGTTTCGAACGCTGAAACTTGCATTCTCACTGATTACACTGGTACTGGCATAGGTGCAGCTCTGCAATAAAAATTTAATAACGTGTCTTTAGCCTTCACATCAAGAAAACTGGCGGATACTGAAAAACGATATAGTACATTATCAAGAGAGCTAGTAGTTATTGTTTTTGGTATTAAAAACTTTCGTCATTGCGTTGAAAATCGTTTTTTTTCATCATTTTATAAATTCCATCAATTATCGTACCGAAAGTCTGATAAATCGTGGCTTACGTCATATGAACTTTGTCAGTCAATACACATTAGCTATGATAGATGCATTAAAGGTAGTGAAAACATTACGATCGTTTGTTTGCCTCGAATTAAAACCATTTCACTATCTTTACCACTATCCTCAATATTCCTTTGAATTCCGTATTGTTCCTAATTTTATATCTAAGGTACATGTGGAGATATCTTGCAATCAATCTAAGATTTTCATTCCTAATCAAAACTTTGAGGATATCTGGAAAGCTGTGCATTTCTGTTGCCATCCATCAGTGAAGGTATCTTTGAACAAAGTAGGCACACATACTTTTCCTCCATCCAAAATTTCGTGAAGCATTTGACAAGATCGTGCCCGATTTGCCAGTTAAACAAAATCACGTGCCACACCAAAAATGATTTTATGCAGATTAAAGAACCAGATATCAAATTTGCTTTGTTACTTTCAGATATTGTGCGACCTCTTCCTTCTAGTGAAGGTTTCTGGTATATCTTCACTATCGTAGACTGTTTTTCGCATTACGTCGAGGCAATTCCAATGAAAACATCCACATCGGAATTCTCAATCTAAGGTTTACCTACACGGATCAATACTGATCAAGGTAAATAATTTCAATCACGTTTGTGGAAAGATATATATTTTTTGTATTGAATCGGTACTTGACGAAAATCCATTATAATTATTAAATAGAACAAATATTTGAAAATTTTCTTGTCTTGTCTTTTCTTGAAAAAGATTTCTTGTCTATGGCCTAAAACTTGCTGTAAAAAAATTAACAACTGACAAAAAAAAAAAAAAAAAATTTTACCATGGGTACTTATTGTAAACTCCCCGGCTAAGGAGGATATGAATCTATCGTCTGCTAAAATTTTATATGGTATTCGTCTTCGACTTGCATAGGACTTTTTTTCGGAAAGAATTGTTATATCTTTCTGTTCAACAATCCACTCAAGAATTGATGCACAGAATGGTGAATGCAAAATTTGTTTCTGTTGAACGATTCGCGAACAAAAATGTATATTTACTAAAAGGTTTGAACTTCAAAAAAGGTTTATATACGGGAAGATCATGTCAAACTTCCATTTTTGTTGTTGACGTCAACAATAAACCTACTCTGTATCCATTGATAAACGAACACCTGCATACATTCTTTAATGTTAAATTTCACTTAAGTTTTATTTTTTGTACTTATTATATTTGTACAAAATAAAATAAATTGTTTTTTAATTTATTTTGAAGACTACGGTGACCTCGAAGGCCTAGGTACTCTCTTATAGAATATATAATTTTTTCCTACTAAGTACTACTAAGTACTAGAAAATAAATTTTACTAAAATTTGTTACCCGATCAAATTCGTGGTCTACTACGTTACGAATTTTTTTGAATTCGTTAATACTGATACTATAATTTTCCTATTTACTCACAATACAAAAAGTGTATGTAATTAAACAATATTATATGTAAAAACAATGATAATGTTTTCAGAAACTTTGTGTATATTGCTTTAGACATAGTCGTATGTACTTACAAATACACACTAATGGAAAATGAACAAACATATTATTAATACATATATATATATATATATATATATATATATAAAGTTACATACATAGTACCTACTACAATTCTGAAGTTACTAGTTAAACACAATTTAATTGCCAAGAACATAAGCTAAAGTTATTATGTTTTAACAACATTATTTTAGAAAATAGAAAATAGTCAAATTTGTAGTTTTGTAATATAAAATAATATATGAAATTACATTTTATTACAATGTGAACAATATCTAATCTTAAAACAATTTACTTACATGGGTTATACTGTCAAAACCAACTTATATTAAAAAAAAAAAAGTCTATATTAGTAAGAAAATCATTAAAATAAGAACAAAATGCATTATAAATAAAATCGTTTTCTTACATACTAATCATTTTTTAAAAAACTGATAACTAATTTGTAAAATAACATTAAAGGAAGTTTCTCTTCCAAATAAAAATAATGTGAATAAAGAAATGAAATGAACACAATTTAGGGTAATTGGGCAGTGCAGTACCATCCCGATTGCGTTATTTAATTTATAATTCATGTCACTGAATAAGCGTAACTTTCCAATTTTGAATATAAAAAAAAGTCCGTTTGAGGTACTAAAATTTATTGAAATTTCTTAGCTTCTTTTAAGTTGTTAATTAAAATTTATAGCACTTATACATATATTATTGTAAAATAAAATAAAATTTGTACGCTTCTCTTTTCTCTCCACAATTATGGCATGATGGTTTGCTGACCGAATGTTCATGGGATACTGGTTTTGATCGATACTATAGGATATACTTCGCACTAGTCTGCCTTTATGGATGGCATGGATGCTGTATCGAACGTCTACCTTCGAAACATACACACCTTGGAGAATAATTTTTTTACTACGCCACTGTATAAAATTTAGTATTGATATTTTTTCATATTTTTATTATTCAAGAGAAAATAATTTATATAATTATTGGTTTATGCTAGTTGAGAATTTGCATAGTTTCAACAGGCATTTGCTTAGATCAGAAATGACTTGCGTATATACAAGCTTACTTCGATATTTCAGCACATATTTAAAATCAGTTACAAAACTCATCTCATGGAGTGAGTTACAAAAGAAAGCAGTTACAAAGAGTATTTCTCTCTGGAAGTTACAAAAATTACTTCTCTCTGTGAGCTACAAAAAGAAGACAATTACTAAAATTAGTTGATTCACATCAATTAATCAGATGGTATTTAAAATTTTTATTTCTTCAATTTACAAGTTGAATATTTTTTATGGATTGTGCTGAAGTATCGAATGGGCGATTTAATGGTTTCTATCTGATTGTATCTAAGTATATTTTTTTTTTGTATAATTTATTTAATTCACTATTCCGAAACTTGTGGTCTCTCAAACTTGTAACAATTCAATACACACTCTATACACACTTTTGGTGTACAATTTATATTTTATGTGAATATGCATTGACTTTTCAATTTATAACTATATTGTTTGTATACGCTTGGTTTTTTTTTGGCCGTGTATTTTTTCTTTACAGAAGCGTAATGTCTCTTTATATATACAACTATGTATCTGAATTAAATTTGTAATCCATATTTATATTTTTGCAAATCAGACATATTTGAACATATTTTTTTTTACTGTAGTGTCTTTTTTTTTATATATACAATATTTCTTTTACTACAGTTCAATTTAGCACATATTCATATAATCTTTGTTTTCATAACTTGTACAACCAATGTTAGTGTTTTAAGGATAGTTGTACTATCAGTGTATTAGATTAGAAATTATTTATTTCAAATATATATTTTATTTTAACATATATTTGTTTTGTTCCCCTTTTTGTACCTTTTATTTTTTTTCAGATTCGAATCACTTGTCGATAACTAAGACACTTACTGGATAGTAAAGATCTTACTACCTCTATATTATCTTTTTTAATGGGCCCAGCTTTTATTGAAAGACTTTCGGTTCAATGTGTTTTTTTTTATATTTACGTGTATGGCATTAGCACCGATCGTTTTCTAATTTTTATAATTCCACATACAATACTCTGCTTTGGATTTTTTTTCTAAAGTACCGTATATTTAGTTTTCATTATTTTTTTTAAAAATACATCATAATAACTTTTTAATTAAAATTACTAAATTAACTTAATTTCATATTTATGAAAATAATTGATAATTCAATTATTTTCTATAAAGTGTTTAGTTTCTTTTTAAAAACTAAACACCGAATTTTTTTAAAAATTAAACCCTAATTATATTTTTTTCATACACATATGGAAGCAGAGCAAATATCCATATGTGTCTTTTGTTTTCGATAGTTTTCACAAAGCTCGACTTGTGATTCTGAAATTCTTTTTGAAAGTTGAAATGATTATAATTTTTTCTTTATATTTATACATTTATATCTTTTACATTTTCTTTAATTCTATAATTATATTTAACTTAGTACTAATTTTTTTTCTCTTTCTTCTATTTTGTTTGTGGTTTAAATTTTCATTATGCCGAGAACAACTCGTAATACACCAGGTACTCCAGGAGATGACGATCCTCCAGCTTCACCAGATGACTTATTCATCACGCCTCATCAAGTATCAGCGGTTAACTTAGCGGCTATAACTACGCAGATGCAGACTACAGCTCAACAGTTCCATGCGTCAGTGCTGCACGTTTCGGATGTACAGCAACAAATACAACATCAAAGCAAACAGATAAGTAGCATTACCGATGCCTTGGCAACAATTACAACTACTCTATCAAATAATAGCACTAGTTCAAATCAATTAACTTCAAATTTTAGTTTTTTTGCAAAACCGAGTATTGATTCCTTTATAAATAAAATCACTATTCTGGACATTTCGGTTCCAGAAAATATTATACAGTTTATTGTCGATACTCAACATTTAGTTGATATTAATTTTTTACCTATAGACGTTCTTTTGAAATCTTTAATCAATAGGTGTGCTTCGAACGCACAAACATTTTGGTCTACTTGTTTGGCTGACTCTTTGTCTTGGCAAAATATTAAACATAATTTATTACAAGTTTATATTCCACCTTTGACTAAACAGATATTAATTGATAGATTAGTCCGGCGAAATCAACCTGACACTGAAAAATTTTCGACATTTGTTCCTTCAATAATAAAATTCGCGAACATCCTACTTAATGATTCATCTGAATCCGAAATTATACAAATTATTTTTGCTCATGCCAATAATTCTGTACTATCTATTCTTGGTTTATATCAAATTCCCGATACTTATAAAGATTTGTATCGACTAATCACTAAAATTGAGGAAATTCAAGCGCGAATAACTACAACACCCGTCAGTGTAAACGTTACTTCATTTCAAAATACGCATAATGACTCTAAATTTTTTTGTACTTTCTGTAAAGGTACTAATCACAATTTTAAATATTGTTTTAAAAGAAAGAGGGATAATATAAATGTTAGTACTACGGTTCCAAAAAACTCGCAATAGACCCCAAGTTTCTTATTAATGATGTTATTTTAAATTATACTATTTTACCTCTACAAACCATTTTCATTCAAGGTTATCCTTTATTAACACTTTTTGATTCCGGTGCTACTGTTAATGCTATTAAAACTGCGACTTTTAACAAGTTAAAATCTAACAATAGAAACATCGTCACCGAATCAATTGATAAAACTATTTCTTTGCCGGGAAATAATTTTTTAAAATGTAATTTAACTGCGAAACTTCATTTTAAATTGGGTAATTTTTCATGGACTCAAACTTTTTTTATAGTAGATTCATTACCGTTTGAGGTAATTTTAGGTGTTGCCACACTTAAAGATTGCAACATCATTTTGGACTTCTTTAAGTCGACGATCAAATTTTATTTTCATCCTAATGTTGAAATACCGTTTTCGGGTTTTTGTAATAATAATCGAATTATTAATACCATTGTCGAAGCGAAAGTAAATCTTAATAGCAAACAAACCAAAGTGTTGCAAACACTTCTTCAAAACTTTAAATCGATTTTTTCTGACGTTCCTGGTCTTGCCAAGGGTTTTGAATATAAAATTAAGTTAATCGATAACATTCCGGTTTGTAAAGCTCCTTACTATCTGGCACCCGATAAAGCCAGACTTTTGGACGAGCATGTTCAAGAGCTTGTTACACAAGGGGTACTTTCTCCTTCGAACTCTAATTATAGCTCACCCGTCTTCTTTGTTAAAAAGAAAGACGATTCTTATCGGTTAGTCGCTGACTATAGGTTTGTTAACAAACATATAGAGTTTGATCCGATGAGTTCAGCCAGTATGGCTCATATTTTCGCTAGCTTAGGTAATTCGAAAGTGTTTACACTCCTCGACATGAAATCCAGTTTTCATCAGATAAAATTATCAGATGACTCGAAACATGTCACCGCGATCGTCACACAATATGGTCTGTTTGAGTACAATACCATGCCTTTCGGGCTAAAGGTGGCTAGTCAATCATTAGCTCGTTTTTTAAATTCCAGTCTCGCAGAATTTCGTCATAAATTTCTTCTTATTTATTATGACGATTTAATTGTACATTCACCCGACATTGAATCACATTTAAATCACCTGAATCTCTTGTTCACTAAAATAAAGTCTATCGGTATCACTATTAATCCTTCTAAGGCTCGATTTTGTATGTCGAGGGTACGTTTGTTGGGTAGCGTAATATCCGCTGAGGGACGCTTTATAGACCCTATTAAGGTGCAAGCAATCAATGACATGCCAACTCCAAAAAACGTCAAAGAAGTTATGCGTCTAGTTGGGGCTGCGGCTTTTTACTCCCGCTATATTCCCATGTTCAGTCAGATTGTAGCTCCGTTAAACGATTTAAAAAAGAAAGGTGTAAGGTTCAAAATTACTAAGGTTCATCTTGATGCAATCTCTACTTTAAAAAAATCTTTAGTAAGTGCGCCTGTCTTAAAACATCCTAATTTTGACAAACCTTTTGTGCTACAAACTGACGGATCAGCTACTGGTCTGGGCGCGGTATTACTTCAAAAGTATGATGACGGTTTGCACCCCATTATGTACTGTTCTCGAAAATTGAATCCAGCCGAATTAAAATATAACAGTCATGAATTAGAACTTCTCGCAGTAGTAACGGCCCTAGATAAATTTAAAGATTTTTTAACCGACCGCAAGTTTACTCTACAGACTGACTGCAGGTCGTTATTGTGGATTTTTAATACCCCCAATAAATTTAATAAATTATCTAGGTGGATCCTTAAAATTTCGAGATATGACTTTACCCCGGAACATATTAAGGGCAAATTGAACAATATGGCCGATTTTCTATCTAGGTTATACGAAACTGACCATTTAATAGTGAACAAATTTTCTGATTCAAATCAAGATTCAGGCAAAAATTTCATTAAAGTTAAAGAGTTGCATAGCAATGATCCAGGTTATGCAAACCTTTTAAAAAAGATAACCAATACTTTGGATCAAACTGACTTAGAATCGGTGAATGAAGAAATCAGGAACAATGCGCAACTGAACTTTATTAACGTTTTAGCTAATACAAATTTTGATTACCTTTCTGTTAAAAGCGAGCAACGTAACTCTCCCGAATGTAAAATCATTTATCAAAACCTTAAGGCTCAGATGAATGTCCCTAATTTTTGCATAAAGGATGGGTTAATTTATAAGTTCGTCGGAAGGAATCGACTAAAACGTATATTTTTACCAGATAATTTACTCGATTACGTTCTTCGATATTATCATGATTCCAAGTATGCTGCGCATAATTCAGTAATTAAAACATTCCGTGAAATTAGTAAAATTTTTTACTACAAAAACCTCTATGCAAAAGTAAGGGACTATGTCAGAACCTGTAAAGTGTGCCAGGCTATAAGGCCATATACACGTAACGATAAGGTTCAGTTGAGTAGTTCCGTGCCGGAGTATACCCTACATACTTTGTACGTCGACTTTATCGGTCCTATTATTAGATCAAGTGAAGGTTTTAAATATATTTTTTCTGTTGTAGATGGATTTTCAAAATTTGCTTTCGCCTTTCCATGTAAAAGGCAGACCAGTGACGTTGCCATTTCACTGATACAGAAGATTTTCCTGCAAAACGGATATCCGACGGTTGTTGTAGCCGACAACGGACCAGCCTTTGCGTCGATCAAGTGGAAAACCTTCTTATTTAATAATGGTATTAGAGCTGCCTACTGTTCGAGCTATACACCATCTTCGAACAAGAGCGAGTGCCTCAATCGACAGATAAAATATAATTTAGGATGCATTCTCAAAGAATATTCTGTACAACATAAAAGTTGGTCAAAATTTTTGAGTTTTGTAATTTTCAATTACAACAACTCCTACAAAAGTACAATCGACTCAACACCAGCTGAAGTTTATTTTGGTAGAAAGTTAATGACGCCGTTTGTGATTATAAACGAATTAACTGAGTTAATCACGAGTTCTGCTAAACCATCACAAGCACATATACAAGATGCGTTAAAGATTGCTCACCAACAACGAGTCAACCAAACTTTGAATAAACCAACGCTGTCTAAATATAAAGTGGGTCAATTGGTCATGGTTAAAAACTTGGCCCCGAATATGAACAAGAATATCGCACCTAAATTCGCTTCAAAATTCAATGGACCGTACAAGATAATAAAGTTCACTACACCAACTTCAGTTAGGCTAAAAGCTCCAAAATCTAATAAGAAAACCTTCGGCATGTCGATATACAACATTCGGCCATACTATCTCAGAGGATATCAAGGGAATGGTAACGTTACTGCATCCTAATTAAACATCTAAATATATTTAAATCTTCACGTCTAATCCACATTTGTAAGATTTTTTATTCATCTATTCATATCATTCTTGCTTTAATATTTTCCAATTAGCATATCGCTAATTTTTTTGGCCCCCTGGAGTGGAGAATAATTTTTTTACTACGCCACTGTATAAAATTTAGTATTGATATTTTTTCATATTTTTATTATTCAAGAGAAAATAATTTATATAATTATTGGTTTATGCTAGTTGAGAATTTGCATAGTTTCAACAGGCATTTGCTTAGATCAGAAATGACTTGCGTATATACAAGCTTACTTCGATATTTCAGCACATATTTAAAATCAGTTACAAAACTCATCTCATGGAGTGAGTTACAAAAGAAAGCAGTTACAAAGAGTATTTCTCTCTGGAAGTTACAAAAATTACTTCTCTCTGTGAGCTACAAAAAGAAGACAATTACTAAAATTAGTTGATTCACATCAATTAATCAGATGGTATTTAAAATTTTTATTTCTTCAATTTACAAGTTGAATATTTTTTATGGATTGTGCTGAAGTATCGAATGGGCGATTTAATGGTTTCTATCTGATTGTATCTAAGTATATTTTTTTTTTGTATAATTTATTTAATTCACTATTCCGAAACTTGTGGTCTCTCAAACTTGTAACAATTCAATACACACTCTATACACACTTTTGGTGTACAATTTATATTTTATGTGAATATGCATTGACTTTTCAATTTATAACTATATTGTTTGTATACGCTTGGTTTTTTTTTGGCCGTGTATTTTTTCTTTACAGAAGCGTAATGTCTCTTTATATATACAACTATGTATCTGAATTAAATTTGTAATCCATATTTATATTTTTGCAAATCAGACATATTTGAACATATTTTTTTTTACTGTAGTGTCTTTTTTTTTATATATACAATATTTCTTTTACTACAGTTCAATTTAGCACATATTCATATAATCTTTGTTTTCATAACTTGTACAACCAATGTTAGTGTTTTAAGGATAGTTGTACTATCAGTGTATTAGATTAGAAATTATTTATTTCAAATATATATTTTATTTTAACATATATTTGTTTTGTTCCCCTTTTTGTACCTTTTATTTTTTTTCAGATTCGAATCACTTGTCGATAACTAAGACACTTACTGGATAGTAAAGATCTTACTACCTCTATATTATCTTTTTTAATGGGCCCAGCTTTTATTGAAAGACTTTCGGTTCAATGTGTTTTTTTTTATATTTACGTGTATGGCATTAGCACCGATCGTTTTCTAATTTTTATAATTCCACATACAATACTCTGCTTTGGATTTTTTTTCTAAAGTACCGTATATTTAGTTTTCATTATTTTTTTTAAAAATACATCATAATAACTTTTTAATTAAAATTACTAAATTAACTTAATTTCATATTTATGAAAATAATTGATAATTCAATTATTTTCTATAAAGTGTTTAGTTTCTTTTTAAAAACTAAACACCGAATTTTTTTTTAAATTAAACCCTAATTATATTTTTTTCATACACAACCTTGCTAGGCAGTTCGCTTCATATATATATACGGATGATATGGAGCATTTTCATCTTGGTTCGCAGATGAGCGAACAGTTCTGATTTCAAGGAAGGAGATCTTTCAGTTACAAGAAATTCACCTCCATTGAACGCTTACTCACAATCATAGAACCGATTCGAATGATGATAAATGAGCAACGCGGCTCCAAACGTTGCATATCAGGTTGCAAAGATATTTTTCTTACTGACAGATGTTTCTATCAAGATGCTCCTCAATATCATCGTGACTTGAGTATGGCCAGGGTGGATTGTAGAAAAGCATTTTACACAACCTCTTATCAACATATATTGATGCTGCTCAAATGTTTGAAAATTCATCCCGATATCATCAAATGCATCAAAGATATGTTGTCATTCTGGAAGACCAAGTTTATAATTCGTTCTGGTAAACGTACTGCCTAAACATACTTAGTGACATATAAACATGGCAGCAATCAAGTCGATGGCCTCATTACACTTCTGCATCTCTCTTACGCCTCTCTCCTTGTGCTTGAGAGATGAAGCCAGTTATCGTTGAGGCCTCCCGACAGACAAAAAGCATCTAGTAACTAATATTTTCTGAATGGATGTCCTGGAATTTTATGCTTCTACTGCGAAAAATTTATCTGAAGCTCTCAAGTCTGCCCATCAGTATACGAGGGCTATTGGCAATGAATTTGAATTGGAAAAGATTGGGCCGTCATACATTGCCGTCAAAGCAGGGTCACGTCCCGTATTGTGATGAAGGCGTGCAGCGCACGGATAGAAGCATTGTTAAACAGCTTGGTGAAGAAGAGTTATGCACATACTTGGGTTTTCACGAAAATCACATTCATAGTGTGTTCGCTGATTAGAAAGCTTTTCGTGCCACAAATTCTCAGACAAATTTGGGAATCCTAATTATCTAGGATACATAGGATCAATGCTACTAATATGCTTGCCCTAACCATCCTTGGAAATTCATTTGTTTATATCAAATTGGAATTTCTCGGTCGCAACTACCTGTCCACTCTCTTCTACTAAGCCTGACATAGTGCTCCAGTATATTTGAGCTAAGACTATTTACGTCATCGAGTTTTCTGCACCCGCAGAAATGATCATTGCCATTGAACATTGATAGAGAAGCAAAAACAGACGAAATATCTTGATCTTCTCCAAAAACTGCGACAAGTACACCCTGGCTACTCAGTCAAAATGGTTGTTCTCATTATCAGTTGGCTGGATGGTATACGCCTCACTCTAGATCTAATCTTTCCAGCATTCCGGTTTGCAGATCTCAGATTCGTCACCTTATCACCTCCATGCAGAAGGATGTCATCATTTGCACCCTTCGTACATTCAAATCGCATCAGATTGTTTTCAAGTAACAGCCCCTGAAGTTATTTTGTATTTTATTTTGTAGGTTCTACACCCGTGCGATGAAGAGACGAAGCCCTACATGACTTGGACACTACATAATAGACGAACGTACTCCCTGACTCGGAAGACAGGCGGAACCTGCGGGCGTGGCGTTGAATGACGGACGAACAGACTACACGACCATAGGGTAGTGAACCTTATTCAAATGACGTATCCACCTTGTGAAAGTTTATGTTTGTCGAATAAATGGGTGGCATCTGGAGTATATATCCTGTATCCACTCTCCCCCTTCAACAGAAATGAATATGTTAAATTTTTTAATCATGATAAGAGTGGGGTTTTATTATCGATTCTGAGACTCCATGGTCTATATTTTTATAAATATAGATTTTAAATTTTTGCCTATTTAGAATTGGCGATTTTAAAAAATTTCCGACGTTCCAAAAACATATATGTTAACAAATATAATAACTATTGTGTATACGAGTACATAGATACATTCCCGTTCAATAAAATTGAACAGATCTGAACCGAACCATTCTCTCACAATTTTGATTATTCTTGTAGTAAATGTTGTTTACTATAGTTCCATTTCTTTTTTCACACTTAAAATATATTTTACTTATCTATGTTTATAAATGAATAATTATACAGAGAGTTACCAAAGTGACAAGTTTTATGAAATATAGGAACATTTCAGGTTTGTTCAATTTTATTGAACGGGAGTGTACATTCACATAAAATAAAATAGATAAACTACTCAAAAGCATAGTCGTTAATGACTTTTTAAAATGAATTTAAATATGAAAGCACAACGACAGAATAAAATAATTCCTTGCCTTATTATTCAAAGACTTGCATTAATTTATTTTCTTTATTTTGGAAGATATTCATTTCAAACTAAAACGTAGAATAGTTACTGAGCCATATTTAATGTCCAGTGATTTTGATAACACAACAAGTACCTAAGGTTAAATGTAGTGAGGGGAATGAAAAATAGATATTTTCAAGAATATTTATGGACTGTCTAATAATCATTTTTATTCAATTCATAATTCTAGTTAAAAATGAAATCCTAAGCAGAATTTTTCTCTTTGAACAAAGGCTATAAAAATTGGCAACATGATAATTCGAGCATTCTTAAGACAGCAGCCCAAAGATCCATAGACTCAATATAGTAGAAATTCAAAAATGATGAACAAACTTTAAAATCAATGAAATATTGTTGAGTTAAAAATTTGCATAACATAAATTTTCACATTAAAACATCAATCGTTAAGTTAAATTGCATCATTAAATTGCATAATATTATTGAATTATACGTGTTTTTATCCTAATGAAATTTTTACATTAATTAAGAGAAATGTTTTTTTTTTAAATTTTTTTTATGATTCGTGAACAAAAAATTTTGGTATCTTTCGATTTTATTGTGGTTAATATATAAATAGATTTATCCACGCAGCTAAACTTTCCGCAAGGTATTTTGAGAGTATAAATACGTGACATCTACATCTACATAGTGTTCAATTGCCAAAATTAACAAAATAATATTAACGTTGCCAAATAAATAAAATGATATAAATTTTAGGATAGACTAATTTCAACGTCCTGAAATGTATTTAAGCCAATATATATGCTTTTTTAATCTGTAAACCTTTTCCTATAAATTTAAGATAATTAAATTAACAATTTAAAATAAAATTAGTAAAGAATCAATTAATAAATTTGATTACACATAGTATGGGAGCATATGGCAAGTTTAAATGCGCTATGCAAAACTCGAAATAAATAATAGGAAAACAAAAAATGTAGGAATTAAGGAAATGGTTGAAATAGCCTGTATACACTGGCCTCTTTATCAGCGCGTGTACTGTTTATTTTAATTCCACAATTCATTTTGGTGTATCAGATTTAGGTGGATAAGGTCATTTTTTGTGTTTAATATGTTACAAATAACTATTAAGTTCAGAAAAAAATGTTTGAAAACAGTTTGATTATTTCTGAAATGAAAGGGTTGTAAGTATTTAATTTATAAGATTAATTAAAAAAATTAAAGAACATTACTTTGCGGTGTTCTACTACAGTTAATTTTTTATTAATTACTAATTAAAATATGTAACATGTTTTGTTTCTGTACGGCCATCTTCAAACATTTTGAAATTTACATTAAATATTCAATACTTGTATATCTGGGAGAAGTTAAACAAATAAATAAATAAAATTATTTAAAACCATATTAACCTATTAGAATTATAAAAAACAATCATAAGTGGTATTTAGTCAATTATATTTCTTAACAACAAAAGTATATTCATATTTCTCCAATTGAATATAATTAACAATCGTCATATTATATACAAATTTTAGGTACCAGGACACAAAAAACAAAACAGTTTAACTTTTTTTTTTACATCATTTGTTTGTTGTTTACAAGAAGAATAACACCGAGTGATTTTAAATTTTGAAACCATGAACATTACGCCTGTTTGAGTATTGAGTAAAGTACCTGAACCATTTTTATTCTTGAAAACGTTCATAGCTTCAAGTGTATCAAGTTTATGGCCCTTCGGGGCTACGTGGAGTACATTCAATGTCGTTGCAAGATTGTGGTCATGTTCAATGTGCTGCTTAACAAACAAGATGAAAAAACATAATTTTTTTTAATAAGCTTTTTTAAGTTTGCGGTGGCCACCATATTGGATTTAGAACGACGCCACTTTACTTACTGTGTTTCCTCATCAAGCTCTTTCATTTGATACTCATATCATTGTGGTTAATTAGGAAATTATAAATCGCCATTTTGCGGCGGCCGCCATATTGGATTTAAAATTGAATTTAGAATTTCGAATGGCGGCCGACTTTACTTCTTACGTTTTTTTCGATTTTTTTCAGTTTTAAGAGATATATAAACCCTCTTTTCCCTCGTCCGATTATTCCCATTAATTCCGATTATTCCCGAACTTGACCTTTATAATACCAAAAGCGACTCAAATACCGAATTTCATTCCAATCGGAATAAAACTGTGACCGCTAGAGAGTCCACAGACATTTAAAAAAAGTACAGAAAGCTAGAGAGTACAGTATATATATATATATATATATATATATATATATGTATATATGTATATATGTATATATGTATATATGTATGTATATATGTATGTATATATATATATATATATATATATATATATATATATATATATATATATCTGTAACCCTTTTAGATGTTAAAAATCACTATCGCTGAAATTTATATATATATATATATATATATATATATATATATATTATTATTATATATATTTACAAATTTTAGTGATAGTGATTTTTAACATCTAATAGGTAGGATCGATGGACATTTGAAGAAATTTTTACGAAATTCCAACATTGGTGCAAAAACTATAGCTGTATTTCCTTCGGAGGAAATTCGCAAAAAACTTCTAGGTAAAAGTCTAGGTAAAAGGGCAAATTTGAAATTTTATTTCAAAAACCTAGAGTTCTCATTAGTTATCACTTGATAATATAATAGATAAATATATGTTTTTATCAAAACATATATTTTTATAAAACACCCCCCAAAATTACGTTTTTCATTTCTATATATGATGAAATGATGGAATTTTGACCAATCGACCCGAAATAAAGTCAAGTTAACAGAACTCTTTCCTTACTTATAACGCAAACCTCCGAAAATGGGAAAAACACCCCTTAAACTGCCTTAAGGCATTTTGATCAGACTAAAAATATGACCGCTAGAGAGTGATTTATGTATTCTAAGGAAATTCGCTAAGTTGACGCAGCTCCTGCGTAACGAATTTTTTTTTGTGAAGTGGAGCCAACGGGTCAAGTCATTTCTTCAAAGACTATAACGTTGATAATCAATTATCTGTAATAAACGATTAGTTTAGAAGTCATAATCGAAACAAATCAAATAACATCTTATATATACTAAATTTTATAAAGTTATTTTAATAAAAAATATATCACTCTTATTTCACATTAATTTGTGGCGTTTTAATTAAAGGCCTATGATATATGATCGATGAATATTATTATCAATAATCCAATGTATAAAATTTATGCTTTCTTTTCAGTTTTCTTTGGCAATAACACTGCTTGAATATTTGGTAATATACCGCCTTGAGCAATTCTTACAAATTATAACAATTTATTTAATTCTTTTCATCATTACGAATTGCTAATTGAAAATAAACTTGTTTATTTTTAAACTTGTTTACTTAAAAAAAGTTACATTGTAACAATACAATACAACAATCAATATTTTCTATTTGGAGTATTAAAACATACTGATATATTAAACTAGAAAATTTTTATTTAAATACTAAATGTCTATCTAATCAAAAAGGAGGCGGTAACCTTGTCAACAAATCAGATCGATATATGCTTCATATGTTATTTTAATTACCATTAAAGTTGTTAAATTTTCCGTTTGTAAGAAAGGTAAGTTTTCGAGAAAATCTTAATAAAATATTTGCTTCTTAATAAGTGATGATATGGGATAAAGGACCGAGCTATTTACAAAGTAAATAGATCCAGACTTCATATAATAGTTGCTCCTTAAAAAGTGATGATATACGAGAAAGGACCAAGCTATTAACAAAGTAAATAGCTCTAGACTTCAAATAATAGCTGTTCCTTAAAAAGTGATGATATCCCATAAAGTTTCGAGCTATTTACAAGCTAAACAGCTCGGTAAACTATTTATTAAAAAAATAAATGAGGGGTAAATTAATTAAGTGTAAGAAAAAATTTGGTTGAAATTTATGTCGTAAGTTTTCCCTTAGTATGTTTTTATAAGCGAATTTCCTGAAAGGAAATAGAGCTATTGGTCCCGTACCGAAGTCAAAATTTCGCAAAAATTTCTTCAAATGTCCATCGATCCTACCTGTAGATGTCAAAAATCACCATCTGTAAAATTTATATATATATATCTATGGACATATATATATATATATATATATATATACATATATATATATATATTATATATATATATATATATATATATTTATATATATATATATATATATATATATATATATATATATATATATATATATATATATATATATATATATGTGTCTGTAATCACTCTAGCGGTCACAGTTTTCATTTTATCGGAATGAGATTTGGTATTTAAAGCGCTTTTGGTATTCAAAAGGTCAAGTTCGTTAATGGGCGAAAATCGGACCAGGGGAAAGGGGGTTTTAGAGGGAGGGGGAAACTCAAAATTTGACATATCTCCCTTAATATTCGAAAAATCGAAAATTTTATAAGAGGTAAAGTTGTAGGTATTAAGTTTTACTGTAATTTTGTTACTTATCATTTTTTCTGTAACCCTAATATTTACAAAAATATTGACGGTTTAAGATTGAAAATTAAATTCCTCAATATCTCTGTACGCATTAGAGTTTGAGCAAAAATGATAAGGTGATGGAATGTAGAAAACATGATTTTCTACAACTTTGTTTCTTACGCATTTTTCGATTGTTCAAATATTAAGAGAGATATTTTAGATTTTGTGTTTTCTTCTATCTTTATGCACCCCTTTTCTATTGACGTATGTCATTTATTAATAAAATTGGCCATGCAAATACTAAAATCAGATACGACATTTCATTTTGATCAGACTAACATTGTGACCGCTAGAGAGTAATTTATTTATTCCAAGGAAATTCGCTAAGTTGAAGCAGCTCCTGCGTAACGAATTTTTAAAATTTTATAACGCGGCATGTTTAAAAATATTTGAAATCATCAGAAAAATTAACTTGCCGCGTTATAAAATTTTAATAAAAACATACTGTACAGAATATTGTACAGAATCTCATATATGTAAGGTATACAAGTGTTACACATTTAATTGTTTTATTAATAAAAATTCGTTACGCAGGAGCTGCTTCAACTTAGCGAATTTCCTTAGAATAAATCACTCTCTAGTGATCACAATTTTAGTCTGATCAAAATGAAATGTCATATATGATTTTAGCATTTGCAAGTCCAATTTTCTCAATAAATGACATACGTCGAGGCGAATGGGGGGAGGTATCAAAAAAGAAGAAAACACAAAATATAAAATATCTCTCTTAATATTAGAACAATCGAAAAATGCGTAAGGAATAAAGTTGTATAAAATCAAATTTGCTACAATTCATCACCTTATCATTTTTGCTCAAACTCTAATGTGTACAGAGATATTAAGGAATTTAATTTTCAATATTAAACCGTCAATATTTCTGTAAATATTATTGTTACAGAAAAAATGATAAGAAACAAAATTACAGTAAAACTTAGTACCTACAACTTTACTTCTTAAAAAATTTTTCGATTTTTCAAATTTTAAGGGAGATATCTCAAATTTTATGTTTCCCCTCCCTCTAAACCCCCCTTTCCCCTGGTCCGATTTTACCCATTAACGAACTTGACCTTTTGAATATCAAAAGCGCCTCAAATACCAAATCTCATCCCGATAAAATGAAAACTGTGACCGCTAGAGTGATGACAGACACATATATATATATATATATATATATATGTATATATATATATATATGTCCATAGATATATATATATATATATATAAATTTTTCAGATGGTGATTTTTGACATCTACTAGGTAGGATCGATGGACATTTGAAGAAATTTTTGCGAAATTTTGACTTCGGTACGGGACCAATAGCTCTATTTCCTTTCAGGAAATTCGCTAAAACACAAAAATTGCAGGACAATTTTTAATGCGTGTTACCTCAGAACTCCGTCATTTATGAATCGATTTTGATATTTTTTTTTTAAAGGGTTTGATTTCCCATTGTCCCCAATATTATACTACAACCATACTATATTGATGTTTTAGCCCTTCAAAAAGCGACCAGAGCCAGTTGACGTAATATAACGCGAAGCGGTCTCCTTTGTAAATGTGAATCTAAAAAGAGTAAAGTATCGCGAAGCGAAAGGAACGCATAGCATACGCGAAGCATATGCGAAGAGTAACAAAACGCTACGCGTTTTGTGCGAAGCCTTTGGCTTCGTATATTTAAGTCTTTCAAAAATTATTGATATCCGACCAAAAACATAAATGTAAGAAAGGGCCGAGTTTTCGGGAAAATCCTTAATGTAATAGTTCCTTCTTAAAAAGTGATGATATGAGAGTAATGACCGAGCTATTTACAAAGTAAATAGCTCTAGACTTCATATAATAGTTGCTTCTTAAAAAGTGATGATATGGATGAAAGGACCGAGCTATTTACAAAGTAAATAGCTCTAGACTTTATATAATAGTTGCTTGTTAAAAAGTGATGATATGGAAGAAAGGACCGAGCTATTTACAAAGTAAATAGCTCTAGACTTCAGATAATAGTTGCTCTTTGAAAAGTGATGATATCCCATTAAAGAGCCGAGCTATTTACAAAGTAAATAGCTCGGTAAACTATTAACTAAAAAAAATAATGAGGGGTAAATTGATTAAATGTAAGAAAAAATTTGGTTTAAAATTATTTCATAAGTTTTCCCTTAGTATGTTTTTAAAATTTTATATAGCGCGGCAAGTTATTTTTTCTGATTTCCAATATTTTAAAACTTGCCGCGTTATAAAATTTTAAAAACATACTAAGGGAAAACTTATGAAATAATTTTAAACCAAATTTTTTCTTACATTTAATCAATTTACCCCTCATTATTTTTTTTAGTTAATAGTTTACCGAGCTATTTACTTTGTAAATAGCTCGGCTCTTTAATGGGATATCATCACTTTTCAAAGAGCAACTATTATCTGAAGTCTAGAGCTATTTACTTTGTAAATAGCTCGGTCCTTTCTTCCATATCATCACTTTTTAACAAGCAACTATTATATAAAGTCTAAAGCTATTTACTTTGTAAATAGCTCGGTCCTTTCTTCCATATCATCACTTTTTAAGAAGCAACTATTATATGAAGTCTAGAGCTATTTACTTTGTAAATAGCTCGGTCATTACTCTCATATCATCACTTTTTAAGAAGGAACTATTACATTAAGGATTTTCCCGAAAACTCAGCCCTTTCTTACATTTATGTTTTTGGTCGGATTTATTTATTATCCCCAAACTCCGTTTATTACAATTCTTTCAATAACGCCGCGTAGTTCAGATAACTAATTATTTTCGTTCGTCGTATTTATACCAATCGCGTTGTTAAATCATCTACGGTTAGTTTAAATTTACCTCTTTATTTTACTGTGTATGTTTTCAATGGAGTAAATATATTGAAGCTTTACGTTTTTATTCGACCAGAATATTGAATCTTAACCAACTCATAAATTTAATGTTATCGAAGATGGTATTTAACGCGAGGTGTAACTTGAGGCAAAAAGATACTTAACGCAAAGTGTTGCTCTACTCAAAGCGTTACTCTACAAGAAACGTAACTCTACACAAAGCGTTAATCAACACAAATCGCCCACTCTACAAAAAGCGTTACTCTACACAAAGCGTATTTCAACGCAAAACGTTACTCCACACAAAGCGTTACTTTACGTTTGGTGTTCCTTTACGATAGGTGTAACTTTACTCGTAGTGTAACTTAACGCAAAACGTAATTAACGCGAAGTGTAAAAAAATTCTGCTAAATTGAGTGGTTACCATTGAAGAAAGAATTATTGCTTCAAAATACTGCGAAACTATTATGAAATGATATAAAATATTACGAAAAGTTGTTAAACTCTAACGGGTGACATGGTCCTTGTTGGTAGCATATATACAGTAAATGTATTACCACAAAATGTATGTATATATATTTATATATGTATAGTATATGATAGTTTAGAATAATTTTGTTATAAGAAAGAGGGAGGTTAGATTATAGATAGTTTAGTTAAATTAGTATGGGAAATATATATATATATATATATATAACCAATTTGATTCAGTTCATATAAATTTACTTCCCATATTTCTACAATCTATTATATATATAATTCGAGAGAAGTCATGCGAAACTATGAAAGCTATTTGTCTATAAATTTATTAAGCTTATTTATTCATTATCCTCAAACTCCGTTTATTACAATCCTTTCAGTAACGCCGCGTAATTCAGATAACTCAATATTTTCGTTTGTCGTATTTATAACCCATCGCATAGTTAAATCATCTACGGTTAGTTTAAATTTACCTTTTTATTTTACTGTTTTTGTTTTCAAAGGTGTAAATATATTGGAGCTTTACGTTTTTATTCGACCAGAATATTGAATCTTAACCAACTCATAAATTTAATGTTATCGAAGATGATATTTAACGCGAGGTGTTACTTGAGGCAAAAAGATACTTAACGCAAAGTGTTGCTCTACTCAAAGCGGTACTCTACAAGAAACGTAACTCTACACAAAGCGTTAATCAACACAAATCGTCCACTCTACAAAAAGCATTACTCTACACAAAGCGTATTTCAACGCAAAACGTTACTCCACACAAAGCGTTACTTTACGTTTGGTGTTCCTTTACGATAGGTGTAACTTTACTCGTAGTGTAACTTATCGCAAAACGTAATTAACGCGAAGCGTAAAAAACTTCTGCTAAATTGTGTGGTTACAATTGAAGAAAGAAATATTGCTTCAAAATACTGCGAAACTATTATGAAATGATATAAAATATTACGAAAAGTTGTTAAACTCTCACAGGTGACATGGTCCCTGTTGGTAGCATATATACAGTAAATGTATTACCACAAAATGTATGTATATATATTTATATATGTATAGTATATGATAGTTTAGAATAATTTTGTTATAAGAAAGGGGGAGGTTAGATTATAGATAGTTTAGTTAGATTAGTATGGGAAATATATATATATAAATATATATATATATATATATATATATATATATATATATATATATATATAACCAATTTGTTTCAGTTCATATAAAATTTACTTCCCATATTTCTACAATCTATAATATATATAATTTTCGAGAGAAGTCATGCTTAACTATGAAAGCAATTTGTCTATACATTTATTAAGCTTATTTATTCATTATCCTCAAACTCCGTTTATTACAATTCTGTCAATAACGCCGCGTTGTTCAGATAACTAATTACTTTCTTTTGTCGTATTTTTTCCCATCGCGTAGTAAATTCATCTACGGTTAGTTTAAATTTACCTCTTTATTTTACTGTGTATGATTTCAATGGAGTAAATATATTGAAGCTTTACGTTTTTATTCGACCAGAATATTGAATCTTAACCAACTCATAAATTTAATGTTATCGAAGATGGTATTTAACGCGAGGTGTTACTTGTGGCAAAAAGATACTTGACGCAAAGTGTTGCTCTACTCAAAGCGTTACTCTACAAGAAACGTTACTCTACACAAAGCGTTAATCAACACAAATCATCCACTCTACAAAAAGCGTTACTCTACACAAAGCGTATTTCAACACAAAACGTTACTCCACACAAAGCGTTACTTTACGTTTGGTGTTCCTTTACGATAGGTGTTACTTTACTCGTAGTGTAACTTAACGCAAATCGTAATTAACGCGAAGTGTAAAAAAATTTTGCTAAATTGTGTGGTTACAATTGAAGAAAGCATTATTGCTTCAAAATACTGCGAAACTATTATGAAATGATATAAAATATTACGAAAATTTGTTAAACTATCACGGGTGACATGGTCCCTGTTGGTAGCATATATACAGTAAATGTATTACCACAAAATGTATGTATATATATTTATATATGTATAGTATATGATAGTTTAGAATAATTTAGTTATAAGGGGGGGGGGTTAGATTATAGATAGTTTAGTTAGATTAGTATGGGAAATATATATATATAAATATATATATATAACCAATTTGTTTCAGTTCATATAAAATTTACTTCCCATATTTCTACAATCTATAATATATATTATTTGAGAGAAGTCATGCGAAACTATGAAAGCAATTTGTCTATAAATTTATTAAGCTTTTTTATTCATTATCGTCAAACTCCGTTTATTACAATTCTTTCAATAACGCCGCGTTGTTCAGATAACTAATTATTTTCTTTTGTCGTATTTTTTCCCATCGCGTAGTTAATGCATCTACGGTTAGTTTAAATTTACCACTTTATTTTACTGTGTATGATTTCAATGGAGTAAATATATTGAAGCTTTACGTTTTTCTTCGACCAGAATATTGAATCTTAACCAACTCATAAATTTAATGTTATCGAAGATGGTATTTAACGCGAGGTGTTACTTGAGGCAAAAAGATACTTGACGCAAAGTGTTGCGCTACTCAAAGCGTTACTCTACAAGAAACGTTACTCTACACAAAGCGTTAATCAACACAAATCGTCCAGTCAACAAAAAGCGTTACTCTACACAAAGCGTATTTCAACGCAAAACGTTACTCCACACAAAGCGTTACTTTACGTTTGGTGTTCCTTTACGATAGGTGTTACTTTACTCGTAGTGTAACTTAACGCAAATCGTAATTAACGCGAAGTGTAAAAAAAATCTGCTAAATTGTGTGGTTACAATTGAAGAAAGCATTATTGCTTCAAAATACTGCGAAACTATTATGAAATGATATAAAATATTACGAAAATTTGTTAAACTCTCACGGGTGACATGGTCCCTGTTGGTATCATATATACAGTAAATGTATTACCACAAAATGTATGTATATATATTTATATATGTATAGTATTTGATAGTTTAGAATAATTTAGTTATAAGGGGTGGGGGGGTTAGATTATAGATAGTTTAGTTAGATTAGTATGGGAAATATATATATATAAATATATATATATAACCAATTTGTTTCAGTTCATATAAAATTTACTTCCCATATTTCTACAATCTATAATATATATTATTTGAGAGAAGTCATGCGAAACTATGAAAGCAATTTGTCTATACATTTATTAAGCTTATTTCTTCATTATCCTCAAACTCCATTTATTACAATTCTTTCAATAACGCCGCGTTGTTCAGATAACTAATTACTTTCTTTTGTCGTATTTTTTCCCATCGCGTAGTTAAATCATCTACGATTAGTTTAAATTTACCTCTTTATTTTACTGTGTATGATTTCAATGGAGTAAATATATTGAAGCTTTACGTTTTTATTCGACCAGAATATTGAATCTTAACCAACTCATAAATTTAATGTTATCGAAGATGGTATTTAACGCGAGGTGTTACTTGAGGCAAAAAGATACTTGACGCAAAGTGTTGCTCTACTCAACGCGTTCCTCTACAAGAAACGTTACTCTACACAAAGCGTTAATCAACACAAATCATCCACTCTACAAAAAGCGTTACTCTACACAATGCGTATTTCAACGCAAAACGTTACTCCACTCAAAGCGTTACTTTACGTTTGGTGTTCCTTTACGATAGGTGTTACTTTACTCGTAGTGTAACTTAACGCAAATCGTAATTAACGCGAAGTGTAAAAAAATTCTGCCAAATTGTGTGGTTACAATTGAAGAAAGCATTATTGCTTCAAAATACTGCGAAACTATTATGAAATGATATAAAATATTACGAAAATTTGTTAAACTCTCACGGGTGACATGGTCCCTGTTGGTAGCATATATACAATAAATGTATTACCACAAAATGTATGTATATATATTTATATATGTATAGTATATGATAGTTTAGAATAATTTAGTTATAAGGGGGGTGGTTAGATTATAGATAGTTTAGTTAGATTAGTATTGGAAATATATATATATATATAAATATATATATATAACCAATTTGTTTCAGTTCATATAAAATTTACTTCCCATATTTCTACAATCTATAATATATATTATTCGAGAGAAGTCATGCGAAACTACGAAAGCAATTTGTCTATAAATTTATTAAGCTTTTTTATTCATTATCGTCAAACTCCGTTTATTACAATTCTTTCAATAACGCCGCGTTGTTCAGATAACTAATTATTTTCTTTTGTCGTATTTTTTCCCATCGCGTAGTTAATGCATCTACGGTTAGTTTAAATTTACCACTTTATTTTACTGTGTATGATTTCAATGGAGTAAATATATTGAAGCTTTACGTTTTTCTTCGACCAGAATATTGAATCTTAACCAACTCATAAATTTAATGTTATCGAAGATGGTATTTAACGCGAGGTGTTACTTGAGGCAAAAAGATACTTGACGCAAAGTGTTGCGCTACTCAAAGCGTTACTCTACAAGAAACGTTACTCTACACAAAGCGTTAATCAACACAAATCGTCCACTCTACAAAAAGCGTTACTCTACACAAAGCGTATTTCAACGCAAAACGTTACTCCACACAAAGCGTTACTTTACGTTTGGTGTTCCTTTACGATAGGTGTTACTTTACTCGTAGTGTAACTTAACGCAAATCGTAATTAACGCGAAGTGTAAAAAAAATCTGCTAAATTGTGTGGTTACAATTGAAGAAAGCATTATTGCTTCAAAATACTGCGAAACTATTATGAAATGATATAAAATATTACGAAAATTTGTTAAACTCTCACGGGTGACATGGTCCCTGTTGGTATCATATATACAGTAAATGTATTACCACAAAATGTATGTTTATATATTTATATATGTATAGTATTTGATAGTTTAGAATAATTTAGTTATAAGGGGTGGGGGGGTTAGATTATAGATAGTTTAGTTAGATTAGTATGGGAAATATATATATATAAATATATATATATAACCAATTTGTTTCAGTTCATATAAAATTTACTTCCCATATTTCTACAATCTATAATATATATTATTCCAAAGAAGTCATGCGAAACTATGAAACAATTTGTCTATACATTTATTAAGCTTATTTATTCATTATCCTCAAACTCCGTTTATTACAATTCTGTCAATAACGCCGCGTTGTTCAGATAACTAATTACTTTCTTTTGTCGTATTTTTTCCCATCGCGTAGTAAATTCATCTACGGTTAGTTTAAATTTACCTCTTTATTTTACTGTGTATGATTTCAATGGAGTAAATATATTGAAGCTTTACGTTTTTATTCGACCAGAATATTGAATCTTAACCAACTCATAAATTTAATGTTATCGAAGATGGTATTTAACGCGAGGTGTTACTTGAGGCAAAAAGATACTTGACGCAAAGTGTTGCTCTACTCAAAGCGTTACTCTACAAGAAACGTTACTCTACACAAAGCGTTAATCAACACAAATCGTCCACTATACAAAACGCGTTACTCTACACAAAGCGTATTTCAACGCAAAACGTTACTCCACACAAAGCGTTACTTTACGTTTGGTGTTCCTTTACGATAGGTGTTACTTTACTCGTAGTGTAACTTAACGCAAATCGTAATTAACGCGAAGTGTAAAAAAATTATGCTAAATTGTGTGGTTACAATTGAAGAAAGCATTATTGCTTCAAAATACTACGAAACTTTTATGAAATGATATAAAATATTACGAAAAGTTGTTAAACTCTCACGGGTGACATGGTCCCTTTTGGTAGCATATATACAGTAAATGTATTACCACAAAATGTATGTATATATATTTATATATGTATAGTATATGATAGTTTAGAATAATTTAGTTATAAGGGGGGGGGGGTTAGATTATAGATAGTTTAGTTAGATTAGTATGGGAAATATATATATATAAATATATATATATAACCAATTTGTTTCAGTTCATATAAAATTTACTTCCCATATTTCTACAATCTATAATATATATTATTCGAGAGAAGTCATGCGAAACTATGAAAGCAATTTGTCTATACATTTATTAAGCTTATTTATTCATTATCCTCAAACTCCATTTATTACAATTCTTTCAATAACGCCGCGTTGTTCAGATAACTAATTACTTTCTTTTGTCGTATTTTTTCCCATCGCGTAGTTAAATCATCTACGGTTAGTTTAAATTTACCTCTTTATTTTACTGTGTATGATTTCAAGGGAGTAAATATATTGAAGCTTTACGTTTTTATTCGACCAGAATATTGAATCTTAACCAACTCATAAATTTAATGTTATCGAAGATGGTATTTAACGCGCGGTGTTACTTGAGGCAAAAAGATACTTGACGCAAAGTGTTGCTCTACTCAACGCGTTCCTCTACAAGAAACGTTACTCTACACAAAGCGTTAATCAACACAAATCATCCACTCTACAAAAAGCGTTACTCTACACAAAGCATATTTCAACGCAAAACGTTACTCCACACAAAGCGTTACTTTACGTTTGGTGTTCCTTTACGATAGGTGTTACTTTACTCGTAGTGTAACTTAACGCACATCGTAATTAACGCGAAGTGTAAAAAAATTCTGCCAAATTGTGTGGTTACAATTGAAGAAAGCATTATTGCTTCAAAATACTGCGAAACTATTATGAAATGATATAAAATATTACGAAAATTTGTTAAACTCTCACGGGTGACATGGTCCCTGTTGGTAGCATATAAACAGTAAATGTATTACCACAAAATGTATGTATATATATTTATATATGTATAGTATATGATAGTTTAGAATAATTTAGTTATAAGGGGGGTGGTTAGATTATAGATAGTTTAGTTAGATTAGTATGGGAAATATATATATAAATATATATATATAACCAATTTGTTTCAGTTCATATAACATTTACTTCCCATATTTCTACAATCTATAATATATATTATTCGATAGAAGTCATGCGAAACTATGAAAGCAATTTGTCTATAAATTTATTAAGCTTATTTATTCATTATCGTCAAACTCCATTTATTACAAATCTTTCAATAACGCCGCGTTGTTCAGATAACTAATTATTTTCTTTTGTCGTATTTTTTCCCATCGCGTAGTTAAATCATCTACGGTTAGTTTAAATTTACCTCTTTATTTTACTGTGTATGATTTCAATGGAGTAAATATATTGAAGCTTTACGTTTTTATTCGACCAGAATATTGAATCTTAACCAACTCATAAATTTAATGTTTTCGAAGATGGTATTTAACGCGAGGTGTTACATGAGGCAAAAAGATACTTGACGCAAAGTGTTGCTCTACTCAAAGCGTTACTCTACAAGAAACGTTACTCTACACAAAGCGTTAATCAACACAAATCGTCCACTCTACAAAAAGCGTTACTCTACACAAAGCGTATTTCAACGCAAAACGTTACTCCACACAAAGCGTTACTTTACGTTTGGTGTTCCTTTACGATAGGTGTTACTTTACTCGTAGTGTAACTTAACGCAAATCGTAACTAACGCGAAGTGTAAAAAAATTCTGCTAAATTGTGTGGTTACAATTGATGAAAGCATTATTTCTTCAAAATACTGCGAAACTATTATGAAATGATATAAAATATTACGAAAATTTGTTAATCTCTCACGGGTGACATGGTCCCTGTTGGTAGCATATATACAGTAAATGTATTACCACAAAATGTATGTATATATATTTATATATGTATAGTATTTGATAGTTTAGAATAATTTAGTTATAAGGGGAGGGGGGGTTAGATTATAGATAGTTTAGTTAGATTAGTATGGGAAATATATATATATAAATATATATATATATATAACCAATTTGTTTCAGTTCATATAAAATTTACTTCCCATATTTCTACAATCTATAATATATATTATTCGAGAGAAGTCATGCGAAACTATGAAAGCAATTTGTCTATACATTTATTAAGCTTATTTATTCATTATCCTCAAACTCCGTTTATTACAATTCTGTCAATAACGCCGCGTTGTTCAGATAACTAATTACTTTCTTTTGTCGTATTTTTTCCCATCGCGTAGTAAATTCATCTACGGTTAGTTTAAATTTACCTCTTTATTTTACTGTGTATGATTTCAAGGGAGTAAATATATTGAAGCTTTACGTTTTTATTCGACCAGAATATTGAATCTTAACCAACTCATAAATTTAATGTTATCGAAGATGGTATTTAACGCGCGGTGTTACTTGAGGCAAAAAGATACTTGACGCAAAGTGTTGCTCTACTCAACGCGTTCCTCTACAAGAAACGTTACTCTACACAAAGCGTTAATCAACACAAATCATCCACTCTACAAAAAGCGTTACTCTACACAAAGCGTATTTCAACGCAAAACGTTACTCCACACAAAGCGTTACTTTACGTTTGGTGTTCCTTTACGATAGGTGTTACTTTACTCGTAGTGTAACTTAACGCACATCGTAATTAACGCGAAGTGTAAAAAAATTCTGCCAAATTGTGTGGTTACAATTGAAGAAAGCATTATTGCTTCAAAATACTGCGAAACTATTATGAAATGATATAAAATATTACGAAAATTTGTTAAACTCTCACGGGTGACATGGTCCCTGTTGGTAGCATATAAACAGTAAATGTATTACCACAAAATGTATGTATATATATTTATATATGTATAGTATATGATAGTTTAGAATAATTTAGTTATAAGGGGGGTGGTTAGATTATAGATAGTTTAGTTAGATTAGTATGGGAAATATATATATAAATATATATATATAACCAATTTGTTTCAGTTCATATAACATTTACTTCCCATATTTCTACAATCTATAATATATATTATTCGAGAGAAGTCATGCGAAACTATGAAAGCAATTTGTCTATAAATTTATTAAGCTTATTTATTCATTATCGTCAAACTCCATTTATTACAAATCTTTCAATAACGCCGCGTTGTTCAGATAACTAATTATTTTCTTTTGTCGTATTTTTTCCCATCGCGTAGTTAAATCATCTACGGTTAGTTTAAATTTACCTCTTTATTTTACTGTGTATGATTTCAATGGAGTAAATATATTGAAGCTTTACGTTTTTATTCGACCAGAATATTGAATCTTAACCAACTCATAAATTTAATGTTTTCGAAGATGGTATTTAACGCGAGGTGTTACATGAGGCAAAAAGATACTTGACGCAAAGTGTTGCTCTACTCAAAGCGTTACTCTACAAGAAACGTTACTCTACACAAAGCGTTAATCAACACAAATCGTCCACTCTACAAAAAGCGTTACTCTACACAAAGCGTATTTCAACGCAAAACGTTACTCCACACAAAGCGTTACTTTACGTTTGGTGTTCCTTTACGATAGGTGTTACTTTACTCGTAGTGTAACTTAACGCAAATCGTAACTAACGCGAAGTGTAAAAAAATTCTGCTAAATTGTGTGGTTACAATTGATGAAAGCATTATTTCTTCAAAATACTGCGAAACTATTATGAAATGATATAAAATATTACGAAAATTTGTTAATCTCTCACGGGTGACATGGTCCCTGTTGGTAGCATATATACAGTAAATGTATTACCACAAAATGTATGTATATATATTTATATATGTATAGTATTTGATAGTTTAGAATAATTTAGTTATAAGGGGAGGGGGGGTTAGATTATAGATAGTTTAGTTAGATTAGTATGGGAAATATATATATATATAAATATATATATATATATATAACCAATTTGTTTCAGTTCATATAAAATTTACTTCCCATATTTCTACAATCTATAATATATATTATTCGAGAGAAGTCATGCGAAACTATGAAAGCAATTTGTCTATACATTTATTAAGCTTATTTATTCATTATCCTCAAACTCCGTTTATTACAATTCTGTCAATAACGCCGCGTTGTTCAGATAACTAATTACTTTCTTTTGTCGTATTTTTTCCCATCGCGTAGTAAATTCATCTACGGTTAGTTTAAATTTACCTCTTTATTTTACTGTGTATGATTTCAAGGGAGTAAATATATTGAAGCTTTGCGTTTTTATTCGACCAGAATATTGAATCTTAACCAACTCATAAATTTAATGTTATCGAAGATGGTATTTAACGCGCGGTGTTACTTGAGGCAAAAAGATACTTGACGCAAAGTGTTGCTCTACTCAACGCGTTCCTCTACAAGAAACGTTACTCTACACAAAGCGTTAATCAACACAAATCATCCACTCTACAAAAAGCGTTACTCTACACAAAGCGTATTTCAACGCAAAACGTTACTCCACACAAAGCGTTACTTTACGTTTGGTGTTCCTTTACGATAGGTGTTACTTTACTCGTAGTGTAACTTAACGCATATCGTAATTAACGCGAAGTGTAAAAAAATTCTGCCAAATTGTGTGGTTACAATTGAAGAAAGCATTATTGCTTCAAAATACTGCGAAACTATTATGAAATGATATAAAATATTACGAAAATTTGTTAAACTCTCACGGGTGACATGGTCCCTGTTGGTAGCATATAAACAGTAAATGTATTACCACAAAATGTATGTATATATATTTATATATGTATAGTATATGATAGTTTAGAATAATTTAGTTATAAGGGGGGTGGTTAGATTATAGATAGTTTAGTTAGATTAGTATGGGAAATATATATATAAATATATATATATAACCAATTTGTTTCAGTTCATATAAAATTTACTTCCCATATTTCTACAATATATAATATATATTATTCGAGAGAAGTCATGCGAAACTATGAAAGCAATTTGTCTATAAATTTATTAAGCTTATTTATTCATTATCGTCAAACTCCATTTATTACAATTCTTTCAATAACGCCGCGTTGTTCAGATAACTAATTATTTTCTTTTGTCGTATTTTTTCCCATCGCGTAGTTAAATCATCTACGGTTAGTTTAAATTTACCTCTTTATTTTACTGTGTATGATTTCAATGGAGTAAATATATTGAAGCTTTACGTTTTTATTCGACCAGAATATTGAATCTTAACCAACTCATAAATTTAATGTTATCGAAGATGGTATTTAACGCGAGGTGTTACATGAGGCAAAAAGATACTTGACGCAAAGTGTTGCTCTACTCAAAGCGTTACTCTACAAGAAACGTTACTCTACACAAAGCGTTAATCAACACAAATCGTCCACTCTACAAAAAGCGTTACTCTACACAAAGCGTATTTCAACGCAAAACGTTACTCCACACAAAGCGTTACTTTACGTTTGGTGTTCCTTTACGATAGGTGTTACTTTACTCGTAGTGTAACTTAACGCAAATCGTAACTAACGCGAAGTGTAAAAAAATTCTGCTAAATTGTGTGGTTACAATTGATGAAAGCATTATTTCTTCAAAATACTGCGAAACTATTATGAAATGATATAAAATATTACGAAAATTTGTTAATCTCTCACGGGTGACATGGTCCCTGTTGGTAGCATATATACAGTAAATGTATTACCACAAAATGTATGTATATATATTTATATATGTATAGTATTTGATAGTTTAGAATAATTTAGTTATAAGGGTAGGGGGGTTAGAATATAGATAGTTTAGTTAGATTAGTATGGGAAATATATATATATAAATATATATATATATAACCAATTTTTTTCAGTTCATATAAAATTTACTTCCCATATTTCTACAATCTATAATATATATTATTCGAGAGAAGTCATGCGAAACTATGAAAGCAATTTGTCTATACATTTATTAAGCTTATTTATTCATTATCCTCAAACTCCGTTTATTACAATTCTGTCAATAACGCCGCGTTGTTCAGATAACTAATTACTTTCTTTTGTCGTATTTTTTCCCATCGCGTAGTAAATTCATCTACGGTTAGTTTAATTTTACCTCTTTATTTTACTGTGTATGATTTCAATGGAGTAAATATATTGAAGCTTTACGTTTTTATTCGACCAGAATATTGAATCTTAACCAACTCATAAATTTAATGTTATCGAAGATGGTATTTAACGCGAAGTGTTACTTGAGGCAAAAAGATACTTGACGCAAAGTGTTGCTCTACTCAAAGCGTTACTCTACAAGAAACGTTACTCTACACAAAGCGTTAATCAACATAAATCGTCCACTCTACAAAAAGCGTTACTCTACACAAAGCGTATTTCAACGCAAAACGTTACTCCACACAAAGCGTTACTTTACGTTTGGTGTTCCTTTACGATAGGTGTTACTTTACTCGTAGTGTAACTTAACGCAGATTAGTATGGGAAATATATATATATATAAATATATATATATAACCAATTTGTTTCAGTTCATATAAAATTTACTTCCCATATTTCTACAATCTATAATATATATTATTCGAGAGAAGTCATGCGAAACTATGAAAGCAATTTGTCTATACATTTATTAAGCTTATTTATTCATTATCCTCAAACTCCATTTATTACAATTCTTTCAATAACGCCGCGTTGTTCAGATAACTGATTACTTTCTTTTGTCGTATTTTTTCCCATCGCGTAGTTAAATCATCTACGGTTAGTTTAAATTTACCTCACTATTTTACTGTGTATGATTTCAATGGAGTAAATATATTGAAGCTTTACGTTTTTATTCGACCAGAATATTGAATCTTAACCAACTCATAAATTTAATGTTATCGAAGATGGTATTTAACGCGAGGTGTTACTTGAGGCAAAAAGATACTTGACGCAAAGTGTTGCTCTACTCAACGCGTTCCTCTACAAGAAACGTTACTCTACACAAAGCGTTAATCAACACAAATCATCCACTCTACAAAAAGCGTTACTCTACACAAAGCGTATTTCAACGCAAAACGTTACTCCACACAAAGCGTTACTTTACGGTAGGTGTTCCTTTACGATAGGTGTTACTTTACTCGTAGTGTAAATTAACGCAAATCGTAATTAACGCGAAGTTCAAAAATAATTCTGCTAAATTGTGTGGTTACAATTGAAGAAAGCATTATTGCTTCAAAATACTGCGAAACTATTTTGAAATGATATAAAATATTACGAAAATTTGTTAAACTCTCACGGGTGACATGGTCCCTGTTGGTAGCATATATACAGTAAATGTATTACCACAAAATGTATGTATATATATTTATATATGTATAGTATATGATAGTTTAGAATAATTTAGTTATAAGGGGGTGGGGTTAGATTATAGATAGTTTAGTTAGATTAGTATGGGAAATATATATATATATAAATATATATATATAACCAATTTGTTTCAGTTCATATAAAATTTACTTCCCATATTTCTACAATCTATAATATATATTATTTGAGAGAAGTCATGCGAAACTATGAAAGCAATTTGTCTATAAATTTATTAAGCTTATTTATTCATTATCCTCAAACTCCGTTTATTACAATTCTTTCAATAACGCCGCGTTGTTCAGATAACTAATTATTTTCGTTTGTCGTATTTTTTCCCATCGCGTAGTTAAATCATCTACGGTTAGTTTAAATTTACCTCTTTATTTTACTGTGTATGATTTCAATGGAGTAAATATATTGAAGCTTTACGTTTTTACTCGACCAGAATATTGAATCTTAACCAACTCATAAATTTAATGTTATCGAAGATGGTATTTAACGCGAGGTGTTACTTGAGGCAAAAAGATACTTGACGCAAAGTGTTGCGCTACTCAAAGCGTTACTCTACAAGAAACGTTACTCTACACAAAGCGTTAATCAACACAAATCGTCCACTCTACAAAAAGCGTTACTCTACACAAAGCGTATTTCAACGCAAAACGTTACTCCACACAAAGCGTTACTTAACGTTTGGTGTTCCTTTACGATAGGTGTTACTTTACTCGTAGTGTAACTTAACGCAAATCGTAATTAACGCGAAGTGTAAAAAAATTCTGCTAAATTGTGTGGTTACAATTGAAGAAAGCATTATTGCTTCAAAATACTGCGAAACTTTTATGAAATGATATACAATATTACGAAAAGTTGTTAGACTCTCACGGGTGACATGGTCCCTGTTGGTAGCATATATACAGTAAACGTATTACCACAAAATGTATGTATATATATTTATATATGTATAGTATTTGATAGTTTAGAATAATTTAGTTATAAGGGGGAGGGGGTAGATTATAGATAGTTTAGTTAGATTAGTATGGGAAATATATATATATATATATATATATATATATATATATATATATAACCAATTTGTTTCAGTTCATATAAAATTTACTTCCCATATTTCTACAATCTATAATATATATTATTCGAGAGAAGTCATGCGAAACTATGAAAGCAATTTGTCCATAAATTTATTAAGCTTATTTATTCATTATCGTCAAACTCCGTTTATTACAATTCTTTCAATAACGCCGCGTTGTTCAGATAACTAATTATTTTCGTTTGTCGTATTTTTTCCCATCGCGTAGTTAAATCATCTACGGTTAGTTTAAATTTACCTCTTTATTTTACTGTGTATGATTTCAATGGAGTAAATATATTGAAGCTTTACGTTTTTACTCGACCAGAATATTGAATCTTAACCAACTCATAAATTTAATGTTATCGAAGATGGTATTTAACGCGAGGTGTTACTTGAGGCAAAAAGATACTTGACGCAAAGTGTTGCTCTACTCAAAGCGTTACTCTACAAGAAACGTTACTCTACACAAAGCGTTAATCAACACAAATCGTCCACTCTACAAAAAGCGTTACTCTACACAAAGCGTATTTCAACGCAAAACGTTACTCCACACAAAGCGTTACTTTACGTTTGGTGTTCCTTTACGATAGGTGTTACTTTACTCGTAGTGTAACTTAACGCAAATCGTAATTAACGCGAATTGTAAAAAAATTCTGCTAAATTGTGTGGTTACAATTGAAGAAAGCATTATTGCTTCAAAATACTACGAAACTTTTATGAAATGATATAAAATATTACGAAAAGTTGTTGAACTCTCACGGGTGACATGGTCCCTGTTGGTAGCATATATACAGTAAATGTATTACCACAAAATGTATGTATATATATTTATATATGTATAGTATATGATAGTTTAGAATAATTTAGTTATAAGGGGGGGGGGGTTAGATTATAGATAGTTTAGTTAGATTAGTATGGGAAATATATATATATAAATATATATATAACCAATTTGTTTCAGTTCATATAAAATTTACTTCCCATATTTCTACAATCTATAATATATATTATTCGAGAGAAGTCATGCGAAACTATGAAAGCAATTTGTCTATAAATTTATTAAGCTTATTTATTCATTATCGTCAAACTCCGTTTATTACAATTCTTTCAATAACGCCGCGTTGTTCAGATAACTAATTATTTTCTTTTGTCGTATTTTTTCCCATCGCGTAGTTAAATCATCTACGGTTAGTTTAAATTTACCTCTTTATTTTACTGTGTATGATTTCAATGGAGTAAATATATTGAAGCTTTACGTTTTTATTCGACCAGAATATTGAATCTTAACCAACTCATAAATTTAATGTTATCGAAGATGGTATTTAACGCGAGGTGTTACTTGAGGCAAAATGATACTTGACGCAAAGTGTTGCTCTACTCAACGCGTTCCTCTACAAGAAACGTTACTCTACACAAAGCGTTAATCAACACAAATCATCCACTCTACAAAAAGCGTTACACTACACAAAGCGTATTTCAACGCAAAACGTTACTCCACACAAAGCGTTACTTTACGTTTGGTGTTCCTTTACGATAGGTGTTACTTTACTCGTAGTGTAACTTAACGCAAATCGTAATTAACGCGAAGTGTAAAAAAATTCTGCCAAATTGTGTGGTTACAATTGAAGAAAGCATTATTGCTTCATAATACTGCGAAACTATTATGAAATGATATAAAATATTACGAAAATTTGTTAAACTCTCACGGGTGACATGGTCCCTGTTGGTAGCATATATACAGTAAATGTATTACCACAAAATGTATGTATATATATTTATATATGTATAGTATTTGATAGTTTAGAATAATTTAGTACTAAGGGGAGGGGGGGGGGTTAGATTATAGATAGTTTAGTTAGATTAGTATGGGAAATATATATATATAAATATATATATATAACCAATTTGTTTCAGTTCATATAAAATTTACTTCCCATATTTCTACAATCTATAATATATATTATTCGAGAGAAGTCATGCGAAACTATGAAAGCAATTTGTCTATACATTTATTAAGCTTATTTATTCAGTATCCTCAAACTCCGTTTATTACAATTCTGTCAATAACGCCGCGTTGTTCAGATAACTAAATACTTTCTTTTGTCGTATTTTTTCCAATCGCGTAGTAAATTCATCTACGGTTAGTTTAAATTTACCTCTTTATTTTACTGTGTATGATTTCAATGGAGTAAATATATTGAAGCTTTACGTTTTTATTCGACCAGAATATTGAATCTTAACCAACTCATAAATTTAATGTTATCGAAGATGGTATTTAACGCGAGGTGTTACTTGAGGCAAAAAGATACTTGACGCAAAGTGTTGCTCTACTCAAAGCGTTACTCTACAAGAAACGTTACTCTACACAAAGCGTTAATCAACACAAATCATCCACTCTACAAAACGCGTTACTCTACACAAAGCGTATTTCAACGCAAAACGTTACTCCACACAAAGCGTTACTTTACGTTTGGTGTTCCTTTACGATAGGTGTTACTTTACTCGTAGTATAACTTAACGCAAATCGTAATTAACGCGAAGTGTAAAAAAATTCTGCCAAATTGTGTGGTTACAATTGAAGAAAGCATTATTGCTTCAAAATACTGCGAAACTATTATGAAATGATATAAAATATTACGAAAAGTTGTTAAACTCTCACGGGTGACATGGTCCTTGTTGGTAGCATATATACTGTAAATGTATTACCACAAAATGTATGTATATATATTTATATATGTATAGTATATGATAGTTTAGAATAATTTAGTTATAAGGGGGGGGGGGTTAGATTATAGATAGTTTAGTTAGATTAGTATGGGAAATATATATATATAAATATATATAACCAATTTGTTTCAGTTCATATAAAATTTACTTCCCATATTTCTACAATCTATAATATATATTATTCGAGAGAAGTCATGCCAAACTATGAAAGCAATTTGTCTATACATTTATTAAGCTTATTTATTCATTATCCTCAAACTCCATTTATTACAATTCTTTCAATAACGCCGCGTTGTTCAGATAACTAATTACTTTCTTTTGTCGTATTTTTTCCCATCGCGTAGTTAAATCATCTACGGTTAGTTTAAATTTACCTCTTTATTTTACTGTGTATGATTTCAATGGAGTAAATATATTAAAGCTTTACGTTTTTATTCGACCAGAATATTGAATCTTAACCAACTCATAAATTTAATGTTATCGAAGATGGTATTTAACGCGAGGTGTTACTTGAGGCAAAAAGATACTTGATGCAAAGTGTTGCTCTACTCAACGCGTTCCTCTACAAGAAACGTTACTCTACACAAAGCGTTAATCAACACAAATCGTCCACTCTACAAAAAGCGTTACTCTACACAAAGCGTATTTCAACGCAAAACGTTACTCCACACAAAGCGTTACTTTACGTTTGGTGTTCCTTTACGATAGGTGTTACTTTACTCGTAGTGTAACTTAACGCAAATCGTAATTAACGCGAATTGTAAAAAAATTCTGCTAAATTGTGTGGTTACAATTGAAGAAAGCATTATTGCTTCAAAATACTGCGAAACTATTATGAAATGATATAAAATATTACGAAAAGTTGTTAAACTCTCACAGGTGACATGGTCCCTGTTGGTAGCATATATACAGTAAATGTATTACCACAAAATGTATGTATATATATTTATATATGAATAGTATATGATAGTTTAGAATAATTTAGTTATAAGGGTGGGGGGGGTTAGATTATAGATAGTTTAGTTAGATTAGTATGGGAAATATATATATATATATAAATATATATATATATATATAACCAATTTGTTTCAGTTCATATAAAATTTACTTCCCATATTTCTACAATCTATAATATATATTATTCGAGAGAAGTCATGCGAAACTATGAAAGCAATTTGTCTATAAATTTATTAAGCTTATTTATTCATTATCCTCAAACTCCGTTTATTACAATTCTTTCAATAACGCCGCGTTGTTCAGATAACTAATTATTTTCGTTTGTCGTATTTTTTCCCATTGCGTAGTTAAATCATCTACGGTTAGTTTAAATTTACCTCTTTATTTTACTGTGTATGATTTCAATGGAGTAAATATAATGAAGCTTTACGTTTTTATTCGACCAGAATATTGAATCTTAACCAACTCATAAATTTAATGTTATCGAAGATGGTATTTAACGCGAGGTGTTACTTGAGGCAAAAAGATACTTGACGCAAAGTGTTGCTCTACTCAAAGCGATACTCTACAAGAAACGTTACTCTACACAAAGCGTTAATCAACACAAATCGTCCACTCTACAAAACGCGTTACTCTACACAAAGCGTATTTCAACGCAAAACGTTACTCCACACAAAGCGTTACTTTACGTTTGGTGTTCCTTTACGATAGGTGTTACTTTACTCGTAGTGTAACTTAACGCAAATCGTAATTAACGCGAAGTGTAAAAAAATTCTGCTAAATTGTGTGGTTACAATTGAAGAAAGCATTATTGCTTCAAAATACTGCGAAACTATTATGAAATGATATAAAATATTACGAAAAGTTGTAAAACTCTCACGGGTGACATGGTCCCTGTTGGTAGCATATATACAGTAAATGTATTACCACAAAATGTATGTATATATATTTATATATGTATAGTATATGATAGTTTAGAATAATTTAGTTATAAGGGGGGTGGTTAGATTATAGATAGTTTAGTTAGATTAGTATGGGAAATATATATATATAAATATATATATATAACCAATTTGTTTCAGTTCATATAAAATTTACTTCCCATATTTCTACAATCTATAATATATATTATTCGAGAGAAGTCATGCGAAACTATGAAAGCAATTTGTCTATACATTTATTAAGCTTATTTATTCATTATCCTCAAACTCCGTTTATTACAATTCTTTCAATAACGCCGCGTTGTTCAGATAACTAATTATTTTCGTTTGTCGTATTTTTTCCCATCGCGTAGTTAAATCATCTACGGTTAGTTTAAATTTACCTCTTTATTTTACTGTGTATGATTTCAATGGAGTAAATATATTAAAGCTTTACGTTTTTATTCGACCAGAATATTGAATCTTAACCAACTCATAAATTTAATGTTATCGAAGATGGTATTTAACGCGAGGTGTTACTTGAGGCAAAAAGATACTTGATGCAAAGTGTTGCTCTACTCAACGCGTTACTCTACAAGAAACGTTACTCTACACAAAGCGTTAATCAACACAAATCGTCCACTCTACAAAAAGCGTTACTCTACACAAAGCGTATTTCAACGCAAAACGTTACTCCACACAAAGCGTTACTTAACGTTTGGTGTTCCTTTACGATAGGTGTTACTTTACTCGTAGTGTAACTTAACGCAAATCGTAATTAACGCGAAGTGTAAAAAAATTCTGCTAAATTGTGTGGTTACAATTGAAGAAAGCATTATTGCTTCAAAATACTGCGAAACTTTTATGAAATGATATACAATATTACGAAAAGTTGTTAGACTCTCACGGGTGACATGGTCCCTGTTGGTAGCATATATACAGTAAACGTATTACCACAAAATGTATGTATATATATTTATATATGTATAGTATTTGATAGTTTAGAATAATTTAGTTATAAGGGGGGGGGTAGATTATAGATAGTTTAGTTAGATTAGTATGGGAAATATATATATATATATATATATATATAACCAATTTGTTTCAGTTCATATAAAATTTACTTCCCATATTTCTACAATCTATAATATATATTATTCGAGAGAAGTCATGCGAAACTATGAAAGCAATTTGTCAATAAATTTATTAAGCTTATTTATTCATTATCGTCAAACTCCGTTTATTACAATTCTTTCAATAACGCCGCGTTGTTCAGATAACTAATTATTTTCTTTTGTCGTATTTTTTCCCATCGCGTAGTTAAATCATCTACGGTTAGTTTAAATTTACCTCTTTATTTTACTGTGTATGATTTCAATGGAGTAAATATATTGAAGCTTTACGTTTTTATTCGACCAGAATATTGAATCTTAACCAACTCATAAATTTAATGTTATCGAAGATGGTATTTAACGCGAGGTGTTACTTGAGGCAAAAAGATACTTGACGCAAAGTGTTGCTCTACTCAAAGCGATACTCTACAAGAAACGTTACTCTACACAAAGCGTTAATCAACACAAATCGTCCACTCTACAAAACGCGTTACTCTACACAAAGCGTATTTCAACGCAAAACGTTACTCCACACAAAGCGTTACTTTACGTTTGGTGTTCCTTTACGATAGGTGTTACTTTACTCGTAGTGTAACTTAACGCAAATCGTAATTAACGCGAAGTGTAAAAAAATTCTGCTAAATTGTGTGGTTACAATTGAAGAAAGCATTATTGCTTCAAAATACTACGAAACTTTTATGAAATGATATAAAATATTACGAAAAGTTGTTGAACTCTCACGGGTGACATGGTCCCTGTTGGTAGCATATATACAGTAAATGTATTACCACAAAATGTATGTATATATATTTATATATGTATAGTATATGATAGTTTAGAATAATTTAGTTATAAGGGGGGGGGGTTAGATTATAGATAGTTTAGTTAGATTAGTATGGGAAATATATATATATAAATATATATATATAACCAATTTGTTTCAGTTCATATAAAATTTACTTCCCATATTTCTACAATCTATAATATATATTATTCGAGAGAAGTCATGCGAAACTATGAAAGCAATTTGTCTATAAATTTATTAAGCTTATTTATTCATTATCGTCAAACTCCGTTTATTACAATTCTTTCAATAACGCCGCGTTGTTCAGATAACTAATTATTTTCTTTTGTCGTATTTTTTCCCATCGCGTAGTTAAATCATCTACGGTTAGTTTAAATTTACCTCTTTATTTTACTGTGTATGATTTCAATGGAGTAAATATATTGAAGCTTTACGTTTTTATTCGACCAGAATATTGAATCTTAACCAACTCATAAATTTAATGTTATCGAAGATGGTATTTAACGCGAGGTGTTACTTGAGGCAAAATGATACTTGACGCAAAGTGTTGCTCTACTCAACGCGTTCCTCTACAAGAAACGTTACTCTACACAAAGCGTTAATCAACACAAATCATCCACTCTACAAAAAGCGTTACACTACACAAAGCGTATTTCAACGCAAAACGTTACTCCACACAAAGCGTTACTTTACGTTTGGTGTTCCTTTACGATAGGTGTTACTTTACTCGTAGTGTAACTTAACGCAAATCGTAATTAACGCGAAGTGTAAAAAAATTCTGCTAAATTGTGTGGTTACAATTGAAGAAAGCATTATTGCTTCATAATACTGCGAAACTATTATGAAATGATATAAAATATTACGAAAATTTGTAAAACTCTCACGGGTGACATGGTCCCTGTTGGTAGCATATATACAGTAAATGTATTACCACAAAATGTATGTATATATATTTATATATGTATAGTATATGATAGTTTAGAATAATTTAGTTATAAGGGGGGGGGGGGTTAGATTATAGATAGTTTAGTTAGATTAGTATGGGAAATATATATATATAAATATATATATATAACCAATTTGTTTCAGTTCATATAAAATTTACTTCCCATATTTCTACAATCTATAATATATATTATTCGAGAGAAGTCATGCGAAACTATGAAAGCAATTTGTCTATACATTTATTAAGCTTATTTATTCATTATCCTCAAACTCCGTTTATTACAATTCTTTCAATAACGCCGCGTTGTTCAGATAACTAATTATTTTCGTTTGTCGTATTTTTTCCCATCGCGTAGTTAAATCATCTACGGTTAGTTTAAATTTACCTCTTTATTTTACTGTGTATGATTTCAATGGAGTAAATATATTGAAGCTTTACGTTTTTACTCGACCAGAATATTGAATCTTAACCAACTCATAAATTTAATGTTATCGAAGATGGTATTTAACGCGAGGTGTTACTTGAGGCAAAAAGATACTTGACGCAAAGTGTTGCGCTACTCAAAGCGTTACTCTACAAGAAACGTTACTCTACACAAAGCGTTAATCAACACAAATCGTCCACTCTACAAAAAGCGTTACTCTACACAAAGCGTATTTCAACGCAAAACGTTACTCCACACAAAGCGTTACTTAACGTTTGGTGTTCCTTTACGATAGGTGTTACTTTACTCGTAGTGTAACTTAACGGAAATCGTAATTAAATTAATTTTGTTGACTCTCACGGGTGACATGGTCCCTGTTGGTAGCATATATACAGTAAACGTATTACCACAAAATGTATGTATATATATTTCTATATGTATAGTATTTGATAGTTTAGAATAATTTAGTTATAAGGGGGGGGGGTAGATTATAGATAGTTTAGTTAGATTAGTATGGGAAATATATATATATATATATATATATATATATATATAACCAATTTGTTTCAGTTCATATAATATTTACTTCCCATATTTCTACAATCTATAATATATATTATTCGAGAGAAGTCATGCGAAACTATGAAAGCAATTTGTCTATAAATTTATTAAGCTTATTTATTCATCATCGTCAAACTCCGTTTATTACAATTCTTTCAAGAACGCCGCGTTGTTCAGATAACTAATTATTTTCTTTTGTCGTATTTTTTCCCATCGCGTAGTTAAATCATCTACGGTTAGTTTAAATTTACCTCTTTATTTTACTGTGTATGATTTCAATGGAGTAAATATATTGAAGCTTTACGTTTTTATTCGACCAGAATATTGAATCTTAACCAACTCATAAATTTAATGTTATCGAAGATGGTATTTAACGCGAGGTGTTACTTGAGGCAAAAAGATACTTGATGCAAAGTTTTGCTCTACTCAACGCGTTCCTCTACAAGAAACGTTACTCTACACAAAGCGTTAATCAACACAAATCATCCACTCTACATAAAGCGTTACTCTACACAAAGCGTATTTTAACGCAAAACGTTACTCCACACAAAGCGTTACTTTACGTTTGGTGTTCCTTTACGATAGGTGTTACTTTACTCGTAGTGTAACTTAACGCAAATCGTAATTAACGCGAAGTATAAAAAAATTCTGCCAAATTGTGTGGTTACAATTGAAGAAAGCATTATTGCTTCAAAATACTGCGAAACTATTATGAAATGATATAAAATATTACGAAAATTTGTTAAACTCTCACGGGTGACATGGTCCCTGTTGGTAGCATATATACAGTAAATGTATTACCACAAAATGTATGTATATATATTTATATATGTATAGTATATGATAGTTTAGAATAATTTAGTTATAAGGTGGGTGGTTAGATTATAGATAGTTTAGTTAGATTAGTATGGGAAATATATATATATAAATATATATATAACCAATTTGTTTCAGTTCATATAAAATTTACTTCCCATATTTCTACAATCTATAATATATATTATTCGAGAGAAGTCATGCGAAACTATGAAAGCAATTTGTCTATAAATTTATTAAGCTTATTTATTCATTATCGTCAAACTCCGTTTATTACAATTCTTTCAATAACGACGCGTTGTTCAGATAACTAATTATTTTCTTTTGTCGTATTTTTTCCCATCGCGTAGTTAAATCATCTACGGTTAGTTTAAATTTACCTCTTTATTTTACTGTGTATGATTTCAATGGAGTAAATATATTGAAGCTTTACGTTTTTATTCGACCAGAATATTGAATCTTAACCAACTCATAAATTTAATGTTATCGAAGATGGTATTTAACGCGAGGTGTTACTTGAGGCAAAATGATACTTGACGCAAAGTGTTGCTCTACTCAACGCGTTCCTCTACAAGAAACGTTACTCTACACAAAGCGTTAATCAACACAAATCATCCACTCTACAAAAAGCGTTACACTACACAAAGCGTATTTCAACGCAAAACGTTACTCCACACAAAGCGTTACTTTACGTTTGGTGTTCCTTTACGATAGGTGTTACTTTACTCGTAGTGTAACTTAACGCAAATCGTAATTAACGCGAAGTGTAAAAAAATTCTGCCAAATTGTGTGGTTACAATTGAAGAAAGCATTATTGCTTCATAATACTGCGAAACTATTATGAAATGATATAAAATATTACGAAAATTTGTTAAACTCTCACGGGTGACATGGTCCCTGTTGGTAGCATATATACAGTAAATGTATTACCACAAAATGTATGTATATATATTTATATATGTATAGTATATGATAGTTTAGAATAATTTAGTTATAAGGGGGGTGGTTAGATTATAGATAGTTTAGTTAGATTAGTATGGGAAATATATATATAAATATATATATATAACCAATTTGTTTCAGTTCATATAAAATTTACTTCCCATATTTCTACAATCTATAATATATATTATTCAAGAGAAGTCATGCGAAACTATGAAAGCAATTTGTCTATAAATTTATTAAGCTCATTTATTCATTATCGTCAAACTCCGTTAATTACAATTCTTTCAATAACGCCGCGTTGTTCAGATAACTAATTATTTTCTTTTGTCGTATTTTTTCCCATCGCGTAGTTAAATCATCTACGGTTAGTTTAAATTTACCTCTTTATTTTACTGTGTATGAATTCAATGGAGTAAATATATTGAAGCTTTACGTTTTTATTCGACCAGAATATTGAATCTTAACCAACTCATAAATTTAATGTTTTCGAAGATGGTATTTAACGCGAGGTGTTACTTGAGGCAAAAAGATACTTGACGCAAAGTGTTGCTCTACTCAAAGCGTTACTCTACAAGAAACGTTACTCTACACAAAGCGTTAATCAACACAAATAATCCACTCTACAAAAAGCGTTACTCTACACAAAGCGTATTTCAACACAAAACGTTACTCCTCACAAAGCGTGACTTTACGTTTGGTGTTCCTTTACGATAGGTGTTACTTTACTCGTAGTATAACTTAACGCAAATCGTAATTAACGCGAATGTAAAAAAATTCTGCTAAATTGTGTGGTTACAATTCAAGAAAGCAATATTTCTTCAAAATACTGCGAAACTATTATGAAATGATATAAAATATTACGAAAATTTGTTAAACTCTCACGGGTGACATGGTCCCTGTTGGTAGCATATATAAAGTAAATGTATTACCACAAAATGTATGTTTATATATTTATATATGTATAGTATTTGATAGTTTAGAATAATTTAGTTATAAGGGGAGGGGGGGGGGTTAGATTATAGATAGTTTAGTTAGAATAGTATGGGAAATATATATATATAAATATATATATATAACCAATTTGTTTCAGTTCATATAAAATTTACTTCCCATATTTCTACAATCTATAATATATATTATTCGAGAGAAGTCATGCGAAACTATGAAAGCAATTTGTCTATACATTTATTAAGCTTATTTATTCATTATCCTCAAACTCCGTTTATTACAATTCTGTGAATAACGCCGCGTTGTTCAGATAACTAATTACTTTCTTTTGTCGTATTTTTCCCCATCGCGTAGTAAATTCATCTACGGTTAGTTTAAATTTACCTCTTTATTTTACTGTGTATGATTTCAATGGAGTAAATATATTGAAGCTTTACGTTTTTATTCGACCAGAATATTGAATCTTAACCAACTCATAAATTTAATGTTATCGAAGATGGTATTTAACGCGAGGTGTTACTTGAGGCAAAAAGATACTTGACGCAAAGTGTTGCTCTACTCAAAGCGTTACTCTACAAGGAACGTTACTCTACACAAAGCGTAAATCAACACAAATCGTCCACTCTACAAAACGCGTTACTCTACACAAAGCGTATTTCAACGCAAAACGTTACTCCACACAAAGCGTTACTTTACGTTTGGTGTTCCTTTACGATAGGTGTTACTTTACTCGTAGTATAACTTAACGCAAATCGTAATTAACGCGAAGTGTAAAAAAATTCTGCCAAATTGTGTGGTTACAATTGAAGAAAGCATTATTGCTTCAAAATACTGCGAAACTATTATGAAATGATATAAAATATTACGAAAATTTGTTAAACTCTCACGGGTGACATGGTCCCTGTTGGTAGCATATATACAGTAAATGTATTACCACAAAATGTATGTATATATATTTATATATGTATAGTATATGATAGTTTAGAATAATTTAGTTATAAGGGGGGGGGGTTAGATTATAGATAGTTTAGTTAGATTAGTATGGGAAATATATATATATAAATATATATATATATAACCAATTTGTTTCAGTTCATATAAAATTTACTTCCCATATTTCTACAATCTATAATATATATTATTCGAGAGAAGTCATGCGAAACTATGAAAGCAATTTGTCTATACATTTATTAAGCTTATTTATTCATTATCCTCAAACTCCATTTATTACAATTCTTTCAATAACGCCGCGTTGTTCAGATAACTAATTACTTTCTTTTGTCGTATTTTTTCCCATCGCGTAGTTAAATCATCTACGGTTAGTTTAAATTTACCTCTTTATTTTACTGTGTATGATTTCAATGGAGTAAATATATTGAAGCTTTACGTTTTTATTCGACCAGAATATTGACTCTTAACCAACTCATAAATTTAATGTTATCGAAGATGGTATTTAACGCGAGGTGTTACTTGAGGCAAAAAGATACTTGACGCAAAGTGTTGCTCTACTCAACGCGTTCCTCTACAAGAAACGTTACTCTACATAAAGCGTTAATCAACACAAATCATCCACTCTACAAAAAGCGTTACTCTACACAAAGCGTATTTCAACGCAAAACGTTACTCCACACAAAGCGTTACTTTACGTTTGGTGATCCTTTACGATAGGTGTTACTTAACTCGTAGTGTAACTTAACGCAAATCGTAATTAACGCGAAGTGTAAAAAAATTCTGCCAAATTGTGTGGTTACAATTGAAGAAAGCATTATTGCTTCAAAATACTGCGAAACTATTATGAAATGATATAAAATATTACGAAAATTTGGTAAACTCTCACGGGTGACATGGTCCCTGTTGGTAGCATATATACAGTAAATGTATTACCAAAAAATGTATGTATATATATTTATATATGTATAGTATATGATAGTTTAGAATAATTTAGTTATAAGGGGGGGGGGTTAGATTATAGATAGTTTAGTTAGATTAGTATGGGAAATATATATATATAAATATATATATATATATAACCAATTTGTTTCAGTTCATATAAAATTTACTTCCCATATTTCTACAATCTATAATATATATTATTCGAGAGAAGTCATGCGAAACTATGAAAACAATTTGTCTATACATTTATTAGGCTTATTTATTCATTATCCTCAAACTCCATTTATTACAATTCTTTCAATAACGCCGCGTTGTTCAGATAACGAATTACTTTCTTTTGTCGTATTTTTTCCCATCGCGTAGTTAAATCATCTACGGTTAGTTTAAATTTACCTCTTTATTTTAAAGTGTATGATTTCAATGGAGTAAATATATTGAAGCTTTACGTTTTTATTCGACCAGAATATTGAATATTAACTAACTCATTAATTTAATGTTATCGAAGATGGTATTTAACGCGAGGTGTTACTTGAGGCAAAAAGATACTTGACGCAAAGTGTTGCTCTACTCAACGCGTTCCTCTACAAGAAACGTTACTCTACATAAAGCGTTAATCAACACAAATCATCCACTCTACAAAAAGCGTTACTCTACACAAAGCGTATTTCAACGCAAAACGTTACTCCACACAAAGCGTTACTTTACGTTTGGTGATCCTTTACGATAGGTGTTACTTTAGTCGTAGTGTAACTTAACGCAAATCGTAATTAACGCGAAGTGTAAAAAAATTCTGCCAAATTGTGTGGTTACAATTGAAGAAAGCATTATTGCTTCAAAATACTGCGAAACTATTATGAAATGATATAAAATATTACGAAAATTTGTTAAACTCTCACGGGTGACATGGTCCCTGTTGGTAGCATATATACAGTAAATGTATTACCACAAAATGTATGTATATATATTTATATATGTATAGTATATGATAGTTTAGAATAATTTAGTTATAAGGTTGGGGGGGGTTAGATTATAGATAGTTTAGTTAGATTAGTATGGGAAATATATATATATAAATATATATATATAACCAATTTGTTTCAGTTCATATAAAATTTACTTCCCATATTTCTACAATCTATAATATATATTATTCGAGAAAAGTCATGCGAAACTATGAAAGCAATTTGTCTATACATTTATTAAGCTTATTTATTCATTATCCTCAAACTCCGTTTATTACAATTCTTTCAATAACGCCGCGTTGTTCAGATAACTAATTATTTTCTTTTGTCGTATTTTTTCCCATCGCGTAGTTAAATCATCTACGGTTAGTTTAAATTTACCTCTTTATTTTACTGTGTATGATTTCAATGGAGTAAATATATTGAAGCTTTACGTTTTTATTCGACCAGAATATTGAATCTTAACCAACTCATAAATTTAATGTTATCGAAGATGGTATTTAACGCGAGGTGTTACTTGAGGCAAAAAGAAACTTGACGCAAAGTGTTGCTCTACTCAACGCGTTCCTCTACAAGAAACGTTACTCTACATAAAGCGTTAATCAACACAAATCATCCACTCTACAAAAAGCGTTACTCTACACAAAGCGTATTTCAACGCAAAACGTTACTCCACACAAAGCGTTACTTTACGTTTGGTGATCCTTTACGATAGGTGTTACTTAACTCGTAGTGTAACTTAACGCAAATCGTAATTAACGCGAAGTGTAAAAAAATTCTGCCAAATTGTGTGGTTACAATTGAAGAAAGCATTATTGCTTCAAAATACTGCGAAACTATTATGAAATGATATAAAATATTACGAAAATTTGGTAAACTCTCACGGGTGACATGGTCCCTGTTGGTAGCATATATACAGTAAATGTATTACCACAAAATGTATGTATATATATTTATATATGTATAGTATATGATAGTTTAGAATAATTTAGTTATAAGGGGGGGGGGGGTTAGATTATAGATAGTTTAGTTAGATTAGTATGGGAAATATATATATATAAATATATATATATATAACCAATTTGTTTCAGTTCATATAAAATTTACTTCCCATATTTCTACAATCTATAATATATATTATTCGAGAGAAGTCATGCGAAACTATGAAAGCAATTTGTCTATACATTTATTAGGCTTATTTATTCATTATCCTCAAACTCCATTTATTACAATTCTTTCAATAACGCCGCGTTGTTCAGATAACGAATTACTTTCTTTTGTCGTATTTTTTCCCATCGCGTAGTTAAATCATCTACGGTTAGTTTAAATTTACCTCTTTATTTTAATGTGTATGATTTCAATGGAGTAAATATATTGAAGCTTTACGTTTTTATTCGACCAGAATATTGAATATTAACTAACTCATTAATTTAATGTTATCGAAGATGGTATTTAACGCGAGGTGTTACTTGAGGCAAAAAGATACTTGACGCAAAGTGTTGCTCTACTCAACGCGTTCCTTTACAAGAAACGTTACTCTACATAAAGCGTTAATCAACACAAATCATCCACTCTACAAAAAGCGTTACTCTACACAAAGCGTATTTCAACGCAAAACGTTACTCCACACAAAGCGTTACTTTACGTTTGGTGATCCTTTACGATAGGTGTTACTTTAGTCGTAGTGTAACTTAACGCAAATCGTAATTAACGCGAAGTGTAAAAAAATTCTGCCAAATTGTGTGGTTACAATTGAAGAAAGCATTATTGCTTCAAAATACTGCGAAACTATTATGAAATGATATAAAATATTACGAAAATTTGTTAAACTCTCACGGGTGACATGGTCCCTGTTGGTAGCATATATACAGTAAATGTATTACCACAAAATGTATGTATATATATTTATATATGTATAGTATATGATAGTTTAGAGTAATTTAGTTATAAGGTTGGGGGGGGTTAGATTATAGATAGTTTAGTTAGATTAGTATGGGAAATATATATATATAAATATATATATATAACCAATTTGTTTCAGTTCATATAAAATTTACTTCCCATATTTCTACAATCTATAATATATATTATTCGAGAAAAGTCATGCGAAACTATGAAAGCAATTTGTCTATACATTTATTAAGCTTATTTATTCATTATCCTCAAACTCCGTTTATTACAATTCTTTCAATAACGCCGCGTTGTTCAGATAACTAATTATTTTCTTTTGTCGTATTTTTTCCCATCGCGTAGTTAAATCATCTACGGTTAGTTTAAATTTACCTCTTTATTTTACTGTGTATGATTTCAATGGAGTAAATATATTGAAGCTTTACGTTTTTATTCGACCAGAATATTGAATCTTAATCAACTCATAAATTTAATGTTATCGAAGATGGTATTTAACGCGAGGTGTTACTTGAGGCAAAAAGAAACTTGACGCAAAGTGTTGCTCTACTCAACGCGTTCCTCTACAAGAAACGTTACTCTACACAAAGCGTTAATCAACACAAATCATCCACTCTACAAAAAGCGTTACTCTACACAAAGCGTATTTCAACGCAAAACGTTACTCCACACAAAGCGTTACTTTAAGTTTGGTGATCCTTTACGATAGGTGTTACTTTACTCGTAGTGTTACTTAACACAAATCGTAATTAACGCGAAGTGTAAAAAAATTCTGCCAAATTGTGTGGTTACAATTGAAGAAAGCATTATTGCTTCAAAATACTGCGAAACTATTATGAAATGATATAAAATATTACGAAAATTTGTTAAACTCTCACGGGTGACATGGTCCCTGTTGGTAGCATATATACAGTAAATGTATTACCACAAAATGTATGTATATATTTTTATATATGTATAGTATATGATAGTTTAGAATAATTTAGTTATAAGGTTGGGGGGGTTAGATTATAGATAGTTTAGTTAGATTAGTATGGGAAATATGTATATATAAATATATATATATAACCAATTTGTTTCAGTTCATATAAAATTTACTTCCCATATTTCTACAATCTATAATATATATTATTCGAGAGAAGTCATGCGAAACTATGAAAGCAATTTGTCTATACATTAATTAAGCTTATTTATTCATTATCCTCAAACTCCGTTTATTACAATTCTTTCAATAACGCCGCGTTGTTCAGATAACTAATTATTTTCTTTTGTCGTATTTTTTCCCATCGCGTAGTTAAATCATCTACGGTTAGTTTAAATTTACCTCTTTATTTTACTGTGTATGATTTCAATGGAGTAAATATATTGAAGCTTTACGTTTTTATTCGACCAGAATATTGAATATTAACTAACTCATTAATTTAATGTTATCGAAGATGGTATTTAACGCGAGGTGTTACTTGAGGCAAAAAGATACTTGACGCAAAGTGTTGCTCTACTCAAAGCGTTACTCTACAAGAAACGTTACTCTACACAAAGCGTTAATCAACACAAATCGTCCACTCTACAAAACGCGTTACTCTACACAAAGCGTATTTCAACGCAAAACGTTACTCCACACAAAGCGTTACTTTAAGTTTGGTGTTCCTTTACGATAGGTGTTACTTTACTCGTAGTGTAACTTAACGCAAATCGTAATTAACGCGAAGTGTAAAAAAATTCTGCTCAATTGTGTGGTTACAATTGAAAAAAGCATTATTGCTTCAAAATACTACGAAACTTTTAGGAAATGATATAAAATATTACGAAAAGTTGTTAAATTCTCACGGGTGACATGGTCCCTGTTGGTAGCATATATACAGTAAATGTATTACCACAAATTGTATGTATATATATTTATATATGTATAGTATATGATAGTTTAGAATAATTTAGTTATAAGGGGGGAGGGGTTAGATTATAGATAGTTTTGTAAGATTAGTATGGGAAATACATATATATAAATATATATATATAACCAATTTGTTTCAGTTCATATAAAATTTACTTCCCATATTTCTAGAATCTATAATATATATTATTCGAGAGAAGTGATGCGAAACTATGAAAGCAATTTGTCTATAAATTTATTAAGCTTATTTATTCATTATCCTCAAATTCCGTTTATTACAATTCTTTCAATAACGCCGCGTTGTTCAGATAACTAATTATTTTATTTTTTCCCATCGCGTAGTTAAATCATCTACGGTTAGTTTAAATTTACCTGTTTATTTTACTGTGTATGATTTCAATGGAGTAAATATATTGAAGCTTTACGTTTTTATTCGACCAGAATATTGAATCTTAACCAACTTATAAATTTAATGTTATCGAAGATGGTATTTAACGCGAGGTGTTACTTGAGGCAAAAAGATACTTGACGCAAAGTGTTGCTCTACTCAAAGCGTTACTCTACAAGAAACGTTACTCTACACAAAGCGTTAATCAACACAAATCGTCCACTCTACAAAACACGTTACTCTACACAAAGCGTATTTCAACGCAAAACGTTACTCCCTACAAAGCGTTACTTTAAGTTTGGTGTTCCTTTACGATAGGTGTTACTTTACTCGTAGTGTAACTTAACGCAAATCGTAATTAACGCGAAGTGTAAAAAAATTCTGCTAAATTGTGTGGTTACAATTGAAGAAAGCATTATTGCTTCAAAATACTACGAAACTTTTATGAAATGATATAAAATATTACGAAAAGTTGTTAAACTCTCACGGGTGACATGGTCCCTGTTGGTAGCATATATACAGTAAATGTATTACCACAAAATGTATGTATATATATTTATATCTGTATAGTATATGATAGTTTAGAATAATTTAGTTATAAGGGGGGAGGGGTTAGATTATAGATAGTTTAGTTAGATTAGTATGGGAAATATATATATATAAATATATATATATAACCAATTTGTTTCAGTTCATATAAAATTTACTTCCCATATTTCTACAATCTATAATATATATTATTTGAGAGAAGTCATGCGAAACTATGAAAGCAATTTGTCTATAAATTTATTAAGCTTATTTATTCATTATCCTCAAACTCCGTTTATTACAATTCTTTCAATAACGCCGCGTTGTTCAGATAACTAATTATTTTCGTTTGTCGTATTTTTTCCCATCGCGTAGTTAAATCATCTACGTTTAGTTTAAATTTACCTCTTTATTTAACTGTGTATGATTTCAATGGAGTAAATATATTGAAGCTTTACGTTTTTATTCGACCAGAATATTGAATCTTAACCAACTCATAAATTTAATGTTATCGAAGATGGTATTTATCGCGAGGTGTTACTTGAGGCAAAAAGAAACTTGACGCAAAGTGTTGCTCTACTCAAAGCGTTACTCTACAAGAAACGTTACTCTACACAAAGCGTTAATCAACACAAATCGTCCACTCTACAAAAAGCGTTACTCTACACAAAGCGTATTTCAACGCAAAACGTTACTCCACACAAAGCGTTACTTTACGGTAGGTGTTCCTTTACGATAGGTGTTACTTTACTCGTAGTGTAAATTAACGCAAATCGTAATTGACGCGAAGTTCAAAAAAAATTCTGCTAAATTGTGTGGTTACAATTGAAGAAAGCATTATTGCTTCAAAATACTGCGAAACTATTATGAAATGATATAAAATATTACGAAAATTTGTTAAACTCTCACGGGTGACATGGTCCCTGTTGGTAGCATATATACAGTAAATGTATTACCACAAAATGTATGTATATATATTTATATATGTATAGTATATGATAGTTTAGAATAATTAAAATAATTAATAATTATTAATAATTAATAATTATTTTAATATTTAATAATTTGCGTTAATCAACACAAATCGTCCACTCTACAAAACGCGTTACTCTACACAAAGCGTATTTCAACGCAAAACGTTACTCCACACAAAGCGTTACTTTACGTTTGGTGTTCCTTTACGATAGGTGTTACTTTACTCGTAGTATAACTTAACGCAAATCGTAATTAACGCGAAGTGTAAAAAAATTCTGCCAAATTGTGTGGTTACAATTGAAGAAAGCATTATTGCTTCAAAATACTGCGAAACTATTATGAAATGATATAAAATATTACGAAAAGTTGTTAAACTCTCACGGGTGACATGGTCCTTGTTGGTAGCATATATACAGTAAATGTATTACCACAAAATGTATGTATATATATTTATATATGTATAGTATTTGATAGTTTAGAATAATTTAGTTATAAGGGGGGGGGGGGTTAGATTAAAGATAGTTTAGTTAGATTAGTATGGGAAATATATATATATAAATATATATAAATAACCAATTTGGTTCAGTTCATATAAAATTTACTTCCCATATTTCTACAATCTATAATATATATTATTCGAAAGAAGTCATGCGAAACTATGAAAGCAATTTGTCTATAAATTTATTAAGCTTATTTATTCATTATCCTCAAACTCCGTTTATTACAATTCTTTCAATAACGCCACGTTGTTCAGATAACTAATTATTTTCTTTTATCGTATTTTTTCCCATCGCGTAGTTAAATCATCTACGGTTAGTTTAAATTTACCTCTTTATTTTACTGTGTATGATTTCAATGGAGTAAATATATTGAAGCTTTACGTTTTTATTCGACCAGAATATTGAATCTTAACCAACTCATAAATTTAATGTTATCGAAGATGGTATTTAACGCGAGGTGTTAGTTGAGGCAAAAAGATACTTGACGCAAAGTGTTGCTCTACTCAAAGCGTTACTCTACAAGAAACGTTACTCTACACAAAGCGTTAATCAACACAAATCATCCACTCTACAAAAAGCGTTACTCTACACAAAGCGTATTTCAACGCAAAACGTTACTCCACACAAAGCGTTACTTTACGTTTGGTGTTCCTTTACGATAGGTGTTACTTTACTCGTAGTGTAACTTAACGCAAATCGTAATTAACGCGAAGTGTAAAAAAATTCTGCCAAATTGTGTGGTTACAATTGAAGAAAGCATTATTGCTTCAAAATACTGCGAAACTATTATGAAATGATATAAAATATTACGAAAATTTGTTAAACTCTCACGGGTGACATGGTCCCTGTTGGTAGCATATATACAGTAAATGTATTACCACAAAATGTATGTATATATATTTATATATGTATAGTATATGATAGTTTAGAATAATTTAGTTATAAGGGGGATGGTTAGATTATAGATAGTTTAGTTAGATTAGTATGGGAAATATATATATATAAATATATATATATAACCAATTTGTTTCAGTTTATATAAAATTTACTTCCCATATTTCTACAATCTATAATATATATTATTCGAGAGAAGTCATGCGAAACTATGAAAGCAATTTGTCTATACATTTATTAAGCTTATTTATTCATTATCCTCAAACTCCGTTTATTACAATTCTTTCAATAACGCCGCGTTGTTCAGATAACTTATTACTTTCTTTTGTCGTATTTTTTCCCATCGCGTAGTTAAATTATGTACGGTTAGTTTAAATTTACCTCTTTATTTTACTGTGTATGATTTCAATGGAGTAAATATATTGAAGCTTTACGTTTTTATTCGACCAGAATATTGAATCTTAACCAACTCATATATTTAATGTTATCGAAGATGGTATTTAACGTGAGGTGTTACTTGAGGCAAAAAGATACTTGACGCAAAGTGTTGCTCTACTCAAAGCGTTCCTCTACAAGAAACGTTACTCTACATAAAGCGTTAATCAACACAAATCATCCACTCTACAAAAAGCGTTACTCTACACAAAGCGTATTTCAACGCAAAACGTTACTCCACACAAAGCGTTACTTTACGTTTGGTGATCCTTTACGATAGGTGTTACTTTACTCGTAGTGTAACTTAACGCAAATCGTAATTAACGCGAAGTGTAAAAAAATTCTGCCAAATTGTGTGGTTACAATTGAAGAAAGCATTATTGCTTCAAAATACTGCGAAACTATTATGAAATGATATAAAATATTACGAAAATTTGGTAAACTCTCACGGGTGACATGGTCCCTGTTGGTAGCATATATACAGTAAATGTATTACCAAAAAATGTATGTATATATATTTATATATGTATAGTATATGATAGTTTAGAATAATTTAGTTATAAGGGGGGGGGGTTAGATTATAGATAGTTTAGTTAGATTAGTATGGGAAATATATATATATAAATATATATATATATATAACCAATTTGTTTCAGTTCATATAAAATTTACTTCCCATATTTCTACAATCTATAATATATATTATTCGAGAGAAGTCATGCGAAACTATGAAAACAATTTGTCTATACATTTATTAGGCTTATTTATTCATTATCCTCAAACTCCATTTATTACAATTCTTTCAATAACGCCGCGTTGTTCAGATAACGAATTACTTTCTTTTGTCGTATTTTTTCCCATCGCGTAGTTAAATCATCTACGGTTAGTTTAAATTTACCTCTTTATTTTAAAGTGTATGATTTCAATGGAGTAAATATATTGAAGCTTTACGTTTTTATTCGACCAGAATATTGAATATTAACTAACTCATTAATTTAATGTTATCGAAGATGGTATTTAACGCGAGGTGTTACTTGAGGCAAAAAGATACTTGACGCAAAGTGTTGCTCTACTCAACGCGTTCCTCTACAAGAAACGTTACTCTACATAAAGCGTTAATCAACACAAATCATCCACTCTACAAAAAGCGTTACTCTACACAAAGCGTATTTCAACGCAAAACGTTACTCCACACAAAGCGTTACTTTACGTTTGGTGATCCTTTACGATAGGTGTTACTTTAGTCGTAGTGTAACTTAACGCAAATCGTAATTAACGCGAAGTGTAAAAAAATTCTGCCAAATTGTGTGGTTACAATTGAAGAAAGCATTATTGCTTCAAAATACTGCGAAACTATTATGAAATGATATAAAATATTACGAAAATTTGTTAAACTCTCACGGGTGACATGGTCCCTGTTGGTAGCATATATACAGTAAATGTATTACCACAAAATGTATGTATATATATTTATATATGTATAGTATATGATAGTTTAGAATAATTTAGTTATAAGGGGGATGGTTAGATTATAGATAGTTTAGTTAGATTAGTATGGGAAATATATATATATAAATATATATATATAACCAATTTGTTTCAGTTTATATAAAATTTACTTCCCATATTTCTACAATCTATAATATATATTATTCGAGAGAAGTCATGCGAAACTATGAAAGCAATTTGTCTATACATTTATTAAGCTTATTTATTCATTATCCTCAAACTCCGTTTATTACAATTCTTTCAATAACGCCGCGTTGTTCAGATAACTTATTACTTTCTTTTGTCGTATTTTTTCCCATCGCGTAGTTAAATTATGTACGGTTAGTTTAAATTTACCTCTTTATTTTACTGTGTATGATTTCAATGGAGTAAATATATTGAAGCTTTACGTTTTTATTCGACCAGAATATTGAATCTTAACCAACTCATATATTTAATGTTATCGAAGATGGTATTTAACGTGAGGTGTTACTTGAGGCAAAAAGATACTTGACGCAAAGTGTTGCTCTACTCAAAGCGTTCCTCTACAAGAAACGTTACTTTACACAAAGCGTTAATCAACACAAATCATCCACTCTACAAAAAGCGTTACTCTACACAAAGCGTATTTCAACGCAAAACGTTACTCCACACAAAGCGTTACTTTACGTTTGGTGATCCTTTACGATAGGTGTTACTTAACTCGTAGTGTAACTTAACGCAAATCGTAATTAACGCGAAGTGTAAAAAAATTCTGCCAAATTGTGTGGTTACAATTGAAGAAAGCATTATTGCTTCAAAATACTGCGAAACTATTATGAAATGATATAAAATATTACGAAAATTTGGTAAACTCTCACGGGTGACATGGTCCCTGTTGGTAGCATATATACAGTAAATGTATTACCACAAAATGTATGTATATATATTTATATATGTATAGTATATGATAGTTTAGAATAATTTAGTTATAAGGGGGGGGGGGTTAGATTATAGATAGTTTAGTTAGATTAGTATGGGAAATATATATATATAAATATATATATATATAACCAATTTGTTTCAGTTCATATAAAATTTACTTCCCATATTTCTACAATCTATAATATATATTATTCGAGAGAAGTCATGCGAAACTATGAAAGCAATTTGTCTATACATTTATTAGGCTTATTTATTCATTATCCTCAAACTCCATTTATTACAATTCTTTCAATAACGCCGCGTTGTTCAGATAACGAATTACTTTCTTTTGTCGTATTTTTTCCCATCGCGTAGTTAAATCATCTACGGTTAGTTTAAATTTACCTCTTTATTTTAATGTGTATGATTTCAATGGAGTAAATATATTGAAGCTTTACGTTTTTATTCGACCAGAATATTGAATATTAACTAACTCATTAATTTAATGTTATCGAAGATGGTATTTAACGCGAGGTGTTACTTGAGGCAAAAAGATACTTGACGCAAAGTGTTGCTCTACTCAACGCGTTCCTTTACAAGAAACGTTACTCTACATAAAGCGTTAATCAACACAAATCATCCACTCTACAAAAAGCGTTACTCTACACAAAGCGTATTTCAACGCAAAACGTTACTCCACACAAAGCGTTACTTTACGTTTGGTGATCCTTTACGATAGGTGTTACTTTAGTCGTAGTGTAACTTAACGCAAATCGTAATTAACGCGAAGTGTAAAAAAATTCTGCCAAATTGTGTGGTTACAATTGAAGAAAGCATTATTGCTTCAAAATACTGCGAAACTATTATGAAATGATATAAAATATTACGAAAATTTGTTAAACTCTCACGGGTGACATGGTCCCTGTTGGTAGCATATATACAGTAAATGTATTACCACAAAATGTATGTATATATATTTATATATGTATAGTATATGATAGTTTAGAGTAATTTAGTTATAAGGTTGGGGGGGGTTAGATTATAGATAGTTTAGTTAGATTAGTATGGGAAATATATATATATAAATATATATATATAACCAATTTGTTTCAGTTCATATAAAATTTACTTCCCATATTTCTACAATCTATAATATATATTATTCGAGAAAAGTCATGCGAAACTATGAAAGCAATTTGTCTATACATTTATTAAGCTTATTTATTCATTATCCTCAAACTCCGTTTATTACAATTCTTTCAATAACGCCGCGTTGTTCAGATAACTAATTATTTTCTTTTGTCGTATTTTTTCCCATCGCGTAGTTAAATCATCTACGGTTAGTTTAAATTTACCTCTTTATTTTACTGTGTATGATTTCAATGGAGTAAATATATTGAAGCTTTACGTTTTTATTCGACCAGAATATTGAATCTTAATCAACTCATAAATTTAATGTTATCGAAGATGGTATTTAACGCGAGGTGTTACTTGAGGCAAAAAGAAACTTGACGCAAAGTGTTGCTCTACTCAACGCGTTCCTCTACAAGAAACGTTACTCTACACAAAGCGTTAATCAACACAAATCATCCACTCTACAAAAAGCGTTACTCTACACAAAGCGTATTTCAACGCAAAACGTTACTCCACACAAAGCGTTACTTTAAGTTTGGTGATCCTTTACGATAGGTGTTACTTTACTCGTAGTGTTACTTAACACAAATCGTAATTAACGCGAAGTGTAAAAAAATTCTGCCAAATTGTGTGGTTACAATTGAAGAAAGCATTATTGCTTCAAAATACTGCGAAACTATTATGAAATGATATAAAATATTACGAAAATTTGTTAAACTCTCACGGGTGACATGGTCCCTGTTGGTAGCATATATACAGTAAATGTATTACCACAAAATGTATGTATATATTTTTATATATGTATAGTATATGATAGTTTAGAATAATTTAGTTATAAGGTTGGGGGGGTTAGATTATAGATAGTTTAGTTAGATTAGTATGGGAAATATGTATATATAAATATATATATATAACCAATTTGTTTCAGTTCATATAAAATTTACTTCCCATATTTCTACAATCTATAATATATATTATTCGAGAGAAGTCATGCGAAACTATGAAAGCAATTTGTCTATACATTAATTAAGCTTATTTATTCATTATCCTCAAACTCCGTTTATTACAATTCTTTCAATAACGCCGCGTTGTTCAGATAACTAATTATTTTCTTTTGTCGTATTTTTTCCCATCGCGTAGTTAAATCATCTACGGTTAGTTTAAATTTACCTCTTTATTTTACTGTGTATGATTTCAATGGAGTAAATAAATTGAAGCTTTACGTTTTTATTCGACCAGAATATTGAATATTAACTAACTCATTAATTTAATGTTATCGAAGATGGTATTTAACGCGAGGTGTTACTTGAGGCAAAAAGATACTTGACGCAAAGTGTTGCTCTACTCAAAGCGTTACTCTACAAGAAACGTTACTCTACACAAAGCGTTAATCAACACAAATCGTCCACTCTACAAAACGCGTTACTCTACACAAAGCGTATTTCAACGCAAAACGTTACTCCACACAAAGCGTTACTTTAAGTTTGGTGTTCCTTTACGATAGGTGTTACTTTACTCGTAGTGTAACTTAACGCAAATCGTAATTAACGCGAAGTGTAAAAAAATTCTGCTCAATTGTGTGGTTACAATTGAAAAAAGCATTATTGCTTCAAAATACTACGAAACTTTTAGGAAATGATATAAAATATTACGAAAAGTTGTTAAATTCTCACGGGTGACATGGTCCCTGTTGGTAGCATATATACAGTAAATGTATTACCACAAATTGTATGTATATATATTTATATATGTATAGTATATGATAGTTTAGAATAATTTAGTTATAAGGGGGGAGGGGTTAGATTATAGATAGTTTTGTAAGATTAGTATGGGAAATACATATATATAAATATATATATATAACCAATTTGTTTCAGTTCATATAAAATTTACTTCCCATATTTCTAGAATCTATAATATATATTATTCGAGAGAAGTGATGCGAAACTATGAAAGCAATTTGTCTATAAATTTATTAAGCTTATTTATTCATTATCCTCAAATTCCGTTTATTACAATTCTTTCAATAACGCCGCGTTGTTCAGATAACTAATTATTTTATTTTTTCCCATCGCGTAGTTAAATCATCTACGGTTAGTTTAAATTTACCTGTTTATTTTACTGTGTATGATTTCAATGGAGTAAATATATTGAAGCTTTACGTTTTTATTCGACCAGAATATTGAATCTTAACCAACTTATAAATTTAATGTTATCGAAGATGGTATTTAACGCGAGGTGTTACTTGAGGCAAAAAGATACTTGACGCAAAGTGTTGCTCTACTCAAAGCGTTACTCTACAAGAAACGTTACTCTACACAAAGCGTTAATCAACACAAATCGTCCACTCTACAAAACACGTTACTCTACACAAAGCGTATTTCAACGCAAAACGTTACTCCCTACAAAGCGTTACTTTAAGTTTGGTGTTCCTTTACGATAGGTGTTACTTTACTCGTAGTGTAACTTAACGCAAATCGTAATTAACGCGAAGTGTAAAAAAATTCTGCTAAATTGTGTGGTTACAATTGAAGAAAGCATTATTGCTTCAAAATACTACGAAACTTTTATGAAATGATATAAAATATTACGAAAAGTTGTTAAACTCTCACGGGTGACATGGTCCCTGTTGGTAGCATATATACAGTAAATGTATTACCACAAAATGTATGTATATATATTTATATCTGTATAGTATATGATAGTTTAGAATAATTTAGTTATAAGGGGGGAGGGGTTAGATTATAGATAGTTTAGTTAGATTAGTATGGGAAATATATATATATAAATATATATATATAACCAATTTGTTTCAGTTCATATAAAATTTACTTCCCATATTTCTACAATCTATAATATATATTATTTGAGAGAAGTCATGCGAAACTATGAAAGCAATTTGTCTATAAATTTATTAAGCTTATTTATTCATTATCCTCAAACTCCGTTTATTACAATTCTTTCAATAACGCCGCGTTGTTCAGATAACTAATTATTTTCGTTTGTCGTATTTTTTCCCATCGCGTAGTTAAATCATCTACGTTTAGTTTAAATTTACCTCTTTATTTAACTGTGTATGATTTCAATGGAGTAAATATATTGAAGCTTTACGTTTTTATTCGACCAGAATATTGAATCTTAACCAACTCATAAATTTAATGTTATCGAAGATGGTATTTATCGCGAGGTGTTACTTGAGGCAAAAAGAAACTTGACGCAAAGTGTTGCTCTACTCAAAGCGTTACTCTACAAGAAACGTTACTCTACACAAAGCGTTAATCAACACAAATCGTCCACTCTACAAAAAGCGTTACTCTACACAAAGCGTATTTCAACGCAAAACGTTACTCCACACAAAGCGTTACTTTACGGTAGGTGTTCCTTTACGATAGGTGTTACTTTACTCGTAGTGTAAATTAACGCAAATCGTAATTGACGCGAAGTTCAAAAAAAATTCTGCTAAATTGTGTGGTTACAATTGAAGAAAGCATTATTGCTTCAAAATACTGCGAAACTATTATGAAATGATATAAAATATTACGAAAATTTGTTAAACTCTCACGGGTGACATGGTCCCTGTTGGTAGCATATATACAGTAAATGTATTACCACAAAATGTATGTATATATATTTATATATGTATAGTATATGATAGTTTAGAATAATTAAAATAATTAATAATTATTAATAATTAATAATTATTTTAATATTTAATAATTTGCGTTAATCAACACAAATCGTCCACTCTACAAAACGCGTTACTCTACACAAAGCGTATTTCAACGCAAAACGTTACTCCACACAAAGCGTTACTTTACGTTTGGTGTTCCTTTACGATAGGTGTTACTTTACTCGTAGTATAACTTAACGCAAATCGTAATTAACGCGAAGTGTAAAAAAATTCTGCCAAATTGTGTGGTTACAATTGAAGAAAGCATTATTGCTTCAAAATACTGCGAAACTATTATGAAATGATATAAAATATTACGAAAAGTTGTTAAACTCTCACGGGTGACATGGTCCTTGTTGGTAGCATATATACAGTAAATGTATTACCACAAAATGTATGTATATATATTTATATATGTATAGTATTTGATAGTTTAGAATAATTTAGTTATAAGGGGGGGGGGGGGGGGTTAGATTAAAGATAGTTTAGTTAGATTAGTATGGGAAATATATATATATAAATATATATAAATAACCAATTTGGTTCAGTTCATATAAAATTTACTTCCCATATTTCTACAATCTATAATATATATTATTCGAAAGAAGTCATGCGAAACTATGAAAGCAATTTGTCTATAAATTTATTAAGCTTATTTATTCATTATCCTCAAACTCCGTTTATTACAATTCTTTCAATAACGCCACGTTGTTCAGATAACTAATTATTTTCTTTTATCGTATTTTTTCCCATCGCGTAGTTAAATCATCTACGGTTAGTTTAAATTTACCTCTTTATTTTACTGTGTATGATTTCAATGGAGTAAATATATTGAAGCTTTACGTTTTTATTCGACCAGAATATTGAATCTTAACCAACTCATAAATTTAATGTTATCGAAGATGGTATTTAACGCGAGGTGTTAGTTGAGGCAAAAAGATACTTGACGCAAAGTGTTGCTCTACTCAAAGCGTTACTCTACAAGAAACGTTACTCTACACAAAGCGTTAATCAACACAAATCATCCACTCTACAAAAAGCGTTACTCTACACAAAGCGTATTTCAACGCAAAACGTTACTCCACACAAAGCGTTACTTTACGTTTGGTGTTCCTTTACGATAGGTGTTACTTTACTCGTAGTGTAACTTAACGCAAATCGTAATTAACGCGAAGTGTAAAAAAATTCTGCCAAATTGTGTGGTTACAATTGAAGAAAGCATTATTGCTTCAAAATACTGCGAAACTATTATGAAATGATATAAAATATTACGAAAATTTGTTAAACTCTCACGGGTGACATGGTCCCTGTTGGTAGCATATATACAGTAAATGTATTACCACAAAATGTATGTATATATATTTATATATGTATAGTATATGATAGTTTAGAATAATTTAGTTATAAGGGGGATGGTTAGATTATAGATAGTTTAGTTAGATTAGTATGGGAAATATATATATATAAATATATATATATAACCAATTTGTTTCAGTTTATATAAAATTTACTTCCCATATTTCTACAATCTATAATATATATTATTCGAGAGAAGTCATGCGAAACTATGAAAGCAATTTGTCTATACATTTATTAAGCTTATTTATTCATTATCCTCAAACTCCGTTTATTACAATTCTTTCAATAACGCCGCGTTGTTCAGATAACTTATTACTTTCTTTTGTCGTATTTTTTCCCATCGCGTAGTTAAATTATGTACGGTTAGTTTAAATTTACCTCTTTATTTTACTGTGTATGATTTCAATGGAGTAAATATATTGAAGCTTTACGTTTTTATTCGACCAGAATATTGAATCTTAACCAACTCATATATTTAATGTTATCGAAGATGGTATTTAACGTGAGGTGTTACTTGAGGCAAAAAGATACTTGACGCAAAGTGTTGCTCTACTCAAAGCGTTCCTCTACAAGAAACGTTACTTTACACAAAGCGTTAATCAACACAAATCATCCACTCTACAAAAAGCGTTACTCTACACAAAGCGTATTTCAACGCAAAACGTTACTTCAAAGAAAGCGTTTCTTTACGTTTGGTGTTCCTTTACGATAGGTGTTACTTTACTCGTAGTGTAACTTAACGCAAATCGTAATTAACGCGAAGTGTAAAAAAATTCTGCCAAATTGTGTGGTTACAATTGAAGAAAGCATTATTGCTTCAAAATACTGCGAAACTATTATGAAATGATATAAAATATTACGAAAATTTGTTAAACTCTCACGGGTGACATGGTCCCTGTTGGTAGCATATATACAGTAAATGTATTACCACAAAATGTATGTATATATATTTATATATGTATAGTATATGATAGTTTAGAATAATTTAGTTATAAGGTTGGGGGGGGGGTTAGATTATAGATAGTTTAGTTAGATTAGTATGGGAAATATATATATATAAATATATATATATAACCAATTTGTTTCAGTTCATATAAAATTTACTTCCCATATTTCTACAATCTATAATATATATTATTCGAGAGAAGTCATGCGAAACTATGAAAGCAATTTGTCTATACATTTATTAAGCTTATTTATTCATTATCCTCAAACTCCGTTTATTACAATTCTTTCAATAACGCCGCGTTGTTCAGATAACTAATTATTTTTTCCCATCGCGTAGTTAAATCATCTACGGTTAGTTTAAATTTACCTCTTTATTTTACTGTGTATGATTTCAATGGAGTAAATATATTGAAGCTTTACGTTTTTATTCGACCAGAATATTGAATCTTAACCAACTCATAAATTTAATGTTATTCAACCAGGAATCGAACCTCGGGCCTCTGGATAACTAGTCCAGTGTGCATCCTCTACACCAAAGACGGTTGTGATGTGACAGCCAACTTTTTCATATTATTCTAATTTTTATTTTATTTATTAGATAGTATTTACTTCTTTCTGAAGTGATTTGTTTATTAATATTTGTTTGTTTTTGTATACTTTCGTGTCCACATAACGTTGTTTGTCCAAATTCATTTCGAATACGTATGACAAACTGTAGAAGACTATAGCGTATACTCCGACAAATTTCATTGTCGTTGAATTTTATTAATTAAATGAAATACTTATATGAAAAAATTAACTCGTCAACCAGGAATCGAACCTCGGGCCTCTGGATAACTAGTCCAGTGTGCATCCTCTACACCAAAGACGATTGTGATGAGACATCCAACTTTTTCATATTATTCTAATTTTTATTTTATTTATTAGATAGTATTTACTTCTTTCTGAAGTGATTTGTTTATTAATATTTGTTTGTTTGTGTATACTTTCGTGTCCACATAACGTTGTTTGTCCAAATTCATTTCGAATACGTATGACAAACTGTAGAAGACTATAGCGTATACTCCGACAAATTTCATTGTCATTGAGTTTTATTAATTAAATGAAATACTTATATGAAAAAATTAACTCGTCAACCAGGAATCGAACCTCGGGCCTCTGGATAACTAGACCAGTGTGCATCCTCTACACCAAAGACGATTGTGATGTGACAGCCAACTTTTTCATATTATTCTAATTTTTATTTTATTTATTAGATAGTATTTACTTCTTTCTGAAGTGATTTGTTTATTAATATTTGTTTGTTTTTGTATACTTTCGTGTCCACATAACGTTGTTTGTCCAAATTCATTTCGAATACGTATGATAAACTGTAGAAGACTATAGCGAATACTCCGACAAATTTCATTGTCATTGAATTTTATTAATTAAATTAAATATTTATTTGAAAAAATTAACTCGTCAACCGAGAATCGAACCTCAAGCCTCTGGATAACTAGTCCAGTGTGCATCCTCTACACCAAAGACGATTGTGATGTGACAGCCAACTTTTTCATATTATTCTAATTTTTATTTTATTTATTAGATAGTATTTACTTCTTTCTGAAGTGATTTGTTTATTAATATTTGTTTGTTTGTGTATACTTTCGTGTCCACATAACGTTGTAGTGTTACTTGAGGCAAAAAGATACTTAACGCAAAGTGTTGCTCTACTCAAAGCGTTACTCTACATGAAACGTAACTCTACACAAAGCGTTAATCAACACAAAACGTCCACTTTACAAAAAGCGTTACTCTACACAAAGCGTATTTCAACGCATAACGTTACTCCACACAAAGCGTTACTTTACGATTTGTAACACCAATCGTAAAGTTACGCTTTGTGTGGAGTAACGTTTTGCGTTGAAATATGTTAGGTGTAACTTTACTCGTAGCGTAACTTAACGCAAAACGTTATTAACGCGAAGTGTAAATAAATTCTGCTAAAATGTGTGGTTACAATTGAAGAAAGAATTATTGCTTCAAAATACTGCGAATTTATTATGAAAAGATACAAAATTTTACGAAAAATTGTTAAACTCTCACGGGTGACATGGTCCCTGTTGTTAGCTTATATACAGTAAATGTACTAGCACAAAATGTATGTATATATATTTATATATGTATAGTATATGATAGTTTAGAATAATTTAGTTAAAAGGGGGGGGGGTTAGATTATAGATAGTTTAGTAAGATTAGTATGGGAAATATATATATATATATATATAAATATATATATATATATATATATATATATATATATATATATATATAACCACATTGTTTGAGTTCGTATAAAATTTACTTCACATATTTCTACAATCTATTATATAAATAATTCGAGAGAAGTCATGCGAAACTATGCAAGCAATTTGTCTATAAATTTATTAAGCTTATTTATTCATTATCCTCAAACTCCGTTTATTACACTTCTTTCAATAACGACGCGTAGTTCAGATAACTAATTATTTTCGTTCGTCGTATTTATACCCATCGTGTAGTTTAATCATCTACGGTTAGTTTAAATTTACATCTTTATTTTACTGTGTATGTTTTCAAAGGTGTAAATATATTGAAGCTTTTCGTTTTTATTCGACCAGAATATTGAATCTTAACCAACTCATAAATTTAATGTCCTCGAAGATGGTTTTTAACGCGAGGTGTTACTTGAGGCAAAAAGATACTTAACGCAAAGTGTTGCTCTAGACAAAGCGTTACTCTACAAGAAACGTTACTCTACACAAAGCGTTAAACACAAATCGTCCACTCTACGTAAAGCGTTACTCTACACAAAGCGTATTTCAACGCAAAACGTTACTCCACACAAAGCGTTACTTTACGACTGGTGTTACATTACGATAGGTGTAACTTTACTCGTAGCGTAACTTAACGCAAAACGTTATTAACGCGAAGTGTAAAAAAATACTGCAAAAGTGTAAGATTACAATTGAACAAAGAATTATTGCTTCAAAATACTGCGAATTTAATATGAAAAGATACAAAATTTTACGAAAAATTGTTAAACCCTCACGGGTGACATGGTCCCTGTTGTTAGCATATATACAGTAAATATACTGGCACAAAATGTTTGTATATATATTTATATATGTATAGTATATGATAGTTTAGAATAATTTAGTTAAAAGGGGAGGGGGTTAGATTATAGATAGTTTAGTAAAATTAGTATGGGAAATATATATATATATATATATATATAAATATATATATATATATATAACCAATTTGTTTGAGTTCATATAAATTTTACTTCCCATATTTCTACAATCTTACATATATATAATTCGAGAGAAGTCATGCGAAACTATGAAAGCAATTTGTCTATAAATTTATTAAGCTTATTCATTATCCTCAAACTCCGTTTATTACAATTCTTTCAATAACGACGCGTAGTTCAGATAACTAATTATTTTCGTTCGTCGTATTTATAATCATCGCGTAGTTTAATCATCTACGGTTAGTTTAAATTTACCTCTTTATTTTACGGTGTATGTTTTCAAAGGTGTAAATATATTGAAGCTTTACGTTTTTATTCGACCAGAATATTGAATCTTAACCAACTCATAAATTTAATGTTATCGAAGATGGTATTTAACGCGAGGTGTTACTTGAGGCAAAAAGATACTTAACGCAAAGTGTTGCTCTACACAAAGCGTTACTCTACAAGAAACGTTACTCTACACAAAGCGTTAATCAACACAAATCGTCCACTCTACGTAAAGCGTTACTCTACACAAAGCGTATTTCAACGCAAAACGTTACTCCACGCAAAACGTTACTCCACACAAAGCGTTACTTTACGATTGGTGTTACATTACGATAGGTGTAACTTTTCTCGTAGCGTAACTTAACGCAAAACGTTATTAACGCGAAGTGTAAAAAACTTCTGCTAAATTGTGTGGTTACAATTGAAGAACGAATTATTGCTTCAAAATACTGCGAATTTATTATGAAAAGATACAAAATTTTACGAAAATTTGTTCAACTCTCACGGGTGACATGGTCCCTGTTGTTAGCATATATACAGTAAATGTACTAGCACAAAATGTATGTATATATATTTATATATGTACAGAATAATTTAATAATGTTTAGAATAATTTAGTTATAAGGGGAAGGGGGGTCAGATTATAAATAGTTTAGTTGGATTAGTATGGGAAATATATATAAATATAAATATATTGAATCTTAACCAACTCATAAATTTAATCTTATCGTAGATGGTATTTAACGCGAGGTGTTACTTGAGGCAAAAAGATACTAACTAGATTAATAACCAGTTTTTTTGAGTGGATATAAAATTTACTTCCCATAATTGTACAATCGATTATATATATTATTTGTGAGAGTCTTGCGAAACTATGAAAGCAATTTTTCTTTTGATTTATAAATGCATTTTTAATGCATTTATAAATGGGTAGATTATAGATAGCCATTCATCAGAACAAGGAGGTTGGGAAACTGGGATAATTACCATGAAGCCCTTACCGAATACAAAAGTTCTCTGAAGAAAGTCAAAATGGACTCATGGAGGAAGCTCTGTCATGATGTTGAAAACACTTCTGAGGGAGCAAGACTCCATTGTATCCTGGCGAAGAAACCCACTGACACCATCGGGTCCCTTCGTTAACCCGATGGTGAGTATACTAACTCCACGAAGGATACAATCGAGACACTGCTCTGGATTCATTTCCCGTATTCGGTGGCAGTGGATGGTGAAAACCCTTCTCAAGAGCAGCTTATCCAGGGTCTCCCACCGATTGGCGAGGACTGGAAAAGAGCGGCGATTACCATTATGTGCTCAAAGATCGAATAGGTAATAAACTAAAACAGTTTACTGCGTGCAAAAAGCTGTCCAGGATCCAGAGACTGGCCTGTTTGTGCATCACTGGATCCATGAGCTGTACACCTACAACTGCCAAGCAAGTCATACTGGGGCTGCCTCCAAAGCATTGTAATAATAGCTAAAGCGAGATCCAGCGCCTATAGATTATCTTGCAATAACAACTAGATTAATAAAAATCAGGTTCGACATGCAAGTATCGTGGGAACATCAATTATCTCAGACACCGTCTTTGAAATGGACACAGATATGCTTCCCACGATATACTCCTCAAAACCTTTCACTGTAGTATGTGATAGGGCCATGTGGTCGGAAGGAGAACCACCCTACCAAGGGAAACAAATCGTCTGGTATACAGACGGATCCAAAACTCAAAAAGAGACCGGGGTGGGAAGCTACGGTGAGAGACCTGGTGCAAACATAAGCCTCAACTTGGGGAAATATGCCACGGTCTTCCAAGCAGAAGTCTACGCCATACTGACTTGCGTCCGTGAGAACCTACGTAGAGACTACATAAACCAGAACGTATGTATTCTGTCGGACAGTCAAGCTGCTTTAAAAGCCTTATCTGGAATTGAGGTAACCTCAAGGTTAGTCTAGGATTGTCTGGAGGAACTTCTGAAACTGGAAAAACGGAACAATGATAAATTGATCTGGGTGCCGGATCACAGTGGTTATTGCCAACATATGGGGGAAGCGAGTCTCGTCAGACTGAGGTAGAAGGCGGAGCACAATGGACCATAAGGTCGAAGTACAATAGTTCTACCACGATAAAAATCAATCAATTAATCACAGGTGACATGGTCCCTGTTATTAGTATATATACAATGAATATACTACCATAAAATGTATGTATATACATTTATATATGTATAGAATATGATAGTTTAGTATAATTTAGTTATAAGGGGGAGGGGGTAGATTAAAGATAGTTCAGTTAGATTAGTATGGGATATATATATATATATATATATATATATATATATATATATATATATATATATATATATATATATATATATATATATAACCAATTTGTTTGGGTTGATATAAAATTTACTTCAAATTACTCTACACAAAGCGATACCTTACGCTTGGAGTTATACTTAACTCGCGTGTAACTTGACTCAAAACGTAGTTAACTCGAAGTGTAAATAAATTCAGCTAAATAATGTGCTTACAATTGAAGAAACAATTATTGGTTCAAAATACTGTGAAACTTCAATGAAATGGTATACAATATTACGAAAAGTTTTAAACTCTCACACGTTACATGGTCCATTACGTTAGTATATATACAATGAACCCTGTGCAAAAAATCTGATAAAAATTCATAAAAACAGAAGCTATGAAAAATTGAAAAAACTTGTCATAAAACTATTTTCTCATAAAAGAACGGGGACAAAAAAATCTTTATCAGAATCTATAACAATTTGAAGTTAAAATTTGAAGTTATGGGAAGTTAGTTGAGTTCTCATAAAACATTTGTCTTGCAATTCCCATGAGTTTTTATATGGAAAGTTCAAGACAATCAAACATCAGTTTTGATGAGAATGAATCATATATTTCAAGCAGTATTCTTCAGTTTTCTATTCTCCTTTTATTAGGATTATTATTATTATTATTATGTAAATTATGTTTATTTAACTAATTTTAGTGCACCATACCAACCAACATTAATGTGAGAACAATGCAATGATTTGTATCACAATAACTACTTGTACAATCGTAGAACACCGTATTACGTAATCATTACCCCTTCGATCAGAAGATCAGTCAACCAATTAAATATTTACTTATAAATTATACTTATTAAACTTAATATATTAAAAAATATATAAATAAGGTCCAATCAGTGAACCTCAAGTAGAGAGATGTACGTTCGTTAGCGTAATACTGATAATTGGTGATAGGATGGTTTTGATTAAAAATACAACTTTTATTCTAACCATGCTTACGCCGAACTTGTTGATCGACTATTTACTATAATAATATATATAATTTTTTATAAAAGGAAAAAATCTATTACTGATTATTAAAAATATATATATATTATTTTATATTATTTTAACTCACAAATTTTTATACATTCTGAATATATATATATATATATATATATATATATATATATATATATATATATATATACATATATATATATATATATATATATATATATATATATATAGGTGAGTTAAATGTCATGGAGTTTTTTGAAAGGGTGGATAACGAATAAAATTCTAAGATGAGTCTTAGGATGTCTAAGTCCTAACTAAAAAAACAATTTCAAATGCCACCGTAAAATTTCATAGCAAGAAATCTAATAAAAATTGAATAATTCAGTTAATTAGATTTTTCGGAAAAAAAAATGATTCTGCTATAAAAACTGTACCGGATTTGAGATACATAATATTGACTCACTCTACGGTAGTGGTGGAGAGAGCTCGCTACCCTCACGTATCTATACTGCCGCTGCGTTTATCCCCCTCCGTTTTTTATTCCGTTAACGCGCCTCTCTAATTGGTTACTTTATTTAATTAATATCTAATTGACGGTGGGTCAGGTGTAAAAATGTCCAGGACTTTTCATCTTAGAATTTCATTCCCATCCGCCCTTTAAAAAAACTCGACATGACTTTCAACTCAACTGTATATATTATATACATATATGTGTGATATGTGTTTGTCTGATATATATATACAGGGGATGTCCCGTAAGTAGTCGAGTTCCATAAGAGGGTAGGTAGAGAGTACGATTTGGGAACGAAAAATCATGAGACATTTTTTTATTAGACGCACCGTTAATTAATTATTAATTAATTAAGGAAATTAATTACTTTTGATTTAATTATCAATTTTTGGAAAAATTTTTTTGTTGAAATTATTAAAATTATTAATTACTTGAAAAATGCATTATTTAAATTTTTTTTTATTTTTTGAATAATGTAATAAATAAATTGTTTTAATAATAAATTTTAGAAAAATGCGCAAATTAAATTCGTTACTCCCCCTTCGTTACTCACCCCCTTGAGGACCCATTTCCAAAAAACTCGGAAACGCGTATTTTATGATGTATATCTAAAATCGAAATTTTTAGGTCTCTAACTTCAAAAAAATCGAAACTCCCTATTTTAAATGTCTTTTTCTTTATTTATTATAGCACGCGGGCACGGATACATAAAACAAAACCTTTTTATAGCCTATGTCACTCGGGAATAATGTACCAGTTAAACTTCGAGTTTATGTAAAAAAAAAAAGTGTATAAATAAATAGAGTTATCAGTTTTTATTAGAAAATTCATTTTGGCAAATTCTATAAGTAGGCTATTGATTATGTCATATTGAAAGGAGCTAAGACGTTAACGGGTTTTTATTGCAGGTATCGGCCAATGGGTCACTTAAAAAGAAACAACCGCAGAGTGCTATTAAATTAGAGGGTGGAAATTGGAGATAAGGGTGAAAATGCTTCCTTTTCAGTTTTATCAATATATCTCGCAAACAAAGCAAATTTTCGATATATTTATATGATAAATTCTTATAAAACCTGTATGAGAATGTTTTGCACTCTCATAGACATGTATGAGAACTTATAAGACCTCATAGAAACTTATAAATATTTTATAAGTTTTTATCCGATTTTTTCCGCAGGGAATATACTACCACAAAATGTATGTATATATATTTATATATGTATCAAGGGCGTCACCAAGGGGGGCAGGTAGGGGGCGGTTTCCCCCACCTAGAGATTCAAACACAATGACTCATTGTTTTTGAATGAGATATATGAGCTGAATTCATCATTCGCAATATCGAAATTACACCCGGCGCAAATGCAAACAATGTCAGTCGAAAATCTTACAGAAACTTGCGAAACTATCGCCCAGTTTTATGATTTACCTAACAAAAAATGAAATCCAACTGTGGCAGCGATTGTGGTATGATAAACCCAACCCAACAAATCTGACCGTTGATGTCCTAAAAGAGGCTAAAACCATCTTTCCCAAAACGGGAAAAGCGTTGATAATTTTGATCGCTCTATCGTGCACAGCGTGTACGGTAGATCGATAGGAGACTAAAAACCTGGTTAAGAAGCACTATGAGGGAAAATCACCTCAATGGTCTGACCATGATGAGTGTGCACAGAAAAATTATTAATGAAAACTTACAAGACTTTCATAATAAAGTGGTCGAGAAGTTTACAAAAAAACCCCGATGATTGTGTTTCAATTAATTTAAAAACAAAAAGAATCTCGCTCGACTACTTCATTATTAAAATCTTGTAATTGTCAATGTCCTATATTTTGTCCCAAATCCTTTTAATTCTATTATTCTAGTAAATATAATAACTAACTATAACAAATATAATAATATAATTACATGTGCTTTTGACTGTATTTAAAATTCATACTTTTCCCATCTTCCATATATCAACTTGCTGCCCACCCCCTTGGCCATCGGCTGGCGACGCCCTTGATATGTATAGTATATGACAGTGTAGTATAATTTAGTTATAAGGGGAGTGTGGGTTATAGATAGTTAAGTTATATTTAACCAGTATATATTTATTTATTTATATATAACCAGTCCAAGTGGCCGAGCGGTCTAACGCGTTATGTCTAACGCGTTATGTCTGCGCAGTATCCATACTTGGAAACTGGGAGGTTATGGGTTTGAATCCCGACATCGGCAGTTTGTCAATTATTAGGGAAAAAAGGGGGTGGATAATTGACTAAATTGACTAAACTGTCGGCGTATGGACAAGAACAAAGTAACCGGCTATGCTTGAGAAGGTTTTCTGCAGTATCCTTCACGAACTCCAGATGAATATCGGCCTAGTTCCTATCAGAATCGGCTGCAGCCGCATACCCTACCAATTCCTAGTCTATACACAAAAATTCCTTCCACTCACAAAGTGTAGCCTGTCCAGGGCTGCCTCTACAATCTATCTATCCAAATAAATTTATATACTGGGCGAGTCAAAAGTCATGGAGTTTGATAAAAGGGTGGATAGGGGATGAAATTCTAAGATGAAAAGTCCTTGGACATTTTTGCACCAGACCCACCGTTAATTAAGGAAATAGTAAATTAAGTAACCAATTAGAGGAGCGCGTTAACGGAATAAGAAAGGGTTGGGAATGAACGTAGCGGCAGCAGAGACACGTGAGGGGAGCGAGCTCAATCCACCACTACCGTAGAGTGAGTCAATCTTAGGCGTTTCAAACCCGATACAGTATTTATAGTACAGTTTTGAAAAATTTGGGAAAAAATTTACCATTTTTTATTCCGAAAATTAACTAAATTATTCAGTTTTTATATTAAATTTGAAATTATTATTTTAACTCCAGTAATTGTCTAAGTGCTAGGGCCCATTTAAGGTAACACTCTTATTATTATTTTTAACTCAAAATATTATTGAAAACAATTTTTCAGTAAAAACAACTCAAAAAAAATTAAATAATTGGGTGACTAAGTTTCTGTGTAAACCAAAAATTGATAAACATTTATTGAATGAAATTTCTTTGTAAGAAATCCAATAAAATTTTAATAATTCAGTTAATTTTTTGTTCCAAAATTTTTCAAAACTACTATAAAAGCCGGATTTGAAACGCAGAAGATTGACTCGCTATACGCTAGTGGTGGGGAGAGCTCGCTCCCCTCACGTATCTCTGCGGCCGCTTGGTTCATTCCCCACCATTTCTTATACCGTTAACACGCTTCTCTAATTGGTTAACTTTATTTAATTAATATCTAATTAACGGTGGGTCCGATGCAAAAATTTTCAAGGACTTTTCATCTTAGAATTTCATCCCTATCCATCTTTTCAAAAAACTCCATAACTTTTGACTCACCTGTATATATAACAAATTTCTTTGGGTTGATATAAAATTTACTTATATCAACCCAATAAAGTCCTTGAGAAGGCACACGAAATCATATGAAAGCAATTTTACTTTAAATTTATTAATGCACAATTTAGGCATTTGCCTCAAACTTCGTTTATCAGAAAACTAATTATTTCGGTTCGTCGCATTTATACCCATCGCGTAGTTAAATCAGCTACGATTACTTTAAATTTACCCCTTTATTTTACTATGTATGTTTTTCAAGATATAACTATTGAAACTGCGTTTTTATTCAACAGGAATATGTTATCGAAGACGGTACTTAATACCTCGCATTAAGTACTTGAGGCAAAAGCGTACACTCTAATGAGTAATGAGTAATCGACTGTTATAATGAATACGTAAACAGAATGTATCTAATTTTCGTACCTTAAATCCATTGTTTCCATGAGCGTAGAAATTGAAAGGGGTTTAAAAAAGGGAACGTTATACACCCATGAATTGATATGACCAAAATTTCCATATGAGTTGTATTTCGTATGATAAAACAATATCACCATACCACATTTTATCAAAATCGCACATTCAGTTCTAGTTAAAAATAAAAAAACTTTTAAAAACCGCAACTTTTATTGGGGCAAATTTAGCTCAATCGTCTTGTTTTAAGCCGTAGTGTATGTCGTAAAGGCTGGTAAAGACCTTTTAATGCATTATTTAGGCATTTACCTCAAACTTAGTATATTACAATTCTTTCAACAACGCCGCGTAGTTCAGAAAACCTATTATTTCGGTTCGCCGTATTTATACTCGACACGTAGTTAAATCAGCTACGATTACATTAAATTTGCCCCTTTATTTTACTATGTATGTTTTTCAAGGTATAACTTTCGAATACAATGTCAGAGCTGATTCACCCATATAAATATATTCACAAAAAAATTTAATATTCTTACAAACCTTTAATATATTTACAAACTATTCGATTTTCTTATTCTTTTTTTCTATTAATTAAAAAGTTTTAATGCTTTTATTTATTTATTCAAAAAATATTAAGAGAATTCAATATTTTTACTTTTCTTTCACACATGATTTTATTTTTTTTGTAACTAATAAATAAGTATGTATATTTTTCTTATAATCAAACATATGACTAAAAACTCACGCACACTATCATCAAGTAAATAATAAAATACTACAGTGACTGTATTTTAAATTCTGGAAGTGTTGGTGCATCCTAGTGAAAAGTCACATTTTTCAAATTTAAAAGTAAATAGCTCGGAGAACTATTTACCAAGAAAATTAATGAGAGGTGAATTTTATTGATTAAATGTAAGAAAAAATTTGGTTGAAATTTATTTCGAAAGTTTTCCCTTAGTATGTTTTTAAAATTTTATAACTTAGCAAGTTTATTCTTTCCTTTATTTCAAATATTTTAAAACATACTACGTTATAAAATTTTTAAAATATACTAAGAGAAAACTTGCGAAATAAATTTAAATTGTTCTTACATTAAAACAATTTAACATTAGCAAACGTTAACTAGGAAAGAATTTCTGAAAATTCACATTTAAAGGGGGAGAAATGGGGGGAGGGGTGTTGCTATACGCAAAGTATTACTCTACGCAAAGCGGCAATCAACACAAAGCGTTAATCAACACACAAAGCGTCCACTCTAAGGAGTAAAGAGTAATCCACTTTTATAAAGAATACGTAAACAGAATGTATCTAAATTTCATACCTTATATACTTTGTTTCCATGAGCGTAGAAATTGGAGGGGGTTTAAAAAAAGGGAACGTTATACACCCATGAATTGATATGACCAAAATTTCCATATGAGTTGTATTTCGTATGATAAAACAATATCACCATACCACATTTTATCAAAATCGCACAATCAGTTCTAGTTAAAAATAAAAAAACTTTTAAAAACCGCAACTTTTATTGGGGCAAATTTAGCTCAATCGTCTTGTTTTAAGCCGTAGTGTATGTTGTAAAGGCTGGTAAAGACCTTTTAATGCATTATTTAGGCATTTACCTCAAACTTAGTATATTACAATTCTTTCAACAACGCCGCGTAGTTCAGAAAACCTATTATTTCGGTTCGCCGTATTTATACTCGACACGTAGTTAAATCAGCTACGATTACATTAAATTTGCCCCTTTATTTAACTATGTATGTTTTTCAAGGTATAACTTTCGAATACAATGTCAGAGCTGCTTCACCCATATAAATATATTCACAAAAAAATTTAATATATTTACAAACCTTTATTCGATTTTCTTATTCGTTTTTTCTATGAATTAAAAAGTTTTAATGCTTTTATTTATTTATTAAAAAAATATTAAGAGAATTCAATATTTTTACTTTTCTTGCTCACATGATTTTTTTGTAACTAATAAACAACTATGTATTTTTCATATAATCAAACATATGACAAAAAAAAACTCACGCACACTATCATCTAGTAAATAATAAAATACTACATTGACGGTATTTTTAATTCTGGAAGTGTTGGTGCACCCTAATGAAAAGTTATCGTATAACCAATTGAAGAACATTAAATTATGAATCGAATGAGTACAACAACTTTAGAATTCGGAAAAATAGTATAGTCGATGAAAAAGGACGACTTTTTCCAACTATTTTAAAAACGTAAAGTTATATTTATATCCAATATTTGTGCAGAAATTATTTAATAGATTTCTAGCATTGGACGGAAATCCCGACAACGATGTTAAACACAACTAAGCTACCCAACTAAAAACACTGTTATCCAACCTAAAAGAATTCTAACTATGGGAGGAGCAAAATAGCAGAGCAATTAAAACAAACCTAGAAAGAATGCTTGGCAAATTTTCACATTTTTCAAATTTAAAAGTAAATAGCTCGGTAAACTATTTACCAAGAAAATTAATGAGGGGTGAATTTTATTGATTAAATGTAAGAAAAAATTTGGTTGAAATATATTTCGAAAGTTTTCCCTTAGTATGTTTTTAAAATTTTATAACTTGGCAAGTTTATTCTTTCTTTTGTTTCAAATATTTGAAAACTTGCTACGTTATAAAATTTTAAAAACATACTTAGAGGAAACTTGCGAAATAAATTTCAACCAAATTTGTTCTTAAATTTAATCAATTTACCCATCATTAATTTTCTTGGTAAATAGTTTACCGAGAGGCTCTTTAATGGGATATCATCACTTTTTAAGGAGGAACTATTATATGCAGTGTCTCCCCGAAAACTCGGCCCTTATTAACATTTATGTTTTTGATCGGATTCTTAATTCCGGAAGTATTTGTGACAATGTTCATGTGTAAACGGCTTGCCTAAACCATAACCTAATTTCAACGGATTAGTAAATTAATGCACAAGTAAACAACAACAAAAATATTTTGTTATTAGCGAATTTCCTCCAAAAGACATGCAGCTAATGTTTTTGCACCAATGTTGGAATTTCGTTTGAATTTCTTCAGATGTCCGTCGATCCTACCTATTAGATGTTAAAAATCACTATCGCTAAAATTTGTATATATTTATATATGTATATATATATATGAACTTTTTAAAATGTCTGTGGACTCTCTAGCGGTCACAGTTTTATTCCGATTGGAATGAAAATTGGTATTTGAGGCGCTTTTGGTATTCTAAAGGTTGAGTTCGTTAATGGGCAAAATCGGAAGAGGGGATAGTGGGTTTAGAAGGATGGGGAAACAAAATTTGAATATCTCCGTTAATATTTGAAAAATCGAAAAAATTTTCAGAAGTTAAATTGTAGGTACTAAGTTTAACTGTAATTTTGTTTCTTACACTAATATTTACAGAAATATTTACAATTAAAGATTGAAAGTTAAAATTCTAAATATCTCTGTTCACATTAGAGTTTGAGAAAAATGATCGAGTAATGAATTGATTTTTTTTGAAGCAAACTTGATTTTCTACTAATTTACTCCTTATACATTTTTCAATTATTCTAATATTTAGAGAGATATTTTATATTTAGTGTTTGTTAGGCACAAATACATGAAATATATTTTATTGTAAAAAACTTTAAAAAAAAGTTCAACTGACTTCAAAAAACACAAAAAGTCACTATATTAAAAAGCTAAAAATAACAATTTACAGATTTAATCCAAAAGACAATTCTTGTCCAAACCTATTACGTATAATTTAGTATATTAAGTTTGATCACGACTGTAAGGCTTAAAAAATTGATCGTTGGCATGAATGTTTGGTATACGTGTTCATAAAATTTGGCCATTTCCGCATGTCCGTCTGTCTGTCTGTGGATACGATAACCCTAGAACAAAAAGAGATAACGAGCCGAAATGTGCTCTAGAGCAAAACAGTAAGGTCAAGTTCGTTAATGGGCAAAATCGGACAATATTTGGGCAAAAATATTTATCTTTGAAACTATTGGAAGGTGTTTCCCTTCGCTCGAGGGGGGGGGGGATACATATACATCTTTGAAACCGTAAGAGATTTGATTTTTTCGTAAAAAATTTGTTAACAAAAAATCTTCTTTTTAAAATAAATAAGTTTTGTTTGTAAAAGATTTCCATAAACTCAATAGTATTCTCATAGTTTGTGATTATATGTTCCTCGGAAAGAATTGTTAACATTTCGAATACGCAGAATTGTTAAAAATTTAATCATTGATATACAACTCAGTATATACTGGGTATTCAAACATTTAAGTCAGTTAGTTGTTACATTACTTAACAGTCGAACATAGAATCTCCTTCTTTTTTTGGAGTTGGTTAAAATTTATGTTGTTTTGGTCATCTCCACAGAAACTCTAATTTTATAAGATGATTGATTGATTATTATCGGGGTAAAAACTATTGCACTTCGACCCTATGATCCATTGTGCTCCCCCTTCTACCTCAGTCTGACGAGACTCGCTTCTCCCATATGTTGGCAATAGCCTGGAGCTTGCTTATCAGGTCCTCCCGAAGGTTCATATATTCGGGGTGAGATGCACCGAATATCCTGTATCTGTAACCCAGAGGTTCGCAGTCAAAGATTATGTGGCTGGATGTTTCTTCCTCCTCGCCACACAATCTGCACACAATGGAGCCGTTATGGAGTCCCATTGTGTGCAGATGCTTCTGCATAGGATAATGCCCGGTAATGAACCCGGTAACCCTCCGCAGTTGCATCCTGTTCAGCCTCAGTGCATCGAAAGATAACCTCTTTGTTGCACTCTGAAGCAGTACCTTCCCGAGTTCTTGCCGCGGTACTTTTTCCCAGTGATCACGGTGTTTAGCATTTGACCACTCGTTGATCACTTGTTTACATACAGTATTTGGAATTCCTAAAATATGCTCTGGACCTATGAATGGCATTCCGACTCCCTTCTTTGCTAAGGTATCCGCTTTTTCATTTCCTTCGAAACCACTGTGTCCCGGCACCCAGATCAATTTAACATTGTTCCGTTTTGCCAGTTTCAGAAGTTCCTCCAGACAATACTTGACTACCCTTGACGTGACCTCAGTTCCAGACAAGGCTTTTAAAGCAGCTTGACTGTCCGACAGAATACATACGTTCTGGTTTATGTAGCCTCTACGTAGGTTCTCACGGACGCAAGCCAGTATGGCGTAAACTTCTGCTTGGCAGACCGTGGCATTTCCCCAAGTTGAGGCATATGTTTGCTTTTGGTCTCTCACCGAAGATTCCTGCCCCGGTCCCTTCTTCAGTTTTGAATCCGTCTGTATACCAGACGATTCCTTTCCTGAGGTAGGATTGTTCTCCATCCGACCACATGGCCTTATCCCATACTACAGTGAAAGGTTTAGAGAAGGATTATGTAAGAAGTTAATAGTTAATAGTTATGAAGAAGTATATCTGTGCCCATTTCAAAGACGGGGTCTGAGTTGATGTTCCCCCAATACTTGCATGTCTAACCTGATTTTTATTAATCCAGTTGTTATTTCAAGACAATCTATAGGCGCTGAATGCTCAGCGGAGGCAGCCCCAGTATGACTTCCATGGCAGCTGTAGATGTACTGCTCATGGATCCAGTGATGCACAAGCAGGCCAGTCTCTGAATCCTGGACAGTTTTTTGCACGCATCTGCTTAACTTTTGGCCACCACACTAGAGCAGCATGGGTTATAATAGGCCTGACTACTGTTGTGTAGAGCCAGTCAATCATTTTGGGCTTTAGACCCCAGACTTTTCCACATGCTCTCTTGCAAAGCGCATGTGGAAAATTCTATAAGATAACTATAAAATTATTTTATTAAAATTTTGTTTTAATTTTGAAATGTCAATTTTGATTGTCGTTTCCATTGTAACTATAAACTATAATCGTTATACATCGTTCTATTTTGGCTATTAATAAATTTAATTATGCAAATACTAAAGGCATATCTGATATTATATTTCATTTTGATCACACTAAAATTATGACCGCTAGAGAGTGATTTATGTATTCTAAGCAAATTCGCTAAGTTGACGCAGCTCCTGCGTAACGATTTTTTTAAAATTATTATTGGTAGAGTCAAATTTACTTCAAAAACGGTGTTTCAGGAAGGTTGCTCGGAACCGCAATTTTTTTTAAATCGATTCATCTTGACGTCCTGAATATGTCCCTAAATTTTTACGGTCTAACTCGTGACGAAACAGGATCTTAATTGAATTTGTTTATAACAAAAAAGCGACTTTTCTTGACATTTTTTTTAAAACTAAAAATTTTAAAAATGACAAATGGGCAGCCCATAAACATTAAAATCGGTTAATTAAAATTCGAGAAAAAAATTCCCAAACTTCGAAAAACGCAAAAATTTTAAATTAAAATAAAAAATCTAAAAATTAGTTCATTTTTTTAAACTATGGCAAAGTATGCCTATATGTTAAAAATAATGTGCCAAATTTTAGATTCTCGTATAAATGTTCTATGATCATTTTCGTAAAAAATTTGTTTGGCTGCTCACGACATACAATTACGGAGCAAAAAAAAGAACACTTTTATAGGTTATATTCGACTCACAATTTCAGAGCAGAGCAGGTGTACTTTCTTAGGTTATATTCGACCGTTAATTACACTATTTTTGTACCCCCATTATTGCTCTACACACGTTTACCGGGAGGTTAAGCAGCCTTCTCGGTACTTTACGGACGGTATAAATTTACTTCCAGTTTAGGAGTCTAGGAGTCAGTTTGGAGTTTACCCGCCGAGTAGGCTACCATTACCTAGAGGGGCACTTTACCTAGAGGTTGGAAAACCCGCCCTTAGACACACAGGCACTGAGTGTGTGGCGCATGGTGTGCACACAACAAAGCACGCTTTGTTTTGGAAAGTGCGATAAATGAAACATATTATAAAATTATAAAATTTGCTTAAAAAACGCTTACTTAAATAACTTAAATTTATATATATATATATATATATATATATATATATATATATATATATATATATATATATATATATGCCAAGTAAATTTATTTCCCATTTTGGTTTTTTGCCAGTTACATCATATGACCAAACAGAGTCGTAGCGGATAGTAAGTTTCGCGTTTTGGGCCACTTTCATTGGCCTCTATATAAATGGGCAGCGTTTCCTTCTGGGAGTGATTCTGTAACTAGAATCTGGTGAAAATACTAAATTTGAGCAGTTCTGTCGATTCCATAACTTTCATCATAGTGAAAATGTGAGCCATCTTAAGGGAGTTTGTTCGACAAGGAATTTCTTAATGTATACGTGGATCCAAGAGAGAAAGGAAATAAGTAGAGAGAGAAAGAAATAATTGATGGCTTAAAACGACGCATGGTAATGTGTTTTGGAGTTATATTTCAAATTTTGCCCCTATTCCTAGAACATTTGTTTGTATTTTATAAATACGTATTTCGACTACAATGTAGTCATCATCAGGATGAATTAGCTAATCGTAACTATCTCTGGGATATGGATTCAAAGATATGTTGCTTGTTGCTAATTTGGTGCCTGTGACAATGTTCTAGGAATAGGGGCAAAATTTTAAACATAATTTCAAAAAACCTAGAGTTCTCTTTGATTATTTTAATAATCTTTATTGTTTTGGAGTTGTTTAGTTTCATGAACATTATAATCATTTGCTTTTGTTTTTCAGCCACATTCATGTTGACTGAAAATTAATATATATTATCTCTATGAAAATTAAACTATCTAGAGCACGGTAGTGCGACAGGCCGAGTATAAGGGGTTTTTTGCCTTCGCGCTTACAGTACTATCACTACACAAAAAATCAGAGCCGACTTGACCTCAAAATATCTTCTGAACGAAAAGAGCTAGAGTGCTGGTTTTTCGAATATAAGTTATTTAGGGAATTATAAGAGTACGAGTTTATGCTTTTCGTTAAGAAATAAACGGTTAAAAAGTTATTTCGGTTCAAAAACCGTAAAATAGTGGGTACGCCCATAATTTTCATTAGATAGGATAAAAACGTAGGGCCTACATCAGATATCCTTTAAAGATGATATTTGGCATATAGTTAGGTCTAGTATCTAAGGCACAGGGAAAATTATGAAATCACGAAATTTATATCGGGAAATGGGAAAACTTTTGCTATTTTATTTTGATAAAATTAATATAGGAAATATTGCTCTGCCTATGATTGGTCCATATTTCTATATTTATAGTAAAATGTGAGCATATACCACTAGTGAGAGGTGTGTGCGATTTTTAAAACTTTGTTGCTCCATTTCCAGAAATGCAAGAAGGATGCGGTTTTTTGCATTCGACGCGAAATTTTTTTTACTTTAAATAAGAATCTTTGGAAAAAATTAATTTTCCCAACGGAACATATGGAAAATCAAAGATTAAATTTATGTGTTAAATTTATTGAAAACTAAATTTCTTAATATGTCTGTACACATTAGAGCTTGAGCAAAAATGATAAGGTGATGAATTGTAGCAAATTTGATTTCCTACAACTGTATTCCTTACATATTTTTCGATTGTTCTAATATTAAGAGAGAAATTTTATATTTTGTGTCTGTATATTTTTTATATGAAAACCGATCTTATGTGCATTTTATGTGCAATATAATTGCTGTAATTTGATTGGTTCAGATAAATTCGTTTAATCTGAACCAATCAGCTTACAGCAATTGTATTGCACATAAGATGTACATAAAATCGGTTTTCATATAACAAATATATACAAACACAAAATATAAAATATCTCTCTTAATATTAGAACAATTTGAACGCAAAAAATTACCTTTTTATTCCCAGTATACATAAATATACATGGTATATTAAGTTTTGTCCCGACTTTGTAACGTTTGAAAATATTAATCCTTGATATAAATGATTGTTCATAAAATGGCCCATTTTGGCTATTTCCGCATGTCCGTCCGTCTGTCTGTGGACGCAATAACTTAAGAACGAAAACAGATAAATAGCTAATTTGTTTGTGTGTGTTCTAAAACAAAAAAGTATGGTCAAATTCGATAATGGGCAATTTTTTCTTTTAACCGAAAATCAGATTCACCCTTCTTCCATTTCGATGGTGATTTTTTGGCGCCGACTCAAAATTATTTAGGTTTCTACATTCGAATATGGCGGCCGCCGCAAACGGCGATTTAAAATTTCCAAATTCACCCCTATGATATGGGTATCAAATAAAAGGGCTTGATGACGTCTTTCTAAATCTAATATGGCGGCCGCCACAAATAGCGGTTTTTAATTTCCACATTAACCCCTATGATATGGGTATCAAATAAAAGGGCTTGATGAACGAAACACAGTGTATAAAGTGACGTTATTCGAAATCCAATATGGCGGCCGCCGCAAATGGATATTTACAATTTCCACATTAACCACTATGGGTATATATATATATATATATATATATATCACTCATCAGGCCTTTTCATTTGATCCCCATACCAAAGGGGTTTATGAGGAAATTATAAAACTCCATTTGCGGCGGCCGCCATATTGGATTTAAAATAACGTCACTTAATATACTGTGTTTCGCTCATCAAGCCCTTTCATTTGATACCCATATTATAGGGGTTTATGTGGAAATTATAAATCTCCATTTTCTGCGGCCGCCATATTGAATTAAGAATGACATCACTTTACTTATTGTGTTTTGCTCATCAAGTCTTTTTATTCGATACCCATATCATAGGGGTTAATTTGGAAATTGAAAATCGCCATTTGCGGCGGCCGCCATATTCGATTTAAGATGACATCCTATACTAATGTAGATATTTAAATAATTTTGAGTCGGCGCCAAAAAATCACCATCAAAATGGAAGAAGAGTGGATCTGATTTTCAGTTAAAAGTAAAAATTGCCCATTCATGAATTTGACCTTACTTTTTTGTTCTAGAACACACACACAAATTAGCTGTTTATCAGTTTTCGTTCTTGGGTTATTGCGTCCACAGACAGACGGACGGACATGCGGAAATAGCCGAAATGGGCCATTTTATAAAGAAGCATTTATATCAAGGATTAATATTTTCAAGCGTTACAAAGTCGGGACTAAACTTAATACACAATGTATATTTACATATACTGGGAATAAAAATGTAATTTTTGGTGTTCTTCCCCATTTTCTGAGTTGTTTCGTTTGAAAATTTAAAGTTTTCCAATTTTTCCCATAAATTTCAAGTTAAAACTGGTTGAATGCAAAAAAACCGATCCTAATCTTTTTTTTTTTTGATAAATTTGAAGAAATTTCTTTGTTGAAAAATTTTATCAAGTAGTGTTATCCCTTTGAAGTATTCATAAGTAATGATTACAATCTAACGTGCAAAATACATAATACATTTATAGTAAATATTACATTTATACTGAATGTGTCATCCAATCAGATAGTCCCCAACAAATATCAACGAATCAGAATGGACTATAACCAAATTTTTTTGTTTTTCCTCATTTTTGCGGATGTTGCGTTGGGAAAATTGAATTTTTTCGATCTACAAATAGGTTTTGAGATATCCAACGTCGAATGCAAAAACTCGCATCCTTATAATATGTCTGGAAATGCCTTATACTTACCACTTAAATTAAATTTTTGATTTTCCATATGTTCCGCTGGGAAAATTAAATTTTTCGAAAGGTTTCAAAAATTCCGCGTCGAATGCAAAAAACCGCATCCTTCTACCATTTCTGGAAGTGGAGCAACAAAGTTTTAAAAAATCGTACACAAATGGTGTGTGTTACATTTTAGTAGTATAAATATAATATATATGGACCAATCATAGAGCAGCAATATTTCCTATGTTAAATTTATCAAAACAAAAATGCAAAAGTTTTCCATTTCCCGATATAAATTTCGTAGTTTGATAATTTTCCTTTCGGTTTGGTCACTATATCTAACTTTTATTATTTTTTTATTTTTGTCTGAAAGAAATTTTAGAACAAGGACAAGCAATAAAATAAATCCAAATTAATAATACTAGATTTAATTATACTTAATACTAATATATACATCTTATATAATAAATTACATACATCTTATATACTAAGTTAAAACTATTCTCACAATTAATGGTCTTGAATGGATTTCTGGTTTCTGCAAAAAAAAAACAGTTGGTTAAACAATGTCACATCGAGCATAAAGAAAGTAAGACTACACCAAAGAAGCTTGGGTACACAGTTTTGTTAGAATATTAATAAAGCACGACTTGATTAATTGACTAATAGAAGTCATATTACATTGAATCAAAATGATAAAACTAACACTCAAAGTTTAATAAGTTTTTTTTTTCTAAGTTTTTAATCTTTGGCCACAAGAACATTTGAAGTATGGAAATGTAAATATCCGCAATAATTGTTACGTAAATTTTTCTAAGATTTAGTTTGTAGATTATAGATAGTTTAGTTAGATTAGTATGGGAAGTATATATATATATATATATATATATATATATATATATATATATATATATATATATATATAAATATATATATATAACATATTTGTTTGAGTTCATATAAAATTTACTTCCCATATTTCTACAATCTATTATATATATATAATTCGAGAGACGTCATGCGAAACTATGAAAGCAATTTGTCTATAAATTTATGAAGCTTATCTAGAGCACGGTAGTGCGCAAGGCCGAGTTTTAAGGGACACTTTGGACTTCTCACTACAGTGCTATATCTTATCGTTAATTTAGGCTCATTTTTTGGGTGCTGTATCTTTTGAACGGAAAGAGCTACAGGGTTGATATTTCGAATATAGATACTTTACGGAATTATAAGAACCAATGTTTTCAATCAACGTTAACGAATTAACCGTTAAAAAGTTATTTCACTTCAAAAATGCAAAATTCGCGGGAACGCCTTAAAAAACTTAAGTATTAGATATCAAAATTATGAGCTACTTCCAGATATGCTGTAAAGTTGATATTGGGCATGTAGATAGCTGTAGTACCCAAACCGACGGGAAAATTGCGAAAACTTAAAATTTGTATCGGAAAAGTGGAAAATTTAACATTTTTTTGTTTTAAGACTAGTTCAACTCAAACTACCATGTAGAAAACGATATATATCACATATACCTATTAATTTTTAATTTTTATACCATATAGAAATAGTTATTGCAATTTGAATACAGCAGTATGCGTTGATTTTAAAAGTTATGCAACGGAAGCCTCGGAAAATTGGAAAAACATCCTCCAAAATTATGTTTTTCTGTTCTATAAATGCTATAAAGTTTGAATTTTCACTAATCGACCCGAAATAACGTCAAAATTAACAGAATATTTTGAAAAATTTCATTACCTACATCGCAACCACACCGAAAATGGGAAAAACATCCCTAAAACTTACCTCTTTACTTCTATTCATGATAGAAAGATCGGTTTTTTTCCATCACAACCCTTCGAACTTGGTAAAAACACCCCCAAAACCAACCTTTTTGTTCTATACATACAACAAGATGCAGTTTTTTGCAATCGACGCTTAATAGCTACAAATTAGGAAGTTATTTCGAAAAACTTAATATTTTTTATTGCAAACTCCCGAAAAATCGAAAAAACACCCCCCAAAATTACGTTTTTCATTTCTATATATGATGAAATGATGGAATTTTGACCAATCGACCCGAAATAAAGTCAAGTTAACAGAACTCTTTCCTTACTTATAACGCAAACCTCCGAAAATGGGAAAAACACCCCTTAAACTGCCTTAAGGCATTTTGATCAGACTAAAAATATGACCGCTAGAGAGTGATTTATGTATTCTAAGGAAATTCGCTAAGTTGACGCAGCTCCTGCGTAACGAATTTTTTTTTGTGAAGTGGAGCCAACGGGTCAAGTCATTTCTTCAAAGACTATAACGTTGATAATCAATTATCTGTAATAAACGATTAGTTTAGAAGTCATAATCGAAACAAATCAAATAACATCTTATATATACTAAATTTTATAAAGTTATTTTAATAAAAAATATATCACTCTTATTTCACATTAATTTGTGGCGTTTTAATAAAAGGCCTATGATATATGATCGATGAATATTATTATCAATAATCCAATGTATAAAATTTATGCTTTCTTTTCAGTTTTCTTTGGCAATAACACTGCTTGAATATTTGGTAATATACCGCCTTGAGCAATTCTTACAAATTATAACAATTTATTTAATTCTTTTCATCATTACGAATTGCTAATTGAAAATAAACTTGTTTATTTTTAAACTTGTTTACTTAAAAAAAGTTACATTGTAACAATACAATACAACAATCAATGTTTTCTATTTGGAGTATTAAAACATACTGATATATTAAACCAGAAAATTTTTATTTAAATACTAAATGTCTATCTAATCAAAAAGGAGGCGGTAACCTTGTCAACAAATCAGATCGATATATGCTTCATATGTTATTTTAATTACCATTAAAGTTGTTAAATTTTCCGTTTGTAAGAAAGGTAAGTTTTCGAGAAAATCTTAATAAAATATTTGCTTCTTAATAAGTGATGATATGGGATAAAGGACCGAGCTATTTACAAAGTAAATAGATCCAGACTTCATATAATAGTTGCTCCTTAAAAAGTGATGATATACGAGAAAGGACCGAGCTATTAACAAAGTAAATAGCTCTAGACTTCAAATAATAGCTGTTCCTTAAAAAGTGATGATATCCCATAAAGTTTCGAGCTATTTACAAGCTAAACAGCTCGGTAAACTATTTATTAAAAAAATAAATGAGGGGTAAATTAATTAAGTGTAAGAAAAAATTTGATTGAAATTTATGTCGTAAGTTTTCCCTTAGTATGTTTTTATTAGCGAATTTCCTGAAAGGAAATAGAGCTATTGGTCCCGTACCGAAGTCAAAATTTCGCAAAAATTTCTTCAAATGTCCATCGATCCTACCTTGTAGATGTCAAAAATCACCATCTGTAAAATTTATATATATATATCTATGGACATATATATATAAATATATATATATATATATATATATATATATATATATATATATATATATATATATATATATACATATATATATATATATATATATATATATATATATATATATATATATATATATATATATATATATGTGTGTCTGTAATCACTCTAGCGGTCACAGTTTTCATTTTATCGGAATGAGATTTGGTATTTAAAGCGCTTTTGGTATTCAAAAGTTCAAGTTCGTTAATAGGTAAAATCGGACCAGTGGAAAGGGGGTTTTAGAGGGAGGGGGAAACTCAAAATTTGACATATCTCCCTTAATATTCGAAAAATCGAAAATTTTATAAGAGGTAAAGTTGTAGGTATTAAGTTTTACTGTAATTTTGTTTCTTATCATTTTTTCTGTAACCCTAATATTTACAAAAATATTGACGGTTTAAGATTGAAAATTAAATTCCTCAATATCTCTGTACGCATTAGAGTTTGAGCAAAAATGATAAGGTGATGGAATGTAGAAAACATGATTTTCTACAACTTTGTTTCTTACGCATTTTTCGATTGTTCAAATATTAAGAGAGATATTTTAGATTTTGTGTTTTCTTCTATCTTTATGCACCCCTTTTCTATTGACGTATGTCATTTATTAATAAAATTGGCCATGCAAATACTAAAATCAGATACGACATTTCATTTTGATCAGACTAACATTGTGACCGCTAGAGAGTAATTTATTTATTCCAAGGAAATTCGCTAAGTTGAAGCAGCTCCTGCGTAACGAATTTTTAAAATTTTATAACGCGGCATGTTTAAAAATATTTGAAATCATCAGAAAAATTAACTTGCCGCGTTATAAAATTTTAATAAAAACATACTGTACAGAATATTGTACAGAATCTCATATATGTAAGGTATACAAGTGTTACACATACAAGTGTTACACATTTAATTGTTTTATTAATAAAAATTCGTTACGCAGGAGCTGCTTCAACTTAGCGAATTTCCTTAGAATAAATCACTCTCTAGTGATCACAATTTTAGTCTGATCAAAATGAAATGTCATATATGATTTTAGCATTTGCAAGTCCAATTTTCTCAATAAATGACATACGTCGAGGCGAATGGGGGGAGGTATCAAAAAAGAAGAAAACACAAAATATAAAATATCTCTCTTAATATTAGAACAATCGAAAAATGCGTAAGGAATAAAGTTGTATAAAATCAAATTTGCTACTCTTATAAACTCTAATGTGTACAGAGATATTAAGGAATTTAATTTTCAATATTAAACCGTCAATATTTCTGTAAATATTATTGTTACAGAAAAAATGATAAGAAACAAAATTACAGTAAAACTTAGTACCTACAACTTTACTTCTTAAAAAATTTTTCGATTTTTCAAATTTTAAGGGAGATATCTCAAATTTTATGTTTCCCCCTCCCTCTAAACCCCCCTTTCCCCTGGTCCGATTTTACCCATTAACGAACTTGACCTTTTGAATATCAAAAGCGCCTCAAATACCAAATCTCATCCCGATAAAATGAAAACTGTGACCGCTAGAGTGATGACAGACACATATATATATATATATATATATATATATATGTATATATATATATATGTCCATAGATATATATATATATATAAATTTTTCAGATGGTGATTTTTGACATCTACTAGGTAGGATCGATGGACATTTGAAGAAATTTTTGCGAAATTTTGACTTCGGTACGGGACCAATAGCTCTATTTCCTTTCAGGAAATTCGCTAAAACACAAAAATTGCAGGACAATTTTTAATGCGTGTTACCTCAGAACTCCGTCATTTATGAATCGATTTTGATATTTTTGTTTTAAAGGGTTTGATTTCCCATTGTCCCCAATATTATACTACAACCATACTATATTGATGTTTTAGCCCTTCAAAAAGCGACCAGAGCCAGTTGACGTAATATAACGCGAAGCGGTCTCCTTTGTAAATGTGAATCTAAAAAGAGTAAAGTATCGCGAAGCGAAAGGAACGCATAGCATACGCGAAGCATATGCGAAGAGTAACAAAACGCTACGCGTTTTGTGCGAAGCCTTTGGCTTCGTATATTTAAGCCTTTCAAAAATTATTGATATCTGACCAAAAACATAAATGTAAGAAAGAGCCGAGTTTTCGGGAAAATCCTTAATGTAATAGTTCCTTCTTAAAAAGTGATGATATGAGAGTAATGACCGAGCTATTTACAAAGTAAATAGCTCTAGACTTCATATAATAGTTGCTTCTTAAAAAGTGATGATATGGATGAAAGGACCGAGCTATTTACAAAGTAAATAGCTCTAGACTTCAGATAATAGTGGCTCTTTGAAAAGTGATGATATCCCATTAAAGAGCCGAGCTATTTACAAAGTAAATAGCTCGGTAAACTATTAACTAAAAAAAATAATGAGGGGTAAATTGATTAAATGTAAGAAAAAATTTGGTTTAAAATTATTTCATAAGTTTTCCCTTAGTATGTTTTTAAAATTTTATATAGCGCGGCAAGTTATTTTTTCTGATTTCCAATATTTTAAAACTTGCCGCGTTATAAAATTTTAAAAACATACTAAGGGAAAACTTATGAAATAATTTTAAACCAAATTTTTTCTTACATTTAATCAATTTACCCCTCATTATTTTTTTTAGTTAATAGTTTACCGAGCTATTTACTTTGTAGATAGCTCGGCTCTTTAATGGGATATCATCACTTTTCAAAGAGCAACTATTATCTGAAGTCTAGAGCTATTTACTTTGTAAATAGCTCGGTCCTTTCTTCCATATCATCACTATTTAACAAGCAACTATTATATAAAGTCTAGAGCTATTTACTTTGTAAATAGCTAGGTCCTTTCTTCCATATCATCACTTTTTAAGAAGCAACTATTACATTAAGGATTTTCCCGAAAACTCGGCCCTTTCTTACATTTATGTTTTTGGTCGGATTTATTTATTATCCACAAACTCCGTTTATTACAATTCTTTCAATAACGCCGCGTAGTTCAGATAACTAATTATTTTCGTTCGTCGTATTTATACCAATCGCGTAGTTAAATCATCTACGGTTAGTTTAAATTTACCTCTTTATTTTACTGTGTATGTTTTCAATGGAGTAAATATATTGAAGCTTTACGTTTTTATTCGACCAGAATATTGAATCTTAACCAACTCATAAATTTAATGTTATCGAAGATGGTATTTAACGCGAGGTGTAACTTGAGGCAAAAAGATACTTAACGCAAAGTGTTGCTCTACTCAAAGCGTTACTCTACAAGAAACGTAACTCTACACAAAGCGTTAATCAACACAAATCGCCCACTCTACAAAAAGCGTTACTCTACACAAAGCGTATTTCAACGCAAAACGTTACTCCACACAAAGCGTTCCTTTACGTTTGGTGTTCCTTTACGATAGGTGTAACTTTACTCGTAGTGTAACTTAACGCAAAACGTAATTAACGCGAAGTGTAAAAAAATTCTGCTAAATTGAGTGGTTACAATTGAAGAAAGAATTATTGCTTCAAAATACTGCGAAACTATTATGAAATGATATAAAATATTACGAAAAGTTGTTAAACTCTCACGGGTGACATGGTCCTTGTTGGTAGCATATATACAGTAAATGTATTACCACAAAATGTATGTATATATATTATATATGTATAGTATATGATAGTTTAGAATAATTTAGTTATAAGGGGGGGGGGGGGGGGGTTAGATTATAGATAGTTTAGATAGATTAGTATGGGAAATATATATATATATATAAATATATATATATAACCAATTTGTTTCAGTTCATATAAAATTAACTTCCCATATTTCTACAATCTATAATATATATTATTCGAGAGAAGTCATGCGAAACTATGAAAGCAATTTGTCTATAAATTTATTAAGCTTATTTATTCATTATCCTCAAACTCCGTTTATTACAATTCTTTCAATAACGCCGCGTTGTTCAGATAACTAATTATTTTCTATTGTCGTATTTTTTCCCATCGCGTAGTTAAATCATCTACGGTTAGTTTAAATTTACCTCTTTATTTTACTGTGTATGATTTCAATGGAGTAAATATATTGAAGCTTTACGTTTTTATTCGACCAGAATATTGAATCTTAACCAACTCATAAATTTAATGTTATCGAAGATGGTATTTAACGCGAGGTGTTACTTGAGGCAAAAAGATACTTGACGCAAAGTGTTGCTCTACTCAAAGCGTTACTCTACAAGAAACGTTACTCTACACAAAGCGTTAATCAACACAAATCGTCCACTCTACAAAACGCGTTACTCTACACAAAGCGTATTTCAACGCAAAACGTTACTCCACACAAAGCGTTACTTTACGTTTGGTGTTCCTTTACGATAGGTGTTACTTTACTCGTAGTGTAACTTAACGCAAATCGCAATTAACGCGAAGTGTAAAAAAATTCTGCTTAATTGTGTGGTTACAATTGAAGAAAACATTATTGCTTCAAAATACTGCGAAACTATTATGAAATGATATAAAATATTACGAAAAGTTGTTAAACTCTCACGGGTGATATGGTCCCTGTTGGTAGCATATATACAGTAAATGTATTACCACAAAATGTATGTATATATATTTATATATGTATAGTATTTGATAGTTTAGAATAATTTAGTTATAAGGGGGGGGGGGTTAGATTTTAGATAGTTTAGTTAGATTAGTATGGGAAATATATATATATAAATATATATATATATATATATATATATATAACCAATTTGTTTCAGTTCATATAAAATTTACTTCCCATATTTCTACAATCTATAATATATATTATTCGAGAGAAGTATTGCGAAACTATGAAAGCAATTTGTCTATACATTTATTAAGCTTATTTATTCATTATCCTCAAACTCCGTTTATTACAATTCTTTCAATAACGCCGCGTTGTTCAGATAACTAATTACTTTCTTTTGTCGTATTTTTTCCCATCGCGTAGTAAATTCATCTACGGTTAGTTTAAATTTACCTCTTTATTTTACTGTGTATGATTTCAATGGAGTAAATATATTGAAGCTTTACGTTTTTATTCGACCAGAATATTGAATCTTAAGCAACTCATAAATTTAATGTTATCGAAGATGGTGTTTAACGCGATATGTTACTTGAGGCAAAAAGATACTTGACGCAGTGTTGCTCTACTCAAAGCGTTACTCTACAAGAAACGTAACTCTACACAAAGCGTTAATCAACACAAATCGTCCACTCTACAATAAGCGTTACTCTACACAAAGCGTATTTCAACGCAAAACGTTACTCCACACAAAGCGTTACTTTACGTTTGGTGTTCCTTTACGATAGGTGTTACTTTACTCGTAGTGTAACTTAACGCAAATCGTAATTAACGCGAAGTGTAAAAAAATTCTGCTAAATTGTGTGGTTACAATTGAAGAAAGCATTATTTCTTCAAAACACTGCGAAACTATTATGAAATGATATAAAATATTACGAAAATTTGTTAAACTCTCACGGGTGACATGGTCCTTGTTGGTAGCATATATACAGTAAATGTATTACCACAAAATGTATGTATATATGTTTATATATGTATAGTATTTGATAGTTTAGAATAATTTAGTTATAAGGGGTGGGGGGGTTAGATTATAGATAGTTTAGTTAGATTAGTATGGGAAATATATATATATAAATATATATATATAACCAATTTGTTTCAGTTCATATAAAATTTACTTCCCATATTTCTACAATCTATAATATATATTATTCGAGAGAAGTCATGCGAAACTATGAAAGCAATTTGTCTATACATTTATGAAGCTTATTTATTCATTATCCTCAAACTCCGTTTATTACAATTCTGTCAATAACGCCGCGTTGTTCAGATAACTAATAACTTTCTTTTGTCGTATTTTTTCCCATCGCGTAGTAAATTCATCTACAGTTAGTTTAAATTTACCTCTTTATTTTACTGTGTATGATTTCAATGGAGTAAATATATTGAAGCTTTACGTTTTTATTCGACCAGAATATTGAATCTTAACCAACTCAAAAATTTAATGTTATCGAAGATGGTATTTAACGCGAGGTGTTACTTGAGGCAAAAAGATACTTGACGCAAAGTGTTGCCCTACTCAAAGCGTTCCTCTACAAGAAACGTTACTCTACACAAAGCGTTAATCAACACAAATCGTCCACTCTACAAAACGCGTTACTCTACACAAAGCGTATTTCAACGCAAAACGTTACTCCACACAAAGCGTTACTTTACGTTTGGTGTTCCTTTACGATAGGTGTTACTTTACTCGTAGTATAACTTAACGCAAATCGTAATTAACGCGAAGTGTAAAAAAATTCTGCCAAATTGTGTGGTTACAATTGAAGAAAGCATTATTGCTTCAAAATACTGCGAAACTATTATGAAATGATATAAAATATTACGAAAAGTTGTTAAACTCTCACGGGTGACATGGTCCCTGTTGGTAGCATATCTACAGTAAATGTATTACCACAAAATGTATGTATATATATTTATATATGTATAGTATTTGATAGTTTAGAATAATTTAGTTATAAGGGGGGGGGGTTAGATTATAGATAGTTTAGTTAGATTAGTATGGGAAATATATATATATAAATATATATATATAACCAATTTGGTTCAGTTCATATAAAATTTACTTCCCATATTTCTACAATCTATAATATATATTATTCGAGAGAAGTCATGCGAAACTATGAAAGCAATTTGTCTATAAATTTATTAAGCTTATTTATTCATTATCCTCAAACTCCGTATATTACAATTCTTTCAATAACGCCGCGTTGTTCAGATAACTAATTATTTTCTTTTATCGTATTTTTTCCCATCGCGTAGTTAAATCATCTACGGTTAGTTAAAATTTACCTCTTTATTTTACTGTGTATGATTTCAATGGAGTAAATATATTGAAGCTTTACGTTATTATTCGACCAGAATATTGAATCTTAACCAACTCATAAATTTAATGTTATCGAAGATGGTATTTAACGCGAGGTGTTACTTGAGGCAAAAAGATACTTGACGCAAAGTGTTGCTCTACTCAAAGCGTTACTCTACAAGAAACGTTACTCTACACAAAGCGTTAATCAACACAAATCATCCACTCTACAAAAAGCGTTACTCTACACAAAGCGTATTTCAACGCAAAACGTTACTCCACACAAAGCGTTACTTTACGTTTGGTGTTCCTTTACGATAGGTGTTACTTTACTCGTAGTGTAACTTAACGCAAATCGTAATTAACGCAAATCGTAATTAACGCGAAGTGTAAAAAAATTCTGCCAAATTGTGTGGTTACAATTGAAGAAAGCATTATTGCTTCAAAATACTGCGAAACTATTATGAAATGATATAAAATATTACGAAAATTTGTTAAACTCTCACGGGTGACATGGTCCCTGTTGGTAGCATATATACAGTAAATGTATTACCACAAAATGTATGTATATATATTTATATATGTATAGTATATGATAGTTTAGAATAATTTAGTTATAAGGGGGGTGGTTAGATTATAGATAATTTAGTTAGATTAGTATGGGAAATATATATATATATAAATATATATATATAACCAATTTGTTTCAGTTTATATAAAATTTACTTCCCATATTTCTACAATCTATAATATATATTATTCGAGAGAAGTCATGCGAAACTATGAAAGCAATTTGTCTATACATTTATTAAGCTTATTTATTCATTATCCTCAAACTCCGTTTATTACAATTCTTTCAATAACGCCGCGTTGTTCAGATAACTAATTACTTTCTTTTGTCGTATTTTTTCCCATCGCGTAGTTAAATTATCTACGGTTAGTTTTAATTTACCTCTTTATTTTACTGTGTATGATTTCAATGGAGTAAATATATTGAAGCTTTACGTTTTTATTCGACCAGAATATTGAATCTTAACCAACTCATAAATTTAATGTTATCGAAGATGGTATTTAACGTGAGGTGTTACTTGAGGCAAAAAGATACTTGACGCAAAGTGTTGCTCTACTCAAAGCGTTCCTCTACAAGAAACGTTACTTTACACAAAGCGTTAATCAACACAAATCATCCACTCTACAAAAAGCGTTACTCTACACAAAGCGTATTTCAACGCAAAACGTTACTTCAAAGAAAGCGTTTCTTTACGTTTGGTGTTCCTTTACGATAGGTGTTACTTTACTCGTAGTGTAACTTAACGCAAATCGTAATTAACGCGAAGTGTAAAAAAATTCTGCCAAATTGTGTGGTTACAATTGAAGAAAGCATTATTGCTTCAAAATACTGCGAAACTATTATGAAATGATATAAAATATTACGAAAATTTGTTAAACTCTCACGGGTGACATGGTCCTGTTGGTAGCATATATACAGTAAATGTATTACCACAAAATGTATGTATATATATTTATATATGTATAGTATATGATAGTTTAGAATAATTTATTTTAAGGTTGGGGGGGGGTTAGATTATAGATAGTTTAGTTAGATTAGTATGGGAAATATATATATATAAATATATATATATAACCAATTTGTTTCAGTTCATATAAAATTTACTTCCCATATTTCTACAATCTATAATATATATTATTCGAGAGAAGTCATGCGAAACTATGAAAGCAATTTGTCTATACATTTATTAAGCTTATTTATTCATTATCCTCAAACTCCGTTTATTACAATTCTTTCAATAACGCCGCGTTGTTCAGATAACTAATTATTTTCGTTTGTCGTATTTTTTCCCATCGCGTAGTTAAATCATCTACGGTTAGTTTAAATTTACCTCTTTATTTTACTGTGTATGATTTCAATGGAGTAAATATATTGAAGCTTTACGTTTTTATTCGACCAGAATATTGAATCTTAACCAACTCATAAATTTAATGTTATTCAACCAGGGATCGAACCTCGGGCCTCTGGATAACTAGTCCAGTGTGCATCCCCTACACCAAAGACGGTTGTGATGTGACAGCCAACTTTTTCATATTATTCTAATTTTTATTTTATTTATTAGATAGTATTTACTTCTTTCTGAAGTGATTTGTTTATTAATATTTGTTTGTTTTTGTATACTTTCGTGTCCACATAACGTTGTTTGTCCAAAATCATTTCGAATACGTATGACAAACTGTAGAAGACTATAGCGTATACTCCGACAAATTTCATTGTCATTGAATTTTATTAATTAAATGAAATACTTATATGAAAAAATTAACTCGTCAACCAGGAATCGAACCTCGGGCCTCTGGATAACTAGTCCAGTGTGCATCCTCTACACCAAAGACGATTGTGATGTGACATCCAACTTTTTCATATTATTCTAATTTTTATTTTATTTATTAGATAGTATTTACTTCTTTCTGAAGTGATTTGTTTATTAATATTTGTTTGTTTGTGTATACTTTCGTGTCCACATAACGTTGTTTGTCCAAATTCATTTCGAATACGTATGACAAACTGTAGAAGACTATAGCGTATACTCCGACAAATTTCATTGTCATTGAATTTTATTCATTAAATGAAATACTTATATGAAAAAATTAACTCGTCAACCAGGAATCGAACCTCGGGCCTCTGGATAACTAGTCCAGTGTGCATCCTCTACACCAAAGACGATTGTGATGTGACAGCCAACTTTTTCATATTATTCTAATTTTTATTTTATTTATTAGATAGTATTTACTTCTTTCTGAAGTGATTTGTTTATTAATATTTGTTTGTTTGTGTATACTTTCGTGTCCACATAACGTTGTTTGTCCAAATTCATTTCGAATACGTATGATAAACTGTAGAAGACTATAGCGAATACTCCGACAAATTTCATTGTCATTGAATTTTATTAATTAAATTAAATATTTATTTGAAAAAATTAACTCGTCAACCAGGAATCGAACCTCAAGCCTCTGGATAACTAGTCCAGTGTGCATCCTCTACACCAAAGACGATTGTGATGCGACAGCCAACTTTTTCATATTATTCTAATTTTTATTTTATTTATAAGATAGTATTTACTTCTTTCTGAAGTGATTTGTTTATTAATATTTGTTTGTTTGTGTATACTTTCGTGTCCACATAACGTTGTAGTGTTACTTGAGGCAAAAAGATACTTAACGCAAAGTGTTGCTCTACTCAAAGCGTTACTCTACAAGAAACGTAACTCTACACAAAGCGTTAATCAACACAAAACGTCCACTCTACAAAAAGCGTTACTCTACACAAAGCGTATTTCAACGCATAACGTTACTCCACACAAAGCGTTACTTTACGATTTGTAACACCAATCGTAAAGTAACGCTTTGTGTGGAGTAACGTTTTGCGTTGAAATATGTTAGGTGTAACTTTACTCGTAGCGTAACTTAACGCAAAACGTTATTAACGCGAAGTGTAAATAAATTCTGCTAAAATGTGTGGTTACAATTGAAGAATTATTGCTTCAAAATACTGCGAATTTATTATGAAAAGATACAAAATTTTACGAAAAATTGTTAAACTCTCACGGGTGACATGGTCTTTGTTGTTAGCTTATATACAGTAAATGTACTAGCACAAAATGTATGTATATATATTTATATATGTATAGTATATGATAGTTTAGAATAATTTAGTTAAAAGGGGGGGGGGGTTAGATTATAGATAGTTTAGTAAGATTAGTATGGGAAATATATATATATATAAATATATATATATATATATATATATATATATATATATATATATATATATATATATATAACCACATTGTTTGAGTTCATATAAAATTTACTTCACATATTTCTACAATCTATTATATAAATAATTCGAGAGAAGTCATGCGAAACTATGCAAGCAATTTGTCTATAAATTTATTAAGCTTATTTATTCATTATCCTCAAACTCCGTTTATTACACTTCTTTCAATAACGACGCGTAGTTCAGATAACTAATTATTTTCGTTCGTCGTATTTATACCCATCGCGTAGTTTAATCATCTACGGTTAGTTTAAATTTACATCTTTATTTTACTGTGTATGTTTTCAAAGGTGTAAATATATTGAAGCTTTTCGTTTTTATTCGACCAGAATATTGAATCTTAACCAACTCATAAATTTAATGTCCTCGAAGATGGTTTTTAACGCGAGGTGTTACTTGAGGCAAAAAGATACTTAACGCAAAGTGTTGCTCTAGACAAAGCGTTACTCTACAAGAAACGTTACTCTACACAAAGCGTTAAACACAAATTGTCCACTCTACGTAAAGCGTTACTCTACACAAAGCGTATTTCAACGCAAAACGTTACTCCACACAAAGCGTTACTTTACGATTGGTGTTACATTACGATAGGTGTAACTTTACTCGTAGCGTATCTTTACGAAAAACGTTATTAACGCGAAGTGTAAAAAAATACTGCAAAATTGTAAGATTACAATTGAACAAAGAATTATTGCTTCAAAATACTGCGAATTTAATATGAAAAGATACAAAATTCTACGAAAAATTGTTAAACCCTCACGGGTGACATGGTCCCTGTTGTTAGCATATATACAGTAAATATACTGGCACAAAATGTTTGTATATATATTTATATATGTATAGTATATGATAGTTTAGAATAATTTAGTTAAAAGGGGAGGGGGTTAGATTATAGATAGTTTAGTAAAATTAGTATGGGAAATATATATATATATATATAAATATATATATATATAACCAATTTGTTTGAGTTCATATAAATTTTACTTCCCATATTTCTACAATCTTACATATATATAATTCGAGAGAAGTCATGCGAAACTATGAAAGCAATTTGTCTATAAATTTATTAAGCTTATTTATTCATTATCCTCAAACTCCGTTTATTACAATTCTTTCAATAACGACGCGTAGTTCAGATAACTAATTATTTTCGTTCGTCGTATTTATAATCATCGCGTAGTTTAATCATCTACGGTTAGTTTAAATTTACCTCTTTATTTTACGGTGTATGTTTTCAAAGGTGTAAATATATTGAAGCTTTACGTTTTTATTCGACCAGAATATTGAATCTTAACCAACTCATAAATTTAATGTTATCGAAGATGGTATTTAACGCGAGGTGTTACTTGAGGCAAAAAGATACTTAACGCAAAGTGTTGCTCTACACAAAGCGTTACTCTACAAGAAACGTTACTCTACACAAAGCGTTAATCAACACAAATCGTCCACTCTACGTAAAGCCTTACTCTACACAAAGCGTATTTCAACGCAAAACGTTACTCCACGCAAAACGTTACTCCACACAAAGCGTTACTTTACGATTGGTGTTACATTACGATAGGTGTAACTTTTCTCGTAGCGTAACTTAACGCAAAACGTTATTAACGCGAAGTGTAAAAAACTTCTGCTAAATTGTGTGGTTACAATTGAAGAACGAATTATTGCTTCAAAATACTGCGAATTTATTATGAAAAGATACAAAATTTTACGAAAATTTGTTAAACTCTCACGGGTGACATGGTCCCTGTTGTTAGCATATATACAGTAAATGTACTAGCACAAAATGTATGTATATATATTTATATATGTACAGAATAATTTAATAATGTTTAGAATAATTTAGTTATAAGGGGAAGGGGGGTCAGATTATAAATAGTTTAGTTGGATTAGTATGGGAAATATATATAAATATAAATATATTGAATCTTAACCAACTCATAAATTTAATCTTATCGTAGATGGTATTTAACGCGAGGTGTTACTTGAGGCAAAAAGATACTAACTAGATTAATAACCAGTTTTTTTGAGTGGATATAAAATTTACTTCCCATAATTGTACAATCGATTATATATATTATTTGTGAGAGTCTTGCGAAACTATGAAAGCAATTTTTCTTTTGATTTATAAATGCATTTTTAATGCATTTATAAATGGGTAGATTATAGATAGCCATTTATCAGAACAAGGAGGTTGGGAAACTGGGATAATTACCATGAAGCCCTTACCGAATACAAAAGTTCTCTGAAGAAAGTCAAAATGGACTCATGGAGGAAGCTCTGTCATGATGTTGAAAACACTTCTGAGGGAGCAAGACTCCATTGTATCCTGGCGAAGAAACCCACTGACACCATCGGGTCCCTTCGTTAACCCGATGGTGAGTATACTAACTCCACGAAGGATACAATCGAGACACTGCTCTGGATTCATTTCCCGTATTCGGTGGCAGTGGATGGTGAAAACCCTTCTCAAGAGCAGCTTATCCAGGGTCTCCCACCGATTGGCGAGGACTGGAAAAGAGCGGCGATTACCATTATGTGCTCAAAGATCGAATAGGTAATAAACTAAAACAGTTTACTGCGTGCAAAAAGCTGTCCAGGATCCAGAGACTGGCCTGTTTGTGCATCACTGGATCCATGAGCTGTACACCTACAACTGCCAAGCAAGTCATACTGGGGCTGCCTCCAAAGCATTGTAATAATAGCTAAAGCGAGATCCAGCGCCTATAGATTATCTTGCAATAACAACTAGATTAATAAAAATCAGGTTCGATATGCAAGTATCGTGGGAACATCAATTATCTCAGACACCGTCTTTGAAATGGACACAGATATGCTTCCCAAGATATACTCCTCAAAACCTTTCACTGTAGTATGTGATAGGGCCATGTGGTCGGAAGGAGAACCACCCAACCAAGGGAAACAAATCGTCTGGTATACAGACGGATCCAAAGCTCAAAAAGAGACCGGGGTGGGAAGCTACGGTGAGAGACCTGGTGCAAACATAAGCCTCAACTTGGGGAAATATGCCACGGTCTTCCAAGCAGAAGTCTACGCCATACTGACTTGCGTCCGTGAGAACCTACGTAGAGACTACATAAACCAGAACGTATGTATTCTGTCGGACAGTCAAGCTGCTTTAAAAGCCTTATCTGGAATTGAGGTAACCTCAAGGTTAGTCTAGGATTGTCTGGAGGAACTTCTGAAACTGGAAAAACGGAACAATGATAAATTGATCTGGGTGCCGGATCACAGTGGTTATTGCCAACATATGGGGGAAGCGAGTCTCGTCAGACTGAGGTAGAAGGCGGAGCACAATGGACCATAAGGTCGAAGTACAATAGTTCTACCACGATAAAAATCAATCAATTAATCACAGGTGACATGGTCCCTGTTATTAGTATATATACAATGAATATACTACCATAAAATGTATGTATATACATTTATATATGTATAGAATATGATAGTTTAGTATAATTTAGTTATAAGGGGGAGGGGGTAGATTAAAGATAGTTCAGTTAGATTAGTACGGGATATATATATATATATATATATATATATATATATATATATATATATATATATATATATATATATAACCAATTTGTTTGGGTTGATATAAAATTTACTTCAAATTACTCTACACAAAGCGATACCTTACGCTTGGAGTTATACTTAACTCGCGTGTAACTTGACTCAAAACGTAGTTAACTCGAAGTGTAAATAAATTCAGCTAAATAATGTGCTTACAATTGAAGAAACAATTATTGGTTCAAAATACTGTGAAACTTCAATGAAATGGTATACAATATTACGAAAAGTTTTAAACTCTCACACGTTACATGGTCCATTACGTTAGTATATATACAATGAACCCTGTGCAAAAAATCTGATAAAAATTCATAAAAACAGAAGCTATGAAAAATTGAAAAAACTTATAAAATGTCATAAAACTATTTTCTCATAAAAGAACGGGGACAAAAAAATCTTTATCAGAATCTATAACAATTTGAAGTTAAAATTTGAAGTTATGGGAAGTTAGTTGAGTTCTCATAAAACATTTGTCTTGCAATTCCCATGAGTTTTTATATGGAAAGTTCAAGACAATCAAACATCAGTTTTGATGAGAATGAATCATATATTTCAAGCAGTATTCTTCAGTTTTCTATTCTCCTTTTATTAGGATTATTATTATTATTATTATGTAAATTATGTTTATTTAACTAATTTTAGTGCACCATACCAACCAACATTAATGTGAGAACAATGCAATGATTTGTATCACAATAACTACTTGTACAATCGTAGAACACCGTATTACGTAATCATTACCCCTTCGATCAGAAGATCAGTCAACCAATTAAATATTTACTTATAAATTATACTTATTAAACTTAATATATTAAAAAATATATAAATAAGGTCCAATCAGTGAACCTCAAGTAGAGAGATGTACGTTCGTTAGCGTAATACTGATAATTGGTGATAGGATGGTTTTGATTAAAAATACAACTTTTATTCTAACCATGCTTACGCCGAACTTGTTGATCGACTATTTACTATAATAATATATATAATTTTTTATAAAAGGAAAAAATCTATTACTGATTATTAAAAATATATATATATTATTTTATATTATTTTAACTCACAAATTTTTATACATTCTGAATATATATATATATATATATATATATATATATATATATATATATATATATATATATATATATATATATATATATATATATATAGGTGAGTTAAAAGTCATGGAGTTTTTTGAAAGGGTGGATAACGAATAAAATTCTAAGATGAGTCTTAGGATGTCTAAGTCCTAACTAAAAAAACAATTTCAAATGCCACCGTAAAATTTCATAGCAAGAAATCTAATAAAAATTGAATAATTCAGTTAATTAGATTTTTCGGAAAAAAAAATGATTCTGCTATAAAAACTCTACCGGATTTGAGATACATAATATTGACTCACTCTACGGTAGTGGTGGAGAGAGCTCGCTACCCTCACGTATCTATACTGCCGCTGCGTTTATCCCCCTCCGTTTTTTATTCCGTTAACGCGCCTCTCTAATTGGTTACTTTATTTAATTAATATCTAATTGACGGTGGGTCAGGTGTAAAAATGTCCAGGACTTTTCATCTTAGAATTTCATTCCCATCCGCCCTTTAAAAAAACTCGACATGACTTTCAACTCAACTGTATATATTATATACATATATGTGTGATATGTGTTTGTCTGATATATATATACAGGGGATGTCCCGTAAGTAGTCGAGTTCCATAAGAGGGTAGGTAGAGAGTACGATTTGGGAACGAAAAATCATGAGACATTTTTTTATTAGACGCACCGTTAATTAATTATTAATTAATTAAGGAAATTAATTACTTTTGATTTAATTATCAATTTTTGGAAAAATTTTGTTGTTGAAATTATTCAAATTATAAATTACTTGAAAAATGCATTATTTAAATTTTTTTTTATTTTTTGAATAATGTAATAAATAAATGATTTTAATAATAAATTTTAGAAAAATGCGCAAATTAAATTCGTAACTCCCCCTTCGTTACTCACCCCCTTGAGGACCCATTTCCAAAAAACTCGGAAACGCGTATTTTATGATGTATATCTAAAATCGAAATTTTTAGGTCTCTAACTTCAAAAAAATCGAAACTCCCTATTTTAAATGTCTTTTTCTTTATTTATTATAGCACGCGGGCACGGATACATAAAACAAAACCTTTTTATAGCCTATGTCACTCGGGAATAATGTACCAGTTAAACTTCGAGTTTATGTAAAAAAAAAAAGTGTATAAATAAATAGAGTTATCAGTTTTTATTAGAAAATTCATTTTGGCAAATTCTATAAGTAGGCTATTGATTATGTCATATTGAAAGGAGCTAAGACGTTAACGGGTTTTTATTGCAGGTATCGGCCAATGGGTCACTTAAAAAGAAACAACCGCAGAGTGCTATTAAATTAGAGGGTGGAAATTGGAGATAAGGGTGAAAATGCTTCCTTTTCAGTTTTATCAATATATCTCGCAAACAAAGCAAATTTTCGATATATTTATATGATAAATTCTTATAAAACCTGTATGAGAATGTTTTGCACTCTCATAGACATGTATGAGAACTTATAAGACCTCATAGAAACTTATAAATATTTTATAAGTTTTTATCCGATTTTTTCCGCAGGGAATATACTACCACAAAATGTATGTATATATATTTATATATGTATCAAGGGCGTCACCAAGGGGGGCAGGTAGGGGGCGGTTTCCCCCACCTAGAGATTCAAACACAATGACTCATTGTTTTTGAATGAGATATATGAGCTGAATTCATCATTCGCAATATCGAAATTACACCCGGCGCAAATGCAAACAATGTCAGTCGAAAATCTTACAGACACTTGCGAAACTATCGCCCAGTTTTATGATTTACCTAACAAAAAATGAAATCCAACTGTGGCAGCGATTGTGGTATGATAAACCCAACCCAACAAATCTGACCGTTGATGTCCTAAAAGAGGCTAAAACCTTCTTTCCCAAAACGGGAAAAGCGTTGATAATTTTGATCGCTCTACCGTGCACAGCGTGTACGGTAGATCGATAGGAGACTAAAAACCTGGTTAAGAAGCACTATGAGGGAAAATCACCTCAATGGTCTGACCATGATGAGTGTGCACAGAAAAATTATTAATGAAAACTTACAAGACTTTCATAATAAAGTGGTCGAGAAGTTTACAAAAAAACCCCGATGATTGTGTTTCAATTAATTTAAAAACAAAAAGAATCTCGCTCGACTACTTCATTATTAAAATCTTGTAATTGTCAATGTCCTATATTTTGTCCCAAATCCTTTTAATTCTATTATTCTAGTAAATATAATAACTAACTATAACAAATATAATAATATAATTATATGTGCTTTTGATAGTATTTAAAATTCATACTTTTCCCATCTTCCATATATCAACTTGCTGCCCACCCCCTTGGCCATCGGCTGGCGACGCCCTTGATATGTATAGTATATGACAGTGTAGTATAATTTAGTTATAAGGGGAGTGTGGGTTATAGATAGTTAAGTTATATTTAACCAGTATATATTTATTTATTTATATATAACCAGTCCAAGTGGCCGAGCGGTCTAACGCGTTATGTCTGCGCAGTATCCATACTTGGAAACTGGGAGGTTATGGGTTTGAATCCCGACATCGGCAGTTTGTCAATTATTAGGGAAAAAAGGGGGTGGATAATTGACTAAATTGACTAAACTGTCGGCGTATGGACAAGAACAAAGTAACCGGCTATGCTTGAGAAGGTTTTCTGCAGTATCCTTCACGAACTCCAGATGAATATCGGCCTAGTTCCTATCAGAATCGGCTGCAGCCGCATACCCTACCAATTCCTAGTCTATACACAAAAATTCCTTCCACTCACAAAGTGTAGCCTGTCCAGGGCTGCCTCTACAATCTATCTATCCAAATAAATTTATATACTGGGCGAGTCAAAAGTCATGGAGTTTGATAAAAGGGTGGATAGGGGATGAAATTCTAAGATGAAAAGTCCTTGGACATTTTTGCACCAGACCCACCGTTAATTAAGTAAATAGTAAATTAAGTAACCAATTAGAGGAGCGCGTTAACGGAATAAGAAAGGGTTGGGAATGAACGTAGCGGCAGCAGAGACACGTGAGGGGAGCGAGCTCAATCCACCACTACCGTAGAGTGAGTCAATCTTAGGCGTTTCAAATCCGATACAGTATTTATAGTAAAGTTTTGAAAAATTTGGGAAAAAATTTACCATTTTTTATTCCGAAAATTAACTAAATTATTCAGTTTTTATATTAAATTTGAAATTATTATTTTAACTCCAGTAATTGTCTAAGTGCTAGGGCCCATTTAAGGTAACACTCTTATTATTATTTTTAACTCAAAATATTATTGAAAACAATTTTTCAGTAAAAACAACTCAAAAAAAATTAAATAATTGGGTGACTAAGTTTCTGTGTAAACCAAAAATTGATAAACATTTATTGAATGAAATTTCTTTGTAAGAAATCCAATAAAATTTTAATAATTCAGTTAATTTTTTGTTCCAAAATTTTTCAAAACTACTATAAAAGCCGGATTTGAAACGCAGAAGATTGACTCGCTATACGCTAGTGGTGGGGAGAGCTCGCTCCCCTCACGTATCTCTGCGGCCGCTTGGTTCATTCCCCAACATTTCTTATACCGTTAACACGCTTCTCTAATTGGTTAACTTTATTTAATTAATATCTAATTAACGGTGGGTCCGATGCAAAAATTTTCAAGGACTTTTCATCTTAGAATTTCATCCCTATCCATCTTTTCAAAAAACTCCATAACTTTTGACTCACCTGTATATATAACAAATTTCTTTGGGTTGATATAAAATTTACTTATATCAACCCAATAAAGTCCTTATATTTACCCATAATAGTTCATCGATTATATATATAATTCGTGAGAAGGCACACGAAATCATATGAAAGCAATTTTACTTTAAATTTATTAATGCACAATTTAGGCATTTGCCTCAAACTTCGTTTATCAGAAAACTAATTATTTCGGTTCGTCACATTTATACCCATCGCGTAGTTAAATCAGCTACGATTACTTTAAATTTACCCCTTTATTTTACTATGTATGTTTTTCAAGATATAACTATTGAAACTGCGTTTTTATTCAACAGGAATATGTTATCGAAGACGGTACTTAATACCTCGCATTAAGTACTTGAGGCAAAAGCGTACACTCTAATGAGTAATGAGTAATCGACTGTTATAATGAATACGTAAACAGAATGTATCTAATTTTCGTACCTTAAATCCATTGTTTCCATGAGCGTAGAAATTGAAAGGGGTGTAAAAAAGGGAACGTTATACACCCATGAATTGATATGACCAAAATTTCCATATGAGTTGTATTTCGTATGATAAAACAATATCACCATACCACATTTTATCAAAATCGCACATTCAGTTCTAGTTAAAAATAAAAAAACTTTTAAAAACCGCAACTTTTATTGGGGCAAATTTAGCTCAATCGTCTTGTTTTAAGCCGTAGTGTATGTCGTAAAGGCTGGTAAAGACCTTTTAATGCATTATTTAGGCATTTACCTCAAACTTAGTATATTACAATTCTTTCAACAACGCCGCGTAGTTCAGAAAACCTATTATTTCGGTTCGCCGTATTTATACTCGACACGTAGTTAAATCAGCTACGATTACATTAAATTTGCCCCTTTATTTTACTATGTATGTTTTTCAAGGTATAACTTTCGAATACAATGTCAGAGCTGATTCACCCATATAAATATATTCACAAAAAAATTTAATATTCTTACAAACCTTTAATATATTTACAAATTCACATGATTTTATTTTTTTTGTAACTAATAAACAAGTATGTATATTTTTCTTATAATCAAACATATGACTAAAAACTCACGCACACGATCATCAAGTAAATAATAAAATACTACAGTGACTGTATTTTAAATTCTGGAAGTGTTGGTGCATCCTAGTGAAAAGTCACATTTTTCAAATTTAAAAGTAAATAGCTCGGAGAACTATTTACCAAGAAAATTAATGAGAGGTGAATTTTATTGATTAAATGTAAGAAAAAATTTGGTTGAAATTTATTTCGAAAGTTTTCCCTTAGTATGTTTTTAAAATTTTATAACTTAGCAAGTTTATTCTTTCCTTTGTTTCAAATATTTTAAAACATACTACGTTATAAAATTTTTAAAATATACTAAGAGAAAACTTGCGAAATAAATTTAAATTGTTCTTACATTAAATCAATTTAACATTAGCAAACGTTAACTAGGAAAGAATTTCTGAAAATTCACATTTAAAGGGGGAGAAATGGGGGGAGGGGTGTTGCTATACGCAAAGTATTACTCTACGCAAAGCGGCAATCAACACAAAGCGTTAATCAACACAAAGCGTCCACTCTAAGGAGTAAAGAGTAATCCACTTTTATAATGAATACGTAAACAGAATGTATCTAAATTTCATACCTTATATACTTTGTTTCCATGAGCGTAGAAATTGGAGGGGGTTTAAAAAAAGGGAACGTTATACACCCATGAATTGATATGACCAAAATTTCCATATGAGTTGTATTTCGTATGATAAAACAATATCACCATACCACATTTTATCAAAATCGCACAATCAGTTCTAGTTAAAAATAAAAAAACTTTTAAAAACCGCAACTTTTATTGGGGCAAATTTAGCTCAATCGTCTTGTTTTAAGCCGTAGTGTATGTTGTAAAGGCTGGTAAAGACCTTTTAATGCATTATTTAGGCATTTACCTCAAACTTAGTATATTACAATTCTTTCAACAACGCCGCGTAGTTCAGAAAGCCTATTATTTCGGTTCGCCGTATTTATACTCGACACGTAGTTTAATCAGCTACGATTACATTAAATTTGCCCCTTTATTTAACTATGTATGTTTTTCAAGGTATAACTTTCGAATACAATGTCAGAGCTGCTTCACCCATATAAATATATTCACAAAAAAATTTAATATATTTACAAACCTTTATTCGATTTTCTTATTCGTTTTTTCTATGAATTAAAAAGTTTTAATGCTTTTATTTATTTATTAAAAAAATATTAAGAGAATTCAATATTTTTACTTTTCTTGCTCACATGATTTTTTTGTAACTAATAAACAACTATGTATTTTTCATATAATCAAACATAATATGACAAAAAAAAACTCACGCACACTATCATCTAGTAAATAATAAAATACTACATTGACGGTATTTTTAATTCTGGAAGTGTTGGTGCACCCTAATGAAAAGTTATCGTATAACCAATTGAAGAACATTAAATTATGAATCGAATGAGTACAACAACTTTAGAATTCGGAAAAATAGTATAGTCGATGAAAAAGGACGACTTTTTCCAACTATTTTAAAAACGGAAACACGCCCCCCCCCCCACCCTACCCCGGAATGGAGAATTAAGATTTTGGTCGTTCGGCACTTGTCAATTACACGTTATCCCGGTAAAACCCGGATAACGCAAGAGTTTCGAATGGGAGGAGCCAAATAGCAGAGCAATTAAAACAAACCTAGAAAGAATGCTTGGCAAATTTTCACATTTTTCAAATTTAAAAGTAAATAGCTCGGTAAACTATTTACCAAGAAAATTAATGAGGGGTGAATTTTATTGATTAAATGTAAGAAAAAATTTGGTTGAAATATATTTCGAAAGTTTTCCCTTAGTATGTTTTTAAAATTTTTTAACTTGGCAAGTTTATTCTTTCTTTTGTTTCAAATATTTGAAAACTTGCTACGTTATAAAATTTTAAAAACATACTTAGAGGAAACTTGCGAAATAAATTTCAACCAAATTTGTTCTTAAATTTAATCAATTTACCCATCATTAATTTTCTTGGTAAATAGTTTACCGAGAGGCTTGTGGCAACACTGTTCGTAGCCATATATATTTTTATGTTTAGATGAAACTTGGCAACACTGGTCATTATTTCGTTTTATCGATTTCATAGATTATCAATCCTAAAAAATCAGAGAGCAACACTGGTTATGTACTAAACACACACACATCCATCTTCTACACTTTTTTTTTTTTTTGGCAATCGACACAAAAACATTAAAAATTCTAATCCGAAATTTATACAAACATCTTTGCGTTTTCTATTTTAATATTTAATTAATATTTAATTTATACAAACATCTTTGCGTTTTCTATTTTAATATCTAATTAATATTTAAAATAAAGTTATTTTATTTAAGTTAATACGAACATTTTTATTTTATTTGTTGATCGCTCCCACAAATTGGCGACCGTGATAATAATAATTAGTGACATTTGTGAATCAAAATGATAGAAAACGACGATAATAACCAACGTGGTCAGGCAATTCAAGGAGCCGCTATCGATCAAGCTGTGGGCCAGTTAAACCCGAACCATCACTATAATAATCAACCAAGGTTAGTACGATTTACTTTACCTGACTTTACGCCTAACGATCCGGAAATTTGGTTCGCCGCCGTAGACCACATTTTTAGAACACATAGCATAACTTCCGAAGAGGAGAAGTTTTCAAGCCTGCTGCAGTACATAGACAGTACAGAGTTAGGGCACATTAGGGACATAATCCCGTCTAACAGCCTAACAAAATATTCTCAAGCCAAAGCAAGGCTACAGCAAGTTCACGGGTGAAGTAGGCTAGAGCAAATTAATAAACTGCTCCAAGGCGTTGATATCAACACGCAAACAAAACCAAGCGTGATATTAAATAAAATGAGGAATCTTGTCGGCTCTGCCTGTACGAGTGACGAAATTATTAGAAGTATATGGCTGCAAAAATTGCCATCAAGAACAAAAGAAATTCTAGCTGTCAATAATGAACTAACGCTGGATAAACAGGCTGAAATGGCCGATAGGCTCTTTGAAACGTACGAGATGAATAGTCCACAAAATGTTGCGGCCGTTTCACATAGCAACGAAATATCCCAAAATTCGGTTGAAATGCTGATCAACATGATTCAAAACTTGCAGACCCAAATTTCTGCCATCAATAATAGAGGGCGTAGTTCAACAAGTACCAACATTAGAACTCGATCAAGATCTAGGCAGTACAGGAGTCCCTCTGCAAACAGGACCCCTCAAATGTTCAATGGTGTATGTTGGTACCACCATACGTTCGGCACCAATGCAAAAAAATGTACACCAGGTTGCAATAATTACTCGGAAAACACCATGGGAGGTCTGTAGAAGCGGTTGAACAGCCCCCCAATTTCAAACCCACATCACCGCGCTTATTTATTACTGACCAAAATTCAAAAATTAACTTTTTAATCGACAGTGGCTCCGATGTATCCGTCATTCCTAAACGCTATGGTAAAAAACCAGATATTTGTATACAATATACACTCCATGCAGTAAACAACACTCCCATTAAAACGTATGGAATATTAGAATTAAATTTAAATTTCAAATTACCAAAAAACTACCGATGGAATTTCATCATAGCCGATGTCGAAACACCAATAATAGGCGCCGATTTATTGAAAGCACACCACCTCTTACCCGACCTTCAAAAACAAGTTTTGATTGATGGTTTGACTCACTGCAGCACCAAATGTATGTATCAAAATTGTAAACAAACCAGCATTCAATTTATTACAAATACCACCAACATCGATGACAGAGTAGCGGAACTTTTTGGAATTTACACCTCTTTGAGTAAACCACCGCAGTATCACGAAAAACCACTACACAATGTATACCACCATATTGAAACCACTGGCGCACCATGTTACGACAAACCTCGAAGACTTCAACCCAATATTGAAACGGAAGTCCGCCGCGAATTTCAGAAGATGATCAAAAATGGAGTTTGTCAACCGTCAAAAAGCCAGTGGGCTTCACCGTTGGTTGTAATAAATAAAAATAACAAATTAAGAATAGCTGGTGACTATAGAAAATTGAATGCAAGAACTCTACCGGATAGATACCCTCTTCCTAATTTATACGACAGTACACAACAATTGCACGGAAAAACTATTTTTTCATGTGTCGACTTGATTAGGGCTTTTCATAATATTCCAATTTTCCCCGACCACATTGATAAAACTGCTGTTATTTCGCCGGTAGGGTTGTTCGAATATCGAAGAATGCCTTTTGGTCTCCGAAACGCACCCGCAACATTCCAACGTTTCATGAATTCCGTCCTCGATGATCTTCCTTTTACATTCTGTTACATTGACGATATTTTAGTTTTTTCCGATAACTCAGACGAACATTTTACCCATTTAAAAATCTTATTTCAGAGGCTCCAAAAAAATGGTTTGACCATAAATGTAGAAAAGTCAAAATTTTTTACTAATACTGTTCAATTTTTAGGTCACAACATTTCAAAAGATGGTTTTAGTCCGGCTACTGAACGAATTGAATTTATAAAATCAATGCAAAATTTTAAGGAATTTAAGGAAGTTTTAGGAATTTTTAACTTCTACCGCAGATTCAATAAGTTATCATCGCAGAATCTTGCTGTATTTACCGAATTACTCAAGGGGCACCCAAGAAAGAACGATCAAACTCCGATTCAATGGACTCCAGACTTGGAAGAAAATTTCGAAAAGGCGAAACAATCTTTCGCAAACTTTACTTTGTTGCATTTTCCCAAAAATGATGCCCGGCTTGTTTTAACCACGGATGCCTCAAATATTGCCATCGGTGCCGTGTTAGAACAAATTTCGCAAAATAACGAACGTGAACCTTTAGGTTTTTTTTCAGCTAAATTGAACCACCCGCAGACAGACTGGTCAACATATGACAAGGAGTTATATGCTATTTATTGTGCCGTAGAGCACTTCGAAAATTTTATAGAAGGCCGAATTGTTACCATTGTGACCGATCACAAACCCTTAACTCACATGTTCACGATGAAAAAGCGAAATAAACTTCAAAGAAGATCTCGATACATTGAATATATATCGCAATTCACTAATAATATTGTTCACATTGCAGGTTCTTCCAATATAATCGCAGACACGCTTAGTCGACCCGAGGAAATTGAAATATGTGCGATTGAAACAATAATTTCTCCAGCTAATATTGTCCAAGCTCAAGAGAACGATGAAGAAATTTTAAATATGCGAAAAGATGGATACCGCGATCACGAGTTTCGGGAAGTTTTTGTTGATGACAAAAGTAGTATTTTCTGCAGTGTTTTCCAAAACGTGAATCGACCGGTGGTACCGAAACCCTTAAGATATTCCATCTTTAAACAGATGCACAACTTAGCACATCCTGGATCCAAAAGTACACTACGCACCTTAAGATCGAAATATTATTGGCCGAAAATGACTGCGGACATACGGAAGTGGTGTAAAACATGTATGGAATGTCAAAAATCTAAAATTTCTAAGCATACCAAGTCACCACTTAGCCATTTTCCCACGAGTGACAGATTCGAGCATGTCCATGTTGATTTGGTTGGACCGTTGCAGATTTCAGAGGGATATCGATACCTATGCACTTTCATAGATCGCGCTACACGCTGGATTGAAGCTATACCACTAAACGACATTTCTGGTGAATCCGTGGCTCGCACATTTTATGAAAATTGGGTGGCAAGATATGGAGTACCCTTAAAATTAACATCAGATAGATGGCCTCAATTTCGATCATCACTATTTAACGAACTTTGCAAACTTTTAGGAACTAATCACATAAAAACAACTGCATACCACCCTATATCCAACGGAATGTTGGAAAGGTTTCACCGCACACTGAAAAACGGGTTAAAATGTCACGGAAAATCTTGGACAATTAGTTTACCCAGCGTATTATTGGGACTTCGAGCAGCACCTAAAGATAACACCGGGATTTCTTGCGCTGAAACGACATTTGGACTATCTTTGAGACTACCAGGTGAGTTTTATACGCAAAGCGAAAATACAACAAATTTTCCTTTCACCCACAGATTAATAGAGGCGTTCAAAAAACTTCGACCGTCCCCTGCTGCCCACAAAACAAAACAAAAAATATTTATCCACAAAAGTTTATGGGACTGCAAACGAGTGTTCGTACGTGTAGATAGAGTAAAAGTACCATTAGAACCCCCTTACAACGGACCATTCGATGTTATCCGAAGAAATGCAAAATTTTTCACGCTGAATTTAAATGGGAAAGAAGATAACATCTCAATTGACAGGTTAAAACCTGCCTATGAATTAAATTTTGACGAGCCCAATTGCGAAAATGTCACGGTAGGAAGCGATAGTGAAAACAAACAAAAATCTATCTTAAAAACAACATTGTTTGAAGAACAACAATCTATTTCAAGTGGTAACGTATTGCAACAACAAACCATTACTAACACTAAACTCAATCGAAAACGACCATCACTTTATTCTTATTCAGACAATCCTATGACATTTTCCCACAATTTAAAACCTGTCATCGAAACTGTTGCGAACAAACCAATTAACTCCCGTAAAAAGGTTGTAATCAGAGAACCTTTGCCAAGTACGTCGAAACTCCCTGTGCGTACCTCCCGGGGAAGAGAGGTAAAAAAACCGGCGAGGTTTCTTAATTAATAATTTTCATTACAGTCTAATTAACATAGCTGTTTATTTCGAAAAGTTTCGATTAAGTTCTTTATATTGTTTAAAAAAATTTTATATTGTTTCAAATGTATGATTCTTTTACTTTTGAATTGTTTCGAATTTATTATTTCAATTTTATAATGTTTTTATATTGTTTCAAATTTATGATTCTTTTATTTTTTTGAATAGTTTCGAATTTATTACATATTATAATTTTTTATTGTTTCGAATTTATTATCTTAATTTTATATTGTTTCGAATGTGTTATTTTGATTTCATATTGTTTTCAAAAATTTTAAATATTTTGTTTTCAGATCTGTGAATTCCGGATTAGAATTTTAAAACGTTTTTTTTCTATTACGAGGGGAAGAATTTGTGGCAACACTGTTCGTAGCCATATATATTTTTATGTTTAGATGAAACTTGGCAACACTGGTCATTATTTCGTTTTATCGATTTCATAGATTATAATTCCCTAAAAAATCAGAGAGCAACACTGGTTATGTACTAAACACACACACATCCATCTTCTACACTTTTTTTTTTTTTTGGCCATCGTCACAAAAACATTAAAAATTCTAATCCGAAATTTATACAAACATCTTTGCGTTTTCTATTTTAATATTTAATTAATATTTAATTTATACAAACATCTTTGCGTTTTCTATTTTAATATCTAATTAATATTTAAAATAAAGTTATTTTATTTAAGTTAATACGAACATTTTTATTTTATTTGTTGATCGCTCCCACAGGCTCTTTAATGGGATATCATCACTTTTTAAGGAGCAACTATTATATGCAGTGTCTCCCCGAAAACTCGGCCCTTTTTAACATTTATGTTTTTGATCGGATTCTTAATTCCGGAAGTATTTGTGACAATGTTCATGTGTAAACGGCTTGCCTAAACCATAACCTAATTTCAACGGATTAGTAAATTAATGCACAAGTAAACAACAACAAAAATATTTTGTTATTAGCGAATTTCCTCCAAAAGACATGCAGCTAATGTTTTTGCACCAATGTTGGAATTTCGTTTGAATTTCTTCAGATGTCCGTCGATCCTACCTATTAGATGTTAAAAATCACTATCGCTAAAATTTGTATATATTTATATATGTATATATATATATGTACTTTTTAAAATGTCTGTGGACTCTCTAGCGGTCACAGTTTTATTCCGATTGGAATGAAAATTGGTATTTGAGGCGCTTTTGGTATTCTAAAGGTTGAGTTCGTTAATGGGCAAAATCGGAAGAGGGGATAGTGGGTTTAGAAGGATGGGGAAACAAAATTTGAATATCTCCGTTAATATTTGAAAAATCGAAAAAATTTTCAGAAGTTAAATTGTAGGTACTAAGTTTAACTGTAATTTTGTTTCTTACACTAATATTTACAGAAATATTTACAATTAAAGATTGAAAGTTAAAATTCTAAATATCTCTGTTCACATTAGAGTTTGAGAAAAATGATCGAGTAATGAATTGATTTTTTTTGAAGCAAACTTGATTTTCTACTAATTTACTCCTTATACATTTTTCAATTATTCTAATATTTAGAGAGATATTTTATATTTAGTGTTTGTTAGGCACAAATACATGAAATATATTTTATTGTAAAAAACTTTAAAAAAAAGTTCAACTGACTTCAAAAAACACAAAAAGTCACTATATTAAAAAGCTAAAAATAACAATTTACAGATTTAATCCAAAAGACAATTCTTGTCCAAACCTATTACGTATAATTTAGTATATTAAGTTTGATCACGACTGTAAGGCTTAAAAAATTGATCGTTGGCATGAATGTTTGGTATACGTGTTCATAAAATTTGGCCATTTCCGCATGTCCGTCTGTCTGTCTGTGGATACGATAACCCTAGAACAAAAAGAGATAACGAGCCGAAATGTGCTCTAGAGCAAAACAGTAAGGTCAAGTTCGTTAATGGGCAAAATCGGACAATATTTGGGCAAAAATATTTATCTTTGAAACTATTGGAAGGTGTTTCCCTTCGCTCGAGGGGGGGGGGGATACATATACATCTTTGAAACCGTAAAAGATTTGATTTTTTCGTAAAAAATTTGTTAACAAAAAATCTTCTTTTCAAAATAAATAAGTTTTGTTTGTAAAAGATTTCCATAAACTCAATAGTATTCTCATAGTTTGTGATTATATGTTCCTCGGAAAGAATTGTTAACATTTCGAATACGCAGAATTGTTAAAAATTTAATCATTGATATACAACTCAGTATATACTGGGTATTCAAACATTTAAGTCAGTTAGTTGTTACATTACTTAACAGTCGAACATAGAATCTCCTTCTTTTTTTGGAGTTGGTTAAAATTTATGTTGTTTTGGTCATCTCCACAGAAACTCTAATTTTATAAGATGATTGATTGATTATTATCGGGGTAAAAACTATTGCACTTCGACCCTATGATCCATTGTGCTCCCCCTTCTACCTCAGTCTGACGAGACTCGCTTCTCCCATATGTTGGCAATAGCCTGGAGCTTGCTTATCAGGTCCTCCCGAAGGTTCATATATTCGGGGTGAGATGCACCGAATATCCAGTATCTGTAACCCAGAGGTTCGCAGTCAAAGATTATGTGGCTGGATGTTTCTTCCTCCTCGCCACACAATCTGCACACAATGGAGCCGTTATGGAGTCCCATTGTGTGCAGATGCTTCTGCATAGGATAATGCCCAGTAATGAACCCGGTAACCCTCCGCAGTTGCATCCTGTTCAGCCTCAGTGCATCGAAAGATAACCTCTTTGTTGCACTCTGAAGCAGTACCTTCCCGAGTTCTTGCCGCGGTACTTTTTCCCAGTGATCACGGTGTTTAGCATTTGACCACTCGTTGATCACTTGTTTACATACAGTATTTGGAATTCCTAAAATATGCTCTGGACCTATGAATGGCATTCCGACTCCCTTCTTTGCTAAGGTATCCGCTTTTTCATTTCCTTCGAAACCACTGTGTCCCGGCACCCAGATCAATTTAACATTGTTCCGTTTTGCCAGTTTCAGAAGTTCCTCCAGACAATACTTGACTACCCTTGACGTGACCTCAGTTCCAGACAAGGCTTTTAAAGCAGCTTGACTGTCCGACAGAATACATACGTTCTGGTTTATGTAGCCTCTACGTAGGTTCTCACGGACGCAAGCCAGTATGGCGTAAACTTCTGCTTGGCAGACCGTGGCATTTCCCCAAGTTGAGGCATATGTTTGCTTTTGGTCTCTCACCGAAGATTCCTGCCCCGGTCCCTTCTTCAGTTTTGAATCCGTCTGTATACCAGACGATTCCTTTCCTGAGGTAGGATTGTTCTCCATCCGACCACATGGCCTTATCACATACTACAGTGAAAGGTTTAGAGAAGGATTATGTAAGAAGTTAATAGTTAATAGTTATGAAGAAGTATATCTGTGCCCATTTCAAAGACGGGGTCTGAGTTGATGTTCCCCAATACTTGCATGTCTAACCTGATTTTTATTAATCCAGTTGTTATTGCAAGACAATCTATAGGCGCTGAATGCTCAGCGGAGGCAGCCCCAGTATGACTTCCATGGCAGCTGTAGATGTACTGCTCATGGATCCAGTGATGCACAAGCAGGCCAGTCTCTGAATCCTGGACAGTTTTTTGCACGCATCTGCTTATTTTTTGGCCACCACACTAGAGCAGCATGGGTTATAATAGGCCTGACTACTGTTGTGTAGAGCCAGTCAATCATTTTGGGCTTTAGACCCCAGACTTTTCCACATGCTCTCTTGCAAAGCGCATGTGGAAAATTCTATAAGATAACTATAAAATTATTTTATTAAAATTTTGTTTTAATTTTGAAATGTCAATTTTGATTGTCGTTTCCATTGTAACTATAAACTATAATCGTTATACATCGTTCTATTTTGGCTATTAATAAATTTAATTATGCAAATACTAAAGGCATATCTGATATTATATTTCATTTTGATCACACTAAAATTATGACCGCTAGAGAGTGATTTATGTATTCTAAGCAAATTCGCTAAGTTGACGCAGCTCCTGCGTAACGATTTTTTTAAAATTATTATTGGTAGAGTCAAATTTACTTCAAAAACGGTGTTTCAGGAAGGTTGCTCGGAACCGCAATTTTTTTTAAATCGATTCATCTTGACGTCCTGAATATGTCCCTAAATTTTTACGGTCTAACTCGTGACGAAACAGGATCTTAATTGAATTTGTTTATAACAAAAAAGCGACTTTTCTTGACATTTTTTTTAAAACTAAAAATTTTAAAAATGACAAATGAGCAGCCCATAAACATTAAAATCGGTTAATTAAAATTCGAGAAAAAAATTCCCAAACTTCGAAAAACGCAAAAATTTTAAATTAAAATAAAAAATCTAAAAATTAGTTCATTTTTTTAAACTATGGCAAAGTATGCCTATATGTTAAAAATAATGTGCCAAATTTTAGATTCTCGTATAAATGTTCTATGATCATTTTCGTAAAAAATTTGTTTGGCTGCTCACGACATACAATTACGGAGCAAAAAAAAGAACACTTTTATAGGTTATATTCGACTCACAATTTCAGAGCAGAGCAGGTGTACTTTCTTAGGTTATATTCGACCGTTAATTACACTATTTTTGTACCCTCACTATTGCTCTACACACGTTTACCGGGAGGTTAAGCAGCCTTCTCGGTACTTTACGGACGGTATAAATTTACTTCCAGTTTAGGAGTCTAGGAGTCAGTTTGGAGTTTACCCGCCGAGTAGGCTACCATTACCTAGAGGGGCACTTTACCTAGAGGTTGGAAAACCCGCCCTTAGACACACAGGCACTGAGTGTGTGGCGCATGGTGTGCACACAACAAAGCACGCTTTGTTTTGGAAAGTGCGATAAATGAAACATATTATAAAATTATAAAATTTGCTTAAAAAACGCTTACTTAAATAACTTAAATTTATATATATATATATATATATATATATATATATATATATATATATATGCCAAGTAAATTTATTTCCCATTTTGGTTTTTTGCCAGTTACATCATATGACCAAACAGAGTCGTAGCGGATAGTAAGTTTCGCGTTTTGGGCCACTTTCATTGGCCTCTATATAAATGGGCAGCGTTTCCTTCTGGGAGTGATTCTGTAACTAGAATCTGGTGAAAATACTCAATTTGAGCAGTTCTGTCGATTCCATAACTTTCATCATAGTGAAAATGTGAGCCATCTTAAGGGAGTTTGTTCGACAAGGAATTTCTTAATGTATACGTGGATCCAAGAGAGAAAGGAAATAAGTAGAGAGAGAAAGAAATAATTGATGGCTTAAAACGACGCATGGTAATGTGTTTTGGAGTTATATTTCAAATTTTGCCCCTATTCCTAGAACATTTGTTTGTATTTTATAAATACGTATTTCGACTACAATGTAGTCATCATCAGTATGAATTAGCTAATCGTAACTATCTCTGGGATATGGATTCAAAGATATGTTGCTTGTTGCTAATTTGGTGCCTGTGACAATGTTCTAGGAATAGGGGCAAAATTTTAAACATAATTTCAAAAAACCTAGAGTTCTCTTTGATTATTTTAATAATCTTTATTGTTTTGGAGTTGTTTAGTTTCATGAACATTATAATCATTTGCTTTTGTTTTTCAGCCACATTCATGTTGACTGAAAATTAATATATATTATCTCTATGAAAATTAAACTATTTAGAGCACGGTAGTGCGACAGGCCGAGTATAAGGGGTTTTTTGCCTTCGCGCTTACAGTACTATCACTACACAAAAAATCAGAGCCGATTTGACCTCAAAATATCTTCTGAACGAAAAGAGCTATAGTGCTGGTTTTTCGAATATAAGTTATTTAGGGAATTATAAGAGTACGAGTTTATGTAATAATTTTCATTAGATAGGATAAAAACGTAGGGCCTACATCAGATATCCTTTAAAGATGATATTTGGCATATAGTTAGGTCTAGTATCTAAGGCACAGGGAAAATTATGAAATCACGAAATTTATATCGGGAAATGGGAAAACTTTTGCTATTTTATTTTGATAAAATTAATATAGGAAATATTGCTCTGCCTATGATTGGTCCATATTTCTATATTTATAGTAAAATGTGAGCATATACCACTAGTGAGAGGTGTGTGCGATTTTTAAAACTTTGTTGCTCCATTTCCAGAAATGCAAGAAGGATGCGGTTTTTTGCATTCGACGCGAAATTTTTTTTACTTTAAATAAGAATCTTTGGAAAAAATTAATTTTCCCAACGGAACATATGGAAAATCAAAGATTAAATTTATGTGTTAAATTTATTGAAAACTAAATTTCTTAATATGTCTGTACACATTAGAGCTTGAGCAAAAATGATAAGGTGATGAATTGTAGCAAATTTGATTTCCTACAACTGTATTCCTTACATATTTTTCGATTGTTCTAATATTAAGAGAGAAATTTTATATTTTGTGTCTGTATATTTTTTATATGAAAACCGATCTTATGTGCATTTTATGTGCAATATAATTGCTGTAATTTGATTGGTTCAGATAAATTCGTTTAATCTGAACCAATCAGCTTACAGCAATTGTATTGCACATAAGATGTACATAAAATCGGTTTTCATATAACAAATATATACAAACACAAAATATAAAATATCTCTCTTAATATTAGAACAATTTGAACAATTTGAACGCAAAAAATTACCTTTTTATTCCCAGTATACATAAATATACATGGTATATTAAGTTTTGTCCCGACTTTGTAACGTTTGAAAATATTAATCCTTGATATAAATGATTGTTCATAAAATGGCCCATTTTGGCTATTTCCGCATGTCCGTCCGTCTGTCTGTGGACGCAATAACTTAAGAACGAAAACAGATAAATAGCTAATTTGTGTGTGTGTGTTCTAAAACAAAAAAGTATGGTCAAATTCGATAATGGGCAATTTTTACTTTTAACCGAAAATCAGATTCACCCTTCTTCCATTTCGATGGTGATTTTTTGGCGCCGACTCAAAATTATTTAGGTTTCTACATTCGAATATGGCGGCCGCCGCAAACGGCGATTTAAAATTTCCAAATTCACCCCTATGATATGGGTATCAAATAAAAGGGCTTGATGACGTCTTTCTAAATCTAATATGGCGGCCGCCACAAATAGCGATTTTTAATTTCCACATTAACCCCTATGATATGGGTATCAAATAAAAGGGCTTGATGAACGAAACACAGTGTATAAAGTGACGTTATTCGAAATCCAATATGGCGGCCGCCGCAAATGGATATTTACAATTTCCACATTAACCACTATGGGTATATATATATATATATATATATATATATATATATATCACTCATCAGGCCTTTTCATTTGATCCCCATACCAAAGGGGTTTATGAGGAAATTATAAAACTCCATTTGCGGCGGCCGCCATATTGGATTTAAAATAACGTCACTTAATATACTGTGTTTCGCTCATCAAGCCCTTTCATTTGATACCCATATTATAGGGGTTTATGTGGAAATTATAAATCTCCATTTTCTGCGGCCGCCATATTGAATTAAGAATGACATCACTTTACTTATTGTGTTTTGCTCATCAAGTCTTTTTATTCGATACCCATATCATAGGGGTTAATTTGGAAATTGAAAATCGCCATTTGCGGCGGCCGCCATATTCGATTTAAGATGACATCCTATACTAATGTAGATATTTAAATAATTTTGAGTCGGCGCCAAAAAATCACCATCGAAATGGAAGAAGAGTGGATCTGATTTTCAGTTAAAAGTAAAAATTGCCCATTCATGAATTTGACCTTACTTTTTTGTTCTAGAACACACACACAAATTAGCTGTTTATCAGTTTTCGTTCTTGGGTTATTGCGTCCACAGACAGACGGACGGACATGCGGAAATAGCCGAAATGGGCCATTTTATAAAGAAGCATTTATATCAAGGATTAATATTTTCAAGCGTTACAAAGTCGGGACTAAACTTAATACACAATGTATATTTACATATACTGGGAATAAAAATGTAATTTTTGGTGTTCTTCCCCATTTTCTGAGTTGTTTCGTTTGAAAATTTAAAGTTTTCCAATTTTTCCCATAAATTTCAAGTTAAAACTGGTTGAATGCAAAAAAACCGATCCTAATCTTTTTTTTTTTTGATAAATTTGAAGAAATTTCTTTGTTGGAAAATTTTATCAAGTAGTGTTATCCCTTTGAAGTATTCATAAGTAATGATTACAATCTAACGTGCAAAATACATAATACATTTATAGTAAATATTACATTTATACTGAATGTGTCATCCAATCAGATAGTCCCCAACAAATATCAACGAATCAGAATGGACTATAACCAAATTTTTTTGTTTTTCCTCATTTTTGCGGATGTTGCGTTGGGAAAATTGAATTTTTTCGATCTACAAATAGGTTTTGAGATATCCAACGTCGAATGCAAAAACTCGCATCCTTATAATATGTCTGGAAATGCCTTATACTTACCACTTAAATTAAATTTTTGATTTTCCATATGTTCCGCTGGGAAAATTAAATTTTTCGAAAGGTTTCAAAAATTCCGCGTCGAATGCAAAAAACCGCATCCTTCTACCATTTCTGGAAGTGGAGCAACAAAGTTTTAAAAAATCGTACACAAATGGTGTGTGTTACATTTTAGTAGTATAAATATAATATATATGGACCAATCATAGAGCAGCAATATTTAATATGTTAAATTTATCAAAACAAAAATGCAAAAGTTTTCCATTTCCCGATATAAATTTCGTAGTTTGATAATTTTCCTTTCGGTTTGGTCACTATATCTAACTTTTATTATTTTTTTATTTTTGTCTGAAAGAAATTTTAGAACAAGGACAAGCAATAAAATAAATCCAAATTAATAATACTAGATTTAATTATACTTAATACTAATATATACATCTTATATAATAAATTACATACATCTTATATACTAAGTTAAAACTATTCTCACAATTAATGGTCTTGAATGGATTTCTGGTTTCTGCAAAAAAAAAACAGTTGGTTAAACAATGTCACATCGAGCATAAAGAAAGTAAGACTACACCAAAGAAGCTTGGGTACACAGTTTTGTTAGAATATTAATAAAGCACGACTTGATTAATTGACTAATAGAAGTCATATTACATTGAATCAAAATGATAAAACTAACACTCAAAGTTTAATAAAATGGAAATGTAAATATCCGCAATAATTGTTACGTAAATTTTTCTAAGATTTAGTTTGTAGATTATAGATAGTTTAGTTAGATTAGTATGGGAAGTATATATATATATATATATATATATATATATATATATATATATATATATATATATATATATATATATATATATATATATATAAATATATATATATAACATATTTGTTTGAGTTCATATAAAATTTACTTCCCATATTTCTACAATCTATTATATATATATAATTCGAGAGACGTCATGCGAAACTATGAAAGCAATTTGTCTATAAATTTATTAAGCTTATTTATTTATTATCCCCAAACTCCGTTTATTTCAATTCTTTCAATAACGCCGCGTAGTTCAGATAACTAATTATTTTCGTTCGTCGTATTTATACCAATCGCGTAGTTAAATCATCTACGGTTAGTTTAAATTTACCTCTTTATTTTACTGTGTATGTTTTCAATGGAGTAAATATATTGAAGCTTTACGTTTTTATTCGACCAGAATATTGAATCTTAACCAACTCATAAATTTAATGTTATCGAAGATGGTATTTACGCGAGGTTTTACTTGAGGCAAAAAGATACTTAACGCAAAGTGTTGCTCTACACAAAGCGTTACTCTACAAGAAACGTAACTCTACACAAAGCGTTAATCAATACAAATCGTCCACTCTACAAAAAGCGTTACTCTACACAAAGCGTATTTCAACGAAAAACGTTACTCCACACAAAGCGTTACTTTACGTTTGGTGTTCCTTTACGATAGGTGTTACTTTACTCGTAGTGTAACTTAACGCAAAACGTAATCAACGCCAAGTGTAAAAAAATTCTGCTAAATTGTGTGGTTACAATTGAAGAAAGAATTATTGCTTCAAAATACTGCTAAACTATTATGAAATGATATAAAATATTACGAAAAATTGTTAAACTCTCACGGGTGACATGGTCCCTGTTGGTAGCATATGTACAGTAAATGTATTACCACAAAATGTATGTATATATATTTATATATGTATAGTATTTGATAGTTTAGAATAATTTAGTTATAAGGGGAGGGGGGGGTTAGATTATAGATAGTTTAGTTAGATTAGTATGGGAAATATATATATATAAATATATATATATATAACCAATTTGTTTCAGTTCATATAAAATTTACTTCCCATATTTCTACAATCTATAATATATATTATTCGAGAGAAGTCATGCGAAACTATGAAAGCAATTTGTCTATACATTTATTAAGCTTATTTATTCATTATTCTCAAACTCCGTTTATTACAATTCTGTCAATAACGCCGCGTTGTTCAGATAACTAATTACTTTCTTTTGTCGTATTTTTTCCCATCGCGTAGTAAATTCATCTACGGTTAGTTTAAATTTACCTCTTTATTTTACTGTGTATGATTTTAATGGAGTAAATATATTGAAGCTTTACGTTTTTAATCGACCAGAATATTGAATCTTAACCAACTCATAAATTTAATGTTATCGAAGATGGTATTTAACGCGATGTGTTACTTGAGGCAAAAAGATACTTGACGCAAAGTGTTGCTCTACTCAAAGCGTTACTCTACAAGAAACGTTACTCTACACAAAGCGTTAATCAACACAAATCGTCCACTCTACAAAACGCGTTACTCTACACAAAGCGTATTTCAACGCAAAACGTTACTCCACACAAAGCGTTACTTTACGTTTGGTGTTCCTTTACGATAGGTGTTACTTTACACGTAGTGTAACTTAACGCAAATCGTTATTAACGCGAAGTGTAAAAAAATTCTGCTAAATTGTGTGGTTACAATTGAAGAAAGCATTATTGCTTCAAAATACTACGAAACTTTTATGAAATGATATAAAATATTACGAAAAGTTGTTAAACTCTCACGGGTGACATGGTCCCTGTTGGTAGCATATATACAGTAAATGTATTACCACAAAATGTATGTATATATATTTATATATGTATAGTATATGATAGTTTAGAATAATTTAGTTATAAGGGGGGGGGGGTTAGATTATAGATAACTTAGTTAGATTAGTATGGGAAATATATATATATATAAATATATATATATAACCAATTTGTTTCAGTTCATATAAAATTTACTTCCCATATTTCTACAATGTATAATATATATTATTCGAGAGAAGTCATGCGAAACTATGAAAGCAATTTGTCTATACATTTATTAAGCTTATTTATTCATTATCCTCAAACTCCATTTATTACAATTATTTCAATAACGCCGCGTTGTTCAGATAACTAATTACTTTCTTTTGTCGTATTTTTTCCCTTCGCGTAGTTAAATCATCTACGGTTAGTTTAAATTTACCTTTTTATTTTACTGTGTATGATTTCAATGGAGTAAATATATTGAAGCTTTACGTTTTTATTAGACCAGAATATTGAATCTTAACCAACTCATAAATTTAATGTTATCGAAGGTGGTATTTAACGCGAGGTGTTACTTGAGGCAAAAAGATACTTGACGCAAAGTGTTGCTCTACTCAACGCGTTCCTCTACAAGAAACGTTACTCTACACAAAGCGTTAATCAACACAAATCATCCACTCTACAAAAAGCGTTATTCTACACAAAGCGTATTTCAACGCCAAACGTTACTCCACACAAAGCGTTACTTTACGTTTGGTGTTCCTTTACGATAGGTGTTACTTTACTCGTAGTGTAACTTAACGCAAATCGTAATTAACGCGAAGTGTAAAAAAATTCTGCCAAATTGTGTGGTTACAATTGAAGAAAGCATTATTGCTTCAAAATACTGCGAAACTATTATGAAATGGTATAAATTATTACGAAAATTTGTTAAACTCTCACGGGTGACATGGTCCCTGTTGGTAGCATATATACAGTAAATGTATTACCACAAAATGTATGTATATATATTTATATATGTATAGTATATGATAGTTTAGAATAATTTAGTTATAAGGGGGGTGGTTAGATTATAGATAGTTTAGTTAGATTAGTATGGGAAATATATATATATATATATAAATATATATATATATAACCAATTTGTTTCAGTTCATATAAAATTTACTTCCCATATTTCTACAATCAATAATATATATTATTCGAGAAAAGTCATGCGAAACTATGAAAGCAATTTGTCTATACATTTATTAAGCTTATTTATTCATTATTCTCAAACTCCGTTTATTACAATTCTGTCAATAACGCCGCGTTGTTCAGATAACTAATTACTTTCTTTTGTCGTATTTTTTCCCATCGCGTAGTAAATTCATCTACGGTTAGTTTAAATTTACCTCTTTATTTTACTGTGTATGATTTTAATGGAGTAAATATATTGAAGCTTTACGTTTTTAATCGACCAGAATATTGAATCTTAACCAACTCATAAATTTAATGTTATCGAAGATGGTATTTAACGCGATGTGTTACTTGAGGCAAAAAGATACTTGACGCAAAGTGTTGCTCTACTCAAAGCGTTACTCTACAAGAAACGTTACTCTACACAAAGCGTTAATCAACACAAATCGTCCACTCTACAAAACGCGTTACTCTACACAAAGCGTATTTCAACGCAAAACGTTACTCCACACAAAGCGTTACTTTACGTTTGGTGTTCCTTTACGATAGGTGTTACTTTACACGTAGTGTAACTTAACGCAAATCGTTATTAACGCGAAGTGTAAAAAAATTCTGCTAAATTGTGTGGTTACAATTGAAGAAAGCATTATTGCTTCAAAATACTACGAAACTTTTATGAAATGATATAAAATATTACGAAAAGTTGTTAAACTCTCACGGGTGACATGGTCCCTGTTGGTAGCATATATACAGTAAATGTATTACCACAAAATGTATGTATATATATTTATATATGTATAGTATATGATAGTTTAGAATAATTTAGTTATAAGGGGGGGGGGGGGTTAGATTATAGATAACTTAGTTAGATTAGTATGGGAAATATATATATATAAATATATATATATAACCAATTTGTTTCAGTTCATATAAAATTTACTTCCCATATTTCTACAATGTATAATATATATTATTCGAGAGAAGTCATGCGAAACTATGAAAGCAATTTGTCTATACATTTATTAAGCTTATTTATTCATTATCCTCAAACTCCATTTATTACAATTATTTCAATAACGCCGCGTTGTTCAGATAACTAATTACTTTCTTTTGTCGTATTTTTTCCCTTCGCGTAGTTAAATCATCTACGGTTAGTTTAAATTTACCTTTTTATTTTACTGTGTATGATTTCAATGGAGTAAATATATTGAAGCTTTACGTTTTTATTAGACCAGAATATTGAATCTTAACCAACTCATAAATTTAATGTTATCGAAGGTGGTATTTAACGCGAGGTGTTACTTGAGGCAAAAAGATACTTGACGCAAAGTGTTGCTCTACTCAACGCGTTCCTCTACAAGAAACGTTACTCTACACAAAGCGTTAATCAACACAAATCATCCACTCTACAAAAAGCGTTACTCTACACAAAGCGTATTTCAACGCCAAACGTTACTCCACACAAAGCGTTACTTTACGTTTGGTGTTCCTTTACGATAGGTGTTACTTTACTCGTAGTGTAACTTAACGCAAATCGTAATTAACGCGAAGTGTAAAAAAATTCTGCCAAATTGTGTGGTTACAATTGAAGAAAGCATTATTGCTTCAAAATACTGCGAAACTATTATGAAATGGTATAAAATATTACGAAAATTTGTTAAACTCTCACGGGTGACATGGTCCCTGTTGGTAGCATATATACAGTAAATGTATTACCACAAAATGTATGTAAATATATTTTTATATGTATAGTATATGATAGTTTAGAATAATTTAGTTATAAGGGGGGTGGTTAGATTATAGATAGTTTAGTTAGATTAGTATGGGAAATATATATATATATATATAAATATATATATATATAACCAATTTGTTTCAGTTCATATAAAATTTACTTCCCATATTTCTACAATCAATAATATATATTATTCGAGAAAAGTCATGCGAAACTATGAAAGCAATTTGTCTATACATTTATTAAGCTTATTTATTCATTATCCTCAAACTCCGTTTATTACAATTCTTTCAATAACGCCGCGTTGTACAGATAACTAATTACTTTCTTTTGTCGTATTTTTTCCCATCGCGTAGTTAAATCATCTACGGTAAGTTTAAATTTACCTCTTTATTTTACTGTGTATGATTTCAATGGAGTAAATATATTGAAGCTTTACGTTTTTATTCGACCAGAATATTGAATCTTAACCAATTCATAAATTTAATGTTATCGAAGATGGTATTTAACGCGAGGTGTTACTTGAGGCAAAAAGATACTTGACGCAAAGTGTTGCTCTACTCAAAGCGTTACTCTACAAGAAACGTTACTTTACACAAAGCGTTAATCAACACAAATCGTCCACTCTACAAAAAGCGTTACTCTACACAAAGCGTATTTCAACGCAAAACGTTACTCCACACAAAGCGTTACTTTACGTTTGGTGTTCCTTTACGATAGGTGTTACTTTACCCGTAGTGTAACTTAACGCAAATCGTAATTAACGCGAAGTGTAAAAAAATTCTGCTAAATTGTGTGGTTACAATTGAAGAAAGCATTATTGCTTCAAAATACTGCGAAACTATTATGAAATGATATAAAATATTACGAAAATTTGTTAAACTCTCACGGGTGACATGGTCCCTGTTGGTAGCATATATACAGTAAATGTATTACCACAAAATTTATGTATATATATTTATATATGTATAGTATATGATAGTTTAGAATAATTTAGTTATAAGGGGGGGGGGGTTAGATTATAGATAGTTTAGATAGATTAGTATGGGAAATATATATATATAAATATATATATATAACCAATTTGTTTCAGTTCATATAAAATTTACTTCCCATATTTCTACAATGTATAATATATATTATTCGAGAGAAGTCATGCGAAACTATGAAAGCAATTTGTCTATACATTTATTAAGCTTATTTATTCATTATCCTCAAACTCCATTTATTATAATTCTTTCAAAAACGCCGCGTTGTTCAGATAACTAATTACTTTCTTTTGTCGTACTTTGTCCCATCGCGTAGTTAAATCATCTACGGTTAGTTTAAATTTACCTTTTTATTTTACTGTGTATGATTTCAATGGAGTAAATATATTGAAGCTTTACGTTTTTATTAGACCAGAATATTGAATCTTAACCAACTCATAAATTTAATGTTATCGAAGATGGTATTTAACGCGAGGTGTTACTTGAGGCAAAAAGATACTTGACGCAAAGTGTTGCTCTACTCAACGCGTTCCTCTACAAGAAACGTTACTCTACACAAAGCGTTAATCAACACATATCATCCACTCTACAAAAAGCGTTACTCTACACAAAGCGTATTGCAACGCAAAACGTTACTCCACACAAAGCGTTACTTTACGTTTGGTGTTCCTTTACGATAGGTGTTACTTTACTCGTAGTGTAACTTAACGCAAATCGTAATTAACGCGAAGTGTAAAAAAATTCTGCTAAATTGTGTGGTTACAATTGAAGAAAGCATTATTGCTTCAAAATACTACGAAACTTTTATGAAATGATATAAAATATTACGAAAAGTTGTTAAACTCTCACGGGTGACATGGTCCCTGTTGGTAGCATATGTACAGTAAATGTATTACCACAAAATGTATGTATATATATTTATATATGTATAGTATTTGATAGTTTAGAATAATTTAGTTATAAGGGGAGGGGGGGGGTTAGATTATAGATAGTTTAGTTAGATAAGTATGGGAAATATATATATATAAATATATATATATATAACCAATTTGTTTCAGTTCATATAAAATTTACTTCCCATATTTCTACAATCTATAATATATATTATTCGAGAGAAGTAATGCGAAACTATGAAAGCAATTTGTCTATACATTTATTAAGCTTATTTATTCATTATTCTCAAACTCCGTTTATTACAATTCTGTCAATAACGCCGCGTTGTTCAGATAACTAATTACTTTCTTTTGTCGTATTTTTTCCCATCGCGTAGTAAATTCATCTACGGTTAGTTTAAATTTACCTCTTTATTTTACTGTGTATGATTTTAATGGAGTAAATATATTGAAGCTTTACGTTTTTATTCGACCAGAATATTGAATCTTAACCAACTCATAAATTTAATGTTATCGAAGATGGTATTTAACGCGATGTGTTACTTGAGGCAAAAAGATACTTGACGCAAAGTGTTGCTCTACTCAAAGCGTTACTCTACAAGAAACGTTACTCTACACAAAGCGTTAATCAACACAAATCGTCCACTCTACAAAACGCGTTACTCTACACAAAGCGTATTTCAACGCAAAACGTTACTCCACACAAAGCGTTACTTTACGTTTGGTGTTCCTTTACGATAGGTGTTACTTTACACGTAGTGTAACTTAACGCAAATCGTTATTAACGCGAAGTGTAAAAAAATTCTGCTAAATTGTGTGGTTACAATTGAAGAAAGCATTATTGCTTCAAAATACTACGAAACTTTTATGAAATGATATAAAATATTACGAAAAGTTGTTAAACTCTCACGGGTGACATGGTCCCTGTTGGTAGCATATATACAGTAAATGTATTACCACAAAATGTATGTATATATATTTATATATGTATAGTATATGATAGTTTAGAATAATTTAGTTATAAGGGGGGAGGGTTAGATTATGGATAACTTAGTTAGATTAGTATGGGAAATATATATATATAAATATATATATATAACCAATTTGTTTCAGTTCATATAAAATTTACTTCCCATATTTCTACAATGTATAATATATATTATTCGAGAGAAGTCATGCGAAACTATGAAAGCAATTTGTCTATACATTTATTAAGCTTATTTATTCATTATCCTCAAACTCCATTTATTACAATTATTTCAATAACGCCGCGTTGTTCAGATAACTAATTACTTTCTTTTGTCGTATTTTTTCCCATCGCGTAGTTAAATCATCTACGGTTAGTTTAAATTTACCTTTTTATTTTACTGTGTATGATTTCAATGGAGTAAATATATTGAAGCTTTACGTTTTTATTAGACCAGAATATTGAATCTTAACCAACTCATAAATTTAATGTTATCGAAGGTGGTATTTAACGCGAGGTGTTACTTGAGGCAAAAAGATACTTGACGCAAAGTGTTGCTCTACTCAAAGCGTTACTCTACAAGAAACGTTACTCTACACAAAGCGTTAATCAACACAAATCGTCCACTCTACAAAAAGCGTTACTCTACACAAAGCGTATTTCAACGCAAAACGTTACTCCACACAAAGCGTTACTTTACGTTTGGTGTTCCTTTACGATAGGTGTTACTTTACCCGTAGTGTAACTTAACGCAAATCGTAATTAACGCGAAGTGTAAAAAAATTCTGCTAAATTGTGTGGTTACAATTGAAGAAAGCATTATTGCTTCAAAATACTGCGAAACTATTATGAAATGATATAAAATATTACGAAAATTTGTTAAACTCTCACGGGTGACATGGTCCCTGTTGGTAGCATATATACAGTAAATGTATTACCACAAAATTTATGTATATATATTTATATATGTATAGTATATGATAGTTTAGAATAATTTAGTTATAAGGGGGGGGGGGGGTTAGATTATAGATAGTTTAGTTAGATTAGTATGGGAAATATATATATATAAATATATATATATAACCAATTTGTTTCAGTTCATATAAAATTTACTTCCCATATTTCTACAATGTATAATATATATTATTCGAGAGAAGTCATGCGAAACTATGAAAGCAATTTGTCTATACATTTATTAAGCTTATTTATTCATTATCCTCAAACTCCATTTATTACAATTCTTTCAAAAACGCCGCGTTGTTCAGATAACTAATTACTTTCTTTTGTCGTACTTTGTCCCATCGCGTAGTTAAATCATCTACGGTTAGTTTAAATTTACCTTTTTATTTTACTGTGTATGATTTCAATGGAGTAAATATATTGAAGCTTTACGTTTTTATTAGACCAGAATATTGAATCTTAACCAACTCATAAATTTAATGTTATCGAAGATGGTATTTAACGCGAGGTGTTACTTGAGGCAAAAAGATACTTGACGCAAAGTGTTGCTCTACTCAACGCGTTCCTCTACAAGAAACGTTACTCTACACAAAGCGTTAATCAACACATATCATCCACTCTACAAAAAGCGTTACTCTACACAAAGCGTATTGCAACGCAAAACGTTACTCCACACAAAGCGTTACTTTACGTTTGGTGTTCCTTTACGATAGGTGTTACTTTACTCGTAGTGTAACTTAATGCAAATCGTAATTAACGCGAAGTGTAAAAAAATTCTGCCAAATTGTGTGGTTACAATTGAAGAAAGCATTATTGCTTCAAAATACTGCGAAACTATTATGAAATGATATAAAATATTACGAAAATTTGTTAAACTCTCACGGGTGACATGGTCCCTGTTGGTAGCATATATACAGTAAATGTATTACAACAAAATGTATGTATATATATTTATATATGTATAGTATTTGATAGTTTAGAATAATTTAGTTATAAGGGGAGGGAAGGGTTAGATTATAGGTAGTTTAGTTAGATTAGTATGGGAAATATATATATATAAATATATATATATAACCAAATTGTTTCAGTTCATATAAAATTTACTTCCCATATTTCTACAATCTATAATATATATTATTCGAGAGAAGTCATGCGAAACTATGAAAGCAATTTGTCTATAAATTTATTAAGCTTATTTATTCATAATCCTCAAACTCCGTTTATTACAATTCTTTCAATAACGCCGCGTTGTTCAGATAACTAATTATTTTCGTTTGTCGTATTTTTTCCCATCGCGTAGTTAAATCATCTACGGTTAGTTTAAATTTACCTCTTTATTTTACTGTGTATGATTTCAATGGAGTAAATATATTGAAGCTTTACGTTTTTATTCGACCAGAATATTGAATCTTAACCATTTCATAAATTTAATGATATCGAAGATGGTATTTAACGCGAGGTGTTTCTTGAGGCAAAAAGATACTTGACGCAAAGTGTTGCTCTACTCAAAGCGTTACTCTACAAGAAACGTTACTCTACACAAAGCGTTAATCAACACAAATCGTCCACTCTACAAAACGCGTTACTCTACACAAAGCGTATTTCAACGCAAAACGTTACTCCACACAAACCGTTACTTTACGTTTGGTGTTCCTTTACGATAGGTGTTACTTTACTCGTAGTGTAACTTAACGCAAATCGTTATTAACGCGAAGTGTAAAAAAATTCTGCTAAATTGTGTGGTTACAATTGAAGAAAGCATTATTGCTTCAAAATACTACGAAACTTTTATGAAATGATATAAAATATTACGAAAAGTTGTTAAACTCTCACGGGTGACATGGTCCCTGTTGGTAGCATATATACAGTAAATGTATTACCACAAAATGTATGTATATATATTTATATATGTATAGTATATGATAGTTTAGAATAATTTAGTTATAAGGAAGGGGGGGGGGGTTAGATTATAGATAGTTTAGTTAGATTAGTATGGGAAATATATATATATAAATATATATATATAACCAATTTGTTTCAGTTCATATAAAATTTACTTCCCATATTTCTACAATCTATAATATATATTATTCGAGAGAAGTCATGCGAAACTATGAAAGCAATTTATCTATACATTTATTAAGCTTATTTATTCATTATCCTCAAACTCCGTTTATTACAATTCTTTCAATAACGCCGCGTTGTTCAGATAACTAATTACTTTCTTTTGTCGTATTTTTTCCCATCGCGTAGTTAAATCATCTACGGTTAGTTTAAATTTACCTCTTTATTTTACTGTGTATGATTTCAATGGAGTAAATATATTGAAGCTTTACGTTTTTATTAGACCAGAATATTGAATCTTAACCAACTCATAAATTTAATGTTATCGAAGATGGTATTTAACGCGAGGTGTTACTTGAGGCAAAAAGATACTTGACGCAAAGTGTTGCTCTACTCAACGCGTTCCTCTACAAGAAACGTTACTCTACACAAAGCGTTAATCAACACATATCATCCACTCTACAAAAAGCGTTACTCTACACAAAGCGTATTGCAACGCAAAACGTTACTCCACACAAAGCGTTACTTTACGTTTGGTGTTCCTTTACGATAGGTGTTACTTTACTCGTAGTGTAACTTAATGCAAATCGTAATTAACGCGAAGTGTAAAAAAATTCTGCCAAATTGTGTGGTTCCAATTGAAGAAAGCATTATTGCTTCAAAATACTGCGAAACTATTATGAAATGATATAAAATATTACGAAAATTTGTTAAACTCTCACGGGTGACATGGTCCCTGTTGGTAGCATATATACAGTAAATGTATTACAACAAAATGTATGTATATATATTTATATATGTATAGTATTTGATAGTTTAGAATAATTTAGTTATAAGGGGAGGGAAGGGTTAGATTATAGGTAGTTTAGTTAGATTAGTATGGGAAATATATATATATAAATATATATATATACCCAAATTGTTTCAGTTCATATAAAATTTACTTCCCATATTTCTACAATCTATAATATATATTATTCGAGAGAAGTCATGCGAAACTATGAAAGCAATTTGTCTATAAATTTATTAAGCTTATTTATTCATAATCCTCAAACTCCGTTTATTACAATTCTTTCAATAACGCCGCGTTGTTCAGATAACTAATTATTTTCGTTTGTCGTATTTTTTCCCATCGCGTAGTTAAATCATCTACGGTTAGTTTAAATTTACCTCTTTATTTTACTGTGTATGATTTCAATGGAGTAAATATATTGAAGCTTTACGTTTTTATTCGACCAGAATATTGAATCTTAACCATTTCATAAATTTAATGATATCGAAGATGGTATTTAACGCGAGGTGTTTCTTGAGGCAAAAAGATACTTGACGCAAAGTGTTGCTCTACTCAAAGCGTTACTCTACAAGAAACGTTACTCTACACAAAGCGTTAATCAACACAAATCGTCCACTCTACAAAACGCGTTACTCTACACAAAGCGTATTTCAACGCAAAACGTTACTCCACACAAACCGTTACTTTACGTTTGGTGTTCCTTTACGATAGGTGTTACTTTACTCGTAGTGTAACTTAACGCAAATCGTTATTAACGCGAAGTGTAAAAAAATTCTGCTAAATTGTGTGGTTACAATTGAAGAAAGCAATATTGCTTCAAAATACTACGAAACTTTTATGAAATGATATAAAATATTACGAAAAGTTGTTAAACTCTCACGGGTGACATGGTCCCTGTTGGTAGCATATATACAGTAAATGTATTACCACAAAATGTATGTATATATATTTATATATGTATAGTATATGATAGTTTAGAATAATTTAGTTATAAGGAAGGGGGGGGGGGTTAGATTATAGATAGTTTAGTTAGATTAGTATGGGAAATATATATATATAAATATATATATATAACCAATTTGTTTCAGTTCATATAAAATTTACTTCCCATATTTCTACAATCTATAATATATATTATTCGAGAGAAGTCATGCGAAACTATGAAAGCAATTTATCTATACATTTATTAAGCTTATTTATTCATTATCCTCAAACTCCGTTTATTACAATTCTTTCAATAACGCCGCGTTGTTCAGATAACTAATTACTTTCTTTTGTCGTATTTTTTCCCATCGCGTAGTTAAATCATCTACGGTTAGTTTAAATTTACCTCTTTATTTTACTGTGTATGATTTCAATGGAGTAAATATATTGAAGCTTTACGTTTTTATTAGACCAGAATATTGAATCTTAACCAACTCATAAATTTAATGTTATCGAAGATGGTATTTAACGCGAGGTGTTACTTGAGGCAAAAAGATACTTGACGCAAAGTGTTGCTCTACTCAACGCGTTCCTCTACAAGAAACGTTACTCTACACAAAGCGTTAATCAACACAAATCATCCACTCTACAAAAAGCGTTACTCTACACAAAGCGTATTGCAACGCAAAACGTTACTCCACACAAAGCGTTACTTTACGTTTGGTGTTCCTTTACGATAGGTGTTACTTTACTCGTAGTGTAACTTAACGCAAATCGTAATTAACGCGAAGTGTAAAAAAATTCTGCCAAATTGTGTGGTTACAATTGAAGAAAGCATTATTGCTTCAAAATACTGCGAAACTATTATGAAATGATATAAAATATTACGAAAATTTGTTAAACTCTCACGGGTGACATGGTCCCTGTTGGTAGCATATATACAGTAAATGTATTACAACAAAATGTATGTATATATATTTATATATGTATAGTATTTGATAGTTTAGAATAATTTAGTTATAAGGGGAGGGAAGGGTTAGATTATAGGTAGTTTAGTTAGATTAGTATGGGAAATATATATATATAAATATATATATATATAACCAAATTGTTTCAGTTCATATAAAATTTACTTCCCATATTTCTACAATCTATAATATATATTATTCGAGAGAAGTCATGCGAAACTATGAAAGCAATTTGTCTATAAATTTATTAAGCTTATTTATTCATAATCCTCAAACTCCGTTTATTACAATTCTTTCAATAACGCCGCGTTGTTCAGATAACTAATTATTTTCGTTTGTCGTATTTTTTCCCATCGCGTAGTTAAATCATCTACGGTTAGTTTAAATTTACCTCTTTATTTTACTGTGTATGATTTCAATGGAGTAAATATATTGAAGCTTTACGTTTTTATTCGACCAGAATATTGAATCTTAACCATTTCATAAATTTAATGTTATCGAAGATGGTATTTAACGCGAGGTGTTTCTTGAGGCAAAAAGATTATTGACGCAAAGTGTTGCTCTACTCAAAGCGTTACTCTACAAGAAACGTTACTCTACACAAAGCGTTAATCAACACAAATCGTCCACTCTACAAAACGCGTTACTCTACACAAAGCGTATTTCAACGCAAAACGTTACTCCACACAAACCGTTACTTTACGTTTGGTGTTCCTTTACGATAGGTGTTACTTTACTCGTAGTGTAACTTAACGCAAATCGTTATTAACGCGAAGTGTAAAAAAATTCTGCTAAATTGTGTGGTTACAATTGAAGAAAGCATTATTGCTTCAAAATACTACGAAACTTTTATGAAATGATATAAAATATTACGAAAAGTTGTTAAACTCTCACGGGTGACATGGTCCCTGTTGGTAGCATATATACAGTAAATGTATTACCACAAAATGTATGTATATATATTTATATATGTATAGTATATGATAGTTTAGAATAATTTAGTTATAAGGAAGGGGGGGGGGGGTTAGATTATAGATAGTTTAGTTAGATTAGTATGGGAAATATATATATATAAATATATATATATAACCAATTTGTTTCAGTTCATATAAAATTTACTTCCCATATTTCTACAATCTATAATATATATTATTCGAGAGAAGTCATGCGAAACTATGAAAGCAATTTATCTATACATTTATTAAGCTTATTTATTCATTATCCTCAAACTCCGTTTATTACAATTCTTTCAATAACGCCGCGTTGTTCAGATAACTAATTACTTTCTTTTGTCGTATTTTTTCCCATCGCGTAGTTAAATCATCTACGGTTAGTTTAAATTTACCTCTTTATTTTACTGTGTATGATTTCAATGGAGTAAATATATTGAAGCTTTACGTTTTTATTAGACCAGAATATTGAATCTTAACCAACTCATAAATTTAATGTTATCGAAGATGGTATTTAACGCGAGGTGTTACTTGAGGCAAAAAGATACTTGACGCAAAGTGTTGCTCTACTCAACGCGTTCCTCTACAAGAAACGTTACTCTACACAAAGCGTTAATCAACACAAATCATCCACTCTACAAAAAGCGTTACTCTACACAAAGCGTATTGCAACGCAAAACGTTACTCCACACAAAGCGTTACTTTACGTTTGGTGTTCCTTTACGATAGGTGTTACTTTACTCGTAGTGTAACTTAACGCAAATCGTAATTAACGCGAAGTGTAAAAAAATTCTGCCAAATTGTGTGGTTACAATTGAAGAAAGCATTATTGCTTCAAAATACTGCGAAACTATTATGAAATGATATAAAATATTACGAAAATTTGTTAAACTCTCACGGGTGACATGGTCCCTGTTGGTAGCATATATACAGTAAATGTATTACAACAAAATGTATGTATATATATTTATATATGTATAGTATTTGATAGTTTAGAATAATTTAGTTATAAGGGGAGGGAAGGGTTAGATTATAGGTAGTTTAGTTAGATTAGTATGGGAAATATATATATATAAATATATATATATATAACCAAATTGTTTCAGTTCATATAAAATTTACTTCCCATATTTCTACAATCTATAATATATATTATTCGAGAGAAGTCATGCGAAACTATGAAAGCAATTTGTCTATAAATTTATTAAGCTTATTTATTCATAATCCTCAAACTCCGTTTATTACAATTCTTTCAATAACGCCGCGTTGTTCAGATAACTAATTATTTTCGTTTGTCGTATTTTTTCCCATCGCGTAGTTAAATCATCTACGGTTAGTTTAAATTTACCTCTTTATTTTACTGTGTATGATTTCAATGGAGTAAATATATTGAAGCTTTACGTTTTTATTCGACCAGAATATTGAATCTTAACCATTTCATAAATTTAATGTTATCGAAGATGGTATTTAACGCGAGGTGTTTCTTGAGGCAAAAAGATTATTGACGCAAAGTGTTGCTCTACTCAAAGCGTTACTCTACAAGAAACGTTACTCTACACAAAGCGTTAATCAACACAAATCGTCCACTCTACAAAACGCGTTACTCTACACAAAGCGTATTTCAACGCAAAACGTTACTCCACACAAACCGTTACTTTACGTTTGGTGTTCCTTTACGATAGGTGTTACTTTACTCGTAGTGTAACTTAACGCAAATCGTTATTAACGCGAAGTGTAAAAAAATTCTGCTAAATTGTGTGGTTACAATTGAAGAAAGCATTATTGCTTCAAAATACTACGAAACTTTTATGAAATGATATAAAATATTACGAAAAGTTGTTAAACTCTCACGGGTGACATGGTCCCTGTTGGTAGCATATATACAGTAAATGTATTACCACAAAATGTATGTATATATATTTATATATGTATAGTATATGATAGTTTAGAATAATTTAGTTATAAGGAAGGGGGGGGGGGTTAGATTATAGATAGTTTAGTTAGATTAGTATGGGAAATATATATATATAAATATATATATATAACCAATTTGTTTCAGTTCATATAAAATTTACTTCCCATATTTCTACAATCTATAATATATATTATTCGAGAGAAGTCATGCGAAACTATGAAAGCAATTTGTCTATACATTTATTAAGCTTATTTATTCATTATCCTCAAACTCCGTTTATTACAATTCTTTCAATAACGCCGCGTTGTTCAGATAACTAATTACTTTCTTTTGTCGTATTTTTTCCCATCGCGTAGTTAAATCATCTACGGTTAGTTTAAATTTACCTCTTTATTTTACTGTGTATGATTTCAATGGAGTAAATATATTGAAGCTTTACGTTTTTATTCGACCAGAATATTGAATCTTAACCAACTCATAAATTTAATGTTATCGAAGATGGTATTTAACGCGAGGTGTTACTTGAGGCAAAAAGATACTTGAAGGAAAGTGTTGCTCTACTCAAAGCGTTACTCTACAAGAAACGTTACTCTACACAAAGCGTAAATCAACACAAATCATCCACTCTACAAAAAGCGTTACTCTAGACAAAGCGTATTTCAACGCAAAACGTTACTCCACACAAAGCGTTTCTTTACGTTTGATGTTCCTTTACGATAGGTGTTACTTTACTCGTAGTGTTTAACGCAAATCGTGATTAACGCGAAGTGTAAAAAAATTCTGCCAAATTGTGTAGTTACAAATGAAGAAAGCATTATTGCTTCAAAATACTGCGAAACTATTATGAAATGATATAAAATATTACGAAAATTTGTAAAACTCTCACGGGTGACATGGTCCCTGTTGGTAGCATATATACAGTAAATGTATTACCACAAAATGTATGTATATATATTTATATATGTATAGTATGTGATAGTTTAGAATTTTTTAGTTATAAGGAGGGGGGGGTTAGATTATAGATAGTTTAGTTAGATAAGTATGGGAAATATATATATATAAATATATATATATATAACCAATTTGTTTCAGTTCATATAAAATTTACTTCCCATATTTCTACAATCTATAATTTATATTATTCGAAAGAAGTCATGCGAAACTATGAAAGCAATTTGTCTATAAATTTATTAAGCTTATTTATTCATTATCCTCAAACTCCGTTTATTACAATTCTTTCAATAACGCTGCGTTGTTCAGATAACTAATTATTTTATTTTTTCCCATCGCGTAGTTAAATCATCTACGGTTAGTTTAAATTTACCTCTTTATTTTACTGTGTATGATTTCAATGGAGTAAATATATTGAAGCTTTACGTTTTTATTCGACCAGAATATTGAATCTTAACCAACTCATAAATTTAATGTTATCGAAGATGGTATTTAACGCGAGGTGTTACTTCAGGCAAAAAGATACTTGACGCAAAGTGTTGCTCTACTCAAAGCGTTACTCTACAAGAAACGTTATTCTACACAAATCGTTAATCAACACAAATCATCCACTCTACAAAAAGCGTTACTCTACACAAAGCGTATTTCAACGCAAAACGTTACTCCACACAAAGCGTTACTTTACGTTTGGTGTTCCTTTACGATAGGTGTTACTTTACTCGTAGTGTAACTTAACGCAAATCGTAATTAACGCGAAGTGTAAAAAAATTCTGCTAAATTGTGTGGTTACAATTGAAGAAAGCATTATTGCTTCAAAATACTACGAAACTTTTATGAAATGATATAAAATATTACGAAAAGTTGTTAAACTCTCACGGGTGACATGGTCCCTGTTGGTAGCATATATACAGTAAATGTATTACCACAAAATGTATGTATATATATTTATATATGTATAGTATATGATAGTTTAGAATAATTTAGTTATAAGGGGGGGGGGTTAGATTATAGATAGTTTAGTTAGATTAGTATGGGAAATATATATATATATATATAAATATATATATATAACCAATTTGTTTCAGTTCATATAAAATTAACTTCCCATATTTCTACAATCTATAATATATATTATTCGAGAGAAGTCATGCGAAACTATGAAAGCAATTTGTCTATACATTTATTAAGCTTATTTATTCATTATCCTCAAACTCCGTTTATTACAATTCTTTCAATAACGCCGCGTTGTTCAGATAACTAATTACTTTCTTTTGTCGTATTTTTTCCCATCGCGTAGTTAAATCATCTACGGTTAGTTTAAATTTACCTCTTTATTTTACTGTGTATGATTTCAATGGAGTAAATATATTGAAGCTTTACGTTTTTATTCGACCAGAATATTGAATCTTAACCAACTCATAAATTTAATGTTATCGAAGAAGGTATTTAACGCGAGGTGTTACTTGACGCAAAGTGTTGCTCTACTCAAAGCGTTACTCTACAAGAAACGTTACTCTACACAAAGCGTAAATCAACACAAATCATCCACTCTACAAAAATCGTTACTCTACACAAAGCGTATTTCAACGCAAAACGTTACTCCACACAAAGCGTTTCTTTACGTTTGGTGTTCCTTTACGATAGGTGTTACTTTACTCGTAGTGTAACTTAACGCAAATCGTGATTAACGCGAAGTGTAAAAAGTTCTGCCAAATTGTGTGGTTACAATTGAAGAAAGCATTATTGCTTCAAAATACTGCGAAACTATTATGAAATGATATAAAATATTACGAAAATTTGTAAAACTCTCACGGGTGACATAGTTCTGTTGGTAGCATATATACAGTAAATGTATTACCACAAAATGTATGTATATATATTTATATATGTATAGTATATGATAGTTTAGAATAATTTAGTTATAAGGAGGGGGGGGGGGGTTAGATTATAGATAGTTTAGTTAGATTAGTATGGGAAATATATATATATAAATATATATATATAACCAATTTGTTTCAGTTCATATAAAATTTACTTCCCATATTTCTACAATCTATAATTTATATTATTCGAGAGAAGTCATGCGAAACTATGAAAGCAATTTGTCTATAAATTGATTAAGCTTATTTATTCATTATCCTCAAACTCCGTTTATTACAATTCTTTCAATAACGCCGCGTTGTTCAGATAACTAATTATTTTCGTTTGTCGTATTTTTTCCCATCGCGTAGTTAAATCATCTACGGTTAGTTTAAATTTACCTCTTTATTTTACTGTGTATGATTTCAATGGAGTAAATATATTGAAGCTTTACGTTTTTATTCGACCAGAATATTGAATCTTAACCAACTCATAAATTTAATGTTATCGAAGATGGTATTTAACGCGAGGTGTTACTTGAGGCAAAAAGATACTTGAAGGAAAGTGTTGCTCTACTCAAAGCGTTACTCTACAAGAAACGTTACTCTACACAAAGCGTAAATCAACACAAATCATCCACTCTACAAAAAGCGTTACTCTAGACAAAGCGTATTTCAACGCAAAACGTTACTCCACACAAAGCGTTTCTTTACGTTTGATGTTCCTTTACGATAGGTGTTACTTTACTCGTAGTGTTTAACGCAAATCGTGATTAACGCGAAGTGTAAAAAAATTCTGCCAAATTGTGTAGTTACAAATGAAGAAAGCATTATTGCTTCAAAATACTGCGAAACTATTATGAAATGATATAAAATATTACGAAAATTTGTAAAACTCTCACGGGTGACATGGTCCCTGTTGGTAGCATATATACAGTAAATGTATTACCACAAAATGTATGTATATATATTTATATATGTATAGTATGTGATAGTTTAGAATTTTTTAGTTATAAGGAGGGGGGGGTTAGATTATAGATAGTTTAGTTAGATAAGTATGGGAAATATATATATATAAATATATATATATATAACCAATTTGTTTCAGTTCATATAAAATTTACTTCCCATATTTCTACAATCTATAATTTATATTATTCGAAAGAAGTCATGCGAAACTATGAAAGCAATTTGTCTATAAATTTATTAAGCTTATTTATTCATTATCCTCAAACTCCGTTTATTACAATTCTTTCAATAACGCTGCGTTGTTCAGATAACTAATTATTTTATTTTTTCCCATCGCGTAGTTAAATCATCTACGGTTAGTTTAAATTTACCTCTTTATTTTACTGTGTATGATTTCAATGGAGTAAATATATTGAAGCTTTACGTTTTTATTCGACCAGAATATTGAATCTTAACCAACTCATAAATTTAATGTTATCGAAGATGGTATTTAACGCGAGGTGTTACTTCAGGCAAAAAGATACTTGACGCAAAGTGTTGCTCTACTCAAAGCGTTACTCTACAAGAAACGTTATTCTACACAAATCGTTAATCAACACAAATCATCCACTCTACAAAAAGCGTTACTCTACACAAAGCGTATTTCAACGCAAAACGTTACTCCACACAAAGCGTTACTTTACGTTTGGTGTTCCTTTACGATAGGTGTTACTTTACTCGTAGTGTAACTTAACGCAAATCGTAATTAACGCGAAGTGTAAAAAAATTCTGCTAAATTGTGTGGTTACAATTGAAGAAAGCATTATTGCTTCAAAATACTACGAAACTTTTATGAAATGATATAAAATATTACGAAAAGTTGTTAAACTCTCACGGGTGACATGGTCCCTGTTGGTAGCATATATACAGTAAATGTATTACCACAAAATGTATGTATATATATTTATATATGTATAGTATATGATAGTTTAGAATAATTTAGTTATAAGGGGGGGGGGTTAGATTATAGATAGTTTAGTTAGATTAGTATGGGAAATATATATATATATATATATAAATATATATATATAACCAATTTGTTTCAGTTCATATAAAATTAACTTCCCATATTTCTACAATCTATAATATATATTATTCGAGAGAAGTCATGCGAAACTATGAAAGCAATTTGTCTATACATTTATTAAGCTTATTTATTCATTATCCTCAAACTCCGTTTATTACAATTCTTTCAATAACGCCGCGTTGTTCAGATAACTAATTACTTTCTTTTGTCGTATTTTTTCCCATCGCGTAGTTAAATCATCTACGGTTAGTTTAAATTTACCTCTTTATTTTACTGTGTATGATTTCAATGGAGTAAATATATTGAAGCTTTACGTTTTTATTCGACCAGAATATTGAATCTTAACCAACTCATAAATTTAATGTTATCGAAGAAGGTATTTAACGCGAGGTGTTACTTGAGGCAAAAAGATACTTGACGCAAAGTGTTGCTCTACTCAAAGCGTTACTCTACAAGAAACGTTACTCTACACAAAGCGTAAATCAACACAAATCATCCACTCTACAAAAAGCGTTACTCTACACAAAGCGTATTTCAACGCAAAACGTTACTCCACACAAAGGGTTTCTTTACGTTTGGTGTTCCTTTACGATAGGTGTTACTTTACTCGTAGTGTAACTTAACGCAAATCGTGATTAACGCGAAGTGTAAAAAATTCTGCCAAATTGTGTGGTTACAATTGAAGAAAGCATTATTGCTTCAAAATACTGCGAAACTATTATGAAATGATATAAAATATTACGAAAATTTGTAAAACTCTCACGGGTGACATGGTCCCTGTTGGTAGCATATATACAGTAAATGTATTACCACAAAATGTATGTATATATATTTATATATGTATAGTATATGATAGTTTAGAATAATTTAGTTATAAGGAGGGGGGGGTTAGATTATAGATAGTTTAGTTAGATTAGTATGGGAAATATATATATATAAATATATATATATAACCAATTTGTTTCAGTTCATATAAAATTTACTTCCCATATTTCTACAATCTATAATTTATATTATTCGAGAGAAGTCATGCGAAACTATGAAAGCAATTTGTCTATAAATTTATTAAGCTTATTTATTCATTATCCTCAAACTCCGTTTATTACAATTCTTTCAATAACGCCGCGTTGTTCAGATAACTAATTATTTTCGTTTGTCGTATTTTTTCCCATCGCGTAGTTAAATCATCTACGGTTAGTTTAAATTTACCTCTTTATTTTACTGTGTATGATTTCAATGGAGTAAATATATTGAAGCTTTACGTTATTATTCGACCAGAATATTGAATCTTAACCAACTCATAAATTTAATGTTATCGAAGATGGTATTTAACGCGAGGTGTTACTTGAGGCAAAAAGATACTTGACGCAAAGTGTTGCTCTACTCAAAGCGTTACTCTACAAGAAACGTTACTCTACACAAAGCGTTAATCAACACAAATCGTCCACTCAACAAAAAGCGTTACTCTACACAAAGCGTATTTCAACGCAAAACGTTACTCCACACAAAGCGTTTCTTTACGTTTGGTGTTCCTTTACGATAGGTGTTACTTTACTCGTCGTGTAACTTAACGCAAATCGTAATTAACGCGAAGTGTAAAAAAATTCTGCTAAATTGTGTGGTTACAATTGAAGAAAGCATTATTGCTTCAAAATACTACGAAACTTTTATGAAATGATATAAAATATTACGAAAATTTGTTAAACTCTCACGGGTGACATGGTCCCTGTTGGTAGCATATATACAGTAAATGTATTACCACAAAATGTATGTATATATTTTTATATATGTATAGTATATGATAGTTTAGAATAATTTAGTTATAAGGGGGGGGGGGGTTAGATTATAGATAGTTTAGTTAGATTAGTATGGGAAATATATATATATAAATATATATATATATAACCAATTTGTTTCAGTTCATATAAAATTTACTTCCCATATTTCTACAATCTATAATATATATTATTCGAGAGAAGTCATGCGAAACTATGAAAGCAATTTGTCTATCTAGAGCACGGTAGTGCGCAAGGCCGAGATTTAAGGGAGACTTTCGGACTTTTCACTACAGTGTATATATCTTATCGTTAATTTAGGCTCATTTTTTGGGTGCTGTATCTTTTGAACGGAAAGAGCTACAGGGTTGATATTTCGAATATAGATACTTTACGGAATTATAAGAACCAATGTTTTCAATCAACGTTAACGAATTAACCGTTAAAAAGTTATTTCACTTCAAAAACGCAAAATTCGTGGGAACGCCCACAATTCTTGGTAACTAATAGATCAAAATGTTTAGCTACTTCCAGATATGCTGTAAAGTTGATATTGGGCATGTAGATAGCTGTAGTACCCAAACCGACGGGAAAATTGCGAAAACTCGAAATTTGTATCGGAAAAGTGGAAAATTTAACATTTTTTATTTTTTTTATTTTTACATTTACTAGTTTAACGCAAACTACCATGTAGAGAACGATATATCATATATACCTATTAATTTTTATACCATATAGAAATAGACATTGCAATTTGAATACAGCAGTATGCGTTGATTTTAAAAGTTATGCAACGGAAGCCTCGGAAAATTGGAAAAACATCCTCCAAAATTATGTTTTTCTGTTCTATAAATGCTATAAAGTTTGAATTTTCACTAATCGACCCGAAATAACGTCAAAATTAACAGAATATTTTGAAAAATTTCATTACCTTCATCGCAACCACACCGAAAATGGGAAAAACATCCCTAAAACTTACCTCTTTACTTCTATTCATGATAGAAAGATCGGTTTTTTTCCATCACAACCCTTCGAACTTGGTAAAAACACCCCCAAAACCAACCTTTTTGTTCTATACATACAACAAGATGTAGTTTTTTGCAATCGACGCTTAATAGCTACAAATTAGGAAGTTATTTCGAAAAACTTAATATTTTTTATTGCAAACTCCCGAAAAATCGAAAAAACACCCCCCAAAGTTACGTTTTTCATTTCTATATATGATGAAATGATGGAATTTTCACCAATCGACCCCAAATAAAGTCAATTTAACAGAACACTTTGAAAAATTTTTTTACCTATAACGCAAACCTCCGAAAATGGGAAAAACACCCCTTAAACTGCCTTAAGGCATTTTGATCAGACTAAAAATATGACCGCTAGAGAGTGATTTATGCATTCTAAGGAAATTCGCTAAGTTGACGCAGCTCCTGCGTAACAAATTTTTTTTTGTGAAGTGGAGCCAACGGGTCAAGTCATTTCTTCAAAGACTATAACGTTGATAATCAATTATCTGTAATAAACGATTAGTTTAGAAGTCATAATCGAAACAAATCAAATAACATCTTATATATACTAAATTTTATATAGTTATTTTAATAAAAAATATATCACTCTTATTTCACATTAATTTGTGGCGTTTTAATAAAAGGCCTATGATATATGATCGATGAATATTATTGTCAATAATCCAATGTATAAAATTTATGCTTTCTTTTCAGTTTTCTTTGGCAATAACACTGCTTGAATATTTGGTAATATACCGCCTTGAGCAATTCTTACAAATTATAACAATTTATTTAATTCTTTTCATCATTACGAATTGCTAATTGAAAATAAACTTGTTTTTTTAAACTTGTTTACTTAAAAAAAGTTACATTGTAACAATACAATACAACAATCAATGTTTTCTATTTGGAGTATTAAAACATACTGATATATTAAACTAGAAAATTTTTATTTAAATACTAAATGTCTATCTAATCAAAAAGGAGGCGGTAACCTTGTCAACAAATCAGATCGATATATGCTTCATATGTTATTTTAACTACAATTAAAGTTGTTAAATTTTCCGTTTGTAAGAAAGGTAAGTTTTCGAGAAAATCTTAATAAAATAGTTGCTTCTTAATAAGTGATGATATGGGATAAAGGACCGAGCTATTTACAAAGTAAATAGATCCAGACTTCATATAATAGTTGCTCCTTAAAAAGTGATGATATACGAGAAAGGACCGAGCTATTAACAAAGTAAATAGCTCTAGACTTCAAATAATAGCTGTTCCTTAAAAAGTGATGATATTCCATAAAGTTTCGAGCTATTTACAAGCTAAACAGCTCGGTAAACTATTTATTAAAAAAATAAATGAGGGGTAAATTAATTAAGTATAAGAAAAAATTTGGTTGAAATTTATGTCGTAAGTTTTCCCTTAGTATGTTTTTAAAATTTTATGACTCGGCAAGTTATTTTTTCTGATGATTTCAAATATTTTTAAACTTGCCGCGTTATAAAATTGTAAAAACATACTAAGGGAAAACTTATGAAATAAATTTCAACCAAATTTTTTCTTACATTTAATCAATTTACCCCTCATTATTTTTTTTTAGTTAATAGTTAACCGAGCTATTTACTTTGTAAATAGCTCGGCTCTTTAATGGGATATCATCACTTTTCAAAGAGAAACTATTATCTGAAGTCTAGAGCTATTTACTTTGTAAATAGCTCGGTCCTTTCTTCCATATCATCACTTTTTAACAAGCAACTATTATATGAAGTCTAGAGCTATTTACTTTGTAAATAGCTCGGTCCTTACTCTCATATCATCACTTTTTAAGAAGGAACTATTACATTAAGGATTTTCCCGAAAACTCGGCCCTTTCTTACATTTATGTTTTTGGTCGGATACATTTATTAAGCTTATTTATTCATTATCTTCAAACTCCGTTTATTACAATTCTTTCAATAACGCCGCGTTGTTCAGATAACTAATTACTTTCTTTTGTCGTATTTTTTCCCATCGCGTAGTTAAATCATCTACGGTTAGTTTAAATTTACCTCTTTATTTTACTGTGTATGATTTCAATGGAGTAAATATATTGAAGCTTTACGTTTTTATTCGACCAGAATATTGAATCTTAACCAACTCATAAATTTAATGTTATCGAAGATGGTATTTAACGCGAGGTGTTACTTGAGGCAAAAAGATACTTGACGCAAAGTGTTGCTCTACTCAAAGCGTTACTCTACAAGAAACTTTACTCTACACAAAGCGTTAATCAACACAAATCGTCCACTCTACAAAACGCGTTACTCTACACAAAGCGTATTTCAACGCAAAACGTTACTCCACACAAAGCGTTACTTTTCGTTTGGTGTTCCTTTACGATAGGTGTTACTTTACTCGTAGTGTAACTTAACGCAAATCGTAATTAACGCGAAGTGTAAAAAAATTCTGCCAAATTGTGTGGTTACAATTGAAGAAAGCATTATTGCTTCAAAATACTGCGAAACTATTATGAAATGATATAAAATATTACGAAAATTTGTTAAACTCTCACGGGTGACATGGTCCCTGTTGGTAGCATATATACAGTAAATGTATTACCACAAAATGTATGTATATATATTTATATATGTATAGTATATGATAGTTTAGAATAATTTAGTTATAAGGGGGGGGGGGTTAGATTATAGATAGTTTAGTTAGATTAGTATGGGAAATATATATATATAAATATATATATATATAACCAATTTGTTTCAGTTCATATAAAATTTACTTCCCATATTTCTGCAATCTTATAATATATATTATTCGAGAGAAGTCATGCGAAACTATGAAAGCAATTTGTCTATACATTTATTAAGCTTATTTATTCATTATCGTCAAACTCCGTTTATTACAATTCTTTCAATAACGCCGCGTTGTTCAGATAACTAATTATTTTCTTTTGTCGTATTTTTCCATCGCGTAGTTAAATCATCTACGGTTAGTTTAAATTTACCTCTTTATTTTACTGTGTATGATTTCAATGGAGTAAATATATTGAAGCTTTACGTTTTTATTCGACCAGAATATTGAATCTTAACCAACTCATAAATTTAATGTTATCGAAGAAGGTATTTAACGCGAGGTGTTACATGAGGCAAAAAGATACTTGACGCAAAGTGTTGCTCTACTCAAAACGTTACTCTAAAAGAAACGTTACTCTACACAAAGCGTTAATCAACACAAATCGTCCACTCTACAAAAAGCGTTACTCTACACAAAGCGTATTTCAACGCAAAACGTTACTCCACACAAAGCGTTACTTTACGTTTGGTGTTCCTTTACGATAGGTGTTATTTTACTCGTAGTGTAACTTAACGCAAATCGTAATTAACGCGAAGTGTAAAAAAATTTTGCTAAATTGAGTGGTTACAATTGAAGAAAGCATTATTTCTTCAAAATACTGCGAAACTATTATGAAATGATATAAAATATTACGAAAATTTGTTAAACTCTCACGGGTGACATGGTCCCTGTTGGTAGCATATATACAGTAAATGTATTACCACAAAATGTATGTATATATATTTATATATGTATAGTATTTGATAGTTTAGAATAATTTAGTTATAAGGGAAGAGGGGTTAGATTATAGATAGTTTAGTTAGATTAGTATGGGAAATATATATATATAAATATATATATATAACCAATTTGTTTCAGTTCATATAAAATTTACTTCCCATATTTCTACAATCTATAATATATATTATTCGAGAGAAGTCATGCGAAACTATGAAAGCAATTTGTCTATACATTTATTAAGCTTATTTATTCATTATCCTCAAACTCCGTTTATTACAATTCTGTCAATAACGCCGCGTTGTTCAGATAACTAATTACTTTCTTTTGTCGTATTTTTTCCCATCGCGTAGTAAATTCATCTACGGTTAGTTTAAATTTACCTCTTTATTTTACTGTGTATGATTTCAATGGAGTAAATATATTGAAGCTTTACGTTTTTATTCGACCAGAATATTGAATCTTAACCAACTCATAAATTTAATGTTATCGAAGATGGTATTTAACGCGAGGTGTTACTTGAGGCAAAAAGATACTTGACGCAAAGTGTTGCTCTACTCAAAGCGTTACTCTACAAGAAACGTTACTCTACACAAAGCGTTAATCAACACAAATCATCCACTCTACAAAAAGCGTTGCTCTACAAAAAGCGTATTTCAACGCAAAACGTTACTCCACACAAAGCGTTTCTTTACGTTTGGTGTTCCTTTACGATAGGTGTTACTTTACTCGTAGTGTAACTTAACGCAAATCGTGATTAACGCGAAGTGTAAAAAAATTCTGCCAAATTGTGTGGTTACAATTGAAGAAAGCATTATTGCTTCAAAATACTGCAAAACTATTATGAAATGATATAAAATATTACGAAAAGTTGTTAAACTCTCACGGGTGACATGGTCCCTGTTGGTAGCATATATACAGTAAATGTATTACCACAAAATGTATGTATATATATTTATATATGTATAGTATTTGATAGTTTAGAATAATTTAGTTATAAGGGGTGGAGGGGGGTTAGATTAAAGATAGTTTAGTTAGATTAGTATGGGAAATATATATATATAAATATATATATATAACCAATTTGTTTCAGTTCATATAAAATTTACTTCCCATATTTCTACAATCTATAATATATATTATTCGAGAGAAGTCATGCGAAACTATGAAAGCAATTTGTCTATACATTTATTAAGCTTATTTATTCATTATCGTCAAACTCCGTTTATTACAATTCTTTCAATAACGCCGCGTTGTTCAGATAACTAATTATTTTCTTTTGTCGTATTTTTCCATCGCGTAGTTAAATCATCTACGGTTAGTTTAAATTTACCTCTTTATTTTACTGTGTATGATTTCAATGGAGTAAATATATTGAAGCTTTACGTTTTTATTCGACCAGAATATTGAATCTTAACCAACTCATAAATTTAATGTTATCGAAGATGGTATTTAACGCGAGGTGTTACTTGAGGCAAAAAGATACTTGACGCAAAGTGTTGCTCTACTCAAAGCGTTACTCTACAAGAAACTTTACTCTACACAAAGCGTTAATCAACACAAATCGTCCACTCTACAAAACGCGTTACTCTACACAAAGCGTATTTCAACGCAAAACGTTACTCCACACAAAGCGTTACTTTACGTTTGGTGTTCCTTTACGATAGGTGTTACTTTACTCGTAGTGTAACTTAACGCAAATCGTAATTAACGCGAAGTGTAAAAAAATTCTGCCAAATTGTGTGGTTACAATTGAAGAAAGCATTATTGCTTCAAAATACTGCGAAACTATTATGAAATGATATAAAATATTACGAAAATTTGTTAAACTCTCACGGGTGACATGGTCCCTGTTGGTAGCATATATACAGTAAATGTATTACCACAAAATGTATGTATATATATTTATATATGTATAGTATTTGATAGTTTAGAATAATTTAGTTATTAGGGAAGAGGGGTTAGATTATAGATAGTTTAGTAAGATTAGTATGGGAAATATATATATATATAAATATATATATATAACCAATTTGTTTCAGTTCATATAAAATTTACTTCCCATATTTCTACAATCTATAATATATATTATTCGAGAGAAGTCATGCGAAACTATGAAAGCAATTTGTCTATACATTTATTAAGCTTATTTATTCATTATCCTCAAACTCCGTTTATTACAATTCTTTCAATAACGCCGCGTTGTTCAGATAACTAATTACTTTCTTTTGTCGTATTTTTTCCCATCGCGTAGTTAAATCATCTATGGTTAGTTTAAATTTACCTCTTTATTTTACTGTGTATGATTTCAATGGAGTAAATATATTGAAGCTTTACGTTTTTATTCGACCAGAATATTGAATCTTAACCAACTCATAAATTTAATGTTATCGAAGATGGTATTTAACGCGAGGTGTTACTTGAGGCAAAAAGATACTTGACGCAAAGTGTTGCTCTACTCAAAGCGTTACTCTACAAGAAACGTTACTCTACACAAAGCGTTAATCAACACAAATCGTCCACTCTACAAAACGCGTTACTCTACACAAAGCGTATTTCAACGCAAAACGTTACTCCACACAAAGCGTTACTTTACCTTTGGTGTTCCTTTAAAATAGGTGTTACTTTACTCGTAGTGTAACTTAACGCAAATCGTAATTAACGCGAAGTGTAAAAAAATTCTGCTAAATTGTGTGGTTACAATTGAAGAAAGCCTTATTGCTTCAAAATACTACGAAACTTTTATGAAATGATATAAAATATTACGAAAAGTTGTTAAACTCTCACGGGTGACATGGTCCCTGTTGGTAGCATATATACAGTAAATCTATTACCACAAAATGTATGTATATATATTTATATATGTATAGTATATGATAGTTTAGAATAATTAAGTTATAAGGGGTGGGGGGGGTTAGATTAAAGATAGTTTAGTTAGATTAGTATGGAAAATATATATATATAAATATATATATATAACCAATTTGTTTCAGTTCATATAAAATTTACTTCCCATATTTCTACAATCTATAATATATATTATTCGAGAGAAGTCATGCGAAACTATGAAAGCAATTTGTCTATACATTTATTAAGCTTATTTATTCATTATCCTCAAACTCCGTTTATTACAATTCTTTCAATAACGCCGCGTTGTTCAGATAACTAATTACTTTCTTTTGTCGTATTTTTTCCCATCGCGTAGTTAAATCATCTACGGTTAGTTTAAATTTACCTCTTTATTTTACTGTGTATGATTTCAATGGAGTAAATATATTGAAGCTTTACGTTTTTATTCGACCAGAATATTGAATCTTAACCAACTCATATTTAAAGTTATCGAAGACGGTATTTAACGCGAGGTGTTACTTGAGGCAAAAAGATACTTGACGCAAAGTGTTGCTCTACTCAAAGCGTTACTCTAGAAGAAACGTTACTCTACACAAAGCGTTAATCAACACAAATCGTCCATTCTACATAAAGCGTTACTCTACACAAATCGTTAATCAACACAAATCATCCACTCTACAAAAAGCGTTACTCTACACAAAGCGTATTTCAACGCAAAACGTTACTCCACACAAAGCGTTGCTTTACGTTTGGTGTTCCTTTACGATAGGTGTTACTTTACTCGTAGTGTAACTTACCGCAAAACGTAATTAACGCGAAGTGTAAAAAAATTCTGCCAAATTGTGTGGTTACAATTGAAGAAAGCATTATTGCTTCAAAATACTGCGAAACTATTATGAAATGATATAAAATATTACGAAAATTTGTTAAACTCTCACGGGTGACATGGTCCCTGTTGGTAGCATATATACAGTAAATCTATTACCACAAAATTTATGTATATATATTTATATATGTATAGTATATGATAGTTTAGAATAATTTAGTTATAAGGGGGGGGGGGTTAGATTAAAGATAGCTTAGTTAGATTAGTATGGGAAATATATATATATACAAATATATATATATATATATAACCAATTTGTTTCAGTTCATATAAAATTTACTTCCCATATTTCTACAATCTATAATATCTATTATTCAAAAGAAGTCATGCGAAACTATGAAAGCAATTTGTCTATAAATTTATTAAGCTTATTTATTCATTATCCTCAAACTCCGTTTATTACAATTCTAATTAATAACGCCGCGTTGTTCAGATAACTAAATATTTTCGTTCGTCGTATTTTTTCCCATCGCGTAGTTAAATCATCTACGGTTAGTTTAAATTTACCTCTTTATTTTTCTGTGTATGTTTTCAATGGAGTAAATATATTGAAGCTTTACGTTTTTATTCGACCAGAATATTGAATCATAAACAACCCATAAATTTAATGTTATCGAAGATGGTATTTAACGCGAGGTGTTACTTGAGGCAAAAAGATACTTAACACAAAGTGTTGCTCTACTCAAAGCGTTACTCTACAAGAAACGTAACTCTACACAAAGCGTTAATCAACACAAATCGTCCACTCTACAAAAACCGTTACTCTACACAAAGCGTATTTCAACGCAAAACGTTACTCCACACAAAGTGTTACTTTACGTTTGGTGTTCCTTTACGATAGGTGTTACTTTACTCGTAGTGTAACTTAACGCAAAACGAAATTAACGCGAAGTGTAAAAAAATTCTGCTAAATTGTGTGGTTACAATTAAAGAAAGAATAATTGCTTCAAAATACTGCGAATCTATTATGAAATGATATAAAATATTACGAAAAGTTGTTAAAATCTCACGGGTGACATGGTCCCTGTTGGTAGCATATATACAGTAAATTTATTACCACAAAATGTATATATATTTATATATGTATAGTATATGATAGTTTAGAATAATTTAGTTATAAGGGGGGGGGGGGTTAGATTATAGATAGTTTAGTTAGATTAGTATGGGAAATATATATATATAAATATATATATATAACCAATTTGTTTCAGTTCATATAAAATTTACTTCCCATATTTCTACAATCTATAATATATATTATTCGAGAGAAGTCATGCGAAACTATGAAAGTAATTTGTCTATAAATTTATTAAGCTTATTTATTCATTATCCTCAAACTCCGTTTATTACAATTCTTTCAATAACGCCGCGTTGTTCAGATAACTAATTATTTTCGTCCGTCGTATTTTTCCCATCGCGTAGTTAAATCATCTACGGTTAATATTTGTTTGTTTGTGTATAATTTCGTGTCCACATAACGTTGTTTGTCAAAATTCATTTCGAATACGTATGACAAACTGTAGAAGACTATAGCGTATACTCCGACAAATTTCATTGTCATTGAATTTTATTAATTAAATGAAATACTTATATGAAAAAATTAACTCGTCAACCAGGAATCGAACCTCGGGCCTCTGGATAACTAGTCCAGTGTGCATCCTCTACACCAAAGACGATTGTGATGTGACAGCCAACTTTTTCATATTATTCTAATTTTTATTTTATTTATTAGATAGTATTTACTTCTTTCTGAAGTGATTTGTTTATTAATATTTGTTTGTTTGTGTATACTTTCGTGTCCACATAACGTTGTAGTGTTACTTGAGGCAAAAAGATACTTAACGCAAAGTGTTGCTCTACTCAAAGCGTTACTCTACAAGAAACGTAACTCTACACAAAGCGTTAATCAACACAAAACGTCCACTCTACAAAAAGCGTTACTCTACACAAAGCGTATTTCAACGCATAACGTTACTCCACACAAAGCGTTACTTTACGATTTGTAACACCAATCGTAAAGTAACGCTTTGTGTGGAGTAACGTTTTGCGTTGAAATATGTTAGGTGTAACTTTACTCGTAGCGTAACTTAACGCAAAACGTTATTAACGCGAAGTGTAAATAAATTCTGCTAAAATGTGTGGTTACAATTGAAGAAAGAATTATTGCTTCAAAATACTGCGAAACTATTATGAAAAGATACAAAATTTTACGAAAAATTGTTAAACTCTCACGGATGACATGGTCCCTGTTGTTAGCTTATATACAGTAAATGTACTAGCACAAAATGTATGTATATATATTTATATATGTATAGTATATGATAGTTTAGAATAATTTAGTTAAAAGGGGGGGGGGGGTTAGATTATAGATAGATTAGTAAGATTAGTATGGGAAATATATATATATATATATATATAAATATATATATAAATATATATATATAACCAATTTGTTTCAGTTCATATAAAATTTACTTCCCATATTTCTACAATCTATAATATATATTATTCGAGAGAAGTCATGCGAAACTATGAAAGCAATTTGTCTATACATTTAATAAGCTTATTTATTCATTATCGTCAAACTCCGTTTATTACAATTCTTTCAATAACGCCGCGTAGTTCAGATAACTAATTATTTTCGTTCGTCGTATTTATACCCATCGCGTAGTTTAATCATCTACGGTTAGTTTAAATTTACCTCTTTATTTTACGGTGTATGTTTTCAAAGGTGTAAATATATTGAAGCTTTACGTTTTTATTCGACCCGAATATTGAATCTTAACCAACTCATAAATTTAATGTTATCGAAGATGGTATTTAACGCGAGGTGTTACTTGAGGCAAAAAGATACTTAACGCAAAGTGTTGCTCTACACAAAGCGTTACTCTACAAGAAACGTTACTCTACACAAAGCGTTAATCAACACAAATCGTCCACTCTACGTAAAGCGTTACTCTACACAAAGCGTATTTCAACGCAAAACGTTACTCAACACAAAGCGTTACTTTACGTTTGGTGTAACATTACGATAGGTGTAACTTTACTCGTAGTGTAACTTAACGCAAATCGTAATTAACGCGAAGTGTAAAAAAATTCTGCTAAATTGTGTGGTTACAATTGAAGAAAGCATTATTGCTTCAAAATACTGAAAAACTATTATGAAATGATTAAAAATATTACGAAAAGTTGTTAAACTCTCACGGGTGACATGGTCCCTGTTGGTAGCATATATACAGTAAATGTATTACCACAAAATGTATGTATATATATTTATATATGTATAGTATTTGATAGTTTAGAATAATTTAGTTATAAGGGGAGGGGGGGTTAGATTATAGATAGTTTAATTAGATTAGTATGGGAAATATATATATATATAAATATATATATATAACCAATTTGTTTCAGTTCATATAAAATTTACTTCCCATATTTCTACAATCTATAATATATATTATTCGAAAGAAGTCATGCGAAACTATGAAAGCAATTTGTCTATACATTTATTAAGCTTATTTATTCATTATCCTCAAACTCCGTTTATTACAATTCTGTCAATAACGCCGCGTTGTTCAGATAACTAATTACTTTCTTTTGTCGTATTTTTTCCCATTGCGTAGTAAATTCATCTACGGTTAGTTTAAATTTACCTCTTTATTTTACTGTGTATGATTTCAATGGAGTAAATATATTGAAGCTTTACGTTTTTATTCGACCAGAATATTGAATCTTAACCAACTCATAAATTTAATGTTATCGAAGATGGTATTTAACGCGAGGTGTTACTTGAGGCAAAAAGATACTTGACGCAAAGTGTTGCTCTACTCAAAGCGTTACTCTACAAGAAACGTTACTCTACACAAAGCGTTAATCAACACAAATCGTCCACTCTACAAAAAGCGTTACTCTACACAAAGCGTATTTCAACGCAAAACGTTACTCCACACAAAGCGTTACTTTACGTTTGGTGTTCCTTTACGATAGGTGTTACTTTACTCGTAGTGTAACTTAACGCAAATCGTAATTAACGCGAAGTGTAAAAAAATTCTGCTAAATTGTGTGGTTACAATTGAAGAAAGCATTATTGCTTCAAAATACTACGAAACTTTTATGAAATGATATAAAATATTACGAAAAGTTGTTAAACTCTCACGGGTGACATGGTCCCTGTTGGTAGCATATATACAGTAAATGTATTACCACAAAATGTATGTATATATATTTATATATGTATAGTATATGATAGTTTAGAATAATTTAGTTATAAGGTGGGGGGGTTAGATTATAGATAGTTTAGTTAGATTAGTATGGGAAATATATGTATAAATATATATATATAACCAATTTGTTTCAGTTCATATAAAATTTACTTCCCATATTTCTACAATCTATAATATATATTATTCGAGAGAAGTCATGCGAAACTATGAAAGCAATTTGTCTATACATTTATTAAGCTTATTTATTCAATATCCTCAAACTCCATTTATTACAATTCTTTCAATAACGCCGCGTTGTTCAGATAACTAATTACTTTCTTTTGTCGTATTTTCTCCCATCGCGTAGTTAAATCATCTACGGTTAGTTTAAATTTACCTCTTTATTTTACTGTGTATGATTTCAATGGAGTAAATATATTGAAGCTTTACGTTTTTATTCGACCAGAATATTGAATCTTAACCAACTCATAAATTTAATGTTATCGAAGATGGTATTTAACGCGATATGTTACTTGAGGCAAAAATATACTTGACGCAAAGTGTTGCTCTACTCAAAGCGTTACTCTACAAGAAACGTTACTCTACACAAAGCGTTAATCAACACAACTCGTCCACTCTACAAAAAGGGTTACTCTACACAAAGCGTATTTCAACGCAAAACGTTTCTCCACACAAAGCGTTACTTTACGTTTGGTGTTCCTTTACGATAGGTGTTACTTTACTCGTAGTATAACTTAACGCAAATCGTAATTAACGCGAAGTGTAAAAAAATTCTGCTAAATTGTGTGGTTACAATTGAAGAAAGCATTATTGCTTCAAAATACTGAAAAACTATTATGAAATGATTAAAAATATTACGAAAAGTTGTTAAACTCTCACGGGTGACATGGTCCCTGTTGGTAGCATATATACAGTAAATGTATTACCACAAAATGTATGTATATATATTTATATATGTATAGTATTTGATAGTTTAGAATAATTTAGTTATAAGGGGTGGGGGGGTTAGATTATAGATAGTTTAATTAGATTAGTATGGGAAATATATATATATAAATATATATATATAACCAATTTGTTTCAGTTCATATAAAATTTACTTCCCATATTTCTACAATCTATAATATATATTATTCGAAAGAAGTCATGCGAAACTATGAAAGCAATTTGTCTATACATTTATTAAGCTTATTTATTCATTATCCTCAAACTCCGTTTATTACAATTCTGTCAATAACGCCGCGTTGTTCAGATAACTAATTACTTTCTTTTGTCGTATTTTTTCCCATTGCGTAGTAAATTCATCTACGGTTAGTTTAAATTTACCTCTTTATTTTACTGTGTATGATTTCAATGGAGTAAATATATTGAAGCTTTACGTTTTTATTCGACCAGAATATTGAATCATAACCAACTCATAAATTTAATGTTATCGAAGATGGTATTTAACGCGAGGTGTTACTTGAGGCAAAAAGATACTTGACGCAAAGTGTTGCTCTACTCAAAGCGTTACTCTACAAGAAACGTTACTCTACACAAAGCGTTAATCAACACAAATCGTCCACTCTACAAAAAGCGTTACTCTACACAAAGCGTATTTCAACGCAAAACGTTACTCCACACAAAGCGTTACTTTACGTTTGGTGTTCCTTTACGATAGGTGTTACTTTACTCGTAGTGTAACTTAACGCAAATCGTAATTAACGCGAAGTGTAAAAAAATTCTGCTAAATTGTGTGGTTACAATTGAAGAAAGCATTATTGCTTCAAAATACTACGAAACTTTTATGAAAAGATATAAAATATTACGAAAAGTTGTTAAACTCTCACGGGTGACATGGTCCCTGTTGGTAGCATATATACAGTAAATGTATTACCACAAAATGTATGTATATATATTTATATATGTATAGTATATGATAGTTTAGAATAATTTAGTTATAAGGGGGGGGGGGGGTTAGATTATAGATAGTTTAGTTAGATTAGTATGGGAAATATATATATATAAATATATATATATAACCAATTTGTTTCAGTTCATATAAAATTTACTTCCCATATTTCTACAATCTATAATATATATTATTCGAGAGAAGTCATGCGAAACTATGAAAGCAATTTGTCTATACATTTATTAAGCTTATTTATTCATTATCCTCAAACTCCATTTATTACAATTCTTTCAATAACGCCGCGTTGTTCAGATAACTAATTACTTTCTTTTGTCGTATTTTCTCCCATCGCGTAGTTAAATCATCTACGGTTAGTTTAAATTTACCTCTTTATTTTACTGTGTATGATTTCAATGGAGTAAATATATTGAAGCTTTACGTTTTTATTCGACCAGAATATTGAATCTTAACCAACTCATAAATTTAATGTTATCGAAGATGGTATTTAACGCGATATGTTACTTGAGGCAAAAAGATACTTGACGCAAAGTGTTGCTCTACTCAAAGCGTTACTCTACAAGAAACGTTACTCTACACAAAGCGTTAATCAACACAACTCGTCCACTCTACAAAAAGCGTTACTCTACACAAAGCGTATTTCAACGCAAAACGTTACTCCACACAAAGCGTTACTTTACGTTTGGTGTTCCTTTACGATAGGTGTTACTTTACTCGTAGTATAACTTAACGCAAATCGTAATTAACGCGAAGTGTAAAAAAATTCTGCTAAATTGTGTGGTTACAATTGAAGAAAGCATTATTGCTTCAAAATACTGAAAAACTATTATGAAATGATTAAAAATATTACGAAAAGTTGTTAAACTCTCACGGGTGACATGGTCCCTGTTGGTAGCATATATACAGTAAATGTATTACCACAAAATGTATGTATATATATTTATATATGTATAGTATTTGATAGTTTAGAATAATTTAGTTATAAGGGGAGGGGGGGTTAGATTATAGATAGTTTAATTAGATTAGTATGGGAAATATATATATATAAATATATATATATAACCAATTTGTTTCAGTTCATATAAAATTTACTTCCCATATTTCTACAATCTATAATATATATTATTCGAAAGAAGTCATGCGAAACTATGAAAGCAATTTGTCTATACATTTATTAAGCTTATTTATTCATTATCCTCAAACTCCGTTTATTACAATTCTGTCAATAACGCCGCGTTGTTCAGATAACTAATTACTTTCTTTTGTCGTATTTTTTCCCATTGCGTAGTAAATTCATCTACGGTTAGTTTAAATTTACCTCTTTATTTTACTGTGTATGATTTCAATGGAGTAAATATATTGAAGCTTTACGTTTTTATTCGACCAGAATATTGAATCTTAACCAACTCATAAATTTAATGTTATCGAAGATGGTATTTAACGCGAGGTGTTACTTGAGGCAAAAAGATACTTGACGCAAAGTGTTGCTCTACTCAAAGCGTTACTCTACAAGAAACGTTACTCTACACAAAGCGTTAATCAACACAAATCGTCCACTCTACAAAAAGCGTTACTCTACACAAAGCGTATTTCAACGCAAAACGTTACTCCACACAAAGCGTTACTTTACGTTTGGTGTTCCTTTACGATAGGTGTTACTTTACTCGTAGTGTAACTTAACGCAAATCGTAATTAACGCGAAGTGTAAAAAAATTCTGCTAAATTGTGTGGTTACAATTGAAGAAAGCATTATTGCTTCAAAATACTACGAAACTTTTATGAAATGATATAAAATATTACGAAAAGTTGTTAAACTCTCACGGGTGACATGGTCCCTGTTGGTAGCATTGTATGTATATATATTTATATATGTATAGTATATGATAGTTTAGAATAATTTAGTTATAAGGGGGGGGGGGTTAGATTATAGATAGTTTAGTTAGATTAGTATGGGAAATATATATATAAATATATATATATAACCAATTTGTTTCAGTTCATATAAAATTTACTTCCCATATTTCTACAATCTATAATATATATTATTCGAGAGAAGTCATGCGAAACTATGAAAGCAATTTGTCTATACATTTATTAAGCTTATTTATTCATTATCCTCAAACTCCATTTATTACAATTCTTTCAATAACGCCGCGTTGTTCAGATAACTAATTACTTTCTTTTGTCGTATTTTCTCCCATCGCGTAGTTAAATCATCTACGGTTAGTTTAAATTTACCTCTTTATTTTACTGTGTATGATTTCAATGGAGTAAATATATTGAAGCTTTACGTTTTTATTCGACCAGAATATTGAATCTTAACCAACTCATAAATTTAATGTTATCGAAGATGGTATTTAACGCGATATGTTACTTGAGGCAAAAAGATACTTGACGCAAAGTGTTGCTCTACTCAAAGCGTTACTCTACAAGAAACGTTACTCTACACAAAGCGTTAATCAACACAACTCGTCCACTCTACAAAAAGCGTTACTCTACACAAAGCGTATTTCAACGCAAAACGTTACTCCACACAAAGCGTTACTTTACGTTTGGTGTTCCTTTACGATAGGTGTTACTTTACTCGTAGTATAACTTAACGCAAATCGTAATTAACGCGAAGTGTAAAAAAATTCTGCTAAATTGTGTGGTTACAATTGAAGAAAGCATTATTGCTTCAAAATACTGAAAAACTATTATGAAATGATTAAAAATATTACGAAAAGTTGTTAAACTCTCACGGGTGACATGGTCCTTGTTGGTAGCATATATACAGTAAATGTATTACCACAAAATGTATGTATATATATTTATATATGTATAGTATATGATAGTTTAGAATAATTTAGTTATAAGGGGGGTGGTTAGATTAAAGATAGTTTAGTTAGATTAGTATGGGAAATATATATATATAAATATATATATATAACCAATTTGTTTCAGTTCATATAAAATTTACTTCCCATATTTCTACAATCTATAATATATATTATTCGAGAACAGTCATGCGAAACTATGAAAGCAATTTGTCTATAAATTTATTAAGCTTATTTATTCATTATCCTCAAACTCCGTTTATTACAATTCTTTCAATAACGCCGCGTTGTTCAGATAACTAAGTATTTTCTTTTGTCGTATTTTTTCCCATCGCGTAGTTAAATCATCTACGGTTAGTTTAAATTTACCTCTTTATTTTACTGTGTATGATTTCAATGGAGTAAATATATTGAAGCTTTACGTTTTTATTCGACCAGAATATTGAATCTTAACCAACTCATAAATTTAATGTTATCGAAGATGGTATTTAACGCGAGGTGTTACTTCAGGCAAAAAGATACTTGACGCAAAGTGTTGCTCTACTCAAAGCGTTACTCTACAAGAAACGTTACTCTACACAAAGCGTTAATCAACACAAGTCGTCCACTCTACAAAAAGCGTTACTCTACACAAAGCCTATTTCAACGCAAAACGTTACTCCACACAAAGCGTTACTTTACGTTTGGTGTTCCTTTACGATAGGTGTTACTTTACTCGTAGTGTAACTTAACGCAAAACGTAATTAACGCGAAGTGTAAAAAAATTCTGCTAAATTGTGTGGTTACAATTGAAGAAAGAATTATTGCTTCAAAATACTGCGAAACTATTATGAAATGATATAAAATATTACGAAAAGTTGTTAAACTCTCACGGGTGACATGGTCCATGTTGGTAGCATATATACAGTAAATGTATTACCACAAAATGTATGTATATATATTTATATATGTATAGTAAATGATAGTTTCGAATAATTTAGTTATAAGGGGGTTGGGTTAGATTATAGATAGTTTAGTTATATTAGTATGGGAAATATATATATATAAATATATATATATAACCAATTTGTTTCAGTTCATATAAAATTTACTTCCCATATTTCTACAATTTATTATATATATAATTCGAGAGAAGTCATGCGAAACTATGAAAGCAATTTGTCTATAAATTTATTAAGCTTATTTATTCATTATCCTAAAACTCCGTTTATTACAATTCTTTCAATAACGCCGCGTTGTTCAGATAACTAATTATTTTCGTTCGTCGTATTTTTTCCCATCGCGTAGTTAAAATATCTACGGTTAGTTTAAATTTACCTCTTTATTTTACTGTGTATGTTTTCAATGGAGTAAATATATTGAAGCTTTACGTTTTTATTCGACCAGAATATTGAATCTTAACCAACTCATAAATTTAATGTTATCGAAGATGGTATTTAACGCGAGGTGTTACTTGAGGCAAAAAGATACTTAACGCAAAGTGTTGCTCTACTCAAAGCGTTACTCTACAAGAAACGTAACTCTACACAAAGCGTTAATCAACACAAATCGTCCACTCTACAAAAAGCGTTACTCTACACAAAGCGTATTTCAACGCAAAACGTTACTACACACAAAGCGTAACTTTACGTTTGGTGTTCCTTTACGATAGGTGTTACTTTACTCGTAGTGTAACTTAACGCAAAACGTAATTAACGCGAAGTGTAAAAAAATTCTGCTAAATTGAGTGGTTACAATAGAAGAAAGAATTATTGCTTCAAAATACTGCGAAACTATTATGAAATGATATAAAATATTACGAAAAGTTGTTAAACTCTAACGGGTGACATGGTCCCTGTTGGTAGCATATATACAGTAAATGTATTACCACAAAATGTATGTATATATATTTATATATGTATAGTATATGATAGTTTAGAATAATTTTGTTATAAGAAAGAGGGAGGTTAGATTATAGATAGTTTAGTTAAATTAGTATGGGAAATATATATATATATAAATATATATATATATATATATATATATATATATATATATATATATATATATATATAACCAATTTGTTTCAATTCATATAAATTTACTTCCCATATTTCTACAATCTATTATATATATAATTCGAGAGAAGTCATGCGAAACTATGAAAGCTATTTGTCTATAAATTTATTAAGCTTATTTATTCATTATCCTCAAACTCCGTTTATTACAATCCTTTCAGTAACGCCGCGTTATTCAGTTAACGCAATATTTTCGTTTGTCGTATTTATAACCCATCGCATAGTTAAATCATCTACGGTTAGTTTAAATTTACCTTTTTATTTTACTGTTTTTGTTTTCAAAGGTGTAAATATATTGGAGCTTTACGTTTTTATTCGACCAGAATATTGAATCTAAACGAACTCATAAATTTAATGTTATCGAAGATGGTATTTAACGCGAGGTGTTACTTGAGGCAAAAAGATACTTAACGCAAAGTGTTGCTCTACTCAAAGCGTTACTCTACAAGAAACGTAACTCTACACAAAGCGTTAATCAATACAAATCGTCCACTCTACAAAAAGCGTTACTCTACACAAAGCGTATTTCAACGAAAAACGTTACTCCACACAAAGCGTTACTTTACGTTTGGTGTTCCTTTACGATAGGTGTTACTTTACTCGTAGTGTAACTTAACGCAAAACGTAATTAACGCCAAGTGTAAAAAAATTCTGCTAAATTGTGTGGTTACAATTGAAGAAAGAATTATTGCTTCAAAATACTGCTAAACTATTATGAAATGATATAAAATATTACGAAAAATTGTTAAACTCTCACGGGTGACATGGTCCCTGTTGGTAGCATATGTACAGTAAATGTATTACCACAAAATGTATGTATATATATTTATATACGTATAGTATATGATAGTTTAGAATAATTAAGTTATAAGGAGGGGGTGGTTAGATTATAGATAGTTTAGTTAGATAAGTATGGGAAATATATATATATATATATAAATATATATATATAAGCAATTTGTTTCAGTTCATATAAAATTTACTTCCCATATTTCTACAATCTATAATATATATTATTCGAGAGAAGTCATGCGAAACTATGAAAGCAATTTGTCTATAAATTTATTAAGCTTATTTATTCATTATCCTCAAACTCCGTTTATCACAATTCTTTCAATAACGCCGCGTTGTTCAGATAACTAATTATTTTCGTTTGTCGTATTTTTTCCCATCGCGTAGTTAAATCATCTACGGTTAGTTTAAATTTACCTATTTATTTTACTGTGTATGATTTCAATGGAGTAAATATATTGAAGCTTTACGTTTTTATTCGACCAGAATATTGAATCTTAAGCAACTCATAAATTTAATGTTATCGAAGATGGTATTTAACGCGAGGTGTTACTTGAGGCAAAAAGATACTTGAGGCAAAAAGATACTTGACGCAAAGTGTTGCTCTACTCAAAGCGTTACTCTACAAGAAACGTTACTCTACACAAAGCGTTAATCAACACAAATCGTCCACTCTACAAAAAGCGTTACTCTACACAAAGCGTATTTCAACGCAAAACGTTACTCCACACAAAGCGTTACTGTACGTTTGGTGTTCCATTACGATAGGTGTTACTTTACTCGTAGTGTAACTTAACGCAAATCGTAATTAACGCGAAGTGTAAAAAAATTCTGCTAAATTGTGTGGTTACAATTGAAGAAAGCATTATTGCTTCAAAATACAGCGAAACTATTATGAAATTATATAAAATATTACGAAAAGTTGTTAAACTCTCACGGGTGACATGGTCCCTGTTGGTAGCATATATACAGTAAATGTATTACCACAAAATGTATGTATATATATTTATATTTGTATAGTATATGATAGTTTAGAATAATTTAGTTATAAGGGGGGGGGGGTTAGATTATAGATAGTTTAGTTAGATTAGTATGGGAAATATATATATATAAATATATATATATAACCAATTTGTTTCAGTTCATATAAAATTTACTTCCCATATTTCTACAATTTATAATATATATTATTCGAGAGAAGTCATGTGAAACTATGAAAGCAATTTGTCTATAAATTTATTAAGCTTATTTATTCATTATCCTCAAACTCTACAAAATGTATTACTATATATAACAATTATTTATAACAATTCTTTCAATAACGCCGCGTTGTTCAGATAACTAATTATTTTCGTTTGTCGTATTATTTCCCATCGCGTAGTTAAATCATCTACGGTTAGTTTAAATTTACCTCTTTATTTTACTGTGTATGATTTCAATGGAGTAAATATATTGAAGCTTAACGTTTTTATTCGACCAGAATATTGAATCTTAACCAACTCATAAATTTAATGTTATCGAAGATGGTATTTAACGCGAGGTGTTACTTGAGGCAAAAAGATACTTGACGCAAAGTGTTGCTCTACTCAAAGCGTTACTCTACAAGAAACGTTACTCTACACAAAGCGTTAATCAACACAAATCGTCCACTCTACAAAAAGCGTTACTCTACACAAAGCGTATTTCAACGCAAAACGTTACTCCACACAAAGCGTTACTTTACGTTTGGTGTTCCTTTACGATAGGTGTTACTTTACTCGTAGTGTAACTTAACGCAAATCGTAATTAACGCGAAGTGTAAAAAAATTATGCTTAATTGTGTGGTTACAATTGAAGAAAGCATTATTGCTTCAAAATACAGCGAAACTATTATGAAATGATATAAAATATTACGAAAATTTTTTAAACTCTCACGGGTGACATGGTCCCTGTTGGTAGCATATATACAGTAAATGTATTACCACAAAATGTATGTATATATATTTATATATGTATAGTATTTGATAGTTTAGAATAATTTAGTTATAAGGGCGGGGGGGGTTAGATTATAGATAGTTTAGTTAGATTAGTATGGGAAATATATATATATAAATATATATATATAACCAATTTGTTTCAGTTCATATAAAATTTACTTCCCATATTTCTACAATCTATAATATATATTATTCGAGAGAAGTCATGCGAAACTATGAAAGCAATTTGTCTATACATTTATTAAGCTTATTTATTCATTATCCTCAAACTCCGTTTATTACAATTCTTTCAATAACGCCGCGTTGTTCAGATAACTAATTACTTTCTTTTGTCGTATTTTTTCCCATCGCGTAGTAAATTCATCTGCGGTTAGTTTAAATTTACCTCTTTATTTTACTGTGTATGATTTCAATGGAGTAAATATATTGAAGCTTTACGTTTTTATTCGACCAGAATATTGAATCTTAACCAACTCATAAATTTAATGTTATCGAAGATGGTATTAAACGCGAGGTGTTACTTGAGGCAAAAGGATACTTGACGCAAAGTGTTGCTCTACTCAAAGCGTTACTCTACAAGAAAAGTTACTCTACACAAAGCGTTATTCAACACAAATCGTCCACTCTACAAAAAGCGTTACTCTACACAAAGCATATTTCAACGCAAAACGTTACTCCACACAAAGCGTTACTTTTCGTTTGGTGTTCCTTTACGATAGGTGTTACTTTACTCGTAGTGTAACTTAACGAAAATCGTAATTAACGCGAAGTGTAAAAAAAATTTGCTAAATTGTGTGGTTACAATTGAAGAAAGCATTATTGCTTCAAAATACTGCGAAACTATTATGAAATGATATAAAATATTACGAAAATTTGTTAAACTCTCACGGGTGACATGGTCCCTGTTGGTAGCATATATACAGTAAATGTATTACCACAAAATGTATGTATATATATTTATATATGTATAGTATATGATAGTTTAGAATAATTTAGTTATAAGGGGGGGGGGTTAGATTATAGATAGTTTAGTTAGATTAGTATGGGAAATATATATATATAAATATATATATATAACCAATTTGTTTCAGTTCATATAAAATTTACTTCCCATATTTCTACAATGTATAATATATATTATTCGAGAGAAGTCATGCGAAACTATGAAAGCAATTTGTCTATACATTTATTAAGCTTATTTATTCATTATCCTCAAACTCCATTTATTACAATTCTTTCAATAACGCCGCGTTGTTCAGATAACAAATTACTTTCTTTTGTCGTACTTTGTCCCATCGCGTAGTTAAATCATCTACGGTTAGTTTAAATTTACCTTTTTATTTTACTGTGTATGATTTCAATGGAGTAAATATATTGAAGCTTTACGTTTTTATTAGACCAGAATATTGAATCTTAACCAACTCATAAATTTAATGTTATCGAAGATGGTATTTAACGCGAGGTGTTACTTGAGGCAAAAAGATACTTGACGCAAAGTGTTGCTCTACTCAACGCGTTCCTCTACAAGAAACGTTACTCTACACAAAGCGTTAATCAACACAAATCATCCACTCTACAAAAAGCGTTACTCTACACAAAGCGTATTTCAACGCAAAACGTTACTCCACACAAAGCGTTACTTTACGTTTGGTGTTCCTTTACAATAGGTGTTACTTTACTCGTAGTGTAACTTAACGCAAATCGTAATTAACGCGAAGTGTAAAAAATTTCTGCAAAATTGTGTGGTTACAATTGAAGAAAGCATTATTGCTTCAAAATACTACGAAACTTTTATGAAATGATATAAAATATTACGAAAAGTTGTTAAACTCTCACGGGTGACATGGTCCCTGTTAGTAGCATATATACAGTAAATGTATTACCACAAAATGTATGTATATATATTTATATATGTATAGTATATGATAGTTTAGAATAATTTAGTTATAAGGGTGGGGGGGGGTTAGATTATAGATAGTTTAGTTAGATTAGTATGGGAAATATATATATATAAATATATATATATATAAATATATATATATAACCAATTTGTTTCAGTTCATATAAAATTTACTTCCCATATTTCTACAATCTATAATATATATTATTCGAGAGAATTCATGCGAAACTATGAAAGCAATTTGTCTATACATTTATTAGGCTTATTTATTCATTATCCTCAAACTCCATTTATTACATTTCATTCAATAACGCCGCGTTGTTCAGATAACTAATTACTTTCTTTTGTCGTATTTTTTCCCATCGCGTAGTTTAATCATCTACGGTTAGTTTAAATTTACCTCTTTATTTTACTGTGTATGATTTCAATGGAGTAAATATATTGAAGCTTTACGTTTTTATTCGACCAGAATATTGAATCTTAACCAACTCATAAATTTAATGTTATCGAAGATGGTATTAAACGCGAGGTGTTACTTGAGGCAAAAAGATACTTGACGCAAAGTGTTGCTCTACTCAAAGCGTTACTCTACAAGAAACGTTACTCTACACAAAGCGTTAATCAACACAAATCGTCCACTCTACAAAAAGCGTTACTCTACACAAAGCGTATTTCAACGCAAAACGTTACTCCACACAAAGCGTTACTTTACGTTTGGTGTTCCTTTACGATAGGTGTTACTTTACTCGTAGTGTAACTTAACGCAAATCGTAATTAACGCGAAGTGTAAAAAAATTATGCTTAATTGTGTGGTTACAATTGAAGAAAGCATTATTGCTTCAAAATACAGCGAAACTATTATGAAATGATATAAAATATTACGAAAATTTTTTAAACTCTCACGGGTGACATGGTCCCTGTTGGTAGCATATATACAGTAAATGTATTACCACAAAATGTATGTATATATATTTATATATGTATAGTATTTGATAGTTTAGAATAATTTAGTTATAAGGGGGGGGGGGTTAGATTATAGATAGTTTAGTTAGATTAGTATGGGAAATATATATATATATAAATATATATATATAACCAATTTGTTTCAGTTCATATAAAATTTACTTCCCATATTTCTACAATCTATAATATATATTATTCGAGAGAAGTCATGCGAAACTATGAAAGCAATTTGTCTATACATTTATTAAGCTTATTTATTCATTATCCTCAAACTCCGTTTATTACAATTCTTTCAATAACGCCGCGTTGTTCAGATAACTAATTACTTTCTTTTGTCGTATTTTTTCCCATCGCGTAGTAAATTCATCTGCGGTTAGTTTAAATTTACCTCTTTATTTTACTGTGTATGATTTCAATGGAGTAAATATATTGAAGCTTTACGTTTTTATTCGACCAGAATATTGAATCTTAACCAACTCATAAATTTAATGTTATCGAAGATGGTATTTAACGCGAGGTGTTACTTGAGGCAAAAAGATACTTGACGCAAAGTGTTGCTCTACTCAAAGCGTTACTCTACAAGAAACGTTACTCTACACAAAGCGTTATTCAACACAAATCGTCCACTCTACAAAAAGCGTTACTCTACACAAAGCATATTTCAACGCAAAACGTTACTCCACACAAAGCGTTACTTTTCGTTTGGTGTTCCTTTACGATAGGTGTTACTTTACTCGTAGTGTAACTTAACGAAAATCGTAATTAACGCGAAGTGTAAAAAAAATTTGCTAAATTGTGTGGTTACAATTGAAGAAAGCATTATTGCTTCAAAATACTGCGAAACTATTATGAAATGATATAAAATATTACGAAAATTTGTTAAACTCTCACGGGTGACATGGTCCCTGTTGGTAGCATATATACAGTAAATGTATTACCACAAAATGTATGTATATATATTTATATATGTATAGTATATGATAGTTTAGAATAATTTAGTTATAAGGGGGGGGGTTAGATTATAGATAGTTTAGTTAGATTAGTATGGGAAATATATATATATATAAATATATATATATAACCAATTTGTTTCAGTTCATATAAAATTTACTTCCCATATTTCTACAATGTATAATATATATTATTCGAGAGAAGTCATGCGAAACTATGAAAGCAATTTGTCTATACATTTATTAAGCTTATTTATTCATTATCCTCAAACTCCATTTATTACAATTATTTCAATAACGCCGCGTTGTTCAGATAACAAATTACTTTCTTTTGTCGTACTTTGTCCCATCGCGTAGTTAAATCATCTACGGTTAGTTTAAATTTACCTTTTTATTTTACTGTGTATGATTTCAATGGAGTAAATATATTGAAGCTTTACGTTTTTATTAGACCAGAATATTGAATCTTAACCAACTCATAAATTTAATGTTATCGAAGATGGTATTTAACGCGAGGTGTTACTTGAGGCAAAAAGATACTTGACGCAAAGTGTTGCTCTACTCAACGCGTTCCTCTACAAGAAACGTTACTCTACACAAAGCGTTAATCAACACAAATCATCCACTCTACAAAAAGCGTTACTCTACACAAAGCGTATTTCAACGCAAAACGTTACTCCACACAAAGCGTTACTTTACGTTTGGTGTTCCTTTACAATAGGTGTTACTTTACTCGTAGTGTAACTTAACGCAAATCGTAATTAACGCGAAGTGTAAAAAATTTCTGCTAAATTGTGTGGTTACAATTGAAGAAAGCATTATTGCTTCAAAATACTACGAAACTTTTATGAAATGATATAAAATATTACGAAAAGTTGTTAAACTCTCACGGGTGACATGGTCCCTGTTAGTAGCATATATACAGTAAATGTATTACCACAAAATGTATGTATATATATTTATATATGTATAGTATATGATAGTTTAGAATAATTTAGTTATAAGGGTGGGGGGGGGTTAGATTATAGATAGTTTAGTTAGATTAGTATGGGAAATATATATATATAAATATATATATATAAATATATATATATAACCAATTTGTTTCAGTTCATATAAAATTTACTTCCCATATTTCTACAATCTATAATATATATTATTCGAGAGAATTCATGCGAAACTATGAAAGCAATTTGTCTATACATTTATTAGGCTTATTTATTCATTATCCTCAAACTCCATTTATTACATTTCTTTCAATAACGCCGCGTTGTTCAGATAACTAATTACTTTCTTTTGTCGTATTTTTTCCCATCGCGTAGTTTAATCATCTACGGTTAGTTTAAATTTACCTCTTTATTTTACTGTGTATGATTTCAATGGAGTAAATATATTGAAGCTTTACGTTTTTATTCGACCAGAATATTGAATCTTAACCAACTCATAAATTTAATGTTATCGAAGATGGTATTAAACGCGAGGTGTTACTTGAGGCAAAAAGATACTTGACGCAAAGTGTTGCTCTACTCAAAGCGTTACTCTACAAGAAACGTTACTCTACACAAAGCGTTAATCAACACAAATCGTCCACTCTACAAAACGCGTTACTCTACACAAAGCGTATTTCAACGCAAAACGTTATTCCACACAAAGCGTTACTTTACGTTTGGTGTTCCTTTACGATAGGTGTTACTTTACTCGTAGTATAACTTAACGCAAATCGTAATTAACGCGAAGTGTAAAAAAATTCTGCCAAATTGTGTGGTTACAATTGAAGAAAGCATTATTGCTTCAAAATACTGCGAAACTATTATGAAATGATATAAAATATTACGAAAAGTTGTTAAACTCTCACGGGTGACATGGTCCTTGTTGGTAGCATATATACAGTAAATGTATTACCACAAAATGTATGTATATATATTTATATATGTATAGCATATGATAGTTTAGAATAATTAAGTTATAAGGGGGTAGGTTAGATTATAGATAGTTTAGTTAGATTAGTATGGGAAATATATATATATATAAATATATATATATATAACCAATTTGTTTCAGTTCATATAAAATTTACTTCCCATATTTCTACAATCTATAATATACATTATTCGAGAACAGTCATGCGAAACTATGAAAGCAATTTGTCTATAAATTTATTAAGCTTATTTATTCATTATCGTCAAACTCCGTTTATTACAATTCTTTCAATAACGCCGCGTTGTTCAGATAACTAATTATTTTCTTATGTCGTATTTTTTCCCATCGCGTAGTTAAATCATCTACGGTTAGTTTAAATTTACTTCTTTATTTTACTGTGTATGATTTCAATGGAGTAAATATATTGAAGCTTTACGTTTTTATTCGACCAGAATATTGAATCTTAACCAACTCATAAATTTAATGTTATCGAAGATGGTATTTAACGCGAGGTGTTACTTGAGGCAAAAAGATACTTGACGCAAAGTGTTGCTCTACTCAAAGCGTTACTCTACAAGAAACGTTACTCTACACAAAGCGTTAATCAACACAAATCATCCACTCTACAAAAAGCGTTACTCTACACAAAGCGTATTTCAACGCAAAACGTTACTCCACACAAAGCGTTACTTTACGTTTGGTGTTCCTTTACGATAGGTGATACTTTACTCGTAGTGTAACTTAACGCAAATCGTAATTAACGCGAAGTGTAAAAAAATTCTGCTAAATTGTGTGGTTACAATTGAAGAAAGCATTATTGCTTCAAAATACTACGAAACTTTTATGAAATGATATAAAATATTACGAAAAGTTGTTAAACTCTCACGGGTGACATGGTCCCTGTTGGTAGCATATATACAGTAAATGTATTACCACAAAATGTATGTATATATATTTATATATGTATAGTATATGATAGTTTAGAATAATTTAGTTATAAGGGGGGAGGGGTTAGATTATAGATAGTTTAGTTAGATTAGTATGGGAAATATATATATATAAATATATATATATAACCAATTTGTTTCAGTTCATATAAAATTTACTTCCCATATTTCTACAATCTATAATATATATTATTCGAGAGAAGTCATGCGAAACTATGAAAGCAATTTGTCTATAAATTTATTAAGCTTATTTATTCATTATCCTCAAACTCCGTTTATAACAATTCTTTCAATAACGCCGCGTTGTTCAGATAACTAATTACTTTCTTTTGTCGTATTTTTTCCCATCGCGTAGTTAAATCATCTACGGTTAGTTTAAATTTACCTCTTTATTTTACTGTGTATGATTTCAATGGAGTAAATATATTGAAGCTTTACGTTTTTATTCGACCAGAATATTGAATCTTAACCAACTCATAAATTTCAAGTTATCGAAGACGGTATTTAACGCGAGGTGTTACTTGAAGCAAAAAGATACTTAACGCAAAGTGTTGCTCTACTCAAAGCGTTACTCTACAAGAAACGTAACTCTACACAAAGCGTTAATCAACACAAATCGTCCACTCTACAAAAAGCGTTACTCTACACAAAGCCTATTTCAACGCAAAACGTTACTCCACACAAAGCGTTACTTTACGTTTGGTGTTCCTTTACGATAGGTGTTACTTTACTCGTAGTGTAACTTAACGCAAAACGTAATTAACGCGAAGTGTAAAAAAATTCTGCTAAATTGTGTGGTTACAATTCAAGAAAGAATTATTGCTTCAAAATACTGCGAAACTATTATGAAATGATATAAAATATTACGAAAAGTTGTTAAACTCTCACGGGTGACATGGTCCATGTTGGTAGCATATATACAGTAAATGTATTACCACAAAATATATGTATATATATTTATATATGTATAGTAAATGATAGTTTCGAATAATTTATTTATAAGGGGGTTGGGTTAGATTATAGATAGTTTAGTTATATTAGTATGGGAAATATATATATATAAATATATATATATATATAACCAATTTGTTTCAGTTCATATAAAATTTACTTCCCATATTTCTACAATTTATTATATATATAATTCGAGAGAAGTCATGCGAAACTATGAAAGCAATTTGTCAATAAATTTATTAAGCTTATTTATTCATTATCCTCAAACTCCGTTTATTACAATTCTTTCAATAACGCCGCGTTGTTCAGATAACTAATTATTTTCGTTCGTCGTATTTATACCCATCGCGTAGTTAAATCATCTACGGTTAGTTTAAATTTAACTCTTTATTTTACTGTTTTTGTTTTTAAAGGTGTAAATATATTGAAGCTTTACGTTTTTATTCGACCAGAATATTGTATCTTAACCAACTCATAAATTTAATATTATCGAAGATGGTATTTTACGCGAGGTATTACTTGAGTCAAAAAGATACATAACGCAAAGTGTTGCTCTACTCAAAGCGTTACTCTACATGAAACGTAACTCTACACAAAGCATTAATCAACACAAATCGTCCACTCTACAAAATTCGTTACTCTACACAAAGCGTATTTCAACGCAAGACGTTACTCCACACAAAGCGTTACTTTACGTATGGTGTTCCGTTACGATAGGTGTAACTTTACTCGTAGTGTAACTTAACGCAAAACGTAATTAACGCGAAGTGTAAAAAAATTCTGCTAAATTGTGTGGTTACAATTGAAGAAAGAATTATTGCTTCAAAATACTGCGAAGCTATTATGAAATGATAAAAAATATTACGAAATTTGTTAAACTCTCACGGGTGAGATGGTCCCTGTTGGTAGCATATATACAGTAAATGTATTACCACAAAATGTATGTATATATATTTATATATGTATAGTATATGATAGTTTCGAATAATTTAGTTATAAGGGTGGGGGGGGTTAGATTATAGATAGTTTAGTTAGATTAGTAAGGGAAATATATATATATAAATATATATATATATATATATATATATATATATATAACCAATTTGTTTCAGTTCATATAAAATTTACTTCCCATATTTCTACAATCTATAATATATATATTCGAGAGAAGTCATGCGAAACTATGAAAGCAATTTGTCTATAAATTTATTAAGCTTAATTATTCATTATCCTCAAACTCCGTTTATTACAATTCTTACAGTAACGCCAGGTAGTTCAGATAACTCAAAATTTTCGTTCGTCGTATTTATACCCATCGCGTATTTAAATCATCAACGGTTAGTTTAAATTTACCTCTTTTTTTTACTGTGTATGTTTTCAATGGAGTAAATATATTGAAGCTTTACGTTTTTATTCGACCAGAATATTGAATCTTAACCAACTCATAAATATAATGTTATCGAAGATGGTATTTAACGCGAGGTGTTACTTGAGGCAAAAAGATACTTAACGCAAAGTGTTGCTCTACTCAAAGCGTTACTCTACAAGAAACGTTACTCTACACAAAGCGTTAATCCACACAAATCGTACACTCTACAAAAAGCGTTACTCTACACAAAGCGTATTGCAACGCAAAACGTTACTCCACACAAAGCTTTACTTTACGTTTGGTGTTCCTTTACGATAGGTGTAACTTTACTCGTAGTGTAACTTAACGCAAAACGTAATTAACGCGAAGTGTAAAAAAATTATGCTAAATTGTGTGGTTACAATTGAAGAAAGAATTATTGCTTTAAAATACTACGAAACTATTATGAAATGATATAAAATATTACGAAAATTTGTTAAACTCTCACGGGTGACATGGTCCATGTTGGTAGCATATATACAGTAAATGTATTACCACAAAATGTATGTATATATATTTATATATGTATAGTATATGATAGTTTAGAATAATTTAGTTATAAGGGGGGGTTGGGTTAGATTATAGATAGTTTAGTTAGATTAGTAAGGGAAATATATATATATAAATATATATTTATATATATAACCAATTTGTTTCAGTTCATATAAAATTTACTTCCCATATTTCTACAATCTATAATCTAGAGCACGGTAGTGCGCAAGGCCGAGATTTAAGGGAGACTTTCGGACTTTTCACTACAGTGCTATATCTTATCGTTAATTTAGGCTCATTTTTTGGGTGCTGTATCTTTTGAACGGAAAGAGCTACAGGGTTGATATTTCGAATATAGATACTTTACGGAATTATAAGAACCAATGTTTTCAATCAATGTTAACGAATTAACCGTTAAAAAGTTATTTCACTTCAAAAACGCAAAATTCGTGGGAACGCCCTCAAAAACTTAAGTATTAGATATCAAAATTATGAGCTACTTCCAGATATGCTGTAAAGTTGATATTGGGCATGTAGATAGCTGTAGTACCCAAACCGACGGGAAAATTGCGAAAACTCGAAATTTGTATCGGAAAAGTGGAAAATTTAACATTTTTTATTTTTAAGACTAGTTTAACGCAAACTACCATGTAGAGAACGATATATCATATATACCTATTAATTTTTATACCATATAGAAATAGATATTGCAATTTGAATACAGCAGTATGCGTTGATTTTAAAAGTTATGCAATGGAAGCCTCGGAAAATTGGAAAAACATCCTCCAAAATTATGTTTTTCTGTTCTATAAATGCTATAAAGTTTGAATTTTCACTAATCGACCCGAAATAACGTGAAAATTAACAGAATATTTTGAAAAATTTCATTACCTACATCGCAACCACACCGAAAATGGGAAAAACATCCCTAAAACTTACCTCTTTACTTCTATTCATGATAGAAAGATCGGTTTTTTTCCATCACAACCCTTCGAACTTGGTAAAAACACCCCCAAAACCAACCTTTTTGTTCTATAAATACAACAAGATGCAGTTTTTTGCAATCGACGCTTAATAGCTACAAATTAGGAAGTTATTTCGAAAAACTTAATATTTTTTATTGCAAACTCCCGAAAAATCGAAAAAACACCCCCCAAAATTACGTTTTTCATTTCTATATATGATGAAATGATGGAATTTTCACCAATCGACCCGAAATAAAGTCAAGTTAACAGAACTCTTTCCTTACTTATAACGCAAACCTCCGAAAATGGGAAAAACACCCCTTAAACTGCCTTAAGGCATTTTGATCAGACTAAAAATATGACCGCTAGAGAGTGATTTATGTATTCTAAGGAAATTCGCTAAGTTGACGCAGCTCCTGCGTAACGAATTTTTTTTTGTGAAGTGGAGCCAACGGGTCAAGTCATTTCTTCAAAGACTATAACGTTGATAATCAATTATCTGTAATAAACGATTAGTTTAGAAGTCATAATCGAAACAAATCAAATAACATCTTATATATACTAAATTTTATATAGTTATTTTAATAAAAAATATATCACTCTTATTTCACATTAATTTGTGGCGTTTTAATAAAAGGCCTATGATATATGATCGATGAATATTATTATCAATAATCCAATGTATAAAATTTATGCTTTCTTTTCAGTTTTCTTTGGCAATAACACTGCTTGAATATTTGGTAATATACCGCCTTGAGCAATTCTTACAAATTATAACAATTTATTTAATTCTTTTCATCATTACGAATTGCTAATTAAAAATAAACTTGTTTATTTTTAAACTTGTTTACTTAAAAAAAGTTACATTGTAACAATACAATACAACAATCAATGTTTTCTATTTGGAGTATTAAAACATACTGTTATATTAAACTAGAAAATTTTTATTTAAATACTAAATGTCTATCTAATCAAAAAGGAGGCGGTAACCTTGTCAACAAATCAGATCGATATATGCTTCATATGTCATTTTAATTACAATTAAAGTTGTTAAATTTTCCGTTTGTAAGAAAGGTAAGTTTTCGAGAAAATCTTAATAAAATATTTGCTTCTTAATAAGTGATGATATGGGATAAAGGACCGAGCTATTTACAAAGTAAATAGATCCAGACTTCATATAATAGTTGCTCCTTAAAAAGTGATGATATACGAGAAAGGACCGAGCTATTAACAAAGTAAATAGCTCTAGACTTCAAATAATAGCTGTTCCTTAAAAAGTGATGATATCCCATAAAGTTTCGAGCTATTTACAAGCTAAACAGCTCGGTAAACTATTTATTAAAAAAATAAATGAGGGGTAAATTAATTAAGTGTAAGAAAAAATTTGGTTGAAATTTATGTCGTAAGTTTTCCCTTAGTATGTTTTTATTAGCGAATTTCCTGAAAGGAAATAGAGCTATTGGTCCCGTACCGAGGTCAAAATTTCGCAAAAATTTCTTCAAATGTCCATCGATCCTACCTTGTAGATGTCAAAAATCACCATCTGTAAAATTTATATATATATATATCTATGGACATATATATATATATACATATATATATATATATATATATATATATATATATATATATATATATATATATATATATGTGTCTGTAATCACTCTAGCGGTCACAGTTTTCATTTTATCGGAATGAGATTTGGTATTTAAAGCGCTTTTGGTATTCAAAAGGTCAAGTTCGTTAATGGGTAAAATCGGACCAGGGGAAAGGGGGTTTTAGAGGGAGGGGGAAACTCAAAATTTGACATATCTCCCTTAATATTCGAAAAATCGAAAAATTTATAAGAAGTAAAGTTGTAGGTATTAAGTTTTACTGTAATTTTGTTTCTTATCATTTTTTCTGTAACCCTAATATTTACAAAAATATTGACGGTTTAAGATTGAAAATTAAATTCCTCAATATCTCTGTACGCATTAGAGTTTGAGCAAAAATGATAAGGTGATGAAATGTAGAAAACATGATTTTCTACAACTTTGTTTCTTACGCGTTTTTCGATTGTTCAAATATTAAGAGAGATATTTTAGATTTTGTGTTTTCTTCTATCTTTATGCACCCCTTTTCTATTGACGTATGTCATTTATTAATAAAATTGGCCATGCAAATACTAAAATCAGATACGATGATTTCAAATTTCTGATGATTTCAAATATTTTTAAACATGCCGCGTTATAAAATTTTAAAAATTCGTTACGCAGGAGCTGCTTCAACTTAGCGAATTTCCTTGGAATAAATAAATTACTCTCTAGCGGTCACAATGTTAGTCTGATAAAAATGAAATGTCGTATCTGATTTTAGTATTTGCATGGCCAATTTTATTAATAAATAACATACGTCAAGGGGAAAGGGGGGCATAAAGATAGAAGAAAACACAAAATATAAAATATCTCTCTTAATATTAGAACAATCGAAAAATGCGTCAGAAACAAAGTTGTAGAAAATCATGTTTGCTACAATTCATCACCTTATCTTTTTTGCTCAAACTCTAATGCGTACAGAGATATTGAGGAATTTAATTTTCAATCTTAAACCGTCAATATTTTTGTAAATATTAGGGTTACAGAAAAAATGATAAGAAACAAAATTACAGAAAAACTTAATACCTAAAACTTTACTTCTCATAAAATTTTCGATTTTTCGAATATTAAGGGAGATATGTCAAATTTTCTGTTTCCTCCTCCCTTTAAACCCCCCTTTCCCCTGGTCCGATTTTACCCATTAACGAACTTGATCTTTTGAATACCAAAAGCGTTTCAAATACCAAATCTCATTCCGATAGAATAAAAACTGTGACCGCTAGAGTGATTACAGACACATATATATATATATATATATATATATATGTATATATATATATATATATATGTCCATAGATATATATATATATAAATTTTACAGATGGTGATTTTTGACATCTACAAGGTAGGATCGATGGACATTTGAAGAAATTTTTGCGAAATTTTGACTTCGGTACGGGACCAATAGCTCTATTTCCTTTCAGGAAATTCGCTAAAAGAGTAAAGTATCGCGAAGCGAAAGGAACGCATAGCATACGCGAAGCATATGCGAAGAGTAACAAAACGCTACGCGTTTTGTGCGAAGCCTTTGGCTTCGTATATTTAAGCCTTTCAAAAATTATTGATATCCGACCAAAAACATAAATGTAAGAAAGGGCCGAGTTTTCGGGAAAATCCTTAATGTAATAGTTCCTTCTTAAAAAGTGGTGATATGAGAGTAATGACCGAGCTATTTACAAAGTAAATAGCTCTAGACTTCATATAATAGTTGCTTCTTAAAAAGTGATGATATGGCAGAAAGGACCGAGCTATTTACAAAGTAAATAGCTCTAGACTTTATATAATAGTTGCTTGTTAAAAAGTGATGATATGGAAGAAAGGACCGAGCTATTTACAAAGTAAATAGCTCTAGACTTCAGATAATAGTTGCTCTTTGAAAAGTGATGATATCCCATTAAAGAGCCGAGCTATTTACAAAGTAAATAGCTCGGTAAACTATTAACTAAAAAAAATAATGAGGGTAAATTGATTAAATGTAAGAAAAAATTTGGTTTAAAATTATTTCATAAGTTTTCCCTTAGTATGTTTTTAAAATTTTATAACGCGGCAAGATTTAAAATATTGGAAATCAGAAAAAATAACTTGCCGCGCTATATAAAATTTTAAAAACATACTAAGGGAAAACTTATGAAATAATTTTAAACCAAATTTTTTCTTACATTTAATCAATTTACCCTCATTATTTTTTTTAGTTAATAGTTTACCGAGCTATTTACTTTGTAAATAGCTCGGCTCTTTAATGGGATATCATCACTTTTCAAAGAGCAACTATTATCTGAAGTCTAGAGCTATTTACTTTGTAAATAGCTCGGTCCTTTCTTCCATATCATCACTTTTTAACAAGCAACTATTATATAAAGTCTAGAGCTATTTACTTTGTAAATAGCTCGGTCCTTTCTGCCATATCATCACTTTTTAAGAAGCAACTATTATATGAAGTCTAGAGCTATTTACTTTGTAAATAGCTCGGTCATTACTCTCATATCACCACTTTTTAAGAAGGAACTATTACATTAAGGATTTTCCCGAAAACTCGGCCCTTTCTTACATTTATGTTTTTGGTCGGATATATATTATTCGACAGAAGTCATGCGAAACTTTGAAAGCAATTTGTCTATAAATTTAATAAGCTTAATTATTCATTATCCTCAAACTCCGTTTATTACAATTCTTCCAGTAACGCCAGGTAGTTCAGATAACTCAATATTTTCGTTCGTCGTATTTATACCCATCGCGTATTTAAATCATCTACGGTTAGTTTAAATTTACCTCTTTTTTTTACTGTGTATGTTTTCAATGGAGTAAATATATTGAAGCTTTACGTTTTTATTCGACCAGAATATTGAATCTTAACCAACTCATAAATATAATGTTATCGAAGATGGTATTTAACGCGAGGTGTTACTTGAGGCAAAAAGATACTTAACGCAAAGTGTTACTCTACTCAAAGCGTTACCCTACAAGAAACGTAACTCTACACAAAGCGTTAATCAACACAAATCGTCCATTCTACATAAAGCGTTACTCAACACAAAGCGTATTTCAACGCAAAACGTTACTCCACACAAAGCGTTACTTTACGTTTGGTGTTCCTTTACGATAGGTGTAACTTTACTCGTAGTGTAACTTAACGCAAAACGTAATAAACGCGAAGTGTAAATAAATTCTGCTAAATTGTGTGGTTACAATTGAAGAAAGAATTATTGCTTCAAAATACTGCGAAGCTATTATGAAATGATAAAAAATATTACGAAATTTGTAAAACTCTCACGGGTGAGATGGTCCCTGTTGGTAGCATATATACAGTAAATGTATTACCACAAAATGTATGTATATATATTTATATATGTATAGTATATGATAGTTTCGAATAATTTAGTTATAAGAGGGGGGGGGTTAGATTATAGATAGTTTAGTTAGATTAGTATGGGAAATATATATACATAAATATATATATATATAAATATATATATATATAACCAATTTGTTTCAGTTCATATAAAATATACTTCCCATATTTCTACAATCTATAATATTTATTTTTCGTGAGAAGTCATGCGAAACTATGAAAGCAATTTGTCTATAAATTTATTAAGCTTATTTATTCATTATCCTCAAACTCCGTTTATTACAATTCTTTCAATAACGCCGCGTTGATCAGATAACTAATTACTTTCGTTCGTCGTATTTTTTCTCATCGCGTAGTTAAATCATCTACGGTTAGTTTAAATTTTCCTCTTTATTTTACTGTGTATGTTTTCTATGGAGTATATAAATTGAAGCTTTACGTTTTTATTCGACCAGAATATTGAATCTTAACCAACTCATAAATTTAATGTTATCGAAGATAGTATTAAACGCGAGGTGGTACTTGAGGCAAAAAGATACTTAACGCAAAGTGTTGCTCTACTCAAAGCGTTACTCTTCAAGAAACGTAACTCTACACAAAGCGTTAATCAACACAAATCGTCCACTCTACAAAAAGCATTACTCTACACAAAGCGTATTTCAACGCAAAACGTTACTCCACACAAAGCGTTACTTTACGTTTGGTGTTCCTTTACTATAGGTGTAACTTTACTCGTATTGTAACTTAATGCCAAACGTAATTAACGCGAAGTGTAAAAAAATTCTGCTAAATTGTGTGGTTACAATTGACGAAAGAATTATTGCTTCAAAATACTGCGAAACTATTATGAAATGATATAAAATATTACGAAAACTTGTTAAACTCTCACGGGTGACATGGTCCCTGTTGGTAGCATATATACAGTAAATGTATTACCATAAAATGTATATATATTTATATATGTATAGTATATGATAGTTTCGAATAATTTAGTTATAAGGGGGGGGGGGGTTAGATTATAGATAGTTTAGTTAGATAAGTATGGGAAATATATATATATAAATATATATATATATAACCAATTTGTTTCAGTTCATATAAAATTTACTTCCCATATTTCTACAATCTATAATATATATAACTCGAGAGAAGTCATGCGAAACTATGAAAGCAATTTTTCTATAAATTTATTAAGCTTATTTATTCATTATCCTCAAACTCCGTTTATTAGAATTCTTTCAATGACGCCGCGTTGTTCAGATAACTAATTATTTTCGTTCGTCGTATTTTTTCCCATCGCGTAGTTAAATCATCTACGGTTAGTTTAAATTTACCTCTTTATTTTACTGTTTTTGTTTTCAAAGGTGTAAATATATTGAAGCTTTACGTTTTTATTCAACCAGAATATTGAATCTTAACCAACTCATAAATTTAATGTTATCGAAGATGGTATTAAACGCGAGGTGTTACTTGATGCAAAAAGATACTTAACGCAAAGTGTTGCTCTACTTAAAGCGTTACTCTACAAGAGACGTAACTCTACACAAAGCGTTAATCAACACAAATCGTCCACTCTACAAAAAGCATTACTCTACACAAAGCGTATTTCAACGCAAAACGTTACTCCACACAAAGCGTTACTTTACGTTTGGTGTTCCTTTACTATAGGTGTAACTTTACTCGTATTGTAACTTAATGCCAAACGTAATTAACGCGAAGTGTAAAAAAATTCTGCTAAATTGTGTGGTTACAATTGACGAAATAATTATTGCTTCAAAATACTGCGAAACTATTATGAAATGATATAAAATATTACGAAAACTTGTTAAACTCTCACGGGTGACATGGTCCCTGTTGGTAGCATATATACAGTAAATGTATTACCACAAAATGTATATATATTTATATATGTATAGTATATGATAGTTTCGAATAATTTAGTTATAAGGGGGGGGGGGGTTAGATTATAGATAGTTTAGTTAGATAAGTATGGGAAATATATATATATAAATATATATATATATAACCAATTTGTTTCAGTTCATATAAAATTTACTTCCCATATTTCTACAATCTATAATATATATAATTCGAGAGAAGTCATGCGAAACTATGAAAGCAATTTTTCTATAAATTTATTAAGCTTATTTATTCATTATCCTCAAACTCCGTTTATTACAATTCTTTCAATGACGCCGCGTTGTTCAGATAACAAATTATTTTCGTTCGTCGTATTTTTTCCCATCGCGTAGTTAAATCATCTACGGTTAGTTTAAATTTACCTCTTTATTTTACTGTTTTTGTTTTCAAAGGTGTAAATATATTGAAGCTTTACGTTTTTATTCAACCAGAATATTGAATCTTAACCAACTCATAAATTTAATGTTATCGAAGATGGTATTTAACGCGAGGTGTTACTTGATGCAAAAAGATACTTAACGCAAAGTGTTGCTCTACTCAAAGCGTTACTCTACAAGAGACGTAACTCTACACAAAGCGTTAATCAACACAAATCGTCCACTCTAGAAAAATTTATTACTCTACACAAAGCGTATTTCAACGCAAGACGTTACTCCACACAAAGCGTTACTTTACGTATGGTGTTCCGTTACGATAGGTCTATCTTTACTCGTAGCGTAACTTAACGCAAATCGTAATTAACGCGAAGTGTAAAAAAATTCTGCTAAATTGTGTGGTTACAATTGAAGAAAGAATTATTTCTTCAAAATACTGCGAAACTATTATGAAATGATATAAAATATTACGAAAACTTGTTAAACTCACACGGGTGACATGGTCCCTGTTGGTAGCATATATACAGTAAATGTATTACCACAAAATGTATGTATATATATTTATATATGTATAGTATATGATAGTTTAGAATAATTTAGTTATAAGGGGGGGGGGGGGGGGTTAGATTATAGATAGTTTTGTTAGATTAGTATGGGAAATATATATATATAAATATATATATATATATATAACCAATTTGTTTCAGTTCATATAAAATTTACTTCCCATATTTCTACAATCTATAATATATATTTTTCGAGAGAAGTCATGCGAAACTATGAAAGCAATTTGTCTATAAATTTATTAACCTTATATATTCATTATCCTCAAACTCCGTTCATTAAAATTCTTTCAATAACGCCGCGTTGTTCAGAGAACTAATTATTTTCGTTCGTCGTATTTTTTCCATCGCGTAGTTAAATCATCTACGGTTAGTTTAAATTTACCTCTTTATTTTACTGTGTATGTTTTCAATGGAGTAAATATATTGAAGCTTTACGTTTTTATTCGACCAGAATATTGAATCTTAACCAACTCATAAATTTAATGTTATCGAAGATGGTATTTAACGCGAGGTGTTACTTGAGGCAAAAAGATACTTAACGCAAAGTGTTGCTCTACTCAAAGCGTTACTCTACAAGAAACGTAACTCTACACAAGGGGGTTAGATTATAGATAGTTTAGTTAGATTAGTATGGGAAATATATATATATAAATATATATATATAACCAATTTGTTTCAGTTCATATCTAGAGCACGGTAGTGCGTGGCCGAGTTTTAAGGGAGACATTCGGACTTTTCACTACAGTGTTATTACTACACCTTAATTTAGGCTCATTTTTTAAGTGCTGTATCTTTTGAACGAAAAGAGCTACAGTGTTGATATTTCGAATATAGATACTTTACGGAATTATAATGTTTTCAATCAACGTTAACGAATTAACCGTTAAAAAGTTATTTCACTTCAAAAACGCAAAATTCGCGGGAACGCCCACAATTCTTGGTAACTAATAGATCAATATTCTACGATACTTCCAGATATGCTGTAAAGTTGATATTTGGCATGTAGATAGCTGTAGTACCCAAACCGACGGGAAAATTGCGAAAACTGGAAATTTGTATCGGAAAAGTGGAAAATTTAACATTTTTTTGTTTTAAGACTAGTTCATCGCAAACTACCATGTAGAAATCGATATATATCATATATACCTATTAATTTTTATACCATATAGAAATAGACATTGCAATTTGAATACAGCAGTATGCGTTGATTTTAAAAGTTAAGCACATATTTTTACAATTAGTTTTTGGATGGGTGCCCAACACTGTGTGAATTTTTTTTATATACGCATTTGATGGTAATTTTGTAAAACATTAATTTATATTCTCATTTTATTTATATTTTAACTTTTTGATTATATTTTACATTGATACATTGATCAATTATTATTTATTACTAGCATTGCCCGTTGCAGCTTCGCCTGCAAAAATTTTTTAAAGCTCTTATAACCAAGCCCTTATGCTAGAATGATGCAGTTTTTTGTATTCGACGTGAAATTGCTTCAATCTGACGAGAAAAATCAGGAAACTTCAATTTTTTCAGTGCAACCCCTCGGAAAATTGGAAAAACATCCTCCAAAATTATGTTTTTCTGTTCTATAAATACTATAAAGTTTGAATTTTCACTAATCGACCCGAAATAACGTCAAAATTAACAGAATATTTTGAAAAATTTCATTACCTACATCGCAACCACACCGAAAATGGGAAAAATATCCCTAAAACTTACCTTTTTACTTCTATTCATGATAGAAAGATAGGTTTTTTTCCATCACAACCCTTCGAACTTGGTAAAAACACCCCCAAACCAACCTTTTTGTTCTATACATGCAACAAAATTACGTTTTTCAGTTCTATATATGATGAAATGATGGAATTTTCACCAATCGACCCGAAATAAAGTCAAGTTAACAGAGCACTTTCCTTACCTATAACGCAAACCTCCGAAAATGGGAAAAACACCCCTTAAACTGCCTTAAGGCATTTTGATCAGACTAAAAATATGACCGCTAGAGAGTGATTTATGTATTCTAAGGAAATTCGCTAAGTTGACGCAGTTCCTGCGCAACGAATTTTTTTTGTGACGTGGAGCCAACGGATCAAGTCTTACCTTGATCGCATTCCACCTCTTCCTCCCCAACGGGTCAAGTCATTTCTTCGAATCCGAGCTGCCAATCGCCGCATTATCTTTGTTATATATATCAAAACTATTGCATGCTGCGTTGCACGTTGTTCTGGAATATGATTGTTCAAAGACTGTTACGTTGATAATCAATTATCTGTAATAAACAATTAGTTTAGAAGTCATAATCGAAACAAATCAAGTAACATCTTATATATATATATATATATATATATATATATATATATATATATATATATATATATATATATATATACTAAATTTTATATAGTTATTTTAATAAAAAATATATCACTCTTATTTCACATTAATTTGTGGCGCTTTAATAAAAGGCCTATGATCGATGAATATTATTGTCCATAATCCAATGTAAATAATTTACGGTTTCTTTTCAGTTTTCATTGGCAATAACACTGCTACAAAAATTTCTCGGAATACTATAAAAATTTTACTTTAAGAAAACTTATTACGTAATAAATTTCAACCAAATTTTTACTGACATTTAAACAATTTACCCCTAAATAATGTTTTACGTAGATTTATGTTATCAAAAATTATAATTATACGAAATGCCATAAAAATATTATATATATAAGTAAACTACCTTGAAGAAAACCGACAATATTAAATACTAATTCCTTTTTTCTGTGTTTTATATTAACAAATTAACTGATAGTCCCATATATATATATATATATATATGTATATATATATATATATATATATGTACATATATATATATATTTATATATATATATATATATATAAATTATATGTATATATATGTATATATATATATATATATATATATATATAAATTTTACAGATGGTGATTTTCGACATCTATAAGCTATGATCGATGGACATTTTTGCTAGACTATAACGCTGAAAGTGCTAAGCGATTGTTACACCAGATAATAAATTATTTAATTCTTCATCATTACGAAATGCTAATTGTAAATGTCGAGGTATAATACGAGTTTCTTTGTTATCATCAGGGGTAAATTGATTAAATATAAGAAAAAATTTGGTTGAAATGAAATAATGTCGTAAAATTTCTTTAGTATGTTTTTATTAAAATTTTATAATTAAAAATTTATTTATATAACGTGGTAAGTTTTAAAATATTTGAAATCAAAAAATACGCAGCAGCTGCTTTATCTTCGAGCGAATTTCCTTCAAATACATTAATCACTTTCTAGCGGTCACTATTTTATTTCCTTACAGGAAATTCGCTATACAACTTGCCGCGTTATATAAAATTTTAGAAACATACTACAAAAATTGTACTTATTACGTAATAAATTTCAACCAAATTTTTACTGACATTTAAATAATTAATTTACCCCTAATAAATGTTTTACGTAGATTTATGTTATAAAAAATTATAATTATATATATATATATATATATATATATATATATATATATATAAATAACATATATATATATATATATATATATAAATAACATATATATATATATATATATATATATATTTATTTTTTATGTTATAAAAAATTATAATTATATAAATGTATATATATATATATATATATATATATATATATATATATATATATATATATATATATATATATATATATATATATATATATATATATATATATATATATATATATATATGTATATATATAAATTATATGTATATATATATATATATATATATATATATATATATATATAAATTTACAGGTGGTGATTTTCGACATCTATTAGGTATGATCGATGGACATTTTGCTATACTATAAAGCTGAAAGTGAAGCTGACTGACTCAGGCTAGAAAGTTGCGGTTTTTGGCATTCGACACGAACTTGTACTAAATTTTATATAGTTATTTTAATAAAAAATATATCACTCTTATTTCACATTAATTTGTGGCGTTTTAATAAAAGGTTAAAAAAAGTTACATTGTAACAATACAATAAAACAATCAATGTTTTCTATTTGGAGTATTAAAACATACTGATATATTAAATTAGCTATTTTTTTTTAAATACTAAATGTCTATCTAATCAAAAAGGAGGCGGTAACCTTGTCAACAAATCAGATCGATATATGCTTCATATGTTATTTTAATTACAATTAAAATTGTTAAATTTTCCGTTTGTAAGAAAGGTAAGTTTTCGAGAAAATCTTAATAAAATAGTTACTTCTTAATAAGTGATGATATGGGATAAAGGACCGAGCTATTTACAAAGTAAATAGATCCTTATAGAACTTCATATAATAGTTGCTCCTTAAAAAGTGATGATATAAAAGAAAGGAACGAGCAATTAACAAAGTAAATAGCTCTAGAGTTCAAATAATAGCTGTTATTTAAAAAGTGATGATATCCCATCAAGATTCGAGCTATTTACAAGCTAAACAGCTCGGTAAGCTATTTATTAAAAAAATAAATGAGGGGTAAATTAATTAAGTGTAAGAAAAAATTTGGTTGAAATTTATGTCGTAAGTTTTCCCTTAGTATGTTTTTAAAATTTTATAACGCGGCAAGTTTTAAAATATTTGAAATCAGAAAAAATAACTAGCCGCGTTATATAAAATTTTAAAAACATACTAAGGGAATACTTATGAAATAAATTTAAACCAAATTTTTTCTTACATTTAATCAATTTACCCCTCATTATTTTTTTTAGTTAATAGTTTACCGAGCTATTTACTTTGTAAATAGCTCGGCTCTTTAATGGGATATCATCACTTTTCAAAGAGAAACTATTATCTGAAGTCTAGAGCTATTTACTTTGTAAATAGCTCGGTCCTTTCTTCCATATCATCACTTTTTAACAAGCAACTATTATATGAAGTCTAGAGCTATTTACTTTGTAAATAGCTCGGTCCTTACTCTCATATCATCACTTTTTAAAGCGTTAATCAACACAAATCGTCCACTCTACAAAAACCGTTACTCTACACAAAGCGTATTTCAACGCAAAACGTTACTCCACACAAAGTGTTACTTTACGTTTGGTGTTCCTTTACGATAGGTGTTACTTTACTCGTAGTGTAACTTAACGCAAAACGAAATTAACGCGAAGTGTAAAAAAAATATGCTAAATTGTGTGGTTACAATTAAAGAAAGAATAATTGCTTCAAAATACTGCGAATCTATTATGAAATGATATAAAATATTACGAAAAGTTGTTAAAATCTCACGGGTGACATGGTCCCTGTTGGTAGCATATATACAGTAAATTTATTACCACAAAATGTATATATATTTATATATGTATAGTATATTATAGTTTAGAATAATTTAGTTATAAGGGGGGGGGGGTTAGATTATAGATAGTTTAGTTAGATTAGTATGGGAAATATATATATATAAATATATATATATATAACCAATTTGTTTCAGTTCATATAAAATTTACTTCCCATATTTCTACAATCTATAATATATATTATTCGAGAGAAGTCATGCGAAACTATGAAAGTAATTTGTCTATAAATTTATTAAGCTTATTTATTCATTATCCTCAAACTCCGTTTATTACAATTCTTTCAATAACGCCGCGTTGTTCAGATAACTAATTATTTTCGTCCGTCGTATTTTTTCCCATCGCGTAGTTAAATCATCTACGGTTAATATTTGTTTGTTTGTGTATACTTTCATGTCCACATAACGTTGTTTGTCCAAATTCATTTCGAATACGTATGACAAACTGTAGAAGACTATAGCGTATACTCCGACAAATTTCATTGTCATTGAATTTTATTAATTAAATGAAATACTTATATGAAAAAATTAACTCGTCAACCAGGAATCGAACCTCGGGCCTCTGGATAACTAGTCCAGTGTGCATCCTCTACACCAAAGACGATTGTGATGAGACAGCCAACTTTTTCATATTATTCTAATTTTTATTTTATTTATTAGATAGTATTTACTTCTTTCTGAAGTGATTTGTTTATTAATATTTGTTTGTTTTTGTATACTTTCGTGTCCACATAACGTTGTTTGTCCAAATTCATTTCGAATACGTATGACAAACTGTAGAAGACTATAGCGTATACTCCGACAAATTTCATTGTCATTGAATTTTATTAATTAAATGAAATACTTATATGAAAAAATTAACTCGTCAACCAGGAATCGAACCTCGGGCCTCTGGATAACTAGTCCAGTGTGCATCCTCTACACCAAAGACGATTGTGATGTGACAGCCAACTTTTTCATATTATTCTAATTTTTATTTTATTTATTAGATAGTATTTACTTCTTTCTGAAGTGATTTGTTTATTAATATTTGTTTGTTTGTGTATACTTTCGTGTCCACATAACGTTGTAGTGTTACTTGAGGCAAAAAGATACGCAAAGTGTTGCTCTACTCAAAGCGTTACTCTACAAGAAACGTAACTCTACACAAAGCGTTAATCAACACAAAACGTCCACTCTACAAAAAGCGTTACTCTACACAAAGCGTATTTCAACGCATAACGTTACTCCACACAAAGCGTTACTTTACGATTTGTAACACCAATCGTAAAGTAACGCTTTGTGTGGAGTAACGTTTTGCGTTGAAATATGTTAGGTGTAACTTTACTCGTAGCGTAACTTAACGCAAAACGTTATTAACGCGAAGTGTAAATAAATTCTGCTAAAATGTGTGGTTACAATTGAAGAAAGAATTATTGCTTCAAAATACTGCGAAACTATTATGAAAAGATACAAAATTTTACGAAAAATTGTTAAACTCTCACGGATGACATGGTCCCTGTTGTTAGCTTATATACAGTAAATGTACTAGCACAAAATGTATGTATATATATTTATATATGTATAGTATATGAAAGTTTAGAATAATTTAGTTAAAAGGGGGGGGGGGTTAGATTATAGATAGATTAGTAAGATTAGTATGGGAAATATATATATATATATATATAAATATATATATATATATAGATATATAACCAATTTGTTTGAGTTCATATAAAATTTACTTCACATATTTCTACAATCTATTATATAAATAATTCGAGAGAAGTCATGTGAAACTATGCAAGCAATTTGTCTATAAATTTATTAAGCTTATTTATTCATTATCCTCAAACTCCGTTTATTACAATTCTTTCAATAACGCCGCGTAGTTCAGATAACTAAATATTTTCGTTCGTCGTATTTATGCCCATCGCGTAGTTTAATCATCTACGGTTAGTTTAAATTTACATCTTTATTTTACTGTGTATGTTTTCAAAGGTGTAAATATATTGAAGCTTTTCGTTTTTATTCGACCAGAATATTGAATCTTAACCAACTCATAAATTTAATGTCATCGAAGATGGTTTTTAACGCGAGGTGTTACTTGAGGCAAAAAGATACTTAACGCAAAGTGTTGCTCTACACAAAGCGTTACTCTACAAGAAACGTTACTCTACACAAAGCGTTAAACACAAATCGTCCACTCTACGTAAAGCGTTACTCTACACAAAGCGTATTTCAACGCAAAACGTTACTCCACACAAAGCGTTACTTTACGATTGGTGTTACATTACGATAGGTGTAACTTTACTCGTAGCGTAACTTAACGCAAAACGTTATTAACGCGAAGTGTAAAAAAATACTGCAAAATTGTGTGATTACAATTGAACAAAGAATTATTGCTTCAAAATACTGCGAATTTAATATGAAAAGATACAAAATTTTACGAAAAATTGTTAAACCCTCACGGGTGACATGGTCCCTGTTGTTAGCATATATACAGTAAATATACTGGCACAAAATGTTTGTATATATATTTATATATGTATAGTATATGATAGTTTAGAATAATTTAGTTAAAAGGGGAGGGGGTTAGATTATAGATAGTTTAGTAAAATTAGTATGGGAAATATATATATATATATAAATATATATATATATGTAACCAATTTGTTTAAGTTCATATAAATTTTACTTCCCATATTTCTACAATCTTACATATATATAATTCGAGAGAAGTCATGCGAAACTATGAAAGCAATTTGTCTATAAATTTATTAAGCTTATTTATTCATTATCCTCAAACTCCGTTTATTACAATTCTTTCAATAACGACGCGTTGTTCAGATAACTAATTATTTTCGTTCGTCGTATTTATAATCATCGCGTAGTTTAATCATCTACGGTTAGTTTAAATTTACCTCTTTATTTTACGGTGTATGTTTTCAAAGGTGTAAATATATTGAAGCTTTACGTTTTTATTCGACCAGAATATTGAATCTTAACCAACTCATAAATTTAATGTTATCGAAGATGGTATTTAACGCGAGGTGTTACTTGAGGCAAAAAGATACTTAACGCAAAGTGTTGCTCTACACAAAGCGTTACTCTACAAGAAACGTTACTCTACACAAAGCGTTAATCAACACAAATCGTCCACTCTACGTAAAGCGTTACTCTACACAAAGCGTATTTCAACGCAAAACGTTACTCCACACAAAGCGTTACTTTACGTTTGGTGTAACATTACGATAGGTGTAACTTTACTCGTAGTGTAACTTAACGCAAAACGTTATTAACGCGAACTGTCAAAAAAGTCTGCTAAATTGTGTGGTTACAATTGAAGAAAGAATTATTGCTTCAAAATACTGCGAAACTATTATGAAAAGATACAAAATTTTACGAAAAATTATTAAACTCTCACGGGTGACATGGTCCCTGTTGGTAGCATATATACAGTAAATGTACTACCACAAAATGTATGTTTATATATTTATATATGTATAGTATATGATAGTTTAGAATAATTTAGTTAAAAGGGGGGGGGGTTAGATTATAGATAGTTTAGTAAGATTAGTATGGGAAATATATATATATATATATATATAAATATATATATATATATATATATAAATATATATATATATATATATATATATAACCAATTTGTTTGAGTTCATATAAATTTTACTTCCCATATTTCTACAATCTATTATATATATATATATAATTCGAGAGAAGTCATGCGAAACTATGAAAGCAATTTGTGTTTAAATTTATTAAGCTTATTTATTCAATATCCTCAAACTCCGTTATTACAATTTTTTCAATAACGCCGCGTTGTTCAGATAACTAATTATTATCGTTCGTCGTATTTATACCTATCGCGTAATTAAATCATCTACGGTTAGTTTAAATTTACCTCTTTATTTTACTGTGTATGTTTTCAAAGGTGTAAATATATTGAAGCTTTACGTTTTTATTCGACCAGAATATTGAATCTTATCCAACTCATAAATTTAATGTTATCGAAGATGGTATTTAACGCGAGGTGTTACTTGAGGCAAAACGATACTTAACGCAAAGTGTTGCTCTACACAAAGCGATACTCTACAAGAAACGTTACTCTACACAAAGCGTTAATCAACACAAATCGTCCACTCTACGTAAAGCGTTACTCTACACAATGCGTATTTCAACGCAAAACGTTACTCCACGCAAAACGTTACTCCACACAAAGCGTAACTTTACGATTGGTGTTACATTACGATAGGTGTAACTTTACTCGTAGCGTAACTTAACGCAAAACGTTATTAACGCGAAGTGTAAAAAAATTCTGCTAAATTGTGTGGTTACAATTGAAGAACGAATTATTGCTTCAAAATACTGCGAATTTATTATGAAAAGATACAAAATTTTACGAAAATTTGTTAAACTCGCACGGGTGACATGGTCCCTGTTGTTAGCATATATACAGTAAATGTACTAGCACAAAATGTATGTATATATATTTATATATGTATAGTATATGATAGTTTAGAATAATTTAGTTATAAGGGCGGAGGGGGGTCAGATTATAAATAGTTTATTTGGATTAGTATGGGAAATATATATAAGTATAAATATATTGAATCTTAACCAACTCATAAATTTAATCTTATCGTAGATGGTATTTAACGCGAAGTGTAACTTGAGGCAAAAAGATACTCACTAGATTAATAACCAGTTTTTTTGAGTGGATATAAAATTTACTTCCCATAATTGTACAATCGATTATATATATTATTTGTGAGAGTCTTGCGAAACTATCAAAGCAATTTTTCTTTTGATTTATAAATGCATTTTTTATGCATTTATAAATGGGTAGATTATAGATAGCCGTTCATCAGAACAAGGAGGTTGGGAAACTGGGATAATTACCATGAAGCCCTTACCGAATACTAAAGTTCTCTGAAGAAAGTCAAAATGGACTCATGGAGGAAGCTCTGTCATGATGTTGAAAACACTTCTGAGGGAGCAAGACTCCATTGTATCCTGGCGAAGAAACCCACTGACACCATCGGGTCCCTTCGTTAACCCGATGGTGAGTATACTAACTCCACGAAGGATACAATCGAGACACTGCTCCGGATTCATTTCCCGTGTTCGGTGGCAGTGGATGGTGAAAACCCTTCTCAAGAGCAGCTTATCCAGGGTCTCCCACCGATTGGCGAGGACTGGAAAAGAGCGGCGATTACCATTATGTGCTCAAAGATCGAATGGGTAATAAACTAAAACAGTTTACTGCGTGCAAAAAGCTGTCCAGGATCCAGAGACTGGCCTGTTTGTGCATCACTGGATCCATGAGCTGTACACCTACAACTGCCAAGCAAGTCATACTGGGGCTGCCTCCAAAGCATTGTAATAATAGCTAAAGCGAGATCCAGCGCCTATAGATTTTCTTTGGTTTGATATAAAATTTACTTCAAATTACTCTACACAAAGCGATACCTTACGCTTGGAGTTATACTTAACTCGCGTGTTACTTGACTCAAAACGTAGTTAACTCGAAGTGTAAATAAATTCAGCTAAATAATGTGCTTACAATTGAAGAAACAATTATTGGTTCAAAATACTGTGAAACTTCAATGAAATGGTATACAATATTACGAAAAGTTTTAAACTCTCACACGTTACATGGTCCATTACGTTAGTATATATACAATGAACCCTGTGCAAAAAATCTGATAAAAATTCATAAAAACAGAAGCTATGAAAAATTGAAAAAACTTATAAAATGTCATAAAACTATTTTCTCATAAAAGAACGGGGACAAAAAAATCTTTATCAGAATCTATAACAATTTGAAGTTAAAATTTGAAGTTATGGGAAGTTAGTTGAGTTCTCATAAGACATTTGTCTTGCAATTCCCATGAGTTTTTATATGGAAAGTTCAAGACAATCAAACATCAGTTTTGATGAGAATGAATCATATATTTCAAGCAGTATTCTTCAGTTTTCTATTCTCCTTTTATTAGGATTATTATTATTATTATTATGTAAATTATGTTTATTTAACTAATTTTAGTGCACCATACCAACCAACATTAATGTGAGAACAATGCAATGATTTGTATCACAATAACTACTTGTACAATCGTAGAACACCGTATTACGTAATCATTACCCCTTCGATCAGAAGATCAGTCAACCAATTAAATATTTACTTATAAATTATACTTATTAAACTTAATATATTAAAAAATATATAAATAAGGTCCAATCAGTGAACCTCAAGTAGAGAGATGTACGTTCGTTAGCGTAATACTGATAATTGGTGATAGGATGGTTTTGATTAAAAATACAACTTTTATTCTAACCATGCTTACGCCGAACTTGTTGATCGACTATTTACTATAATAATATATATAATTTTTTATAAAAGGAAAAAATCTATTACTGATTATTAAAAATATATATATATTATTTTATATTATTTTAACTCACAAATTTTTATACATTCTGAATATATATATATATATATATATATATATATATATATATATATATATATAGGTGAGTTAAAAGTCATGGAGTTTTTTGAAAGGGTGGATAACGAATAAAATTCTAAGATGAGTCTTAGGATGTCTAAGTCCTAACTAAAAAAACAATTTCAAATGCCACCGTAAAATTTCATAGCAAGAAATCTAATAAAAATTGAATAATTCAGTTAATTAGATTTTTCGGAAAAAAAAATTATTCTGCTATAAAAACTCTACCGGATTTGAGATACATAATATTGACTCACTCTACGGTAGTGGTGGAGAGAGCTCGCTACCCTCACGTATCTATACTGCCGCTGCGTTTATCCCCCTCCGTTTTTTATTCCGTTAACGCGCCTCTCTAATTGGTTACTTTATTTAATTAATATCTAATTGACGGTGGGTCAGGTGTAAAAATGTCCAGGACTTTTCATCTTAGAATTTCATTCCCATCCGCCCTTTAAAAAAACTCGACGTGACTTTCAACTCAACTGTATATATTATATACATATATGTGTGATATGTGTTTGTCTGATATATATATACAGGGGATGTCCCGTAAGTAGTCGAGTTCCATAAGAGGGTAGGTAGAGAGTACGATTTGGGAACGAAAAATCATGAGACATTTTTTTATTAGACGCACCGTTAATTAATTATTAATTAATTAAGGAAATTAATTACTTTTGATTTAATTATCAATTTTTGGAAAAATTTTTTTGTTGAAATTATTCAAATTATAAATTACTTGAAAAATGCATTATTTAAATTTTTTTTTATTTTTTGAATAATGTAATAAATAAATTGTTTTAATAATAAATTTTAGAAAAATGCGCAAATTAAATTCGTTACTCCCCCTTCGTTACTCACCCCCTTGAGGACCCATTTCCAAAAAACTCGGAAACGCGTATTTTATGATGTATATCTAAAATCGAAATTTTTAGGTCTCTAACTTCAAAAAAATCGAAACTCCCTATTTTAAATGTCTTTTTCTTTATTTATTATAGCACGCGGGCACGGATACATAAAACAAAACCTTTTTATAGCCTATGTCACTCAGGAATAATGTACCAGTTAAACTTCGAGTTTATGTAAAAAAAAAAAGTGTATAAATAAATAGAGTTATCAGTTTTTATTAGAAAATTCATTTTGGCAAATTCTATAAGTAGGCTATTGATTATGTCATATTGAAAGGAGCTAAGACGTTAACGGGTTTTTATTGCAGGTATCGGCCAATGGGTCACTTAAAAAGAAACAACCGCAGAGTGCAGAGTGCTATTAAATTAGAGGGTGGAAATTGGAGATAAGGGTGAAAATGCTTCCTTTTCAGTTTTATCAATATATCTCGCAAACAAAGCAAATTTTCGATATATTTATATGATAAATTCTTATAAAACCTGTATGAGAATGTTTTGCACTCTCATAGACATGTATGAGAACTTATAAGACCTCATAGAAACTTATAAATATTTTATAAGTTTTTATCCGATTTTTTCCGCAGGGAATATACTACCACAAAATGTAAGTATATATATTTATATATGTATCAAGGGCGTCACCAAGGGGGGCAGGTAGGGGGCGGTTTCCCCCACCTAGAGATTCAAACACAATGACTCATTGTTTTTGAATGAGATATATGAGCTGAATTCATCATTCGCAATATCGAAATTACACCCGGCGCAAATGCAAACAATGTCAGTCGAAAATCTTACAGAAACTTGCGAAACTATCGCCCAGTTTTATGATTTACCTAACAAAAAATGAAATCCAACTGTGGCAGCGATTGTGGTATGATAAACCCAACCCAACAAATCTGACCGTTGATGTCCTAAAAGAGGCTAAAACCTTCTTTCCCAAAACGGGAAAAGCGTTGATAATTTTGATCGCTCTACCGTGCACAGCGTGTACGGTAGATCGATAGGAGACTAAAAACCTGGTTAAGAAGCACTATGAGGGAAAATCACCTCAATGGTCTGACCATGATGAGTGTGCACAGAAAAATTATTAATGAAAACTTACAAGACTTTCATAATAAAGTGGTCGAGAAGTTTACAAAAAAACCCCGATGATTGTGTTTCAATTAATTTAAAAACAAAAAGAATCTCGCTCGACTACTTCATTATTAAAATCTTGTAATTGTCAATGTCCTATATTTTGTCCCAAATCCTTTTAATTCTATTATTCTAGTAAATATAATAACTAACTATAACAAATATAATAATATAATTACATGTGCTTTTGACAGTATTTAAAATTCATACTTTTCCCATCTTCCATATATCAACTTGCTGCCCACCCCCTTGGCCATCGGCTGGCGACGCCCTTGATATGTATAGTATATGACAGTGTAGTATAATTTAGTTATAAGGGGAGTGTGGGTTATAGATAGTTAAGTTATATTTAACCAGTATATATTTATTTATTTATATATAACCAGTCCAAGTGGCCGAGCGGTCTAACGCGTTATGTCTGCGCAGTATCCATACTTGGAAACTGGGAGGTTATGGGTTTGAATCCCGACATCGGCAGTTTGTCAATTATTAGGGAAAAAAGGGGGTGGATAATTGACTAAATTGACTAAACTGTCTGCGTATGGACAAGAACAAAGTAACCGGCTATGCTTGAGAAGGTTTTCTGCAGTATCCTTCACGAACTCCAGATGAATATCGGCCTAGTTCCTATCAGAATCGGCTGCAGCCGCATACCCTACCAATTCCTAGTCTATACACAAAAATTCCTTCCACTCACAAAGTGTAGCCTGTCCAGGGCTGCCTCTACAATCTATCTATCCAAATAAATATATATACTGGGCGAGTCAAAAGTCATGGAGTTTGATAAAAGGGTGGATAGGGGATGAAATTCTAAGATGAAAAGTCCTTGGACATTTTTGCACCAGACCCACCGTTAATTAAGTAAATAGTAAATTAAGTAACCAATTAGAGGAGCGCGTTAACGGAATAAGAAAGGGTTGGGAATGAACGTAGCGGCAGCAGAGACACGTGAGGGGAGCGAGCTCAATCCACCACTACCGTAGAGTGAGTCAATCTTAGGCGTTTCAAATCCGATACAGTATTTATAGTAAAGTTTTGAAAAATTTGGGAAAAAATTTACCATTTTTTATTCCGAAAATTAACTAAATTATTCAGTTTTTATATTAAATTTGAAATTATTATTTTAACTCCAGTAATTGTCTAAGTGCTAGGGCCCATTTAAGGTAACACTTTTATTATTATTTTTAACTCAAAATATTATTGAAAACAATTTTTCAGTAAAAACAACTCAAAAAAAATTAAATAATTGGGTGACTAAGTTTCTGTGTAAACCAAAAATTGATAAACATTTATTGAATGAAATTTCTTTGTAAGAAATCCAATAAAATTTTAATAATTCAGTTAATTTTTTGTTCCAAAATTTTTCAAAACTACTATAAAAGCCGGATTTGAAACGCAGAAGATTGACTCGCTATACGCTAGTGGTGGGGAGAGCTCGCTCCCCTCACGTATCTCTGCGGCCGCTTGGTTCATTCCCCACCATTTCTTATACCGTTAACACGCTTCTCTAATTGGTTAACTTTATTTAATTAATATCTAATTAACGGTGGGTCCGATGCAAAAATTTTCAAGGACTTTTCATCTTAGAATTTCATCCCTATCCATCTTTTCAAAAAACTCCATAACTTTTGACTCACCTGTATATATAACAAATTTCTTTGGGTTGATATAAAATTTACTTATATCAACCCAATAAAGTCCTTATATTTACCCATAATAGTTCATCGATTATATATATAATTCGTGAGAAGGCACACGAAATCATATGAAAGCAATTTTACTTTAAATTTATTAATGCACAATTTAGGCATTTGCCTCAAACTTCGTTTATCAGAAAACTAATTATTTCGGTTCGTCGCATTTATACCCATCGCGTAGTTAAATCAGCTACGATTACTTTAAATTTACCCCTTTATTTTACTATGTATGTTTTTCAAGATATAACTATTGAAACTGCGTTTTTATTCAACAGGAATATGTTATCGAAGACGGTACTTAATACCTCGCATTAAGTACTTGAGGCAAAAGCGTACACTCTAATGAGTAATGAGTAATCGACTGTTATAATGAATACGTAAACAGAATGCATCTAATTTTCGTACCTTAAATCCATTGTTTCCATGAGCGTAGAAATTGAAAGGGGTTTAAAAAAGGGAACGTTATACACCCATGAATTGATATGACCAAAATTTCCATATGAGTTGTATTTCGTATGATAAAACAATATCACCATACCACATTTTATCAAAATCGCACATTCAGTTCTAGTTAAAAATAAAAAAACTTTTAAAAACCGCAACTTTTATTGGGGCAAATTTAGCTCAAACGTCTTGTTTTAAGCCGTAGTGTATGTCGTAAAGGCTGGTAAAGACCTTTTAATGCATTATTTAGGCATTTACCTCAAACTTAGTATATTACAATTCTTTCAACAACGCCGCGTAGTTCAGAAAACCTATTATTTCGGTTCGCCGTATTTATACTCGACACGTAGTTAAATCAGCTACGATTACATTAAATTTGCCCCTTTATTTTACTATGTATGTTTTTCAAGGTATAACTTTCGAATACAATGTCAGAGCTGATTCATCCATATAAATATATTCACAAAAAAATTTAATATTCTTACAAACCTTTAATATATTTACAAACTATTCGATTTTCTTATTCTTTTTTTCTATTAATTAAAAAGTTTTAATGCTTTTATTTATTTATTAAAAAAATATTAAGAGAATTCAATATTTTTACTTTTCTTGCACACATGATTTTATTTTTTTTGTAACTAATAAACAAGTATGTATATTTTTCTTATAATCAAACATATGACTAAAAACTCACGCACACTATCATCAAGTAAATAATAAAATACTACAGTGACTGTATTTTAAATTCTGGAAGTGTTGGTGCATCCTAGTGAAAAGTCACATTTTTCAAATTTAAAAGTAAATAGCTCGGAGAACTATTTACCAAGAAAATTAATGAGAGGTGAATTTTATTGATTAAATATAAGAAAAAATTTCGTTGAAATTTATTTCGAAAGTTTTCCCTTAGTATGTTTTTAAAATTTTATAACTTAGCAAGTTTATTCATTCCTTTGTTTCAAATATTTTAAAACATACTACGTTATAAAATTTTTAAAATATACTAAGAGAAAACTTGCGAAATAAATTTAAATTGTTCTTACATTAAATCAATTTAACATTAGCAAACGTTAACTAGGAAAGAATTTCTGAAAATTCACATTTAAAGGGGGAGAAATGGGGGGAGGGGTGTTGCTATACGCAAAGTATTACTCTACGCAAAGCGGCAATCAACACAAAGCGTTAATCAACACAAAGCGTCCACTCTAAGGAGTAAAGAGTAATCCACTTTTATAATGAATACGTAAACAGAATGTATCTAAATTTCATACCTTATATACTTTGTTTCAATGAGCGTAGAAATTGGAGGGGGTTTAAAAAAAGGGAACGTTATACACCCATGAATTGATATGACCAAAATTTCCATATGAGTAATATTTCGTATGATAAAACAATATCACCATACCACATTTTATCAAAATCGCACAATCAGTTCTAGTTAAAAATAAAAAAACTTTTAAAAACCGCAACTTTTATTGGGGCAAATTTAGCTCAATCGTCTTGTTTTAAGCCGTAGTGTATGTTGTAAAGGCTGGTAAAGACCTTTTAATGCATTATTTAGGCATTTACCTCAAACTTAGTATATTACAATTCTTTCAACAACGCCGCGTAGTTCAGAAAACCTATTATTTCGGTTCGCCGTATTTATACTCGACACGTAGTTAAATCAGCTACGATTACATTAAATTTGCCCCTTTATTTAACTATGTATGTTTTTCAAGGTATAACTTTCGAATACAATGTCAGAGCTGCTTCACCCATATAAATATATTCACAAAAAAATTTAATATATTTACAAACCTTTATTCGATTTTCTTATTCGTTTTTTCTATGAATTAAAAAGTTTTAATGCTTTTATTTATTTATTAAAAAAATATTAAGAGAATTCAATATTTTTACTTTTCTTGCTCACATGATTTTTTTGTAACTAATAAACAACTATGTATTTTTCATATAATCAAACATATGACAAAAAAAAAACTCACGCACACTATCATCTAGTAGATAATAAAATACTACATTGACGGTATTTTTAATTCTGGAAGTGTTGGTGCACCCTAATGAAAAGTTATCGTATAACCAATTGAAGAACAATAAATTATGAATCGAATGAGTACAACAACTTTAGAATTCGGAAAAATAGTATAGTCGATGAAAAAGGACGACTTTTTCCAACTATTTTAAAAACGGAAACACGCCCCCCCCACCCTACCCCGGAATGGAGAATTAAGATTTTGGTCGTTCGGCACTTGTCAATTACTCGTTATCCCGGTAAAACCCGGATAACGCAAGAGTTTCGAAGAAAGTGACGTTTTTAAAAAAATTTTGTTGCAATTGCCATCTAGCTTAAGGTTTTAGCTGTTTACTTTTTGTCAATAACAGCATATCCTGGAAAAATCTGGAAAACCACAGAGATACGGAGACAAATTATGTTGAATTCATTCCCATTTCATTTAAATTTTTAGTTAATAAAGTTATATTTATATCCAATATTTGTGTTAAATTTACCCCTTTATTTTACTATGTATGTTTTTCAAGAAATAACTATTGAAACTGCGTTTTTATTCAACAGGAATATGTTATCGAAGACGGTACTTAATACCTCGCATTAAGTACTTGAGGCAAAAGCGTACACTCTAATGAGTAATGAGTAATCGACTGTTATAATGAATACGTAAACAGAATGTATCTAATTTTCGTACCTTAAATCCATTGTTTCCATGAGCGTAGAAATTGAAAGGGGTGTAAAAAAGGGAACGTTATACACCCATGAATTGATATGACCAAAATTTCCATATGAGTTGTATTTCGTATGATAAAACAATATCACCATACCACATTTTATCAAAATCGCACATTCAGTTCTAGTTAAAAATAAAAAAACTTTTAAAAACCGCAACTTTTATTGGGGCAAATTTAGATCAATCGTCTTGTTTTAAGCCGTAGTGTATGTCGTAAAGGCTGGTAAAGACCTTTTAATGCATTATTTAGGCATTTACCTCAAACTTAGTATATTACAATTCTTTCAACAACGCCGCGTAGTTCAGAAAACCTATTATTTCGGTTCGCCGTATTTATACTCAACACGTAGTTAAATCAGCTACGATTACATTAAATTTGCCCCTTTATTTTACTATGTATGTTTTTCAAGGTATAACTTTCGAATACAATGTCAGAGCTGATTCACCCATATAAATATATTCACAAAAAAATTTAATATTCTTACAAACCTTTAATATATTTACAAATTCACATGATTTTATTTTTTTTGTAACTAATAAACAAGTATGTATATTTTTCTTATAATCAAACATATGACTAAAAACTCACGCACACTATCATCAAGTAAATAATAAAATACTACAGTGACTGTATTTTAAATTCTGGAAGTGTTGGTGCATCCTAGTGAAAAGTCACATTTTTCAAATTTAAAAGTAAATAGCTCGGAGAACTATTTACCAAGAAAATTAATGAGAGGTGAATTTTATTGATTAAATGTAAGAAAAAATTTCGTTGAAATTTATTTCGAAAGTTTTCCCTTAGTATGTTTTTAAAATTTTATAACTTAGCAAGTTTATTCTTTCCTTTGTTTCAAATATTTTAAAACATACTACGTTATAAAATTTTTTAAATATACTAAGAGAAAACTTGCGAAATAAATTTAAATTGTTCTTACATTAAATCAATTTAACATTAGCAAACGTTAACTAGGAAAGAATTTCTGAAAATTCACATTTAAAGGGGGAGAAATGGGGGGAGGGGTGTTGCTATACGCAAAGTATTACTCTACGCAAAGCGGCAATCAACACAAAGCGTTAATCAACACAAAGCGTCCACTCTAAGGAGTAAAGAGTAATCCACTTTTATAATGAATACGTAAACAGAATGTATCTAAATTTCATACCTTATATACTTTGTTTCCATGAGCGTAGAAATTGGAGGGGGTTTAAAAAAAGGGAACGTTATACACCCATGAATTGATATGACCAAAATTTCCATATGAGTTGTATTTCGTATGATAAAACAATATCACCATACCACATTTTATCAAAATCGCACAATCAGTTCTAGTTAAAAATAAAAAAACTTTTAAAAACCGCAACTTTTATTGGGGCAAATTTAGCTCAATCGTCTTGTTTTAAGCCGTAGTGTATGTTGTAAAGGCTGGTAAAGACCTTTTAATGCATTATTTAGGCATTTACCTCAAACTTAGTATATTACAATTCTTTCAACAACGCCGCGTAGTTCAGAAAACCTATTATTTCGGTTCGCCGTATTTATACTCGACACGTAGTTAAATCAGCTACGATTACATTAAATTTGCCCCTTTATTTAACTATGTATGTTTTTCAAGGTATAACTTTCGAATACAATGTCAGAGCTGCTTCACCCATATAAATATATTCACAAAAAAATTTAATATATTTACAAACCTTTATTCGATTTTCTTATTCGTTTTTTCTATGAATTAAAAAGTTTTAATGCTTTTATTTATTTATTAAAAAAATATTAAGAGAATTCAATATTTTTACTTTTCTTGCTCACATGATTTTTTTGTAACTAATAAACAACTATGTATTTTTCATATAATCAAACATATGACAAAAAAAAACTCACGCACACTATCATCTAGTAAATAATAAAATACTACATTGACGGTATTTTTAATTCTGGAAGTGTTGGTGCACCCTAATGAAAAGTTATCGTATAACCAATTGAAGAACATTAAATTATGAATCGAATGAGAACAACAACTTTAGAATTCGGAAAAATAGTATAGTCGATGAAAAAGGACGACTTTTTCCAACTATTTTAAGAACGGAGACACGCCCCCCCCACCCTACCCCGGAATGGAGAATTAAGATTTTGGTCGTTCGGCACTTGTCAATTACTCGTTATCCCGGTAAAACCCGGATAACGCAAGAGTTTCGAAGAAAGTGACGTTTTTAAAAAAATTTTGTTGCAATTGCCATCTAGCTTAAGGTTTTAGCTGTTTACTTTTTGTCAATAACAGCATATCCTGGAAAAATCTGGAAAACCACAGAGATACGGAGACAAATTATGTTGAATTCATTCCCATTTCATTTAAATTTTTAGTTAATAAAGTTATATTTATATCCAATATTTGTGTTAAATTTACCCCTTTATTTTACTATGTATGTTTTTCAAGATATAACTATTGAAACTGCATTTTTATTCAACAGGAATATGTTATCGAAGACGGTACTTAATACCTCGCATTAAGTACTTGAGGCAAAAGCGTACACTCTAATGAGTAATGAGTAATCGACTGTTATAATGAATACGTAAACAGAATGTATCTAATTTTCGTACCTTAAATCCATTGTTTCCATGAGCGTAGAAATTGAAAGGGGTTTAAAAAAGGGAACGTTATACACCCATGAATTGATATGACCAAAATTTCCATATGAGTTGTATTTCGTATGATAAAACAATATCACCATACCACATTTTATCAAAATCGCACATTCAGTTCTAGTTAAAAATAAAAAAACTTTTAAAAACCGCAACTTTTATTGGGGCAAATTTAGCTCAATCGTCTTGTTTTAAGCCGTAGTGTATGTTGTAAAGGCTGGTAAAGACCTTTTAATGCATTATTTAGGCATTTACCTCAAACTTAGTATATTACAATTCTTTCAACAACGCCGCGTAGTTCAGAAAACCTATTATTTCGGTTCGCCGTATTTATACTCGACACGTAGTTATATCAGCTACGATTACATTAAATTTGCCCCTTTATTTAACTATGTATGTTTTTCAAGGTATAACTTTCGAATACAATGTCAGAGCTGCTTCACCCATATAAATATATTCACAAAAAAATTTAATATATTTACAAACCTTTATTCGATTTTCTTATTCGTTTTTTCTATGAATTAAAAAGTTTTAATGCTTTTATTTATTTATTAAAAAAATATTAAGAGAATTCAATATTTTTACTTTTCTTGCTCACATGATTTTTTTGTAACTAATAAACAACTATGTATTTTTCATATAATCAAACATATGACAAAAAAAAACTCACGCACACTATCATCTAGTAAATAATAAAATACTACATTGACGGTATTTTTAATTCTGGAAGTGTTGGTGCACCCTAATGAAAAGTTATCGTATAACCAATTGAAGAACATTAAATTATGAATCGAATGAGTACAACAACTTTAGAATTCGGAAAAATAGTATAGTCGATGAAAAAGGACCACTTTTTCCAACTATTTTAAAAACGGAAACACGCCCCCCCCAACCTACCCCGGAATGGAGAATTAAGATTTTGGTCGTTCGGCACTTGTCAATTACTCGTTATCCCGGTAAAACCCGGATAACGCAAGAGTTTCGAAGAAAGTGACGTTTTTAAAAAAATTTTGTTGCAATTGCCATCTAGCTTAAGGTTTTAGCTGTTTACTTTTTGTCAATAACAGCATATCCTTGAAAAATCTGGAAAACCACAGAGATACGGAGACAAATTATGTTGAATTCATTCCCATTTCATTTAAATTTTTAGTTAATAAAGTTATATTTATATCCAATATTTGTGCAGAAATTATTTAATAGATTTCTAGCATTGGACGGAAATCCCGACAACGATGTTAAACACAACTAAGCTACCCAACTAAAAACACTGTTATCCAACCTAAAAGAATTCTAACTATGGGAGGAGCAAAATAGCAGAGCAATTAAAACAAACCTAGAAAGAATGCTTGGCAAATTTTCACATTTTTCAAATTTAAAAGTAAATAGCTCGGTAAACTATTTACCAAGAAAATTAATGAGGGGTGAATTTTATTGATTAAATGTAAGAAAAAATTTGGTTAAAATATATTTCGAAAGTTTTCCCTTAGTATGTTTTTAAAATTTTATAACTTGGCAAGTTTATTCTTTCTTTTGTTTCAAATATTTGAAAACTTGCTACGTTATAAAATTTTAAAAACATACTTAGAGGAAACTTGCGAAATAAATTTCAACCAAATTTGTTCTTAAATTTAATCAATTTACCCATCATTAATTTTCTTGGTAAATAGTTTACCGAGAGGCTCTTTAATGGGATATCATCACTTTTTAAGGAGCAACTATTATATGCAGTGTCTCCCCGAAAACTCGGCCCTTTTTAACATTTATGTTTTTGATCGGATTCTTAATTCCGGAAGTATTTGTGACAATGTTCATGTGTAAACGGCTTGCCTAAACCATAACCTAATTTCAACGGATTAGTAAATTAATGCACAAGTAAACAACAACAAAAATATTTTGTTATTAGCGAATTTCCTCCAAAAGACATGCAGCTAATGTTTTTGCACCAATGTTGGAATTTCGTATGAATTTCTTCAGATGTCCGTCGATCCTACCTATTAGATGTTAAAAATCACTATCGCTAAAATTTGTATATATTTATATATGTATATATATATATGTACTTTTTAAAATGTCTGTGGACTCTCTAGCGGTCACAGTTTTATTCCGATTGGAATGAAAATTGGTATTTGAGGCGCTTTTGGTATTCTAAAGGTTGAGTTCGTTAATGGGCAAAATTGGAAGAGGGGATAGGGGGTTTAGAAGGATGGGGAAACAAAATTTGAATATCTCCGTTAATATTTGAAAAATCGAAAAAATTTTCAGGAGTTAAATTGTAGGTACTAAGTTTAACTGTAATTTTGTTTCTTACACTAATATTTACAGAAATATTTACAATTAAAGATTGAAAGTTAAAATTCTAAATATCTCTGTTCACATTAGAGTTTGAGAAAAATGATCGAGTAATGAATTGATTTTTTTTGAAGCAAACTTGATTTTCTACTAATTTACTCCTTATACATTTTTCAATTATTCTAATATTTAGAGAGATATTTTATATTTAGTGTTTGTTAGGCACAAATACATGAAATATATTTTATTGTAAAAAACTTTAAAAAAAAGTTCAACTGACTTCAAAAAACACAAAAAGTCACTATATTAAAAAGCTAAAAATAACAATTTACAGATTTAATCCAAAAGACAATTCTTGTCCAAACCTATTACGTATAATTTAGTATATTAAGTTTGATCACGACTGTAACGCTTAAAAAATTGATCGTAGGCATAAATGTTTGGTATACGTGTTCATAAAATTTGGCCATTTCCGCATGTCCGTCTGTCTGTCTGTGGATACGATAACCCTAGAACAAAAAGAGATAACGAGCCGAAATGTGCTCTAGAGCAAAACAGTAAGGTCAAGTTCGTTAATGGGCAAAATCGGACAATATTTGGGCAAAAATATTTATCTTTGAAACTATTGGAAGGTGTTTCCCTTCGCTCGAGGGGGGGGGATACATATACATCTTTGAAACCGTAAGAGATATGATTTTTTCGTAAAAAATTTGTTAACAAAAAATCTTCTTTTTAAAATAAATAAGTTTTGTTTGTAAAAGATTTCCATAAACTCAATAGTATTCTCATAGTTTGTGATTATATGTTCCTCGGAAAGAATTGTTAACATTTCGAATACGCAGAATTGTTAAAAATTTAATCATTGATATACAACTCAGTATATACTGGGTATTCAAACATTTAAGTCAGTTAGTTGTTACATTACTTAACAGTCGAACATAGAATCTCCTTCTTTTTTTGGAGTTGGTTAAAATTTATGTTGTTTTGGTCATCTCCACAGAAACTCTAATTTTATAAGATGATTGATTGATTATTATCGGGGTAAAAACTATTGCACTTCGACCCTATGATCCATTGTGCTCCCCCTTCTACCTCAGTCTGACGAGACTCGCTTCTCCCATATGTTGGCAATAGCCTGGAGCTTGCTTATCAGGTCCTCCCGAAGGTTCATATATTCGGGGTGAGATGCACCGAATATCCTGTATCTGTAACCCAGAGGTTCGCAGTCAAAGATTATGTGGCTGGATGTTTCTTCCTCCTCGACACACAATCTGCACACAATGGAGCCGTTATGGAGTCCCATTGTGTGCAGATGCTTCTGCATAGGATAATGCCCGGTAATGAACCCGGTAACCCTCCGCAGTTGCATCCTGTTCAGCCTCAGTGCATCGAAAGATAACCTCTTTGTTGCACTCTGAAGCAGTACCTTCCCGAGTTCTTGCCGCGGTACTTTTTCCCAGTGATCACGGTGTTTAGCATTTGACCACTCGTTGATCACTTGTTTACATACAGTATTTGGAATTCCTAAAATATGCTCTGGACCTATGAATGGCATTCCGACTCCCTTCTTTGCTAAGGTATCCGCTTTTTCATTTCCTTCGAAACCACTGTGTCCCGGCACCCAGATCAATTTAACATTGTTCCGTTTTGCCAGTTTCAGAAGTTCCTCCAGACAATACTTGACTACCCTTGACGTGACCTCAGTTCCAGACAAGGCTTTTAAAGCAGCTTGACTGTCCGACGGAATACATACGTTCTGGTTTATGTAGCCTCTACGTAGGTTCTCACGGACGCAAGCCAGTATGGCGTAAACTTCTGCTTGGCAGACCGTGGCATTTCCCCATGTTGAGGCATATGTTTGCTTTTGGTCTCTCACCGAAGATTCCTGCCCCGGTCCCTTCTTCAGTTTTGAATCCGTCTGTATACCAGACGATTCCTTTCCTGAGGTAGGATTGTTCTCCATCCGACCACATGGCCTTATCACATACTACAGTGAAAGGTTTAGAGAAGGATTATGTAAGAAGTTAATAGTTAATAGTTATGAAGAAGTATATCTGTGCCCATTTCAAAGACGGGGTCTGAGTTGATGTTCCACCAATACTTGCATGTCTAACCTGATTTTTATTAATCCAGTTGTTATTGCAAGACAATCTATAGGCGCTGAATGCTCAGCGGAGGCAGCCCCAGTATGACTTCCATGGCAGCTGTAGATGTACTGCTCATGGATCCAGTGATGCACAAGCAGGCCAGTCTCTGAATCCTGGACAGTTTTTTGCACGCATCTGCTTAACTTTTGGCCACCACACTAGAGCAGCATGGGTTATAATAGGCCTGACTACTGTTGTGTAGAGCCAGTCAATCATTTTGGGCTTTAGACCCCAGACTTTTCCACATGCTCTCTTGCAAAGTGCATGTGGAAAATTCTATAAGATAACTATAAAATTATTTTATTAAAATTTTGTTTTAATTTTGAAATGTCAATTTTGATTGTCGTTTCCATTGTAACTATAAACTATAATCGTTATACATCGTTCTATTTTGGCTATTAATAAATTAATTTATGCAAATACTAAAGGCATATCTGATATTATATTTCATTTTGATCACACTAAAATTATGACCGCTAGAGAGTGATTTATGTATTCTAAGCAAATTCGCTAAGTTGACGCAGCTCCTGCGTAACAATTTTTTTAAAATTATTATTGGTAGAGTCAAATTTACTTCAAAAACGGTGTTTCAGGAAGGTTGCTCGGAACCGCAATTTTTTTTAAATCGATTCATCTTGACGTCCTGAATATGTCCCTAAATTTTTACGGTCTAACTCGTGACGAAACAGGATCTTAATTGAATTTGTTTATAACAAAAAAGCGACTTTTCTTGACATGTTTTTTAAAACTAAAAATTTTAAAACTGACAAATGAGCAGCCCATAAACATTAAAATCGGTTAATTAAAATTCGAGAAAAAAATTCCCAAGCTTCGAAACACGCAAAAATTTTAAATTAAAATAAAAAATCTAAAAATTAGTTCATTTTTTTTAAACTATGGCAAAGTATGCCTATATGTTAAAAATAATGTGCCAAATTTTAGATTCTCGTATAAATGTTCTATGATCATTTTCGTAAAAAATTTGTTTGGCTGCTCACGACATACAATTACGGAGCAAAAAAAAGAACACTTTTATAGGTTATATTCGACTCACAATTTCAGAGCAGAGCAGGTGTACTTTCTTAGGTTATATTCGACCGTTAATTACACTATTTTTGTACCCCCACTATTGCTCTACACACGTTTACCGGAGGTTAAGCAGCCTTCTCGGTACTTTACGGACGGTATAAATTTACTTCCAGTTTAGGAGTCTAGGAGTCAGTTTGGAGTTTACCCGCCGAGTAGGCTACCATTACCTAGAGGGGCACTTTACCTAGAGGTTGGAAAACCCGCCCTTAGACACACAGGCACTGAGTGTGTGGCGCATGGTGTGCACACAACAAAGCACGCTTTGTTTTGGAAAGTGCGATAAATGAAACATATTATAAAATTATAAAATTTGCTTAAAAAACGCTTACTTAAATAACTTAAATTATATATATATATATATATATATATATATATATATATATATATATATATATATATATATATATATATGCCAAGTAAATTTATTTCCCATTTTGGTTTTTTGCCAGTTACATCATATGACCAAACAGAGTCGTAGCGGATAGTAAGTTTCGCGTTTTGGGCCACTTTCATTGGCCTCTATATAAATGGGCAGCGTTTCCTTCTGGGAGTGATTCTGTAACTAGAATCTGGTGAAAATACTAAATTTGAGCAGTTCTGTCGATTCCATAACTTTCATCATAGTGAAAATGTGAGCCATCTTAAGGGAGTTTGTTCGACAAGGAATTTCTTAATGTATACGTGGATCCAAGAGAGAAAGGAAATAAGTAGAGAGAGAAAGAAATAATTGATGGCTTAAAACGACGCATGGTAATGTGTTTTGGAGTTATATTTCAAATTTTGCCCCTATTCCTAGAATATTTGTTTGTATTTTATAAATACGTATTTCGACTACAATGTAGTCATCATCAGTATGAATTAGCTAATCGTAACTATCTCTGGGATATGGATTCAAAGATATGTTGCTTGTTGCTAATTTGGTGCCTGTGACAATGTTCTAGGAATAGGGGCAAAATTTTAAACATAATTTCAAAAAACCTAGAGTTCTCTTTGATTATTTTAATAATCTTTATTGTTTTGGAGTTGTTTAGTTTCATGAACATTATAATCATTTGCTTTTGTTTTTCAGCCACATTCATGTTGACTGAAAATTAATATATATTATCTTTATGAAAATTAAACTATCTAGAGCACGGTAGTGCGACAGGCCGAGTATAAGGGGTTTTTTGCCTTCGCGCTTACAGTACTATCACTACACAAAAAATCAGAGCCGATTTGACCTCAAAATATCTTCTGAACGAAAAGAGCTATAGTGCTGGTTTTTCGAATATAAGTTATTTAGGGAATTATAAGAGTACGAGTTTATGCTTTTCGTTAAGAAATAAACGGTTAAAAAGTTATTTCGGTTCAAAAACCGTAAAATAGTGGGTACGCCCATAATTTTCATTAGATAGGATAAAAACGTAGGGCCTACATCAGATATCCTTTAAAGATGATATTTGGCATATAGTTAGGTCTAGTATCTAAGGCACAGGGAAAATTATGAAATCACGAAATTTATATCGGGAAATGGGAAAACTTTTGCTATTTTATTTTGATAAAATTAATATAGGAAATATTGCTCTGCCTATGATTGGTCCATATTTCTATATTTATAGTAAAATGTGAGCATATACCACTAGTGAGAGGTGTGTGCGATTTTTAAAACTTTGTTGCTCCATTTCCAGAAATGCAAGAAGGATGCGGTTTTTTGCATTCGACGCGAAATTTTTTTTACTTTAAATAAGAATCTTTGGAAAAAATTAATTTTCCCAACGGAACATATGGAAAATCAAAGATTAAATTTATGTGTTAAATTTATTGAAAACTAAATTTCTTAATATGTCTGTACACATTAGAGCTTGAGCAAAAATGATAAGGTGATGAATTGTAGCAAATTTGATTTCCTACAACTGTATTCCTTACATATTTTTCGATTGTTCTAATATTAAGAGAGAAATTTTATATTTTGTGTCTGTATATTTTTTATATGAAAACCGATCTTATGTGCATTTTATGTGCAATATAATTGCTGTAATTTGATTGGTTCAGATAAATTCGTTTAATCTGAACCAATCAGCTTACAGCAATTGTATTGCACATAAGATGTACATAAAATCGGTTTTCATATAACAAATATATACAAACACAAAATATAAAATATCTCTCTTAATATTAGAACAATTTGAACAATTTGAACGCAAAAAATTACCTATTATTCCCAGTATACATAAATATACATGGTATATTAAGTTTTGTCCCGACTTTGTAACGTTTGAAAATATTAATCCTTGATATAAATGATTGTTCATAAAATGGCCCATTTTGGCTATTTCCGCATGTCCGTCCGTCTGTCTGTGGACGCAATAACTTAAGAACGAAAACAGATAAATAGCTAATTTGTGTGTGTGTGTTCTAAAACAAAAAAGTATGGTCAAATTCGATAATGGGCAATTTTTACTTTTAACCGAAAATCAGATTCACCCTTCTTCCATTTCGATGGTGATTTTTTGGCGCCGACTCAAAATTATTTAGGTTTCTACATTCGAATATGGCGGCCGCCGCAAACGGCGATTTAAAATTTCCAAATTCACCCCTATGATATGGGTATCAAATAAAAGGGCTTGATGACGTCTTTCTAAATCTAATATGGCGGCCGCCACAAATAGCGATTTTTAATTTCCACATTAACCCCTATGATATGGGTATCAAATAAAAGGGCTTGATGAACGAAACACAGTGTATAAAGTGACGTTATTCGAAATCCAATATGGCGGCCGCCGCAAATGGATATTTACAATTTCCACATTAACCACTATGGGTATATATATATATATATATATATATATATCACTCATCAGGCCTTTTCATTTGATCCCCATACCAAAGGGGTTTATGAGGAAATTATAAAACTCCATTTGCGGCGGCCGCCATATTGGATTTAAAATAACGTCACTTAATATACTGTGTTTCGCTCATCAAGCCCTTTCATTTGATACCCATATTATAGGGGTTTATGTGGAAATTATAAATCTCCATTTTCTGCGGCCGCCATATTGAATTAAGAATGACATCACTTTACTTATTGTGTTTTGCTCATCAAGTCCTTTTATTCGATACCCATATCATAGGGGTTAATTTGGAAATTGAAAATCGCCATTTGCGGCGGCCGCCATATTCGATTTAAGATGACATCCTATACTAATGTAGATATTTAAATAATTTTGAGTCGGCGCCAAAAAATCACCATCGAAATGGAAGAAGAGTGGATCTGATTTTCAGTTAAAAGTAAAAATTGCCCATTAATGAATTTGACCTTACTTTTTTGTTCTAGAACACACACACAAATTAGCTGTTTATCAGTTTTCGTTCTTGGGTTATTGCGTCCACAGACAGACGGACGGACATGCGGAAATAGCCGAAATGGGCCATTTTATAAAGAAGCATTTATATCAAGGATTAATATTTTCAAGCGTTACAAAGTCGGGACTAAACTTAATACACAATGTATATTTACATATACTGGGAATAAAAATGTAATTTTTGGTGTTCTTCCCCATTTTCTGAGTTGTTTCGTTTGAAAATTTAAAGTTTTCCAATTTTTCCCATAAATTTCAAGTTAAAACTGGTTGAATGCAAAAAAACCGATCCTAATCTTTTTTTTTTTTTGATAAATTTGAAGAAATTTCTTTGTTGAAAAATTTTATCAAGTAGTGTTATCCCTTTGAAGTATTCATAAGTAATGATTACAATCTAACGTGCAAAATACATAATACATTTATAGTAAATATTACATTTATACTGAATGTGTCATCCAATCATATAGTCCCCAACAAATATCAACGAATCAGAATGGACTATAACCAAATTTTTTTGTTTTTCCTCATTTTTGCGGATGTTGCGTTGGGAAAATTGAATTTTTTCGATCTACAAATAGGTTTTGAGATATCCAACGTCGAATGCAAAAACTCGCATCCTTATAATATGTCTGGAAATGCCTTATACTTACCACTTAAATTAAATTTTTGATTTTCCATATGTTCCGCTGGGAAAATTAAATTTTTCGAAAGGTTTCAAAAATTCCGCGTCGAATGCAAAAAACCGCATCCTTCTACCATTTCTGGAAGTGGAGCAACAAAGTTTTAAAAAATCGTACACAAATGGTGTGTGTTACATTTTAGTAGTATAAATATAATATATATGGACCAATCATAGAGCAGCAATATTTCCTATGTTAAATTTATCAAAACAAAAATGCAAAAGTTTTTCATTTCCCGATATAAATTTCGTAGTTTGATAATTTTCCTTTCGGTTTGGTCACTATATCTAACTTTTATTATTTTTTTATTTTTGTCTGAAAGAAATTTTAGAACAAGGACAAGCAATAAAATAAATCCAAATTAATAATACTAGATTTAATTATACTTAATACTAATATATACATCTTATATAATAAATTACATACATCTTATATACTAAGTTAAAACTATTCTCACAATTAATGGTCTTGAATGGATTTCTGGTTTCTGCAAAAAAAAAACAGTTGGTTAAACAATGTCATATCGAGCATAAAGAAAGTAAGACTACACCAAAGAAGCTTGGGTACACAGTTTTGTTAGAATATTAATAAAGACGACTTGATTAATTGACTAATAGAAGTCATATTACATTGAATCAAAATGATAAAACTAACACTCAAAGTTTAATAAGTTTTTTTTTTCTAAGTTTTTAATCTTTGGCCACAAGAACATTTGAAGTATGGAAATGTAAATATCCGCAATAATTGTAACGTAAATTTTTCTAAGATTTAGTTTGTAGATTATAGATAGTTTAGTTAGATTAGTAAGGGAAGTATATATATATATATATATATATATATATATATATATATATATATATATATATATATATATATATATATATATATATATAAATATATATATATAACATATTTGTTTGAGTTCATATAAAATTTACTTCCCATATTTCTACAATCTATTATATATATATATAATTCGAGAGACGTCATGCGAAACTATGAAAGCAATTTGTCTATAAATTTATTAAGCTTATTTATTTATTATCCCCAAACTCCGTTTATTACAATTCTTTCAATAACGCCGCGTAGTTCAGATAACTAATTATTTTCGTTCGTCGTATTTATACCAATCGCGTAGTTAAATCATCTACGGTTAGTTTAAATTTACCTCTTTATTTTACTGTGTATGTTTTCAATGGAGTAAATATATTGAAGCTTTACGTTTTTATTCGACCAGAATATTGAATCTTAACCAACTCATAAATTTAATGTTATCGAAGATGGTATTTACGCGAGGTTTTACTTGAGGCAAAAAGATACTTAACGCAAAGTGTTGCTCTACACAAAGCGTTACTCTACAAGAAACGTAACTCTACACAAAGCGTTAATCAATACAAATCGTCCACTCTACAAAAAGCGTTACTCTACACAAAGCGTATTTCAACGAAAAACGTTACTCCACACAAAGCGTTACTTTACGTTTGGTGTTCCTTTACGATAGGTGTTACTTTACTCGTAGTGTAACTTAACGCAAAACGTAATCAACGCCAAGTGTAAAAAAATTCTGCTAAATTGTGTGGTTACAATTGAAAAAGAATTATTGCTTCAAAATACTGCTAAACTATTATGAAATGATATAAAATATTACGAAAAATTGTTAAACTCTCACGGGTGACATGGTCCCTGTTGGTAGCATATGTACAGTAAATGTATTACCACAAAATGTATGTATATATATTTATATATGTATAGTATATGATAGTTTAGAATAATTTAGTTATAAGGGGGGGGAGGGGTAGATTATAGATAGTTTAGTTAGATTAGTATGGGAAATATATATATAAATATATATATATAACCAATTTGTTTCAGTTCATATAAAATTTACTTCCCATATTTCTACAATCTATAATATATATTATTCGAGAGAAGTCATGCGAAACTATGAAAGCAATTTGTCTATAAATTTATTAATCTTATTTATTCATTATCCTAAAACTCCGTTTATTACAATTCTTTCAATAACGCCGCGTTGTTCAGATAACTAATTATTTTCGTTCGTCGTATTTTTTCCCATCGCGTAGTAAAATTATCTACGGTTAGTTTAAATTTACCTCTTTATTTTACTGTGTATGTTTTCAATGGAGTAAATATATTGAAGCTTTACGTTTTTATTCGACCAGAATATTGAATCTTAACCAACTCATAAATTTAATGTTATCGAAGATGGTATTTAACGCGAGGTGTTACTTGAGGCAAAAAGATACTTAACGCAAAGTGTTGCTCTACTCAAAGCGTTACTCTACAAGAAACGTTACTCTACACAAAGCGTTAGACAACACAAATCGTCCACTCTACAAAAAGCGTTACTCTACACAAAGCGTATTTCAACGCAAAACGTTACTCCACACAAAGCGTTACTTTACGTTTGGTGTTCCTTTACGATAGGTGTAACTTTACTCGTAGTGTAACTTAACGCAAAACGTAATTAACGCGAAGTGTAAAAAAATTCTGCTAAATTGAGTGGTTACAATTGAAGAAAGAATTATTGCTTCAAAATACTGCGAAACTAATATGAAATGATATAAAATATTACGAAAAGTTGTTAAACTCTCACGGGTGACATGGTCCCTGTTGGTAGCATATATACAGTAAATGTATTACCACAAAATGTATGTATATATATTTATATATGTATAGTATATGATAGTTTAGAATAATTTAGTTATAAGGGGGGGGGGGTAAGATTATAGATAGTTTAGTAAGATTAGTATGGGAAATACATATATATATATAAATATATATATATATAACCAATTTGTTTCAGTTCATATAAAATTTACTTCCCATATTTCTACAATCTATAATATATATTAATCGAGAGAAGTCATGCGAAACTATGAAAGCAATTTGTCTATAAATTTATTAAGCTTATTTATTCATTATCCTCAAACTCCGTTTATTACAATTCTTTCAATAACGCCGCGTTGTTCAGATAACAAATTATTTTCGTTCATCGTATTTTTTCCCATCTTGTAGCTAAATCATCTACGGTTAGTTTAAATTTACCTCTTTATTTTACTGTGTATGATTTCAATGGAGTAAATATATTGAAGCTTTACGTTTTTATTCGACCAGAATATTGAATCTTAACCAACTCATAAATTTAATATTATCGAAGATGGTATTTAACACGAGGTGTTACTTGAGGCAAAAAGATACTTGACGCAAAGTGTTGCTCTACTCAAAGCGTTACTCTACAAGAAACTTTACTCTACACAAAGCGTTAATCAACACAAATCGTCCACTCTACAAAACGCGTTACTCTACACAAAGCGTATTTCAACGCAAAACGTTACTCCACACAAAGCGTTACTTTACGTTTGGTGTTCCTTTACGATAGGTGTTACTTTACTCGTAGTGTAACTTAACGCAAAACGTAATTAACGCGAAGTGTAAAAAAATTATGTTAAATTGTGTGGTTATAATTGAAGAAAGAATTATTGCTTCAAAATACTGCGAAACTATTATGAAATGATATAAAATATTACGAAAAGTTGTTAAACTCTCACGGGTGACATGGTCCCTGTTGGTAGCATATATACAGTAAATGTATTACCACAAAATGTATGTATATATATTTATATATGTATAGTATATGATAGTTTAGAATAATTTAGTTATAAGAGGGGGGGTTTAGATTATAGATAGTTTAGTTAGATTAGTATGGGAAATATATATATATAAATATATATATTTAACCAATTTGTTTCAGTTCATATAAAATTTACTTCCCATATTTCTACAATCTATAATATATATTATTCGAGAGAAGTCATGCGAAACTATGAAAGCAATTTGTCTATAAATTTATTAAGCTTATTTATTCTATATCCTCAAACTCCGTTTATTACAATTCTTTTAATAACGCCGCGTTGTTCAGATAACTAATTATTTTCTTTTGTCGTATTTTTTCCCATCGCGTAGTTAAATCATCTACGGTTAGTTTAAATTTACCTCTTTATTTTACTGTGTATGATTTCAATGGAGTAAATATATTGAAGCTTTACGTTTTTATTCGACCAGAATAATGAATCTTAACCAACTCATAAATTTAATGTTATCGAAGATGGTATTTAACGCGAGGTGTTACTTGAGGCAAAAAGATACTTGACGCAAAGTGTTGCTCTACTCAAAGCGTTACTCTACAAGAAACGTTACTCTACACAAAGCGTTAATCAACACAAATCGTCCACTCTACAAATAGCATTACTCTACACAAAGCGTATTTCAACGCAAAACGTTACTCCACACAAAGCGTTACTTTACGTTTGGTGTTCCTTTACGATAGGTGTTACTTTACTCGTAGTGTAACTTAACGCAAATCGTTATTAACGCGAAGTGTAAAAAAATTCTGCTAAATTGTGTGGTTACAATTGAAGAAAGCATTATTGCTTCAAAATACTGCGAAACTAATATGAAATGATATAAAATATTACGAAAAGTTGTTAAACTCTCACGGGTGACATGGTCCCTTTTGGTAGCATATATACAGTAAATGTATTACCACAAAATGTATGTATATATATTTATATATGTATAGTATATGATAGTTTAGAATAATTTAGTTATAAGGGTGGGGGGGTTAGATTATAGATAGTTTAGTTAGATTAGTATGGGAAATATATATATATAAATATATATATATATATACAATTTGTTTCAGTTCATATAAAATTTACTTCCCATATTTCTACAATCTATAATATATATTATTCGAGAGAAGTCATGCGAAACTATGAAAGCAATTTGTCTTTAAATTTATTAAGCTAATTTATTCATTATCCTCAAACTCCGTTTATTACAATTCTTTCATTAACGCCGCGTTGTTCGGTAACTAATTATTTTCGTTTGTCGTATTTTTTCCCATCGCGTAGTTCAATCATCTACGGTTAGTTTAAATTTACCTCTTTATTTTACTGTGTATGATTTCAATGGAGTAAATATATTGAAGCTTTACGTTTTTATTCGACCAGAATATTGAATCTTAACCAACTCATAAATTTAATGTTATCGAAGATGGTATTTAACGCGAGGTGTTACTTGAGGCAAAAAGATACTTGACGCAAAGTGTTGCTCTACTCAAAGCGTTACTCTACAAGAAACGTTACTCTACACAAAGCGTTAATCAACACAAATCGTCAACTCTACAAAAAGCGTTACTCTACACAAAGCGTATTTCAACGCAAAACGTTATTCCACACAAAGTGTTACTTTACGTTTGGTGTTCCTTTACGATAGGTGTTACTTTACTCGTAGTGTAACTTAACGCAAATCGTAATTAACGCGAAGTGTAAAAAAATTCTGCTAAATTGTGTGGTTACAATTGAAGAAAGCATTATTGCTTCAAAATACTGCGAAACTAATATGAAATGATATAAAATATTACGAAAAGTTGTTAAACTCTCACGGGTGACATGGTCCCTGTTGGTAGCATATATAAAGTAAATGTATTACCACAAAATGTATGTATATATATTTATATATGTATAGTATATGATAGTTTAGAATTATTTAGTTATAAGGGGGGGGGGGGGTTAGATTAGAGATAGTTTAGTTAGATTAGTATGGGAAATATATATATATAAATATATATATATATATATATAACCAATTTGTTTCAGTTCATATAAAATTTACTTCCCATATTTCTACAATCTATAATATATATTATTCGAGAGAAGTCATGCGAAACTATGAAAGCAATTTGTCTATAAATTTATTAAGCTTATTTATTCATTATCCTCAAACTCCGTTTATTACAATTCTTTCAATAACGCCGCGTTGTTCAGATAACTAAATATTTTCGTTTGTCGTATTTTTTCCCATCGCGTAGTTGAATCATCTAAGGTTAGTTTAAATTTACCTCTTTATTTTACTGTGTATGATTTCAATGGAGTAAATATATTGAAGCTTTACGTTTTTATACGACCAGAATATTGAATCTTAACCAACTCATAAATTTAATGTTATCGAAGATGGTATTTAACGCGAGGTGTTACTTGAGGCAAAAAGATACTTGAGGCAAAAAGATACTTGACGCAAAGTGTTGCTCTACTCAACGCGTTCCTCTACAAGAAACGTTACTCTACACAAAGCGTTAATCAACACAAATCATCCACTCTACAAAAAGCGTTACTCTACACAAAGCGTATTTCAACGCAAAACGTTACTCCACACAAAGCGTTACTTTACTTTTGGTGTTCCTTTACGATAGGTGTTACTTTACTCGTAGTGTAACTTAACGCAAATCGTAAATAACGCGAAGTGTAAAAAAATTCTGCCAAATTGTGTGGTTACAATTGAAGAAAGCATTATTGCTTCAAAATACTGCGAAACTATTATGAAATGATATAAAATATTACGAAAATTTGTTAAACTCTCACGGGTGACATGGTCCCTGTTGGTAGCATATATACAGTAAATGTATTACCACAAAATGTATGTATATATATTTATATATGTATAGTATTTGATAGTTTAGAATAATTTAGTTATAAGGGGAGGGGGGGGGTTAGATTATAGATAGTTTAGTTAGATTAGTATGGGAAATATATATATATAAATATATATATATATATATAACCAATTTGTTTCAGTTCATATAAAATTTACTTCCCATATTTCTACAATCTATAATATATATTATTCGAGAGAAGTCATGCGAAACTATGAAAGCAATTTGTCTATACATTTATTAAGCTTATTTATTCATTATCCTCAAACTCCGTTTATTACAATTCTGTCAATAACGCCGCGTTGTTCAGATAACTAATTACTTTCTTTTGTCGTATTTTTTCCCATCGCGTAGTAAATTCATCTACGGTTAGTTTAAATTTACCTCTTTATTTTACTGTGTATGATTTTAATGGAGTAAATATATTGAAGCTTTACGTTTTTATTCGACCAGAATATTGAATCTTAACCAACTCATAAATTTAATGTTATCGAAGATGGTATTTAACGCGAGGTGTTACTTGAGGCAAACAGATACTTGACGCAAAGTGTTGCTCTACTCAAAGCGTTACTCTACAAGAAACGTTACTCTACACAAAGCGTTAATCAACACAAATCGCCCACTCTACAAAACGCGTTACTCTACACAAAGCGTATTTCAACGCAAAACGTTACTCCACACAAAGCGTTACTTTACGTTTGGTGTTCCTTTACGATAGGTGTTACTTTACTCGTAGTATAACTTAACGCAAATCGTAATTAACGCGAAGTGTAAAAAAATTCTGCCAAATTGTGTGGTTACAATTGAAGAAAGCATTATTGCTTCAAAATACTGCGAAACTATTATGAAATGATATAAAATATTACGAAAAGTTGTTAAACTCTCACGGGTGAAATGGTCCCTGTTGGTAGCATATATACAGTAAATGTATTACCACAAAATGTATGTATATATATTTATATATGTATAGTATATGATAGTTTAGAATAATTTAGTTATAAGGGGGGGGGGGTTAGATTATAGATAGTTTAGTTAGATTAGTATGGGAAATATATATATATAAATATATATATATAACCAGTTTGTTTCAGTTCATATAAAATTTACTTCCCATATTTCTACAATCTATAATATATATTATTCGAGAGAAGTCATGCGAAACTATGAAAGCAATTTGTCTATACATTTATTAGGCTTATTTATTCATTATCCTCAAACTCCATTTATTACAATTCTTTCAATAACGCCGCGTTGTTCAGATAACTAATTACTTTCTTTTGTCGTATTTTTTCCCATCGCGTAGTTAAATCATCTACGGTTAGTTTAAATTTACCTCTTTATTTTAGTGTGTATGATTTCAATGGAGTAAATATATTGAAGCTTTAAGTTTTTATTCGACCAGAATATTGAATCTTAACCAACTCATAAATTTAATGTTATCGAAGATGGTATTTAACGCGAGGTGTTACTTGAGGCAAAAAGATACTTGACGCAAAGTGTTGCTCTACTCAAAGCGTTCCTCTACAAGAAACGTTACTCTACACAAAGCGTTAATCAACACAAATCATCCACTCTACAAAAAGCGTTACTCTACACAAAGCGTATTTCAACGCAAAACGTTACTCCACACAAAGCGTTACTTTACGTTTGGTGTTCCTTTACGATAGGTGTTACTTTACTCGTAGTGTAACTTAACGCAAATCGTAATTAACGCGAAGTGTAAAAAAATTCTGCTAAATTGTGTGGTTACAATTGAAGAAAGCATTATTGCTTCAAAATACTACGAAACTTTTATGAAATGATATAAAATATTACGAAAAAATGTTAAACTCTCACGGGTGACATGGTCCCTGTTAGTAGCATATATACAGTAAATGTATTACCACAAAATGTATGTATATATATTTATATATGTATAGTATATGATAGTTTAGAATAATTTAGTTATAAGGGGAGGGGGGGTTAGATTATAGATAGTTTAGTTAGATTAGTATGGGAAATATATATATATAAATATATATATATAACCAATTTGTTTCAGTTCATATAAAATTTACTTCCCATATTTCTACAATCTATAATATATATTATTCGAGAGAAGTCATGCGAAACTATGAAAGCAATTTGTCTATACATTTATTAGGCTTATTTATTCATTATCCTCAAACTCCATTTATTACATTTCTTTCAATAACGCCGCGTTGTTCAGATAACTAACTACTTTCTTTTGTCGTATTTTTTCCCATCGCGTAGTTAAATCATCTACGGTTAGTTTAAATTTACCTCTTTATTTTACTGTGTATGATTTCAATGGAGTAAATATAATGAAGCTTTACGTTTTTATTCGACCAGAATATTGAATCTTAACCAACTCATAAATTTAATGTTATCGAAGATGGTATTTAACGCGAGGTGTTACTTGAGGCAAAAAGATACTTGACGCAAAGTGTTGCTCTACTCAAAGCGTTACTCTAGAAGAAACGTTACTCTACACAAATCGTTAATCAACACAAATCATCCACTCTACAAAAAGCGTTACTCTACACAAAGCGTATTACAACGCAAAACGTTACTCCATACAAAGCGTTACTTTACGTTTGGTGTTCCTTTACGATAGGTGTTACTTTACTCGTAGTGTAACTTAACGCAAATCGTAATTAACGCGAAGTGTAAAAAAATTCTGCTAAATTGTGTGGTTACAATTGAAGAAAGCATTATTGCTTCAAAATACTACGAAACTTTTATGAAATGATATAAAATATTACGAAAAGTTGTTAAACTCTCACGGGTGACATGGTCCCTGTTGGTAGCATATATACAGTAAATGTATTACCACAAAATGTATGTATATATATTTATATATGTATAGTATATGATAGTTTAGAATAATTTAGTTATAAGGAAGGGGGGGGGGTTAGATTATAGATAGTTTAGTTAGATTAGTATGGGAAATATATATATATAAATATATATATATAACCAATTTGTTTCAGTTCATATAAAATTTACTTCCCATATTTCTACAATCTATAATATATATTATTCGAGAGAAGTCATGCGAAACTATGAAAGCAATTTGTCTATACATTTATTAAGCTTATTTATTCATTATCCTCAAACTCCGTTTATTACAATTCTTTCAATAACGCCGCGTTGTTCAGATAACGAACTACTTTCTTTTGTCGTATTTTTTCCCATCGCGTAGTTAAATCATCTACGGTTAGTTTAAATTTACCTCTTTATTTTACTGTGTATGATTTCAATGGAGTAAATATAATGAAGCTTTACGTTTTTATTCGACCAGAATATTGAATCTTAACCAACTCATAAATTTAATGTTATCGAAGATGGTATTTAACGCGAGGTGTTACTTGAGGCAAAAAGATACTTGACGCAAAGTGTTGCTCTACTCAAAGCGTTACTCTAGAAGAAACGTTACTCTACACAAATCGTTAATCAACACAAATCATCCACTCTACAAAAAGCGTTACTCTACACAAAGCGTATTGCAACGCAAAACGTTACTCCATACAAAGCGTTACTTTACGTTTGGTGTTCCTTTACGATAGGTGTTACTTTACTCGTAGTGTAACTTAACGCAAATCGTAATTAACGCGAAGTGTAAAAAAATTCTGCTAAATTGTGTGGTTACAATTGAAGAAAGCATTATTGCTTCAAAATACTACGAAACTATTATGAAATGATATAAAATATTACGAAAAGTTGTTAAACTCTCACGGGTGACATGGTCCCTGTTGGTAGCATATATACAGTAAATGTATTACCACAAAATGTATGTATATATATTTATATATGTATAGTATATGATAGTTTAGAATAATTTAGTTATAAGGAGGGGGGGGGGTTAGATTATAGATAGTTTAGTTAGATTAGTATGGGAAATATATATATATAAATATATATATATAACCAATTTGTTTCAGTTCATATAAAATTTATTTCCCATATTTCTACAATCTATAATTTATATTATTTGAGAGAAGTCATGCGAAACTATGAAAGCAATTTGTCTATAAATTTATTAAGCTTATTTATTCATTATCCTCAAACTCCGTTTATTACAATTCTTTCAATAACGCCGCGTTGTTCAGATAACTAATTATTTTCGTTTGTCGTATTTTTTCCCATCGCGTAGTTAAATCATCTACGGTTAGTTTAAATTTACCTCTTTATTTTACTGTGTATGATTTCAATGGAGTAAATATATTGAAGCTTTACGTTTTTATTCGACCAGAATATTGAATCTTAACCAACTCATAAATTTAATGTTATCGAAGATGGTATTTAACGCGAGGTGTTACTTGAGGCAAAAAGATACTTGACGCAAAGTGTTGCTCTACTCAAAGCGTTACTCTACAAGAAACGTTACTCTACACAAAGCGTTAATCAACACAAATCGTCCACTCTACAAAAAGCGTTACTCTACACAAAGCGTATTTCAACGCAAAACGTTACTCCACACAAAGCGTTACTTTACGTTTGGTGTTCCTTTACGATAGGTGTTACTTTACTCGTCGTGTAACTTAACGCAAATCGTAATTAACGCGAAGTGTAAAAAAATTCTGCTAAATTGTGTGGTTACAATTGAAGAAAGCATTATTGCTTCAAAATACTACGAAACTTTTATGAAATGATATAAAATATTACGAAAAGTTGTTAAACTCTCACGGGTGACATGGTCCCTGTTGGTAGCATATATACAGTAAATGTATTACCACAAAATGTATGTATATATATTTATATATGTATAGTAAATGATAGTTTAGAATAATTTAGGTATAAGGGGGGGGGGGGTTAGATTATAGATAGTTTAGTTAGATTAGTATGGGAAATATATATATATATAAATATATATATATAACCAATTTGTTTCAGTTCATATAAAATTTACTTCCCATATTTCTACAATCTATAATATATATTATTCGAGAGAAGTCATGCGAAACTATGAAAGCAATTTGTCTATACAATTATTAAGCTTATTTATTCATTATCCTCAAACTCCGTTTATTACAATTCTTTCAATAACGCCGCGTTGTTCAGATAACTAATTACTTTCTTTTGTCGTATTTTTTCCCATCGCGTAGTTAAATCATCTACGGTTAGTTTAAATTTACCTCTTTATTTTACTGTGTATGATTTCAATGGAGTAAATATATTGAAGCTTTACGTTATTATTCGTCCAGAATATTGAATCTTAACCAACTCATAAATTTAATGTTATCGAAGATGTTATTTAACGCGAGGTGTTACTTGAGGCAAAAAGATACTTGACGCAAAGTGTTGCTCTACTCAAAGCGTTACTCTACAAGAAACGTTACTCTACACAAAGCGTTAATCAACACAAATCATCCACTCTACAAAAAGCGTTACTCTACACAAAGCGTATTTCAACGCAAAACGTTACTCCACACAAAGCGTTACTTTACGTTTGGTGTTCTTTTACGATAGGTGTTACTTTACTCGTAGTGTAACTTAACGCAAATCGTAATTATTGCGAAGTGTAGAAAAATTCTGCCAAATTGTGTGGTTACAATTGAAGAAAGCATTATTGCTTCAAAATACTGCGAAACTATTATGTAATGATATAAAATATTACGAAAATTTGTTAAACTCTCACGGGTGACATGGTCTTTGTTGGTAGCATATATACAGTAAATGTATTACCACAAAATGTATGTATATATATTTATATATGTATAGTATATGATAGTTTAGAATAATTTAGTTATAAGGGGGGGGGGTTAGATTATAGATAGTTTAGTTAGATTAGTATGGGAAATATATATATATAAATATATATATATAACCAATTTGTTTCAGTTCATATAAAATTTACTTCCCATATTTCTACAATCTATAATATATATTATTTGAGAGAAGTCATGCGAAACTATGAAAGCAATTTGTCTATAAATTTATTAAGCTTATTTATTCATTATCCTCAAACTCCGTTTATTACAATTCTTTCAATAACGCCGCGTTGTTCTGATAACTAATTATTTTATTTTTTCCCATCGCGTAATTAAATCATCTACGGTTAGTTTAAATTTACCTCTTTATTTTACTGTGTATGATTTCAATGGAGTAAATATATTGAAGCTTTACGTTTTTATTCGACCAGAATATTGAATCTTAACCAACTCATAAATTTAATGTTATCGAAGATGGTATTTAACGCGAGGTGTTACTTGAGGCAAAAAGATACTTGAGGCAAAGTGTTGCTCTACTCAAAGCGTTACTCTACAAGAAACGTTACTCTACACAAAGCGTTAATCAACACAAATCGTCCACTCTACAAAACGCGTTACTCTACACAAAGCGTATTTCAACGCAAAACGTTACTCCACACAAAGCGTTACTTTACGTTTGGTGTTCCTTTACGATAGGTGTTACTTTACTCGTAGTGTAACTTAACGCAAATTGTAATTAACGCGAAGTGTAAAAAATTTCTGCTAAATTGTGTGGTTACAATTGAAGAAAGAATTATTGCTTCAAAATACTACGAAACTTTTATGAAATGATATAAAATATTACGAAAAGTAGTTAAACTCTCACGGGTGACATGGTCCCTGTTGGTAGCATATATACAGTAAATGTATTACCACAAAATGTATGTATATATATTTATATATGTATAGTATTTGATAGTTTAGAATAATTTAGTTATAAGGGGAGAGATGTTAGATTATAGATAGTTTAGTTAGATTAGAATGGGAAATATATATATATATATAAATATATATATATAACCAATTTGTTTCAGTTCATATAAAATTTACTTCCCATATTTCTACAATCTATAATTTATATTATTTGAGAGAAGTCATGCGAAACTATGAAAGCAATTTGTCTATAAATTTATTAAGCTTATTTATTCATTATCCTCAAACTCCGTTTATTACAATTCTTTCAATAACGCCGCGTTGTTCAGATAACTAATTATTTTCGTTTGTCGTATTTTTTCCCATCGCGTAGTTAAATCATCTACGGTTAGTTTAAATTTACCTCTTTATTTTACTGTGTATGATTTCAATGGAGTAAATATATTGAAGCTTTACGTTTTTATTCGACCAGAATATTGAATCTTAACCAACTCATAAATTTAATGTTATCGAAGATGGTATTTAACGCGAGGTGTTACTTGAGGCAAAATGATACTTGACGCAAGGTGTTGCTCTACTCAAAGCGTTACTCTACAAGAAACGTTACTCTACACAAAGCGTTAATCAACACAAATCGTCCAATCTACAAAACGCGTTACTCTACACAAAGCGTATTTCAACGCAAAACGTTACTCCACACAAAGCGTTACTTTACGTTTGGTGTTCCTTTACGATAGGTGTTACTTTACTCGTAGTATAACTTAACGCAAATCGTAATTAACGCGAAGTGTAAAAAAATTCTGCCAAATTGTGTGGTTACAATTGAAGAAAGCATTATTGCTTCAAAATACTGCGAAACTATTATGAAATGATATAAAATATTACGAAAAGTTGTTAAACTCTCACGGGTGACATGGTCCTTGTTGGTAGCATATATACAGTAAATGTATTACCACAAAATGTATGTATATATATTTATATATGTATAGCATATGATAGTTTAGAATAATTTAGTTATAAGGGGGGAGGTTAGATTATAGATAGTTTAGTTAGATTAGTATGGGAAATATATATTTATAAATATATATATATAACCAATTTGTTTCAGTTCATATAAAGTTTACTTCCCATATTTCTACAATCTATAATATATATTATTCGAGAACAGTCATGCGAAACTATGAAAGCAATTTGTCTATAAATTTGTTAAGCTTATTTATTCATTATCCTCAAACTCCGTTTATTACAATTCTTTCAATAACGCCGCGTTGTTCAGATAACTAATTATTTTCGTTTGTCGTATTTTTTCCCATCGCGTAGTTAAATCATCTACGGTTAGTTTAAATTTACCTCTTTATTTTACTGTGTATGATTTCAATGGAGTAAATATATTGAAGCTTTACGTTTTTATTCGACCAGAATATTGAATCTTAACCAACTCATAAATTTAATGTTATCGAAGATGGTATTCAACGCGAGGTGTTACTTGAGGCAAAAAGATACTTGACGCAAAGTGTTGCTCTACTCAAAGCGTTCCTCTACAAGAAACGTTACTTTACACAAAGCGTTAATCAACACAAATCGTCCACTCTACAAAACGCGTTACTCTACACAAAGCGTTTTTCAACGCAAAACGTTACTCCACACAAAGCGTTACTTTACGTTTGGTGTTCCTTGACGATAGGTGTTACTTTACTCGTAGTGTAACTTAACGCAAATCGTAATTAACGCGAAGTGTAAAAAAATTCTGCCAAATTGTGTGGTTACAATTGAAGAAAGCATTATTGCTTCAAAATACTGCGAAACTATTATGAAATGATATAAAATATTACGAAAATTTGTTAAACTCTCACGGGTGACATGGTCCCTGTTGGTAGCATATATACAGTAAATGTATTACCACAAAATGTATGTATATATATTTATATATGTATAGTATATGATAGTTTAGAATAATTTAGTTATAAGGGGGGGGGGGGGTTATATTATAGATAGTTTAGTTAGATTAGTATGGGAAATATGTATATATAAATATATATATATAACCAATTTGTTTCAGTTCATATAAAATTTACTTCCCATATTTCTACAATCTATAATTTATATTATTCGAGAGAAGTCATGCGAAACTATGAAAGCAATTTGTCTATAAATTTATTAAGCTTATTTATTCGTTATCCTCAAACTCCGTTTATTACAATTCTTTCAATAACGCCGCGTTGTTCAGATAACTAATTATTTTCGTTTGTCGTATTTTTTCCCATCGCGTAGTTAAATCATCTACGGTTAGTTTAAATTTACCTCTTTATTTTACTGTGTATGATTTCAATGGAGTAAATATATTGAAGCTTTACGTTTTTATTCGACCAGAATATTGAATCTTAACCAACTCATAAATTTAATGTTATCGAAGATGGTATTTAACGCGAGGTGTTACTTGAGGCAAAAAGATACTTGACGCAAAGTGTTGCTCTACTCAAAGCGTTACTCTACAAGAAACGTTACTCTACACAAATCGTTAATCAACACAAATCATCAACTCTACAAAAAGCGTTACTCTACACAAAGCGTATTTCAACGCAAAACGTTACTCCACACAAAGCGTTACTTTACGTTTGGTGTTCTTTTACGATAGGTGTTACTTTACTCGTAGTGTAACTTAACGCAAATCGTAATTATTGCGAAGTGTAGAAAAATTCTGCCAAATTGTGTGGTTACAATTGAAGAAAGCATTATTGCTTCAAAATACTGCGAAACTATTATGTAATGATATAAAATATTACGAAAATTTGTTAAACTCTCACGGGTGACATGGTCTTTGTTGGTAGCATATATACAGTAAATGTATTACCACAAAATGTATGTATATATATTTATATATGTATAGTATATGATAGTTTAGAATAATTTAGTTATAAGGGGGGGGGGGGTTAGATTATAGATAGTTTAGTTAGATTAGTATGGGAAATATATATATATAAATATATATATATAACCAATTTGTTTCAGTTCATATAAAATTTACTTCCCATATTTCTACAATCTATAATATATATTATTTGAGAGAAGTCATGCGAAACTATGAAAGCAATTTGTCTATAAATTTATTAAGCTTATTTATTCATTATCCTCAAACTCCGTTTATTACAATTCTTTCAATAACGCCGCGTTGTTCTGATAACTAATTATTTTATTTTTTCCCATCGCGTAAATAAATCATCTACGGTTAGTTTAAATTTACCTCTTTATTTTACTGTGTATGATTTCAATGGAGTAAATATATTGAAGCTTTACGTTTTTATTCGACCAGAATATTGAATCTTAACCAACTCATAAATTTAATGTTATCGAAGATGGTATTTAACGCGAGGTGTTACTTGAGGCAAAAAGATACTTGAGGCAAAGTGTTGCTCTACTCAAAGCGTTACTCTACAAGAAACGTTACTCTACACAAAGCGTTAATCAACACAAATCGTCCACTCTACAAAACGCGTGACTCTACACAAAGCGTATTTCAACGCAAAACGTTACTCCACACAAAGCGTTACTTTACGTTTGGTGTTCCTTTACGATAGGTGTAACTTTACTCGTAGTGTAACTTAACGCAAATTGTAATTAACGCGAAGTGTAAAAAAATTCTGCTAAATTGTGTGGTTACAATTGAAGAAAGAATTATTGCTTCAAAATACTACGAAACTTTTATGAAATGATATAAAATATTACGAAAAGTAGTTAAACTCTCACGGGTGACATGGTCCCTGTTGGTAGCATATATACAGTAAATGTATTACCACAAAATGTATGTATATATATTTATATATGTATAGTATTTGATAGTTTAGAATAATTTAGTTATAAGGGGAGAGGGGTTAGATTATAGATAGTTTAGTTAGATTAGTATGGGAAATATATATATATATATATAAATATATATATATAACCAATTTGTTTCAGTTCATATAAAATTTACTTCCCATATTTCTACAATCTATAATATATATTATTCGAGAGAAGTCATGCGAAACTATGAAAGCAATTTGTCTATACATTTTTTAAGCTTATTTATTCATTATCCTCAAACTCCTTTTTTACAATTCTGTCAATAACGCCACGTTGTTCAGATAACTAATTACTTTCTTTTGTCGTATTTTTTCCCATCGCGTAGTAAATTCATCTACGGTTAGTTTAAATTTACCTCTTTATTTTACTGTGTATGATTTCAATGGAGTAAATATATTGAAGCTTTACGTTTTAATTCGACCAGAATATTATATCTTAACCAACTCATAAATTTAATGTTATCGAAGATGGTATTTAACGCGAGGTGTTACTTGAGGCAAAAAGATACTTGACGCAAAGTGTTGCTCTACTCAAAGCGTTACTCTACAAGAAACGTTACTCTACACAAAGCGTTAATCAACACAAATCGTCCACTCTACAAAACGCGTTACTCTACACAAAGCGTATTTCAACGCAAAACGTTACTCCACACAAATCGTTACTTTACGTTTGGTGTTCCTTTACGATAGGTGATACTTTACTCGTAGTGTAACTTAACGCAAATCGTAATTAACGCGAAGTGTAAAAAAATTCTGCTAAATTGTGTGGTTACAATTGAAGAAAGCAATATTGCTTCAAAATACTACGAAACTTTTATGAAATGATATAAAATATTACGAAAAGTTGTTAAACTCTCACGGGTGACATGGTCCCTGTTAGTAGCATATATACAGTAAATGTATTACCACAAAATGTATGTATATATATTTATATATGTATAGTATATGATAGTTTAGAATAATTTAGTTATAAGGGGGGGGGGTTAGATTATAGATAGTTTAGTTAGATTAGTATGGGAAATATATATATATATATAAATATATATATATAACCAATTTGTTTCAGTTCATATAAAATTTACTTCCCATATTTCTACAATCTATAATATATATTATTCGAGAGAAGTCATGCGAAACTATGAAAGCAATTTGTCTATACATTTATTAGGCTTATTTATTCATTATCCTCAAACTCCATTTATTACAATTCTTTCAATAACGCCGCGTTGTTCAGATAACTAATTACTTTCTTTTGTCGTATTTTTTCCCATCGCGTAGTTAAATCATCTACGTATAGTTTAAATTTACCTCTTTATTTTACTGTGTATGATTTCAATGGAGTAAATATATTGAAGCTTTACGTTTTTATTCGACCAGAATATTGAATCTTAACCAACTCATAAATTTAATGTTATCGAAGATGGTATTTAACGCGAGGTGTTACTTGAGGCAAAAAGATACTTGACGCAAAGTGTTGCTCTACTCAAAGCGTTCCTCTACAAGAAACGTTACTCTACACAAAGCGTTAATCAACACAAATCGCCCACTCTACAAAAAGCGTTACTCTACACAAAGCGTATTTCAACGCAAAACGTTACTCCACACAAAGCGTTACTTTACGTTTGGTGTTCCTTTACGATAGGTGTTACTTTACTCGTAGTATAACTTAACGCAAATCGTAATTAACGCGAAGTGTAAAAAAATTCTGCCAAATTGTGTGGTTACAATTGAAGAAAGCATTATTGCTTCAAAATACTGCGAAACTATTATGAAATGATATAAAATATTACGAAAAGTTGTTAAACTCTCACGGGTGACATGGTCCTTGTTGGTAGCATATATACAGTAAATGTATTACCACAAAATGTATGTATATATATTTATATATGTATAGTATATGATAGTTTAGAATAATTTAGTTATAAGGGGGGTGGTCAGATTATAGATAGTTTAGTTAGATTAGTATGGGAAATATATATATATAAATATATATATATAACCAATTTCTTTCAGTTCATATAAAATTTACTTCCCATATTTCTACAATCTATAATATATATTATTCGAGAGAAGTCATGCGAAACTATGAAAGCAATTTGTCTATAAATTTATTAAGCTTATTTATTCATTATCGTCAAACTCCGTTTATTACAATTCTTTCAATAACGCCGCGTTGTTCAGATAACTAATTATTTTCTTTTGTCGTATTTTTTCCCATCGCGTAGTTAAATCATCTACGGTTAGTTTAAATTTACCTCTTTATTTTACTGTGTATGATTTCAATGAAGTAAATATTTTGAAGCTTTACGTTTTTATTCGACCAGAATATTGAATCTTAACCAACTCATAAATTTAATGTTATCGAAGATGGTATTTAACGCGAGGTGTTACTTGAGGCAAAAAGATACTTGACGCAAAGTGTTGCTCTACTCAACGCGTTCCTCTACAAGAAACGTTACTCTACACAAAGCGTTAATCAACACAAATCATCCACTCTACAAAAAGCGTTACTCCACACAAAGCGTATTTCAACGCAAAACGTTACTCCACACAAAGCGTTACTTTACGTTTGGTGTTCCTTTACGATAGGTGTTACTTTACTCGTAGTGTAACTTAACGCAAATCGTAATTAACGCGAAGTGTAAAAAAATTCTGCCAAATTGTGTGGTTACAATTGAAGAAAGCATTATTGCTTCAAAATACTGCGAAACTATTATGAAATGATATAAAATATTACGAAAATTTGTTAAACTCTCACGGGTGACATGGTCCCTGTTGGTAGCATATATACAGTAAATGTATTACCACAAAATGTATGTATATATATTTATATATGTATAGTATATGATAGTTTAGAATAATTTAGTTATAAGGGGGGTGGTTAGATTATAGATAGTTTAGTTAGATTAGTATGGGAAATATATATATATAAATATATATATATATAACCAATTTGTTTCAGTTCATATAAAATTTACTTCCCATATTTCTACAATCTATAATATATATTATTCGAGAGAAGTCATGCGAAACTATGAAAGCAATTTGTCTATACATTTATTAGGCTTATTTATTCATTATCCTCAAACTCCATTTATTACAATTCTTTCAATAACGCCGCGTTGTTCAGATAACTAATTACTTTCTTTTGTCGTATTTTTTCCCATCGCGTAGTTAAATCATCTACGTATAGTTTAAATTTACCTCTTTATTTTACTGTGTATGATTTCAATGGAGTAAATATATTGAAGCTTTACGTTTTTATTCGACCAGAATATTGAATCTTAACCAACTCATAAATTTAATGTTATCGAAGATGGTATTTAACGCGAGGTGTTACTTGAGGCAAAAAGATACTTGACGCAAAGTGTTGCTCTACTCAAAGCGTTCCTCTACAAGAAACGTTACTCTACACAAAGCGTTAATCAACACAAATCGCCCACTCTACAAAAAGCGTTACTCTACACAAAGCGTATTTCAACGCAAAACGTTACTCCACACAAAGCGTTACTTTACGTTTGGTGTTCCTTTACGATAGGTGTTACTTTACTCGTAGTGTAACTTAACGCAAATCGTAATTAACGCGAAGTGTAAAAAAATTCTGCCAAATTGTGTGGTTACAATTGAAGAAAGCATTATTGCTTCAAAATACTGCGAAACTATTATGAAATGATATAAAATATTACGAAAATTTGTTAAACTCTCACGGGTGACATGGTCCCTGTTGGTAGCATATATACAGTAAATGTATTACCACAAAATGTATGTATATATATTTATATATGTATAGTATATGATAGTTTAGAATAATTTAGTTATAAGGGGGGTGGTTAGATTATAGATAGTTTAGTTAGATTAGTATGGGAAATATATATATAAATATATATATATATAACCAATTTGTTTCAGTTCATATAAAATTTACTTCCCATATTTCTACAATCTATAATATATATTATTCGAGAGAAGTCATGCGAAACTATGAAAGCAATTTGTCTATACATTTATTAAGCTTATTTATTCATTATCGTCAAACTCCGTTTATTACAATTCTTTCAATAACGCCGCGTTGTTCAGATAACTAATTATTTTCTTTTGTCGTATTTTTTCCCATCGCGTAGTTAAATCATCTACGGTTAGTTTAAATTTACCTCTTTATTTTACTGTGTATGATTTCAATGGAGTAAATATATTGAAGCTTTACGTTTTTATTCGACCAGAATATTGAATCTTAACCAACTCATAAATTTAATGTTATCGAAGATGGTATTTAACGCGAGGTGTTACTTGAGGCAAAAAGATACTTGACGCAAAGTGTTGCTCTACTCAAAGCGTTACTCTACAAGAAACGTTACTCTACACAAAGCGTTAATCAACACAAATCGTCCACTCTACAAAAAGCGTTACTCTACACAAAGCGTATTTCAACGCAAAACGTTACTCCACACAAAGCGTTACTTTACGTTTGGTGTTCCTTTACGATAAGTGATACTTTACTCGTAGTGTAACTTAACGCAAATCGTAATTAACGCGAAGTGTAAAAAAATTCAGCTAAATTGTGTGGTTACAATTGAAGAAAGCATTATTTCTTCAAAATACTGCGAAACTATTATGAAATGATATAAAATATTACAAAAATTTGTTAAACTCTCACGGGTGACATGGTCCCTGTTGGTAGCATATATACAGTAAATGTATTACCACAAAATGTATGTATATATATTTATATATGTATAGTATTTGATAGTTTAGAATAATTTAGTTATAAGGGGAGGGGGGGTTAGATTATAGATAGTTTAGTTAGATTAGTATGGGAAATATATAGATATAAATATATATATATAACCAATTTGTTTCTGTTCATATAAAATTTACTTCCCATATTTCTACAATCTATAATATATATTATTTGAGAGAAGTCATGCGAAACTATGAAAGCAATTTGTATATACATTTATTAAGCTTATTTATTCATTATCCTCAAACTCCGTTTATTACAATTCTGTCAATAACGCCGCGTTGTTCAGATAACTAATTACTTTCTTTTGTCGTATTTTTTCCCATCGCGTAGTAAATTCATCTACGGTTAGTTTAAATTTACCTCTTTATTTTACTGTGTATGATTTCAATGGAGTAAATATATTGAAGCTTTACGTTTTTATTCGACCAGAATATTGAATCTTAACCAACTCATAAATTTAATGTTATCGAAGATGGTATTTAACGCGAGGTGTTACTTGAGGCAAAAAGATACTTGACGCAAAGTGTTGCTCTACTCAAAGCGTTACTCTACAAGAAACGTTACTCTACACAAAGCGTTAATCAACACAAATCGTCCACTCTACAAAACGCGTTACTCTACACAAAGCGTATTTCAACGCAAAACGTTACTCCACACAAAGCGTTACTTTATGTTTGGTGTTCCTTTACGATAGGTGTTACTTTACTCGTAGTGTAACTTAACGCAAATCGTAATTAACGCGAAGTGTAAAAAAATTCTGCTAAATTGTGTGGTTACAATTGAAGAAAGCAATATTGCTTCAAAATACTACGAAACTTTTATGAAATGATATAAAATATTACGAAAAGTTGTTAAACTCTCACGGGTGACATGGTCCCTGTTAGTAGCATATATACAGTAAATGTATTACCACAAAATGTATGTATATATATTTATATATGTATAGTATATGATAGTTTAGAATAATTTAGTTATAAGGGGGGGGGGTTAGATTATAGATAGTTTAGTTAGATTAGTATGGGAAATATATATATATATAAATATATATATATAACCAATTTGTTTCAGTTCATATAAAATTTACTTCCCATATTTCTACAATCTTTAATATATATTATTCGAGAGAAGTCATGCGAAACTATGAAAGCAATTTGTCTATACATTTATTAGGCTTATTTATTCATTATCCTCAAACTCCATTTATTACAATTCTTTCAATAACGCCGCGTTGTTCAGATAACTAATTACTTTCTTTTGTCGTATTTTTTCCCATCGCGTAGTTAAATCATCTACGTATAGTTTAAATTTACCTCTTTATTTTACTGTGTATGATTTCAATGGAGTAAATATATTGAAGCTTTACGTTTTTATTCGACCAGAATATTGAATCTTAACCAACTCATAAATTTAATGTTATCGAAGATGGTATTTAACGCGAGGTGTTACTTGAGGCAAAAAGATACTTGACGCAAAGTGTTGCTCTACTCAAAGCGTTCCTCTACAAGAAACGTTACTCTACACAAAGCGTTAATCAACACAAATCGCCCACTCTACAAAAAGCGTTACTCTACACAAAGCGTATTTCAACGCAAAACGTTACTCCACACAAAGCGTTACTTTACGTTTGGTGTTCCTTTACGATAGGTGTTACTTTACTCGTAGTATAACTTAACGCAAATCGTAATTAACGCGAAGTGTAAAAAAATTCTGCCAAATTGTGTGGTTACAATTGAAGAAAGCATTATTGCTTCAAAATACTGCGAAACTATTATGAAATGATATAAAATATTACGAAAAGTTGTTAAACTTTCACGGGTGACATGGTCCTTGTTGGTAGCATATATACAGTAAATGTATTACCACAAAATGTATGTATATATATTTATATATGTATAGTATATGATAGTTTAGAATAATTTAGTTATAAGGGGGGGGGGGTAAGATTATAGATAGTTTAGTTAGATTAGTATGGGAAATATATATATATAAATATATATATATAACCAATTTGTTTCAGTTCATAAAAAATTTACTTCCCATATTTCTACAATCTATAATATATATTATTCGAGAGAAGTCATGCGAAACTATGAAAGCAATTTGTCTATAAATTTATTAAGCTTATTTATTCATTATCGTCAAACTCCGTTTATTACAATTCTTTCAATAACGCCGCGTTGTTCAGATAACTAATTATTTTCTTTTGTCGTATTTTTTCCCATCGCGTAGTTAAATCATCTACGGTTAGTTTAAATTTACCTCTTTATTTTACTGTGTATGATTTCAATGAAGTAAATATATTGAAGCTTTACGTTTTTATTCGACCAGAATATTGAATCTTAACCAACTCATAAATTTAATGTTATCGAAGATGGTATTTAACGCGAGGTGTTACTTGAGGCAAAAAGATACTTGACGCAAAGTGTTGCTCTACTCAAAGCGTTACTCTACAAGAAACGTTACTCTACACAAAGCGTTAATCAACACAAATCGTCCACTCTACAAAAAGCGTTACTCCACACAAAGCGTATTTCAACGCAAAACGTTACTCCACACAAAGCGTTACTTTACGTTTGGTGTTCCTTTACGATAGGTGTTGCTTTACTCGTAGTGTAGCTTAACGCAAATCGTAATTAACGCGAAGGGTAAAAAAATTCTGCTTAATTGTGTGGTTACAAATGAAGAAAGCATTATTGCTTCAAAATACTGCGAAACTATTATGAAATGATATAAAATATTACGAAAATTTGTTAAACTCCCACGGGTGACATGGTCCCTGTTGGTAGCATATATACAGTAAATGTATTACCACAAAATGTATGTATATATATTTATATATGTATAGTATATGATAGTTTAGAATAATTTAGTTATAAGGGGGGGGGGGTTAGATTATAGATAGTTTAGTTAGATTAGTATGGGAAATATATATATATAAATATATATATATAACCAATTTGTTTCAGTTCATAAAAAATTTACTTCCCATATTTCTACAATCTATAATATATATTATTCGAGAGAAGTCATGCGAAACTATGAAAGCAATTTGTCTATACATTTATTAAGCTTATTTATTCATTATCCTCAAACTCCATTTATTACAATTCTTTCAATAACGCCGCGTTGTTCAGATAACTAATTACTTTCTTTTGTCGTATTTTTTCCCATCGCGTAGTTAAATCATCTACGGTTAGTTTAAATTTACCTCTTTATTTTACTGTGTATGATTTCAATGGAGTAAATATATTGAAGCTTTACGTTTTTATTCGACCAGAATATTGAATCTTAACCAACTCATAAATTTAATGTTATCGAAGATGGTATTTAACGCGAGGTGTTACTTGAGGCAAAAAGATACTTGACGCAAAGTGTTACTCTACTCAACGCGTTCCTCTACATGAAACGTTACTCTACACAAAGCGTTAATCAACACAAATCATCCACTCTACAAAAAGCGTTACTCTACACAAAGCGTATTTCAACGCAAAACGTTACTCCACACAAAGCGTTACTTTACGTTTGGTGTTCCTTTACGATGGGTGTTACTTTACTCGTAGTGTAACTTAACGCAAATCGTAATTAACGCGAAGTGTAAAAAAATTCTGCCAAATTGTGTGGTTACAATTGAAGAAAGCATTATTGCTTCAAAATACTGCGAAACTATTATGAAATGATATAAAATATTACGAAAATTTGTTAAACTCTCACGGGTGACATGGTCCTTGTTGGTAGCATATATACAGTAAATGTATTACCACAAAATATATGTATATATATTTATATATGTATAGTATATGATAGTTTAGAATAATTTAGTTATAAGAGGGGTGGTTAGATTATAGATAGTTTAGTTAGATTAGTATTTGAAATATATATATAAATATATATATAAATATATATATATAACCAATTTGTGTCAGTTCATATAAAATTTACTTCCCATATTTCTACAATCTATAATATATATTATTCGAGAGAAGTCATGCGAAACTATGAAAGCAATTTGTCTATACATTTATTAGGCTTATTTATTCATTATCCTCAAACTCCATTTATTACAATTCTTTCAATAACGCCGCGTTGTTCAGATAACTAATTACTTTCTTTTGTCGTATTTTTTCCCATCGCGTAGTTAAATCATCTACGGTTAGTTTAAATTTACCTCTTTATTTTACTGTGTATGATTTCAATGGAGTAAATATATTGAAGCTTTACGTTTTTATTCGACCAGAATATTGAATCTTAACCAACTCATAAATTTAATGTTATCGAAGATGGTAATTAACGCGAGGTGTTACTTGAGGCAAAAAGATACTTGACGCAAAGTGTTGCTCTACTCAACGCGTTCCTCTACAAGAAACGTTACTGTACACAAAGCGTTAATCAACACAAATCATCCACTCTACAAAAAGCATTACTCTACACAAAGCGTATTTCAACGCAAAACGTTACTCCACACAAAGCGTTACTTTACGTTTGGTGTTCCTTTACGATAGGTGTTACTTTACTCGTAGTGTAACTTAACGCAAATCGTAATTAAAGCGAAGTGTAAAAAAATTCTGCTAAATTGTGTGGTTACAATTGAAGAAAGCATTATTGCTTCAAAATACTGCGAAACTATTATGAAATGATATAAAATATTACGAAAATTTGTTAAACTCTCACGGGTGACATGGTCCCTGTTGGTAGCATATATTTAGTAAATGTATTACCACAAAATGTATGTATATATATTTATATATGTATAGTATATGAAAGTTTAGAATAATTTAGTTATAAGGGGGGTGGTTAGATTATAGATAGTTTAGTTAGATTAGTATGGGAAATATATATATATAAATATATATATATAACCAATTTGTGTCAGTTCATATAAAATTTACTTCCCATATTTCTACAATCTTTAATATATATTATTCGAGAGAAGTCATGCGAAACTATGAAAGCAATTTGTCTATACATTTATTAGGCTTATTTATTCATTATCCTCAAACTCCATTTATTACAATTCTTTCAATAACGCCGCGTTGTTCAGATAACTAATTACTTTCTTTTGTCGTATTTTTTCCCATCGCGTAGTTAAATCATCTACGGTTAGTTTAAATTTACCTCTTTATTTTACTGTGTATGATTTCAATGGAGTAAATATATTGAAGCTTTACGTTTTTATTCGACCAGAATATTGAATCTTAACCAACTCATAAATTTAATGTTATCGAAGATGGTAATTAACGCGAGGTGTTACTTGAGGCAAAAAGATACTTGACGCAAAGTGTTGCTCTACTCAACGCGTTCCTCTACAAGAAACGTTACTGTACACAAAGCGTTAATCAACACAAATCATCCACTCTACAAAAAGCATTACTCTACACAAAGCGTATTTCAACGCAAAACGTTACTCCACACAAAGCGTTACTTTACGTTTGGTGTTCCTTTACGATAGGTGTTACTTTACTCGTAGTGTAACTTAACGCAAATCGTAATTAAAGCGAAGTGTAAAAAAATTCTGCTAAATTGTGTGGTTACAATTGAAGAAAGCATTATTGCTTCAAAATACTGCGAAACTATTATGAAATGATATAAAATATTACGAAAATTTGTTAAACTCTCACGGGTGACATAGTCCCTGTTGGTAGCATATATTTAGTAAATGTATTACCACAAAATGTATGTATATATATTTATATATGTATAGTATATGAAAGTTTAGAATAATTTAGTTATAAGGGGGGTGGTTAGATTATAGATAGTTTAGTTAGATTAGTATGGGAAATATATATATATAAATATATATAAATATAACCAATTTGTTTCAGTTCATATAAAATTTACTTCCCATATTTCTACAATCTATAATATATATTATTCAAGAGAAGTCATGCGAAACTATGAAAGCAATTTGTCTATACATTTATTAAGCTTATTTATTCATTATCCTCAAACTCCATTTATTACAATTCTTTCAATAACGCCGCGTTGTTCAGATAACTAATTACTTTCTTTTGTCGTATTTTTTCCCATCGCGTAGTTAAATCATCTACGGTTAGTTTAAATTTACCTCTTTATTTTACTGTGTATGATTTCAATGGAGTAAATATATTGAAGCTTTACGTTTTTATTCGACCAGAATATTGAATCTTAACCAACTCATAAATTTAATGTTATCGAAGATGGTATTTAACGCGAGGTGTTACTTGAGGCATAAAGATACTTGACGCAAAGTGTTGCTCTACTCAACGCGTTCCTCTACAAGAAACGTTACTCTACACAAAGCGTTAATCAACACAAATCATCCACTCTACAAAAAGTGTTACTCCACACAAAGCGTATTTCAACGCAAAACGTTACTCCACACAAAGCGTTACTTTACGTTTGGTGTTCCTTTACGATAGGTGTTACTTTACTCGTAGTGTAACTTAACGCAAATCGTAATTAACGCGAAGTGTAAAAAAATTCTGCCAAATTGTGTGGTTACAATTGAAGAAAGCATTATTGCTTCAAAATACTGCGAAACTATTATGAAATGATATAAAATATTACGAAAATTTGTTAAACTCTCACGGGTGACATGGTCCCTGTTGGTAGCATATATACAGTAAATGTATTACCACAAAATGTATGTATATATATTTATATATGTATAGTATTTGATAGTTTAGAATAATTTAGTTATAAGGGGAGGGGGGGTTAGATTATAGATAGTTTAGTTAGATTAGTATGGGAAATATATATATATAAATATATATATATAACCAATTTGTTTCTGTTCATATAAAATTTACTTCCCATATTTCTACAATCTATAATATATATTATTCGAGAGAAGTCATGCGAAACTATGAAAGCAATTTGTCTATACATTTATTAAGCTTATTTATTCATTATCCTCAAACTCCGTTTATTACAATTCTGTCAATAACGCCGCGTTGTTCAGATAACTAATTACTTTCTTTTGTCGTATTTTCCCATCGCGTAGTAAATTCATCTACGGTTAGTTTAAATTTACCTCTTTATTTTACTGTGTATGATTTCAATGGAGTAAATATATTGAAGCTTTACGTTTTTATTCGACCAGAATATTGAATCTTAACCAACTCATAAATTTAATGTTATCGAAGATGGTATTTAACGCGAGGTGTTACTTGAGGCAAAAAGATACTTGACGCAAAGTGTTACTCTACTCAAAGCGTTACTCTACAAGAAACGTTACTCTACACAAAGCGTTAATCAACACAAATCGTCCACTCTACAAAAAGCGTTACTCTACACAAAGGGTATTTCAACGCAAAACGTTACTCCACACAAAGCGTTACTTTACGTTTGGTGTTCCTTTACGATAGGTGTTACTTTACTCGTAGTGTAACTTAACGCAAATCGTAATTAACGCGAAGTGTAAAAAAGTTCTGCTAAATTGTGTGGTTACAATTTAAGAAAGCATTATTGCTTCAAAATACTGCGAAACTATTATGAAATGATATAAAATATTACGAAAAGTTGTTAAATTCTCACGGGTGACATGGTCCCTGTTGGTAGCATATATACAGTAAATGTATTACCACAAAATGTATGTATATATATTTATATATGTATAGTATATGATAGTTTAGAATAATTTAGTAATAAGGGGGAGGGGTTAGATTATAGATAGTTTAGTTAGATTAGTATGGGAAATACATATATATAAATATATATATATAACCAATTTGATTCAGTTCATATAAAATTTACTTCCCATATTTCTACAATCTATAATATATATTATTCGAGAGAAGTCATGCGAAACTATGAAAGCAATTTGTCTATACATTTATTAAGCTTATTTATTCATTATCCTCAAACTCCGTTTATTACAATTCTTTCAATAACGCCGCGTTGTTCAGATAACTAATTACTTTCTTTTGTCGTATTTTTTCCCATCGCGTAGTTAAATCATCTACGGTTAGTTTAAATTTACCTCTTTATTTTACTGTGTATGATTTCAATGGAGTAAATATATTGAAGCTTTACGTTTTTATTCGACCAGAATATTGAATCTTAACCAACTCATAAATTTAATGTTATCGAAGATGGTATTTAACGCGAGGTGTTACTTGAGGCAAAAAGATACTTGACGCAAAGTGTTGCTCTACTCAAAGCGTTACTCTACAAGAAACGTTACTCTACACAAAGCGTTAATCAACACAAATCGTCCACTCTACAAAAAGCGTTACTCTACACAAAGCGTATTTCAACGCAAAACGTTACTCCACACAAAGCGTTACTTTACGTTTGGTGTTCCTTTACGATAGGTGTTACTTTACTCGTAGTATAACTTAACGCAAATCGTAATTAACGCGAAGTGTAAAAAAATTCTGCTAAATTGTGTGTTTACAATTGAAGAAAGCATTATTGCTTCAAAATACTGCGAAACTATTATGAAATGATATAAAATATTACGAAAAGTTGTTAAACTCTCACGGGTGACATGGTCCCTGTTGGTAGCATATATACAGTAAATGTATTACCACAAAATGTATGTATATATATTTATATATGTATAGTATTTGATAGTTTAGAATAATTTAGTTATAAGGGGAGGGGGGGGTTAGATTAAAGATAGTTTAGTTAGATTAGTATGGGAAATATATATATATATATAAATATATATATATAACCAATTTGTTTCAGTTCATATAAAATTTACTTCCCATATTTCTACAATCTATAATATATATTATTCGAGAGAAGTCATGCAAAACTATGAAAGCAATTTGTCTATACATTTATTAAGCTTATTTATTCATTATCCTCAAACTCCGTTTATTACAATTCTTTCAATAACGCCGCGTTGTTCAGATAACTAATTACTTTCTTTTGTCGTATTTTTTCCCATCGCGTAGTTAAATCATCTACGGTTAGTCTAAATTTACCTCTTTATTTTACTGTGTATGATTTCAATGGAGTAAATATATTGAAGCTTTACGTTTTTATTCGACCAGAATATTGAATCTTAACCAACTCATAAATTTAATGTTATCGAAGATGGTATTTAACGCGAGGTGTTACTTGAGGCAAAAAGATACTTGACGCAAAGTGTTGCTCTACTCAAAGCGTTACTCTACAAGAAACGTTACTCTACACAAAGCGTTAATCAACACAAATCGTCCACTCTACAAAACGCGTTACTCTACACAAAGCGTATTTCAACGCAAAACGTTACTCCACACAAAGCGTTACTTTACGTTTGGTGTTCCTTTACGATAAGTGTTACTTTACTCGTAGTGTTACTTAACGCAAATCGTAATTAACGCGAAGTGTAAAAAAATTCTGCCAAATTGTGTGGTTACAATTGAAGAAAGCATTATTGCTTCAAAATACTGCGAAACTATTATGAAATGATATAAAATATTACGAAAATTTGTTAAACTCTCACGGGTGACATGGTCCCTGTTGGTAGCATATATACAGTAAATGTATTACCACAAAATGTATGTATATATATTTATATATGTATAGTATATGATAGTTTAGAATAATTTAGTTATAAGGGGGGGGGGGGTTAGATTATAGATAGTTTAGTTAGATTAGTATGGGAAATACATATATATAAATATATATATATATAACCAATTTGTTTCAGTTCATATAAAATTTACTTCCCATATTTCTACAATCTATAATATATATTATTCGAGAGAAGTCATGCGAAACTATGAAAGCAATTTGTCTATACATTTATTAAGCTTATTTATTCATTATCCTCAAACTCCGTTTATTACAATTCTTTCAATAACGCCGCGTTGTTCAGATAACTAATTACTTTCTTTTGTCGTATTTTTTCCCATCGCGTAGTTAAATCATCTACGGTTAGTTTAAATTTACCTCTTTATTTTACTGTGTATGATTTCAATGGAGTAAATATATTGAAGCTATACGTTTTTATTCGACCAGAATATTGAATCTTAACCAACTCATAAATTTAAAGTTATCGAAGATGGTATTTAACGCGAGGTGTTTCTTGAGGCAAAAAGATACTTGACACAAAGTGTTGCTCTACTCAAAGCGTTACTCTACAAGAAACGTTACTCTACACAAAGCGTTAATCAACACAAATCGTCCACTCTACAAAACGCGTTACTCTACACAAAGCGTATTTCAACGCAAAACGTTACTCCACACAAAGCGTTACTTTACGTTTGGTGTTCCTTTACGATAGGTGTTACTTTACTCGTAGTGTAACTTAACGCAAATCGTAATTAACGCGAAGTGTAAAAAAATTCTGCTTAATTGTGTGGTTACAATTGAAGAAAGCCTTATTGCTTCAAAATACTACGAAACTTTTATGAAATGATATAAAATATTACGAAAAGTTGTTAAACTCTCACGGGTGACATGGTCCCTGTTGGTAGCATATATACAGTAAATGTATTACCACAAAATGTATGTATATATATTTATATATGTATAGTATATGATAGTTTAGAATAATTTAGTTATAAGGGGTGGGGGGGGTTAGATTAAAGATAGTTTAGTTAGATTAGTATGGGAAATATATATATATAAATATATGTATATAACCAATTTGTTTCAGTTCATATAAAATTTACTTCCCATATTTCTACAATCTATAATATATATTATTCGAGAGAAGTCATGCGAAACTATGAAAGCAATTTGTCTATACATTTATTAAGCTTATTTATTCATTATCCTCAAACTCCGTTTATTACAATTCTTTCAATAACGCCGCGTTGTTCAGATAACTAATTATTTTCGTTTGACGTATTTTTTCCCATCGCGTAGTTAAATCATCTACGGTTAGTTTAAATTTACCTCTTTATTTTACTGTGTATGATTTCAATGGAGTAAATATATTGAAGCTTTACGTTTTTATTCGACCAGAATATTGAATCTTAACCAACTCATAAATTTAATGTTATCGAAGATGGTATTTAACGCGAGGTGTTACTTGAGGCAAAAAGATACTTGACGCAAAGTGTTGCTCTACTCAAAGCGTTACTCTACAAGAAACGTTACTCTACACAAAGCGTTAATCAACACAAATCGTCCACTCTACAAAACGCGTTACTCTACACAAAGCGTATTTCAACGCAAAACGTTACTCCACACAAAGCGTTACTTTACGTTTGGTGTTCCTTTACGATAGGTGTTACTTTACTCGTAGTGTAACTTAACGCAAATCGTAATTAACGCGAAGTGTAAAAAAATTCTGCTAAATTGTGTGGTTACAATTGAAGAAAGCCTTATTGCTTCAAAATACTACGAAACTTTTATGAAATGATATAAAATATTACGAAAAGTTGTTAAACTCTCACGGGTGACATGGTCCCTGTTGGTAGCATATATACAGTAAATGTATTACCACAAAATGTATGTATATATATTTATATATGTATAGTATATGATAGTTTAGAATAATTTAGTTATAAGGGTGGGGGGGTTAGATTAAAGATAGTTTAGTTAGATTAGTATGGGAAATATATATATATAAATATATATATATAACCAATTTGTTTCAGTTCATATAAAATTTACTTCCCATATTTCTACAATCTATAATATATATTATTCGAGAGAAGTCATGCGAAACTATGAAAGCAATTTGTCTATACATTTATTAAGCTTATTTATTCATTATCCTCAAACTCCGTTTATTACAATTCTTTCAATAACGCCGCGTTGTTCAGATAACTAATTACTTTCTTTTGTCGTATTTTTTCCCATCGCGTAGTTAAATCATCTACGGTTAGTTTAAATTTACCTCTTTATTTTACTGTGTATGATTTCAATGGAGTAAATATATTGAAGCTTTACGTTTTTATTCGACCAGAATATTGAATCTTAACCAACTCATAAATTTAAAGTTATCGAAGATGGTATTTAACGCGAGGTGTTACTTGAGGCAAAAAGATACTTGACGCAAAGTGTTGCTCTACTCAAAGCGTTACTCTAGAAGAAACGTTACTCTACACAAATCGTTAATCAACACAAATCATCCACTCTACAAAAAGCGTTACTCTACACAAAGCGTATTTCAACGCAAAACGTTACTCCACACAAAGCGTTACTTTACGTTTGGTGTTCCTTTACGATAGGTGTTACTTTACTCGTAGTGTAACTTAACGCAAATCGTAATTAACGCGAAGTGTAAAAAAATTCTGCTAAATTGTGTGGTTACAATTGAAGAAAGCATTATTGCTTCAAAATACTGCGAAACTATTATGAAATGATATAAAATATTACGAAAAGTTGTTAAACTCTCACGGGTGACATGGTCCCTGTTGGTAGCATATATACAGTAAATGTATTACCACAAAATGTATGTATATATATTTATATATGTATAGTATATGAAGAATAATTTAGTAATAAGTGGGGGGGGTTAGATTATAGATAGTTTAGTTAGATTAGTATGGGAAATATATATATATATATAAATATATATATATATAACCAATTTGTTTCAGTTCATATAAAATTTACTTCCCATATTTCTACAATCTATAATATATATTATTCGAGAGAAGTCATGCGAAACTATGAAAGCAATTTGTCTATACATTTATTAAGCTTATTTATTCATTATTCTCAAACTCCGTTTATTACAATTCTTTCAATAACGCCGCGTTGTTCAGATAACTAATTACTTTCTTTTGTCGTATTTTTTCCCATCGCGTAGTTAAATCATCTATGGTTAGTTTAAATTTACCTCTTTATTTTACTGTGTATGATTTCAATGGAGTAAATATATTGAAGCTTTTCGTTTTTATTCGACCAGAATATTGAATCTTAACCAACTCATAAATTTAATGTTATCGAAGATGGTAATTAACGCGAGGTGTTACTTGAGGCAAAAAGATACTTGACGCAAAGTGTTGCTCTACTCAAAGCGTTACTCTACAAGAAACGTTACTCTACACAAAGCGTTAATCAACACAAATCGTCCACTCTACAAAACGCGTTACTCTACACAAAGCGTATTTCAACGCAAAACGTTACTCCACACAAAGCGTTACTTTACGTTTGGTGTTCCTTTACGATAGGTGTTACTTTACTCGTAGTGTAACTTAACGCAAATCGTAATTAACGCGAAGTGTAAAAAAATTCTGCTAAATTGTGTGGTTACAATTGAAGAAAGCCTTATTGCTTCAAAATACTACGAAACTTTTATGAAATGATATAAAATATTACGAAAAGTTGTTAAACTCTCACGGGTGACATGGTCCCTGTTGGTAGCATATATACAGTAAATGTATTACCACAAAATGTATGTATATATATTTATATATGTATAGTATATGATAGTTTTGAATAATTTAGTTATAAGGAAGGGGGGGGGTTAGATTAAAGATAGTTTAGTTAGATTAGTATGGGAAATATATAAATATAAATATATATATATAACCAATTTGTTTCAGTTCATATAAAATTTACTTCCCATATTTCTACAATCTATAATATATATTATTCGAGAGAAGTCATGCGAAACTATGAAAGCAATTTGTCTATACAACAATTAAGCTTATTTATTCATTATCCTCAAACTCCGTTTATTACAATTCTTTCAATAACGCCGCGTTGTTCAGATAACTAATTACTTTCTTTTGTCGTATTTTTTCCCATCGCGTAGTTAAATCATCTACGGTTAGTTTAAATTTACCTCTTTATTTTACTGTGTATGATTTCAATGGAGTAAATATATTGAAGCTTTACGTTTTTATTCGACCAGAATATTGAATCTTAACCAACTCATAAATTTAAAGTTATCGAAGATGGTATTTAACGCGAGGTGTTACTTGAGGCAAAAAGATACTTGACGCAAAGTGTTGCTCTACTCAAAGCGTTACTCTACAAGAAACGTTACTCTACACAAAGCGTTAATCAACACAAATCGTCCACTCTACAAAACGCGTTACTCTACACAAAGCGTATTTCAACGCAAAACGTTACTCCACACAAAGCGTTACTTTACGTTTGGTGTTCCTTTACGATAGGTGTTACTTTACTCGTAGTGTAACTTAACGCAAATCGTAATTAACGCGAAGTGTAAAAAAATTCTGCTAAATTGTGTGGTTACAATTGAAGAAAGCCTTATTGCTTCAAAATACTACGAAACTTTTATGAAATGATATAAAATATTACGAAAAGTTGTTAAACTCTCACGGGTGACATGGTCCCTGTTGGTAGCATATATACAGTAAATGTATTACCACAAAATGTATGTATATATATTTATATATGTATAGTATATGATAGTTTAGAATAATTAAGTTATAAGGGGCGGGGGGGTTAGATTATAGATAGTTTAGTTAGATTAGTATGGGAAATATATATATATAAATATATATATATAACCAATTTGTTTCAGTTCATATAAAATTTACTTCCCATATTTCTACAATCTATAATATATATTATTCGAGAGAAGTCATGCGAAACTATGAAAGCAATTTGTCTATACATTTATTAAGCTTATTTATTCATTATCCTCAAACTCCGTTTATTACAATTCTTTCAATAACGCCGCGTTGTTCAGATAACTAATTATTTTCGTTTGTCGTATTTTTTCCCATCGCGTAGTTAAATCATCTACGGTTAGTTTAAATTTACCTCTTTATTTTACTGTGTATGATTTCAATGGAGTAAATATATTGAAGCTTTACGTTTTTATTCGACCAGAATATTGAATCTTAACCAACTCATAAATTTAAAGTTATCGAAGATGGTATTTAACGCGAGGTGTTACTTGAGGCAAAAAGATACTTGACGCAAAGTGTTGCTCTACTCAAAGCGTTACTCTAGAAGAAACGTTACTCTACACAAATCGTTAATCAACACAAATCATCCACTCTACAAAAAGCGTTACTCTACACAAAGCGTATTTCAACGCAAAACGTTACTCCACACAAAGCGTTACTTTACGTTTGGTGTTCCTTTACGATAAGTGTTACTTTACTCGTAGTGTAACTTAACGCAAATCGTAATTAACGCGAAGTGTAAAAAAATTCTGCTAAATTGTGTGGTTACAATTGAAGAAAGCATTATTGCTTCAAAATACTACGAAACTTTTATGAAATGATATAAAATATTACGAAAAGTTGTTAAACTCTCACGGGTGACATGGTCCCTGTTGGTAGCATATATACAGTATTTACATATATTACTGTAATACATATATTACAGCATATATGTATTACCACAAAATGTGACTGTGACGTCAGTAAATTTGCCCAAACATATTGTTTATAATAAATTTATATGATATTTATATAACAATACTCGGTAAAAAAAGAGTGATACAGATAGATAGATAGATATAATAGATAGATATAGATAGATTGTATCTATTACAAAAATAAACTTAACAAATATCGTTAAAAAAAAAAATAATAATAATAATAATAACACTATCAGCTAAATGGCTTCAATAGAAGCTAAAGTTAAAAAAAGAAAGAAAAATAAACGACTCACTCAAGATGCAGCGAATTCTAGTGAAATCAAAAAAATAAAACAAGCTACTGAACAACCCATAACAAATGAAAATATGGACACCAACGATGACAACACAAGTGAAGGTTCGACATATGAGGAAGAACAAGAACCAATAAAATACAGATCAGTTCCTATCGTCATAGATATAATGAACATGCAACATAACGCTATTGTAGACTTAATTAATAACATCACAGAAACGGCATCAACGACCAAATACAAATTTACACAAGCAAAGATGACTTTATACACACAATGCAAAGAAGATCACATCAAAATCAAAAATCTACTCATAAATAAAAAAAGTGATTTCCATACATTTCCCTTAGGAGATGAAAAAGAATATAAGTTTGTTCTCAAAGGACTACCTTCGATTCGCGCGGAAAAAATCAAAACGCAACTTGAAAATAAGGGTTTTAAACCAACAAAAGTAACTGAAATGAAACAAAGCAAAGAATCAAGCAACAAGTTTCCATACTACTACATATCCATGCCAGCTGACACCGACTTAAAAAGTGTATATGCCATCAAACATATCTACAATGTAATCGTACGTATTGAACGTTACAGAAACCCAAAAATAGTGACGCAGTGCTACAACTGCCAACAATTTGGACACGGCTCAAGCAATTGCCATTACAAATCACGCTGTGTCAAATGCACAGGCCCACACAAAACGAAAGATTGTAATAAAAAAGAAAACGAACCGCCGCAGTGCACCAACTGCCAGCAAAACCACCCAGCGAACTACACCGGCTGCAAGACTTATCAAAACTACCTAGCAGCTCTAGAAAAAAGAAGACAATTAAAAACAAACCAGCCACAACAAAAGCAGAATATACCAGCACCGCCATTCAACGATGCAGAGAATTATCCGGGATTAAAAACAGCACCAACCACTGTACAACCAATTCAAAATCAGGACAACATACAATCGTACAGCGGAGCAGTGAAGCAAACATCCATGGGTAAGAAAACAGAAACAGAATCATCCTCTCTTAACGAACTTATGACTGAACTTAAAGAACTGAACACAATATGTAATATTAAATATTTAATTAAACTAATAAGATCTCTTAAAGATAAACTTAAAAAAACTGAAAACGACAAAAGTGCACAGTGCACAGCAATATTGGAATTCATGTTAGCTTATGAAGAAGGGAACAATGATGGCTAATCATAATAGTAATATCAAATTAGGACACTGGAATGCTAACGGAATCTCTCAGAAATGCTCAGAGTTATACGAATTTATAGTACAAAATAAAATTGATATCATGCTTATTAACGAAACTAAACTTAATAATAAAAACAAACTGATTAGATTGCCAGGGTATACATTTGTAAGACATGACAGACCAGACAGCATTAAAGGAGGAGGACTCCTAATAATAATTAAAAACACAACAAAATTTTGTGAACTACCGATTAAAAAGTATAATACTATAGAAGCATTAGGTATCAAACTAGCAAATAATACAGAAATTTTCACAGTATATGCACGCCCCCAAATAGCTCGTAAAACAAACAAAATAGACCCAAATGAAATACAACAACTTATGAGTAACCCTGAAGTAATCATTATGGGCGATCTAAACGCGAAACACCCAGATTGGTACTGCAACATCTCAAATGCCAACGGAAATATAATCAATAAACTAGCAAACAAATATCAATACGAAATTGTAGCGCCAAGCAGCTACACACTATACCCAACGAATGGTGGCAAACCCAGTGTAGTGGACCTGGCCATCCTAAAAAACATTAAAAATAATTATATAATTGAAACAATTAACGACCTAGAGTCAGACCACCTACCAGTAATTCTAACGACCAAACAAACTGGCTTACCTAAATGCAGCGCTAAAAATTACTTAAACTATAAAAAAGCTAATTGGCAGCAATTCAGAAAAAATATCAATGAAACACTTGTAATTAATGCAAATCTTAATTCTAAAAATAGCATCGACAGATGCATTCAAAACCTTACATGTACAATAAATAAAGCCATAGTTACTTCCATTCCAAAAACTAAAATTGAAAACAATTACACCCCATTGTCAAACCACATAAAACAGCTAATTAAAAACAGAAATAGGCTTAGAAGACAATACCAAAGAACAGGACTGACAGACTTAAAAATACAAATGATACAACTGGCATGCAAAATCAGGCAATCCATATCAGAATATAAAAACGAACTGTGGGACATTAAGTTGGAAAACTTGAAAATCTCCGACAACACGATATGGCAAACTGCCAAGTCATTCACTAAAACAACAAACTTAAACATACCGACGATACACGGGCCCAATAAACTGGCTTTCACAGATGAAGACAAAGCTAATGTATTAGCTGAGCATTTTGAGAGAGTCCACCACCTCACTGAACAAGAAGGAGATCGAGAGACAGAGTTGTCGGCCACTAAAGCATATAATGACATATTGGAATCACAGATAGTCACAGACAGTATTACATTAACGTCACCTAGGGAAATCAAAAACATTATTAAAAAAACAAAAGCAAAAAAAGCACCAGGACATGATAAAATACAAAACATCATCCTCAAAAATCTACCTAACAAAGCTATAGTCCAGCTAACCTACATTTATAATAACTGCCTAAAACTATCGTATTTTCCCACAGACTGGAAACTTGCCACCGTCTTGGCTTTCCGAAAACCAGGAAAAGACAAACTATACCCACAAAATTACAGGCCCATAAGCCTACTCTGCACACTTAGCAAAGTTCTAGAAACAATAATATTAAAAAGAATCAAAAACTTCGAACACCAAAACAATAAGCTAATACCAGAACAATTTGGCTTTAGGGAAACACACGCGACAGACCTACAACTAGTTAGAATAGTAAACTTCATAACCACACAGTTTAACTGGAAAAAATCAACAGCCCTAGTATTACTAGATATAGAAAAGGCGTTCGATACAGTCTGGCACCAAGGACTAATCCTTAAATTACACGAAATTGGCCTATCACCCTACATAATTAAATAATACAGAATTACTTAATAGATAGACACATACAGGTACAAATTAACAACACGCTCTCACAGAAGCAAAAGACGGTGGCTGGAGTACCACAGGGGTCCATACTAGGCCCAGTGTTATTCCTATTTTATATCAACGACATCCCTAAAGATAAAGATACTAATTTAGCATTATTTGCCGATGACACTGCACTCTACAACGCATCAGCTAACAAAAGGCTGGCTCTCGATCGCCTTCAAAAAACCCTTGATAGACTCACAAACTATTATAAGAAATGGAAAATAAAAATCAATGAAGCTAAAACAGAACTAGTCATATTCAGTAAAAAGACTAAAATTAAGAGAAATGAAGATAATCTTACAATAAAAATTAACAATACCATCATTGAACCCAAATCACATGCTAAATATCTAGGAGTCACATTAGACAACAAACTCTCATACACAACACACATCAACAAGAGTTGTATCAAAGCTAGGCAAACAAAACATATGCTATATCCGCTAATCAATGCAAAAAGTAATCTAAGTATAAAAAACAAAATCATTTTGTACAAAAGTATGATTAAGCCTATATTACTGTACGCAGCTCCAGTATGGAGTGGAACTTGTATATCAAATATAAAAAAAATTCAAACTACAGAAAATATAATACTCCGTATGATAAGTAGTGCAACCCCTATCGAAACCAACCTAGCTATCAAAGAAAGATTGAACATTAACGACATCTACACTGACATCCTTTACAGAACTAGTACCTTCTATAACAATAGAGTTAAGTCTCTAAATATTCTAAAAGATGTTGGCAAGTACAATAAGAATAATGCACCCTTCAAAATAAAATACAAATTACCCCACCATATATTAATCAATTAAGATATAATTACAAGATCTCATGAACTCCAAATAATTTGTAAATGTCTGTAAATATTTATTAGATTAAGTTATTATTAAGTTTCTAGGTTTAAGGCTCAATAAGTGTATGTGGTTTTTTAAAAATTTTTCCACAGGATATAAATATGATAACCAATAAAATATAAACAATAGTAAGCATAACGAAAAATATTTGGTAATTTTAAGGAACAAATGTAAAAATCAAAACTATGTATTAATCGATTGAAAATAAAAACATTTCCAAAACAAAAACAAAATGTATGTATATATATTTATATATGTATAGTATATGATAGTTTAGAATAATTTAGTTATAAGGGGGGGGGGGTTAGATTATAGATAGTTTAGTTAGATTAGTATGGGAAATATATATATATAAATATATATATATAACCAATTTGTTTCAGTTCATATAAAATTTACTTCCCATATTTCTACAATCTATAATATATATTATTCGAGAGAAGTCATGCGAAACTATGAAAGCAATTTGTCTATACATTTATTAAGCTTATTTATTCATTATCCTCAAACTCCGTTTATTACAATTCTTTCAATAACGCCGCGTTGTTCAGATAACTAATTACTTTCTTTTGTCGTATTTTTTCCCATCGCGTAGTTAAATCATCTACGGTTAGTTTAAATTTACCTCTTTATTTTACTGTGTATGATTTCAATGGAGTAAATATATTGAAGCTTTACGTTTTTATTCGACCAGAATATTGAATCTTAACCAACTCATAAATTTAATGTTATCGAAGATGGTATTTAACGCGAGGTGTTACTTGAGGCAAAAAGATACTTGACGCAAAGTGTTGCTCTACTCAAAGCGTTACTCTACAAGAAACGTTACTCTACACAAAGCGTTAATCAACACAAATCGTCCACTCTACAAAAAGCGTAACTCTACACAAAACGTATTTCAACGCAAAACGTTACTCCACACAAAGCGTTACTTTACGTTTGGTGTTCCTTTACGATAGGTGTTACTTTACTCGTAGTGTAACTTAACGCAAATCGTAATTAACGCGAAGTGTAAAAAATTTCTGCTAAATTGTGTGGTTACAATTGAAGAAAGCATTATTGCTTCAAAATACTGCGAAACTATTATGAAATGATATAAAATATTACGAAAATTTGTTAAACTCTCACGGGTGACATGGTCCCTGTTGGTAGCATATATACAGTAAATGTATTACCACAAAATGTATGTATATATATTTATATATGTATAGTATATGATAGTTTAGAATAATTTAGTTATAAGGGGGGGGGGGGGTTAGATTATAGATAGTTTAGTTAGATTAGTATGGGAAATATATATATATAAATATATATATATATATAACCAATTTGTTTCAGTTCATATAAAATTTACTTCCCATATTTCTACAATCTATAATATATATTATTCGAGAGAAGTCATGCGAAACTATGAAAGCAATTTGTCTATAAATTTATTAAGCTTATTTATTCATTATCCTCAAACTCCGTTTATTACAATTCTTTCAATAACGCCGCGTTGTTCTGATAACTAACTTTTTTCGTTTGTCGTATTTTTTCCCATCGCGTAGTTAAATCATCTACGGTTAGTTTACATTTACCTCTTTATTTTACTGTGTATGATTTCAATGGAGTAAATATATTGAAGCTTTACGTTTTTATTCGACCAGAATATTGAATCTTAACCAACTCATAAATTTAATGTTATCGAAGATGGTATTTAACGCGAGGTGTTACTTGAGGCAAAAAGATACTTGACGCAAAGTGTTGCTCTACTCAAAGCGTTACTCTACAAGAAACGTTACTCTACACAAAGCGTTAATCAACACAAATCGTCCACTCTACAAAACGCGTTACTCTACGCAAAGCGTATTTCAACGCAAAACGTTACTCCACACAAAGCGTTACTTTACGTTTGGTGTTCCTTTACGATAGGTGTTATTTTACTCGTAGTGTAACTTAACGCAAATCGTAATTAACGCGAAGTGTAAAAAAATTCTGCTAAATTGTGTGGTTACAATTGAAGAAAGCATTATTGCTTCAAAATACTACGAAACTATTATGAAATGATATAAAATATTACGAAAATTTGTTAAACTCTCACGGGTGACATGGTCCCTGTTGGTAGCATATATACAGTAAATGTATTACCACAAAATGTATGTATATATATTTATATATGTATAGTATATGATAGTTTAGAATAATTTAGTTATAAGGGGGGGGGGGGTTAGATTATAGATAGTTTAGTTAGATTAGTATGGGAAATACATATATATAAATATATATATATATAACCAATTTGTTTCAGTTCATATAAAATTTACTTCCCATATTTCTACAATCTATAATATATATTATTCGAGAGAAGTCATGCGAAACTATGAAAGCAATTTGTCTATACATTTATTAAGCTTATTTATTCATTATCCTCAAACTCCGTTTATTACAATTCTTTCAATAACGCCGCGTTGTTCAGATAACTAATTACTTTCTTTTGTCGTATTTTTTCCCATCGCGTAGTTAAATCATCTACGGTTAGTTTAAATTTACCTCTTTATTTTACTGTGTATGATTTCAATGGAGTAAATATATTGAAGCTATACGTTTTTATTCGACCAGAATATTGAATCTTAACCAACTCATAAATTTAAAGTTATCGAAGATGGTATTTAACGCGAGGTGTTTCTTGAGGCAAAAAGATACTTGACACAAAGTGTTGCTCTACTCAAAGCGTTACTCTACAAGAAACGTTACTCTACACAAAGCGTTAATCAACACAAATCGTCCACTCTACAAAACGCGTTACTCTACACAAAGCGTATTTCAACGCAAAACGTTACTCCACACAAAGCGTTACTTTACGTTTGGTGTTCCTTTACGATAGGTGTTACTTTACTCGTAGTGTAACTTAACGCAAATCGTAATTAACGCGAAGTGTAAAAAAATTCTGCTTAATTGTGTGGTTACAATTGAAGAAAGCCTTATTGCTTCAAAATACTACGAAACTTTTATGAAATGATATAAAATATTACGAAAAGTTGTTAAACTCTCACGGGTGACATGGTCCCTGTTGGTAGCATATATACAGTAAATGTATTACCACAAAATGTATGTATATATATTTATATATGTATAGTATATGATAGTTTAGAATAATTTAGTTATAAGGGGTGGGGGGGGTTAGATTAAAGATAGTTTAGTTAGATTAGTATGGGAAATATATATATATAAATATATGTATATAACCAATTTGTTTCAGTTCATATAAAATTTACTTCCCATATTTCTACAATCTATAATATATATTATTCGAGAGAAGTCATGCGAAACTATGAAAGCAATTTGTCTATACATTTATTAAGCTTATTTATTCATTATCCTCAAACTCCGTTTATTACAATTCTTTCAATAACGCCGCGTTGTTCAGATAACTAATTATTTTCGTTTGACGTATTTTTTCCCATCGCGTAGTTAAATCATCTACGGTTAGTTTAAATTTACCTCTTTATTTTACTGTGTATGATTTCAATGGAGTAAATATATTGAAGCTTTACGTTTTTATTCGACCAGAATATTGAATCTTAACCAACTCATAAATTTAATGTTATCGAAGATGGTATTTAACGCGAGGTGTTACTTGAGGCAAAAAGATACTTGACGCAAAGTGTTGCTCTACTCAAAGCGTTACTCTACAAGAAACGTTACTCTACACAAAGCGTTAATCAACACAAATCGTCCACTCTACAAAACGCGTTACTCTACACAAAGCGTATTTCAACGCAAAACGTTACTCCACACAAAGCGTTACTTTACGTTTGGTGTTCCTTTACGATAGGTGTTACTTTACTCGTAGTGTAACTTAACGCAAATCGTAATTAACGCGAAGTGTAAAAAAATTCTGCTAAATTGTGTGGTTACAATTGAAGAAAGCCTTATTGCTTCAAAATACTACGAAACTTTTATGAAATGATATAAAATATTACGAAAAGTTGTTAAACTCTCACGGGTGACATGGTCCCTGTTGGTAGCATATATACAGTAAATGTATTACCACAAAATGTATGTATATATATTTATATATGTATAGTATATGATAGTTTAGAATAATTTAGTTATAAGGGTGGGGGGGTTAGATTAAAGATAGTTTAGTTAGATTAGTATGGGAAATATATATATATAAATATATATATATAACCAATTTGTTTCAGTTCATATAAAATTTACTTCCCATATTTCTACAATCTATAATATATATTATTCGAGAGAAGTCATGCGAAACTATGAAAGCAATTTGTCTATACATTTATTAAGCTTATTTATTCATTATCCTCAAACTCCGTTTATTACAATTCTTTCAATAACGCCGCGTTGTTCAGATAACTAATTACTTTCTTTTGTCGTATTTTTTCCCATCGCGTAGTTAAATCATCTACGGTTAGTTTAAATTTACCTCTTTATTTTACTGTGTATGATTTCAATGGAGTAAATATATTGAAGCTTTACGTTTTTATTCGACCAGAATATTGAATCTTAACCAACTCATAAATTTAAAGTTATCGAAGATGGTATTTAACGCGAGGTGTTACTTGAGGCAAAAAGATACTTGACGCAAAGTGTTGCTCTACTCAAAGCGTTACTCTAGAAGAAACGTTACTCTACACAAATCGTTAATCAACACAAATCATCCACTCTACAAAAAGCGTTACTCTACACAAAGCGTATTTCAACGCAAAACGTTACTCCACACAAAGCGTTACTTTACGTTTGGTGTTCCTTTACGATAGGTGTTACTTTACTCGTAGTGTAACTTAACGCAAATCGTAATTAACGCGAAGTGTAAAAAAATTCTGCTAAATTGTGTGGTTACAATTGAAGAAAGCATTATTGCTTCAAAATACTGCGAAACTATTATGAAATGATATAAAATATTACGAAAAGTTGTTAAACTCTCACGGGTGACATGGTCCCTGTTGGTAGCATATATACAGTAAATGTATTACCACAAAATGTATGTATATATATTTATATATGTATAGTATATGAAGAATAATTTAGTAATAAGTGGGGGGGGTTAGATTATAGATAGTTTAGTTAGATTAGTATGGGAAATATATATATATATATAAATATATATATATATAACCAATTTGTTTCAGTTCATATAAAATTTACTTCCCATATTTCTACAATCTATAATATATATTATTCGAGAGAAGTCATGCGAAACTATGAAAGCAATTTGTCTATACATTTATTAAGCTTATTTATTCATTATTCTCAAACTCCGTTTATTACAATTCTTTCAATAACGCCGCGTTGTTCAGATAACTAATTACTTTCTTTTGTCGTATTTTTTCCCATCGCGTAGTTAAATCATCTATGGTTAGTTTAAATTTACCTCTTTATTTTACTGTGTATGATTTCAATGGAGTAAATATATTGAAGCTTTTCGTTTTTATTCGACCAGAATATTGAATCTTAACCAACTCATAAATTTAATGTTATCGAAGATGGTAATTAACGCGAGGTGTTACTTGAGGCAAAAAGATACTTGACGCAAAGTGTTGCTCTACTCAAAGCGTTACTCTACAAGAAACGTTACTCTACACAAAGCGTTAATCAACACAAATCGTCCACTCTACAAAACGCGTTACTCTACACAAAGCGTATTTCAACGCAAAACGTTACTCCACACAAAGCGTTACTTTACGTTTGGTGTTCCTTTACGATAGGTGTTACTTTACTCGTAGTGTAACTTAACGCAAATCGTAATTAACGCGAAGTGTAAAAAAATTCTGCTAAATTGTGTGGTTACAATTGAAGAAAGCCTTATTGCTTCAAAATACTACGAAACTTTTATGAAATGATATAAAATATTACGAAAAGTTGTTAAACTCTCACGGGTGACATGGTCCCTGTTGGTAGCATATATACAGTAAATGTATTACCACAAAATGTATGTATATATATTTATATATGTATAGTATATGATAGTTTTGAATAATTTAGTTATAAGGAAGGGGGGGGGTTAGATTAAAGATAGTTTAGTTAGATTAGTATGGGAAATATATAAATATAAATATATATATATAACCAATTTGTTTCAGTTCATATAAAATTTACTTCCCATATTTCTACAATCTATAATATATATTATTCGAGAGAAGTCATGCGAAACTATGAAAGCAATTTGTCTATACAACAATTAAGCTTATTTATTCATTATCCTCAAACTCCGTTTATTACAATTCTTTCAATAACGCCGCGTTGTTCAGATAACTAATTACTTTCTTTTGTCGTATTTTTTCCCATCGCGTAGTTAAATCATCTACGGTTAGTTTAAATTTACCTCTTTATTTTACTGTGTATGATTTCAATGGAGTAAATATATTGAAGCTTTACGTTTTTATTCGACCAGAATATTGAATCTTAACCAACTCATAAATTTAAAGTTATCGAAGATGGTATTTAACGCGAGGTGTTACTTGAGGCAAAAAGATACTTGACGCAAAGTGTTGCTCTACTCAAAGCGTTACTCTACAAGAAACGTTACTCTACACAAAGCGTTAATCAACACAAATCGTCCACTCTACAAAACGCGTTACTCTACACAAAGCGTATTTCAACGCAAAACGTTACTCCACACAAAGCGTTACTTTACGTTTGGTGTTCCTTTACGATAGGTGTTACTTTACTCGTAGTGTAACTTAACGCAAATCGTAATTAACGCGAAGTGTAAAAAAATTCTGCTAAATTGTGTGGTTACAATTGAAGAAAGCCTTATTGCTTCAAAATACTACGAAACTTTTATGAAATGATATAAAATATTACGAAAAGTTGTTAAACTCTCACGGGTGACATGGTCCCTGTTGGTAGCATATATACAGTAAATGTATTACCACAAAATGTATGTATATATATTTATATATGTATAGTATATGATAGTTTAGAATAATTAAGTTATAAGGGGCGGGGGGGTTAGATTATAGATAGTTTAGTTAGATTAGTATGGGAAATATATATATATAAATATATATATATAACCAATTTGTTTCAGTTCATATAAAATTTACTTCCCATATTTCTACAATCTATAATATATATTATTCGAGAGAAGTCATGCGAAACTATGAAAGCAATTTGTCTATACATTTATTAAGCTTATTTATTCATTATCCTCAAACTCCGTTTATTACAATTCTTTCAATAACGCCGCGTTGTTCAGATAACTAATTATTTTCGTTTGTCGTATTTTTTCCCATCGCGTAGTTAAATCATCTACGGTTAGTTTAAATTTACCTCTTTATTTTACTGTGTATGATTTCAATGGAGTAAATATATTGAAGCTTTACGTTTTTATTCGACCAGAATATTGAATCTTAACCAACTCATAAATTTAAAGTTATCGAAGATGGTATTTAACGCGAGGTGTTACTTGAGGCAAAAAGATACTTGACGCAAAGTGTTGCTCTACTCAAAGCGTTACTCTAGAAGAAACGTTACTCTACACAAATCGTTAATCAACACAAATCATCCACTCTACAAAAAGCGTTACTCTACACAAAGCGTATTTCAACGCAAAACGTTACTCCACACAAAGCGTTACTTTACGTTTGGTGTTCCTTTACGATAAGTGTTACTTTACTCGTAGTGTAACTTAACGCAAATCGTAATTAACGCGAAGTGTAAAAAAATTCTGCTAAATTGTGTGGTTACAATTGAAGAAAGCATTATTGCTTCAAAATACTACGAAACTTTTATGAAATGATATAAAATATTACGAAAAGTTGTTAAACTCTCACGGGTGACATGGTCCCTGTTGGTAGCATATATACAGTATTTACATATATTACTGTAATACATATATTACAGCATATATGTATTACCACAAAATGTGACTGTGACGTCAGTAAATTTGCCCAAACATATTGTTTATAATAAATTTATATGATATTTATATAACAATACTCGGTAAAAAAAGAGTGATACAGATAGATAGATAGATATAATAGATAGATATAGATAGATTGTATCTATTACAAAAATAAACTTAACAAATATCGTTAAAAAAAAAAATAATAATAATAATAATAACACTATCAGCTAAATGGCTTCAATAGAAGCTAAAGTTAAAAAAAGAAAGAAAAATAAACGACTCACTCAAGATGCAGCGAATTCTAGTGAAATCAAAAAAATAAAACAAGCTACTGAACAACCCATAACAAATGAAAATATGGACACCAACGATGACAACACAAGTGAAGGTTCGACATATGAGGAAGAACAAGAACCAATAAAATACAGATCAGTTCCTATCGTCATAGATATAATGAACATGCAACATAACGCTATTGTAGACTTAATTAATAACATCACAGAAACGGCATCAACGACCAAATACAAATTTACACAAGCAAAGATGACTTTATACACACAATGCAAAGAAGATCACATCAAAATCAAAAATCTACTCATAAATAAAAAAAGTGATTTCCATACATTTCCCTTAGGAGATGAAAAAGAATATAAGTTTGTTCTCAAAGGACTACCTTCGATTCGCGCGGAAAAAATCAAAACGCAACTTGAAAATAAGGGTTTTAAACCAACAAAAGTAACTGAAATGAAACAAAGCAAAGAATCAAGCAACAAGTTTCCATACTACTACATATCCATGCCAGCTGACACCGACTTAAAAAGTGTATATGCCATCAAACATATCTACAATGTAATCGTACGTATTGAACGTTACAGAAACCCAAAAATAGTGACGCAGTGCTACAACTGCCAACAATTTGGACACGGCTCAAGCAATTGCCATTACAAATCACGCTGTGTCAAATGCACAGGCCCACACAAAACGAAAGATTGTAATAAAAAAGAAAACGAACCGCCGCAGTGCACCAACTGCCAGCAAAACCACCCAGCGAACTACACCGGCTGCAAGACTTATCAAAACTACCTAGCAGCTCTAGAAAAAAGAAGACAATTAAAAACAAACCAGCCACAACAAAAGCAGAATATACCAGCACCGCCATTCAACGATGCAGAGAATTATCCGGGATTAAAAACAGCACCAACCACTGTACAACCAATTCAAAATCAGGACAACATACAATCGTACAGCGGAGCAGTGAAGCAAACATCCATGGGTAAGAAAACAGAAACAGAATCATCCTCCCTTAACGAACTTATGACTGAACTTAAAGAACTGAACACAATATGTAATATTAAATATTTAATTAAACTAATAAGATCTCTTAAAGATAAACTTAAAAAAACTGAAAACGACAAAAGTGCACAGTGCACAGCAATATTGGAATTCATGTTAGCTTATGAAGAAGGGAACAATGATGGCTAATCATAATAGTAATATCAAATTAGGACACTGGAATGCTAACGGAATCTCTCAGAAATGCTCAGAGTTATACGAATTTATAGTACAAAATAAAATTGATATCATGCTTATTAACGAAACTAAACTTAATAATAAAAACAAACTGATTAGATTGCCAGGGTATACATTTGTAAGACATGACAGACCAGACAGCATTAAAGGAGGAGGACTCCTAATAATAATTAAAAACACAACAAAATTTTGTGAACTACCGATTAAAAAGTATAATACTATAGAAGCATTAGGTATCAAACTAGCAAATAATACAGAAATTTTCACAGTATATGCACGCCCCCAAATAGCTCGTAAAACAAACAAAATAGACCCAAATGAAATACAACAACTTATGAGTAACCCTGAAGTAATCATTATGGGCGATCTAAACGCGAAACACCCAGATTGGTACTGCAACATCTCAAATGCCAACGGAAATATAATCAATAAACTAGCAAACAAATATCAATACGAAATTGTAGCGCCAAGCAGCTACACACTATACCCAACGAATGGTGGCAAACCCAGTGTAGTGGACCTGGCCATCCTAAAAAACATTAAAAATAATTATATAATTGAAACAATTAACGACCTAGAGTCAGACCACCTACCAGTAATTCTAACGACCAAACAAACTGGCTTACCTAAATGCAGCGCTAAAAATTACTTAAACTATAAAAAAGCTAATTGGCAGCAATTCAGAAAAAATATCAATGAAACACTTGTAATTAATGCAAATCTTAATTCTAAAAATAGCATCGACAGATGCATTCAAAACCTTACATGTACAATAAATAAAGCCATAGTTACTTCCATTCCAAAAACTAAAATTGAAAACAATTACACCCCATTGTCAAACCACATAAAACAGCTAATTAAAAACAGAAATAGGCTTAGAAGACAATACCAAAGAACAGGACTGACAGACTTAAAAATACAAATGATACAACTGGCATGCAAAATCAGGCAATCCATATCAGAATATAAAAACGAACTGTGGGACATTAAGTTGGAAAACTTGAAAATCTCCGACAACACGATATGGCAAACTGCCAAGTCATTCACTAAAACAACAAACTTAAACATACCGACGATACACGGGCCCAATAAACTGGCTTTCACAGATGAAGACAAAGCTAATGTATTAGCTGAGCATTTTGAGAGAGTCCACCACCTCACTGAACAAGAAGGAGATCGAGAGACAGAGTTGTCGGCCACTAAAGCATATAATGACATATTGGAATCACAGATAGTCACAGACAGTATTACATTAACGTCACCTAGGGAAATCAAAAACATTATTAAAAAAACAAAAGCAAAAAAAGCACCAGGACATGATAAAATACAAAACATCATCCTCAAAAATCTACCTAACAAAGCTATAGTCCAGCTAACCTACATTTATAATAACTGCCTAAAACTATCGTATTTTCCCACAGACTGGAAACTTGCCACCGTCTTGGCTTTCCGAAAACCAGGAAAAGACAAACTATACCCACAAAATTACAGGCCCATAAGCCTACTCTGCACACTTAGCAAAGTTCTAGAAACAATAATATTAAAAAGAATCAAAAACTTCGAACACCAAAACAATAAGCTAATACCAGAACAATTTGGCTTTAGGGAAACACACGCGACAGACCTACAACTAGTTAGAATAGTAAACTTCATAACCACACAGTTTAACTGGAAAAAATCAACAGCCCTAGTATTACTAGATATAGAAAAGGCGTTCGATACAGTCTGGCACCAAGGACTAATCCTTAAATTACACGAAATTGGCCTATCACCCTACATAATTAAATAATACAGAATTACTTAATAGATAGACACATACAGGTACAAATTAACAACACGCTCTCACAGAAGCAAAAGACGGTGGCTGGAGTACCACAGGGGTCCATACTAGGCCCAGTGTTATTCCTATTTTATATCAACGACATCCCTAAAGATAAAGATACTAATTTAGCATTATTTGCCGATGACACTGCACTCTACAACGCATCAGCTAACAAAAGGCTGGCTCTCGATCGCCTTCAAAAAACCCTTGATAGACTCACAAACTATTATAAGAAATGGAAAATAAAAATCAATGAAGCTAAAACAGAACTAGTCATATTCAGTAAAAAGACTAAAATTAAGAGAAATGAAGATAATCTTACAATAAAAATTAACAATACCATCATTGAACCCAAATCACATGCTAAATATCTAGGAGTCACATTAGACAACAAACTCTCATACACAACACACATCAACAAGAGTTGTATCAAAGCTAGGCAAACAAAACATATGCTATATCCGCTAATCAATGCAAAAAGTAATCTAAGTATAAAAAACAAAATCATTTTGTACAAAAGTATGATTAAGCCTATATTACTGTACGCAGCTCCAGTATGGAGTGGAACTTGTATATCAAATATAAAAAAAATTCAAACTACAGAAAATATAATACTCCGTATGATAAGTAGTGCAACCCCTATCGAAACCAACCTAGCTATCAAAGAAAGATTGAACATTAACGACATCTACACTGACATCCTTTACAGAACTAGTACCTTCTATAACAATAGAGTTAAGTCTCTAAATATTCTAAAAGATGTTGGCAAGTACAATAAGAATAATGCACCCTTCAAAATAAAATACAAATTACCCCACCATATATTAATCAATTAAGATATAATTACAAGATCTCATGAACTCCAAATAATTTGTAAATGTCTGTAAATATTTATTAGATTAAGTTATTATTAAGTTTCTAGGTTTAAGGCTCAATAAGTGTATGTGGTTTTTTAAAAATTTTTCCACAGGATATAAATATGATAACCAATAAAATATAAACAATAGTAAGCATAACGAAAAATATTTGGTAATTTTAAGGAACAAATGTAAAAATCAAAACTATGTATTAATCGATTGAAAATAAAAACATTTCCAAAACAAAAACAAAATGTATGTATATATATTTATATATGTATAGTATATGATAGTTTAGAATAATTTAGTTATAAGGGGGGGGGGGTTAGATTATAGATAGTTTAGTTAGATTAGTATGGGAAATATATATATATAAATATATATATATAACCAATTTGTTTCAGTTCATATAAAATTTACTTCCCATATTTCTACAATCTATAATATATATTATTCGAGAGAAGTCATGCGAAACTATGAAAGCAATTTGTCTATACATTTATTAAGCTTATTTATTCATTATCCTCAAACTCCGTTTATTACAATTCTTTCAATAACGCCGCGTTGTTCAGATAACTAATTACTTTCTTTTGTCGTATTTTTTCCCATCGCGTAGTTAAATCATCTACGGTTAGTTTAAATTTACCTCTTTATTTTACTGTGTATGATTTCAATGGAGTAAATATATTGAAGCTTTACGTTTTTATTCGACCAGAATATTGAATCTTAACCAACTCATAAATTTAATGTTATCGAAGATGGTATTTAACGCGAGGTGTTACTTGAGGCAAAAAGATACTTGACGCAAAGTGTTGCTCTACTCAAAGCGTTACTCTACAAGAAACGTTACTCTACACAAAGCGTTAATCAACACAAATCGTCCACTCTACAAAAAGCGTAACTCTACACAAAACGTATTTCAACGCAAAACGTTACTCCACACAAAGCGTTACTTTACGTTTGGTGTTCCTTTACGATAGGTGTTACTTTACTCGTAGTGTAACTTAACGCAAATCGTAATTAACGCGAAGTGTAAAAAATTTCTGCTAAATTGTGTGGTTACAATTGAAGAAAGCATTATTGCTTCAAAATACTGCGAAACTATTATGAAATGATATAAAATATTACGAAAATTTGTTAAACTCTCACGGGTGACATGGTCCCTGTTGGTAGCATATATACAGTAAATGTATTACCACAAAATGTATGTATATATATTTATATATGTATAGTATATGATAGTTTAGAATAATTTAGTTATAAGGGGGGGGGGGGGGGTTAGATTATAGATAGTTTAGTTAGATTAGTATGGGAAATATATATATATAAATATATATATATATATATAACCAATTTGTTTCAGTTCATATAAAATTTACTTCCCATATTTCTACAATCTATAATATATATTATTCGAGAGAAGTCATGCGAAACTATGAAAGCAATTTGTCTATAAATTTATTAAGCTTATTTATTCATTATCCTCAAACTCCGTTTATTACAATTCTTTCAATAACGCCGCGTTGTTCTGATAACTAACTTTTTTCGTTTGTCGTATTTTTTCCCATCGCGTAGTTAAATCATCTACGGTTAGTTTACATTTACCTCTTTATTTTACTGTGTATGATTTCAATGGAGTAAATATATTGAAGCTTTACGTTTTTATTCGACCAGAATATTGAATCTTAACCAACTCATAAATTTAATGTTATCGAAGATGGTATTTAACGCGAGGTGTTACTTGAGGCAAAAAGATACTTGACGCAAAGTGTTGCTCTACTCAAAGCGTTACTCTACAAGAAACGTTACTCTACACAAAGCGTTAATCAACACAAATCGTCCACTCTACAAAACGCGTTACTCTACACAAAGCGTATTTCAACGCAAAACGTTACTCCACACAAAGCGTTACTTTACGTTTGGTGTTCCTTTACGATAGGTGTTATTTTACTCGTAGTGTAACTTAACGCAAATCGTAATTAACGCGAAGTGTAAAAAAATTCTGCTAAATTGTGTGGTTACAATTGAAGAAAGCATTATTGCTTCAAAATACTACGAAACTATTATGAAATGATATAAAATATTACGAAAAGTTGTTAAACTCTCACGGGTGACATGGTCCCTGTTGGTAGCATATATACAGTAAATGTATTACCACAAAATGTATGTATATATATTTATATATGTATAGTATATGATAGTTTAGAATAATTTAGTAATAAGTGGGGGGGGGGGGTTAGATTATAGATAGTTTAGTTAGATTAGTATGGGAAATATATATATATATATATAAATATATATATATATAACCAATTTGTTTCAGTTCATATAAAATTTACTTCCCATATTTCTACAATCTATAATATATATTATTCGAGAGAAGTCATGCGAAACTATGAAAGCAATTTGTCTATACATTTATTAAGCTTATTTATTCATTATTCTCAAACTCCGTTTATTACAATTCTTTCAATAACGCCGCGTTGTTCAGATAACTAATTACTTTCTTTTGTCGTATTTTTTCCCATCGCGTAGTTAAATCATCTACGGTTAGTTTAAATTTACCTCTTTATTTTACTGTGTATGATTTCAATGGAGTAAATATATTGAAGCTTTACGTTTTTATTCGACCAGAATATTGAATCTTAACCAACTCATAAATTTAATGTTATCGAAGATGGTAATTAACGCGAGGTGTTACTTGAGGCAAAAAGAAACTTGACGCAAAGTGTTGCTCTACTCAAAGCGTTACTCTACAAGAAACGTTACTCTACACAAAGCGTTAATCAACACAAATCATCCACTCTACAAAAAGCGTTACTCTACACAAAGCGTATTTCAACGCAAAACGTTACTCCACACAAAACGTTTCTTTACGTTTGGTGTTCCTTTACGATAGGTGTTACTTTACTCGTAGTGTAACTTAACGCAAATCGTGATTAACGCGAAGTGTAAAAAAATTCTGCCAAATTGTGTGGTTACAATTGAAGAAAGCATTATTGCTTCAAAATACTGCGAAACTATTATGAAATGATATAAAATATTACGAAAATTAGTTAAACTCTCACGGGTGACATGGTCCCTGTTGGTAGCATATATACAGTAAATGTATTACCACAAAATGTATGTATATATATTTATATATGTATAGTATATGATAGTTTAGAATAATTTAGTTATAAGGAGGGGGGGTTAGATTATAGATAGTTTAGTTAGATTAGTATGGGAAATATATATATATAAATATATATATATAACCAATTTGTTTCAGTTCATATAAAATTTACTTCCCATATTTCTACAATCTATAATTTATATTATTCGAGAGAAGTAATGCGAAACTATGAAAGCAATTTGTCTATAAATTTATTAAGCTTATTTATTCATTATCCTCAAACTCCGTTTATTACAATTCTTTCAATAACGCCGCGTTGTTCAGATAACTAATTATTTTCGTTTGTCGTATTTTTTCCCATCGCGTAGTTAAATCATCTACGGTTAGTTTAAATTTACCTCTTTATTTTACTGTGTATGATTTCAATGGAGTAAATATATTGAAGCTTTACGTTTTTGTTCGACCAGAATATTGAATCTTAACCAACTCATAAATTTAATGTTATCGAAGATGGTATTTAACGCGAGGTGTTACTTGAGGCAAAAAGATACTTGACGCAAAGTGTTGTTCTACTCAAAGCGTTACTCTACAAGAAACGTTACTCTACACAAAGCGTTAATCAACACAAATCGTCCACTCTACAAAACGCGTTACTCTACACAAAGCGTATTTCAACGCAAAACGTTACTCCACACAAAGCGTTACTTTACGTTTGGTGTTCCTTTACGATAAGTGTTACTTTACTCGTAGTGTAACTTAACGCAAATCGTAATTAACGCGAAGTGTAAAAAAATTCTGCCAAATTGTGTGGTTACAATTTAAGAAAGCATTATTGCTTCAAAATACTGCGAAACTATTATGAAATGATATAAAATATTACGAAAAGTTGTTAAACTCTCACGGGTGACATGGTCCCTGTTGGTAGCATATATACAGTAAATGTATTACCACAAAATGTATGTATATATATTTATATATGTATAGTATATGATAGTTTAGAATAATTTAGTTATAAGGGTGGGGGGGTTAGATTAAAGATAGTTTAGTTAGATTAGTATGGGAAATATATATATATAAATATATATATATAACCAATTTGTTTCAGTTCATATAAAATTTACTTCCCATATTTCTACAATCTATAATATATATTATTCGAGAGAAGTCATGCGAAACTATGAAAGCAATTTACCTATACATTTATTAAGCTTATTTATTCATTATTCTCAAACTCCGTTTATTACAATTCTTTCAATAACGCCGCGTTGTTCAGATAACTAATTACTTTCTTTTGTCGTATTTTTTCCCATCGCGTAGTTAAATCATCTACGGTTAGTTTAAATTTACCTCTTTATTTTACTGTGTATGATTTCAATGGAGTAAATATATTGAAGCTTTACGTTTTTATTCGACCAGAATATTGAATCTTAACCAACTCATAAATTTAATGTTATCGAAGATGGTATTTAACGCGAGGTGTTACTTGAGGCAAAAAGATACTTGACGCAAAGTGTTGCTCTACTCAAAGCGTTACTCTACAAGAAACGTTACTCTACACAAAGCGTTAATCAACACAAATCGTCCACTCTACAAAACGCGTTACTCTACACAAAGCGTATTTCAACGCAAAACGTTACTCCACACAAAGCGTTACTTTACGTTTGGTGTTCCTTTACGATAGGTGTTACTTTACTCGTAGTGTAACTTAACGCAAATCGTAATTAACGCGAAGTGTAAAAAAATTCTGCTGAATTGTGTGGTTACAAATGAAGAAAGCATTATTGCTTCAAAATACTGCGAAACTATTATGAAATGATATAAAATATTACGAAAAGTTGTTAAACTCTCACGGGTGACATGGTCCCTGTTGGTAGCATATATACAGTAAATGTATTACCACAAAATGTATGTATATATATTTATATATGTATAGTATATGATAGTTTAGAATAATTTAGTTATAAGGGGGGGGGGTTAGATTATAGATAGTTTAGTTAGATTAGTATGGGAAATATATATATATAAATATATATATATAACCAATTTGTTTCAGTTCATATAAAATTTACTTCCCATATTTCTACAATCTATAATATATATTATTCGAGAGAAGTCATGCGAAACTATGAAAGCAATTTGTCTATAAATTTATTAAGCTCATTTATTCATTATCCTGAAACTCCGTTTATTACAATTCTTTCAATAACGCCGCGTTGTTCAGATAACTAATTATTTTCGTTTGTCGTATTTTTTCCAATCGCGTAGTTAAATCATCTACGGTTAGTTTAAATTTACCTCTTTATTTTACTGCGTATGATTTCAATGGAGTAAATATATTGAAGCTTTACGTTTTTATTCGACCAGATTATTGAATCTTAACCAACTCATAAATTTAATGTTATCGAAGATGGTATTTAACGCGAGGTGTTACTTGAGGCAAAAAGATACTTGACGCAAAGTGTTGCTCTACTCAAAGCGTTACTCTACAAGAAACGTTACTCTACACAAAGCGTTAATCAATACAAATCGTCCACTCTACAAAAAGCGTTACTCTACACAAAGCGTATTTCAACGCAAAACGTTACTCCACACAAAGCGTTACTTTACGTTTGGTGTTCCTTTACGATAGGTGTTACTTTACTCGTAGTGTAACTTAACGCAAAACGTAATTAACGCGAAGTGTAAAAAAATTCTGCTAAATTGTGTGGTTACAAATGAAGAAAGAATTATTGCTTCAAAATACTGCGAAACTATTATGAAATGATATAAAATATTACGAAAAGTTGTTAAACTCTCACGGGTGACATGGTCCCTGTTGGTAGCATATATACAGTAAATGTATTACCACAAAATGTATGTATATATATTTATATATGTATAGTATATGATAGTTTAGAATAATTTAGTTATAAGGGGGGGGGGTTAGATTATAGATAGTTTAGTTAGATTAGTATGGGAAATATATATATATAAATATATATATATAACCAATTTGTTTCAGTTCATATAAAATTTACTTCCCATATTTCTACAATCTATAATATATATTATTCGAGAGAAGTCATGCAAAACTATGAAAGCAATTTGTCTATAAATTTATTAAGCTTATTTATTCATTATCCTCAAACTCCGTTTATTACAATTCTTTCAATAACGCCGCGTTGTTCAGATAACTAATTATTTTCTTTTGTCGTATTTTTTCCCATCGCGTAGTTAAATCATCTACGGTTAGTTTAAATTTACCTCTTTCTTTAACTGTGTATGTTTTCAATGGAGTAAACATATTGAAGCTTTACGTTTTTATTCGACCAGAATATTGAATCTTAACCAACTCATAAATTTAATGTTATCGAAGATGGTATTTAACGCGAGGTGTTACTTGAGGCAAAAAGATACTTAACGCAAAGTGTTGCTCTACTCAAAGCGTTACTCTACAAGAAACGTAACTCTACACAAAGCGTTAATCAATACAAATCGTCCACTCTACTAAAAGCGTTACTCTACACAAAGCGTATTTCAACGCAAAACGTTTCTCCACACAAAGCGTTACTTTACGTTTGGTGTTCCTTTACGATAGGTGTTACTTTACTCGTAGTGTAACTTAACGCAAATCGTAATTAACGCGAAGTGTAAAAAAATTCTGCTGAATTGTGTGGTTACAAATGAAGAAAGCATTATTGCTTCAAAATACTGCGAAACTATAATGAAATGATATAAAATATTACGAAAAGTTGTTAAACTCTCACGGGTGACATGGTCCCTGTTGGTAGCATATATACAGTAAATGTATTACCACAAAATGTATGTATATATATTTATATATGTATAGTATATGATAGTTTAGAATAATTTAGTTATAAGGGGGGGGGGTTAGATTATAGATAGTTTAGTTAGATTAGTATGGGAAATATATATATATAAATATATATATATAACCAATTTGTTTCAGTTCATATAAAATTTACTTCCCATATTTCTACAATCTATAATATATATTATTCGAGAGAAGTCATGCGAAACTATGAAAGCAATTTGTCTATAAATTTATTAAGCTTATTTATTCATTATCCTCAAACTCCGTTTATTACAATTCTTTCAATAACGCCGCGTTGTTCAGATAACTAATTATTTTCTTTTGTCGTATTTTTTCCCATCGCGTAGTTAAATCATCTACGGTTAGTTTAAATTTACCTCTTTCTTTAACTGTGTATGTTTTCAATGGAGTAAACATATTGAAGCTTTACGTTTTTATTCGACCAGAATATTGAATCTTAACCAACTCATAAATTTAATGTTATCGAAGATGGTATTTAACGCGAGGTGTTACTTGAGGCAAAAAGATACTTAACGCAAAGTGTTGCTCTACTCAAAGCGTTACTCTACAAGAAACGTAACTCTACACAAAGCGTTAATCAATACAAATCGTCCACTCTACTAAAAGCGTTACTCTACACAAAGCGTATTTCAACGCAAAACGTTTCTCCACACAAAGCGTTAATTTACGTTTGGTGTTCCTTTACGATAGGTGTTACTTTACTCGTAGTGTAACTTAACGCAAATCGTAATTAACGCGAAGTGTAAAAAAATTCTGCTGAATTGTGTGGTTACAAATGAAGAAAGCATTATTGCTTCAAAATACTGCGAAACTATTATGAAATGATATAAAATATTACGAAAAGTTGTTAAACTCTCACGGGTGACATGGTCCCTGTTGGTAGCATATATACAGTAAATGTATTACCACAAAATGTATGTATATATATTTATATATGTATAGTATATGATAGTTTAGAATAATTTAGTTATAAGGGGGGGGGGTTAGATTATAGATAGTTTAGTTAGATTAGTATGGGAAATATATATATATAAATATATATATATAACCAATTTGTTTCAGTTCATATAAAATTTACTTCCCATATTTCTACAATCTATAATATATATTATTCGAGAGAAGTCATGCGAAACTATGAAAGCAATTTGTCTATAAATTTATTAAGCTCATTTATTCATTATCCTGAAACTCCGTTTATTACAATTCTTTCAATAACGCCGCGTTGTTCAGATAACTAATTATTTTCGTTTGTCGTATTTTTTCCAATCGCGTAGTTAAATCATCTACGGTTAGTTTAAATTTACCTCTTTATTTTACTGCGTATGATTTCAATGGAGTAAATATATTGAAGCTTTACGTTTTTATTCGACCAGATTATTGAATCTTAACCAACTCATAAATTTAATGTTATCGAAGATGGTATTTAACGCGAGGTGTTACTTGAGGCAAAAAGATACTTGACGCAAAGTGTTGCTCTACTCAAAGCGTTACTCTACAAGAAACGTAACTCTACACAAAGCGTTAATCAATACAAATCGTCCACTCTACTAAAAGCGTTACTCTACACAAAGCGTATTTCAACGCAAAACGTTACTCCACACAAAGCGTTACTTTACGTTTGGTGTTCCTTTACGATAGGTGTTACTTTACTCGTAGTGTAACTTAACGCAAATCGTAATTAACGCGAAGTGTAAAAAAATTCTGCTAAATTGTGTGGTTACAAATGAAAAAAGCATTATTGCTTCAAAATACTGCGAAACTATTATGAAATGATATAAAATATTACGAAAAGTTGTTAAACTCTCACGGGTGACATGGCCCCTGTTGGTAGCATATATAGAGTAAATGTATTACCACAAAATGTATGTATATATATTTATATATGTATAGTATATGATAGTTTAGAATAGTTTAGTTATAAGGGGGGGGGGTTAGATTATAGATAGTTTAGTTAGATTAGTATGGGAAATATATATATATAAATATATATATATAACCAATTTGTTTCAGTTCATATAAAATTTACTTCCCATATTTCTACAATCTTTAATATATATTATTCGAGAGAAGTCATGCGAAACTATGAAAGCAATTTGTCTATAAATTTATTAAGCTTATTTATTCATTATCCTCAAACTCCGTTTATTACAATTCTTTCAATAACGCCGCGTTGTTCAGATAACTAATTATTTTCTTTTGTCGTATTTTTTCCCATCGCGTAGTTAAATCATCTACGGTTAGTTTAAATTTACCTCTTTATTTTACTGTGTATGATTTTAATGGAGTAAATATATTGAAGCTTTACGTTTTTATTCGACCTGAATATTGAATCTTAACCAACTCATAAATTTAATGTTATCGAAGATGGTATTTAACGCGAGGTGTTACTTGAGGCAAAAAGATACTTGACGCAAAGTGTTGCTCTACTCAAAGCGTTACTCTACAAGAAACGTTACTCTACACAAAGCGTTAATCAACACAAATCGTCCACTCTACAAAAAGCGTTACTCTACACAAAGCGTAGTTCAACGCAAAACGTTACTCCACACAAAGCGTTACTTTACGTTTGGTGTTCCTTTACGATAGGTGTTACTTTACTCGTAGTGTAACTTAACGCAAAACGTAATTAACGCGAAGTGTAAAAAAATTCTGCTAAATTGTGTGGTTACAATTGAAGAAAGAATTATTGCTACAAAATACTGCGAAACTATTATGAAATGATATAAAATATTACGAAAAGTTGTTAAACTCTCACGGGTGACATGGTCCCTGTTGGTAGCATATATACAGTAAATGTATTACCACAAAATGTATGTATATATATTTATATATGTATAGTATATGATAGTTTAGAATAATTTAGTTATAAGGGGGGGGGGGGTTAGATTATAGATAGTTTAGTTAGATTAGTATGGGAAATATATATATATAAATATATATATATAACCAATTTGTTTCAGTTCATATAAAATTTACTTCCCATATTTCTACAATCTATAATATATATTATTCGAGAGAAGTCATGCGAAACTATGAAAGCAATTTGTCTATAAATTTATTAAGCTTATTTATTCATTATCCTCAAACTCCGTTTATTACAATTCTTTCAATAACGCCGCGTTGTTCAGATAACTAATTATTTTCTTTTGTCTTTTTTTTTCCCATCGCGTAGTTAAATCATCTACGGTTAGTTTAAATTTACCTCTTTCTTTTACTGTGTATGTTTTCAATGGAGTAAACATATTGAAGCTTTACGTTTTTATTCGACCAGAATATTGAATCTTAACCAACTCATAAATTTAATGTTATCGAAGATGGTATTTAACGCGAGGTGTTACTTGAGGCAAAAAGATACTTAACGCAAAGTGTTGCTCTACTCAAAGCGTTACTCTACAAGAAACGTAACTCTACACAAAGCGTTAATCAATACAAATCGTCCACTCTACTAAAAGCGTTACTCTACACAAAGCGTATTTCAACGCAAAACGTTTCTCCACACAAAGCGTTACTTTACGTTTGGTGTTCCTTTACGATAGGTGTTACTTTACTCGTAGTGTAACTTAACGCAAATCGTAATTAACGCGAAGTGTAAAAAAATTCTGCTGAATTGTGTGGTTACAAATGAAGAAAGCATTATTGCTTCAAAATACTGCGAAACTATTATGAAATGATATAAAATATTACGAAAAGTTGTTAAATTCTCACGGGTGACATGGTCCCTGTTGGTAGCATATATACAGTAAATGTATTACCACAAAATGTATGAATATATATTTATATATGTATAGTATATGATAGTTTAGAATAATTTAGTTATAAGGGGGGGGGGGTTAGATTATAGATAGTTTAGTTAGATTAGTATGGGAAATATATATATATAAATATATATATATAACCAATTTGTTTCAGTTCATATAAAATTTACTTCCCATATTTCTACAATCTATAATATATATTATTTGAGAGAAGTCATGCGAAACTATGAAAGCAATTTGTCTATAAATTTATTAAGCTCATTTATTCATTATCCTCAAACTCCGTTTATTACAATTCTTTCAATAACGCCGCGTTGTTCAGATAACTAATTATTTTCGTTTGTCGTATTTTTTCCCATCGCGTAGTTAAATCATCTACGGTTAGTTTAAATTTACCTCTTTATTTTACTGCGTATGATTTCAATGGAGTAAATATATTGAAGCTTTACGTTTTTATTCGACCAGATTATTGAATCTTAACCAACTCATAAATTTAATGTTATCGAAGATGGTATGTAACGCAAGGTGTTACTTGAGGCAAAAAGATACTTGACGCAAAGTGTTGCTCTACTCAAAGCGTTACTCTACAAGAAACGTAACTCTACACAAAGCGTTAATCAATACAAATCGTCCACTCTACTAAAAGCGTTACTCTACACAAAGCGTATTTCAACGCAAAACGTTTCTCCACACAAAGCGTTACTTTACGTTTGGTGTTCCTTTACGATAGGTGTTACTTTACTCGTAGTGTAACTTAACGCAAATCGTAATTAACGCGAAGTGTAAAAAAATTCTGCTGAATTGTGTGGTTACAAATGAAGAAAGCATTATTGCTTCAAAATACTGCGAAACTATTATGAAATGATATAAAATATTACGAAAAGTTGTTAAATTCTCACGGGTGACATGGTCCCTGTTGGTAGCATATATACAGTAAATGTATTACCACAAAATGTATGTATATATATTTATATATGTATAGTATATGATAGTTTAGAATAATTTAGTTATAAGGGGTGGGGGGGGTTAGATTATAAATAGTTTAGTTAGATTAGTATGGGAAATATATATATATAAATATATATATATAACCAATTTGTTTCAGTTCATATAAAATTTACTTCCCATATTTCTACAATCTATAATATATATTATTCGAGAGAAGTCATGCGAAACTATGAAAGCAATTTGTCTATAAATTTATTAAGCTCATTTATTCATTATCCTCAAACTCCGTTTATTACAATTCTTTCAATAACGCCGCGTTGTTCAGATAACTAATTATTTTCGTTTGTCGTATTTTTTCCCATCGCGTAGTTAAATCATCTACGGTTAGTTTAAATTTACCTCTTTATTTTACTGCGTATGATTTCAATGGAGTAAATATATTGAAGCTTTACGTTTTTATTCGACCAGATTATTGAATCTTAACCAACTCATAAATTTAATGTTATCGAAGATGGTATTTAACGCGAGGTGTTACTTGAGGCAAAAAGATACTTGACGCAAAGTGTTGCTCTACTCAAAGCGTTACTCTACAAGAAACGTAACTCTACACAAAGCGTTAATCAATACAAATCGTCCACTCTACTAAAAGCGTTACTCTACACAAAGCGTATTTCAACGCAAAACGTTTCTCCACACAAAGCGTTACTTTACGTTTGGTGTTCCTTTACGATAGGTGTTACTTTACTCGTAGTGTAACTTAACGCAAATCGTAATTAACGCGAAGTGTAAAAAAATTCTGCTAAATTGTGTGGTTACAAATGAAGAAAGCATCATTGCTTCAAAATACTGCGAAACTATTATGAAATGATATAAAATATTACGAAAAGTTGTTAAATTCTCACGGGTGACATGGTCCCTGTTGGTAGCATATATACAGTAAATGTATTACCACAAAATGTATGTATATATATTTATATATGTATAGTATATGATAGTTTAGAATAATTTAGTTATAAGGGGGGGGGGGTTAGATTATAGATAGTTTAGTTAGATTAGTATGGGAAATATATATATATAAATATATATATATAACCAATTTGTTTCAGTTCATATAAAATTTACTTCCCATATTTCTACAATCTATAATATATATTATTCGAGAGAAGTCATGCGAAACTATGAAAGCAATTTGTCTATAAATTTATTAAGCTCATTTATTCATTATCCTCAAACTCCGTTTATTACAATTCTTTCAATAACGCCGCGTTGTTCAGATAACTAATTATTTTCGTTTGTCGTATTTTTTCCCATCGCGTAGTTAAATCATCTACGGTTAGTTTAAATTTACCTCTTTATTTTACTGCGTATGATTTCAATGGAGTAAATATATTGAAGCTTTACGTTTTTATTCGACCAGATTATTGAATCTTAACCAACTCATAAATTTAATGTTATCGAAGATGGTATTTAACGCGAGGTGTTACTACTTGAGGCAAAAAGATACTTAACGCAAAGTGTTGCTCTACTCAAAGCGTTACTCTACAAGAAACGTAACTCTACACAAAGCGTTAATCAATACAAATCGTCCACTCTACTAAAAGCGTTACTCTACACAAAGCGTATTTCAACGCAAAACGTTTCTCCACACAAAGCGTTACTTTACGTTTGGTGTTCCTTTACGATAGGTGTTACTTTACTCGTAGTGTAACTTAACGCAAATCGTAATTAACGTGAAGTGTAAAAAAATTCTGCTAAATTGTGTGGTTACAAATGAAGAAAGCATTATTGCTTCAAAATACTGCGAAACTATTATGAAATGATATAAAATATTACGAAAAGTTGTTAAACTCTCACGGGGGACATGGTCCCTGTTGGTAGCATATATACAGTAAATGTATTACCACAAAATGTATGTATATATATTTATATATGTATAGTATATGATAGTTTAGAATAATTTAGTTATACGGGGGGGGGGTTAGATTATAGATAGTTTAGTTAGATTAGTATGGGAAATATATATATATATAAATATATATATATAACCAATTTGTTTCAGTTCATATAAAATTTACTTCCCATATTTCTACAATCTATAATATATATTATTCGAGAGAAGTCATGCGAAACTATGAAAGCAATTTATCTATACAACAATTAAGCTTATTTATTCATTATCCTCAAACTCCGTTTATTACAATTCTTTCAATAACGCCGCGTTGTTCAGATAACTAATTATTTTCGTTTGTCGTATTTTTTCCAATCGCGTAGTTAAATCATCTACGGTTAGTTTAAATTTACCTCTTTATTTTACTGCGTATGATTTCAATGGAGTAAATATATTGAAGCTTTACGTTTTTATTCGACCAGATTATTGAATCTTAACCAACTCATAAATTTAATGTTATCGAAGATGGTATTTAACGCGAGGTGTTACTTGAGGCAAAAAGATACTTGACGCAAAGTGTTGCTCTACTCAAAGCGTTACTCTACAAGAAACGTAACTCTACACAAAGCGTTAATCAATACAAATCGTCCACTCTACTAAAAGCGTTACTCTACACAAAGCGTATTTCAACGCAAAACGTTTCTCCACACAAAGCGTTACTTTACGTTTGGTGTTCCTTTACGATAGGTGTTACTTTACTCGTAGTGTAACTTAACGCAAATCGTAATTAACGCGAAGTGTAAAAAAATTCTGCTAAATTGTGTGGTTACAAATGAAGAAAGCATCATTGCTTCAAAATACTGCGAAACTATTATGAAATGATATAAAATATTACGAAAAGTTGTTAAACTCTCACGGGTGGCATGGTCCATGTTGGTAGCATATATACAGTAAATGTATTACCACAAAATGTATGTATATATATTTATATATGTATAGTATATGATAGTTTAGAATAATTTAGTTATAATGGGGGGGGGGGGTTAGATTATAGATAGTTTAGTTAGATTAGTATGGGAAATATATATATATAAATATATATTTATAACCAATTTGTTTCAGTTCATATAAAATTTACTTCCCATATTTCTACAATCTATAATATATATTATTCGAGAGAAGTCATGCGAAACTATGAAAGCAATTTGTCTATAAATTTATTAAGCTTATTTATTCATTATCCTCAAACTCCATTTATTACAATTCTTTCAATAACGCCGCGTTGTTCAGATAACTAATTATTTTCTTTTGTCGTATTTTTTCCCATCGCGTAGTTAAATCATCTACGGTTAGTTTAAATTTACCTCTTTCTTTTACTGTGTATGTTTTCAATGGAGTAAACATATTGAAGCTTTACGTTTTTATTCGACCAGAATATTGAATCTTAACCAACTCATAAATTTAATGTTATCGAAGATGGTATTTAACGCGAGGTGTTACTTGAGGCAAAAAGATACTTAACGCAAAGTGTTGCTCTACTCAAAGCGTTACTCTACAAGAAACGTAACTCTACACAAAGCGTTAATCAATACAAATCGTCCACTCTACTAAAAGCGTTACTCTACACAAAGCGTATTTCAACGCAAAACGTTTCTCCACACAAAGCGTTACTTTACGTTTGGTGTTCCTTTACGATAGGTGTTACTTTACTCGTAGTGTAACTTAACGCAAATCGTAATTAACGCGAAGTGTAAAAAAATTCTGCTAAATTGTGTGGTTACAAATGAAGAAAGCATTGTTGCTTCAAAATACTGCGATACTATTATGAAATGATATAAAATATTACGAAAAGTTGTTAAACTCTCACGGGTGACATGGTCCATGTTGGTAGCATATATACAGTAAATGTGTTACCACAAAATGTATGTATATATATTTATATATGTATAGTATATGATAGTTTAGAATAATTTAGTTATAAGGGGGGGGGGGGTTAGATTATAGATAGTTTAGTTAGATTAGTATGGGAAATATATATATATACAAATATATATATATAACCAATTTGTTTCAGTTCATATAAAATTTACTTCCCATATTTCTACAATCTATAATATATATTATTCGAGAGAAGTCATGCGAAACTATGAAAGCAATTTGTCTATACAACAATTAAGCTTATTTATTCATTATCCTCAAACTCCGTTTATTACAATTCTTTCAATAACGCCGCGTTGTTCAGATAACTAATTATTTTCGTTTGTCGTATTTTTTCCAATCGCGTAGTTAAATCATCTACGGTTAGTTTAAATTTACCTCTTTATTTTACTGCGTATGATTTCAATGGAGTAAATATATTGAAGCTTTACGTTTTTATTCGACCAGATTATTGAATCTTAACCAACTCATAAATTTAATGTTATCGAAGATGGTATTTAACGCGAGGTGTTACTTGAGGCAAAAAGATACTTGACGCAAAGTGTTGCTCTACTCAAAGCGTTACTCTACAAGAAACGTTACTCTACACAAAGCGTTAATCAACACAAATCGTCCACTCTACAAAAAGCGTTACTCTACACAAAGCGTAGTTCAACGCAAAACGTTACTCCACACAAAGCGTTACTTTACGTTTGGTGTTCCTTTACGATAGGTGTAACTTTACTCGTAGTGTAACTTAACGCAAAACGTAATTAACGCGAAGTGTAAAAAAATTCTGCTAAATTGTGTGGTTACAATTGAAGAAAGAGATATTGCTTCAAAATACTGCGAAACTATTATGAAATGATATAAAATATTACGAAAAGTTGTTAAACTCTCACGGGTGACATGGTCCCTGTTGGTAGCATATATACAGTAAATGTATTACCACAAAATGTATGTATATATATTTATATATGTATAGTATATGATAGTTTAGAATAATTTAGTTATAAGGGGGGGGGTTAGATTATAGATAGTTTAGTTAGATTAGTATGGGAAATATATATATATAAATATATATATATAACCAATTTGTTTCAGTTCATATAAAATTTACTTCCCATATTTCTACAATCTATAATATATATTATTCGAGAGAAGTCATGTGAAACTATGAAAGCAATTTGTCTATAAATTTATTAAGCTTATTTATTCATTATCCTCAAACTCCGTTTATTACAATTCTTTCAATAACGCCGCGTTGTTCAGATAACTAATTATTTTCTTTTGTCGTATTTTTCCCATCGCGTAGTTAAATCATCTACGGTTAGTTTAAATTTACCTCTTTATTTTACTGTGTATGTTTTCAATGGAGTAAACATATTGAAACTTTACGTTTTTATTCGACCAGAATATTGAATCTTAACCAACTCATAAATTTAATGTTATCGAAGATGGTATTTAACGCGAGGTGTTACTTGAGGCAAAAAGATACTTAACGCAAAGTGTTGCTCTACTCAAAGCGTTACTCTACAAGAAACGTAACTCTACACAAAGCGTTAATCAATACAAATCGTCCACTCTACTAAAAGCGTTACTCTACACAAAGCGTATTTCAACGCAAAACGTTTCTCCACACAAAGCGTTACTTTACGTTTGGTGTTCCTTTACGATAGGTGTTACTTTACTCGTAGTGTTACTTAACGCAAATCGTAATTAACGCGAAGTGTAAAAAAATTCTGCTAAATTGTGTGGTTACAAATGAAGAAAGCATTATTGCTTCAAAATACTGCGAAACTATTATGAAATGATATAAAATATTACGAAAAGTTGTTAAACTCTCACGGGTGACATGGTCCCTGTTGGTAGCATATATACAGTAAATGTATTACCACAAAATGTATGTATATATATTTATATATGTATAGTATATGATAGTTTAGAATAATTTAGTTATAAGGGGGGGGGGGGTTAGATTATAGATAGTTTAGTTAGATTAGTATGGGAAATATATATATATATTAATATATATATATAACCAATTTGTTTCAGTTCATATAAAATTTACTTCCCATATTTCTACAATCTTTAATATATATTATTCGAGAGAAGTCATGCGAAACTATGAAAGCAATTTGTCTATAAATTTATTAAGCTTATTTATTCATTATCCTCAAACTCCGTTTATTACAATTCTTTCAATAACGCCGCGTTGTTCAGATAACTAATTATTTTCTTTTGTCGTATTTTTTCCCATCGCGTAGTTAAATCATCTACGGTTAGTTTAAATTTACCTCTTTATTTTACTGTGTATGATTTCAATGGAGTAAATATATTGAAGCTTTACGTTTTTATTCGACCTGAATATTGAATCTTAACCAACTCATAAATTTAATGTTATCGAAGATGGTATTTAACGCGAGGTGTTACTTGAGGCAAAAAGATACTTGACGCAAAGTGTTGCTCTACTCAAAGCGTTACTCTACAAGAAACGTTACTCTACACAAAGTGTTAATCAACACAAATCGTCCACTCTACAAAAAGCGTTACTCTACACAAAGCGTATTTCAACGCAAAACCTTACTCCACACAAAGCGTTACTTTACGTTTGGTGTTCCTTTACGATAGGTGTTACTTTACTCGTAGTGTAACTTAACGCAAAACGTAATTAACGCGATGTGTAAAAAAATTCTGCTAAATTGTGTGGTTACAATTGAAGAAAGAATTATTGCTTCAAAATACTGCGAATATATTATGAAATGATATAAAATATTACGAAAAGTTGTTAAACTCTCACGGGTGACATGGTCCCTGTTGGTAGCATATATACAGTAAATGTATTACCACAAAATGTATGTATATATATTTATATATGTATAGTATATGATAGTTTAGAATAATTTAGTTATAAGGGGGGGGGGGGGTTAGATTATAGATAGTTTAGTTAGATTAGTATGGGAAATATATATATATAAATATATATATATAACATATTTGTTTCAGTTCATATAAAATTTACTACCCATATTTCTACAATTTTTAATATATATTATTCGAGAGAAGTCATGCGAAACTATGAAAGCAATTTGTCTATAAATTTATTAAGCTTATTTATTCATTATCCTCAAACTCCGTTTATTACAATTCTTTCAATAACGCCGCGTTGTTCAGATAACTAATTATTTTCTTTTGTCGTATTTTTTCCCATCGCGTAGTTAAATCATCTACGGTTAGTTTAAATTTACCTCTTTATTTTACTGTGTATGATTTCAATGGAGTAAATATATTGAAGCTTTACGTTTTTATTCGACCTGAATATTGAATCTTAACCAACTCATAAATTTAATGTTATCGAAGATGGTATTTAACGCGAGGTGTTACTTGAGGCAAAAAGATACTTGACGCAAAGTGTTGCTCTACTCAAAGCGTTACTCTACAAGAAACGTTACTCTACACAAAGCGTTAATCAACACAAATCGTCCACTCTACAAAAAGCGTTACTCTACACAAAGCGTATTTCAACGCAAAACCTTACTCCACACAAAGCGTTACTTTACGTTTGGTGTTCCTTTACGATAGGTGTTACTTTACTCGTAGTGTAACTTAACGCAAAACGTAATTAACGCGAAGTGTAAAAAAATTCTGCTAAATTGTGTGGTTACAATTGAAGAAAGAATTATTGCTTCAAAATACTGCGAAACTATTATGAAATGATATAAAATATTACGAAAAGTTGTTAAACTCTCACGGGTGACATGGTACCTGTTGGTAGCATATATACAGTAAATGTATTACCACAAAATGTATGTATATATATTTATATATGTATAGTATATGATAGTTTAGAATAATTTAGTTATAAGGGGGGGGGGGTTAGATTATAGATAGTTTAGTTAGATTAGTATGGGAAATATATATATATAAATATATATATATAACCAATTTGTTTCAGTTCATATAAAATTTACTTCCCATATTTCTACAATCTATAATATATATTATTCGAGAGAAGTCATGCGAAACTATGAAAGCAATTTGTCTATAAATTTAATAAGCTTATTTATTCATTATCCTCAAACTCCGTTTATTACAATTCTTTCAATAACGCCGCGTTGTTCAGATAACTAATTATTTTCTTTTGTCGTATTTTTTCCCATCGCGTAGTTAAATCATCTACGGTTAGTTTAAATTTACCTCTTTCTTTTACTGTGTATGTTTTCAATGGAGTAAACATATTGAAGCTTTACGTTTTTATTCGACCAGAATATTGAATCTTAACCAACTCATAAATTTAATGTTATCGAAGATGGTATTTAACGCGAGGTGTTACTTGAGGCAAAAAGATACTTAACGCAAAGTGTTGCTCTACTCAAAGCGTTACTCTACAAGAAACGTAACTCTACACAAAGCGTTAATCAATACAAATCGTCCACTCTACTAAAAGCGTTACTCTACACAAAGCGTATTTCAACGCAAAACGTTTCTCCACACAAAGCGTTACTTTACGTTTGGTGTTCCTTTACGATAGGTGTTACTTTACTCGTAGTGTAACTTAACGCAAATCGTAATTAACGCGAAGTGTAAAAAAATTCTGCTAAATTGTGTGGTTACAAATGAAGAAAGCATTATTGCTTCAAAATACTGCGAAACTATTATGAAATGATATAAAATATTACGAAAAGTTGTTAAACTCTCACGGGTGACATGGTCCCTGTTGGAAGCATATATACAGTAAATGTATTACCACAAAATGTATGTATATATATTTATATATGTATAGTATATGATAGTTTAGAATAATTTAGTTATAAGGGGGGGGGGGGGTTAGATTATAGATAGTTTAGTTAGATTAGTATGGGAAATATATATATATAAATATATATATATAACCAATTTGTTTCAGTTCATATAAAATTTACTTCCCATATTTCTACAATCTATAATATATATTATTCGAGAGAAGTCATGCGAAACTATGAAAGCAATTTGTCTATAAATTTATTAAGCTTATTTATTCATTATCCTCAAACTCCGTTTATTACAATTCTTTCAATAACGCCGCGTTGTTCAGATAACTAATTATTTTCTTTTGTCGTATTTTTTCCCATCGCGTAGGTAAATCATCTACGGTTAGTTTAAATTTACCTCTTTCTTTTACTGTGTATGTTTTCAATGGAGTAAACATATAGAAGCTTTACGTTTTTATTCGACCAGAATATTGAATCTTAACCAACTCATAAATTTAATGTTATCGAAGATGGTATTTAACGCGAGGTGTTACTTGAGGCAAAAAGATACTTAACGCAAAGTGTTGCTCTACTCAAAGCGTTACTCTACAAGAAACGTAACTCTACACAAAGCGTTAATCAATACAAATCGTCCACTCTACTAAAAGCGTTACTCTACACAAAGCGTATTTCAACGCAAAACGTTTCTCCACACAAAGCGTTACTTTACGTTTGGTGTTCCGTTACGATAGGTGTTACTTTACTCGTAGTGTAACTTAACGCAAATCGTAATTAACGCGAAGTGTAAAAAAATTCTGCTAAATTGTGTGGTTACAAATGAAGAAAGCATTATTGCTTCAAAATACTGCGAAACTATTATGAAATGATATAAAATATTACGAAAAGTTGTTAAACTCTCACGGGGGACATGGTCCCTGTTGGTAGCATATATACAGTAAATGTATTACCACAAAATGTATGTATATATATTTATATATGTATAGTATATGATAGTTTAGAATAATTTAGTTATAAGGGGGGGGGGGGGTTAGATTATAGATAGTTTAGTTAGATTAGTATGGGAAATATATATATATATAAATATATATATATAACCAATTTGTTTCAGTTCATATAAAATTTACTTCCCATATTTCTACAATCTATAATATATATTATTCGAGAGAAGTCATGCGAAACTATGAAAGCAATTTGTCTATACAACAATTAAGCTTATTTATTCATTATCCTCAAACTCCGTTTATTACAATTCTTTCAATAACGCCGCGTTGTTCAGATAACTAATTATTTTCGTTTGTCGTATTTTTTCCAATCGCGTAGTTAAATCATCTACGGTTAGTTTAAATTTACCTCTTTATTTTACTGCGTATGATTTCAATGGAGTAAATATATTGAAGCTTTACGTTTTTAATCGACCAGATTATTGAATCTTAACCAACTCATAAATTTAATGTTATCGAAGATGGTATTTAACGCGAGGTGTTACTTGAGGCAAAAAGATACTTGACGCAAAGTGTTGCTCTACTCAAAGCGTTACTCTACAAGAAACGTTACTCTACACAAAGCGTTAATCAACACAAATCGTCCACTCCACAAAACGCGTTTCTCTACACAAAGCGTATTTCAACGCAAAACGTTACTCCACACAAAGCGTTACTTTACGTTTGGTGTTCCTTTACGATAGGTGTTACTTTACTCGTAGTGTAACTTAACGCAAAACGTAATTAACGCGAAGTGTAAAAAATTCTGCTAAATTGTGTGGTTACAATTGAAGAAAGAATTATTGCTTCAAAATACTGCGAAACTATTATGAAATGATATAAAATATTACGAAAAGTTGTTAAACTCTCACGGGTGACATGGTCCCTGTTGGTAGCATATATACAGTAAATGTATTACCACAAAATGTATGTATATATATTTATATATGTATAGTATATGATAGTTTAGAATAATTTAGTTATTAGGGGGGGGGGGGTTAGATTATAGATAGTTTAGTTAGATTAGTATGGGAAATATATATATATATAAATATATATATATAACCAATTTGTTTCAGTTCATATAAAATTTACTTCCCATATTTCTACAATCTATAATATATATTATACGAGAGAAGTCATGCGAAACTATGAAAGCAATTTGTCTATAAATTTATTAAGCTTATTTATTCATTATCCTCAAACTCCGTTTATTACAATTCTTTCAATAACGCCGCGTTTTTCAGATAACTAATTATTTTCTTTTGTCGTATTTTTTCCCATCGCGTAGGTAAATCATCTACGGTTAGTTTAAATTTACCTCTTTCTTTTACTGTGTATGTTTTCAATGGAGTAAACATATTGAAGCTTTACGTTTTTATTCGAACAGAATATTGAATCTTAACCAACTCATAAATTTAATGTTATCGAAGATGGTATTTAACGCGAGGTGTTACTTGAGGCAAAAAGATACTTAACGCAAAGTGTTGCTCTACTCAAAGCGTTACTCTACAAGAAACGTAACTCTACACAAAGCGTTAATCAATACAAATCGTCCACTCTACTAAAAGCGTTACTCTACACAAAGCGTATTTCAACGCAAAACGTTTCTCCACACAAAGCGTTACTTTACGTTTGGTGTTCCTTTACGATAGGTGTTACTTTACTCGTAGTGTAACTTAACGCAAATCGTAATTAACGCGAAGTGTAAAAAAATTCTGCTAAATTGTGTGGTTACAAATGAAGAAAGCATTATTGCTTCAAAATACTGCGAAACTATTATGAAATGATATAAAATATTACGAAAAGTTGTTAAACTCTCACGGGTGACATGGTCCCTGTTGGTAGAATATATACAGTAAATGTATTACCACAAAATGTATGTATATATATTTATATATGTATAGTATATGATAGTTTAGATTAATTTAGTTATAAGGGGGGGGGGTTAGATTATAGATAGTTTAGTTAGATTAGTATGGGAAATATATATATATAAATATATATATATATAACCAATTTGTTTCAGTTCATATAAAATTTACTTCCCATATTTCTACAATCTATAATATATATTATTCGAGAGAAGTCATGCGAAACTATGAAAGCAGTTTGTCTATAAATTTATTAAGCTTATTTATTCATTATCCTCAAACTCCGTTTATTACAATTCTTTCAATAACGCCGCGTTGTTCAGATAACTAATTATTTTCTTTTGTCGTATTTTTTCCCATCGCGTAGGTAAATCATCTACGGTTAGTTTAAATTTACCTCTTTCTTTTACTGCGTATGTTTTCAATGGAGTAAATATATTGAAGCTTTACGTTTTTATTCGACCAGAATATTGAATCTTAACCAACTCATAAATTTAATGTTATCGAAGATGGTATTTAACGCGAGGTGTTACTTGAGGCAAAAAGATACTTAACGCAAAGTGTTGCTCTACTCAAAGCGTTACTCTACAAGAAACGTAACTCTACACAAAGCGTTAATCAATACAAATCGTCCACTCTACTAAAAGCGTTACTCTACACAAAGCGTATTTCAACGCAAAACGTTTCTCCACACAAAGCGTTACTTTACGTTTGGTGTTCCTTTACGATAGGTGTTACTTTACTCGTAGTGTAACTTAACGCAAATCGTAATTAACGCGAAGTGTAAAAAAATTCTGCTAAATTGTGTGGTTACAAATGAAGAAAGCATTATTGCTTCAAAATACTGCGAAACTATTATGAAATGATATAAAATATTACGAAAAGTTGTTAAACTCTCACGGGGGACATGGTCCCTGTTGGTAGCATATATACAGTAAATGTATTACCACAAAATGTATGTATATATATATATATATATGTATAGTATATGATAGTTTAGAATAATTTAGTTATAAGGGGGGGGGGTTAGATTATAGATAGTTTAGTTAGATTAGTATGGGAAATATATATATATATATAAATATATATATATATAACCAATTTGTTTCAGTTCATATAAAATTTACTTCCCATATTTCTACAATCTATAATATATATTATTCGAGAGAAGTCATGCGAAACTATGAAAGCAATTTGTCTATACAACAATTAAGCTTATTTATTCATTATCCTCAAACTCCGTTTATTACAATTCTTTCAATAACGCCGCGTTGTTCAGATAACTAATTATTTTCGTTTGTCGTATTTTTTCCCATCGCGTAGTTAAATCATCTACGGTTAGTTTAAATTTACCTCTTTATTTTACTGCGTATGATTTCAATGGAGTAAATATATTGAAGCTTTACGTTTTTATTCGACCAGATTATTGAATCTTAACCAACTCATAAATTTAATGTTATCGAAGATGGTATTTAACGCGAGGTGTTACTTGAGGCAAAAAGATACTTGACGCAAAGTGTTGCTCTACTCAAAGCGTTACTCTACAAGAAACGTTACTCTACACAAAGCGTTAATTAACACAAATCGTCCACTCTACAAAAAGCGTTACTCTACACAAAGCGTAGTTCAACGCAAAACGTTACTCCACACAAAGCGTTACTTTACGTTTGGTGTTCCTTTACGATAGGTGTTACTTTACTCGTAGTGTAACTTAACGCAAATCGTAATTAACGCGAAGTGTAAAAAAATTCTGCTAAATTGTGTGGTTACAAATGAAGAAAGCATTATTGCTTCAAAATACTGCGAAACTATTATGAAATGATATAAAATATTACGAAAAGTTGTTAAACTCTCACGGGGGACATGGTCCCTGTTGGTAGCATATATACAGTAAATGTATTACCACAAAATGTATGTATATATATATATATGTATAGTATATGATAGTTTAGAATAATTTAGTTATAAGGGGGGGGGGGGTTAGATTATAGATAGTTTAGTTAGATTAGTATGGGAAATATATATATATATATAAATATATATATATATAACCAATTTGTTTCAGTTCATATAAAATTTACTTCCCATATTTCTACAATCTATAATATATATTATTCGAGAGAAGTCATGCGAAACTATGAAAGCAATTTGTCTATACAACAATTAAGCTTATTTATTCATTATCCTCAAACTCCGTTTATTACAATTCTTTCAATAACGCCGCGTTGTTCAGATAACTAATTATTTTCGTTTGTCGTATTTTTTCCCATCGCGTAGTTAAATCATCTACGGTTAGTTTAAATTTACCTCTTTATTTTACTGCGTATGATTTCAATGGAGTAAATATATTGAAGCTTTACGTTTTTATTCGACCAGATTATTGAATCTTAACCAACTCATAAATTTAATGTTATCGAAGATGGTATTTAACGCGAGGTGTTACTTGAGGCAAAAAGATACTTGACGCAAAGTGTTGCTCTACTCAAAGCGTTACTCTACAAGAAACGTTACTCTACACAAAGCGTTAATCAACACAAATCGTCCACTCTACAAAAAGCGTTACTCTACACAAAGCGTAGTTCAACGCAAAACGTTACTCCACACAAAGCGTTACTTTACGTTTGGTGTTCCTTTACGATAGGTGTTACTTTACTCGTAATGTAACTTAACGCAAAACGTAATTAACGCGAAGTGTAAAAAAATTCTGCTAAATTGTGTGGTTACAAATGGTGAAAGCATTATTGCTTCAAAATACTGCGAAACTATTATGAAATGATATAAAATATTACGAAAAGTTGTTAAACTCTCACGGGTGACATGGTCCCTGTTGGTAGCATATATACAGTAAATGTATTACCACAAAATGTATGTATATATATTTATATATGTATAGTATATGATAGTTTAGAATAATTTAGTTATAAGGGGGGGGTTAGATTATAGATAGTTTAGTTAGATTAGTATGGGAAATATATATATATAAATATATATATATAACCAATTTGTTTCAGTTCATATAAAATTTACTTCCCATATTTCTACAATCTATAATATATATTATTCGAGAGAAGTCATGCGAAACTATGAAAGCAATTTGTCTATAAATTTATTAAGCTTATTTATTCATTATCCTCAAACTCCGTTTATTACAATTCTTTCAATAACGCCGCGTTGTTCAGATAACTAATTATTTTCTTTTGTCGTATTTTTTCCCATCGCGTAGGTAAATCATCTACGGTTAGTTTAAATTTACCTCTTTCTTTTACTGTGTATGTTTTCAATGGAGTAAACATATAGAAGCTTTACGTTTTTATTCGACCAGAATATTGAATCTTAACCAACTCATAAATTTAATGTTATCGAAGATGGTATTTAACGCGAGGTGTTACTACTTGAGGCAAAAAGATACTTAACGCAAAGTGTTGCTCTACTCAAAGCGTTACTCTACAAGAAACGTAACTCTACACAAAGCGTTAATCAATACAAATCGTCCACTCTACTAAAAGCGTTACTCTACACAAAGCGTATTTCAACGCAAAACGTTTCTCCACACAAAGCGTTACTTTACGTTTGGTGTTCCTTTACGATAGGTGTTACTTTACTTGTAGTGTAACTTAACGCAAATCGTAATTAACGCGAAGTGTAAAAAAATTCTGCTAAATTGTGTGGTTACAAATGAAGAAAGCATTATTGCTTCAAAATACTGCGAAACTATTATGAAATGATATAAAATATTACGAAAAGTTGTTAAACTCTCACGGGGGACATGGTCCCTGTTGGTAGCATATATACAGTAAATGTATTACCACAAAATGTATGTATATATATATATATATATGTATAGTATATGATAGTTTAGAATAATTTAGTTATAAGGGGGGGGGGTTAGATTATAGATAGTTTAGTTAGATTAGTATGGGAAATATATATATATATATAAATATATATATATATAACAAATTTGTTTCAGTTCATATAAAATTTACTTCCCATATTTCTACAATCTATAATATATATTATTCGAGAGAAGTCATGCGAAACTATGAAAGCAATTTGTCTATACAACAATTAAGCTTATTTATTCATTATCCTCAAACTCCGTTTATTACAATTCTTTCAATAACGCCGCGTTGTTCAGATAACTAATTATTTTCGTTTGTCGTATTTTTTCCCATCGCGTAGTTAAATCATCTACGGTTAGTTTAAATTTACCTCTTTATTTTACTGCGTATGATTTCAATGGAGTAAATATATTGAAGCTTTACGTTTTTAATCGACCAGATTATTGAATCTTAACCAACTCATAAATTTAATGTTATCGAAGATGGTATTTAACGCGAGGTGTTACTTGAGGCAAAAAGATACTTGACGCAAAGTGTTGCTCTACTCAAAGCGTTACTCTACAAGAAACGTTACTCTACACAAAGCGTTAATCAACACAAATCGTCCACTCTACAAAAAGCGTTACTCTACACAAAGCGTAGTTCAACGCAAAACGTTACTCCACACAAAGCGTTACTTTACGTTTGGTGTTCCTTTACGATAGGTGTTACTTTACTCGTAGTGTAACTTAACGCAAAACGTAATTAACGCGAAGTGTAAAAAAATTCTGCTAAATTGTGTGGTTACAAATGAAGAAAGCATTATTGCTTCAAAATACTGCGAAACTATTATGAAATGATATAAAATATTACGAAAAGTTGTTAAACTCTCACGGGTGACATGGTCCCTGTTGGTAGCATATATACAGTAAATGTATTACCACAAAATGTATGTATATATATTTATATATGTATAGTATATGATAGTTTAGAATAATTTAGTTATAAGGGGGGGGGGGGTTAGATTATAGATAGTTTAGTTAGATTAGTATGGGAAATATATATATATAAATATATATATATAACCAATTTGTTTCAGTTCATATAAAATTTACTTCCCATATTTCTACAATCTATAATATATATTATTCGAGAGAAGTCATGCGAAACTATGAAAGCAATTTGTCTATAAATTTATTAAGCTTATTTATTCATTATCCTCAAACTCCGTTTATTACAATTCTTTCAATAACGCCGCGTTGTTCAGATAACTAATTATTTTCGTTTGTCGTATTTTTTCCCATCGCGTAGTTAAATCATCTACGGTTAGTTTAAATTTACCTCTTTATTTTACTGCGTATGAATTCAATGGAGTAAATATATTGAAGCTTTACGTTTTTATTCGACCAGATTATTGAATCTTAACCAACTCATAAATTTAATGTTATCGAAGATGGTATTTAACGCGAGGTGTTACTTGAGGCAAAAAGATACTTGACGCAAAGTGTTGCTCTACTCAAAGCGTTACTCTACAAGAAACGTAACTCTACACAAAGCGTTAATCAATACAAATCGTCCACTCTACTAAAAGCGTTACTCTACACAAAGCGTATTTCAACGCAAAACGTTTCTCCACACAAAGCGTTACTTTACGTTTGGTGTTCCTTTACGATAGGTGTTACTTTACTCGTAGTGTAACTTAACGCAAAACGTAATTAACGCGAAGTGTAAAAAAATTCTGCTAAATTGTGTGGTTACAAATGAAGAAAGCATTATTGCTTCAAAATACTGCGAAACTATTATGAAATGATATAAAATATTACGAAAAGTTGTTAAACTCTCACGGGTGACATGGTCCATGTTGGTAGCATATATACAGTAAATGTATTACCACAAAATGTATGTATATATATTTATATATGTATAGTATATGATAGTTTAGAATAATTTAGTTATAAGGGGGGGGGGGGTTAGATTATAGATAGTTTAGTTAGATTAGTATGGGAAATATATATATATAAATATATATATATAACCAATTTGTTTCAGTTCATATAAAATTTACTTCCCATATTTCTACAATCTATAATATATATTATTCGAGAGAAGTCATGTGAAACTATGAAAGCAATTTGTCTATAAATTTATTAAGCTTATTTATTCATTATCCTTAAACTCCGTTTATTACAATTCTTTCAATAACGCCGCGTTGTTCAGATAACTAATTATTTTCTTTTGTCGTATTTTTCCCATCGCGTAGTTAAATCATCTACGGTTAGTTTAAATTTACCTCTTTATTTTACTGTGTATGTTTTCAATGGAGTAAACATATTGAAGCTTTACGTTTTTATTCGACCAGAATATTGAATCTTAACCAACTCATAAATTTAATGTTATCGAAGATGGTATTTAACGCGAGGTGTTACTTGAGGCAAAAAGATACTTAACGCAAAGTGTTGCTCTACTCAAAGCGTTACTCTACAAGAAACGTTACTCTACACAAAGCGTTAATCAACACAAATCGTCCACTCTACAAAAAGCGTTACTCTACACAAAGCGTATTTCAACGCAAAACCTTACTCCACACAAAGCGTTACTTTACGTTTGGTGTTCCTTTACGATAGGTTTTACTTTACTCGTAGTGTAACTTAACGCAAAACGTAATTAACGCGAAGTGTAAAAAAATTCTGCTAAATTGTGTGGTTACAAATGAAGAAAGCATCATTGCTTCAAAATACTGCGAAACTATTATGAAATGATATAAAATATTACGAAAAGTTGTTAAACTCTCACGGGTGACATGGTCCCTGTTGGTAGCATATATACAGTAAATGTATTACCACAAAATGTATGTATATATATTTATATATGTATAGTATATGATAGTTTAGAATAATTTAGTTATAAGGGGGGGGGGGTTAGATTATAGATAGTTTAGTTAGATTAGTATGGGAAATATATATATATAAATATATATATATAACCAATTTGTTTCAGTTCATATAAAATTTACTTCCCATATTTCTACAATCTTTAATATATATTATTCGAGAGAAGTCATGCGAAACTATGAAAGCAATTTGTCTATAAATTTATTAAGCTTATTTATTCATTATCCTCAAACTCCGTTTATTACAATTCTTTCAATAACGCCGCGTTGTTCAGATAACTAATTATTTTCTTTTGTCGTATTTTTTCCCATCGCGTAGTTAAATCATCTACGGTTAGTTTAAATTTACCTCTTTATTTTACTGTGTATGATTTCAATGGAGTAAATATATTGAAGCTTTACGTTTTTATTCGACCTGAATATTGAATCTTAACCAACTCATAAATTTAATGTTATCGAAGATGGTATTTAACGCGAGGTGTTACTTGAGGCAAAAAGATACTTGACGCAAAGTGTTGCTCTACTCAAAGCGTTACTCTACAAGAAACGTTACTCTACACAAAGCGTTAATCAACACAAATCGTCCACTCTACAAAAAGCGTTACTCTACACAAAGCGTATTTCAACGCAAAACCTTACTCCACACAAAGCGTTACTTTACGTTTGGTGTTCCTTTACGATAGGTTTTACTTTACTCGTAGTGTAACTTAACGCAAAACGTAATTAACGCGAAGTGTAAAAAAATTCTGCTAAATTGTGTGGTTACAATTGAAGAAAGAATTATTGCTTCAAAATACTGCGAAACTATTATGAAATGATATAAAATATTACGAAAAGTTGTTAAACTCTCACGGGTGACATGGTCCCTGTTGGTAGCATATATACAGTAAATGTATTACCACAAAATGTATGTATATATATTTATATATGTATAGTATATGATAGTTTAGAATAATTTAGTTATAAGGGGGGGGGGGTTAGATTATAGATAGTTTAGTTAGATTAGTATGGGAAATATATATATATAAATATATATATATATAACCAATTTGTTTCAGTTCATATAAAATTTACTTCCCATATTTCTACAATCTTTAATATATATTATTCGAGAGAAGTCATGCGAAACTATGAAAGCAATTTGTCTATAAATTTATTAAGCTTATTTATTCATTATCCTCAAACTCCGTTTATTTCAATTCTTTCAATAACGCCGCGTTGTTCAGATAACTAATTATTTTCTTTTGTCGTATTTTTTCCCATCGCGTAGTTAAATCATCTACGGTTAGTTTAAATTTACCTCTTTATTTTACTGTGTATGATTTCAATGGAGTAAATATATTGAAGCTTTACGTTTTTATTCGACCTGAATATTGAATCTTAACCAACTCATAAATTTAATGTTATCGAAGATGGTATTTAACGCGAGGTGTTACTTGAGGCAAAAAGATACTTGACGCAAAGTGTTGCTCTACTCAAAGCTCTACTCTACAAGAAACGTTACTCTACACAAAGCGTTAATCAACACAAATCGTCCACTCTACAAAAAGCGTTACTCTACACAAAGCGTATTTCAACGCAAAACCTTACTCCACACAAAGCGTTACTTTACGTTTGGTGTTCCTATACGATAGGTTTTACTTTACTCGTAGTGTAACTTAACGCAAAACGTAATTAACGCGAAGTGTAAAAAAATTCTGCTAAATTGTGTGGTTACAAATGAAGAAAGCATCATTGCTTCAAAATACTGCGAAACTATTATGAAATGATATAAAATATTACGAAAAGTTGTTAAACTCTCACGGGTGACATGGTCCCTGTTGGTAGCATATATACAGTAAATGTATTACCACAAAATGTATGTATATATATTTATATATGTATAGTATATGATAGTTTAGAATAATTTAGTTATAAGGGGGGGGGGGGTTAGATTATAGATAGTTTAGTTAGATTAGTATGGGAAATATATATATATAAATATATATATATAAATATATATATATAACCAATTTGTTTCAGTTCATATAAAATTTACTTCCCATATTTCTACAATCTATAATATATATTATTCGAGAGAAGTCATGCGAAACTATGAAAGCAATTTTTCTATACAACAATTAAGCTTATTTATTCATTATCCTCAAACTCCGTTTATTACAATTCTTTCAATAACGCCGCGTTGTTCAGATAACTAATTATTTTCGTTTGTCGTATTTTTTCCCATCGCGTAGTTAAATCATCTACGGTTAGTTTAAATTTACCTCTTTATTTTACTGCGTATGATTTCAATGGAGTAAATATATTGAAGCTTTACGTTTTTAATCGACCAGATTATTGAATCTTAACCAACTCATAAATTTAATGTTATCGAAGATGGTATTTAACGCGAGGTGTTACTTGAGGCAAAAAGATACTTGACGCAAAGTGTTGCTCTACTCAAAGCGTTACTCTACAAGAAACGTTACTCTACACAAAGCGTTAATCAACACAAATCGTCCACTCCACAAAACGCGTTTCTCTACACAAAGCGTATTTCAACGCAAAACGTTACTCCACACAAAGCGTTACTTTACGGTTTGTGTTCCTTTACGATAGGTGTTACTTTACTCGTAGTGTAACTTAACGCAAATCGTAATTAACGCGAAGTGTAAAAAAATTCTGCTAAATTGTGTGGTTACAAATGAAGAAAGCATTATTGCTTCAAAATACTGCGAAACTATTATGAAATGATATAAAATATTACGAAAAGTTGTTAAACTCTCACGGGTGACATGGTCCCTGTTGGTAGCATATATACAGTAAATGTATTACCACAAAATGTATGTATATATATTTATATATGTATAGTATATGATAGTTTAGAATAATTTAGTTATAAGGGGGGTGGGGGGGTTAGATTATAGATAGTTTAGTTAGATTAGTATGGGAAATATATATATATAAATATATATATATAACCAATTTGTTTCAGTTCATATAAAATTTACTTCCCATATTTCTACAATCTATAATATATATTATTCGAGAGAAGTCATGCGAAACTATGAAAGCAATTTGTCTATAAATTTATTAAGCTTATTTATTCATTATCCTCAAACTCCGTTTATTACAATTCTTTCAATAACGCCGCGTTGTTCAGATAACTAATTATTTTCTTTTGTCGTATTTTTTCCCATCGCGTAGGTAAATCATCTACGGTTAGTTTAAATTTACCTCTTTATTTTACTGTGTATGATTTCAATGGAGTAAATATATTGAAGCTTTACGTTTTTATTCGACCTGAATATTGAATCTTAACCAACTCATAAATTTAATGTTATCGAAGATGGTATTTAACGCGAGGTGTTACTTGAGGCAAAAAGATACTTGACGCAAAGTGTTGCTCTACTCAAAGCGTTACTCTACAAGAAACGTTACTCTACACAAAGCGTTAATCAACACAAATCGTCCACTCTACAAAAAGCGTTACTCTACACAAAGCGTATTTCAACGCAAAACCTTACTCCACACAAAGCGTTACTTTACGTTTGGTGTTCCTTTACGATAGGTGTTACTTTACTCGTAGTGTAACTTAACGCAAAACGTAATTAACGCGAAGTGTAAAAAAATTCTGCTAAATTGTGTGGTTACAATTGAAGAAAGAATTATTGCTTCAAAATACCGCGAAACTATTATGAAATGATATAAAATATTACGAAAAGTTGTTAAACTCTCACGGGTGACATGGTCCCTGTTGGTAGCATATATACAGTAAATGTATTACCACAAAATGTATGTATATATATTTATATATGTATAGTATATGATAGTTTAGAATAGTTTAGTTATAAGGGGGGGGGGGTTAGATTATAGATAGTTTAGTTAGATTAGTATGGGAAATATATATATATATAAATATATATATATAACCAATTTGTTTCAGTTCATATAAAATTTACTTCCCATATTTCTACAATCTATAATATATATTATTCGAGAGAAGTCATGCGAAACTATGAAAGCAATTTGTCTATACAACAATTAAGCTTATTTATTCATTATCCTCAAACTCCGTTTATTACAATTCTTTCAATAACCCGCGTTGTTCAGATAACTAATTATTTTCGTTTGTCGTATTTTTTCCAATCGCGTAGTTAAATCATCTACGGTTAGTTTAAATTTACCTCTTTATTTTACTGCGTATGATTTCAAAGGAGTAAATATATTGAAGCTTTACGTTTTTATTCGACCAGATTATTGAATCTTAACCAACTCATAAATTTAATGTTATCGAAGATGGTATTTAACGCGAGGTGTTACTTGAGGCAAAAAGATACTTGACGCAAAGTGTTGCTCTACTCAAAGCGTTACTCTACAAGAAACGTAACTCTACACAAAGCGTTAATCAATACAAATCGTCCACTCTACTAAAAGCGTTACTCTACACAAAGCGTATTTTAACGCAAAACGTTTCTCCACACAAAGCGTTACTTTACGTTTGGTGTTCCTTTACGATAGGTGTTACTTTACTCGTAGTGTAACTTAACGCAAATCGTAATTAACGCGAAGTGTAAAAAAATTCTGCTAAATTGTGTGGTTACAAATGAAGAAAGCATCATTGCTTCAAAATACTGCGAAACTATTATGAAATGATATAAAATATTACGAAAAGTTGTTAAACTCTCACGGGTGACATGGTCCCTGTTGGTAGCATATATACAGTAAATGTATTACCACAAAATGTATGTATATATATTTATATATGTATAGTATATGATAGTTTAGAAAAATTTAGTTATAAGGGGGGGGGGGTTAGATTATAGATAGTTTAGTTAGATTAGTATGGGAAATATATATATATAAATATATATATATAACCAATTTGTTTCAGTTCATATAAAATTTACTTCCCATATTTCTACAATCTATAATATATATTATTCGAGAGAAGTCATGCGAAACTATGAAAGCAATTTGTCTATACAACAATTAAGCTTATTTATTCATTATCCTCAAACTCCGTTTATTACAATTCTTTCAATAACGCCGCGTTGTTCAGATAACTAATTATTTTCGTTTGTCGTATTTTTTCCAATCGCGTAGTTAAATCATCTACGGTTAGTTTAAATTTACCTCTTTATTTTACTGCGTATGATTTCAATGGAGTAAATATATTGAAGCTTTACGTTTTTAATCGACCCGATTATTGAATCTTAACCAACTCATAAATTTAATGTTATCGAAGATGGTATTTAACGCGAGGTGTTACTTGAGGCAAAAAGATACTTGACGCAAAGTGTTGCTCTACTCAAAGCGTTACTCTACAAGAAACGTTACTCTACACAAAGCGTTAATCAACACAAATCGTCCACTCCACAAAACGCGTTTCTCTACACAAAGCGTATTTCAACGCAAAACGTTACTCCACACAAAGCGTTACTTTACGTGTTGTGTTGCTTTACGATAGGTGTTACTTTACTCGTAGTGTAACTTAACGCAAATCGTAATTAACGCGAAGTGTAAAAAAATTCTGCTAAATTGTGTGGTTACAAATGAAGAAAGCATTATTGCTTCAAAATACTGCGAAACTATTATGAAATGATATAAAATATTACGAAAAGTTGTTAAACTCTCACGGGTGACATGGTCCCTGTTGGTAGCATATATACAGTAAATGTATTACCACAAAATGTATGTATATATATTTATATATGTATAGTATATGATAGTTTAGAATAATTTAGTTATAAGGGGGGTGGGGGGGTTAGATTATAGATAGTTTAGTTAGATTAGTATGGGAAATATATATATATAAATATATATATATATATAACCAATTTGTTTCAGTTCATATAAAATTTACTTCCCATATTTCTACAATCTTTAATATATATTATTCGAGAGAAGTCATGCGAAACTATGAAAGCAATTTGTCTATAAATTTATTAAGCTTATTTATTCATTATACTCAAACTCCGTTTATTACAATTCTTTCAATAACGCCGCGTTGTTCAGATAACTAATTATTTTCTTTTGTCGTATTTTTTCCCATCGCGTAGTTAAATCATCTACGGTTAGTTTAAATTTACCTCTTTATTTTACTGTGTATGATTTCAATGGAGTAAATATATTGAAGCTTTACGTTTTTATTCCACCTGAATATTGAATCTTAACCAACTCATAAATTTAATGTTATCGAAGATGGTATTTAACGCGAGGTGTTACTTGAGGCAAAAAGATACTTGACGCAAAGTGTTGCTCTACTCAAAGCTCTACTCTACAAGAAACGTTACTCTACACAAAGCGTTAATCAACACAAATCGTCCACTCTACAAAAAGCGTTACTCTACACAAAGCGTATTTCAACGCAAAACCTTACTCCACACAAAGCGTTACTTTACGTTTGGTGTTCCTTTACGATAGGTTTTACTTTACTCGTAGTGTAACTTAACGCAAAACGTAATTAACGCGAAGTGTAAAAAAATTCTGCTAAATTGTGTGGTTACAAATGAAGAAAGCATCATTGCTTCAAAATACTGCGAAACTATTATGAAATGATATAAAATATTACGAAAAGTTGTTAAACTCTCACGGGTGACATGGTCCCTGTTGGTAGCATATATACAGTAAATGTATTACCACAAAATGTATGTATATATATTTATATATGTATAGTATATGATAGTTTAGAATAATGTAGTTATAAGGGGGGGGGGGGTTAGATTATAGATAGTTTAGTTAGATTAGTATGGGAAATATATATATATAAATATATATATATAAATATATATATATAACCAATTTGTTTCAGTTCATATAAAATTTACTTCCCATATTTCTACAATCTATAATATATATTATTCGAGAGAAGTCATGTGAAACTATGAAAGCAATTTGTCTATAAATTTATTAAGCTTATTTATTCATTATCCTCAAACTCCGTTTATTACAATTCTTTCAATAACGCCGCGTTGTTCAGATAACTAATTATTTTCTTTTGTCGTATTTTTCCCATCGCGTAGTTAAATTATCTACGGTTAGTTTAAATTTACCTCTTTATTTTACTGTGTATGTTTTCAATGGAGTAAACATATTGAAGCTTTACGTTTTTAATCGACCAGATTATTGAATCTTAACCAACTCATAAATTTAATGTTATCGAAGATGGTATTTAACGCGAGGTGTTACTTGAGGCAAAAAGATACTTGACGCAAAGTGTTGCTCTACTCAAAGCGTTACTCTACAAGAAACGTTACTCTACACAAAGCGTTAATCAACACAAATCGTCCACTCCACAAAACGCGTTTCTCTACACAAAGCGTATTTCAACGCAAAACGTTACTCCACACAAAGCGTTACTTTACGTTTTGTGTTCCTTTACGATAGGTGTTACTTTACTCGTAGTGTAACTTAACGCAAATCGTAATTAACGCGAAGTGTAAAAAAATTCTGCTAAATTGTGTGGTTACAAATGAAGAAAGCATTATTGCTTCAAAATACTGCGAAACTATTATGAAATGATATAAAATATTACGAAAAGTTGTTAAACTCTCACGGGTGACATGGTCCCTGTTGGTAGCATATATACAGTAAATGTATTACCACAAAATGTATGTATATATATTTATATATGTATAGTATATGATAGTTTAGAATAATTTAGTTATAAGGGGGGTGGGGGGGTTAGATTATAGATAGTTTAGTTAGATTAGTATGGGAAATATATATATATAAATATATATATATATAACCAATTTGTTTCAGTTCATATAAAATTTACTTCCCATATTTCTACAATCTTTAATATATATTATTCGAGAGAAGTCATGCGAAACTATGAAAGCAATTTGTCTATAAATTTATTAAGCTTATTTATTCATTATCCTCAAACTCCGTTTATTACAATTCTTTCAATAACGCCGCGTTGTTCAGATAACTAATTATTTTCTTTTGTCGTATTTTTTCCCATCGCGTAGTTAAATCATCTACGGTTAGTTTAAATTTACCTCTTTATTTTACTGTGTATGATTTCAATGGAGTAAATATATTGAAGCTTTACGTTTTTATTCGACCTGAATATTGAATCTTAACCAACTCATAAATTTAATGTTATCGAAGATGGTATTTAACGCGAGGTGTTACTTGAGGCAAAAAGATACTTGACGCAAAGTGTTGCTCTACTCAAAGCTCTACTCTACAAGAAACGTTACTCTACACAAAGCGTTAATCAACACAAATCGTCCACTCTACAAAAAGCGTTACTCTACACAAAGCGTATTTCAACGCAAAACCTTACTCCACACAAAGCGTTACTTTACGTTTGGTGTTCCTTTACGATAGGTTTTACTTTACTCGTAGTGTAACTTAACGCAAAACGTAATTAACGCGAAGTGTAAAAAAATTCTGCTAAATTGTGTGGTTACAAATGACGAAAGCATCATTGCTTCAAAATACTGCGAAACTATTATGAAATGATATAAAATATTACGAAAAGTTGTTAAACTCTCACGGGTGACATGGTCCCTGTTGGTAGCATATATACAGTAAATGTATTACCACAAAATGTATGTATATATATTTATATATGTATAGTATATGATAGTTTAGAATAATTTAGTTATAAGGGGGGGGGGTTAGATTATAGATAGTTTAGTTAGATTAGTATGGGAAATATATATATATAAATATATATATATAAATATATATATATAACCAATTTGTTTCAGTTCATATAAAATTTACTTCCCATATTTCTACAATCTATAATATATATTATTCGAGAGAAGTCATGTGAAACTATGAAAGCAATTTGTCTATAAATTTATTAAGCTTATTTATTCATTATCCTCAAACTCCGTTTATTACAATTCTTTCAATAACGCCGCGTTGTTCAGATAACTAATTATTTTCTTTTGTCGTATTTTTCCCATCGCGTAGTTAAATCATCTACGGTTAGTTTAAATTTACCTCTTTATTTTACTGTGTATGTTTTCAATGGAGTAAACATATTGAAGCTTTACGTTTTTATTCGACCAGAATATTGAATCTTAAACAACTCATAAATTTAATGTTATCGAAGATGGTATTTAACGCGAGGTGTTACTTGAGGCAAAAAGATACTTAACGCAAAGTGTTGCTCTACTCAAAGCGTTACTCTACAAGAAACGTAACTCTACACAAAGCGTTAATCAACACAAATCGTCCACTCCACAAAACGCGTTTCTCTACACAAAGCGTATTTCAACGCAAAACGTTACTCCACACAAAGCGTTACTTTACGTTTTGTGTTCCTTTACGATAGGTGTTACTTTACTCGTAGTGTAACTTAACGCAAATCGTAATTAACGCGAAGTGTAAAAAAATTCTGCTAAATTGTGTGGTTACAAATGAAGAAAGCATTATTGCTTCAAAATACTGCGAAACTATTATGAAATGATATAAAATATTACGAAAAGTTGTTAAACTCTCACGGGTGACATGGTCCCTGTTGGTAGCATATATACAGTAAATGTATTACCACAAAATGTATGTATATATATTTATATATGTATAGTATATGATAGTTTAGAATAATTTAGTTATAAGGGGGGTGGGGGGGTTAGATTATAGATAGTTTAGTTAGATTAGTATGGGAAATATATATATATAAATATATATATATATAACCAATTTGTTTCAGTTCATATAAAATTTACTTCCCATATTTCTACAATCTTTAATATATATTATTCGAGAGAAGTCATGCGAAACTATGAAAGCAATTTGTCTATAAATTTATTAAGCTTATTTATTCATTATCCTCAAACTCCGTTTATTACAATTCTTTCAATAACGCCGCGTTGTTCAGATAACTAATTATTTTCTTTTGTCGTATTTTTTCCCATCGCGTAGTTAAATCATCTACGGTTAGTTTAAATTTACCTCTTTATTTTACTGTGTATGATTTCAATGGAGTAAATATATTGAAGCTTTACGTTTTTATTCGACCTGAATATTGAATCTTAACCAACTCATAAATTTAATGTTATCGAAGATGGTATTTAACGCGAGGTGTTACTTGAGGCAAAAAGATACTTGACGCAAAGTGTTGCTCTACTCAAAGCTCTACTCTACAAGAAACGTTACTCTACACAAAGCGTTAATCAACACAAATATATATTTATATATGTATAGTATATGATAGTTTAGAATAATTTAGTTATAAGGGGGGGGGGTTAGATTATAGATAGTTTAGTTAGATTAGTATGGGAAATATATATATATATAAATATATATATATATATAACCAATTCGTTTCAGTTCATATAAAATTTACTTCCCATATTTCTACAATCTATAATATATATTATTCGAGAGAAGTCATGCGAAACTATGAAAGCAATTTGTCTATACAACAATTAAGCTTATTTATTCATTATCCTCAAACTCCGTTTATTACAATTCTTTCAATAACGCCGCGTTGTTCAGATAACTAATTATTTTCGTTTGTCGTATTTTTTCCAATCGCGTAGTTAAATCATCTACGGTTAGTTTAAATTTACCTCTTTATTTTACTGCGTATGATTTCAATGGAGTAAATATATTGAAGCTTTACGTTTTTATTCGACCAGATTATTGAATCTTAACCAACTCATAAATTTAATGTTATCGAAGATGGTATTTAACGCGAGGTGTTACTTGAGGCAAAAAGATACTTGACGCAAAGTGTTGCTCTACTCAAAGCGTTACTCTACAAGAAACGTTACTCTACACATAGCGTTAATCAACACAAATCGTCCACTCCACAAAACGCGTTTCTCTACACAAAGCGTATTTCAACGCAAAACGTTACTCCACACAAAGCGTTACTTTACGTTTGGTGTTCCTTTACGATAGGTGTTACTTTACTCGTAGTGTAACTTAACGCAAATCGTAATTAACGCGAAGTGTAAAAAAATTCTGCTAAATTGTGTGGTTACAAATGAAAAAAGCATTATTGCTTCAAAATACTGCGAAACTATTATGAAATGATATAAAATATTACGAAAAGTTGTTAAACTCACACGGGTGACATGGTCCCTGTTGGTAGCATATATAGAGTAAATGTATTACCACAAAATGTATGTATATATATTTATATATGAATAGTATATGATAGTTTAGAATAGTTTAGTTTTAGGGGGGGGGGGTTAGATTATAGATAGTTTAGTTAGATTAGTATGGGAAATATATATATATAAATATATATATATAACCAATTTGTTTCAGTTCATATAAAATTTACTTCCCATATTTCTACAATCTTTAATATATATTATTCGAGAGAAGTCATGCGAAACTATGAAAGCAATTTGTCTATAAATTTATTAAGCTTATTTATTCATTATCCTCAAACTCCGTTTATTACAATTCTTTCAATAACGCCGCGTTGTTCAGATAACTAATTATTTTCTTTTGTCGTATTTTTTCCCATCGCGTAGTTAAATCATCTACGGTTAGTTTAAATTTACCTCTTTATTTTACTGTGTATGATTTAAATGGAGTAAATATATTGAAGCTTTACGTTTTTATTCGACCTGAATATTGAATCTTAACCAACTCATAAATTTAATGTTATCGAAGATGGTATTTAACGCGAGGTGTTACTTGAGGCAAAAAGATACTTGACGCAAAGTGTTGCTCTACTCAAAGCGTTACTCTACAAGAAACGTTACTCTACACAAAGCGTTAATCAATACAAATCGTCCACTCTACTAAAAGCGTTACTCTACACAAAGCGTATTTCAACGCAAAACGTTTCTCCACACAAAGCGTTACATTACGTTTGGTGTTCCTTTACGATAGGTGTTACTTTACTCGTAGTGTAACTTAACGCAAATCGTAATTAACGCGAAGTGTAAAAAAATTCTGCTAAATTGTGTGGTTACAAATGAAGAAAGCATTATTGCTTCAAAATACTGCGAAACTATTATGAAATGATATAAAATATTACGAAAAGTTGTTAAACTCTCACGGGTGACATGGTCCCTGTTGGTAGCATATATACAGTAAATGTATTACCACAAAATGTATGTATATATATTTATATATGTATAGTATATGATAGTTTAGAATAATTTAGTTATAAGGGGGGTGGGGGGGTTAGATTATAGATAGTTTAGTTAGATTAGTATGGGAAATATATATATATAAATATATATATATAACCAATTTGTTTCAGTTCATATAAAATTTACTTCCCATATTTCTACAATCTATAATATATATTATTCGAGAGAAGTCATGCGAAACTATGAAAGCAATTTGTCTATACAACAATTAAGCTTATTTATTCATTATCCTCAAACTCCGTTTATTACAATTCTTTCAATAACGCCGCGTTGTTCAGATAACTAATTATTTTCGTTTGTCGTATTTTTTCCAATCGCGTAGTTAAATCATCTACGGTTAGTTTAAATTTACCTCTTTATTTTACTGCGTATGATTTCAATGGAGTAAATATATTGAAGCTTTACGTTTTTATTCGACCAGATTATTGAATCTTAACCAACTCATAAATTTAATGTTATCGAAGATGGTATTTAACGCGAGGTGTTACTTGAGGCACAAAGATACTTGACGCAAAGTGTTGCTCTACTCAAAGCGTTACTCTACAAGAAACGTTACTCTACACAAAGCGTTAATCAACACAAATCGTCCACTCCACAAAACGCGTTTCTCTACACAAAGCGTATTTCAACGCAAAACGTTACTCCACACAAAGCGTTACTTTACGTTTGGTGTTCCTTTACGATAGGTGTTACTTTACTCGTAGTGTAACTTAACGCAGATCGTAATTAACGCGAAGTGTAAAAAAATTCTGCTAAATTGTGTGGTTACAAATGAAAAAAGCATTATTGCTTCAAAATACTGCGAAACTATTATGAAATGATATAAAATATTACGAAAAGTTGTTAAACTCTCACGGGTGACATGGTCCCTGTTGGTAGCATATATAGAGTAAATGTATTACCACAAAATGTATGTATATATATTTATATATGTATAGTATATGATAGTTTAGAATAGTTTAGTTTTAGGGGGGGGGGGGTTAGATTATAGATAGTTTAGTTAGATTAGTATGGGAAATATATATATATAAATATATATATATAACCAATTTGTTTCAGTTCATATAAAATTTACTTCCCATATTTCTACAATCTTTAATATATATTATTCGAGAGAAGTCATGCGAAACTATGAAAGCAATTTGTCTATAAATTTATTAAACTTATTTATTCATTATCCTCAAACTCCGTTTATTACAATTCTTTCAATAACGCCGCGTTGTTCAGATAACTAATTATTTTCTTTTGTCGTATTTTTTCCCATCGCGTAGTTAAATCATCTACGGTTAGTTTAAATTTACCTCTTTATTTTACTGTGTATGATTTCAATGGAGTAAATATATTGAAGCTTTACGTTTTTATTCGACCTGAATATTGAATCTTAACCAACTCATAAATTTAATGTTATCGAAGATGGTATTTAACGCGAGGTGTTACTTGAGGCAAAAAGATACTTGACGCAAAGTGTTGCTCTACTCAAAGCTCTACTCTACAAGAAACCTTACTCTACACAAAGCGTTAATCAACACAAATCGTCCACTCTACAAAAAGCGTTACTCTACACAAAGCGTATTTCAACGCAAAACCTTACTCCACACAAAGCGTTACTTTACGTTTGGTGTTCCTTTACGATAGGTTTTACTTTACTCGTAGTGTAACTTAACGCAAAACGTAATTAACGCGAAGTGTAAAAAAATTCTGCTAAATTGTGTGGTTACAAATGAAGAAAGCATCATTGCTTCAAAATACTGCGAAACTATTATGAAATGATATAAAATATTACGAAAAGTTGTTAAACTCTCACGGGTGACATGGTCCCTGTTGGTAGCATATATACAGTAAATGTATTACCACAAAATGTATGTATATATATTTATATATGTATAGTATATGATAGTTTAGAATAATTTAGTTATAAGGGGGGTGGGGGGGTTAGATTATAGATAGTTTAGTTAGATTAGTATGGGAAATATATATATATAAATATATATATATAACGAATTTGTTTCAGTTCATATAAAATTTACTTCCCATATTTCTACAATCTATAATATATATTATTCGAGAGAAGTCATGCGAAACTATGAAAGCAATTTGTCTATACAACAATTAAGCTTATTTATTCATTATCCTCAAACTCCGTTTATTACAATTCTTTCAATAACGCCGCGTTGTTCAGATAACTAATTATTTTCTTTTGTCGTATTTTTTCCCATCGCGTAGGTAAATCATCTACGGTTAGTTTAAATTTACCTCTTTATTTTACTGTGTATGATTTCAATGGAGTAAATATATTGAAGCTTTACGTTTTTATTCGACCTGAATATTGAATCTTAACCAACTCATAAATTTAATGTTATCGAAGATGGTATTTAACGCGAGGTGTTACTTGAGGCAAAAAGATACTTGACGCAAAGTGTTGCTCTACTCAAAGCGTTACTCTACAAGAAACGTTACTCTACACAAAGCGTTAATCAACACAAATCGTCCACTCTACAAAAAGCGTTACTCTACACAAAGCGTATTTCAACGCAAAACCTTACTCCACACAAAGCGTTACTTTACGTTTGGTGTTCCTTTACGATAGGTGTTACTTTACTCGTAGTGTAACTTAACGCAAAACGTAATTAACGCGAAGTGTAAAAAAATTCTGCTAAATTGTGTGGTTACAATTGAAGAAAGAATTATTGCTTCAAAATACCGCGAAACTATTATGAAATGATATAAAATATTACGAAAAGTTGTTAAACTCTCACGGGTGACATGGTCCCTGTTGGTAGCATATATACAGTAAATGTATTACCACAAAATGTATGTATATATATATATATATGTATAGTATATGATAGTTTAGAATAATTTAGTTATAAGGGGGGGGGGGTTAGATTATAGATAGTTTAGTTAGATTAGTATGGGAAATATATATATATAAATATATATATAACCAATTTGTTTCAGTTCATATAAAATTTACTTCCCATATTTCTACAATCTATAATATATATTATTCGAGAGAAGTCATGCGAAACTATGAAAGCAATTTGTCTATACAACAATTAAGCTTATTTATTCATTATCCTCAAACTCCGTTTATTACAATTCTTTCAATAACGCCGCGTTGTTCAGATAACTAATTATTTTCGTTTGTCGTATTTTTTCCAATCGCGTAGTTAAATCATCTACGGTTAGTTTAAATTTACCTCTTTATTTTACTGCGTATGATTTCAAAGGAGTAAATATATTGAAGCTTTACGTTTTTATTCGACCAGATTATTGAATCTTAACCAACTCATAAATTTAATGTTATCGAAGATGGTATTTAACGCGAGGTGTTACTTGAGGCAAAAAGATACTTGACGCAAAGTGTTGCTCTACTCAAAGCGTTACTCTACAAGAAACGTAACTCTACACAAAGCGTTAATCAATACAAATCGTCCACTCTACTAAAAGCGTTACTCTACACAAAGCGTATTTTAACGCAAAACGTTTCTCCACACAAAGCGTTACTTTACGTTTGGTGTTCCTTTACGATAGGTGTTACTTTACTCGTAGTGTAACTTAACGCAAATCGTAATTAACGCGAAGTGTAAAAAAATTCTGCTAAATTGTGTGGTTACAAATGAAGAAAGCATCATTGCTTCAAAATACTGCGAAACTATTATGAAATGATATAAAATATTACGAAAAGTTGTTAAACTCTCACGGGTGACATGGTCCCTGTTGGTAGCATATATACAGTAAATGTATTACCACAAAATGTATGTATATATATTTATATATGTATAGTATATGATAGTTTAGAAAAATTTAGTTATAAGGGGGGGGGGGGTTAGATTATAGATAGTTTAGTTAGATTAGTATGGGAAATATATATATATAAATATATATATATAACCAATTTGTTTCAGTTCATATAAAATTTACTTCCCATATTTCTACAATCTATAATATATATTATTCGAGAGAAGTCATGCGAAACTATGAAAGCAATTTGTCTATACAACAATTAAGCTTATTTATTCATTATCCTCAAACTCCGTTTATTACAATTCTTTCAATAACGCCGCGTTGTTCAGATAACTAATTATTTTCGTTTGTCGTATTTTTTCCAATCGCGTAGTTAAATCATCTACGGTTAGTTTAAATTTACCTCTTTATTTTACTGCGTATGATTTCAATGGAGTAAATATATTGAAGCTTTACGTTTTTAATCGACCCGATTATTGAATCTTAACCAACTCATAAATTTAATGTTATCGAAGATGGTATTTAACGCGAGGTGTTACTTGAGGCAAAAAGATACTTGACGCAAAGTGTTGCTCTACTCAAAGCGTTACTCTACAAGAAACGTTACTCTACACAAAGCGTTAATCAACACAAATCGTCCACTCCACAAAACGCGTTTCTCTACACAAAGCGTATTTCAACGCAAAACGTTACTCCACACAAAGCGTTACTTTACGTTTTGTGTTGCTTTACGATAGGTGTTACTTTACTCGTAGTGTAACTTAACGCAAATCGTAATTAACGCGAAGTGTAAAAAAATTCTGCTAAATTGTGTGGTTACAAATGAAGAAAGCATTATTGCTTCAAAATACTGCGAAACTATTATGAAATGATATAAAATATTACGAAAAGTTGTTAAACTCTCACGGGTGACATGGTCCCTGTTGGTAGCATATATACAGTAAATGTATTACCACAAAATGTATGTATATATATTTATATATGTATAGTATATGATAGTTTAGAATAATTTATTTATAAGGGGGGTGGGGGGGTTAGATTATAGATAGTTTAGTTAGATTAGTATGGGAAATATATATATATAAATATATATATATATATAACCAATTTGTTTCAGTTCATATAAAATTTACTTCCCATATTTCTACAATCTTTAATATATATTATTCGAGAGAAGTCATGCGAAACTATGAAAGCAATTTGTCTATAAATTTATTAAGCTTATTTATTCATTATACTCAAACTCCGTTTATTACAATTCTTTCAATAACGCCGCGTTGTTCAGATAACTAATTATTTTCTTTTGTCGTATTTTTTCCCATCGCGTAGTTAAATCATCTACGGTTAGTTTAAATTTACCTCTTTATTTTACTGTGTATGATTTCAATGGAGTAAATATATTGAAGCTTTACGTTTTTATTCGACCTGAATATTGAATCTTAACCAACTCATAAATTTAATGTTATCGAAGATGGTATTTAACGCGAGGTGTTACTTGAGGCAAAAAGATACTTGACGCAAAGTGTTGCTCTACTCAAAGCTCTACTCTACAAGAAACGTTACTCTACACAAAGCGTTAATCAACACAAATCGTCCACTCTACAAAAAGCGTTACTCTACACAAAGCGTATTTCAACGCAAAACCTTACTCCACACAAAGCGTTACTTTACGTTTGGTGTTCCTTTACGATAGGTTTTACTTTACTCGTAGTGTAACTTAACGCAAAACGTAATTAACGCGAAGTGTAAAAAAATTCTGCTAAATTGTGTGGTTACAAATGAAGAAAGCATCATTGCTTCAAAATACTGCGAAACTATTATGAAATGATATAAAATATTACGAAAAGTTGTTAAACTCTCACGGGTGACATGGTCCCTGTTGGTAGCATATATACAGTAAATGTATTACCACAAAATGTATGTATATATATTTATATATGTATAGTATATGATAGTTTAGAATAATGTAGTTATAAGGGGGGGGGGTTAGATTATAGATAGTTTAGTTAGATTAGTATGGGAAATATATATATATAAATATATATATATAAATATATATATATAACCAATTTGTTTCAGTTCATATAAAATTTACTTCCCATATTTCTACAATCTATAATATATATTATTCGAGAGAAGTCATGTGAAACTATGAAAGCAATTTGTCTATAAATTTATTAAGCTTATTTATTCATTATCCTCAAACTCCGTTTATTACAATTCTTTCAATAACGCCGCGTTGTTCAGATAACTAATTATTTTCTTTTGTCGTATTTTTCCCATCGCGTAGTTAAATTATCTACGGTTAGTTTAAATTTACCTCTTTATTTTACTGTGTATGTTTTCAATGGAGTAAACATATTGAAGCTTTACGTTTTTAATCGACCAGATTATTGAATCTTAACCAACTCATAAATTTAATGTTATCGAAGATGGTATTTAACGCGAGGTGTTACTTGAGGCAAAAAGATACTTGACGCAAAGTGTTGCTCTACTCAAAGCGTTACTCTACAAGAAACGTTACTCTACACAAAGCGTTAATCAACACAAATCGTCCACTCCACAAAACGCGTTTCTCTACACAAAGCGTATTTCAACGCAAAACGTTACTCCACACAAAGCGTTACTTTACGTTTTGTGTTCCTTTACGATAGGTGTTACTTTACTCGTAGTGTAACTTAACGCAAATCGTAATTAACGCGAAGTGTAAAAAAATTCTGCTAAATTGTGTGGTTACAAATGAAGAAAGCATTATTGCTTCAAAATACTGCGAAACTATTATGAAATGATATAAAATATTACGAAAAGTTGTTAAACTCTCACGGGTGACATGGTCCCTGTTGGTAGCATATATACAGTAAATGTATTACCACAAAATGTATGTATATATATTTATATATGTATAGTATATGATAGTTTAGAATAATTTAGTTATAAGGGGGGTGGGGGCGTTAGATTATAGATAGTTTAGTTAGATTAGTATGGGAAATATATATATATAAATATATATATATATAACCAATTTGTTTCAGTTCATATAAAATTTACTTCCCATATTTCTACAATCTTTAATATATATTATTCGAGAGAAGTCATGCGAAACTATGAAAGCAATTTGTCTATAAATTTATTAAGCTTATTTATTCATTATCCTCAAACTCCGTTTATTACAATTCTTTCAATAACGCCGCGTTGTTCAGATAACTAATTATTTTCTTTTGTCGTATTTTTTCCCATCGCGTAGTTAAATCATCTACGGTTAGTTTAAATTTACCTCTTTATTTTACTGTGTATGATTTCAATGGAGTAAATATATTGAAGCTTTACGTTTTTATTCGACCTGAATATTGAATCTTAACCAACTCATAAATTTAATGTTATCGAAGATGGTATTTAACGCGAGGTGTTACTTGAGGCAAAAAGATACTTGACGCAAAGTGTTGCTCTACTCAAAGCTCTACTCTACAAGAAACGTTACTCTACACAAAGCGTTAATCAACACAAATCGTCCACTCTACAAAAAGCGTTACTCTACACAAAGCGTATTTCAACGCAAAACCTTACTCCACACAAAGCGTTACTTTACGTTTGGTGTTCCTTTACGATAGGTTTTACTTTACTCGTAGTGTAACTTAACGCAAAACGTAATTAACGCGAAGTGTAAAAAAATTCTGCTAAATTGTGTGGTTACAAATGAAGAAAGCATCATTGCTTCAAAATACTGCGAAACTATTATGAAATGATATAAAATATTACGAAAAGTTGTTAAACTCTCACGGGTGACATGGTCCCTGTTGGTAGCATATATACAGTAAATGTATTACCACAAAATGTATGTATATATATTTATATATGTATAGTATATGATAGTTTAGAATAATTTAGTTATAAGGGGGGGGGGGTTAGATTATAGATAGTTTAGTTAGATTAGTATGGGAAATATATATATATAAATATATATATATAAATATATATATATAACCAATTTGTTTCAGTTCATATAAAATTTACTTCCCATATTTCTACAATCTATAATATATATTATTCGAGAGAAGTCATGTGAAACTATGAAAGCAATTTGTCTATAAATTTATTAAGCTTATTTATTCATTATCCTCAAACTCCGTTTATTACAATTCTTTCAATAACGCCGCGTTGTTCAGATAACTAATTATTTTCTTTTGTCGTATTTTTCCCATCGCGTAGTTAAATCATCTACGGTTAGTTTAAATTTACCTCTTTATTTTACTGTGTATGTTTTCAATGGAGTAAACATATTGAAGCTTTACGTTTTTATTCGACCAGAATATTGAATCTTAAACAACTCATAAATTTAATGTTATCGAAGATGGTATTTAACGCGAGGTGTTACTTGAGGCAAAAAGATACTTAACGCAAAGTGTTGCTCTACTCAAAGCGTTACTCTACAAGAAACGTAACTCTACACAAAGCGTTAATCAACACAAATCGTCCACTCCACAAAACGCGTTTCTCTACACAAAGCGTATTTCAACGCAAAACGTTACTCCACACAAAGCGTTACTTTACGTTTTGTGTTCCTTTACGATAGGTGTTACTTTACTCGTAGTGTAACTTAACGCAAATCGTAATTAACGCGAAGTGTAATAAAATTCTGCTAAATTGTGTGGTTACAAATGAAGAAAGCATTATTGCTTCAAAATACTGCGAAACTATTATGAAATGATATAAAATATTACGAAAAGTTGTTAAACTCTCACGGGTGACATGGTCCCTGTTGGTAGCATATATACAGTAAATGTATTACCACAAAATGTATGTATATATATTTATATATGTATAGTATATGATAGTTTAGAATAATTTAGTTATAAGGGGGGTGGGGGGGTTAGATTATAGATAGTTTAGTTAGATTAGTATGGGAAATATATATATATAAATATATATATATAACCAATTTGTTTCAGTTCATATAAAATTTACTTCCCATATTTCTACAATCTATAATATATATTATTCGAGAGAAGTCATGTGAAACTATGAAAGCAATTTGTCTATAAATTTATTAAGCTTATTTATTCATTATCCTCAAACTCCGTTTATTACAATTCTTTCAATAACGCCGCGTTGTTCAGATAACTAATTATTTTCTTTTGTCGTATTTTTCCCATCGCGTAGTTAAATCATCTACGGTTAGTTTAAATTTACCTCTTTATTTTACTGTGTATGTTTTCAATGGAGTAAACATATTGAAGCTTTACGTTTTTATTCGACCAGAATATTGAATCTTAAACAACTCATAAATTTAATGTTATCGAAGATGGTATTTAACGCGAGGTGTTACTTGAGGCAAAAAGATACTTAACGCAAAGTGTTGCTCTACTCAAAGCGTTACTCTACAAGAAACGTAACTCTACACAAAGCGTTAATCAATACAAATCGTCCACTCTACTAAAAGCGTTACTCTACACAAAGCGTATTTCAACGCAAAACCTTACTCCACACAAAGCGTTACTTTACGTTTGGTGTTCCTTTACGATAGGTTTTACTTTACTCGTAGTGTAACTTAACGCAAAACGTAATTAACGCGAAGTGTAAAAAAATTCTGCTAAATTGTGTGGTTACAATTGAAGAAAGAATTATTGCTTCAAAATACTGCGAAACTATTATGAAATGATATAAAATATTACGAAAAGTTGTTAAACTCTCACGGGTGACATGGTCCCTGTTGGTAGCATATATACAGTAAATGTATTACCACAAAATGTATGTATATATATTTATATATGTATAGTATATGATAGTTTAGAATAATTTAGTTATAAGGGGGGGGGGGGTTAGATTATAGATAGTTTAGTTAGATTAGTATGGGAAATATATATATATAAATATATATATATAACCAATTTGTTTCAGTTCATATAAAATTTACTTCCCATATTTCTACAATCTATAATATATATTATTCGAGAGAAGTCATGTGAAACTATGAAAGCAATTTGTCTATAAAATTATTAAGCTTATTTATTCATTATCCTCAAACTCCGTTTATTACAATTCTTTCAATAACGCCGCGTTGTTCAGATAACTAATTATTTTCTTTTGTCGTATTTTTCCCATCGCGTAGTTAAATCATCTACGGTTAGTTTAAATTTACCTCTTTATTTTACTGTGTATGTTTTCAATGGAGTAAACATATTGAAGCTTTACGTTTTTATTCGACCAGAATATTGAATCTTAACCAACTCATAAATTTAATGTTATCGAAGATGGTATTTAACGCGAGGTGTTACTTGAGGCAAAAAGATACTTGACGCAAAGTGTTGCTCTACTCAAAGCGTTACTCTACAAGAAACGTTACTCTACACAAAGCGTTAATCAACACAAATCGTCCACTCTACAAAAAGCGTTACTCTACACAAAGCGTATTTCAACGCAAAACCTTACTCCACACAAAGCGTTACTTTACGTTTGGTGTTCCTTTACGATAGGTTTTACTTTACTCGTAGTGTAACTTAACGCAAAACGTAATTAACGCGAAGTGTAAAAAAATTCTGCTAAATTGTGTGGTTACAATTGAAGAAAGAATTATTGCTTCAAAATACTGCGAAACTATTATGAAATGATATAAAATATTACGAAAAGTTGTTAAACTCTCACGGGTGACATGGTCCCTGTTGGTAGCATATATACAGTAAATGTATTACCACAAAATGTATGTATATATATTTATATATGTATAGTATATGATAGTTTAGAATAGTTTAGTTATAAGGGGGGGGGGGTTAGATTATAGATAGTTTAGTTAGATTAGTATGGGAAATATATATATATAAATATATATATATATATAACCAATTTGTTTCAGTTCATATAAAATTTACTTCCCATATTTCTACAATCTTTAATATATATTATTCGAGAGAAGTCATGCGAAACTATGAAAGCAATTTGTCTATAAATTTATTAAGCTTATTTATTCATTATCCTCAAACTCCGTTTATTACAATTCTTTCAATAACGCCGCGTTGTTCAGATAACTAATTATTTTCTTTTGTCGTATTTTTTCCCATCGCGTAGTTAAATCATCTACGGTTAGTTTAAATTTACCTCTTTATTTTACTGTGTATGATTTCAATGGAGTAAATATATTGAAGCTTTACGTTTTTATTCGACCTGAATATTGAATCTTAACCAACTCATAAATTTAATGTTATCGAAGATGGTATTTAACGCGAGGTGTTACTTGAGGCAAAAAGATACTTGACGCAAAGTGTTGCTCTACTCAAAGCTCTACTCTACAAGAAACGTCACTCTACACAAAGCGTTAATCAACACAAATCGTCCACTCTACAAAAAGCGTTACTCTACACAAAGCGTATTTCAACGCAAAACCTTACTCCACACAAAGCGTTACTTTACGTTTGGTGTTCCTTTACGATAGGTTTTACTTTACTCGTAGTGTAACTTAACGCAAAACGTAATTAACGCGAAGTGTAAAAAAATTCTGCTAAATTGTGTGGTTACAAATGAAGAAAGCATCATTGCTTCAAAATACTGCGAAACTATTATGAAATGATATAAAACATTACAAAAAGTTGTTAAACTCTCACGGGTGACATGGTCCCTGTTGGTAGCATATATACAGTAAATGTATTACCACAAAATGTATGTATATATATTTATATATGTATAGTATATGATAGTTTAGAATAATTTAGTTATAAGGGGGGGGGGGGTTAGATTATAGATAGTTTAGTTAGATTAGTATGGGAAATATATATATATAAATATATATATATAACCAATTTGTTTCAGTTCATATAAAATTTACTTCCCAAATTTCTACAATCTATAATATATATTATTCGAGAGAAGTCATGCGAAACTATGAAAGCAATTTGTCTATACAACAATTAAGCTTATTTATTCATTATCCTCAAACTCCGTTTATTACAATTCTTTCAATAACGCTGCGTTGTTCAGATAACTAATTATTTTCGTTTGTCGTATTTTTTCCAATCGCGTAGTTAAATCATCTACGGTTAGTTTAAATTTACCTCTTTATTTTACTGCGTATGATTTCAATGGAGTAAATATATTGAAGCTTTACGTTTTTATTCGACCAGATTATTGAATCTTAACCAACTCATAAATTTAATGTTATCGAAGATGGTATTTAACGCGAGGTGTTACTTGAGGCAAAAAGATACTTGACGCAAAGTGTTGCTCTACTCAAAGCTCTACTCTACAAGAAACGTTACTCTACACAAAGCGTTAATCAACACAAATCGTCCACTCTACAAAAAGCGTTACTCTACACAAAGCGTATTTCAACGCAAAACCTTACTCCACACAAAGCGTTACTTTACGTTTGGTGTTCCTTTACGATAGGTTTTACTTTACTCGTAGTGTAACTTAACGCAAAACGTAATTAACGCGAAGTGTAAAAAAATTCTACTAAATTGTGTGGTTACAAATGAAGAAAGCATCATTGCTTCAAAATACTGCGAAACTATTATGAAATGATATAAAATATTACGAAAAGTTGTTAAACTCTCACGGGTGACATGGTCCCTGTTGGTAGCATATATACAGTAAATGTATTACCACAAAATGTATGTATATATATTTATATATGTATAGTATATGATAGTTTAGAATAGTTTAGTTATAAGGGGGGGGGGGGTTAGATTATAGATAGTTTAGTTAGATTAGTATGGGAAATATATATATATAAATATATATATATAACCAATTTGTTTCAGTTCATATAAAATTTACTTCCCATATTTCTACAATCTTTAATATATATTATTCGAGAGAAGTCATGCGAAACTATGAAAGCAATTTGTCTATAAATTTATTAAGCTTATTTATTCATTATCCTCAAACTCCGTTTATTACAATTCTTTCAATAACGCCGCGTTGTTCAGATAACTAATTATTTTCTTTTGTCGTATTTTTTCCCATCGCGTAGTTAAATCATCTACGGTTAGTTTAAATTTACCTCTTTATTTTACTGTGTATGATTTCAATGGAGTAAATATATTGAAGCTTTACGTTTTTATTCGACCTGAATATTGAATCTTAACCAACTCATAAATTTAATGTTATCGAAGATGGTATTTAACGCGAGGTGTTACTTGAGGCAAAAAGATACTTGACGCAAAGTTTTGCTCTACTCAAAGCGTTACTCTACAAGAAACGTTACTCTACATAAAGCGTTAATCAACACAAATCGTCCACTCTACAAAAAGCGTTACTCTACACAAAGCGTATTTCAACGCAAAACCTTACTCCACACAAAGCGTTACTTTACGTTTGGTGTTCCTTTACGATAGGTTTTACTTTACTCGTAGTGTAACTTCACGCAAAACGTAATTAACGCGAAGTGTAAAAAAATTCTGCTAAATTGTGTGGTTACAATTGAAGAAAGAATTATTGCTTCAAAATACTGCGAAACTATTATGAAATGATATAAAATATTACGAAAAGTTGTTAAACTCTCACGGGTGACATGGTCCCTGTTGGTAGCATATATACAGTAAATGTATTACCACAAAATGTATGTATATATATTTATATATGTATAGTATATGATAGTTTAGAATAGTTTAGTTATAAGGGGGGGGGGTTAGATTATAGATAGTTTAGTTAGATTAGTATGGGAAATATATATATATAAATATATATATATAACCAATTTGTTTCAGTTCATATAAAATTTACTTCCCATATTTCTACAATCTTTAATATATATTATTCGAGAGAAGTCATGCGAAACTATGAAAGCAATTTGTCTATAAATTTATTAAGCTTATTTATTCATTATCCTCAAACTCCGTTTATTACAATTCTTTCAATAACGCCGCGTTGTTCAGATAACTAATTATTTTCTTTTGTCGTATTTTTTCCCATCGCGTAGTTAAATCATCTACGGTTAGTTTAAATTTACCTCTTTATTTTACTGTGTATGATTTCAATGGAGTAAATATATTGAAGCTTTACGTTTTTATTCGACCTGAATATTGAATCTTAACCAACTCATAAATTTAATGTTATCGAAGATGGTATTTAACGCGAGGTGTTACTTGAGGCAAAAAGATACTTGACGCAAAGTGTTGCTCTACTCAAAGCGTTACTCTACAAGAAACGTTACTCTACACAAAGCGTTAATCAACACAAATCGTCCACTCTACAAAAAGCGTTACTCTACACAAAGCGTATTTCAACGCAAAACCTTACTCCACACAAAGCGTTACTTTACGTTTGGTGTTCCTTTACGATAGGTTTTACTTTACTCGTAGTGTAACTTCACGCAAAACGTAATTAACGCGAAGTGTAAAAAAATTCTGCTAAATTGTGTGGTTACAATTGAAGAAAGAATTATTGCTTCAAAATACTGCGAAACTATTATGAAATGATATAAAATATTACGAAAAGTTGTTAAACTCTCACGGGTGACATGGTCCCTGTTGGTAGCATATATACAGTAAATGTATTACCACAAAATGTATGTATATATATTTATATATGTATAGTATATGATAGTTTAGAATAATTTAGTTATAAGGGGGGGGGGTTAGATTATAGATAGTTTAGTTAGATTAGTATGGGAAATATATATATATAAATATATATATAACCAATTTGTTTCAGTTCATATAAAATTTACTTCCCATATTTCTACAATCTATAATATATATTATTCGAGAGAAGTCATGTGAAACTATGAAAGCAATTTGTCTATAAATTTATTAAGCTTATTTATTCATTATCCTCAAACTCCGTTTATTACAATTCTTTATATAACGCCGCGTTGTTCAGATAACTAATTATGTTCTTTTGTCGTATTTTTCCCATCGCGTAGTTAAATCATCTACGGTTAGTTTAAATTTACCTCTTTATTTTACTGTGTATGTTTTCAATGGAGTAAACATATTGAAGCTTTACGTTTTTATTCGACCAGAATATTGAATCTTAACCAATTCATAAATTTAATGTTATCGAAGATGGTATTTAACGCGAGGTGTTACTTGAGGCAAAAAGATACTTAACGCAAAGTGTTGCTCTACTCAAAGCGTTACTCTACAAGAAACGTAACTCTACACAAAGCGTTAATCAACACAAATCGTCCACTCCACAAAACGCGTTTCTCTACACAAAGCGTATTTCAACGCAAAACGTTACTCCACACAAAGCGTTACTTTACGTTTGGTGTTCCTTTACGATAGGTGTTACTTTACTCGTAGTGTAACTTAACGCAAATCGTAATTAACGCGAAGTGTAAAAAAATTCTGCTAAATTGTGTGGTTACAAATGAAAAAAGCATTATTGCTTCAAAATACTGCGAAACTATTATGAAATGATATAAAATATTACGAAAAGTTGTTAAACTCTCACGGGTGACATGGTCCCTGTTGGTAGCATATATAGAGTAAATGTATTACCACAAAATGTATGTATATATATTTATATATGTATAGTATATGATAGTTTAGAAAAGTTTAGTTATAAGGGGGGGGGGTTAGATTATAGATAGTTTAGTTAGATTAGTATGGGAAATATATATATATAAATATATATATATAACCAATTTGTTTCAGTTCATATAAAATTTACTTCCCATATTTCTACAATCTTTAATATATATTATTCGAGAGAAGTCATGCGAAACTATGAAAGCAATTTGTCTATAAATTTATTAAGCTTATTTATTCATTATCCTCAAACTCCGTTTATTACAATTCTTTCAATAACGCCGCGTTGTTCAGATAACTAATTATTTTCTTTTGTCGTATTTTTTCCCATCGCGTAGTTAAATCATCTACGGTTAGTTTAAATTTACCTCTTTATTTTACTGTGTATGATTTCAATGGAGTAAATATATTGAAGCTTTACGTTTTTATTCGACCTGAATATTGAATCTTAACCAACTCATAAATTTAATGTTATCGAAGATGGTATTTAACGCGAGGTGTTACTTGAGGCAAAAAGATACTTGACGCAAAGTGTTGCTCTACTCAAAGCTCTACTCTACAAGAAACGTTACTCTACACAAAGCGTTAATCAACACAAATCGTCCACTCTACAAAAAGCGTTACTCTACACAAAGCGTATTTCAACGCAAAACATTACTCCACACAAAGCGTTACTTTACGTTTGGTGTTCCTTTACGATAGGTTTTACTTTACTCGTAGTGTAACTTAACGCAAATCGTAACTAACGCGAAGTGTAAAAAAATTCTGCTAAATTGTGTGGTTACAAATGAAAAAAGCAATATTGCTTCAAAATACTGCGAAACTATTATGAAATGATATAAAATATTACGAAAAGTTGTTAAACTCTCACGGGTGACATGGTCCCTGTTGGTAGCATATATACAGTAAATGTATTACCACAAAATGTATGTATATATATTTATATATGTATAGTATATGATAGTTTAGAATAGTTTAGTTATAAGGGGGGGGGGGGTTAGATTATAGATAGTTTAGTTAGATTAGTATGGGAAATATATATATATAAATATATATATATAACCAATTTGTTTCAGTTCATATAAAATTTACTTCCCATATTTCTACAATCTTTAATATATATTATTCGAGAGAAGTCATGCGAAACTATGAAAGCAATTTGTCTATAAATTTATTAAGCTTATTTATTCATTATCCTCAAACTCCGTTTATTACAATTCTTTCAATAACGCCGCGTTGTTCAGATAACTAATTATTTTCTTTTGTCGTATTTTTTCCCATCGCGTAGTTAAATCATCTACGGTTAGTTTAAATTTACCTCTTTATTTTACTGTGTATGATTTCAATGGAGTAAATATATTGAAGCTTTACGTTTTTATTCGACCTGAATATTGAATCTTAACCAACTCATAAATTTAATGTTATCGAAGATGGTATTTAACGCGAGGTGTTACTTGAGGCAAAAAGATACTTGACGCAAAGTGTTGCTCTACTCAAAGCGTTACTCTACAAGAAACGTTACTCTACACAAAGCGTTAATCAACACAAATCGTCCACTCTACAAAAAGCGTTACTCTACACAAAGCGTATTTCAACGCAAAACCTTACTCCACACAAAGCGTTACTTTACGTTTGGTGTTCCTTTACGATAGGTTTTACTTTACTCGTAGTGTAACTTAACGCAAAACGTAATTAACGCGAAGTGTAAAAAAATTCTGCTAAATTGTGTGGTTACAATTGAAGAAAGAATTATTCCTTCAAAATACTGCGAAACTATTATGAAATGATATAAAATATTACGAAAAGTTGTTAAACTCTCACGGGTGACATGGTCCCTGTTGGTAGCATATATACAGTAAATGTATTACCACAAAATGTATGTATATATATTTATATATGTATAATATATGATAGTTTAGAATAATTTAGTTATAAGGGGGGGGGGGGTTAGATTATAGCTAGTTTAGTTAGATTAGTATGGGAAATATATATATATAAATATATATATATAACCAATTTGTTTCAGTTCATATAAAATTTACTTCCCATATTTCTACAATCTATAATATATATTATTCGAGAGAAGTCATGTGAAACTATGAAAGCAATTTGTCTATAAATTTATTAAGCTTATTTATTCATTATCCTCAAACTCCGTTTATTACAATTCTTTCAATAACGCCGCGTTGTTCAGATAACTAATTATGTTCTTTTGTCGTATTTTTCCCATCGCGTAGTTAAATCATCTACGGTTAGTTTAAATTTACCTCTTTATTTTACTGTGTATGTTTTCAATGGAGTAAACATATTGAAGCTTTACGTTTTTATTCGACCAGAATATTGAATCTTAACCAACTCATAAATTTAATGTTATCGAAGATGGTATTTAACGCGAGGTGTTACTTGAGGCAAAAAGATACTTAACGCAAAGTGTTGCTCTACTCAAAGCGTTACTCTACAAGAAACGTAACTCTACACAAAGCGTTAATCAACACAAATCGTCCACTCCACAAAACGCGTTTCTCTACACAAAGCGTATTTCAACGCAAAACGTTACTCCACACAAAGCGTTACTTTACGTTTGGTGTTCCTTTACGATAGGTGTTACTTTACTCGTAGTGTAACTTAACGCAAATCGTAATTAACGCGAAGTGTAAAAAAATTCTGCTAAATTGTGTGGTTACAAATGAAAAAAGCATTATTGCTTCAAAATACTGCGAAACTATTATGAAATGATATAAAATATTACGAAAAGTTGTTAAACTCTCACGGGTGACATGGTCCCTGTTGGTAGCATATATAGAGTAAATGTATTACCACAAAATGTATGTATATATATTTATATATGTATAGTATATGATAGTTTAGAATAGTTTAGTTATAAGGGGGGGGGGGGTTAGATTATAGATAGTTTAGTTAGATTAGTATGGGAAATATATATATATAAATATATATATATAACCAATTTGTTTCAGTTCATATAAAATTTACTTCCCATATTTCTACAATCTTTAATATATATTATTCGAGAGAAGTCATGCGAAACTATGAAAGCAATTTGTCTATAAATTTATTAAGCTTATTTATTCATTATCCTCAAACTCCGTTTATTACAATTCTTTCAATAACGCCGCGTTGTTCAGATAACTAATTATTTTCTTTTGTCGTATTTTTTCCCATCGCGTAGTTAAATCATCTACGGTTAGTTTAAATTTACCTCTTTATTTTACTGTGTATGATTTCAATGGAGTAAATATATTGAAGCTTTACGTTTTTATTCGACCTGAATATTGAATCTTAACCAACTCATAAATTTAATGTTATCGAAGATGGTATTTAACGCGAGGTGTTACTTGAGGCAAAAAGATACTTGACGCAAAGTGTTGCTCTACTCAAAGCTCTACTCTACAAGAAACGTTACTCTACACAAAGCGTTAATCAACACAAATCGTCCACTCTACAAAAAGCGTTACTCTACACAAAGCGTATTTCAACGCAAAACCTTACTCCACACAAAGCGTTACTTTACGTTTGGTGTTCCTTTACGATAGGTTTTACTTTACTCGTAGTGTAACTTAACGCAAAACGTAATTAACGCGAAGTGTAAAAAAATTCTGCTAAATTGTGTGGTTACAAATGAAGAAAGCATCATTGCTTCAAAATACTGCGAAACTATTATGAAATGATATAAAATATTACAAAAAGTTGTTAAACTCTCACGGGTGACATGGTCCCTGTTGGTAGCATATATACAGTAAATGTATTACCACAAAATGTATGTATATATATTTATATATATATAGTATATGATAGTTTAGAATAATTTATTTATAAGGGGGGGGGGGGGGGTTAGATTATAGATAGTTTAGTTAGATTAGTATGGGAAATATATATATATAAATATATATATATAACCAATTTGTTTCAGTTCATATAAAATTTACTTCCCATATTTCTACAATCTATAATATATATTATTCGAGAGAAGTCATGCGAAACTATGAAAGCAATTTGTCTATACAACAATTAAGCTTATTTATTCATTATCCTCAAACTCCGTTTATTACAATTCTTTCAATAACGCCGCGTTGTTCAGATAACTAATTATTTTCGTTTGTCGTATTTTTTCCAATCGCGTAGTTAAATCATCTACGGTTAGTTTAAAATTACCTCTTTATTTTACTGCGTATGATTTCAATGGAGTAAATATATTGAAGCTTTACGTTTTTATTCGACCAGATTATTGAATCTTAACCAACTCATAAATTTAATGTTATCGAAGATGGTATTTAACGCGAGGTGTTACTTGAGGCAAAAAGATACTTGACGCAAAGTGTTGCTCTACTCAAAGCTCTACTCTACAAGAAACGTTACTCTACACAAAGCGTTAATCAACACAAATCGTCCACTCTACAAAAAGCGTTACTCTACACAAAGCGTATTTCAACGCAAAACCTTACTCCACACAAAGCGTTACTTTACGTTTGGTGTTCCTTTACGATAGGTTTTACTTTACTCGTAGTGTAACTTAACGCAAAACGTAATTAACGCGAAGTGTAAAAAAATTCTACTAAATTGTGTGGTTACAAATGAAGAAAGCATCATTGCTTCAAAATACTGCGAAACTATTATGAAATGATATAAAATATTACGAAAAGTTGTTAAACTCTCACGGGTGACATGGTCCCTGTTGGTAGCATATATACAGTAAATGTATTACCACAAAATGTATGTATATATATTTATATATGTATAGTATATGATAGTTTAGAATAGTTTAGTTATAAGGGGGGGGGGGTTAGATTATAGATAGTTTAGTTAGATTAGTATGGGAAATATATATATATAAATATATATATATAACCAATTTGTTTCAGTTCATATAAAATTTACTTCCCATATTTCTACAATCTATAATATATATTATTCGAGAGAAGTCATGTGAAACTATGAAAGCAATTTGTCTATAAATTTATTAAGCTTATTTATTCATTATCCTCAAACTCCGTTTATTACAATTCTTTCAATAACGCCGCGTTGTTCAGATAACTAATTATGTTCTTTTGTCGTATTTTTCCCATCGCGTAGTTAAATCATCTACGGTTAGTTTAAATTTACCTCTTTATTTTACTGTGTATGTTTTCAATGGAGTAAACATATTGAAGCTTTACGTTTTTATTCGACCAGAATATTGAATCTTAACCAACTCATAAATTTAATGTTATCGAAGATGGTATTTAACGCGAGGTGTTACTTGAGGCAAAAAGATACTTAACGCAAAGTGTTGCTCTACTCAAAGCGTTACTCTACAAGAAACGTAACTCTACACAAAGCGTTAATCAACACAAATCGTCCACTCCACAAAACGCGTTTCTCTACACAAAGCGTATTTCAACGCAAAACGTTACTCCACACAAAGCGTTACTTTACGTTTGGTGTTCCTTTACGATAGGTGTTACTTTACTCGTAGTGTAACTTAACGCAAATCGTAATTAACGCGAAGTGTAAAAAAATTCTGCTAAATTGTGTGGTTACAAATAAAAAAAGCATTATTGCTTCAAAATACTGCGAAACTATTATGAAATGATATAAAATATTACGAAAAGTTGTTAAACTCTCACGGGTGACATGGTCCCTGTTGGTAGCATATATAGAGTAAATGTATTACCACAAAATGTATGTATATATATTTATATATGTATAGTATATGATAGTTTAGAAAAGTTTAGTTATAAGGGGGGGGGGGTTAGATTATAGATAGTTTAGTTAGATTAGTATGGGAAATATATATATATAAATATATATATATAACCAATTTGTTTCAGTTCATATAAAATTTACTTCCCATATTTCTACAATCTTTAATATATATTATTCGAGAGAAGTCATGCGAAACTATGAAAGCAATTTGTCTATAAATTTATTAAGCTTATTTATTCATTATCCTCAAACTCCGTTTATTACAATTCTTTCAATAACGCCGCGTTGTTCAGATAACTTATTATTTTCTTTTGTCGTATTTTTTCCCATCGCGTAGTTAAATCATCTACGGTTAGTTTAAATTTACCTCTTTATTTTACTGTGTATGATTTCAATGGAGTAAATATATTGAAGCTTTACGTTTTTATTCGACCTGAATATTGAATCTTAACCAACTCATAAATTTAATGTTATCGAAGATGGTATTTAACGCGAGGTGTTACTTGAGGCAAAAAGATACTTGACGCAAAGTGTTGCTCTACTCAAAGCTCTACTCTACAAGAAACGTTACTCTACACAAAGCGTTAATCAACACAAATCGTCCACTCTACAAAAAGCGTTACTCTACACAAAGCGTATTTCAACGCAAAACATTACTCCACACAAAGCGTTACTTTACGTTTGGTGTTCCTTTACGATAGGTTTTACTTTACTCGTAGTGTAACTTAACGCAAAACGTAATTAACGCGAAGTGTAAAAAAATTCTACTAAATTGTGTGGTTACAAATGAAGAAAGCATCATTGCTTCAAAATACTGCGAAACTATTATGAAATGATATAAAATATTACGAAAAGTTGTTAAACTCTCACGGGTGACATGGTCCCTGTTGGTAGCATATATACAGTAAATGTATTACCACAAAATGTATGTATATATATTTATATATGTATAGTATATGATAGTTTAGAATAGTTTAGTTATAAGGGGGGGGGGTTAGATTATAGATAGTTTAGTTAGATTAGTATGGGAAATATATATATATAAATATATATATATAACCAATTTGTTTCAGTTCATATAAAATTTACTTCCCATATTTCTACAATCTTTAATATATATTATTCGAGAGAAGTCATGCGAAACTATGAAAGCAATTTGTCTATAAATTTATTAAGCTTATTTATTCATTATCCTCAAACTCCGTTTATTACAATTCTTTCAATAACGCCGCGTTGTTCAGATAACTAATTATTTTCTTTTGTCGTATTTTTTCCCATCGCGTAGTTAAATCATCTACGGTTAGTTTAAATTTACCTCTTTATTTTACTGTGTATGATTTCAATGGAGTAAATATATTGAAGCTTTACGTTTTTATTCGACCTGAATATTGAATCTTAACCAACTCATAAATTTAATGTTATCGAAGATGGTATTTAACGCGAGGTGTTACTTGAGGCAAAAAGATACTTGACGCAAAGTGTTGCTCTACTCAAAGCTCTACTCTACAAGAAACGTTACTCTACACAAAGCGTTAATCAACACAAATCGTCCACTCTACAAAAAGCGTTACTCTACACAAAGCGTATTTCAACGCAAAACCTTACTCCACACAAAGCGTTACTTTACGTTTGGTGTTCCTTTACGATAGGTTTTTCTTTACTCGTAGTGTAACTTAACGCAAAACGTAATTAACGCGAAGTGTAAAAAAATTCTGCTAAATTGTGTGGTTACAAATGAAGAAAGCATCATTGCTTCAAAATACTGCGAAACTATTATGAAATGATATAAAATATTACAAAAAGTTGTTAAACTCTCACGGGTGACATGGTCCCTGTTGGTAGCATATATACAGTAAATGTATTACCACAAAATGTATGTATATATATTTATATATGTATAGTATATGATAGTTTAGAATAATTTAGTTATAAGGGGGGGGGGTTAGATTATAGATAGTTTAGTTAGATTAGTATGGGAAATATATATATATAAATATATATATATAACCAATTTGTTTCAGTTCATATAAAATTTACTTCCCATATTTCTACAATCTATAATATATATTATTCGAGAGAAGTCATGCGAAACTATGAAAGCAATTTGTCTATACAACAATTAAGCTTATTTATTCATTATCCTCAAACTCCGTTTATTACAATTCTTTCAATAACGCCGCGTTGTTCAGATAACTAATTATTTTCGTTTGTCGTATTTTTTCCAATCGCGTAGTTAAATCATCTACGGTTAGTTTAAATTTACCTCTTTATTTTACTGCGTATGATTTCAATGGAGTAAATATATTGAAGCTTTACGTTTTTATTCGACCAGATTATTGAATCTTAACCAACTCATAAATTTAATGTTATCGAAGATGGTATTTAACGCGAGGTGTTACTTGAGGCAAAAAGATACTTGACGCAAAGTGTTGCTCTACTCAAAGCTCTACTCTACAAGAAACGTTACTCTACACAAAGCGTTAATCAACACAAATCGTCCACTCTACAAAAAGCGTTACTCTACACAAAGCGTATTTCAACGCAAAACCTTACTCCACACAAAGCGTTACTTTACGTTTGGTGTTCCTTTACGATAGGTTTTACTTTACTCGTAGTGTAACTTAACGCAAAACGTAATTAACGCGAAGTGTAAAAAAATTCTACTAAATTGTGTGGTTACAAATGAAGAAAGCATCATTGCTTCAAAATACTGCGAAACTATTATGAAATGATATAAAATATTACGAAAAGTTGTTAAACTCTCACGGGTGACATGGTCCCTGTTGGTAGCATATATACAGTAAATGTATTACCACAAAATGTATGTATATATATTTATATATGTATAGTATATGATAGTTTAGAATAGTTTAGTTATAAGGGGGGGGGGGGGGGTTAGATTATAGATAGTTAGATTAGTATGGGAAATATATATATATAAATATATATATATAACCAATTTGTTTCAGTTCATATAAAATTTACTTCCCATATTTCTACAATCTTTAATATATATTATTCGAGAGAAGTCATGCGAAACTATGAAAGCAATTTGTCTATAAATTTATTAAGCTTATTTATTCATTATCCTCAAACTCCGTTTATTACAATTCTTTCAATAACGCCGCGTTGTTCAGACAACTAATTATTTTCTTTTGTCGTATTTTTTCCCATCGCGTAGTTAAATCATCTACGGTTAGTTTAAATTTACCTCTTTATTTTACTGTGTATGATTTCAATGGAGTAAATATATTGAAGCTTTACGTTTTTATTCGACCTGAAAATTGAATCTTAACCAACTCATAAATTTAATGTTATCGAAGATGGTATTTAACGCGAGGTGTTACTTGAGGCAAAAAGATACTTGACGCAAAGTGTTGCTCTACTCAAAGCGTTACTCTACAAGAAACGTTACTCTACACAAAGCGTTAATCAACACAAATCGTCCACTCTACAAAAAGCGTTACTCTACACAAAGCGTATTTCAACGCAAAACCTTACTCCACACAAAGCGTTACTTTACGTTTGGTGTTCCTTTACGATAGGTTTTACTTTACTCGTAGTGTAACTTCACGCAAAACGTAATTAACGCGAAGTGTAAAAAAATTCTGCTAAATTGTGTGGTTACAATTGAAGAAAGAATTATTGCTTCAAAATACTGCGAAACTATTATGAAATGATATAAAATATTACGAAAAGTTGTTAAACTCTCACGGGTGACATGGTCCCTGTTGGTAGCATATATACAGTAAATGTATTACCACAAAATGTATGTATATATATTTATATATGTATAGTATATGATAGTTTAGAATAATTTAGTTATAAGGGGGGGGGGTTAGATTATAGATAGTTTAGTTAGATAAGTATGGGAAATATATATATATAAATATATATATATAACCAATTTGTTTCAGTTCATATAAAATTTACTTCCCATATTTCTACAATCTATAATATATATTATTCGAGAGAAGTCATGTGAAACTATGAAAGCAATTTGTCTATAAATTTATTAAGCTTATTTATTCATTATCCTCAAACTCCGTTTATTACAATTCTTTCAATAACGCCGCGTTGTTCAGATAACTAATTATGTTCTTTTGTCGTATTTTTCCCATCGCGTAGTTAAATCATCTACGGTTAGTTTAAATTTACCTCTTTATTTTACTGTGTATGTTTTCAATGGAGTAAACATATTGAAGCTTTACGTTTTTATTCGACCAGAATATTGAATCTTAACCAACTCATAAATTTAATGTTATCGAAGATGGTATTTAACGCGAGGTGTTACTTGAGGCAAAAAGATACTTAACGCAAAGTGTTGCTCTACTCAAAGCGTTACTCTACAAGAAACGTAACTCTACACAAAGCGTTAATCAACACAAATCGTCCACTCCACAAAACGCGTTTCTCTACACAAAGCGTATTTCAACGCAAAACGTTACTCCACACAAAGCGTTACTTTACGTTTGGTGTTCCTTTACGAAAGGTGTTACTTTACTCGTAGTGTAACTTAACGCAAATCGTAATTAACGCGAAGTGTAAAAAAATTCTGCTAAATTGTGTGGTTACAAATGAAAAAAGCATTATTGCTTCAAAATACTGCGAAACTATTATGAAATGATATAAAATATTACGAAAAGTTGTTAAACTCTCACGGGTGACATGGTCCCTGTTGGTAGCATATATAGAGTAAATGTATTACCACAAAATGTATGTATATATATTTATATATGTATAGTATATGATAGTTTAGAATAGTTTAGTTATAAGGGGTGGGGGGGGTTAGATTATAGATAGTTTAGTTAGATTAGTATGGGAAATATATATATATAAATATATATATATAACCAATTTGTTTCAGTTCATATAAAATTTACTTCCCATATTTCTACAATCTTTAATATATATTATTCGAGAGAAGTCGTGCGAAACTATGAAAGCAATTTGTCTATAAATTCATTAAGCTTATTTATTCATTATCCTCAAACTCCGTTTATTACAATTCTTTCAATAACGCCGCGTTGTTCAGATAACTAATTATTTTCTTTTGTCGTATTTTTTCCCATCGCGTAGTTAAATCATCTACGGTTAGTTTAAATTTACCTCTTTATTTTACTGTGTATGTTTTCAATGGAGTAAACATATTGAAGCTTTACGTTATTATTCGACCAGAATATTGAATCTTAACCAACTCATAAATTTAGTGTTATCGAAGATGATATTTAACGCGAGGTGTTACTTGAGGCAAAAAGATACTTAACGCAAAGTGTTGCTCTACTCAAAGCGTTACTCTACAAGAAACGTAACTCTACACAAAGCGTTAATCAATACAAATCGTCCACTCTACTAAAAACGTTACTCTACACAAAGCGTATTTCAACGCAAAACGTTTCTCCACACAAAGCGTTACTTTACGTTTGGTGTTCCTTTACGATAGGTGTTACTTTACTCGTAGTGTAACTTAACGCAAATCGTAATTAACGCGAAGTGTAAAAAAATTCTGCTAAATTGTGTGGTTACAAATGAAGAAAGCATTATTGCTTCAAAATACTGCGAAACTATTATGAAATGATATAAAATATTACGAAAAGTTGTTAAACTCTCACGGGTGACATGGTCCCTGTTGGTAGCATATATACAGTAAATGTATTACAACAAAATGTATGTTTATATATTTATATATGTATAGTATATGATAGTTTAGAATAGTTTAGTTATAAGGGGGGGGGGGGGGTTAGATTATAGATAGTTTAGTTAGATTAGTATGGGAAATATATATATATAAATATATATATATAACCAATTTGTTTCAGTTCATATAAAATTTACTTCCCATATTTCTACAATCTTTAATATATATTATTCGAGAGAAGTCATGCGAAACTATGTAAGCAATTTGTCTATAAATTTATTAACCTTATTTATTCATTATCCTCAAACTCCGTTTATTACAATTCTTTCAATAACGCCGCGTTGTTCAGATAACTAATTATTTTCTTTTGTCGTATTTTTCCCATCGCGTAGTTAAATCATCTACGGTTAGTTTAAATTTACCTCTTTATTTTACTGCGTATGATTTCAATGGAGTAAATATATTGAAGCTTTACGTTTTTATTCGACCAGATTATTGAATCTTAACCAACTCATAAATTTAATGTTATCGAAGATGGTATTTAACGCGAGGTGTTACTTGAGGCACAAAGATACTTGACGCAAAGTGTTGCTCTACTCAAAGCGTTACTCTACAAGAAACGTTACTCTACACAAAGCGTTAATCAACACAAATCGTCCACTCCACAAAACGCGTTTCTCTACACAAAGCGTATTTCAACGCAAAACGTTACTCACCACAAAGCGTTACTTTCCGTTTGGTGTTCCTTTACGATAGGTGTTACTTTACTCGTAGTGTAACTTAACGCAAATCGTAATTAACGCGAAGTGTAAAAAAATTCTGCTAAATTGTGTGGTTACAAATGAAGAAAGCATTATTGCTTCAAAATACTGCGAAACTATTATGAAATGATATAAAATATTACGAAAAGTTGTTAAACTCTCACGGGTGACATGGTCCCTGTTGGTAGCATATATACAGTAAATGTATTACCACAAAATGTATGTATATATATTTATATATGTATAGTATATGATAGTTTAGAATAATTTAGTTATAAGGGGGGGGGGGTTAGATTATAGATAGTTTAGTTAGATTAGTATGGGAAATATATATATATATAAATATATATATATAACCAATTTGTTTCAGTTCATATAAAATTTACTTCCCATATTTCTACAATCTTTAATATATATTATTCGAGAGAAGTCATGCGAAACTATGAAAGCAATTTGTCTATAAATTTATTAAGCTTATTTATTCATTATCCTCAAACTCCGTTTATTACAATTCTTTCAATAACGCCGCGTTGTTCAGATAACTAATTATTTTCTATTGTCGTATTTTTTCCCATCGCGTAGTTAAATCATCTACGGTTAGTTTAAATTTACCTCTTTATTTTACTGTGTATGATTTCAATGGAGTAAATATATTGAAGCTTTACGTTTTTATTCGACCTGAATATTGAATCTTAACCAACTCATAAATTTAATGTTAACGAAGATGGTATTTAACGCGAGGTGTTACTTGAGGCAAAAAGATACTTGACGCAAAGTGTTGCTCTACTCAAAGCGTTACTCTACAAGAAACGTTACTCTACACAAAGCGTTAATCAACACAAATCGTCCACTCTACAAAAAGCGTTACTCTACACAAAGCGTATTTCAACGCAAAACCTTACTCCACACAAAGCGTTACTTTACGTTTGGTGTTCCTTTACGATAGGTTTTACTTTACTCGTAGTGTAACTTAACGCAAAACGTAATTAACGCGAAGTGTAAAAAAATTCTGTTAAATTGTGTGGTTACAATTGAAGAAAGAATTATTGCTTCAAAATACTGCGAAACTATTATGAAATGATATAAAATATTACGAAAAGTTGTTAAACTCTCACGGGTGACATGGTCCCTGTTGGTAGCATATATACAGTAAATGTATTACCACAAAATGTATGTATATATATTTATATATGTATAGTATATGATAGTTTAGAATAATTTAGTTATAAGGGGGGGGGGGGTTAGATTATAGATAGTTTAGTTAGATAAGTATGGGATATATATATATATATATATATATATATATATAAATATATATATATAAATATATATATATAACCAATTTGTTTCAGTTCATATAACATTTACTTCCCATATTTCTACAATCTATAATATATATTATTCGAGAGAAGTCATGTGAAACTATGAAAGCAATTTGTCTATAAATTTATTAAGCTTATTTATTCATTATCCTCAAACTCCGTTTATTACAATTCTTTCAATAACGCCGCGTTGTTCAGATAACTAATTATTTTCTTTTGTCGTATTTTTCCCATCGCGTAGTTAAATCATCTACGGTTAGTTTAAATTGACCTCTTTATTTTATTGTGTATGTTTTCAATGGAGTAAACATATTGAAGCTTTACGTTTTTATTCGACCAGAATATTGAATCTTAACCAACTCATAAATTTAATGTTATCGAAGATGGTATTTAACGCGAGGTGTTACTTGAGGCAAAAAGATACTTGACGCAAAGTGTTGCTCTACTCAAAGCGTTACTCTACAAGAAACGTAACTCTACACAAAGCGTTAATCAATACAAATCGTCCACTCTACTAAAAGCGTTACTCTACACAAAGCGTATTTCAACGCAAAACGTTTCTCCACACAAAGCGTTACTTTACGTTTGGTGTTCCTTTACGATAGGTGTTACTTTACTCGTAGTGTAACTTAACGCAAATCGTAATTAACGCGAAGTGTAAAAAAATTCAGCTAAATTGTGTGGTTACAAATGAAGAAAGCATTATTGCTTCAAAATACTGCGAAACTATTATGAAATGATATAAAATATTACGAAAACTTGTTAAACTCTCACGGGTGACATGGTCCATGTTGGTAGCATATATACAGTAAATGTATTACCACAAAATGTATGTATATATATTTATATATGTATAGTATATGATAGTTTAGAATAATTTAGTTATAAGGGGGGGGGGGGGTTAGATTATAGATAGTTTAGTTAGATTAGTATGGGAAATATATATATATATAAATATATATATAACCAATTTGTTTCAGTTCATATAAAATTTACTTCCCATATTTCTACAATCTATAATATATATTATTCGAGAGAAGTCATGCGAAACTATGAAAGCAATTTGTCTATACAACAATTAAGCTTATTTATTCATTATCCTCAAACTCCGTTTATTACAATTCTTTCAATAACGCCGCGTTGTTCAGATAACTAATTATTTTCTTTTGTCGTATTTTTCCCATCGCGTAGTTAAATCATCTACGGTTAGTTTAAATTTACCTCTTTATTTTACTGTGTATGTTTTCAATGGAGTAAACATATTGAAGCTTTACGTTATTATTATACCAGAATATTGAATCTTAACCAACTCATAAATTTAGTGTTATCGAAGATGATATTTAACGCGAGGTGTTACTTGAGGCAAAAAGATACTTAACGCAAAGTGTTGCTCTACTCAAAGCGTTACTCTACAAGAAACGTAACTCTACACAAAGCGTTAATCAATACAAATCGTCCACTCTACTAAAAACGTTACTCTACACAAAGCGTATTTCAACGCAAAACGTTTCTCCACACAAAGCGTTACTTTACGTTTGGTGTTCCTTTACGATAGGTGTTACTTTACTCGTAGTGTAACTTAACGCAAATCGTAATTAACGCGAAGTGTAAAAAAATTCTGCTAAATTGTGTGGTTACAAATGAAGAAAGCATTATTGCTTCAAAATACTGCGAAACTATTATGAAATGATATAAAATATTACGAAAGTTGTTAAACTCTCACGGGTGACATGGTCCCTGTTGGTAGCATATATACAGTAAATGTATTACCACAAAATGTATGTATATATATTTATATATGTATAGAATATGATAGTTTAGAATAATTTAGTTATAAGGGGGGGGGGTTAGATTATAGATAGTTTAGTTAGATTAGTATGGGAAATATATATATATAAATATATATATATAACCAATTTGTTTCAGTTCATATAAAATTTACTTCCCATATTTCTACAATCTATAATATATATTATTCGAGAGAAGTCATGTGAAACTATGAAAGCAATTTGTCTATAAATTTATTAAGCTTATTTATTCATTATCCTCAAACTCCGTTTATTACAATTCTTTCAATAACGCCGCGTTGTTCAGATAACTAATTATTTTCTTTTGTCGTATTTTTCCCATTGCGTAGTTAAATCATCTACGGTTAGTTTAAATTAACCTCTTTATTTTACTGTGTATGTTTTCAATGGAGTAAACATATTGAAGCTTTACGTTTTTATTCGACCAGAATATTGAATCTTAACCAACTCATAAATTTAATGTTATCGAAGATGGTATTTAACGCGAGGTGTTACTTGTGGCAAAAAGATACTTAACGCAAAGTGTTGCTCTACTCAAAACGTAACTCTACACAAAGCGTTAATCAATACAAATCGTCCACTCCACAAAACGCGTTTCTCTACACAAAGCGTATTTCAACGCAAAACGTTTCTCCACACAAAGCGTTACTTTACGTTTGGTGTTCCTTTACGATAGGTGTTACTTTACTCGTAGTGTAACTTAACGCAAATCGTAATTAACGCGAAGTGTAAAAAAATTCTGCTAAATTGTGTGGTTACAAATGAAGAAAGCATTATTGCTTCAAAATACTGCGAAACTATTATGAAATGATATAAAATATTACGAAAAGTTGTTAAACTCTCACGGGTGACATGGTCCCTGTTGGTAGCATATATACAGTAAATGTATTACCACAAAATGTATGTATATATATTTATATATGTATAGTATATGATAGTTTAGAATAATTTAGTTATAAGGGGGGGGGGGGTTAGATTATAGATAGTTTAGTTAGATTAGTATGGGAAATATATATATATATAAATATATATATATAACCAATTTGTTTCAGTTCATATAAAATTTACTTCCCATATTTCTACAATCTATAATATATATTATTCGAGAGAAGTCATGTGAAACTATGAAAGCAATTTGTCTATAAATTTATTATGCTTATTTATTCATTATCCTCAAACTCCGTTTATTACAATTCTTTCAATAACGCCGCGTTGTTCAGATAACTAATTATTTTCGTTTGTCGTATTTTTTCCAATCGCGTAGTTAAATCATCTACGGTTAGTTTAAATTTACCTCTTTATTTTACTGCGTATGATTTCAATGGAGTAAATATATTGAAGCTTTACGTTTTTATTCGACCAGATTATTGATTCTTAACCACCTCATAAATTTAATGTTATCGAAGATGGTATTTAACGCGAGGTGTTACTTGAGGCAAAAAGATACTTGACGCAAAGTGTTGCTCTACTCAAAGCGTTACTCTACAAGAAACGTTACTCTACACAAAGCGTTAATCAATACAAATCGTCCACTCTACTAAAAGCGTTACTCTACACAAAGCGTATTTCAACGCAAAACGTTTCTCCACACAAAGCGTTACTTTACGTTTGGTGTTCCTTTACGATAGGTGTTTCTTTACTCGTAGTGTAACTTAACGCAAATCGTAATTAACGCGAAGTGTAAAAAAATTCTGCTAAATTGTGTGGTTACAAATGAAGAAAGCATCATTGCTTCAAAATACTGCGAAACTATTATGAAATGATATAAAATATTACGAAAAGTTGTTAAACTCTCACGGGTGACATGGTCCCTGTTGGTAGCATATATACAGTAAATGTATTACCACAAAATGTATGTATATATATTTATATATGTATAGTATATGATAGTTTAGAATAATTTAGTTATAAGAGGGGGGGGGGTTAGATTATAGATAGTTTAGTTAGATTAGTATGGGAAATATATATATATATATATAAATATATATATATAACCAATTTGTTTCAGTTCATATAAAATTTACTTCCCATATTTCTACAATCTATAATATATATTATTCGAGAGAAGTCATGCGAAACTATGAAAGCAATTTGTCTATACAACAATTAAGCTTATTTATTCATTATCCTCAAACTCCGTTTATTACAATTCTTTCAATAACGCCGCGTTGTTCAGATAACTAATTATTTTCGTTTGTCGTATTTTTTCCAATTGCGTAGTTAAATCATCTACGGTTAGTTTAAATTTACCTCTTTATTTTACTGCGTATGATTTCAATGGAGTAAATATATTGAAGCTTTACGTTTTTATTCGACCAGATTATTGAATCTTAACCAACTCATAAATTTAATGTTATCGAAGATGGTATTTAACGCGAGGTGTTACTTGAGGCAAAAAGATACTTGACGCAAAGTGTTGCTCTACTCAAAGCGTTACTCTACAAGAAACGTTACTCTACACAAAGCGTTAATCAACACAAATCGTCCACTCCACAAAACGCGTTTCTCTACACAAAGCGTATTTCAACGCAAAACGTTACTCCACACAAAGCGTTACTTTACGTTTGGTGTTCCTTTACGATAGGTGTTACTTTACTCGTAGTGTAACTTAACGCAAATCGTAATTAACGCGAAGTGTAAAAAAATTCTGCTAAATTGTGTGGTTACAAATGAAAAAAGCATTATTGCTTCAAAATACTGCGAAACTATTATGAAATGATATAAAATATTACGAAAAGTTGTTAAACTCTCACGGGTGACATGGTCCCTGTTGGTAGCATATATAGAGTAAATGTATTACCACAAAATGTATGTATATATATTTATATATGTATAGTATATGATAGTTTAGAATAGTTTAGTTATAAGGGGGGGGGGGGGGGTTAGATTATAGATAGTTTAGTTAGATTAGTATGGGAAATATATATATATAAATATATATATATATAACCAATTTGTTTCAGTTCATATAAAATTTACTTCCCATATTTCTACAATCTTTAATATATATTATTCGAGAGAAGTCATGCGAAACTATGAAAGCAATTTGTCTATAAATTTATTAAGCTTATTTATTCATTATCCTCAAACTCCGTTTATTACAATTCTTTCAATAACGCCGCGTTGTTCAGATAACTAATTATTTTCTTTTGTCGTATTTTTTCCCATCGCGTAGTTAAATCATCTACGGTTAGTTTAAATTTACCTCTTTATTTTACTGTGTATGATTTCAATGGAGTAAATATATTGAAGCTTTACGTTTTTATTCGACCTGAATATTGAATCTTAACCAACTCATAAATTTAATGTTATCGAAGATGGTATTTAACGCGAGGTGTTACTTGAGGCAAAAAGATACTTGACGCAAAGTGTTGCTCTACTCAAAGCGTTACTCTACAAGAAACGTTACTCTACACAAAGCGTTAATCAACACAAATCGTCCACTCTACAAAAAGCGTTACTCTACACAAAGCGTATTTCAACGCAAAACCTTACTCCACACAAAGCGTTACTTTACGTTTGGTTTTCCTTTACGATAGGTGTTACTTTACTCGTAGTGTAACTTAACGCAAAACGTAATTAACGCGAAGTGTAAAAAAATTCTGCTAAATTGTGTGGTTACAATTGAAAAAAGAATTATTGCTTCAAAATACTGCGAAACTATTATGAAATGATATAAAATATTACGAAAAGTTGTTAAACTCTCACGGGTGACATGGTCCCTGTTGGTAGCATATATAGAGTAAATGTATTACCACAAAATGTATGTATATATATTTATATATGTATAGTATATGATAGTTTAGAATAGTTTAGTTATAAGGGGGGGGGGGGTTAGATTATAGATAGTTTAGTTAGATTAGTATGGGAAATATATATATATAAATATATATATATATAACCAATTTGTTTCAGTTCATATAAAATTTACTTCCCATATTTCTACAATCTTTAATATATATTATTCGAGAGAAGTCATGCGAAACTATGAAAGCAATTTGTCTATAAATTTATTAAGCTTATTTATTCATTATCCTCAAACTCCGTTTATTACAATTCTTTCAATAACGCCGCGTTGTTCAGATAACTAATTATTTTCTTTTGTCGTATTTTTTCCCATCGCGTAGTTAAATCATCTACGGTTAGTTTAAATTTACCTCTTTATTTTACTGTGTATGATTTCAATGGAGTAAATATATTGAAGCTTTACGTTTTTATTCGACCTGAATATTGAATCTTAACCAACTCATAAATTTAATGTTATCGAAGATGGTATTTAACGCGAGGTGTTACTTGAGGCAAAAAGATACTTGACGCAAAGTGTTGCTCTACTCAAAGCGTTACTCTACAAGAAACGTTACTCTACACAAAGCGTTAATCAACACAAATCGTCCACTCCACAAAACGCGTTTCTCTACACAAAGCGTATTTCAACGCAAAACGTTACTCCACACAAAGCGTTACTTTACGTTTGGTGTTCCTTTACGATAGGTGTTACTTTACTCGTAGTGTAACTTAACGCAAATCGTAATTAACGCGAAGTGTAAAAAAATTCTGCTAAATTGTGTGGTTACAAATGAAGAAAGCATCATTGCTTCAAAATACTGCGAAACTATTATGAAATGATATAAAATATTACGAAAAGTTGTTAAACTCTCACGGGTGACATGGTCCCTGTTGGTAGCATATATACAGTAAATGTATTACCACAAAATGTATGTATATATATTTATATATGTATAGTATATGATAGTTTAGAATAATTTAGTTATAAGGGGGGTGAAGGGGGTTAGATTATAGATAGTTTAGTTAGATTAGTATGGGAAATATATATATATATATATAAATATATATATATAACCAATTTGTTTCAGTTCATATAAAATTTACTTCCCATATTTCTACAATCTATAATATATATTATTCGAGAGAAGTCATGCGAAACTATGAAAGCAATTTGTCTATACAACAATTAAGCTTATTTATTCATTATCCTCAAACTCCGTTTATTACAATTCTTTCAATAACGCCGCGTTGTTCAGATAACTAATTATTTTCGTTTGTCGTATTTTTTCCAATTGCGTAGTTAAATCATCTACGGTTAGTTTAAATTTACCTCTTTATTTTACTGCGTATGATTTCAATGGAGTAAATATATTGAAGCTTTACGTTTTTATTCGACCAGATTATTGAATCTTAACCAACTCATAAATTTAATGTTATCGAAGATGGTATTTAACGCGAGGTGTTACTTGAGGCAAAAAGATACTTGACGCAAAGTGTTGCTCTACTCAAAGCGTTACTCTACAAGAAACGTTACTCTACACAAAGCGTTAATCAACACAAATCGTCCACTCCACAAAACGCGTTTCTCTACACAAAGCGTATTTCAACGCAAAACGTTACTCCACACAAAGCGTTACTTTACGTTTGCTGTTCCTTTACGATAGGTGTTACTTTACTCGTAGTGTAACTTAACGCAAATCGTAATTAACGCGAAGTGTAAAAAAATTCTGCTAAATTGTGTGGTTACAAATGAAAAAAGCATTATTGCTTCAAAATACTGCGAAACTATTATGAAATGATATAAAATATTACGAAAAGTTGTTAAACTCTCACGGGTGACATGGTCCCTGTTGGTAGCATATATAGAGTAAATGTATTACCACAAAATGTATGTATATATATTTATATATGTATAGTATATGATAGTTTAGAATAGTTTAGTTATAAGGGGGGGGGGGGTTAGATTATAGATAGTTTAGTTAGATTAGTATGGGAAATATATATATATAAATATATATATATAACCAATTTGTTTCAGTTCATATAAAATTTACTTCCCATATTTCTACAATCTTTAATATATATTATTCGAGAGAAGTCATGCGAAACTATGAAAGCAATTTGTCTATAAATTTATTAAGCTTATTTATTCATTATCCTCAAACTCCGTTTATTACAATTCTTTCAATAACGCCGCGTTGTTCAGATAACTAATTATTTTCTTTTGTCGTATTTTTTCCCATCGCGTAGTTAAATCATCTACGGTTAGTTTAAATTTACCTCTTTATTTTACTGTGTATGATTTCAATGGAGTAAATATATTGAAGCTTTACGTTTTTATTCGACCTGAATATTGAATCTTAACCAACTCATAAATTTAATGTTATCGAAGATGGTATTTAACGCGAGGTGTTACTTGAGGCAAAAAGATACTTGACGCAAAGTGTTGCTCTACTCAAAGCTCTACTCTACAAGAAACGTTACTCTACACAAAGCGTTAATCAACACAAATCGTCCACTCTACAAAAAGCGTTACTCTACACAAAGCGTATTTCAACGCAAAACCTTACTCCACACAAAGCGTTACTTTACGTTTGGTGTTCCTTTACGATAGGTTTTACTTTACTCGTAGTGTAACTTAACGCAAAACGTAATTAACGCGAAGTGTAAAAAAATTCTGCTAAATTGTGTGGTTACAAATGAAGAAAGCATCATTGCTTCAAAATACTGCGAAACTATTATGAAATGATATAAAATATTACGAAAAGTTGTTAAACTCTCACGGGTGACATGGTCCCTGTTGGTAGCATATATACAGTAAATGTATTACCACAAAATGTATGTATATATATTTATATATGTATAGTATATGATAGTTTAGAATAATTTAGTTATAAGGGGGGGGGGTTAGATTATAGATAGTTTAGTTAGATTAGTATGGGAAATATATATATATAAATATATATATATAACCAATTTGTTTCAGTTCATATAAAATTTACTTCCCATATTTCTACAATCTATAATATATATTATTCGAGAGAAGTCATGTGAAACTATGAAAGCAATTTGTCTATAAATTTATTAAGCTTATTTATTCATTATCCTCAAACTCCGTTTATTACAATTCTTTCAATAACGCCGCGTTGTTCAGATAACTAATTATTTTCTTTTGTCGTATTTTTCCCATCGCGTAGTTAAATCATCTACGGTTAGTTTAAATTTACCTCTTTATTTTACTGTGTATGTTTTCAATGGAGTAAACATATTGAAGCTTTACGTTTTTATTCGACCAGAATATTGAATCTTAACCAACTCATAAATTTAATGTTATCGAAGATGGTATTTAACGCGAGGTGTTACTTGAGGCAAAAAGATACTTAACGCAAAGTGTTGCTCTACTCAAAGCGTTACTCTACAAGAAACGTAACTCTACACAAAGCGTTAATCAATACAAATCGTCCACTCTACTAAAAGCGTTACTCTACACAAAGCGTATTTCAACGCAAAACGTTTCTCCACACAAAGCTTTACTTTACGTTTGGTGTTCCTTTACGATAGGTGTTACTTTACTCGTAGTGTAACTTAACGCAAATCGTAATTAACGCGAAGTGTAAAAAAATTCTGCTAAATTGTGTGGTTACAAATGAAGAAAGCATTATTGCTTCAAAATACTGCGAAACTATTATGAAATGATATAAAATATTACGAAAAGTTGTTAAACTCTAACGGGTGACATGGTCCCTGTTGGTAGCATATATACAGTAAATGTATTACCACAAAATGTATGTATATATATTTATATATGTATAGTATATGATGGTTTAGAATAATTTAGTTATAAGGGGGGGGGGTTAGATTATAGATAGTTTAGTTAGATTAGTATGGGAAATATATATATATAAATATATATATATATAAATATATATATATATATATAAATATATATATATATAACCAATTTGTTTCAGTTCATATAAAATTTACTTCCCATATTTCTACAATCTATAATATATATTATTCGAGAGAAGTCATGTGAAACTATGAAAGCAATTTGTCTATAAATTTATTAAGCTTATTTATTCATTATCCTCAAACTCCGTTTATTACAATTCTTTCAATAACGCCGCGTTGTTCAGATAACTAATTATTTTCTTTTGTCGTATTTTTCCCATCGCGTAGTTAAATCATCTACGGTTAGTTTAAATTTACCTCTTTATTTTACTGTGTATGTTTTCAATGGAGTAAACATATTGAAGCTTTACGTTTTTATTCGACCAGAATATTGAATCTTAACCAACTCATAAATTTAATGTTATCGAAGATGGTATTTAACGCGAGGTGTTACTTGAGGCAAAAAGATACTTAACGCAAAGTGTTGCTCTACTCAAAGCGTTACTCTACAAGAAACGTAACTCTACACAAAGCGTTAATCAATACAAACCTTACTCCACACAAAGCGTTACTTTACGTTTGGTGTTCCTTTACGATAGGTTTTACTTTACTCGTAGTGTAACTTAACGCAAAACGTAATTAACGCGAAGTGTAAAAAAATTCTGCTAAATTGTGTGGCTACAATTGAAGAAAGAATTATTGCTTCAAAATACTGCGAAACTATTATGAAATGATATAAAATATTACGAAAAGTTGTTAAACTCTCACGGGTGACATGGTCCCTGTTGGTAGCATATATACAGTAAATGTATTACCACAAAATGTATGTATATATATTTATATATGTATAGTATATGATAGTTTAGAATAATTTAGTTATAAGGGGGGGGGTTAGATTATAGATAGTTTAGTTAGATTAGTATGGGAAATATATATATATAAATATATATATATATAACCAATTTGTTTCAGTTCATATAAAATTTACTTCCCATATTTCTACAATCTATAATATATATTATTCGAGAGAAGTCATGTGAAACTATGAAAGCAATTTGTCTATAAATTTATTAAGCTTATTTATTCATTATCCTCAAACTCCGTTTATTACAATTCTTTCAATAACGCCGCGTTGTTCAGATAACTAATTATTTCTTTTGTCGTATTTTTCCCATCGCGTAGTTAAATCATCTACGGTTAGTTTAAATTTACCTCTTTATTTTACTGTGTATGTTTTCAATGGAGTAAACATATTGAAGCTTTACGTTTTTATTCGACCAGAATATTGAATCTTAACCAACTCATAAATTTAATGTTATCGAAGATGGTATTTAACGCGAGGTGTTACTTGAGGCAAAAAGATACTTAACGCAAAGTGTTGCTCTACTCAAAGCGTTACTCTACAAGAAACGTTACTCTACACAAAGCGTTAATCAATACAAATCGTCCACTCTACTAAAAGCGTTACTCTACACAAAGCGTATTTCAACGCAAAACGTTTCTCCACACAAAGCGTTACTTTACGTTTGGTGTTCCTTTACGATAGGTGTTACTTTACTCGTAGTGTAACTTAACGCAAATCGTAGTTAACGCGAAGTGTAAAAAAAATTCTGCTAAATTGTGTGGTTACAAATGAAGAAAGCATTATTGCTTCAAAATACTGCGAAACTATTATGAAATGATATAAATATTACGAAAAGTTGTTAAACTCTCACGGGTGACATGGTCCCTGTTGGTAGCATATATACAGTAAATGTATTACCACAAAATGTATGTATATATATTTATATATGTATAGTATATGATAGTTTAGAATAGTTTAGTTATAAGGGGGGGGGGGGGTTAGATTATAGATAGTTTAGTTAGATTAGTATGGGAAATAGTATATATATAAATATATATATATAACCAATTTGTTTCAGTTCATATAAAATTTACTTCCATATTTCTACAATCTTTAATATATATTATTCGAGAGAAGTCATGCGAAACTATGAAAGCAATTTGTCTATAATTTATTAAGCTTATTTATTCATTATCCTCAAACTCCGTTTATTACAATTCTTTCAATAAGGCCGCGTTGTTCAGATAACTAATTATTTTCTTTTGTCGTATTTTTTCCCATCGCGTAGTTAAATCATCTACGGTTAGTTTAAATTTACCTCTTTATTTTACTGTGTATGATTTCAATGGAGTAAATATATTGAAGCTTTACGTTTTTATTCGACCTGAATATTGAATCTTAACCAACTCATAAATTTAATGTTATAGAAGATGGTATTTAACGCGAGGTGTTACTTGAGGCAAAAAGATACTTGACGCAAAGTGTTGCTCTACTCAAAGCGTTACTCTACAAGAAACGTTACTCTACACAAAGCGTTAATCAACACAAATCGTCCACTCTACAAAAAGCGTTACTCTACACAAAGCGTATTTCAACGCAAAACCTTACTCCACACAAAGCGTTACTTTACGTTTGGTGTTCCTTTACGATAGGTTTTACTTTACTCGTAGTGTAACTTAACGCAAAACGTAATTAACGCGAAGTGTAAAAAAATTCTGCTAAATTGTGTGGCTACAATTGAAGAAAGAATTATTGCTTCAAAATACTGCGAAACTATTATGAAATGATATAAAATATTACGAAAAGTTGTTAAACTTTCACGGGTAACATGGTCCCTGTGGGTAGCATATATACAGTAAATGTATTACCACAAAATGTATGTATATATATTTATATATGTATAGTATATGATAGTTTAGAATAATTTAGTTATAAGGGGGGGGGGGGTTAGATTATAGATAGTTTAGTTAGATTAGTATGGGAAATATATATATATAAATATATATATATAACCAATTTGTTTCAGTTCATATAAAATTTACTTCCCATATTTCTACAATCTTTAATATATATTATTCGAGAGAAGTCATGCGAAACTATGAAAGCAATTTGTCTATAAATTTATTAAGCTTATTTATTCATTATCCTCAAACTCCGTTTATTACAATTCTTTCAATAACGCCGCGTTGTTCAGATAACTAATTATTTTCTTTTGTCGTATTTTTCCCATCGCGTAGTTAAATCATCTACGGTTAGTTTAAATTTACCTCTTTATTTTACTGTGTATGTTTTCAATGGAGTAAACATATTGAAGCTTTACGTTTTTATTCGACCAGAATATTGAATCTTAACCAACTCATAAATTTAATGTTATCGAAGATGGTATTTAACGCGAGGTGTTACTTGAGGCAAAAAGATACTTGACGCAAAGTGTTGCTCTACTCAAAGCGTTACTCTACAAGAAACGTTACTCTACACAAAGCGTTAATCAACACAAATCGTCCACTCTACAAAAAGCGTTACTCTACACAAAGCGTATTTCAACGCAAAACCTTACTCCACACAAAGCGTTACTTTACGTTTGGTGTTCCTTTACGATAGGTGTTACTTTACTCGTAGTGTAACTTAACGCAAAACGTAATTAACGCGAAGTGTAAAAAAATTCTGCTAAATTGTGTGGTTACAATTGAAAAAAGAATTATTGCTTCAAAATACTGCGAAACTATTATGAAATGATATAAAATATTACGAAAAGTTGTTAAACTCTCACGGGTGACATGGTCCCTGTTGGTAGCATATATACAGTAAATGTATTACCACAAAATGTATGTATATATATTTATATATGTATAGTATATGATAGTTTAGAATAATTTAGTTATAAGGGGGGGGGGTTAGATTATAGATAGTTTAGTTAGATTAGTATGGGAAATATATATATATAAATATATATATATAACCAATTTGTTTCAGTTCATATAAAATTTACTTCCCATATTTCTACAATCTATAATATATATTATTCGAGAGAAGTCATGTGAAACTATGAAAGCAATTTGTCTATAAATTTATTAAGCTTATTTATTCATTATCCTCAAACTCCGTTTATTACAATTCTTTCAATAACGCCGCGTTGTTCAGATAACTAATTATTTTCTTTTGTCGTATTTTTCCCATCGCGTAGTTAAATCATCTACGGTTAGTTTAAATTTACCTCTTTATTTTACTGTGTATGTTTTCAATGGAGTAAACATATTGAAGCTTTACGTTTTTATTCGACCAGAATATTGAATCTTAACCAACTCATAAATTTAATGTTATCGAAGATGGTATTTAACGCGAGGTGTTACTTGAGGCAAAAAGATACTTAACGCAAAGTGTTGCTCTACTCAAAGCGTTACTCTACAAGAAACGTAACTCTACACAAAGCGTTAATCAATACAAATCGTCCACTCTACTAAAAGCGTTACTCTACACAAAGCGTATTTCAACGCAAAACGTTTCTCCACACAAAGCTTTACTTTACGTTTGGTGTTCCTTTACGATAGGTGTTACTTTACTCGTAGTGTAACTTAACGCAAATCGTAATTAACGCGAAGTGTAAAAAAATTCTGCTAAATTGTGTGGTTACAAATGAAGAAAGCATTATTGCTTCAAAATACTGCGAAACTATTATGAAATGATATAAAATATTACGAAAAGTTGTTAAACTCTAACGGGTGACATGGTCCCTGTTGGTAGCATATATACAGTAAATGTATTACCACAAAATGTATGTATATATATTTATATATGTATAGTATATGATGGTTTAGAATAATTTAGTTATAAGGGGGGGGGGGGTTAGATTATAGATAGTTTAGTTAGATTAGTATGGGAAATATATATATATAAATATATATATATATAAATATATATATATATATATAAATATATATATATATAACCAATTTGTTTCAGTTCATATAAAATTTACTTCCCATATTTCTACAATCTATAATATATATTATTCGAGAGAAGTCATGTGAAACTATGAAAGCAATTTGTCTATAAATTTATTAAGCTTATTTATTCATTATCCTCAAACTCCGTTTATTACAATTCTTTCAATAACGCCGCGTTGTTCAGATAACTAATTATTTTCTTTTGTCGTATTTTTCCCATCGCGTAGTTAAATCATCTACGGTTAGTTTAAATTTACCTCTTTATTTTACTGTGTATGTTTTCAATGGAGTAAACATATTGAAGCTTTACGTTTTTATTCGACCAGAATATTGAATCTTAACCAACTCATAAATTTAATGTTATCGAAGATGGTATTTAACGCGAGGTGTTACTTGAGGCAAAAAGATACTTAACGCAAAGTGTTGCTCTACTCAAAGCGTTACTCTACAAGAAACGTAACTCTACACAAAGCGTTAATCAATACAAACCTTACTCCACACAAAGCGTTACTTTACGTTTGGTGTTCCTTTACGATAGGTTTTACTTTACTCGTAGTGTAACTTAACGCAAAACGTAATTAACGCGAAGTGTAAAAAAATTCTGCTAAATTGTGTGGCTACAATTGAAGAAAGAATTATTGCTTCAAAATACTGCGAAACTATTATGAAATGATATAAAATATTACGAAAAGTTGTTAAACTCTAACGGGTGACATGGTCCCTGTTGGTAGCATATATACAGTAAATGTATTACCACAAAATGTATGTATATATATTTATATATGTATAGTATATGATAGTTTAGAATAATTTAGTTATAAGGGGGGGGGGGTTAGATTATAGATAGTTTAGTTAGATTAGTATGGGAAATATATATATATAAATATATATATATATAACCAATTTGTTTCAGTTCATATAAAATTTACTTCCCATATTTCTACAATCTATAATATATATTATTCGAGAGAAGTCATGTGAAACTATGAAAGCAATTTGTCTATAAATTTATTAAGCTTATTTATTCATTATCCTCAAACTCCGTTTATTACAATTCTTTCAATAACGCCGCGTTGTTCAGATAACTAATTATTTTCTTTTGTCGTATTTTTCCCATCGCGTAGTTAAATCATCTACGGTTAGTTTAAATTTACCTCTTTATTTTACTGTGTATGTTTTCAATGGAGTAAACATATTGAAGCTTTACGTTTTTATTCGACCAGAATATTGAATCTTAACCAACTCATAAATTTAATGTTATCGAAGATGGTATTTAACGCGAGGTGTTACTTGAGGCAAAAAGATACTTAACGCAAAGTGTTGCTCTACTCAAAGCGTTACTCTACAAGAAACGTTACTCTACACAAAGCGTTAATCAATACAAATCGTCCACTCTACTAAAAGCGTTACTCTACACAAAGCGTATTTCAACGCAAAACGTTTCTCCACACAAAGCGTTACTTTACGTTTGGTGTTCCTTTACGATAGGTGTTACTTTACTCGTAGTGTAACTTAACGCAAATCGTAATTAACGCGAAGTGTAAAAAAATTCTGCTAAATTGTGTGGTTACAAATGAAGAAAGCATTATTGCTTCAAAATACTGCGAAACTATTATGAAATGATATAAAATATTACGAAAAGTTGTTAAACTCTCACGGGTGACATGGTCCCTGTTGGTAGCATATATACAGTATATGTATTACCACAAAATGTATGTATATATATTTATATATGTATAGTATATGATAGTTTAGAATAGTTTAGTTATAAGGGGGGGGGGGGGGTTAGATTATAGATAGTTTAGTTAGATTAGTATGGGAAATATATATATATAAATATATATATATAACCAATTTGTTTCAGTTCATATAAAATTTACTTCCCATATTTCTACAATCTTTAATATATATTATTCGAGAGAAGTCATGCGAAACTATGAAAGCAATTTGTCTATAAATTTATTAAGCTTATTTATTCATTATCCTCAAACTCCGTTTATTACAATTCTTTCAATAAGGCCGCGTTGTTCAGATAACTAATTATTTTCTTTTGTCGTATTTTTTCCCATCGCGTAGTTAAATCATCTACGGTTAGTTTAAATTTACCTCTTTATTTTACTGTGTATGATTTCAATGGAGTAAATATATTGAAGCTTTACGTTTTTATTCGACCTGAATATTGAATCTTAACCAACTCATAAATTTAATGTTATAGAAGATGGTATTTAACGCGAGGTGTTACTTGAGGCAAAAAGATACTTGACGCAAAGTGTTGCTCTACTCAAAGCGTTACTCTACAAGAAACGTTACTCTACACAAAGCGTTAATCAACACAAATCGTCCACTCTACAAAAAGCGTTACTCTACACAAAGCGTATTTCAACGCAAAACCTTACTCCACACAAAGCGTTACTTTACGTTTGGTGTTCCTTTACGATAGGTTTTACTTTACTCGTAGTGTAACTTAACGCAAAACGTAATTAACGCGAAGTGTAAAAAAATTCTGCTAAATTGTGTGGCTACAATTGAAGAAAGAATTATTGCTTCAAAATACTGCGAAACTATTATGAAATGATATAAAATATTACGAAAAGTTGTTAAACTCTCACGGGTGACATGGTCCCTGTGGGTAGCATATATACAGTAAATGTATTACCACAAAATGTATGTATATATATTTATATATGTATAGTATATGATAGTTTAGAATAATTTAGTTATAAGGGGGGGGGGGTTAGATTATAGATAGTTTAGTTAGATTAGTATGGGAAATATATATATATAAATATATATATATATAACCAATTTGTTTCAGTTCATATAAAATTTACTTCCCATATTTCTACAATCTATAATATATATTATTCGAGAGAAGTCATGTGAAACTATGAAAGCAATTTGTCTATAAATTTATTAAGCTTAATTATTCATTATCCTCAAACTCCGTTTATTACAATTCTTTCAATAACGCCGCGTTGTTCAGATAACTAATTATTTTCTTTTGTCGTATTTTTCCCATCGCGTAGTTAAATCATCTACGGTTAGTTTAAATTTACCTCTTTATTTTACTGTGTATGTTTTCAATGGAGTAAACATATTGAAGCTTTACGTTTTTATTCGACCAGAATATTGAATCTTAACCAACTCATAAATTTAATGTTATCGAAGATGGTATTTAACGCGAGGTGTTACTTGAGGCAAAAAGATACTTAAGGCAAAGTGTTGCTCTACTCAAAGCGTTACTCTACAAGAAACGTAACTCTACACAAAGCGTTAATCAATACAAATCGTCCACTCTACTAAAAGCGTTACTCTACACAAAGCGTATTTCAACGCAAAACGTTTCTCCACACAAAGCGTTACTTTACGTTTGGTGTTCCTTTACGATAGGTGTTACTTTACTCGTAGTGTAACTTAACGCAAATCGTAATTAACGCGAAGTGTAAAAAAATTCTGCTAAATTGTGTGGCTACAATTAAAGAAAGAATTATTGCTTCAAAATACTGCGAAACTATTATGAAATGATATAAAATATTACGAAAAGTTGTTAAACTCTCACGGGTGACATGGTCCCTGTTGGTAGCATATATACAGTAAATGTATTACCACAAAATGTATGTATATATATTTATATATGTATAGTATATGATAGTTTAGAATAATTTAGTTATAAGGGGGGGGGGGGTTAGATTATAGATAGTTTAGTTAGATTAGTATGGGAAATATATATATATAAATATATATATATATAACCAATTTGTTTCAGTTCATATAAAATTTACTTCCCATATTTCTACAATCTATAATATATATTATTCGAGAGAAGTCATGTGAAACTATGAAAGCAATTTGTCTATAAATTTATTAAGCTTATTTATTCATTATCCTCAAACTCCGTTTATTACAATTCTTTCAATAACGCCGCGTTGTTCAGATAACTAATTATTTTCTTTTGTCGTATTTTTCCCATCGCGTAGTTAAATCATCTACGGTTAGTTTAAATTTACCTCTTTATTTTACTGTGTATGATTTCAATGGAGTAAATATATTGAAGCTTTACGTTTTTATTCGACCTGAATATTGAATCTTAACCAACTCATAAATTTAATGTTATCGAAGATGGTATTTAACGCGAGGTGTTACTTGAGGCAAAAAGATACTTGACGCAAAGTGTTGCTCTACTCAAAGCGTTACTCAACAAGAAACGTTACTCTACACAAAGCGTTAATCAACACAAATCGTCCACTCTACAAAAAGCGTTACTCTACACAAAGCGTATTTCAACGCAAAACCTTACTCCACACAAAGCGTTACTTTACGTTTGGTTTTCCTTTACGATAGGTGTTACTTTACTCGTAGTGTAACTTAACGCAAAACGTAATTAACGCGAAGTGTAAAAAAATTCTGCTAAATTGTGTGGTTACAATTGAAAAAAGAATTATTGCTTCAAAATACTGCGAAACTATTATGAAATGATATAAAATATTACGAAAAGTTGTTAAACTCTCACGGGTGACATGGTCCCTGTTGGTAGCATATATAGAGTAAATGTATTACCACAAAATGTATGTATATATATTTATATATGTATAGTATATGATAGTTTAGAATAGTTTAGTTATAAGGGGGGGGGGTTAGATTATAGATAGTTTAGTTAGATTAGTATGGGAAATATATATATATAAATATATATATATAACCAATTTGTTTCAGTTCATATAAAATTTACTTCCCATATTTCTACAATCTTTAATATATATTATTCGAGAGAAGTCATGCGAAACTATGAAAGCAATTTGTCTATAAATTTATTAAGCTTATTTATTCATTATCCTCAAACTCCGTTTATTACAATTCTTTCAATAACGCCGCGTTGTTCAGATAACTAATTATTTTCTTTTGTCGTATTTTTTCCCATCGCGTAGTTAAATCATCTACGGTTAGTTTAAATTTACCTCTTTATTTTACTGTGTATGATTTCAATGGAGTAAATATATTGAAGCTTTACGTTTTTATTCGACCTGAATATTGAATCTTAACCAACTCATAAATTTAATGTTATCGAAGATGGTATTTAACGCGAGGTGTTACTTGAGGCAAAAAGATACTTGACGCAAAGTGTTGCTCTACTCAAAGCGTTACTCTACAAGAAACGTTACTCTACACAAAGCGTTAATCAACACAAATCGTCCACTCTACAAAAAGCGTTACTCTACACAAAGCGTATTTCAACGCAAAACGTTTCTCCACACAAAGCGTTACTTTACGTTTGGTGTTCCTTTACGATAGGTGTTACTTTACTCGTAGTGTAACTTAACGCAAATCGTAATTAACGCGAAGTGTAAAAAAATTCTGCTAAATTGTGTGGCTACAATTAAAGAAAGAATTATTGCTTCAAAATACTGCGAAACTATTATGAAATGATATAAAATATTACGAAAAGTTGTTAAACTCTCACGGGTGACATGGTCCCTGTTGGTAGCATATATACAGTAAATGTATTACCACAAAATGTATGTATATATATTTATATATGTATAGTATATGATAGTTTAGAATAATTTAGTTATAAGGGGGGGGGGTTAGATTATAGATAGTTTAGTTAGATTAGTATGGGAAATATATATATATAAATATATATATATATAACCAATTTGTTTCAGTTCATATAAAATTTACTTCCCATATTTCTACAATCTATAATATATATTATTCGAGAGAAGTCATGTGAAACTATGAAAGCAATTTGTCTATAAATTTATTAAGCTTATTTATTCATTATCCTCAAACTCCGTTTATTACAATTCTTTCAATAACGCCGCGTTGTTCAGATAACTAATTATTTTCTTTTGTCGTATTTTTCCCATCGCGTAGTTAAATCATCTACGGTTAGTTTAAATTTACCTCTTTATTTTACTGTGTATGATTTCAATGGAGTAAATATATTGAAGCTTTACGTTTTTATTCGACCTGAATATTGAATCTTAACCAACTCATAAATTTAATGTTATCGAAGATGGTATTTAACGCGAGGTGTTACTTGAGGCAAAAAGATACTTGACGCAAAGTGTTGCTCTACTCAAAGCGTTACTCTACAAGAAACGTTACTCTACACAAAGCGTTAATCAACACAAATCGTCCACTCTACAAAAAGCGTTACTCTACACAAAGCGTATTTCAACGCAAAACCTTACTCCACACAAAGCGTTACTTTACGTTTGGTTTTCCTTTACGATAGGTGTTACTTTACTCGTAGTGTAACTTAACGCAAAACGTAATTAACGCGAAGTGTAAAAAAATTCTGCTAAATTGTGTGGTTACAATTGAAAAAAGAATTATTGCTTCAAAATACTGCGAAACTATTATGAAATGATATAAAATATTACGAAAAGTTGTTAAACTCTCACGGGTGACATGGTCCCTGTTGGTAGCATATATAGAGTAAATGTATTACCACAAAATGTATGTATATATATTTATATATGTATAGTATATGATAGTTTAGAATAGTTTAGTTATAAGGGGGGGGGGGTTAGATTATAGATAGTTTAGTTAGATTAGTATGGGAAATATATATATATAAATATATATATATAACCAATTTGTTTCAGTTCATATAAAATTTACTTCCCATATTTCTACAATCTTTAATATATATTATTCGAGAGAAGTCATGCGAAACTATGAAAGCAATTTGTCTATAAATTTATTAAGCTTATTTATTCATTATCCTCAAACTCCGTTTATTACAATTCTTTCAATAACGCCGCGTTGTTCAGATAACTAATTATTTTCTTTTGTCGTATTTTTTCCCATCGCGTAGTTAAATCATCTACGGTTAGTTTAAATTTACCTCTTTATTTTACTGTGTATGATTTCAATGGAGTAAATATATTGAAGCTTTACGTTTTTATTCGACCTGAATATTGAATCTTAACCAACTCATAAATTTAATGTTATCGAAGATGGTATTTAACGCGAGGTGTTACTTGAGGCAAAAAGATACTTGACGCAAAGTGTTGCTCTACTCAAAGCGTTACTCTACAAGAAACGTTACTCTACACAAAGCGTTAATCAACACAAATCGTCCACTCTACAAAAAGCGTTACTCTACACAAAGCGTATTTCAACGCAAAACCTTACTCCACACAAAGCGTTACTTTACGTTTGGTGTTCCTTTACGATAGGTGTTACTTTACTCGTAGTGTAACTTAACGCAAAACGTAATTAACGCGAAGTGTAAAAAAATTCTGCTAAATTGTGTGGTTACAATTGAAAAAAGAATTATTGCTTCAAAATACTGCGAAACTATTATGAAATGATATAAAATATTACGAAAAGTTGTTAAACTCTCACGGGTGACATGGTCCCTGTTGGTAGCATATATACAGTAAATGTATTACCACAAAATGTATGTATATATATTTATATATGTATAGTATATGATAGTTTAGAATAATTTAGTTATAAGGGGGGGGGGGGTTAGATTATAGATAGTTTAGTTAGATTAGTATGGGAAATATATATATATATATAAATATATATATATAACCAATTTGTTTCAGTTCATATAAAATTTACTTCCCATATTTCTACAATCTATAATATATATTATTCGAGAGAAGTCATGCGAAACTATGAAAGCAATTTGTCTATACAACAATTAAGCTTATTTATTCATTATCCTCAAACTCCGTTTATTACAATTCTTTCAATAACGCCGCGTTGTTCAGATAACTAATTATTTTCGTTTGTCGTATTTTTTCCAATCGCGTAGTTAAATCATCTACGGTTAGTTTAAATTTACCTCTTTATTTTACTGCGTATGATTTCAATGGAGTAAATATATTGAAGCTTTACGTTTTTATTCGACCAGATTATTGAATCTTAACCAACTCATAAATTTAATGTTATCGAAGATGGTATTTAACGCGAGGTGTTACATGAGGCAAAAAGATACTTGACGCAAAGTGTTGCTCTACTCAAAGCGTTACTCTACAAGAAACGTAACTCTACACAAAGCGTTAATCAATACAAATCGTCCACTTTACAAAAAGCGTTACTCTACACAAAGCGTATTTCAACGCAAAACGTTTCTCCACACAAAGCGTTACTTTACGTTTGGTTTTCCTTTACGATAGGTGTTACTTTACTCGTAGTGTAACTTAACGCAAATCGTAATTAACGCGAAGTGTAAAAAAATTCTGCTAAATTGTGTGGTTACAAATGAAGAAAGCATCATTGCTTCAAAATACTGCGAAACTATTATGAAATGATATAAAATATTACGAAAAGTGGTTAAACTCTCACGGGTGGCATGGTCCATGTTGGTAGCATATATACAGTAAATGTATTACCACAAAATGTATGTATATATATTTATATATGTATAGTATATGATAGTTTAGAATAATTTAGTTATAAGGGGGGGGGGGGGTTAGATTATAGATAGTTTAGTTAGATTAGTATGGGAAATATATATATATATATATATAAATATATATATATATAACCAATTTGTTTCAGTTCATATAAAATTTACTTCCCATATTTCTACAATCTATAATATATATTATTCGAGAGAAGTCATGTGAAACTATGAAAGCAATTTGTCTATAAATTTATTATGCTTATTTATTCATTATCCTCAAACTCCGTTTATTACAATTCTTTCAATAACGCCGCGTTGTTCAGATAACTAATTATTTTCGTTTGTCGTATTTTTTCCAATCGCGTAGTTAAATCATCTACGGTTAGTTTAAATTTACCTCTTTATTTTACTGCGTATGATTTCAATGGAGTAAATATATTGAAGCTTTACGTTTTTATTCGACCAGATTATTGAATCTTAACCAACTCATAAATTTAATGTTATCGAAGATGGTATTTAACGCGAGGTGTTACATGAGGCAAAAAGATACTTGACGCAAAGTGTTGCTCTACTCAAAGCGTTACTCTACAAGAAACGTAACTCTACACAAAGCGTTAATCAATACAAATCGTCCACTTTACAAAAAGCGTTACTCTACACAAAGCGTATTTCAACGCAAAACGTTTCTCCACACAAAGCGTTACTTTACGTTTGGTTTTCCTTTACGATAGGTGTTACTTTACTCGTAGTGTAACTTAACGCAAATCGTAATTAACGCGAAGTGTAAAAAAATTCTGCTAAATTGTGTGGTTACAAATGAAGAAAGCATCATTGCTTCAAAATACTGCGAAACTATTATGAAATGATATAAAATATTACGAAAAGTGGTTAAACTCTCACGGGTGGCATGGTCCATGTTGGTAGCATATATACAGTAAATGTATTACCACAAAATGTATGTATATATATTTATATATGTATAGTATATGATAGTTTAGAATAATTTAGTTATAAGGGGGGGGGGTTAGATTATAGATAGTTTAGTTAGATTAGTATGGGAAATATATATATATATATATATAAATATATATATATAACCAATTTGTTTCAGTTCATATAAAATTTACTTCCCATATTTCTACAATCTATAATATATATTATTCGAGAGAAGTCATGTGAAACTATGAAAGCAATTTGTCTATAAATTTATTATGCTTATTTATTCATTATCCTCAAACTCCGTTTATTACAATTCTTTCAATAACGCCGCGTTGTTCAGATAACTAATTATTTTCGTTTGTCGTATTTTTTCCAATCGCGTAGTTAAATCATCTACGGTTAGTTTAAATTTACCTCTTTATTTTACTGCGTATGATTTCAATGGAGTAAATATATTGAAGCTTTACGTTTTTATTCGACCAGATTATTGAATCTTAACCAACTCATAAATTTAATGTTATCGAAGATGGTATTTAACGCGAGGTGTTACTTGAGGCAAAAAGATACTTGACGCAAAGTGTTGCTCTACTCAAAGCGTTACTCTACAAGAAACGTTACTCTACACAAAGCGTTAATCAATACAAATCGTCCACTCTACTAAAAGCGTTACTCTACACAAAGCGTATTTCAACGCAAAACGTTTCTCCACACAAAGCGTTACTTTACGTTTGGTGTTCCTTTACGATAGGTGTTTCTTTACTCGTAGTGTAACTTAACGCAAATCGTAATTAACGCGAAGTGTAAAAAAATTCTGCTAAATTGTGTGGTTACAAATGAAGAAAGCATCATTGCTTCAAAATACTGCGAAACTATTATGAAATGATATAAAATATTACGAAAAGTTGTTAAACTCTCACGGGTGACATGGTCCCTGTTGGTAGCATATATACAGTAAATGTATTACCACAAAATGTATGTATATATATTTATATATGTATAGTATATGATAGTTTAGAATAATTTAGTTATAAGGGGGGTGGGGTTAGATTATAGATAGTTTAGTTAGATTAGTATGGGAAATATATATATATATATATAAATATATATATATAACCAATTTGTTTCAGTTCATATAAAATTTACTTCCCATATTTCTACAATCTATAATATATATTATTCGAGAGAAGTCATGCGAAACTATGAAAGCAATTTGTCTATACAACAATTAAGCTTATTTATTCATTATCCTCAAACTCCGTTTATTACAATTCTTTCAATAACGCCGCGTTGTTCAGATAACTAATTATTTTCGTTTGTCGTATTTTTTCCAATTGCGTAGTTAAATCATCTACGGTTAGTTTAAATTTACCTCTTTATTTTACTGCGTATGATTTCAATGGAGTAAATATATTGAAGCTTTACGTTTTTATTCGACCAGATTATTGAATCTTAACCAACTCATAAATTTAATGTTATCGAAGATGGTATTTAACGCGAGGTGTTACTTGAGGCAAAAAGATACTTGACGCAAAGTGTTGCTCTACTCAAAGCGTTACTCTACAAGAAACGTTACTCTACACAAAGCGTTAATCAACACAAATCGTCCACTCCACAAAACGCGTTTCTCTACACAAAGCGTATTTCAACGCAAAACGTTACTCCACACAAAGCGTTACTTTACGTTTGGTGTTCCTTTACGATAGGTGTTACTTTACTCGTAGTGTAACTTAACGCAAATCGTAATTAACGCGAAGTGTAAAAAAATTCTGCTAAATTGTGTGGTTACAAATGAAAAAAGCATTATTGCTTCAAAATACTGCGAAACTATTATGAAATGATATAAAATATTACGAAAAGTTGTTAAACTCTCACGGGTGACATGGTCCCTGTTGGTAGCATATATAGAGTAAATGTATTACCACAAAATGTATGTATATATATTTATATATGTATAGTATATGATAGTTTAGAATAGTTTAGTTATAAGGGGGGGGGGGTTAGATTATAGATAGTTTAGTTAGATTAGTATGGGAAATATATATATATAAATATATATATATATAACCAATTTGTTTCAGTTCATATAAAATTTACTTCCCATATTTCTACAATCTTTAATATATATTATTCGAGAGAAGTCATGCGAAACTATGAAAGCAATTTGTCTATAAATTTATTAAGCTTATTTATTCATTATCCTCAAACTCCGTTTATTACAATTCTTTCAATAACGCCGCGTTGTTCAGATAACTAATTATTTTCTTTTGTCGTATTTTTTCCCATCGCGTAGTTAAATCATCTACGGTTAGTTTAAATTTACCTCTTTATTTTACTGTGTATGATTTCAATGGAGTAAATATATTGAAGCTTTACGTTTTTATTCGACCTGAATATTGAATCTTAACCAACTCATAAATTTAATGTTATCGAAGATGGTATTTAACGCGAGGTGTTACTTGAGGCAAAAAGATACTTGACGCAAAGTGTTGCTCTACTCAAAGCGTTACTCTACAAGAAACGTTACTCTACACAAAGCGTTAATCAACACAAATCGTCCACTCTACAAAAAGCGTTACTCTACACAAAGCGTATTTCAACGCAAAACGTTTCTCCACACAAAGCGTTACTTTACGTTTGGTTTTCCTTTACGATAGGTGTTACTTTACTCGTAGTGTAACTTAACGCAAAACGTAATTAACGCGAAGTGTAAAAAAATTCTGCTAAATTGTGTGGTTACAATTGAAAAAAGAATTATTGCTTCAAAATACTGCGAAACTATTATGAAATGATATAAAATATTACGAAAAGTTGTTAAACTCTCACGGGTGACATGGTCCCTGTTGGTAGCATATATAGAGTAAATGTATTACCACAAAATGTATGTATATATATTTATATATGTATAGTATATGATAGTTTAGAATAGTTTAGTTATAAGGGGGGGGGGGTTAGATTATAGATAGTTTAGTTAGATTAGTATGGGAAATATATATATATAAATATATATATATAACCAATTTGTTTCAGTTCATATAAAATTTACTTCCCATATTTCTACAATCTTTAATATATATTATTCGAGAGAAGTCATGCGAAACTATGAAAGCAATTTGTCTATAAATTTATTAAGCTTATTTATTCATTATCCTCAAACTCCGTTTATTACAATTCTTTCAATAACGCCGCGTTGTTCAGATAACTAATTATTTTCTTTTGTCGTATTTTTCCCATCGCGTAGTTAAATCATCTACGGTTAGTTTAAATTTACCTCTTTATTTTACTGTGTATGTTTTCAATGGAGTAAACATATTGAAGCTTTACGTTTTTATTCGACCAGAATATTGAATCTTAACCAACTCATAAATTTAATGTTATCGAAGATGGTATTTAACGCGAGGTGTTACTTGAGGCAAAAAGATACTTAACGCAAAGTGTTGCTCTACTCAAAGCGTTACTCTACAAGAAACGTAACTATACACAAAGCGTTAATCAATACAAATCGTCCACTCTACTAAAAGCGTTACTCTACACAAAGCGTATTTCAACGCAAAACGTTTCTCCACACAAAGCGTTACTTTACGTTTGGTGTTCCTTTACGATAGGTGTTACTTTACTCGTAGTGTAACTTAACGCAAATCGTAATTAACGCGAAGTGTAAAAAAATTCTGCTAAATTGTGTGGTTACAAATGAAGAAAGCATTATTGCTTCAAAATACTGCGAAACTATTATGAAATGATATAAAATATTACGAAAAGTTGTTAAACTCTCACGGGTGACATGGTCCCTGTTGGTAGCATATATACAGTAAATGTATTACCACAAAATGTATGTATATATATTTATATATGTATAGTATATGATAGTTTAGAATAATTTAGTTATAAGGGGGGTGGGGGGGTTAGATTATAGATAGTTTAGTTAGATTAGTATGGGAAATATATATATATAAATATATATATATAACCAATTTGTTTCAGTTCATATAAAATTTACTTCCCATATTTCTACAATCTATAATATATATTATTCGAGAGAAGTCATGCGAAACTATGAAAGCAATTTGTCTATAAATTTATTAAGCTTATTTATTCATTATCCTCAAACTCCGTTTATTACAATTCTTTCAATAACGCCGCGTTGTTCAGATAACTAATTATTTTCTTTTGTCGTATTTTTTCCCATCGCGTAGTTAAATCATCTACGGTTAGTTTAAATTTACCTCTTTATTTTACTGTGTATGATTTCAATGGAGTAAATATATTGAAGCTTTACGTTTTTATTCGACCTGAATATTGAATCTTAACCAACTCATAAATTTAATGTTATAGAAGATGGTATTTAACGCGAGGTGTTACTTGAGGCAAAAAGATACTTGACGCAAAGTGTTGCTCTACTCAAAGCGTTACTCTACAAGAAACGTTACTCTACACAAAGCGTTAATCAACACAAATCGTCCACTCTACAAAAAGCGTTACTCTACACAAAGCGTATTTCAACGCAAAACCTTACTCCACACAAAGCGTTACTTTACGTTTGGTGTTCCTTTACGATAGGTTTTACTTTACTCGTAGTGTAACTTAACGCAAAACGTAATTAACGCGAAGTGTAAAAAAATTCTGCTAAATTGTGTGGCTACAATTGAAGAAAGAATTATTGCTTCAAAATACTGCGAAACTATTATGAAATGATATAAAATATTACGAAAAGTTGTTAAACTCTCACGGGTGACATGGTCCCTGTGGGTAGCATATATACAGTAAATGTATTACCACAAAATGTATGTATATATATTTATATATGTATAGTATATGATAGTTTAGAATAATTTAGTTATAAGGGGGGGGGGTTAGATTATAGATAGTTTAGTTAGATTAGTATGGGAAATATATATATATAAATATATATATATATAACCAATTTGTTTCAGTTCATATAAAATTTACTTCCCATATTTCTACAATCTATAATATATATTATTCGAGAGAAGTCATGTGAAACTATGAAAGCAATTTGTCTATAAATTTATTAAGCTTAATTATTCATTATCCTCAAACTCCGTTTATTACAATTCTTTCAATAACGCCGCGTTGTTCAGATAACTAATTATTTTCGTTTGTCGTATTTTTTCCAATCGCGTAGTTAAATCATCTACGGTTAGTTTAAATTTACCTCTTTATTTTACTGCGTATGATTTCAATGGAGTAAATATATTGAAGCTTTACGTTTTTATTCGACCAGATTATTGAATCTTAACCAACTCATAAATTTAATGTTATCGAAGATGGTATTTAACGCGAGGTGTTACTTGAGGCACAAAGATACTTGACGCAAAGTGTTGCTCTACTCAAAGCGTTACTCTACAAGAAACGTTACTCTACACAAAGCGTTAATCAACACAAATCGTCCACTCCACAAAACGCGTTTCTCTACACAAAGCGTATTTCAACGCAAAACGTTACTCCACACAAAGCGTTACTTTACGTTTGGTGTTCCTTTACGATAGGTGTTACTTTACTCGTAGTGTAACTTAACGCAAATCGTAATTAACGCGAAGTGTAAAAAAATTCTGCTAAATTGTGTGGTTACAAATGAAAAAAGCATTATTGCTTCAAAATACTGCGAAACTATTATGAAATGATATAAAATATTACGAAAAGTTGTTAAACTCTCACGGGTGACATGGTCCCTGTTGGTAGCATATATACAGTAAATGTATTACCACAAAATGTATGTATATATATTTATATATGTATAGTATATGATAGTTTAGAATAGTTTAGTTATAAGGGGGGGGGGGGTTAGATTATAGATAGTTTAGTTAGATTAGTATGGGAAATATATATATATAAATATATATATATAACCAATTTGTTTCAGTTCATATAAAATTTACTTCCCATATTTCTACAATCTTTAATATATATTATTCGAGAGAAGTCATGCGAAACTATGAAAGCAATTTGTCTATAAATTTATTAAGCTTATTTATTCATTATCCTCAAACTCCGTTTATTACAATTCTTTCAATAAGGCCGCGTTGTTCAGATAACTAATTATTTTCTTTTGTCGTATTTTTTCCCATCGCGTAGTTAAATCATCTACGGTTAGTTTAAATTTACCTCTTTATTTTACTGTGTATGATTTCAATGGAGTAAATATATTGAAGCTTTACGTTTTTATTCGACCTGAATATTGAATCTTAACCAACTCATAAATTTAATGTTATAGAAGATGGTATTTAACGCGAGGTGTTACTTGAGGCAAAAAGATACTTGACGCAAAGTGTTGCTCTACTCAAAGCGTTACTCTACAAGAAACGTTTCTCTACACAAAGCGTTAATCAACACAAATCGTCCACTCTACAAAAAGCGTTACTCTACACAAAGCGTATTTCAACGCAAAACCTTACTCCACACAAAGCGTTACTTTACGTTTGGTGTTCCTTTACGATAGGTTTTACTTTACTCGTAGTGTAACTTAACGCAAAACGTAATTAACGCGAAGTGTAAAAAAATTCTGCTAAATTGTGTGGCTACAATTGAAGAAAGAATTATTGCTTCAAAATACTGCGAAACTATTATGAAATGATATAAAATATTACGAAAAGTTGTTAAACTCTCACGGGTGACATGGTCCCTGTTGGTAGCATATATACAGTAAATGTATTACCACAAAATGTATGTATATATATTTATATATGTATAGTATATGATAGTTTAGAATAATTTAGTTATAAGGGGGGGGGGGGTTAGATTATAGATAGTTTAGTTAGATTAGTATGGGAAATATATATATATAAATATATATATATATAACCAATTTGTTTCAGTTCATATAAAATTTACTTCCCATATTTCTACAATCTATAATATATATTATTCGAGAGAAGTCATGTGAAACTATGAAAGCAATTTGTCTATAAATTTATTAAGCTTATTTATTCATTATCCTCAAACTCCGTTTATTACAATTCTTTCAATAACGCCGCGTTGTTCAGATAACTAATTATTTTCTTTTGTCGTATTTTTCCCATCGCGTAGTTAAATCATCTACGGTTAGTTTAAATTTACCTCTTTATTTTACTGTGTATGTTTTCAATGGAGTAAACATATTGAAGCTTTACGTTTTTATTCGACCAGAATATTGAATCTTAACCAACTCATAAATTTAATGTTATCGAAGATGGTATTTAACGCGAGGTGTTACTTGAGGCAAAAAGATACTTAACGCAAAGTGTTGCTCTACTCAAAGCGTTACTCTACAAGAAACGTTACTCTACACAAAGCGTTAATCAATACAAATCGTCCACTCTACTAAAAGCGTTACTCTACACAAAGCGTATTTCAACGCAAAACGTTTCTCCACACAAAGCGTTACTTTACGTTTGGTGTTCCTTTACGATAGGTGTTACTTTACTCGTAGTGTAACTTAACGCAAATCGTAATTAACGCGAAGTGTAAAAAAATTCTGCTAAATTGTGTGGTTACAAATGAAGAAAGCATTATTGCTTCAAAATACTGCGAAACTATTATGAAATGATATAAAATATTACGAAAAGTTGTTAAACTCTCACGGGTGACATGGTCAATGTTGGTAGCATATATACAGTAAATGTATTACCACAAAATGTATGTATATATATTTATATATGTATAGTATATGATAGTTTAGAATAGTTTAGTTATAAGGGGGGGGGGGTTAGATTATAGATAGTTTAGTTAGATTAGTATGGGAAATATATATATATAAATATATATATATAACCAATTTGTTTCAGTTCATATAAAATTTACTTCCCATATTTCTACAATCTTTAATATATATTATTCGAGAGAAGTCATGCGAAACTATGAAAGCAATTTGTCTATAAATTTATTAAGCTTATTTATTCATTATCCTCAAACTCCGTTTATTACAATTCTTTCAATAAGGCCGCGTTGTTCAGATAACTAATTATTTTCTTTTGTCGTATTTTTTCCCATCGCGTAGTTAAATCATCTACGGTTAGTTTAAATTTACCTCTTTATTTTACTGTGTATGATTTCAATGGAGTAAATATATTGAAGCTTTACGTTTTTATTCGACCTGAATATTGAATCTTAACCAACTCATAAATTTAATGTTATAGAAGATGGTATTTAACGCGAGGTGTTACTTGAGGCAAAAAGATACTTGACGCAAAGTGTTGCTCTACTCAAAGCGTTACTCTACAAGAAACGTTACTCTACACAAAGCGTTAATCAACACAAATCGTCCACTCTACAAAAAGCGTTACTCTACACAAAGCGTATTTCAACGCAAAACCTTACTCCACACAAAGCGTTACTTTACGTTTGGTGTTCCTTTACGATAGGTTTTACTTTACTCGTAGTGTAACTTAACGCAAAACGTAATTAACGCGAAGTGTAAAAAAATTCTGCTAAATTGTGTGGCTACAATTGAAGAAAGAATTATTGCTTCAAAATACTGCGAAACTATTATGAAATGATATAAAATATTACGAAAAGTTGTTAAACTCTCACGGGTGACATGGTCCCTGTGGGTAGCATATATACAGTAAATGTATTACCACAAAATGTATGTATATATATTTATATATGTATAGTATATGATAGTTTAGAATAATTTAGTTATATGGGGGGGGGGGGTTAGATTATAGATAGTTTAATTAGATTAGTATGGGAAATATATATATATAAATATATATATATATAACCAATTTGTTTCAGTTCATATAAAATTTACTTCCCATATTTCTACAATCTATAATATATATTATTCGAGAGAAGTCATGTGAAACTATGAAAGCAATTTGTCTATAAATTTATTAAGCTTAATTATTCATTATCCTCAAACTCCGTTTATTACAATTCTTTCAATAACGCCGCGTTGTTCAGATAACTAATTATTTTCTTTTGTCGTATTTTTCCCATCGCGTAGTTAAATCATCTACGGTTAGTTTAAATTTACCTCTTTATTTTACTGTGTATGTTTTCAATGGAGTAAACATATTGAAGCTTTACGTTTTTATTCGACCAGAATATTGAATCTTAACCAACTCATAAATTTAATGTTATCGAAGATGGTATTTAACGCGAGGTGTTACTTGAGGCAAAAAGATACTTAAGGCAAAGTGTTGCTCTACTCAAAGCGTTACTCTACAAGAAACGTAACTCTACACAAAGCGTTAATCAATACAAATCGTCCACTCTACTAAAAGCGTTACTCTACACAAAGCGTATTTCAACGCAAAACGTTTCTCCACACAAAGCGTTACTTTACGTTTGGTGTTCCTTTACGATAGGTGTTACTTTACTCGTAGTGTAACTTAACGCAAATCGTAATTAACGCGAAGTGTAAAAAAATTCTGCTAAATTGTGTGGCTACAATTAAAGAAAGAATTATTGCTTCAAAATACTGCGAAACTATTATGAAATGATATAAAATATTACGAAAAGTTGTTAAACTCTCACGGGTGACATGGTCCCTGTTGGTAGCATATATACAGTAAATGTATTACCACAAAATGTATGTATATATATTTATATATGTATAGTATATGATAGTTTAGAATAATTTAGTTATAAGGGGGGGGGGGTTAGATTATAGATAGTTTAGTTAGATTAGTATGGGAAATATATATATATAAATATATATATATATAACCAATTTGTTTCAGTTCATATAAAATTTACTTCCCATATTTCTACAATCTATAATATATATTATTCGAGAGAAGTCATGTGAAACTATGAAAGCAATTTGTCTATAAATTTATTAAGCTTATTTATTCATTATCCTCAAACTCCGTTTATTACAATTCTTTCAATAACGCCGCGTTGTTCAGATAACTAATTATTTTCTTTTGTCGTATTTTTCCCATCGCGTAGTTAAATCATCTACGGTTAGTTTAAATTTACCTCTTTATTTTACTGTGTATGTTTTCAATGGAGTAAACATATTGAAGCTTTACGTTTTTATTCGACCAGAATATTGAATCTTAACCAACTCATAAATTTAATGTTATCGAAGATGGTATTTAACGCGAGGTGTTACTTGAGGCAAAAAGATACTTAAGGCAAAGTGTTGCTCTACTCAAAGCGTTACTCTACAAGAAACGTAACTCTACACAAAGCGATAATCAATACAAATCGTCCACTCTACTAAAAGCGTTACTCTACACAAAGCGTATTTCAACGCAAAACGTTTCTCCACACAAAGCGTTACTTTACGTTTGGTGTTCCTTTACGATAGGTGTTACTTTACTCGTAGTGTAACATAACGCAAATCGTAATTAACGCGAAGTGTAAAAAAATTCTGCTAAATGGTGTGGTTACAAATGAAGAAAGCATTATTGCTTCAAAATACTGCGAAACTATTATGAAATGATATAAAATATTACGAAAAGTTGTTAAACTCTCACGGGTGACATGGTCCCTGTTGGTAGCATATATACAGTAAATGTATTACCACAAAATGTATGTATATATATTTATATATGTATAGTATATGATAGTTTAGAATAATTTAGTTATAAGGGGGGGGGGGGGTTAGATTATAGATAGTTTAGTTAGATTAGTATGGGAAATATATATATATAAATATATATATATAACCAATTTGTTTCAGTTCATATAAAATTTACTTCCCATATTTCTACAATCTATAATATATATTATTCGAGAGAAGTCATGCGAAACTATGAAAGCAATTTGTCTATACAACAATTAAGCTTATTTATTCATTATCCTCAAACTCCGTTTATTACAATTCTTTCAATAACGCCGCGTTGTTCAGATAACTAATTATTTTCGTTTGTCGTATTTTTTCCCATCGCGTAGTTAAATCATCTACGGTTAGTTTAAATTTACCTCTTTATTTTACTGCGTATGATTTCAATGGAGTAAATATATTGAAGCTTTACGTTTTTAATCGACCAGATTATTGAATCTTAACCAACTCATAAATTTAATGTTATCGAAGATGGTATTTAACGCGAGGTGTTACTTGAGGCAAAAAGATACTTGACGCAAAGTGTTGCTCTACTCAAAGCGTTACTCTACAAGAAACGTTACTCTACACAAAGCGTTAATCAACACAAATCGTCCACTCCACAAAACGCGTTTCTCTACACAAAGCGTATTTCAACGCAAAACGTTACTCCACACAAAGCGTTACTTTACGTTTGGTGTTCCTTTACGATAGGTGTTACTTTACTCGTAGTGTAACTTAACGCAAATCGTAATTAACGCGAAGTGTAAAAAAATTATGCTAAATTGTGTGGTTACAAATGAAAAACGCATTATTGCTTCAAAATACTGCGAAACTATTATGAAATGATATAAAATATTACGAAAAGTTGTTAAACTCTCACGGGTGACATGGTCCCTGTGGGTAGCATATATACAGTAAATGTATTACCACAAAATGTATGTATATATATTTATATATGTATAGTATATGATAGTTTAGAATAATTTAGTTATAAGGGGGGGGGGGGTTAGATTATAGATAGTTTAGTTAGATTAGTATGGGAAATATATATATATAAATATATATATATATATAACCAATTTGTTTCAGTTCATATAAAATTTACTTCCCATATTTCTACAATCTATAATATATATTATTCGAGAGAAGTCATGTGAAACTATGAAAGCAATTTGTCTATAAATTTATTAAGCTTAATTATTCATTATCCTCAAACTCCGTTTATTACAATTCTTTCAATAACGCCGCGTTGTTCAGATAACTAATTATTTTCTTTTGTCGTATTTTTCCCATCGCGTAGTTAAATCATCTACGGTTAGTTTAAATTTACCTCTTTATTTTACTGTGTATGTTTTCAATGGAGTAAACATATTGAAGCTTTACGTTTTTATTCGACCAGAATATTGAATCTTAACCAACTCATAAATTTAATGTTATCGAAGATGGTATTTAACGCGAGGTGTTACTTGAGGCAAAAAGATACTTGACGCAAAGTGTTGCTCTACTCAAAGCGTTACTCTACAAGAAACGTTTCTCTACACAAAGCGTTAATCAACACAAATCGTCCACTCTACAAAAAGCGTTACTCTACACAAAGCGTATTTCAACGCAAAACCTTACTCCACACAAAGCGTTACTTTACGTTTGGTGTTCCTTTACGATAGGTTTTACTTTACTCGTAGTGTAACTTAACGCAAAACGTAATTAACGCGAAGTGTAAAAAAATTCTGCTAAATTGTGTGGCTACAATTGAAGAAAGAATTATTGCTTCAAAATACTGCGAAACTATTATGAAATGATATAAAATATTACGAAAAGTTGTTAAACTCTCACGGGTGACATGGTCCCTGTTGGTAGCATATATACAGTAAATGTATTACCACAAAATGTATGTATATATATTTATATATGTATAGTATATGATAGTTTAGAATAATTTAGTTATAAGGGGGGTGGGGGGGTTAGATTATAGATAGTTTAGTTAGATTAGTATGGGAAATATATATATATAAATATATATATATATATAACCAATTTGTTTCAGTTCATATAAAATTTACTTCCCATATTTCTACAATCTATAATATATATTATTCGAGAGAAGTCATGTGAAACTATGAAAGCAATTTGTCTATAAATTTATAAAGCTTATTTATTCATTATCCTCAAACTCCGTTTATTACAATTCTTTCAATAACGCCGCGTTGTTCAGATAACTAATTATTTTCTTTTGTCGTATTTTTCCCATCGCGTAGTTAAATCATCTACGGTTAGTTTAAATTTACCTCTTTATTTTACTGTGTATGTTTTCAATGGAGTAAACATATTGAAGCTTTTCGTTTTTATTCGACCAGAATATTGAATCTTAACCAACTCATAAATTTAATGTTATCGAAGATGGTATTTAACGCGAGGTGTTACTTGAGGCAAAAAGATACTTAACGCAAAGTGTTGCTCTACTCAAAGCGTTACTCTACAAGAAACGTAACTCTACACAAAGCGTTAATCAATACAAATCGTCCACTCTACTAAAAGCGTTACTCTACACAAAGCGTATTTCAACGCAAAACGTTTCTCCACACAAAGCGTTACTTTACGTTTGGTGTTCCTTTACGATAGGTGTTACTTTACTCGTAGTGTAACTTAACGCAAATCGTAATTAACGCGAAGTGTAAAAAAATTCTGCTAAATTGTGTGGTTACAAATGAAGAAAGCATTATTGCTTCAAAATACTGCGAAACTATTATGAAATGATATAAAATATTACGAAAAGTTGTTAAACTCTCACGGGTGACATGGTCCCTGTTGGTAGCATATATACAGTAAATGTATTACCACAAAATGTATGTATATATATTTATATATGTATAGTATATGATAGTTTAGAATAGTTTAGTTATAAGGGGGGGGGGGGTGTTAGATTATAGATAGTTTAGTTAGATTAGTATGGGAAATATATATATATAAATATATATATATAACCAATTTGTTTCAGTTCATATAAAATTTACTTCCCATATTTCTACAATCTTTAATATATATTATTCGAGAGAAGTCATGCGAAACTATGAAAGCAATTTGTCTATAAATTTATTAAGCTTATTTATTCATTATCCTCAACCTCCGTTTATTACAATTCTTTCAATAACGCCGCGTTGTTCAGATAACTAATTATTTTCTTTTGTCGTATTTTTTCCCATCGCGTAGTTAAATCATCTACGGTTAGTTTAAATTTACCTCTTTATTTTACTGTGTATGATTTCAATGGAGTAAATATATTGAAGCTTTACGTTTTTATTCGACCTGAATATTGAATCTTAACCAACTCATAAATTTAATGTTATCGAAGATGGTATTTAACGCGAGGTGTTACTTGAGGCAAAAAGATACTTGACGCAAAGTGTTGCTCTACTCAAAGCGTTACTCTACAAGAAACGTTACTCTACACAAAGCGTTAATCAACACAAATCGTCCACTCTACAAAAAGCGTTACTCTACACAAAGCGTATTTCAACGCAAAACCTTACTCCACACAAAGCGTTACTTTACGTTTGGTGTTCCTTTACGATAGGTTTTACTTTACTCGTAGTGTAACTTAACGCAAAACGTAATTAACGCGAAGTGTAAAAAAATTCTGCTAAATTGTGTGGTTACAAATGAAGAAAGCATCATTGCTTCAAAATACTGCGAAACTATTATGAAATGATATAAAATATTACGAAAAGTTGTTAAACTCTCACGGGTGACATGGTCCCTGTTGGTAGCATATATACAGTAAATGTATTACCACAAAATGTATGTATATATGCTTATATATGTATAGTATATGATAGTTTAGAATAATTTAGTTATAAGGGGGGGGGGGTTAGATTATAGATAGTTTAGTTAGATTAGTATGGGAAATATATATATATAAATATATTTATATAAATATATATATATAACCAATTTGTTTCAGTTCATATAAAATTTACTTCCCATATTTCTACAATCTATAATATATATTATTCGAGAGAAGTCATGTGAAACTATGAAAGCAATTTGTCTATAAATTTATTAAGCTTATTTATTCATTATCCTCAAACTCCGTTTATTACAATTCTTTCAATAACGCCGCGTTGTTCAGATAACTAATTATTTTCTTTTGTCGTATTTTTCCCATCGCGTAGTTAAATCATCTACGGTTAGTTTAAATTTACCTCTTTATTTTACTGTGTATGTTTTCAATGGAGTAAACATATTGAAGCTTTACGTTTTTATTCGACCAGAATATTGAATCTTAACCAACTCATAAATTTAATGTTATCGAAGATGGTATTTAACGCGAGGTGTTACTTGAGGCAAAAAGATACTTGACGCAAAGTGTTGCTCTACTCAAAGCGTTACTCTACAAGAAACGTTACTCTACACAAAGCGTTAATCAACACAAATCGTCCACTCTACAAAAAGCGTTACTCTACACAAAGCGTATTTCAACGCAAAACCTTACTCCACACAAAGCGTTACTTTACGTTTGGTGTTCCTTTACGATAGGTTTTACTTTACTCGTAGTGTAACTTAACGCAAAACGTAATTAACGCGAAGTGTAAAAAAATTCTGCTAAATTGTGTGGCTACAATTGAAGAAAGAATTATTGCTTCAAAATACTGCGAAACTATTATGAAATGATATAAAATATTACGAAAAGTTGTTAAACTCTCACGGGTGACATGGTCCCTGTTGGTAGCATATATACAGTAAATGTATTACCACAAAATGTATGTATATATATTTATATATGTATAGTATATGATAGTTTAGAATAATTTAGTTATAAGGGGGGGGGGGGGTTAGATTATAGATAGTTTAGTTAGATTAGTATGGGAAATATATATATATAAATATATATATATATAACCAATTTGTTTCAGTTCATATAAAATTTACTTCCCATATTTCTACAATCTATAATATATATTATTCGAGAGAAGTCATGTGAAACTATGAAAGCAATTTCTCTATAAATTTATTAAGCTTATTTATTTATTATCCTCAAACTCCGTTTATTACAATTCTTTCAATAACGCCGCGTTGTTCAGATAACTAATTATTTTCTTTTGTCGTATTTTTCCCATCGCGTAGTTAAATCATCTACGGTTAGTTTAAATTTACCTCTTTATTTTACTGTGTATGTTTTCAATGGAGTAAACATATTGAAGCTTTACGTTTTTATTCGACCAGAATATTGAATCTTAACCAACTCATAAATTTAATGTTATCGAAGATGGTATTTAACGCGAGGTGTTACTTGAGGCAAAAAGATACTTAACGCAAAGTGTTGCTCTACTCAAAGCGTTACTCTACAAGAAACGTAACTCTACACAAAGCGTTAATCAATACAAATCGTCCACTCTACTAAAAGCGTTACTCTACACAAAGCGTATTTCAACGCAAAACGTTTCTCCACACAAAGCGTTACTTTACGTTTGGTGTTCCTTTACGATAGGTGTTACTTTACTCGTAGTGTAACTTAACGCAAATCGTAATTAACGCGAAGTGTAAAAAAATTCTGCTAAATTGTGTGGTTACAAATGAAGAAAGCATTATTGCTTCAAAATACTGCGAAACTATTATGAAATGATATAAAATATTACGAAAAGTTGTTAAACTCTCACGGGTGACATGGTCCCTGTTGGTAGCATATATACAGTAAATGTATTACCACAAAATGTATGTATATATATTTATATATGTATAGTATATGATAGTTTAGAATAATTTAGTTATAAGGGGGGTGGGGGGGTTAGATTATAGATAGTTTAGTTAGATTAGTATGGGAAATATATATATATAAATATATATATATAACCAATTTGTTTCAGTTCATATAAAATTTACTTCCCATATTTCTACAATCTATAATATATATTATTCGAGAGAAGTCATGCGAAACTATGAAAGCAATTTGTCTATACAACAATTAAGCTTATTTATTCATTATCCTCAAACTCCGTTTATTACAATTCTTTCAATAACGCCGCGTTGTTCAGATAACTAATTATTTTCGTTTGTCGTATTTTTTCCCATCGCGTAGTTAAATCATCTACGGTTAGTTTAAATTTACCTCTTTATTTTACTGCGTATGATTTCAATGGAGTAAATATATTGAAGCTTTACGTTTTTAATCGACCAGATTATTGAATCTTAACCAACTCATAAATTTAATGTTATCGAAGATGGTATTTAACGCGAGGTGTTACTTGAGGCAAAAAGATACTTGACGCAAAGTGTTGCTCTACTCAAAGCGTTACTCTACAAGAAACGTTACTCTACACAAAGCGTTAATCAACACAAATCGTCCACTCCACAAAACGCGTTTCTCTACACAAAGCGTATTTCAACGCAAAACGTTACTCCACACAAAGCGTTACTTTACGTTTGGTGTTCCTTTACGATAGGTGTTACTTTACTCGTAGTGTAACTTAACGCAAATCGTAATTAACGCGAAGTGTAAAAAAATTCTGCTAAATTGTGTGGTTACAAATGAAAAAAGCATTATTGCTTCAAAATACTGCGAAACTATTATGAAATGATATAAAATATTACGAAAAGTTGTTAAACTCTCACGGGTGACATGGTCCCTGTTGGTAGCATATATACAGTAAATGTATTACCACAAAATGTATGTATATATATTTATATATGTATAGTATATGATAGTTTAGAATAATTTAGTTATAAGGGGGGGGGGGGTTAGATTATAGATAGTTTAGTTAGATTAGTATGGGAAATATATATATATAAATATATATATATATAACCAATTTGTTTCAGTTCATATAAAATTTACTTCCCATATTTCTACAATCTATAATATATATTATTCGAGAGAAGTCATGTGAAACTATGAAAGCAATTTGTCTATAAATTTATTAAGCTTATTTATTCATTATCTTCAAACTCCGTTTATTACAATTCTTTCAATAACGTCGCGTTGTTCAGATAACTAATTATTTTCTTTTGTCGTATTTTTCCCATCGCGTAGTTAAATCATCTACGGTTAGTTTAAATTTACCTCTTTATTTTACTGTGTATGTTTTCAATGGAGTAAACATATTGAAGCTTTACGTTTTTATTCGACCAGAATATTGAATCTTAACCAACTCATAAATTTAATGTTATCGAAGATGGTATTTAACGCGAGGTGTTACTTGAGGCAAAAAGATACTTAACGCAAAGTGTTGCTCTACTCAAAGCGTTACTCTACAAGAAACGTAACTCTACACAAAGCGTTAATCAATACAAATCGTCCACTCTACTAAAAGCGTTACTCTACACAAAGCGTATTTCAACGCAAAACGTTTCTCCACACAAAGCGTTACTTTACGTTTGGTGTTCCTTTACGATAGGTGTTACTTTACTCGTAGTGTAACTTAACGCAAATCGTAATTAACGCGAAGTGTAAAAAAATTCTGCTAAATTGTGTGGTTACAAATGAAGAAAGCATTATTGCTTCAAAATACTGCGAAACTATTATGAAATGATATAAAATATTACGAAAAGTTGTTAAACTCTCACGGGTGACATGGTCCCTGTTGGTAGCATATATACAGTAAATGTATTACCACAAAATGTATGTATATATATTTATATATGTATAGTATATGATAGTTTAGAATAATTTAGTTATAAGGGGGGTGGGGGGGTTAGATTATAGATAGTTTAGTTAGATTAGTATGGGAAATATATATATATAAATATATATATATAACCAATTTGTTTCAGTTCATATAAAATTTACTTCCCATATTTCTACAATCTATAATATATATTATTCGAGAGAAGTCATGCGAAACTATGAAAGCAATTTGTCTATACAACAATTAAGCTTATTTATTCATTATCCTCAAACTCCGTTTATTATAATTCTTTCAATAACGCCGCGTTGTTCAGATAACTAATTATTTTCGTTTGTCGTATTTTTTCCAATCGCGTAGTTAAATCATCTACGGTTAGTTTAAATTTACCTCTTTATTTTACTGCGTATGATTTCAATGGAGTAAATATATTGAAGCTTTACGTTTTTATTCGACCAGATTATTGAATCTTAACCAACTCATAAATTTAATGTTATCGAAGATGGTATTTAACGCGAGGTGTTACTTGAGGCACAAAGATACTTGACGCAAAGTGTTGCTCTACTCAAAGCGTTACTCTACAAGAAACGTTACTCTACACAAAGCGTTAATCAACACAAATCGTCCACTCCACAAAACGCGTTTCTCTACACAAAGCGTATTTCAACGCAAAACGTTACTCCACACAAAGCGTTACTTTACGTTTGGTGTTCCTTTACGATAGGTGTTACTTTACTCGTAGTGTAACTTAACGCAAATCGTAATTAACGCGAAGTGTAAAAAAATTCTGCTAAATTGTGTGGTTACAAATGAAAAAAGCATTATTGCTTCAAAATACTGCGAAACTATTATGAAATGATATAAAATATTACGAAAAGTTGTAAAACTCTCACGGGTGACATGGTCCCTGTTGGTAGCATATATACAGTAAATGTATTACCACAAAATGTATGTATATATATTTATATATGTATAGTATATGATAGTTTAGAATAGTTTAGTTATAAGGGGGGGGGGGGGGTTAGATTATAGATAGTTTAGTTAGATTAGTATGGGAAATATATATATATAAATATATATATATAACCAATTTGTTTCAGTTCATATAAAATTTACTTCCCATATTTCTACAATCTATAATATATATTATTCGAGAGAAGTCATGCGAAACTATGAAAGCAATTTGTCTATACAACAATTAAGCTTATTTATTCATTATCCTCAAACTCCGTTTATTACAATTCTTTCAATAACGCCGCGTTGTTCAGATAACTAATTATTTTCGTTTGTCGTATTTTTTCCCATCGCGTAGTTAAATCATCTACGGTTAGTTTAAATTTACCTCTTTATTTTACTGCGTATGATTTCAATGGAGTAAATATATTGAAGCTTTACGTTTTTAATCGACCAGATTATTGAATCTTAACCAACTCATAAATTTAATGTTATCGAAGATGGTATTTAACGCGAGGTGTTACTTGAGGCAAAAAGATACTTGACGCAAAGTGTTGCTCTACTCAAAGCGTTACTCTACAAGAAACGTTACTCTACACAAAGCGTTAATCAACACAAATCGTCCACTCCACAAAACGCGTTTCTCTACCCAAAGCGTATTTCAACGCAAAACGTTACTCCACACAAAGCGTTACTTTACGTTTGGTGTTCCTTTACGATAGGTGTTACTTTACTCGTAGTGTAACTTAACGCAAATCGTAATTAACGCGAAGTGTAAAAAAATTCTGCTAAATTGTGTGGTTACAAATGAAGAAAGCATTATTGCTTCAAAATACTGCGAAACTATTATGAAATGATATAAAATATTACGAAAAGTTGTTAAACTCTCACGGGTGACATGGTCCCTGTTGGTAGCATATATACAGTAAATGTATTACCACAAAATGTATGTATATATATTTATATATGTATAGTATATGATAGTTTAGAATAATTTAGTTATAAGGGGGGTGGGGGGGTTAGATTATAGATAGTTTAGTTAGATTAGTATGGGAAATATATATATATAAATATATATATATAACCAATTTGTTTCAGTTCATATAAAATTTACTTCCCATATTTCTACAATCTATAATATATATTATTCGAGAGAAGTCATGCGAAACTATGAAAGCAATTTGTCTATACAACAATTAAGCTTATTTATTCATTATCCTCCAACTCCGTTTATTACAATTCTTTCAATAACGCCGCGTTGTTCAGATAACTAATTATTTTCGTTTGTCGTATTTTTTCCAATCGCGTAGTTAAATCATCTACGGTTAGTTTAAATTTACCTCTTTATTTTACTGCGTATGATTTCAATGGAGTAAATATATTGAAGCTTTACGTTTTTATTCGACCAGATTATTGAATCTTAACCAACTCATAAATTTAATGTTATCGAAGATGGTATTTAACGCGAGGTGTTACTTGAGGCACAAAGATACTTGACGCAAAGTGTTGCTCTACTCAAAGCGTTACTCTACAAGAAACGTTACTCTACACAAAGCGTTAATCAACACAAATCGTCCACTCCACAAAACGCGTTTCTCTACACAAAGCGTATTTCAACGCAAAACGTTACTCCACACAAAGCGTTACTTTACGTTTGGTGTTCCTTTACGATAGGTGTTACTTTACTCGTAGTGTAACTTAACGCAAATCGTAATTAACGCGAAGTGTAAAAAAATTCTGCTAAATTGTGTGGTTACAAATGAAAAAAGCATTATTGCTTCAAAATACTGCGAAACTATTATGAAATGATATAAAATATTACGAAAAGTTGTTAAACTCTCACGGGTGACATGGTCCCTGTTGGTAGCATATATACAGTAAATGTATTACCACAAAATGTATGTATATATATTTATATATGTATAGTATATGATAGTTTAGAATAGTTTAGTTATAAGGGGGGGGGGTTAGATTATAGATAGTTTAGTTAGATTAGTATGGGAAATATATATATATATAAATATATATATATAACCAATTTGTTTCAGTTCATATAAAATTTACTTCCCATATTTCTACAATCTATAATATATATTATTCGAGAGAAGTCATGCGAAACTATGAAAGCAATTTGTCTATACAACAATTAAGCTTATTTATTCATTATCCTCAAACTCCGTTTATTACAATTCTTTCAATAACGCCGCGTTGTTCAGATAACTAATTATTTTCTTTTGTCGTATTTTTCCCATCGCGTAGTTAAATCATCTACGGTTAGTTTAAATTTACCTCTTTATTTTACTGTGTATGTTTTCAATGGAGTAAACATATTGAAGCTTTACGTTTTTATTCGACCAGAATATTGAATCTTAACCAACTCATAAATTTAATGTTATCGAAGAAGGTATTTAACGCGAGGTGTTACTTGAGGCAAAAAGATACTTAACGCAAAGTGTTGCTCTACTCAAAGCGTTACTCTACAAGAAACGTAACTCTACACAAAGCGTTAATCAATACAAATCGTCCACTCTACTAAAAGCGTTACTCTACACAAAGCGTATTTCAACGCAAAACGTTTCTCCACACAAAGCGTTACTTTACGTTTGGTGTTCCTTTACGATAGGTAAAACTTTACTCGTAGTGTAACTTAACGCAAATCGTAATTAACGCGAAGTGTAAAAAAATTCTGCTAAATTGTGTGGTTACAATTGAAGAAAGCATTATTGCTTCAAAATACTGCGAAACTATTATGAAATGATATAAAATATTACGAAAAGTTGTTAAACTCTCACGGGTGACATGGTCCCTGTTGGTAGCATATATACAGTAAATGTATTACCACAAAATGTATGTATATATATTTATATATGTATAGTATATGATAGTTTAGAATAATTTAGTTATAAGGGGGTAGGGGGGGTTAGATTATAGATAGTTTAGTTAGATTAGTATGGGAAATATATATATATATAAATATATATATATAACCAATTTGTTTCAGTTCATATAAAATTTACTTCCCATATTTCTACAATCTATAATATATATTATTCGAGAGAAGTCATGTGAAACTATGAAAGCAATTTGTCTATACATTTATTAAGCTTATTTATTCATTATCCTCAAACTCCGTTTATTACAATTCTTTCAATAACGCCGCGTTGTTCAGATAAATAATTATTTTATTTTTTCCCATCGCGTAGTTAAATCATCTACGGTAAGTTTAAATTTACCTCTTTATTTTACTGTGTATGATTTCAATGGAGTAAATATATTGAAGCTTTACGTTTTTATTCGACCAGAATATTGAATCTTAACCAACTCATAAATTTAATGTTATCGAAGATGGTATTTAACGCGAGGTGTTAGTTGAGGCATAAAGATACTTGACGCAAAGTGTTGCTCTACTCAAAGCGTTACTCTACAAGAAACGTTACTCTTAACAAAGCGTTAATCAACACAAATCGTCCACTCTACAAAAAACGTTTCTCTACACAAAGCGTATTTCAACGCAAAACGTTACTCCACACAAAGCGTTACTTTACGTTTGGTGTTCCTTTACGATAGGTGTTACTTTACTCGTAGTGTAACTTAACGCAAATCGTAATTAACGCGAAGTGTAAAAAAATTCTGCCAAATTGTGTGGTTACAATTGAAGAAAGCATTATTGCTTCAAAACACTGCGAAACTATTATGAAATGATATGAAATATTACGAAAATTTGTTAAACTCTCACGGGTCACATGGTCCCTGTTGGTAGCATATATACAGTAAATGTATTACCACAAAATGTATGTATATATATTTATATATGTAAAGTATATGATAGTTTAGAATAATTTAGTTATAAGGGGGGGGGGGTTAGATTATAGATAGTTTAGTTAGATTAGTATGGGAAATATATATATATAAATATATATATATATATAACCAATTTGTTTCAGTTCATATAAAATTTACTTCCCATATTTCTACAATCTATAATATATATTATTCGAGAGAAGTCATGCGAAACTATGAAAGCAATTTGTCTATACATTTATTAAGCTTATTTATTCATTATCCTCAAACTCCGTTTATTACAATTCTTTCAATAACGCCGCGTTGTTCAGATAACTAATTATTTTCGTTTGTCGTTTTTTTTCCCATCGCGTAGTTAAATCATCTACGGTTAGTTTAAATTTACCTCTTTATTTTACTGTGTATGATTTCAATGGAGTAAATATATTGAAGCTTTACGTTTTTATTCGACCAGAATATTGAATCTTAACCAACTCATAAATTTAATTTTATCGAAGATGGTACTTAACGCGAGGTGTTACTTGAGGCAAAAAGATACTTGACGCAAAGTGTTGCTCTACTCAAAGCGTTACTCTACAAGAAACGTTACTCTACACAAAGCGTTAATCAACACAAATCATCCACTCTACAAAAAGCGTTACTCTACACTAAGCGTATTTAAACGCAAAACGTTACTCCACACAAAGCGTTACTTTACGTTTGGTGTTCCTTTACGATAGGTGTTACTTTACTCGTAGTGTAACTTAACGCAAATCGTAATTAACGCGAAGTGTAAAATAATTCTGCTAAATTGTGTGGTTACAATTGAAGAAAGCATTATTGCTTCAAAATACTACGAAACTATTATGAAATGATATAAAATATTACGAAAATTTGTTAAACTCTCACGGGTGACATGGTCCCTGTTGGTAGCATATATACAGTAAATGTATTACCACAAAATGTATGTATATATATTTATATATGTATAGTATATGATAATTTAGAATAATTTAGTTATAAGAGGGGGGGGGTTAGATTATAGATAGTTTAGTTAGATTAGTATGGGAAATATAAATATATATAAATATATATATATATTTAACCAATTTGTTTCAGTTCATATAAAATTTACTTCCCATATTTCTACAATCTATAATATATATTATTCGAGAGAAGTCATGCGAAACTATGAAATCAATTTGTCTATAAATTTATTAAGCTTATTTATTCATTATCCTCAAACTCCGTTTATTACAATTCTTTCAATAACGCCGCGTTGTTCAGATAACTAATTGTTTTATTTTTTCCCATCGCGTAGTTAAATCATCTACGGTTAGTTTAAATTTACCTCTTTATTTTACTGTGTATGATTTCAATGGAGTTAATATATTGAAGCTTTACGTTTTTATTCGACCAGAATATTGAATCTTAACCAACTCATAAATTTAATGTTATCGAAGATGGTATTTAACGCCAGGTGTTACTTGAGGCAAAAAGATACTTGACGCAAAGTGTAACTCTACTCAAAGCGTTACTCTACAAGAAACGTTACTCTACACAAAGCGTTAATCAACACAAATCGTCCACTCTACAAAAAGCGTTACTCTACACAAAGCGTATTTCAACGCAAAACGTTACTCCACACAAAGCGTTACTTTACGTTTGGTGTTCCTTTACGATAGGTGTTACTTTACTCGTAGTGTAAATTAACGCAAATCGTAATTAACGCGAAGTGTAAAAAAATTTTGCTAAATTGTGTGGTTACAATTGAAGAAAGCATTATTGCTTCAAAATACTGCGAAACTATTATGAAATGATATAAAATATTACGAAAATTTGTTAAACTCTCACGGGTGACATGGTCCCTGTTGGTAGCATATATACAGTAAATGTATTACCACAAAATGTATGTATATATATTTATATATGTATAGTATATGATAGTTTAGAATAATTTAGTTATAAGGGGGGGGGTTAGATTATAGATAGTTTAGTTAGATTAGTATGGGAAATATATATATATATAAATATATATATATAACCAATTTGTTTCAGTTCATATAAAATTTACTTCCCATATTTCAACAATCTAAAATATATATTATTCGAGAGAAGTCATGCGAAACTATGAAAGCAATTTGTCTATAAATTTATTAAGCTTATTTATTCATTATCCTCAAACTCCGTTTATTACAATTCTTTCAATAACGCCGCGTTGTTCAGATAACTAATTATTTTATTTTTTCCCATCGCGTAGTTAAATCATCTACGGTTAGTTTAAATTTACCTCTTTATTTTACTGTGTATGATTTCAATGAAGTAAATTTATTGAAGCTTTACGTTTTTATTCGACCAGAATATTGAATCTTAACCAACTCATAAATTTAATGTTATCGAAGATGGTATTTAACGCGAGGTGTTACTTGAGGCAAAAAGATACTTGACGCAAATTGAAGAAGTTACAATTGAAGAAAGCATTATTGCTTCAAAATACTACGAAACTATTATGAAAAGATATAAAATATTACGAAAAGTTGTTAAACTCTCACGGGTGACATGGTCCCTGTTGGTAGCATATATACAGTAAATGTATTACCACAAAATGTATGTATATATATTTATATATGTATAGTATATGATAGTTTAGAATAATTTAGTTATAAGGGGGGGGGGGTTAGATTATAGATAGTTTAGTTAGATTAGTAAGGGAAATATATATATATAAATATATATATATAACCAATTTGTTTCAGTTCATATAAAATTTACTTCCCATATTTCAACAATCTATAATATATATTATTCGAGAGAAGTCATGCGAAACTATGAAAGCAATTTGTCTATAAATTTATTAAGCTTATTTATTCATTATCCTCAAAATCCGTTTATCACAATTCTTTCAATAACGCCGCGTTGTTCAGATAACTAATTATTTTCGTTTGTCGTATTTTTTCCAATCGCGTAGTTAAATCATCTACGGTTAGTGTAAATTTACCTCTTTATTTTACTGTGTATGATTTCAATGGAGTAAATATATTGAAGCTTTACGTTTTTATTCGACCAGAATATTGAATCTTAACCAACTCATAAATTTAATGTTATCGAAGATGGTATTTAACGCGAGGTGTTACTTGAGGCAAAAAGATACTTGACGCAAAGTGTTGCTCTACTCAAAGCGTTACTCTACAAGAAACGTTACTCAACACAAAGCGTTAATCAACACAAATCGTCCACTCTACAAAACGCGTTACTCTACACAAAGCGTATTGAAGTTTGATGTTTGTAAGTATGTGTATGTATGTATGGTTTTATAGTAAATATTTTATTTATTTATTTACTATTGGAAATGCGTTTGAAAACAGACTGTATATAATATATATATATATATATATACTGTGTTGGCATGCTTTTCCAATAGAGAATCAATGTTAAATATTATTTATTACTAGCTGTCCGTCTGGTTACTGTATAAAGTCAGTCAGTACACATGTAATGGTTAAATAAGTTCATTGAATTATTTACTTTCGTATGTGAATCACAAACTCCCACTCTTAAATGACACACAAACAACCATACGCATACATGTGCATGGTATACATCATATTTCTACAATCTATAATATATATTATTCGAGAGAAGTCATGCGAAACTATGAAAGCAATTTGTCTATAAATTTATTAAGCCTATTTATTCATTATCCTCAAACTCCGTTTATTACAATTCTTTCAATAACGCCGCGTTGTTAAGATAACTAATTATTTTCGTTTGTCGTATTTTTTCCCATCGCGTAGTTAAATCATCTACGGTTAGTTTAAATTTACCTCTTTATTTTACTGTGTATGATTTCAATGGAGTAAATATATTGAAGCTTTACGTTTTTATTCGACCAGAATATTGAATCTTAACCAACTCATAAATATAATGTTATCGAAGATGGTATTTAACGCGAGGTGTTACTTGAGGCAAAAAGATACTTGACGCAAAGTGTTGCTCTACTCAAAGCGTTACTCTACAAGAAACGTTACTCTACACAAACCGTTAATCAACACAAATCGTCCACTCAACAAAAAGCGTTACTCTACACAAAGCGTATTTCAACGCAAAACGTTACTCCACACAAAGCGTTACTTTACGTTTGGTGTTCCTTTACGATAGGTAAAACTTTACTCGTAGTGTAACTTAACGCAAATCGTAATTAACGCGAAGTGTAAAAAAATTATGCTAAATTGTGTGGTTACAAATGAAGAAAGCATTATTGCTTCAAAATACTGCGAAACTATTATGAAATGATATAAAATATTACGAAAAGTTGTTAAACTCTCACGGGTGACATGGTCCCTGTTGGTAGCAGATGTACAGTAAATGTATTACCACAAAATGTATGTATATATATTTATATATGTATAGTATATGATAGTTTTGAATAATTTAGTTATAAGGGGGGGGGGGTTAGATTATAGATAGTTTAGTTAGATTAGTATGGGAAATATATATATATATATATATAAATATATATATATAACCAATTTGTTTCAGTTCATATAAAATTTACTTCCCATATTTCTACAATCTATAATATATAATATTCGAGAGAAGTCATGCGAAACTATGAAAGCAATTTGTCTATAAATTTATTAAGCTTATTTATTCATTATCCTCAAACTCCGTTTATTACAATTCTTTCAATAACGCCGCGTTGTTCGGATAACAAATTATTTTATTTTTTCCCATCGCGTAGTTAAATCATCTACGGTTAGTTTAAATTTACCTCTTTATTTTACTGTGTATGATTTCAATGGAGTAAATATATTGAAGCTTTACGTTTTTATTCGACCAGAATATTGAATCTTAACCAACTCATAAATTTAATGTTATCGAAGATGGTATTTAACGCGAGGTGTTACTTGAGGCAAAAAGATACTTGACGCAAAGTGTTGCTCTACTCAAAGCGTTACTCTACAAGAAACGTTACTCTACACAAAGCGTTAATCAACACAAATCGTCCACTCTACAAAACGCATTACTCTACACAAAGCGTATTTCAACGCAAAACGTTACTCCACACAAAGCGTTACTTTACGTTTGGTGTTCCTTTACGATAGGTGTTACTTTACTCGTAGTGTAACTTAATGCAAATCGTTATTAACGCGAAGTGTAAAAAAATTCTGCTAAATTGTGTGGTTACAATTGAAGAAAGCATTATTGCTTCAAAATACTACGAAACTTTTATGAAATGATATAAAATATTACGAAAAGTTGTTAAACTCTCACGGGTGACATGGTCCCTGTTGGTAGCATATATACAGTAAATGTATTACCACAAAATGTATGTATATATATTAATATATGTATAGTATATGATAGTTTAGAATAATTTAGTTATAAGGGAGGGGGGGTTAGATTATAGATAGTTTAGTTAGATTAGTATGGGAAATATATAATTATAAATATATATATATAACCAATTTGTTTCAGTTCATATAAAATTTACTTCCCATATTTCTACAATCTATAATATATATTATTCGAGAGAAGTCATGCGAAACTATGAAAGCAATTTGTCTATAAATTTATTAAGCTTATTTATTCATTATCCTCAAACTCCGTTTATTACAATTCTTTCAATAACGCCGCGTTGTTCAGATAACTAATTATTTTCTTTTGTCGTATTTTTTCCCATCGCGTAGTTAAACATCTACGGTTAGTTTAAATTTACCTCTTTATTTTACTGTGTATGATTTCAATGGAGTAAATATATTGAAGCTTTACGTTTTTATTCGACCAGAATATTGAATCTTAACCAACTCATAAATTAAATGTTATCGAAGATGGTATTTAACGCGAGGTGTTACTTGAGGCAAAAAGATACTTGACGCAAAGTGTTGATCTACTCAAAGCGTTACTCTACGAGAAACGTTACTCAACACAAAGCATTAATCAACACAAATCATTCACTCTACAAAAAGCGTTACTCTACACAAAGCGTATTTCAACGCAAAACGTTACTCCACACAAAGCGTTACTTTAAGTTTGGTGTTCCTTTACGATAGGTGTTACTTTACTCGTAGTGTAACTTAACGCAAATCGTAATTAACGCGAAGTGTAAAAAGATTTTGCTTAATTGTGTGGTTACAATTGAAGAAAGCATTATTGCTTCAAAATACTGCGAAACTATTATGAAATGATATAAAATATTACGAAAATTTGTTAAACTCTCACGGGTGACATGGTCCCTGTTGGTAGCATATATACAGTAAATGTATTACCACAAAATGTATGTATATATATTTATATATGTATAGTATTTGATAGTTTAGAAATATTTAGTTATAAGGAGTGGGGGGGGGGTTAGATTATAGATAGTTTAGTTAGATTAGTATGGGAAATATATATATATAAATATATATATATATATAACCAATTTACTTCCCATATTTCTACAATCTATATTATATATTATTCGAGAGAAGTCATGCGAAACTATGAAAGCAATTTGTCTATACATTTATTAAGCTTATTTATTCATTATAATCAAACTCCGTTTATTACAATTCTTTCAATAACGCCGCGTTGTTCAGATAACTAATTACTTTCTTTTGTCGTATTTTTTCCCATCGCGTAGTAAATTCATCTACGGTAAGTTTAAATTTACCTCTTTATTTTACTGTGTATGATTTTAATGGAGTAAATATATTGAAGCTTTATGTTTTTATTCGACCAGAATATTGAATCTTAACCAACTCATAAATTTAATGTTATCGAAGATGGTATTTAACGCGAGGTGTTACTTGAGGCAAAAAGATACTTGACGCAAAGTGTTGCTCTACTCAAAGCGTTACTCTACAAGAAACGTTACTCTACACAAAGCGTTAATCAACACAAATCGTCCACTCTACAAAAAGCGTTACTCTACACAAAGCGTATTTCAACGCAAAACGTTACTCCACACAAAGCGTTACTTTACGTTTGGTGTTCCTTTACGATAGGTGTTACTTTACTCGTAGTGTAACTTAACGCAAATCGTAATTAACGCGAAGTGTAAAAAAATTGTGCTAAATTGTGTGGTTACAATTGAAGAAAGCATTATTGCTTCAAAATACTACGAAACTTTTATGAAATGATATAAAATATTACGAAAAGTTGTTAAACTCTCACTGGTGACATGGTCCCTGTTGGTAGCATATATACAGTAAATGTATTACCACAAAATGTATGTATATATATTTATATATGTATAGTATATGATAGTTTAGAATAATTTAGTTATAAGGGGGGGGGGGTTAGATTATAGATAGTTTAGTTAGATTAGTATGGGAAATATATATATATATAAATATATATATATAACCAATTTGTATCAGTTCATATAAAATTTACTTCCCATATTTCTACAATCTATAATATATATTATTCGAGAGAAGTCATGCGAAACTATGAAAGCAATTTGTCTATAAATTTATTAAGCTTATTGATTCATTATCCTCAAACTCCGTTTATTACAATTCTTTCAATAACGCCGCGTTGTTCAGATAACTAATTATTTTCTTTTGTCGTATTTTTTCCCATCGCGTAGTTAAATCATCTTCGTTTAGTTTAAATTTACCTCTTTATTTTACTGTGTATGGTTTCAATGGAGTAAATATATTGAAGCTTTACGTTTTTATTCGACCAGAATATTGAATCTTAACCAACTCATAAATTTAATGTTATCGAAGATGGTATTTAACGCGAGGTGTTACTTAAGGCAAAAAGATACTTGACGCAAAGTGTTGCTCTACTCAAAGCGTTACTCTACAAGAAACGTTACCCTACACAAAGCGTTAATCAACACAAATCGTCCACTCTACAAAAAGCGTTACTCTACACAAAGCGTATTTCAACGCAAAACGTTACTCCACACAAAGCGTTACTTTACGTTTAATGTTCCTTTACGATAGGTGTTACTTTACTCGTAGTGTAACTTAACGCAAATCGTAATTAACGCGAAGTGTAAAAAAATTCTGCTTAATTGTGTGGTTACAATTGAAGAAAGCATTATTGCTTCAAAATACTGCGAAACTATTATGAAATGATATAAAATATTACGAAAAGTTGTTAAACTCTCACTGGTGACATGGTCCCTGTTGGTAGCATATATACAGTAAATGTATTACCACAAAATGTATGTATATATATTTATATATGTATAGTATATGATAGTTTAGAATAATTTAGTTATAAGGGGGGGGGGGTTAGATTATAGATAGTTTAGTTAGATTAGTATGGGAAATATATATATATATAAATATATATATATAACCAATTTGTATCAGTTCATATAAAATTTACTTCCCATATTTCTACAATCTATAATATATATTATTCGAGAGAAGTCATGCGAAACTATGAAAGCAATTTGTCTATACATTTATTAAGCTTATTTATTCATTATAATCAAACTCCGTTTATTACAATTCTTTCAATAACGCCGCGTTGTTCAGATAACTAATTACTTTCTTTTGTCGTATTTTTTCCCATCGCGTAGTAAATTCATCTACGGTTAGTTTAAATTTACCTCTTTATTTTACTGTGTATGATTTCAATGGAGTAAATATATTGAAGCTTTACGTTTTTATTCGACCAGAATATTGAATCTTAACCAACTCATAAATTTAATGTTATCGAAGATGGTATTTAACGCGAGGTGTTACTTGAGGCAAAACGATACTTGACGCAAAGTGTTGCTCTACTTAAAGCGTTACTCTACAAGAAACGTTACTCTACACAAAGCGTTAATCAACACAAATCGTCCACTCTACAAAACGCGTTACTCTACACAAAGCGTATTTCAACGCAAAACGTTACTCCACACAAAGCGTTACTTTACGTTTGGTGTTCTTTTACGATAGGTGTTACTTTACACGTAGTGTAACTTAACGCAAATCGTAATTAACGCGAAGTGTAAAAAAATTCTGCTTAATTGTGTGGTTACAATTGAAGAAAGCATTATTGCTTCAAAATACTGCGAAACTATTATGAAATGATATAAAATATTACGAAAAGTTGTTAAACTCTCACTGGTGACATGGTCCCTGTTGGTAGCATATATACAGTAAATGTATTACCACAAAATGTATGTATATATATTTATATATGTATAGTATATGATAGTTTAGAATAATTTAGTTATAAGGGGGGGGGGGTTAGATTATAGATAGTTTAGTTAGATTAGTATGGGAAATATATATATATATAAATATATATATATAACCAATTTGTATCAGTTCATATAAAATTTACTTCCCATATTTCTACAATCTATAATATATATTATTCGAGAGAAGTCATGCGAAACTATGAAAGCAATTTGTCTATACATTTATTAAGCTTATTTATTCATTATAATCAAACTCCGTTTATTACAATTCTTTCAATAACGCCGCGTTGTTCAGATAACTAATTACTTTCTTTTGTCGTATTTTTTCCCATCGCGTAGTAAATTCATCTACGGTTAGTTTAAATTTACCTCTTTATTTTACTGTGTATGATTTCAATGGAGTAAATATATTGAAGCTTTACGTTTTTATTCGACCAGAATATTGAATCTTAACCAACTCATAAATTTAATGTTATCGAAGATGGTATTTAACGCGAGGTGTTACTTGAGGCAAAACGATACTTGACGCAAAGTGTTGCTCTACTTAAAGCGTTACTCTACAAGAAACGTTACTCTACACAAAGCGTTAATCAACACAAATCGTCCACTCTACAAAACGCGTTACTCTACACAAAGCGTATTTCAACGCAAAACGTTACTCCACACAAAGCGTTACTTTACGTTTGGTGTTCTTTTACGATAGGTGTTACTTTACTCGTAGTGTAACTTAACGCAAATCGTAATTAACGCGAAGTGTAAAAAAATTGTGCTAAATTGTGTGGTTACAATTGAAGAAAGCATTATTGCTTCAAAATACTACGAAACTTTTATGAAATGATATAAAATATTACGAAAAGTTGTTAAACTCTCACTGGTGACATGGTCCCTGTTGGTAGCATATATACAGTAAATGTATTACCACAAAATGTATGTATATATATTTATATATGTATAGTATATGATAGTTTAGAATAATTTAGTTATAAGAGGGGGGGGGGTTAGATTATAGATAGTTTAGTTAGATTAGTATGGGAAATATATATATATAAATATATATATATAACCAATTTGTTTCAGTTCATATAAAATTTACTTCCCATATTTCTACAATCTATAATATATATTATTCGAGAGAAGTCATGTGAAACTATGAAAGCAATTTCTCTATAAATTTATTAAGCTTATTTATTTATTATCCTCAAACTCCGTTTATTACAATTCTTTCAATAACGCCGCGTTGTTCAGATAACTAATTATTTTCTTTTGTCGTATTTTTCCCATCGCGTAGTTAAATCATCTACGGTTAGTTTAAATTTACCTCTTTATTTTACTGTGTATGTTTTCAATGGAGTAAACATATTGAAGCTTTACGTTTTTATTCGACCAGAATATTGAATCTTAACCAACTCATAAATTTAATGTTATCGAAGATGGTATTTAACGCGAGGTGTTACTTGAGGCATAAAGATACTTAACGCAAAGTGTTGCTCTACTCAAAGCGTTACTCTACAAGAAACGTAACTCTACACAAAGCGTTAATCAATACAAATCGTCCACTCTACTAAAAGCGTTACTCTACACAAAGCGTATTTCAACGCAAAACGTTTCTCCACACAAAGCGTTACTTTACGTTTGGTGTTCCTTTACGATAGGTGTTACTTTACTCGTAGTGTAACTTAACGCAAATCGTAATTAACGCGAAGTGTAAAAAAATTCTGCTAAATTGTGTGGTTACAAATGAAGAAAGCATTTTTGCTTCAAAATACTGCGAAACTATTATGAAATGATATAAAATATTACGAAAAGTTGTTAAACTCTCACGGGTGACATGGTCCCTGTTGGTAGCATATATACAGTAAATGTATTACCACAAAATGTATGTATATATATTTATATATGTATAGTATATGATAGTTTAGAATAATTTAGTTATAAGGGGGGTGGGGGGGTTAGATTATAGATAGTTTAGTTAGATTAGTATGGGAAATATATATATATAAATATATATATATAACCAATTTGTTTCAGTTCATATAAAATTTACTTCCCATATTTCTACAATCTATAATATATATTATTCGAGAGAAGTCATGCGAAACTATGAAAGCAATTTGTCTATACAACAATTAAGCTTATTTATTCATTATCCTCAAACTCCGTTTATTACAATTCTTTCAATAACGCCGCGTTGTTCAGATAACTAATTATTTTCGTTTGTCGTATTTTTTCCCATCGCGTAGTTAAATCATCTACGGTTAGTTTAAATTTACCTCTTTATTTTACTGCGTATGATTTCAATGGAGTAAATATATTGAAGCTTTACGTTTTTAATCGACCAGATTATTGAATCTTAACCAACTCATAAATTTAATGTTATCGAAGATGGTATTTAACGCGAGGTGTTACTTGAGGCAAAAAGATACTTGACGCAAAGTGTTGCTCTACTCAAAGCGTTACTCTACAAGAAACGTTACTCTACACAAAGCGTTAATCAACACAAATCGTCCACTCCACAAAACGCGTTTCTCTACACAAAGCGTATTTCAACGCAAAACGTTACTCCACACAAAGCGTTACTTTACGTTTGGTGTTCCTTTACGATAGGTGTTACTTTACTCGTAGTGTAACTTAACGCAAATCGTAATTAACGCGAAGTGTAAAAAAATTCTGCTAAATTGTGTGGTTACAAATGAAAAAAGCATTATTGCTTCAAAATACTGCGAAACTATTATGAAATGATATAAAATATTACGAAAAGTTGTTAAACTCTCACGGGTGACATGGTCCCTGTTGGTAGCATATATACAGTAAATGTATTACCACAAAATGTATGTATATATATTTATATATGTATAGTATATGATAGTTTAGAATAATTTAGTTATAAGGGGGGTGGGGGGGTTAGATTATAGATAGTTTAGTTAGATTAGTATGGGAAATATATATATATAAATATATATGTATAACCAATTTGTTTCAGTTCATATAAAATTTACTTCCCATATTTCTACAATCTATAATATATATTATTCGAGAGAAGTCATGCGAAACTATGAAAGCAATTTGTCTATACAACAATTAAGCTTATTTATTCATTATCCTCAAACTCCGTTTATTACAATTCTTTCAATAACGCCGCGTTGTTCAGATAACTAATTATTTTCTTTTGTCGTATTTTTTCCCATCGCGTAGTTAAATCATCTACGGTTTGTGTAAATTTACCTCTTTATTTTACTGTGTATGATTTCAATGGAGTAAATATATTGAAGCTTTACGTTTTTATTCGACCAGATTATTGAATCTTAACCAACTCATAAATTTAATGTTATCGAAGATGGTATTTAACGCGAGGTGTTACTTGAGGCACAAAGATACTTGACGCAAAGTGTTGCTCTACTCAAAGCGTTACTCTACAAGAAACGTTACTCTACACAAAGCGTTAATCAACACAAATCGTCCACTCTACAAAAAGCGTTACTCTACACAAAGCGTATTTCAACGCAAAACCTTACTCCACACAAAGCGTTACTTTACGTTTGGTGTTCCTTTACGATAGGTTTTACTTTACTCGTAGTGTAACTTAACGCAAAACGTAATTAACGCGAAGTGTAAAAAAATTCTGCTAAATTGTGTGGCTACAATTGAAGAAAGAATTATTGCTTCAAAATACTGCGAAACTATTATGAAATGATATAAAATATTACGAAAAGTTGTTAAACTCTCACGGGTGACATGGTCCCTGTTGGTAGCATATATACAGTAAATGTATTACCACAAAATGTATGTATATATATTTATATATGTATAGTATATGATAGTTTAGAATAATTTAGTTATAAGGGGGGGGGGGTTAGATTATAGATAGTTTAGTTAGATTAGTATGGGAAATATATATATATAAATATATATATATATAACCAATTTGTTTCAGTTCATATAAAATTTACTTCCCATATTTCTACAATCTATAATATATATTATTCGAGAGAAGTCATGTGAAACTATGAAAGCAATTTGTCTATAAATTTATTAAGCTTATTTATTCATTATCTTCAAACTCCGTTTATTACAATTCTTTCAATAACGTCGCGTTGTTCAGATAACTAATTATTTTCTTTTGTCGTATTTTTCCCATCGCGTAGTTAAATCATCTACGGTTAGTTTAAATTTACCTCTTTATTTTACTGTGTATGTTTTCAATGGAGTAAACATATTGAAGCTTTACGTTTTTATTCGACCAGAATATTGAATCTTAACCAACTCATAAATTTAATGTTATCGAAGATGGTATTTAACGCGAGGTGTTACTTGAGGCAAAAAGATACTTAACGCAAAGTGTTGCTCTACTCAAAGCGTTACTCTACAAGAAACGTAATTCTACACAAAGCGTTAATCAATACAAATCGTCCACTCTACTAAAAGCGTTACTCTACACAAAGCGTATTTCAACGCAAAACGTTTCTCCACACAAAGCGTTACTTTACGTTTGGTGTTCCTTTACGATAGGTGTTACTTTACTCGTAGTGTAACTTAACGCAAATCGTAATTAACGCGAAGTGTAAAAAAATTCTGCTAAATTGTGTGGTTACAAATGAAGAAAGCATTATTGCTTCAAAATACTGCGAAACTATTATGAAATGATATAAAATATTACGAAAAGTTGTTAAACTCTCACGGGTGACATGGTCCCTGTTGGTAGCATATATACAGTAAATGTATTACCACAAAATGTATGTATATATATTCATATATGTATAGTATATGATAGTTTAGAATAATTTAGTTATAAGGGGGGTGGGGGGGTTAGATTATAGATAGTTTAGTTAGATTAGTATGGGAAATATATATATATAAATATATATATATAACCAATTTGTTTCAGTTCATATAAAATTTACTTCCCATATTTCTACAATCTATAATATATATTATTCGAGAGAAGTCATGCGAAACTATGAAAGCAATTTGTCTATACAACAATTAAGCTTATTTATTCATTATCCTCAAACTCCGTTTATTACAATTCTTTCAATAACGCCGCGTTGTTCAGATAACTAATTATTTTCGTTTGTCGTATTTTTTCCCATCGCGTAGTTAAATCATCTACGGTTAGTTTAAATTTACCTCTTTATTTTACTGCGTATGATTTCAATGGAGTAAATATATTGAAGCTTTACGTTTTTAATCGACCAGATTATTGAATCTTAACCAACTCATAAATTTAATGTTATCGAAGATGGTATTTAACGCGAGGTGTTACTTGAGGCAAAAAGATACTTGACGCAAAGTGTTGCTCTACTCAAAGCGTTACTCTACAAGAAACGTTACTCTACACAAAGCGTTAATCAACACAAATCGTCCACTCCACAAAACGCGTTTCTCTACCCAAAGCGTATTTCAACGCAAAACGTTACTCCACACAAAGCGTTACTTTACGTTTGGTGTTCCTTTACGATAGGTGTTACTTTACTCGTAGTGTAACTTAACGCAAATCGTAATTAACGCGAAGTGTAAAAAAATTCTGCTAAATTGTGTGGTTACAAATGAAGAAAGCATTATTGCTTCAAAATACTGCGAAACTATTATGAAATGATATAAAATATTACGAAAAGTTGTTAAACTCTCACGGGTGACATGGTCCCTGTTGGTAGCATATATACAGTAAATGTATTACCACAAAATGTATGTATATATATTTATATATGTATAGTATATGATAGTTTAGAATAATTTAGTTATAAGGGGGGTGGGGGGGTTAGATTATAGATAGTTTAGTTAGATTAGTATGGGAAATATATATATATAAATATATATATATAACCAATTTGTTTCAGTTCATATAAAATTTACTTCCCATATTTCTACAATCTATAATATATATTATTCGAGAGAAGTCATGCGAAACTATGAAAGCAATTTGTCTATACAACAATTAAGCTTATTTATTCATTATCCTCAAACTCCGTTTATTACAATTCTTTCAATAACGCCGCGTTGTTCAGATAACTAATTATTTTCGTTTGTCGTATTTTTTCCAATCGCGTAGTTAAATCATCTACGGTTAGTTTAAATTTACCTCTTTATTTTACTGCGTATGATTTCAATGGAGTAAATATATTGAAGCTTTACGTTTTTATTCGACCAGATTATTGAATCTTAACCAACTCATAAATTTAATGTTATCGAAGATGGTATTTAACGCGAGGTGTTACTTGAGGCACAAAGATACTTGACGCAAAGTGTTGCTCTACTCAAAGCGTTACTCTACAAGAAACGTTACTCTACACAAAGCGTTAATCAACACAAATCGTCCACTCCACAAAACGCGTTTCTCTACACAAAGCGTATTTCAACGCAAAACGTTACTCCACACAAAGCGTTACTTTACGTTTGGTGTTCCTTTACGATAGGTGTTACTTTACTCGTAGTGTAACTTAACGCAAATCGTAATTAACGCGAAGTGTAAAAAAATTCTGCTAAATTGTGTGGTTACAAATGAAAAAAGCATTATTGCTTCAAAATACTGCGAAACTATTATGAAATGATATAAAATATTACGAAAAGTTGTTAAACTCTCACGGGTGACATGGTCCCTGTTGGTAGCATATATACAGTAAATGTATTACCACAAAATGTATGTATATATATTTATATATGTATAGTATATGATAGTTTAGAATAGTTTAGTTATAAGGGGGGGGGGTTAGATTATAGATAGTTTAGTTAGATTAGTATGGGAAATATATATATATAAATATATATATATAACCAATTTGTTTCAGTTCATATAAAATTTACTTCCCATATTTCTACAATCTATAATATATATTATTCGAGAGAAGTCATGCGAAACTATGAAAGCAATTTGTCTATACAACAATTAAGCTTATTTATTCATTATCCTCAAACTCCGTTTATTACAATTCTTTCAATAACGCCGCGTTGTTCAGATAACTAATTATTTTCGTTTGTCGTATTTTTTCCCATCGCGTAGTTAAATCATCTACGGTTAGTTTAAATTTACCTCTTTATTTTACTGCGTATGATTTCAATGGAGTAAATATATTGAAGCTTTACGTTTTTAATCGACCAGATTATTGAATCTTAACCAACTCATAAATTTAATGTTATCGAAGATGGTATTTAACGCGAGGTGTTACTTGAGGCACAAAGATACTTGACGCAAAGTGTTGCTCTACTCAAAGCGTTACTCTACAAGAAACGTTACTCTACACAAAGCGTTAATCAACACAAATCGTCCACTCCACAAAACGCGTTTCTCTACACAAAGCGTATTTCAACGCAAAACGTTACTCCACACAAAGCGTTACTTTACGTTTGGTGTTCCTTTACGATAGGTGTTACTTTACTCGTAGTGTAACTTAACGCAAATCGTAATTAACGCGAAGTGTAAAAAAATTCTGCTAAATTGTGTGGTTACAAATGAAAAAAGCATTATTGCTTCAAAATACTGCGAAACTATTATGAAATGATATAAAATATTACGAAAAGTTGTTAAACTCTCACGGGTGACATGGTCCCTGTTGGTAGCATATGTACAGTAAATGTATTACCACAAAATGTATGTATATATATTTATATATGTATAGTATATGATAGTTTAGAATAATTTAGTTATAAGGGGGGTGGGGGGGTTAGATTATAGATAGTTTAGTTAGATTAGTATGGGAAATATATATATATATAAATATATATATATAACCAATTTGTTTCAGTTCATATAAAATTTACTTCCCATATTTCTACAATCTATAATATATATTATTCGAGAGAAGTCATGCGAAACTATGAAAGCAATTTGTCTATACAACAATTAAGCTTATTTATTCATTATCCTCAAACTCCGTTTATTACAATTCTTTCAATAACGCCGCGTTGTTCAGATAACTAATTATTTTCTTTTGTCGTATTTTTCCCATCGCGTAGTTAAATCATCTACGGTTAGTTTAAATTTACCTCTTTATTTTACTGTGTATGTTTTCAATGGAGTAAACATATTGAAGCTTTACGTTTTTATTCGACCAGAATATTGAATCTTAACCAACTCATAAATTTAATGTTATCGAAGATGGTATTTAACGCGAGGTGTTACTTGAGGCAAAAAGATACTTAACGCAAAGTGTTGCTCTACTCAAAGCGTTACTCTACAAGAAACGTAACTCTACACAAAGCGTTAATCAATACAAATCGTCCACTCTACTAAAAGCGTTACTCTACACAAAGCGTATTTCAACGCAAAACGTTTCTCCACACAAAGCGTTACTTTACGTTTGGTGTTCCTTTACGATAGGTAAAACTTTACTCGTAGTGTAACTTAACGCAAATCGTAATTAACGCGAAGTGTAAAAAAATTCTGCTAAATTGTGTGGTTACAATTGAAGAAAGCATTATTGCTTCAAAATACTGCGAAACTATTATGAAATGATATAAAATATTACGAAAAGTTGTTAAACTCTCACGGGTGACATGGTCCCTGTTGGTAGCATATATACAGTAAATGTATTACCACAAAATGTATGTATATATATTTATATATGTATAGTATATGATAGTTTAGAATAATTTAGTTATAAGGGGGTAGGGGGGGTTAGATTATAGATAGTTTAGTTAGATTAGTATGGGAAATATATATATATATAAATATATATATATAACCAATTTGTTTCAGTTCATATAAAATTTACTTCCCATATTTCTACAATCTATAATATATATTATTCGAGAGAAGTCATGTGAAACTATGAAAGCAATTTGTCTATACATTTATTAAGCTTATTTATTCATTATCCTCAAACTCCGTTTATTACAATTCTTTCAATAACGCCGCGTTGTTCAGATAAATAATTATTTTATTTTTTCCCATCGCGTAGTTAAATCATCTACGGTAAGTTTAAATTTACCTCTTTATTTTACTGTGTATGATTTCAATGGAGTAAATATATTGAAGCTTTACGTTTTTATTCGACCAGAATATTGAATCTTAACCAACTCATAAATTTAATGTTATCGAAGATGGTATTTAACGCGAGGTGTTAGTTGAGGCATAAAGATACTTGACGCAAAGTGTTGCTCTACTCAAAGCGTTACTCTACAAGAAACGTTACTCTTAACAAAGCGTTAATCAACACAAATCGTCCACTCTACAAAAAACGTTTCTCTACACAAAGCGTATTTCAACGCAAAACGTTACTCCACACAAAGCGTTACTTTACGTTTGGTGTTCCTTTACGATAGGTGTTACTTTACTCGTAGTGTAACTTAACGCAAATCGTAATTAACGCGAAGTGTAAAAAAATTCTGCAAAATTGTGTGGTTACAATTGAAGAAAGCATTATTGCTTCAAAACACTGCGAAACTATTATGAAATGATATGAAATATTACGAAAATTTGTTAAACTCTCACGGGTCACATGGTCCCTGTTGGTAGCATATATACAGTAAATGTATTACCACAAAATGTATGTATATATATTTATATATGTAAAGTATATGATAGTTTAGAATAATTTAGTTATAAGGGGGGGGGTTAGATTATAGATAGTTTAGTTAGATTAGTATGGGAAATATATATATATAAATATATATATATATATAACCAATTTGTTTCAGTTCATATAAAATTTACTTCCCATATTTCTACAATCTATAATATATATTATTCGAGAGAAGTCATGCGAAACTATGAAAGCAATTTGTCTATACATTTATTAAGCTTATTTATTCATTATCCTCAAACTCCGTTTATTACAATTCTTTCAATAACGCCGCGTTGTTCAGATAACTAATTATTTTCGTTTGTCGTTTTTTTTCCCATCGCGTAGTTAAATCATCTACGGTTAGTTTAAATTTACCTCTTTATTTTACTGTGTATGATTTCAATGGAGTAAATATATTGAAGCTTTACGTTTTTATTCGACCAGAATATTGAATCTTAACCAACTCATAAATTTAATTTTATCGAAGATGGTATTTAACGCGAGGTGTTACTTGAGGCAAAAAGATACTTGACGCAAAGTGTTGCTCTACTCAAAGCGTTACTCTACAAGAAACGTTACTCTACACAAAGCGTTAATCAACACAAATCATCCACTCTACAAAAAGCGTTACTCTACACTAAGCGTATTTAAACGCAAAACGTTACTCCACACAAAGCGTTACTTTACGTTTGGTGTTCCTTTACGATAGGTGTTACTTTACTCGTAGTGTAACTTAACGCAAATCGTAATTAACGCGAAGTGTAAAATAATTCTGCTAAATTGTGTGGTTACAATTGAAGAAAGCATTATTGCTTCAAAATACTACGAAACTATTATGAAATGATATAAAATATTACGAAAATTTGTTAAACTCTCACGGGTGACATGGTCCCTGTTGGTAGCATATATACAGTAAATGTATTACCACAAAATGTATGTATATATATTTATATATGTATAGTATATGATAATTTAGAATAATTTAGTTATAAGAGGGGGGGGGTTAGATTATAGATAGTTTAGTTAGATTAGTATGGGAAATATAAATATATATAAATATATATATATATTTAACCAATTTGTTTCAGTTCATATAAAATTTACTTCCCATATTTCTACAATCTATAATATATATTATTCGAGAGAAGTCATGCGAAACTATGAAATCAATTTGTCTATAAATTTATTAAGCTTATTTATTCATTATCCTCAAACTCCGTTTATTACAATTCTTTCAATAACGCCGCGTTGTTCAGATAACTAATTGTTTTATTTTTTCCCATCGCGTAGTTAAATCATCTACGGTTAGTTTAAATTTACCTCTTTATTTTACTGTGTATGATTTCAATGGAGTTAATATATTGAAGCTTTACGTTTTTATTCGACCAGAATATTGAATCTTAACCAACTCATAAATTTAATGTTATCGAAGATGGTATTTAACGCCAGGTGTTACTTGAGGCAAAAAGATACTTGACGCAAAGTGTAACTCTACTCAAAGCGTTACTCTACAAGAAACGTTACTCTACACAAAGCGTTAATCAACACAAATCGTCCACTCTACAAAAAGCGTTACTCTACACAAAGCGTATTTCAACGCAAAACGTTACTCCACACAAAGCGTTACTTTACGTTTGGTGTTCCTTTACGATAGGTGTTACTTTACTCGTAGTGTAAATTAACGCAAATCGTAATTAACGCGAAGTGTAAAAAAATTTTGCTAAATTGTGTGGTTACAATTGAAGAAAGCATTATTGCTTCAAAATACTGCGAAACTATTATGAAATGATATAAAATATTACGAAAATTTGTTAAACTCTCACGGGTGACATGGTCCCTGTTGGTAGCATATATACAGTAAATGTATTACCACAAAATGTATGTATATATATTTATATATGTATAGTATATGATAGTTTAGAATAATTTAGTTATAAGGGGGGGGGTTAGATTATAGATAGTTTAGTTAGATTAGTATGGGAAATATATATATATATAAATATATATATATAACCAATTTGTTTCAGTTCATATAAAATTTACTTCCCATATTTCAACAATCTAAAATATATATTATTCGAGAGAAGTCATGCGAAACTATGAAAGCAATTTGTCTATAAATTTATTAAGCTTATTTATTCATTATCCTCAAACTCCGTTTATTACAATTCTTTCAATAACGCCGCGTTGTTCAGATAACTAATTATTTTATTTTTTCCCATCGCGTAGTTAAATCATCTACGGTTAGTTTAAATTTACCTCTTTATTTTACTGTGTATGATTTCAATGAAGTAAATTTATTGAAGCTTTACGTTTTTATTCGACCAGAATATTGAATCTTAACCAACTCATAAATTTAATGTTATCGAAGATGGTATTTAACGCGAGGTGTTACTTGAGGCAAAAAGATACTTGACGCAAATTGAAGAAGTTACAATTGAAGAAAGCATTATTGCTTCAAAATACTACGAAACTATTATGAAAAGATATAAAATATTACGAAAAGTTGTTAAACTCTCACGGGTGACATGGTCCCTGTTGGTAGCATATATACAGTAAATGTATTACCACAAAATGTATGTATATATATTTATATATGTATAGTATATGATAGTTTAGAATAATTTAGTTATAAGGGGGGGGGGGGTTAGATTATAGATAGTTTAGTTAGATTAGTAAGGGAAATATATATATATAAATATATATATATAACCAATTTGTTTCAGTTCATATAAAATTTACTTCCCATATTTCAACAATCTATAATATATATTATTCGAGAGAAGTCATGCGAAACTATGAAAGCAATTTGTCTATAAATTTATTAAGCTTATTTATTCATTATCCTCAAAATCCGTTTATCACAATTCTTTCAATAACGCCGCGTTGTTCAGATAACTAATTATTTTCGTTTGTCGTATTTTTTCCAATCGCGTAGTTAAATCATCTACGGTTAGTGTAAATTTACCTCTTTATTTTACTGTGTATGATTTCAATGGAGTAAATATATTGAAGCTTTACGTTTTTATTCGACCAGAATATTGAATCTTAACCAACTCATAAATTTAATGTTATCGAAGATGGTATTTAACGCGAGGTGTTACTTGAGGCAAAAAGATACTTGACGCAAAGTGTTGCTCTACTCAAAGCGTTACTCTACAAGAAACGTTACTCAACACAAAGCGTTAATCAACACAAATCGTCCACTCTACAAAACGCGTTACTCTACACAAAGCGTATTGAAGTTTGATGTTTGTAAGTATGTGTATGTATGTATGGTTTTATAGTAAATATTTTATTTATTTATTTACTATTGGAAATGCGTTTGAAAACAGACTGTATATAATATATATATATATATATATATACTGTGTTGGCATGCTTTTCCAATAGAGAATCAATGTTAAATATTATTTATTACTAGCTGTCCGTCTGGTTACTGTATAAAGTCAGTCAGTACACATGTAATGGTTAAATAAGTTCATTGAATTATTTACTTTCGTATGTGAATCACAAACTCCCACTCTTAAATGACACACAAACAACCATACGCATACATGTGCATGGTATACATCATATTTCTACAATCTATAATATATATTATTCGAGAGAAGTCATGCGAAACTATGAAAGCAATTTGTCTATAAATTTATTAAGCCTATTTATTCATTATCCTCAAACTCCGTTTATTACAATTCTTTCAATAACGCCGCGTTGTTAAGATAACTAATTATTTTCGTTTGTCGTATTTTTTCCCATCGCGTAGTTAAATCATCTACGGTTAGTTTAAATTTACCTCTTTATTTTACTGTGTATGATTTCAATGGAGTAAATATATTGAAGCTTTACGTTTTTATTCGACCAGAATATTGAATCTTAACCAACTCATAAATATAATGTTATCGAAGATGGTATTTAACGCGAGGTGTTACTTGAGGCAAAAAGATACTTGACGCAAAGTGTTGCTCTACTCAAAGCGTTACTCTACAAGAAACGTTACTCTACACAAACCGTTAATCAACACAAATCGTCCACTCAACAAAAAGCGTTACTCTACACAAAGCGTATTTCAACGCAAAACGTTACTCCACACAAAGCGTTACTTTACGTTTGGTGTTCCTTTACGATAGGTAAAACTTTACTCGTAGTGTAACTTAACGCAAATCGTAATTAACGCGAAGTGTAAAAAAATTATGCTAAATTGTGTGGTTACAAATGAAGAAAGCATTATTGCTTCAAAATACTGCGAAACTATTATGAAATGATATAAAATATTACGAAAAGTTGTTAAACTCTCACGGGTGACATGGTCCCTGTTGGTAGCAGATGTACAGTAAATGTATTACCACAAAATGTATGTATATATATTTATATATGTATAGTATATGATAGTTTTGAATAATTTAGTTATAAGGGGGGGGGGTTAGATTATAGATAGTTTAGTTAGATTAGTATGGGAAATATATATATATAAATATATATATATAACCAATTTGTTTCAGTTCATATAAAATTTACTTCCCATATTTCTACAATCTATAATATATAATATTCGAGAGAAGTCATGCGAAACTATGAAAGCAATTTGTCTATAAATTTATTAAGCTTATTTATTCATTATCCTCAAACTCCGTTTATTACAATTCTTTCAATAACGCCGCGTTGTTCGGATAACAAATTATTTTATTTTTTCCCATCGCGTAGTTAAATCATCTACGGTTAGTTTAAATTTACCTCTTTATTTTACTGTGTATGATTTCAATGGAGTAAATATATTGAAGCTTTACGTTTTTATTCGACCAGAATATTGAATCTTAACCAACTCATAAATTTAATGTTATCGAAGATGGTATTTAACGCGAGGTGTTACTTGAGGCAAAAAGATACTTGACGCAAAGTGTTGCTCTACTCAAAGCGTTACTCTACAAGAAACGTTACTCTACACAAAGCGTTAATCAACACAAATCGTCCACTCTACAAAACGCATTACTCTACACAAAGCGTATTTCAACGCAAAACGTTACTCCACACAAAGCGTTACTTTACGTTTGGTGTTCCTTTACGATAGGTGTTACTTTACTCGTAGTGTAACTTAATGCAAATCGTTATTAACGCGAAGTGTAAAAAAATTCTGCTAAATTGTGTGGTTACAATTGAAGAAAGCATTATTGCTTCAAAATACTACGAAACTTTTATGAAATGATATAAAATATTACGAAAAGTTGTTAAACTCTCACGGGTGACATGGTCCCTGTTGGTAGCATATATACAGTAAATGTATTACCACAAAATGTATGTATATATATTAATATATGTATAGTATATGATAGTTTAGAATAATTTAGTTATAAGGGAGGGGGGGTTAGATTATAGATAGTTTAGTTAGATTAGTATGGGAAATATATAATTATAAATATATATATATAACCAATTTGTTTCAGTTCATATAAAATTTACTTCCCATATTTCTACAATCTATAATATATATTATTCGAGAGAAGTCATGCGAAACTATGAAAGCAATTTGTCTATAAATTTATTAAGCTTATTTATTCATTATCCTCAAACTCCGTTTATTACAATTCTTTCAATAACGCCGCGTTGTTCAGATAACTAATTATTTTCTTTTGTCGTATTTTTTCCCATCGCGTAGTTAAACATCTACGGTTAGTTTAAATTTACCTCTTTATTTTACTGTGTATGATTTCAATGGAGTAAATATATTGAAGCTTTACGTTTTTATTCGACCAGAATATTGAATCTTAACCAACTCATAAATTAAATGTTATCGAAGATGGTATTTAACGCGAGGTGTTACTTGAGGCAAAAAGATACTTGACGCAAAGTGTTGATCTACTCAAAGCGTTACTCTACGAGAAACGTTACTCAACACAAAGCATTAATCAACACAAATCATTCACTCTACAAAAAGCGTTACTCTACACAAAGCGTATTTCAACGCAAAACGTTACTCCACACAAAGCGTTACTTTAAGTTTGGTGTTCCTTTACGATAGGTGTTACTTTACTCGTAGTGTAACTTAACGCAAATCGTAATTAACGCGAAGTGTAAAAAGATTTTGCTAAATTGTGTGGTTACAATTGAAGAAAGCATTATTGCTTCAAAATACTGCGAAACTATTATGAAATGATATAAAATATTACGAAAATTTGTTAAACTCTCACGGGTGACATGGTCCCTGTTGGTAGCATATATACAGTAAATGTATTACCACAAAATGTATGTATATATATTTATATATGTATAGTATTTGATAGTTTAGAAATATTTAGTTATAAGGAGTGGGGGGGGGGTTAGATTATAGATAGTTTAGTTAGATTAGTATGGGAAATATATATATATAAATATATATATATATATAACCAATTTACTTCCCATATTTCTACAATCTATATTATATATTATTCGAGAGAAGTCATGCGAAACTATGAAAGCAATTTGTCTATACATTTATTAAGCTTATTTATTCATTATAATCAAACTCCGTTTATTACAATTCTTTCAATAACGCCGCGTTGTTCAGATAACTAATTACTTTCTTTTGTCGTATTTTTTCCCATCGCGTAGTAAATTCATCTACGGTAAGTTTAAATTTACCTCTTTATTTTACTGTGTATGATTTTAATGGAGTAAATATATTGAAGCTTTATGTTTTTATTCGACCAGAATATTGAATCTTAACCAACTCATAAATTTAATGTTATCGAAGATGGTATTTAACGCGAGGTGTTACTTGAGGCAAAAAGATACTTGACGCAAAGTGTTGCTCTACTCAAAGCGTTACTCTACAAGAAACGTTACTCTACACAAAGCGTTAATCAACACAAATCGTCCACTCTACAAAAAGCGTTACTCTACACAAAGCGTATTTCAACGCAAAACGTTACTCCACACAAAGCGTTACTTTACGTTTGGTGTTCCTTTACGATAGGTGTTACTTTACTCGTAGTGTAACTTAACGCAAATCGTAATTAACGCGAAGTGTAAAAAAATTGTGCTAAATTGTGTGGTTACAATTGAAGAAAGCATTATTGCTTCAAAATACTACGAAACTTTTATGAAATGATATAAAATATTACGAAAAGTTGTTAAACTCTCACTGGTGACATGGTCCCTGGTTGGTAGCATATATACAGTAAATGTATTACCACAAAATGTATGTATATATATTTATATATGTATAGTATATGATAGTTTAGAATAATTTAGTTATAAGGGGGGGGGGGGTTAGATTATAGATAGTTTAGTTAGATTAGTATGGGAAATATATATATATATAAATATATATATATAACCAATTTGTTTCAGTTCATATAAAATTTACTTCCCATATTTCTACAATCTATAATATATATTATTCGAGAGAAGTCATGCGAAACTATGAAAGCAATTTGTCTATAAATTTATTAAGCTTATTGATTCATTATCCTCAAACTCCGTTTATTACAATTCTTTCAATAACGCCGCGTTGTTCAGATAACTAATTATTTTCTTTTGTCGTATTTTTTCCCATCGCGTAGTTAAATCATCTTCGTTTAGTTTAAATTTACCTCTTTATTTTACTGTGTATGGTTTCAATGGAGTAAATATATTGAAGCTTTACGTTTTTATTCGACCAGAATATTGAATCTTAACCAACTCATAAATTTAATGTTATCGAAGATGGTATTTAACGCGAGGTGTTACTTAAGGCAAAAAGATACTTGACGCAAAGTGTTGCTCTACTCAAAGCGTTACTCTACAAGAAACGTTACCCTACACAAAGCGTTAATCAACACAAATCGTCCACTCTACAAAAAGCGTTACTCTACACAAAGCGTATTTCAACGCAAAACGTTACTCCACACAAAGCGTTACTTTACGTTTGGTGTTCCTTTACGATAGGTGTTACTTTACTCGTAGTGTAACTTAACGCAAATCGTAATTAACGCGAAGTGTAAAAAAATTCTGCTTAATTGTGTGGTTACAATTGAAGAAAGCATTATTGCTTCAAAATACTGCGAAACTATTATGAAATGATATAAAATATTACGAAAAGTTGTTAAACTCTCACTGGTGACATGGTCCCTGTTGGTAGCATATATACAGTAAATGTATTACCACAAAATGTATGTATATATATTTATATATGTATAGTATATGATAGTTTAGAATAATTTAGTTATAAGGGGGGGGGGGGGGTTAGATTATAGATAGTTTAGTTAGATTAGTATGGGAAATATATATATATATAAATATATATATATAACCAATTTGTATCAGTTCATATAAAATTTACTTCCCATATTTCTACAATCTATAATATATATTATTCGAGAGAAGTCATGCGAAACTATGAAAGCAATTTGTCTATACATTTATTAAGCTTATTTATTCATTATAATCAAACTCCGTTTATTACAATTCTTTCAATAACGCCGCGTTGTTCAGATAACTAATTACTTTCTTTTGTCGTATTTTTTCCCATCGCGTAGTAAATTCATCTACGGTTAGTTTAAATTTACCTCTTTATTTTACTGTGTATGATTTCAATGGAGTAAATATATTGAAGCTTTACGTTTTTATTCGACCAGAATATTGAATCTTAACCAACTCATAAATTTAATGTTATCGAAGATGGTATTTAACGCGAGGTGTTACTTGAGGCAAAACGATACTTGACGCAAAGTGTTGCTCTACTTAAAGCGTTACTCTACAAGAAACGTTACTCTACACAAAGCGTTAATCAACACAAATCGTCCACTCTACAAAACGCGTTACTCTACACAAAGCGTATTTCAACGCAAAACGTTACTCCACACAAAGCGTTACTTTACGTTTGGTGTTCTTTTACGATAGGTGTTACTTTACTCGTAGTGTAACTTAACGCAAATCGTAATTAACGCGAAGTGTAAAAAAATTGTGCTAAATTGTGTGGTTACAATTGAAGAAAGCATTATTGCTTCAAAATACTACGAAACTTTTATGAAATGATATAAAATATTACGAAAAGTTGTTAAACTCTCACTGGTGACATGGTCCCTGTTGGTAGCATATATACAGTAAATGTATTACCACAAAATGTATGTATATATATTTATATATGTATAGTATATGATAGTTTAGAATAATTTAGTTATAAGAGGGGGGGGGGTTAGATTATAGATAGTTTAGTTAGATTAGTATGGGAAATATATATATATAAATATATATATATAACCAATTTGTTTCAGTTCATATAAAATTTACTTCCCATATTTCTACAATCTATAATATATATTATTCGAGAGAAGTCATGCGAAACTATGAAAGCAATTTGTCTATAAATTTATTAAGCTTATTTATTCATTATCCTCAAACTCCGTTTATTACAATTCTTTCAATAACGCCGCGTTGTTCAGATAACTAATTATTTTCTTTGGTCGTATTTTTTCCCATCGCGTAGTTAAATCATCTTCGTTTAGTTTAAATTTACCTCTTTATTTTACTGTGTATGATTTCAATGGAGTAAATATATTGAAGCTTTACGTTTTTATTCGACCAGAATATTGAATCTTAACCAACTCATAAATTTAATGTTATCGAAGATGGTATTTAACGCGAGGTGTTACTTGAGGCAAAAAGATACTTGACGCAAAGTGTTGCTCTACTCAAAGCGTTACTCTACAAGAAACGTTACTCTACACAAAGCGTTAATCAACACAAATCGTCCACTCTACAAAAAGCGTTACTCTACAAAAAGCGTATTTCAACGCAAAACGTTACTCCACACAAAGCGTTACTTTACGTTTGGTGTTCCTTTACGATAGGTGTTACTTTACTCGTAGTGTAACTTAACGCAAATCGTAATTAACGCGAAGTGTAAAAAAATTCTGCTAAATTGTGTAGTTACAATTGAAGAAAGCATTATTGCCTCAAAATACTGCGAAACTATTATGAAATGATATAAAATATTACGAAAAGTTGTTAAACTCTCACGGGTGACATGGTCCCTGTTGGTAGCATATATACAGTAAATGTATTACCACAAAATGTATGTATATATATTTATATATGTATAGTATTTGATAGTTTAGAATTATTTAGTTATAAGGAGTGGGGGGGGTTAGATTTTAGATAGTTTAGTTAGATTAGTATGGGAAATATATATATATAAATATATATATATATAACCAATTTGTTTCAGTTCATATAAAATTTACTTCCCATATTTCTACAATCTATATTATATATTATTCGAGAGAAGTCATGCGAAACTATGAAAGCAATTTGTCTATACATTTATTAAGCTTATTTATTCATTATAATCAAACTCCGTTTATTACAATTCTTTCAATAACACCGCGTTGTTCAGATAACTAATTACTTTCTTTTGTCGTATTTTTTCCCATCGCGTAGTAAATTCATCTACGGTTAGTTTAAATTTACCTCTTTATTTTACTGTGTATGATTTCAATGGAGTAAATATATTGAAGCTTTACGTTTTTATTCGACCAGAATATTGAATCTTAACCAACTCATAAATTTAATGTTATCGTAGATGGTATTTAACGCGAGGTGTTACTTGAGGCAAAAAGATACTTGACGCAAAGTGTTGCTCTACTCAAAGCGTTACTCTACAAGAAACGTTACTCTACACAAAGCGTTAATCAACACAAATCGTCCACTCTACAAAACGCGTTACTCTACACAAAGCGTATTTCAACGCAAAACGTTACTCCACACAAAGCGTTACTTTACGTTTGGTGTTCCTTTACGATAGGTGTTACTTTACTCGTAGTGTAACTTAACGCAAATCGTAACTACGCGAAGTGTAAAAAAATTGTGCTAAATTGTGTGGTTACAATTGAAGAAAGCATTATTGCTTCAAAATACTACGAAACTTTTATGAAATGATATAAAATATTACGAAAATTTGTTAAACTCTCACTGGTGACATGGTCCCTGTTGGTAGCATATATACAGTAAATGTATTACCACAAAATGTATGTATATATATTTATATATGTATAGTATTTGATAGTTTAGAATAATTTAGTTATAAGGGTGGGGGGGTTAGATTATAGATAGTTTAGTTAGATTAGTATGGGAAATATATATATATAAATATATATATATATAACCAATTTGTTTCAGTTCATAAAAAATTTACTTCCCATATTTCTACAATCTATAATATATATTATTCGAGAGAAGTCATGCGAAACTATGAAAGCAATTTGTCTATAAATTTATTAAGCTTATTAATTCATTATCCTCAAACTCCGTTTATTACAATTCTTTCAATAACGCCGCGTTGTTCAGATAACTAATTATTTTCGTTTGTCGTATTTTTTCCCATCGCGTAGTTAAATCATCTACGGTTAGTTTAAATTTACCTCTTTATTTTACTGTGTATGATTTCAATGGAGTAAATATATTGAAGCTTTACGTTTTTATTCGACCAGAATATTGAATCTTAACCAACTCATAAATTTAATGTTATCGAAGATGGTATTTAACGCGAGGTGTTACTTGAGGCAAAAAGATACTTGACGCAAAGTGTTGCTCTACTCAAAGCGTTACTCTACAAGAAACGTTACTCTACACAAAGCGTTAATCAACACAAATCGTCCACTCTACAAAAAGCGTTACTCTACACAAAGCGTATTTCAACGCAAAACGTTACTCCACACAAAGCGTTACTTTACGTTTGGTGTTCCTTTACGATAGGTGTTACTTTACTCGTAGTGTAACTTAACACAAATCGTAATTAACGCGAAGTGTAAAAAAATTCTGCTAAATTGTGTGGTTATAATTGAAGAAAGCATTATTGCTTCAAAATACTGCGAAACTATTATGAAATGATATAAAATATTACGAAAATTTGTTAAACTCTCACGGGTGACATGGTCCCTGTTGGTAGCATATATACAGTAAATGTATTACCACAAAATGTATTAATTAAATTAAATACTGATATGAAAAAATTAACTCGTCAACCAGGAATCGAACCTCGGGCCTCTGGATAACCGGTCCAGTGTGCATCCACTACACCAAAGACGATTGTGATGTGACAGCCAACTTTTTCATATTATTCTAATTTTTATATATATATATTTTTTATATATTTTTTAGACAGTATAAACTTCTTGTTGAAGTGATATTATTATTTAATATTTGTTTATTTGTGTATACTTTCGTGTCAACATACAAGTGTTTGTCCAAATTCCTTTCGGTTACGTATGACAAACTTCAGAAGACTATAGCGTATACCCGACACATTTCATTGTCATTGAATTTATTGGACAAACACTTGTATGTTGACACGAAAGTATACACAAATAAACAAATATTAAATAATAATATCACTTCAACAAGAAGTTTATACTGTCTAAAAAATATATAAAAAATATATATATATAAAAATTAGAATAATATGAAAAAGTTGGCTGTCACATCACAATCGTCTTTGGTGTAGTGGATGCACACTGGTTCGGTTATCCAGAGGCCCGAGGTTCGATTCCTGGTTGACGAGTTAATTTTTTCATATCAGTATTTAATTTAATTAATAAATTCAATGACAATGAAATGTGTCGGGTATACGCTATAGTCTTCTACAGTTTGTCATACGTAACCGAAAGGAATTTGGACAAACACTTGTATGTTGACACGAAAGTATACACAAATAAACAAATATTAAATAATAATATCACTTCAACAAGAAGTTTATACTGTCTAAAAAATATATAAAAAATATATATATATAAAAATTAGAATAATATGAAAAAGTTGGCTGTCACATCACAATCGTCTTTGGTGTAGTGGATGCACACTGGACCGGTTATCCAGAGGCCCGAGGTTCGATTCCTGTTGATTTATTCAGTTGACGAGTTAATTTTTTCATATCAGTATTTAATTTAATTAATAAATTCAATGACAATGAAATGTGTCGGGTATACGCTATAGTCTTATACAGTTTGTCATACGTAACCGAAAGGAATTTGGACAAACACTTGTATGTTGACACGAAAGTATACACAAATAAACAAATATTAAACAAAATGTATGTATATATATTTATATATGTATAGTATATGATAGTTTAGAATAATTTAGTTATAAGGGGGGGGGGTTAGATTATAGATAGTTTAGTTAGATTAGTATGGGAAATATATATATATAAATATATATATATAACCAATTTATTTCAGTTCATATAAAATTTACTTCCCATATTTCTACAATCTATAATATATATTATTCGAGAGAAGTCATGCGAAACTATGAAAGCAATTTGTCTATAAATTTATTAAGCTTATTTATTCATTACCCTCAAACTCCGTTTATTACAATTCTTTCAATAACGCCGCGTTGTTCAGATAACTTATTATTTTCTTTTGTCGTATTTTTTCCCATCGCGTAGTTAAATCATCTACGGTTAGTTTAAATTTACCTCTTTTTTTTACTGTTTTTGATTTCAATGGAGTATATATATTGAAGCTTTACGTTTTTATTCTACCAGAATATTGAATCTTAACCAACTCATAAATTTAATGTTATCGAAGATGGTATTTAACGCGAGGTGTTACTTGAGGCAAAAAGATACTTGACGCAAAGTGTTGCTCTACTCAAAGCGTTACTCTACAAGAAACGTTACTCTACACAAGGCGTTAATCAACACAAATCATCCACTCTACAAAAAGCGTTACTCTACACAAAGCGTATTTCAACGCAAAAAGTTACTCCACACAAAGCGTTTCTTTACGTTTGGTGTTCCTTTGCGATAGGTGTTACTTTACTCGTAGTGTAACTTAACGCAAATCGTAATTAACGCGAAGTGTAAAAAAATTCTGCTAAATTGTGTGGTTACAATTGAAGAAAGCATTATTGCTTCAAAATACTACGAAACTATTATGAAATGATATAAAATATTACGAAAAGTTGTTAAACTCTCACAGGTGACATGGTCCCTGTTGGTAGCATATATACAGTAAATGTATTACCACAAAATGTATGTATATATATTTATATATGTATATTATATGATAGTTTAGAATAATTTAGTTGGGGTTAGATTATAGATAGTTTAGTTAGATTAGTATGGGAAATATATTTATATAAATATATATATATATAACCAATTTGTTTCAGTTCATAAAAAATTTACTTCCCATATTTCTACAATCTATAATATATATTATTCGAGAGAAGTCATGCGAAACTATGAAAGCAATTTGTCTATAAATTTATTAAGCTTATTTATTCATTATCCTCAAACTCCGTTTATTACAATTCTTTCAATAACGCCGCGTTGTTCAGATAACTAGTTATTTTCGTTTGTCATATTTTTTCCCATCGCGTAGTTAAATCATCTGCGGTTAGTTTAAATTTACCTTTTTATTTTACTGTGTATGATTTCAATGCAGTAAATATATTGAAGCTTTACGTTTTTATTCGACCAGATTATTGAATCTTAACCAACTCATAAATTTAATGTTATCGAAGATGGTATTTAACGCGAGGTGTTACTTGAGGCAAAAAGATACTTGACGCAAAGTGTTGCTCTACTCAAAGCGTTACTCTACAAGGAACGTTACTCTACACAAAGCGTTAATCAACACAAATCGTCCACTCTACAAAAAGCGTTACTCTACACAAAGCGAATTTCAACGCAAAACGTTACTCCACACAAAGCGTTACTTTACGTTTGGTGTTCCTTTACGATAGGTGTTACTTTACTCGTAGTGTAACTTAACGCAAATCGTTATTAACGCGAAGTGTAAAAAAATTCTGCTAAATTGTGTGGTTACAATTGAAGAAAGCATTATTGCTTCAAAATACTACGAAACTATTATGAAATGATATAAAATATTACGAAAAGTTGTTAAACTCTCACGGGTGACATGGTCCCTGTTGGTAGCATATATACAGTAAATGTATTACCACAAAATGTATGTATATATATTTATATATGTATAGTACATGATAGTTTAGAATAATTTAGTTATAAGGGGGGGGGGGTTAGATTATAGATAGTTTAGTTAGATTAGTATGGGAAATATATATATATATAAGTATATATATATAACCAATTTGTTTCAGTTCATATAAAATTTACTTCCCATATTTCTACAATCTATAATATATATTATTCGAGAGAAATCATGCGAAACTATGAAAGCAATTTGTCTATAAATTTATTAAGCTTATTTATTCATTACCCTCAAACTCCGTTTATTACAATTCTTTCAATAACGCCGCGTTGTTCAGATAACTTATTATTTTCTTTTGTCGTATTTTTTCCCATCGCGTAGTTAAATCATCTACGGTTAGTTTAAATTTACCTCTTTTTTTTACTGTTTTTGATTTCAATGGAGTATATATATTGAAGCTTTACGTTTTTATTCGACCAGAATATTGAATCTTAACCAACTCATAAATTTAATGTTATCGAAGATGGTATTTAACGCGAGGTGTTACTTGAGGCAAAAAGATACTTGACGCAAAGTGTTGCTCTACTCAAAGCGTTACTCTACAAGAAACGTTACTCTACACAAAGCGTTAATCAACACAAATCATCTACTCTACAAAAAGCGCTACTCTACACAAAGCGTATTTAAACGCAAAACGTTACTCCACACAAAGCGTTACTTTACGTTTGGTGTTCCTTTACGATAGGTGTTACTTTACTCGTAGTGTAACTTAACGCAAATCGTAATTAACGCGAAGTGTAAAAAAATTCTGCTAAATTGTGTGGTTACAATTGAAGAAAGCATTATTGCTTCAAAATACTACGAAACTATTATGAAATGATATAAAATATTACGAAAATTTGTTAAACTGTCACGGGTGACATGGTCCCTGTTGGTAGCATATATACAGTAAATGTATTACCACAAAATGTATGTATATATATTTATATATGTATAGTATATGATAGTTTAGAATAATTTAGTTATAAGGGGGGTGGGGTTAGATTATAGATAGTTTAGTTAGATTAGTATGGGAAATATATATATATAAATATATATATATAACCAATTTGTTTCAGTTCATATAAAATTTACTTCCCATATTTCTACAATCTATAATATATATTATTCGAGAGAAGTCATGCGAAACTATGAAAGCAATTTGTCTATAAATTTATTAAGCTTATTTATTCATTATCCTTAAACTCCGTTTATTACAATTCTTTCAATAACGCCGCGTTGTTCAGATAACTAATTATTTTCGTTTGTCATATTTTTTTCCATCGCGTAGTTAAATCATCTGCGGTTAGTTTAAATTTACCTCTTTATTTTACTGTGTATGATTTCAATGGAGTAAATATATTGAAGCTTTACGTTTTTATTCGACCAGAATATTGAATCTTAACCAACTCATTAATTTAATGTTATCGAAGATGGTATTTAACGCGAGGTGTTACTTGAGGCAAAAAGATACTTGACGCAAAGTGTTGCTCTACTCAAAGCGTTACTCTAAAAGAAACGTTACTCTACACAAAGCGTTAATCAACACAAATCGTCCACTCTACAAAAAGCGTTACTCTACACAAAGCGTATTTCAACGCAAAACGTTACTCCACACTAAGCGTTACTTTACGTTTGGTGTTCCTTTACGATAGGTGTTACTTTACTCGTAGTGTTACTAAACGCAAATCGTAATTAACGCGAAATGTAAAAAAATTCTCCTAAATTGTGTGGTTACAATTGAAGAAAGCATTATTGCTTCAAAATACTGCAAAACTATTATGAAATGATATAAAATATTACGAAAAGTTGTTAAACTCTCACGGGTGACATGGTCCCTGTTGGTAGCATATATACAGTAAATGTATTACCACAAAATGTATGTATATATATTTATATATGTATAGTATATGATAGTTTAGAATAATTTAGTTATAAGGGTGGGGGGGTTAGATTATAGATAGTTTAGTTAGATTAGTATGGGAAATATATATATATATAAATATATATATATAACCAATTTGTTTCAGTTCATATAAAATTTACTTCCCATATTTCTACAATCTATAATATATATTATTCGAGAGAAGTCATGCGAAACTATGAAAGCAATTTGTCTATACATTTATTAAGCTTATTTATTCATTATCCTCAAACTCCGTTTATTACAATTCTTTCAATAACGCCGCGTTGTTCAGATAACTAATTATTTTCGTTTGTCATATTTTTTCCCATCGCGTAGTTAAATCATCTGCGGTTAGTTTAAATTTACCTCTTTATTTTACTGTGTATGATTTCAATGGAGTAAATATATTGAAGCTTTACGTTTTTATTCGACCAGAATATTGAATCTTAACCAACTCATAAATTTAAAGTTATCGAAGATGGTATTTAACGCGAGGTGTTACTTGAGGCAAAAAGATACTTGACGCAAAGTGTTGCTCTACTCAAAGCGTTACTCTACAAGAAACGTTACTCTACACAAAGCGTTAATCAACACAAATCGTCCACTCTACAAAAAGCGTTACTCTACACAAAGCGTATTTCAACGCAAAACGTTACTCCACACAAAGCGTGACTTTACGTTTGGTGTTCCTTTAAGATAGGTGTTACTTTACTCGTAGTGTAACTTAACGCAAATCGTAATTAACGCAAAGTGTAAAAAAATTCTGCTAAATTGTGTGGTTACAATTGAAGAAAGCATTATTGCTTCAAAAGACTGCGAAACTATTATGAAATGATATAAAATATTACGAAAAGTTGTTAAACTCTCACGGGTGACATGGTCCCTGTTGGTAGCATATATACAGTAAATGTATTACCACAAAATGTATGTATATATATTTATATATGTATAGTATATGATAGTTTAGAATAATTTAGTTATAAGGGTGGGGGGGTTAGATTATAGATAGTTTAGTTAGATTAGTATGGGAAATATATATATATAAATATATATATATAACCAATTTGTTTCAGTTCATATAAAATTTACTTCCCATATTTCTACAATCTATAATATATATTATTCGAAAGAAGTCATGCGAAACTATGAAAGCAATTTGTCTATACATTTATTAAGCTTATTTATTCATTATCCTCAAACTCCGTTTATTACAATTCTTTCAATAACGCCTCGTTGTTCAGATAACTAATTACTTTCTTTTGTCGTATTTTTTCCCATCGCGTAGTTAAATCATCTACGGTTAGTTTAAATTTACCTCTTTATTTTACTGTGTATGATTTCAATGGAGTAAATATATTGAAGCTTTACGTTTTTATTCGACCAGAATATTGAATCTTAACCAACTCATAAATTTAATGTTATCGAAGATGTATTTAACGCGAGGTGTTACTTGAGGCAAAAAGATACTTGACGCAAAGTGTTGCTCTACTCAAAGCGTTACTCTACAAGAATCGTTACTCTACACAAAGCGTTAATCAACACAAATCATCCACTCTACAAAAAGCGTTACTCTACACAAAGCGTATTTCAACGCAAAACGTTACTCCACACAAAGCGTTACTTTACGTTTGGTGTTCCTTTACGATAGGTGTTACTTTACTCGTAGTGTAACTTAACACAAATCGTAATTAACGCGAAGTGTAATAAAATTCTGCTAAATTGTGTGGTTATAATTGAAGAAAGCATTATTGCTTCAAAATACTGCGAAACTATTATGAAATGATATAAAATATTACGAAAATTTGTTAAACTCTCACGGGTGACATGGTCCCTGTTGGTAGCATATATACAGTAAATGTATTACCACAAAATGTATGTATATATATTTATATATGTATAGTATATGATAGTTTAGAATAATTTAGTTATAAGGGGGGGGGGTTAGATTATAGATAGTTTAGTCAGATTAGTATGGGAAATATATATATATATAAATATATATATATAACCAATTTGTTTCAGTTCATATAAAATTTACTTCCCATATTTCTACAATCTATAATATATATTATTCGAGAGAAGTCATGCGAAACTATGAAAGCAATTTGTCTATACATTTAATAAGCTTATTTATTCATTATCCTCAAACTCCGTTTATTACAATTCTTTCAATAACGCCTCGTTGTTCAGGTAACTAATTACTTTCTTTTGTCGTATTATTTCCCATCGCGTAGTTAAATCATCTACGGTTAGTTTAAATTTACCTCTTTATTTTACTGTGTATGATTTCAATGGAGTAAATATATTGAAGCTTTACGTTTTTATTCGACCAGAATATTGAATCTTAACCAACTCATAAATTTAATGTTATCGAAGATGGTATTTAACGCGAGGTGTTACTTGAGGCAAAAAGATACTAGACGCAAAGTGTTGCTCTACTCAAAGCGTTACTCTACAAGAAACGTTACTCTACACAAAGCGTTAATCAACACAAATCGTCCACTCTACAAAAAGCGTTACTCTACACAAAGCGTATTTCAACGCAAAACGTTACTCCACACAAAGCGTTACTTTACGTTTGGTGTTCCTTTACGATAGGTGTTACTTTACTCGTAGTGTAACTTAACGCAAATCGTAATTAACGCGAAGTGTAAAAAAATTCTGCTAAATTGTGTGGTTACAATTGAAGAAAGCATTATTGCTTCAAAATACTACGAAACTATTATGAAATGATATAAAATATTACGAAAAGTTGTTAAACTCTCACGGGTGACATGGTCCCTGTTGGTAGCATATATACAGTAAATGTATTACCACAAAATGTATGTATATATATTTATATATGTATAGTATATGATAGTTTAGAATAATTTAGTTATAAGGGTGGGGGGGTTAGATTATAGATAGTTTAGTTAGATTAGTATGGGAAATATATATATATAAATATATATATATAACCAATTTGTTTCAGTTCATATAAAATTTACTTTCCATATTTCTACAATCTATAATATATATTATTCGAGAGAAGTCATGCGAAACTATGAAAGCAATTTGTCTATAAATTTATTAAGCTTATTTATTCATTATCCTCAAACTCCGTTTATTACAATTCTTTCAATAACGCCGCGTTGTTCAGATAACTAATTATTATCGTTTGTCGTATTTTTTCCCATCGCGTAGTTAAATCATCTACGGTTAGTTTAAATATACCTCTTTATTTTACTGTGTATGATTTCAATGGAGTAAATATATTGAAGCTTTACGTTTTTATTCGACCAGAATATTGAATCTTAACCAACTCATAAATTTAATGTTATCGAAGATGGTAATTAACGCGAGGTGTTACTTGAGGCAAAAAGATACTTGACGCAAAGTGTTGCTCTACTCAAAGCGTTACTCTACAAGAACCGTTACTCTACACAAAGCTTTAATCAATACAAATCGTCCACTCTACAAAAAGCGTTACTCTACACAAAGCGTATTTCAACGCAAAACGTTACTCCACACAAAGCGTAACTTTACGTTTGGTGTTCCTTTACGATAGGTGTTACTTTACTCGTAGTGTAACTAAACGCAAATCGTAATTAACGCGAAATGTAAAAAAATTCTCCTAAATTGTGTGGTTACAATTGAAGAAAGCATTATTGCTTCAAAATACTGCGAAACTATTATGAAATGATATAAAATATTACGAAAAGTTTTGAAACTCTCACGGGTGACATGGTCCCTGTTGGTAGCATATATACAGTAAATGTATTACCACAAAATGTATGTATATATATTTATATATGTATAGTATATGATAGTTTAGAATAATTTAGTTATAAGGGTGGGGGGGTTAGATTATAGATAGTTTAGTTAGTTTAGTATGGGAAATATATATATATAAATATATATATATATATATATATATAACCAATTTGTTTCAGTTCATATAAAATTTACTTCCCATATTTCTACAATCTATAATATATATTATTCGAGAGAAGTCATGCGAAACTATGAAAGCAATTTGTCTATACATTTATTAAGCTTATTTATTCATTATCCTCAAACTCCGTTTATTACAATTCTTTCAATAACGCCGCGTTGTTCAGATAACTAATTATTTTCGTTTGTCATATTTTTTCCCATCGCGTAGTTAAATCATCTGCGGTTAGTTTAAATTTACCTCTTTATTTTACTGTGTATGATTTCAATGGAGTAAATATATTGAAGCTTTACGTTTTTATTCGACCAGAATATTGAATCTTAACCAACTCATAAATTTAATGTTATCGAAGATCGTATTTAACGCGAGATGTTACTTGCGGCAAAAAGATACTTGACGCAAAGTGTTGCTCTACTCAAAGCGTTACTCTACAAGAAACGTTACTCTACACAAAGCGTTAATCAACACAAATCGTCCACTCTACAAAAAGCGTTACTCTACACAAAGCGTATTTCAACGCAAAACGTTACTCCACTCAAAGCGTTACTTTACGTTTGGTGTTCCTTTACGATAGGTGTTACTTTACTCGTAGTGTAACTAAACGCAAATCGTAATTAACGCGAAATGTAAAAAAATTCTCCTAAATTGTGTGGTTACAATTGAAGAAAGCATTATTGCTTCAAAATACTGCGAAACTATTATGAAATGATATAAAATATTACGAAAAGTTGTTAAACTCTCACGGGTGACATGGTCCCTGTTGGTAGCATATATACAGTAAATGTATTACCACAAAATGTATGTATATATATTTATATATGTATAGTCTATGATAGTTTAGAATAATTTAGTTATAAGGGTGGGGGGGTTAGATTATAGATAGTTTAGTTAGATTAGTATGGGAAATATATATATATAAATATATATATATATAACCAATTTGTTTCAGTTCATATAAAATTTACTTCCCATATTTCTACAATCTATAATATATATTATTCGAGAGAAGTCATGCGAAACTATGAAAGCAATTTGTCTATAAATTTATTAAGCTTATTTATTCATTATCCTCAAACTCCGTTTATTACAATTCTTTCAATAACGCCGCGTTGTTCAGATAACTAATTATTTTCGTTTGTCGTATTTTTTCCCATCGCGTAGTTAAATCATCTACGGTTAGTTTAAATATACCTCTTTATTTTACTGTGTATGATTTCAATGGAGTAAATATATTGAAGCTTTACGTTTTTATTCGACCAGAATATTGAATCTTAACCAACTCATAAATTTAATGTTATCGAAGATGGTATTTAACGCGAGGTGTTACTTGAGGCAAAAAGATACTTGACGCAAAGTGTTGCTCTACTCAAAGCGTTACTCTACAAGAACCGTTACTCTACACAAAGCGTTAATCAATACAAATCGTCCACTCTACAAAAAGCGTTACTCTACACAAAGCGTATTTCAACGCAAAACGTTACTCCACACAAAGCGTTACTTTACGTTTGGTGTTCCTTTACGATAGGTGTTACTTTACTCGTAGTGTAACTAAACGCAAATCGTAATTAACGCGAAATGTAAAAAAATTCTCCTAAATTGTGTGGTTACAATTGAAGAAAGCATTATTGCTTCAAAATACTGCGAAACTATTATGAAATGATATAAAATATTACGAAAAGTTTTTAAACTCTCACGGGTGACATGGTCCCTGTTGGTAGCATATATACAGTAAATGTATTACCACAAAATGTATGTATATATATTTATATATGTATAGTATATGATAGTTTAGAATAATTTAGTTATAAGGGGGGGGGGGTTAGATTATCGATAGTTTAGTTAGATTAGTATGGGAAATATATATATATATAAATATATATATATAACCAATTTGTTTCAGTTCATATAAAATTTACTTCCCATATTTCTACAATCTATAATATATATTATTCGAGAGAAGTCATGCGAAACTATGAAAGCAATTTGTCTATACATTTATTAAGCTTATTTATTCATTATCCTCAAACTCCATTTATTACAATTCTTTCAATAACGCCGCGTTGTTCAGATAACTAATTACTTTCTTTTGTCGTATTTTTTCCCATCGCGTAGTTAAATCATCTACGGTTAGTTTAAATTTACCTCTTTATTTTACTGTGTATGATTTCAATGGAGTAAATATATTGAAGCTTTACGTTTTTATTCGACCAGAATATTGAATCTTAACCAACTCATAAATTTAATGTTATCGAAGATGGTATTTAACGCGAGGTGTTACTTGAGGCAAAAAGATACTTGACGCAAAGTGTTGCTCTACTCAAAGCGTTACTCTACAAGAAACGTTTCTCTACACAAAGCGTTAATCAACACAAATCATCCACTCTACAAAAAGCGTTACTCTACACAAAGCGTATTTCAACGCAAAACGTTACTCCACACAAAGCGTTACTTTACGTTTGGTGTTCCTTTACGATAGGTGTTACTTTACTCGTAGTGTAACTTAACGCAAATCGTAATTAACGCGAAGTGTAAAAAAATTTTGCTAAATTGTGTGGTTACAATTGAAGAAAGCATTATTGCTTCAAAATACTGCGAAACTATTATGAAATGATATAAAATATTACGAAATTTTGTTAAACTCTCACGGGTGACATGGTCCCTGTTGGTAGCATGTTTACAGTAAATGTATTACCACAAAATGTATGTATATATATTTATATATGTATAGTATATGATAGTTTAGAATAATTTAGTTATAAGGGGGGGGGGGGTTAGATTATAGATAGTTTAGTTAGATTAGTATGGGAAATATATATATATAAATATATATATATAACCAATTTGTTTCAGTTCATATAAAATTTACTTCCCATATTTCTACAATCTATAATATATATTATTCGAGAGAAGTCATGCGAAACTATGAAAGCAATTTGTCTATACATTTATTAAGCTTATTTATTCATTATCCTCAAACTCCATTTATTACAATTCTTTCAATAACGCCGCGTTGTTCAGATAACTAATTACTTTCTTTTGTCGTATTTTTTCCCATCGCGTAGTTAAATCATCTACGGTTAGTTTAAATTTACCTCTTTATTTTACTGTGTATGATTTCAATGGAGTAAATATATTGAAGCTTTACGTTTTTATTCGACCAGAATATTGAATCTTAGCCAACTCATAAATTTAATGTTATCGAAGATGGTATAAGACGCGAGGAGTGACTTGAGGCAAAAAGATACTTGACGCAAAGTGTTGCTCTACTCAACGCGTTCCTCTACAAGAAACGTTACTCTACACAAAGCGTTAATCAACACAAATCATCCACTCTACAAAAAGCGTTACTCTACACAAAGCGTATTTCAACGCAAAACGTTACTCCACACAAAGCGTTACTTTACGTTTGGTGTTCCTTTACGATAGGTGTTACTTTACTCGTAGTGTAACTTAACGCAAATCGTAATTAACGCGAAGTTTAAAAAAATTCTGCTTACTTGTGTGGTTACAATTGAAGAAAGCATTATTGCTTCAAAATACTGCGAAACTATTATGAAATGATTTTAAATATTACGAAAAGTTGTTAAACTCTCACGGGTGACATGGTCCCTGTTGGTAGCATATATACAGTAAATGTATTACCACAAAATGTATGTATATATATTTATATATATATAGTATATGATAGTTTAGAATAATTTAGTTATAAGGGGGGGGGGGTTAGATTATAGATAGTTTAGTAAGATTAGTATGGGAAATATATATATATAAATATATATATATAACCAATTTGTTTCAGTTCATATAAAATTTACTTCGCATATTTCTACAATCTATAATATATATTATTCGAGAGAAGTCATGCGAAACTATGAAAGCAATTTGTCTATACATTTATTAAGCTTATTTATTCATTATCCTCAAACTCCATTTATTACAATTCTTTCAATAACGCCGCGTTGTTCAGATAACTAATTACTTTCTTTTGTCGTATTTTTTCCCATCGCGTAGTTAAATCACTTACGGTTAGTTTAAATTTACCTCTTTATTTTACTGTGTATGATTTCAATGGAGTAAATATATTGAAGCTTTACGTTTTTATTCGACCAGAATATTTAATCTTAGCCAACTCATAAATTTAATGTTATCGAAGATGGTATTAAACGCGAGGAGTGACTTGAGGCAAAAAGATACTTGACGCAAAGTGTTGCTCTACTCAACGCGTTCCTCTACAAGAAACGTTACTCTACACAAAGCGTTAATCAACACAAATCATCCACTCTACAAAAAGCGTTACTCTACACAAAGCGTATTTCAACGCAAAACGTTACTCCACACAAAGCGTTACTTTACGTTTGGTGTTCCTTTACGATAGGTGTTACTTTACTCGTAGTGTAACTTAACGCAAATCGTAATTAACGCGAAGTTTAAAAAAATTCTGCTTAATTGTGTGGTTACAATTGAAGAAAGCATTATTGCTTCAAAATACTGCGAAACTATTATGAAATGATTTAAAATATTACGAAAAGTTGTTAAACTCTCACGGGTGACATGGTCCCTGTTGGTAGCATATATACAGTAAATGTATTACCACAAAATGTATGTATATATATTTATATATGTATAGTATTTGATAGTTTAGAATAATTTAGTTATAAGGGGGGGGGGAGTTAGATTATAGATAGTTTAGTTAGATTAGTATGAGAAATATATATATATATAAATATATATATATAACCAATTTTGTTCAGTTCATATAAAATTTACTTCCCATATTTCTACAATCTATAATATATATTATTCGAGAGAAGTCATGCGAAACTATGAAAGCAATTTGTCTATAAATTTATTAAGCTTATTTATTCATTATCCTCAAACTCCGTTTATTACAATTCTTTCAATAACGCCGCGTTGTTCAGATAACTAATTATTTTCTTTTGTCGTACTTTTTCCCATCGCGTAGTTAAATCATCTACGGTTAGTTTAAATTTCCCTCTTTATTTTACTGTGTATGATTTCAATGGAGTAAATATATTGAAGCTTTACGTTTTTATTCGACCAGAATATTGAATCTTAACCAACTCATACATTTAATGTTATCGAAGATGGTATTTAACGCGAGGTGTTACTTGAGGCGAAAAGATACTTGACGCAAAGTGTTGCTCTACTCAAAGCGTTACTCTACAAGAAACGTTACTCTACACAAAGCATTAATCAACACAAATCGTCCAGTCTACAAAAAGCGTTACTCTACACAAAGCGTATTTCAACGCAAAACGTTACTCCACACAAAGCGTTACTTTACGTTTGGTGTTCCTTTACGATAGGTGTTACTTTACTCGTAGTGTAACTTAACGCAAATCGTAATTAACGCGAAGTGTAAAAAAATTCTGCTAAATTGTGTGGTTACAATTGAAGAAAGCATTATTGCTTCAAAATACTGCGAAACTATTATGAAATGATATAAAATTTTACGAAAAGTTGTTAAACTCTCACGGGTGACATGGTCCCTGTTGGTAGCATATATACAGTAAATGTATTACCACAAAATGTATGTATATATATTTATATATGTATAGTATAAGATAGTTTAGAATAATTTAGTTATAAGGGGAGGGGGTTAGATTATAGATAGTTTAGTTAGATTAGTATGGGAAATATATATATATAAATATATATATATATAACCAATTTGTTTCAGTTCATATAAAATTTACTTCCCATATTTCTACAATCTATAATATATATTATTTGAGAGAAGTCATGCGAAACTATGAAAGCAATTTGTCTATAAATTTATTAAGCTTATTTATTCATTATCCTCAAACTCCGTTTATTACAATTCTTTCAATAACGCCGCGTTGTTCAGATAACTAAATACTTTCTTTTGTCGTATTTTTTCCCATCGCGTAGTTAAATCATCTACGGTTAGTTTAAATTTACCTCTTTATTTTACTGTGTATGATTTCAATGGAGTAAATATATTGAAGCTTTACGTTTTTATTCGACCAGAATATTGAATCTTAACCAACTCATAAATTTAATGTTATCGAAGATGGTATTTAACGCGAGGTGTTACTTGAGGCAAAAAGATACTTGACGCAAAGTGTTACTCTACTCAAAGCGTTACTCTACAAGAAACGTTACTCTACACAAAGCGTTAATCAACACAAATCGTCCACTCTACAAAAAGCGTTACTCTACACAAAGCGTATTTCAACGCAAAACGTTACTCCACACAAAGCGTTACTTTACGGTAGGTGTTCCTTTACGATAGGTGTTACTTTACTCGTAGTGTAACTTAACGCAAATCGTAATTAACGCGAAGTGTAAAAAAATTCTGCTAAATTGTGTGGTTACAATTGAAGAAAGCATTATTGCTTCAAAATACTACGAAACTATTATGAAATGATATAAAATATTACGAAAATTTGTTAAACTCTCACGGGTGACATGGTCCCTGTTGGTAGCATATATACAGTAAATGTATTACCACAAAATGTATGTATATATATTTATATATGTATAGTATATGATAGTTTACAATAATTTTGTTATAAGGGGGGGGGTTAGATTATAGATAGTTTAGTTAGATTGGTATGGGAAATATAAATATATATATATAACCAATTTGTTTCAGTTCATATAAAATTTACTTCCCATATTTCTACAATCTATAATATATATTATTCGAGAGAAGTCATGCGAAACTATGAAAGCAATTTGTCTATAAATTTATTAAGCTTATTTATTCATTATCGTCAAACTCCGTTTATTACAATTCTTTCAATAACGCCGCGTTGTTCAGATAACTAATTATTTTCTTTTGTCGTATTTTTTCCCATCGCGTAGTTAAATCATCTACGGTTAGTTTAAATTTACCTCTTTATTTTACTGTGTATGATTTCAATGGAGTAAATATATTGAAGCTTTACGTTTTTATTCGACCAGAATATTGAATCTTAACCAACTCATAAATTTAATGTTATCGAAGATGGTATTTAACGCGAGGTGTTACTTGAGGCAAAAAGATACTTGACGCAAAGTGTTGCTCTACTCAAAGCTTTACTCTACAAGAAACGTTACTCTACACAAAGCGTTAATCAACACAAATCGTCCACTCTACAAAAAGCGTAACTCTACACAAAGCGTATTTCAACGCAAAACGTTACTCCACACAAAGCGTTACTTTACGTTTGGTGTTCCTTTACGATAGGTGTTACTTTACTCGTAGTGTAACTTATCGCAAATCGTAATTAATGCGAAGTGTAAAAAATTCTGCTAAATTGTGTGGTTACAATTGAAGAAAGCATTATTGCTTCAAAATACTGCGAAACTATTATGAAATGATATAAAATATTACGAAAAGTTGTTAAACTCTCACGGGTGACATGGTCCATTTTGGTAGCATATATACAATAAATGTATTACCACAAAATGTATGTATATATATTTATATATGTATAGTATATGATAGTTTAGAATAGTTTAGTTATAAGGGGGGGGGGGGGTTAGATTATAGATAGGTTAGTTAGATTAGTATGGGAAATATATATATATAAATATATATATATATATAACCAATTTGTTTCAGTTCATATAAAATTTACTTCCCATATTTCTACACTCTATAATATATATTATTCGAGAGAAGTCATGCGAAACTAGGAAAGCAATTTGTCTATAAATTTATTAAGCTTATTTATTCATTATCCTCAAACTCCGTTTATTACAATTCTTTCAATAACGCCGCGTTGTTCAGATAACTAATTATTTTCGTTCGTTGTATTTTTTCCCATCGCGTAGTTAAATCATCTACGGTTAGTTTAAATTTACCTCTTTATTTTACTGTGTATGTTTTCAATGGAGTAAATATATTGAAGCTTTACGTTTTCATTCGACCAGAATATTGAATCTTAACCAACTCATAAATTTAATGTTATCGAAGATGGTATTTAACGCGAGGTGTTACTTGAGGCAAAAAGATACTTGACGCAAAGTGTTGCTCTACTCAAAGCTTTACTCTACAAGAAACGTTACTCTACACAAAGCGTTAATCAACACAAATCGTCCACTCTACAAAAAGCGTAACTCTACACAAAGCGTATTTCAACGCAAAACGTTACTCCACACAAAGCGTTACTTTACGTTTGGTGTTCCTTTACGATAGGTGTTACTTTACTCGTAGTGTAACTTATCGCAAATCGTAATTAATGCGAAGTGTAAAAAATTCTGCTAAATTGTGTGGTTACAATTGAAGAAAGCATTATTGCTTCAAAATACTGCGAAACTATTATGAAATGATATAAAATATTACGAAAAGTTGTTAAACTCTCACGGGTGACATGGTCCATTTTGGTAGCATATATACAATAAATGTATTACCACAAAATGTATGTATATATATTTATATATGTATAGTATATGATAGTTTAGAATAGTTTAGTTATAAGGGGGGGGGGGGTTAGATTATAGATAGGTTAGTTTGATTAGTATGGGAAATATATATATATAAATATATATATATATATAACCAATTTGTTTCAGTTCATATAAAATTTACTTCCCATATTTCTACACTCTATAATATATATTATTCGAGAGACGTCATGCGAAACTAGGAAAGCAATTTGTCTATAAATTTATTAAGCTTATTTATTCATTATCCTCAAACTCCGTTTATTACAATTCTTTCAATAACGCCGCGTTGTTCAGATAACTAATTATTTTCGTTCGTCGTATTTTTTCCCATCGCGTAGTTAAATCATCTACGGTTAGTTTAAATTTACCTCTTTATTTTACTGTGTATGTTTTCAATGGAGTAAATATATTGAAGCTTTACGTTTTTATTCGACCAGAATATTGAATCTTAACCAACTCATAAATTTAAAGTTATCGAATATGGTATTTAACGCGAGGTGTTACTTGAGGCAAAAAGATACTTAACGCAATGTGTTGCTCTACTCAAAGCGTTACTCTACAAGAAACGTAACTCTACACAAAGCGTTAATCAACACAAATCGTCCACTCTACAAAAAGCGTTACTCTACACAAAGCCTATTTCAACGCAAAACGTTACTCCACACAAAGCGTTACTTTACGTTTGGTGTTCCTTTACGATAGGTGTAACTTTACTCGTAGTGTAACTTAACGCAAAACGATATTAACGCGAAGTGTAAAAAAATTCTGCTAAATTGTGTGGTTACAATTGAAGAAAGAATTATTGCTTCAAAATACTGCGAAACTATTATGAAATGATAAAAAATATTACGAAATTTGTTAAACTCTCACGGGTGACATGGTCCCTGTTGGTAGCATATATACAGTAAATGTATTACCACAAAATGTATGTATATATATTTATATATGTATAGTATATGATAGTTTAGAATAATTTAGTTATAAGGGGGGTGGTTAGATTATAGATAGTTTAGTTAGATTAGTATGGGAAATATATATATATAAATATATATATATATAACCAATTTGTTTCAGTTCATATAAAATTTACTTCCCATATTTCTACAATCTATAATATATATTATTCGAGAGAAGTCATGCGAAACTATGAAAGCAATTTGTCTATAAATTTATTTAGCTTATTTATTCATTATCGTCAAACTCCGTTTATTACAATTCTTTCAATAACGCCGCGTTGTTCAGATAACTAATTATTTTCTTTTGTCGTATTTTTTCCCATCGCGTAGTTAAATCATCTACGGTTAGTTTAAATTTACCTCTTTATTTTACTGTGTATGATTTCAATGGAGTAAATATATTGAAGCTTTAGGTTTTTATTCGACCAGAATATTGAATCTTAACCAACTCATAAATTTAATGTTATCGAAGATGGTATTTAACGCGAGGTGTTACTTGAGGCAAAAAGATACTTGACGCAAAGTGTTGCTCTACTCAAAGCGTTACTCTACAAGAAACGTTACTCTACACAAAGCGTTAATCAACACAAATCGTCCACTCTACAAAAAGCGTTACTCTACACAAAGCGTATTTCAACGCAAAACGTTACTCCACACAAAGCGTTACTTTACGTTTGGTGTTCCTTTACGATAGGTGTTACTTTACTCGTAGTGTAACTTATCGCAAATCGTAATTAACGCGAAGTGTAAAAAAATTCTGCTAAATTGTGTGGTTACAATTGAAGAAAGCATTATTGCTTCAAAATACTGCGAAACTATTATGAAATGATATAAAATATTACGAAAATTTGTTAAACTCTCACGGGTGACATGGTCCCTGTTGGTAGCATATATACATTAAATGTATTACCACAAAATGTATGTATATATATTTATATATGTATAGTATATGATAGTTTAGAATAATTTAGTTATAAGGATGGGGGGGGTTAGATTATAGATAGGTTAGTTAGATTAGTATGGGAAATATATATATATATAAATATATATATATATATATATAACCATTTTGTTTCAGTTCATATAAAATTTACTTCCCATATTTCTACAATCTATAATATATATTATTCGAGAGAAGTTATGCGAAACTAGGAAAGCAATTTGTCTATAAATTTATTAAGCTTATGTATTCATTATCCTCAAACTCCGTTTATTACAATTCTTTCAATAACGCCGCGTTGTTCAGTTAACTAATTATTTTCGTTCGTCGTATTTTTTCCCATCGCGTAGTTAAATCATCTACGGTTAGTTTAAATTTACCTCTTTATTTTACTGTGTATGTTTTCAATGGAGTAAATATATTGAAGCTTTACGTTTTTATTCGACCAGAATATTGAATCTTAACCAACTCATAAATTTAAAGTTATCGAATATGGTATTTAACGCGAGGTGTTACTTGAGGCAAAAAGATACCTAACGCAATGTGTTGCTCTACTCAAAGCGTTACTCTACAAGAAACGTAACTCTACACAAAGCGTTAATCAACACAAATCGTCCACTCTACAAAAAGCGTTACTCTACACAAAGCCTATTTCAACGCAAAACGTTACTCCACACAAAGCGTTACTTTACGTTTGGTGTTCCTTTACGATAGGTGTAACTTTACTCGTAGTGTAACTTAACGCAAAACGTAATTAACGCGAAGTGTAAAAAAATTCTGCTAAATTGTGTGGTTACAATTGAAGAAAGAATTATTGCTTCAAAATACTGCGAAACTATTATGAAATGATAAAAAATATTACGAAATTTGTTAAACTCTCACGGGTGACATGGTCCCTGTTGGTAGCATATATACAGTAAATGTATTACCACAAAATGTATGTATATATATTTATATATGTATAGTATATGATAGTTTAGAATAATTTAGTTATAAGGGGGGTGGTTAGATTATAGATAGTTTAGTTAGATTAGTATGGGAAATATATATATATAAATATATATATATATAACCAATTTGTTTCAGTTCATATAAAATTTACTTCCCATATTTCTACAATCTATAATATATATTATTCGAGAGAAGTCATGCGAAACTATGAAAGCAATTTGTCTATAAATTTATTTAGCTTATTTATTCATTATCGTCAAACTCCGTTTATTACAATTCTTTCAATAACGCCGCGTTGTTCAGATAACTAATTATTTTCTTTTGTCGTATTTTTTCCCATCGCGTAGTTAAATCATCTACGGTTAGTTTAAATTTACCTCTTTATTTTACTGTGTATGATTTCAATGGAGTAAATATATTGAAGCTTTAGGTTTTTATTCGACCAGAATATTGAATCTTAACCAACTCATAAATTTAATGTTATCGAAGATGGTATTTAACGCGAGGTGTTACTTGAGGCAAAAAGATACTTGACGCAAAGTGTTGCTCTACTCAAAGCGTTACTCTACAAGAAACGTTACTCTACACAAAGCGTTAATCAACACAAATCGTCCACTCTACAAAAAGCGTTACTCTACACAAAGCGTATTTCAACGCAAAACGTTACTCCACACAAAGCGTTACTTTACGTTTGGTGTTCCTTTACGATAGGTGTTACTTTACTCGTAGTGTAACTTATCGCAAATCGTAATTAACGCGAAGTGTAAAAAAATTCTGCTAAATTGTGTGGTTACAATTGAAGAAAGCATTATTGCTTCAAAATACTGCGAAACTATTATGAAATGATATAAAATATTACGAAAATTTGTTAAACTCTCACGGGTGACATGGTCCCTGTTGGTAGCATATATACAGTAAATGTATTACCACAAAATGTATGTATATATATTTATATATGTATAGTATATGATAGTTTAGAATAATTTAGTTATAAGGGGGGGGGGGGTATAGATTATAGATAGTTTAGTTAGATTAGTATGGGAAATGTATATATATAAATATATATATATAACCAATTTGTTTCAGGTCATATAAAATTTACTTCCCATATTTCTACAATCTATAATATATATTATTCGAGAGAAGTCATGCGAAACTAAGAAAGCAATTTGTCTATAAATTTATTAAGCTTATTTATTCATTATCGTCAAACTCCGTTTATTACAATTCTTTCAATAACGCCGCGTTGTTCAGATAACTAATTATTTTCTTTTGTCGTATTTTTTCCCATCGCGTAGTTAAATCATCTACGGTTAGTTTAAATTTAACTCTTTATTTTACTGTGTATGATTTCAATGGAGTAAATATATTGAAGCTTTACGTTTTTATTCGACCAGAATATTGAATCTTAACCAACTCATTAATTTAATGTTATCGAAGATGGTATTTAACGCGAGGTGTTACATGAGGCAAAAAGATACTTGACGCAAAGTGTTGCTCTACTCAAAGCGTTACTCTACAAGAAACGTTACTCTACACAAAGCGTTAATCAACACAAATCGTCCACTCTACAAAAAGCGTGACTCTACACAAAGCGTATTTCAACGCAAAACGTTACTCCACACAAAGCGTTACTTTACGTTTGGTGTTCCTTTACGATAGGTGTTACTTTACTCGTAGTGTAACTTAACGCAAATCGTAATTAACGCGAAGTGTAAAAAAATTCTGCTAAATTATGTGGTTACAATTGAAGAAAGCATTATTTCTTCAAAATACTGCGAAACTATTATGAAATGATATAAAATATTACGAAAATTTGTTAAACTCTCACGGGTGACATGGTCCCTGTTGGTAGCATATATACAGTATATGTATTACCACAAAATGTATGTATATATATTTATATATGTATAGTATTTGATAGTTTAGAATAATTTAGTTATAAGGGGAGGGGGGGGGGTTAGATTATAGAAAGTTTAGTTAGATTAGTATGGGAAATATATATATATAATTATATATATATAACCAATTTGTTTCAGTTCATATAAAATTTACTTCCCATTAATCTACAATCTATATTATATATTATTCGAGAGAAGTCATGCGAAACTATGAAAGCAATTTGTCTATACATTTATTAAGCTTATTTATTCATTATCCTCAAACTCCGTTTATTACAATTCTTTCAATAACGCCGCGTTGTTCAGATAACTAATTATTTTCGTTTGTCGTATTTTTTCCCATCGCGTAGTTAAATCATCTACGGTTTGTTTAAATTTACCTCTTTATTTTACTGTGTATGATTTCAATGGAGTAAATATATTGAAGCTTTACGTTTTTATTCGACCAGAATATTGAATCTTAACCAACTCATTAATTTAATGTTATCGAAGATGGTATTTAACGCGAGGTGTTACTTGAGGCAAAAAGTTACTTGACGCAAAGTGTTGCTCTACTCAAAGCGTTACTCTACAAGAAACGTTACTCTACACAAAGCGTTAATCAACACAAATCGTCCACTCTACAAAAAGCGTTACTCTACACAAAGCGTATTTCAACGCAAAACGTTACTCCACACAAAGCGTTACTTTACGTTTGGTGTTCCTTTACGATAGGTGTTACTTTACTCGTAGTGTAACTTAACGCAAATCGTAATTAACGCGAAGTGTAAAAAAATTCTGCTAAATTGTGTGGTTACAATTGAAGAAAGCATTATTGCTTCAAAATACTGCGAAACTATTATGAAATGATATAAAATATTACGAAAAGTTGTTAAATTCTCACGGGTGACATGGTCCCTGTTGGTAGCATATATACAGTAAACGTATTACCACAAAATGTATGTATATATATTTATATATGTATAGTATATGATAGTTTAGAATAATTTAGTTATAAGGGGGGGGGGGTATAGATTATAGATAGTTTAGTTAGATTAGTATGGGAAATGTATATATATAAATATATATATATAACCAATTTGTTTCAGGTCATATAAAATTTACTTCCCATATTTCTACAATCTATAATATATATTATTCGAGAGAAGTCATGCGAAACTATGAAAGCAATTTGTCTATAAATTTATTAAGCTTATTTATTCATTATCGTCAAACTCCGTTTATTACAATTCTTTCAATAACGCCGCGTTGTTCAGATAACTAATTATTTTCTTTTGTCGTATTTTTTCCCATCGCGTAGTTAAATCATCTACGGTTAGTTTAAATTTAACTCTTTATTTTACTGTGTATGATTTCAATGGAGTAAATATATTGAAGCTTTACGTTTTTATTCGACCAGAATATTGAATCTTAACCAACTCATAAATTTAATGTTATCGAAGATGGTATTTAACGCGAGGTGTTACTTGAGGCAAAAAGATACTTGACGCAAAGTGTTGCTCTACTCAAAGCGTTACTCTACAAGAAACGTTACTCTACACAAAGCGTTAATCATCACAAATCGTCCACTCTACAAAACGCGTTACTCTACACAAAACGTATTTCAACGACATACGTTACACCACACAAAGCGTTACTTTACGTTTGGTGTTCCTTTACGATAGGTGTTACTTTACTCGTAGCATAACTTAACGCAAATCGTAATTAACGCGAAGTGTAAAAAAATTCTGCCAAATTGTGTGGTTACAATTGAAGAAAGCATTATTGCTTCAAAATACTGCGAAACTATTATGAAATGATATAAAATATTACGAAAAGTTGTTAAACTCTCACGGGTGACATGGTCCCTGTTGGTAGCATATATACAGTAAATGTATTACCACAAAATGTATGTATATATATTTATATATGTATAGTATATGATAGTTTAGAATAATTTAGTTATAAGGGGAGTGGGGTTAGATTATAGATAGTTTAGTTAGATTAGTATGGGAAATATATATATATATATAAATATATATATATAACCAATTTGTTTCAGTTCATATAAAATTTACTTCCCATATTTCTACAATCTATAATATATATTATTCGAGAGATGTCATGCGAAACTATGAAAGCAATTTGTCTATACATTTATTAAGCTTATTTATTCATTATCCTCAAACTCCGTTTATTACAATTCTTTCAATAACGCCGCGATGTTCAGATAACTAATTACTTTCTTTTGTCGTATTTTTTCCCATCGCGTAGTTAAATCATCTACGGTTAGTTTAAATTTACCTCTTTATTTTACTGTGTATGATTTCAATGGAGTAAATATATTGAAGCTTTACGTTTATATTCGACCAGAATATTGAATCTTAACCAACTCATAAATTTAATGTTATCGAAGATGGTATTTAACGTGAGGTGTTACTTGAGGCAAAATGATACTTGACGCAAAGTGTTGCTCTACTCAAAGCGTTACTCTACAAGAAACGTTACTCTACACAAAGCGTTAATCAACACAAATCGTCCACTCTACAAAAAGCGTTACTCTACACAAAGCGTATTTCAACGCAAAACGTTACTCCACACAAAGCGTTACTTTACGGTAGGTGTTCCTTTACGATAGGTGTTACTTTACTCGTAGTGTAACTTAACGCAAATCGTAATTAACGCGAAGTGTAAAAAAATTCTGCTAAATTGTGTGGTTACAATTGAAGAAAGCATTATTGCTTCAAAATACTACGAAACTATTATGAAATGATATAAAATATTACGAAAAGTTGTTAAACTCTCACGGGTGACATGGTCCCTGTTGGTAGCATATATACAGTAAATGTATTACCACAAAATGTATGTATATATATTTATATATGTATAGTATATGATAGTTTAGAATAATTTAGTTATAAGGGGGAGGGGTTAGATTATAGATAGTTTAGTTAGATTAGTATGGGAAATATATATATATATATAAATATATATATATAACCAATTTGTTTCAGTTCATATAAAATTTACTTCCCATATTTCTACAATCTATAATATATATTATTCGAGAACAGTCATGCGAAACTATGAAAGCAATTTGTCTATAAATTTGTTAAGCTTATTTATTCATTATCCTCAAACTCCGTTTATTACAATTCTTTCAATAACGCCGCGTTGTTTAGATAACTAATTATTTTCGTTTGTCGTATTTTTTCCCATCGCGTAGTTAAATCATCGACGGTTAGTTTAAATTTACCTCTTTATTTTACTGTGTATGATTTCAATGGAGTAAATATATTGAAGCTTTACGTTTTTATTCGACCAGAATATTGAATCTTAACCAACTCATAAATTTAATGTTATCGAAGATGGTATATAACGCGAGGTGTTACTTGAGGCAAAAAGTTACTTGACGCAAAGTGTTGCTCTACTCAAAGCGTTACTCTACAAGAAACGTTACTCTACACAAAGCGTTAATCAACACAAATCGTCCACTCTACAAAAAGCGTTACTCTACACAAAGCGTATTTCAACGCAAAACGTTACTCCACACAAAGCGTTACTTTACGTTTGGTGTTCCTTTACGATAGGTGTTACTTTACTCGTAGTGTAACTTAACGCAAATCGTAATTAACGCGAAGTGTAAAAAAATTCTGCTAAATTGTGTGTGTTTACAATTGAAGAAAGCATTATTGCTTCAAAATACTGCGAAACTATTATGAAATGATATAAAATATTACGAAAAGTTGTTAAATTCTCACGGGTGACATGGTCCCTGTTAGTAGCATATATACAGTAAATGTATTACCACAAAATGTATGTATATATATTTATATATGTATAGTATATGATAGTTTAGAATAATTTAGTTATAAGGGGGGGGGGTTAGATTATAGATAGTTTAGTTAAATTAGTATGGGAAATTCATATATATAAATATATATATATAACCAATTTGTTTCAGTTCATATAAAATTTACTTCCCGTATTTCTACAATCTATAATATATATTATTCGAGAGAAGTCATGCGAAACTATGAAAGCAATTTGTCTATAAATTTAATAAGCTTATTTATTCATTATCCTCAAACTCCGTTTATAAAAATTCTTTCAATAACGCCGCGTTGTTCAGATAACTAATTATTTTCGTTTGTCGTATTTTTTCCCATCGCGTAGTTAAATCATCTACGGTTAGTTTAAATTTACCTCTTTATTTTACTGTATATGATTTCAATGGAGTAAATATATTGAAGCTTTACGTTTTTATTCGACCAGAATATTGAATCTTAACCAACTCATAAATTTAATGTTATCGAAGATGGTATTTAACGCGAGGTGTTACTTGAGGCAAAAAGATACTTGACGCAAAGTGTTGCTCTACTCAAAGCGTTAATCTACAAGAAACGTTACTCTACACAAAGCGTTAATCAACACAAATCGTCCACTCTACAAAAAGCGTTACTCTACACAAAGCGTATTTCAACGCAAAACGTTACTCCACACAAAGCGTTACTTTACGTTTGGTGTTCCTTTACGATAGGTGTTACTTTACTCGTAGTGTAACTTAACGCAAATTGTAATTAACGCGAAGTGTAAAAAAATTCTGCTAAATTGTGTGGTTACAATTGAAGAAAGAATTATTGCTTCAAAATACTACGAAACTTTTATGAAATGATATAAAATATTACGAAAAGTTGTTAAACTCTCACGGGTGACATGGTCCCTGTTGGTAGCATATATACAGTAAATGTATTACCACAAAATGTATGTATATATATTTATATATGTATAGTATTTGATAGTTTAGAATAATTTAGTTATAAGGGGAGTAGGGGTGGGGGGGTTAAATTAAAGATAGTTTAGTTAGATTAGTATGGGAAATATATATATATATATAAATATATATATATAACCAATTTGTTTCAGTTCATATAAAATTTACTTCCCATATTTCTACAATCTATAATATATATTATTCGAGAGAAGTCATGCGAAACTATGAAAGCAATTTGTCTATACATTTATTAAGCTTATTTATTCATTATCCTCAAACTCCGTTTATTACAATTCTTTCAATAACGCCGCGTTGTTCAGATAACTAATTATTTTCGTTTGTCGTATTTTTTCCCATCGCGTAGTTAAATCATCTACGGTTAGTTTAAATTTACCTCTTTATTTTACTGTGTATGATTTCAATGGAGTAAATATATTGAAGCTTTACGTTTTTATTCGACCAGAATATTGAATCTTAACCAACTCATAAATTTAATGTTATCGAAGATGGTATTTAACGCGAGGTGTTTCTTGAGGCAAAAAGATACTTGACGCAAAGTGTTGCTCTACTCAAAACGTTACTCTACAAGAAACGTTACTCTACACAAAGCGTTAATCAACACAAATCGCCCACTCTACAAAACGCGTTACTCTACACAAAGCGTATTTCAACGCAAAACGTTACTCCACACAAAGCGTTACTTTACGTTTGGTGTTCCTTTACGATAGGTGTTACTTTACTCGTAGTGTAACTTAACGCAAATCGTAATTAACGCGAAGTGTAAAAAAATTCTGCCAAATTGTGTGGTTATAATTGAAGAAAGCATTATTGCTTCAAAATACTGCGAAACTATTATGAAATGATATAAAATATTACGAAAATTTGTTAAACTCTCACGGGTGACATGGTCCCTGTTGGTAGCATATATACAGTAAATGTATTACCACAAAATGTATGTATATATATTTATATATGTATAGTATATGATAGTTTAGAATAATTTAGTTATAAGGTTGGGGGGGGGGGTTAGATTATAGATAGTTTAGTTAGATTAGTATGGGAAATATATATATATAAATATATATATATAACCAATTTGTTTCAGTTCATATAAAATTTACTTCCCATATTTCTACAATCTATAATATATATTATTCGAGAGAAGTCATGCGAAACTATGAAAGCAATTTGTCTATACATTTATTAAGCTTATTTATTCATTATCCTCAAACTCCGTTTATTACAATTCTTTCAATAACGCCGCGTTGTTCAGATAACTAATTATTTTCGTTCGTCGTATTTTTTCCCATCGCGTAGTTAAATCATCTACGGTTAGTATAAATTTACCTCTATATTTTACTGTGTATGTTTTCAATGGAGTAAATATATTGAAGCTTTACGTTTTTATTCGACCAGAATATTGAATCTTAACCAACTCATAAATTTAAAGTTATCGAAGACGGTATTTAACGCGAGGTGTTACTTGAGGCAAAAAGATACTTAACGCAAAGTGTTGCTCTACTCAAAGCGTTACTCTACAAGAAACGTTACTCTACACAAAGCGTTAATCAACACAAATCGTCCACTCTACAAAATGCGTTACTCTACACAAAGCCTATTTCAACGCAAAACGTTACTCCACACAAAGCGTTACTTTATGTTTGGTGTTCCTTTACGATAGGTGTTACTTTACACGTAGTGTAACTTAACGCAAAACGTAATTAACGCGAAGTGTAAAAAAATTCTGCTAAATTGTGTGGTTACAATTGAAGAAAGAACTATTGCTTCAAAATACTGCGAAACTATTATGAAATGATATAAAATATTACGAAAAGTTGTTGAACTCTCACGGGTGACATGGTTTATGTTGAAAGCATATATACAGTAAATGTATTACCACAAAATGTATTAATATATATTTATATATGTATAGTATATGATAGTTTAGAATAATTTAGTTATAAGAGGGGGGGGGGTTAGATTATAGATAGTTTAGTTAGATTGGTATGGGAAATATATATATTTATATATATATATATATATATATATATAAATATATATATGTATAACCAATTTGTTTCAGTTCATATAAAATTTACTTCCCATATTTCTACAATCTATTATATATATAATTCGAGAGAGGTCATGCGAAACTATGAAAGCAATTTGTCTATAAATTTATTAAGCTTATTTATTCATTATACTCAAACTCCGTTTATCACAATTCTTTCAATAACGCCGCGTTGTTCAGATAACTAATTATTTTCGTTCGTCGTATTTATACTCATCGCGTAGTTAAATCATCTACGGTTAGTTTAAATTTACCTCTTTATTTTACTGTTTTTGTTTTCAAAGGTGTAAATATATTGAAGCTTTACGTTTTTATTCGACCAGAATATTGAATCTTAACCAACTCATAAATTTAATGTTACCGAAGATGGTATTTTACGCGAGGTGTTACTTGAGTCAAAAAGATACTTAACGCAAAGTGTTGCTCTACTCAAAGCGTTACTCTACAGAAACGTAACTCTACACAAAGCGTTAATCAACAGAAATCGTCCACTCTACAAAATTCATTACTCTACACAAAGCGTATTTCAACGCAAGACGTTACTCCACACAAAGCGTTACTTTACGTTTGGTGTTCCGTTACGATAGGTCTAACTTTACTCGTAGCGTAACTTAACGCAAAACGTAATTAACGCGAAGTGTAAAAACATTCAGCTCAATTGTGTGGTTACAATTGACGAAAGAATTATTGCTTCAAAATACTGCGAAACTATTATGAAATGATATAAAATATTACGAAAAGTTGTTAAACTCTCGCGGGTGACTTGGTCCCTGTTGGTAGCATATATACAGTAAATGTATTACCACAAAATGTATGTATATATATATATATATATGTATAGTATATGATAGTTTAGAATAATTTAGTTATAAGGGTGGGGGGGGGGTTAGATTATAGATAGTTTTGTTAGATTAGTATGGGAAATATATATATATAAATATATATATATATTTAACCAATTTGTTTCAGTTCATATAAAATTTACTTCCCATATTTCTACAATCTATAATATATATTTTTCGAGAGAAGTCATGCGAAACTATGAAAGCAATTTGTCTATAAATTTATTAACCTTATATATTCATTATCCTCAAACTCCGTTTATTAAAATTCTTTCAATAACGCCGCGTTGTTCAGATAACTAATTATTTTCGTTCGTCGTATTTTTTGCATCGCGTAGTTAAATCATCTACGGTTAGTTTAAATTTACCTCTTTATTTTACTGTGTATGTTTTCAATGGAGTAAATATATTGAAGCTTTACGTTTTTATTCGACCAGAATATTGAATCTTAACCAACTCATAAATTTAATGTTATCGAAGATGGTATTTAACGCAAGGTGTTACTTGAGGCAAAAAGATACTTAACGCAAAGTGTTGCTCTACTCAAAGCGTTACTCTACAAGAAACGTAACTCTACACAAGGGGGTTAGATTATAGATAGTTTAGTTAGATTAGTATGGGAAATATATATATATAAATATATATATATAACCAATTTGTTTCAGTTCATATCTAGAGCACGGTAGTGCGTGGCCGAGTTTTAAGGGAGACATTCGGACTTTTCACTACAGTGTTATTACTACACCTTAATTTAGGCTCATTTTTTAAGTGCTGTATCTTTTGAACGAAAAGAGCTACAGTGTTGATATTTCGAATATAGATACTTTACGGAATTATAATGTTTTCAATCAACGTTAACGAATTAACCGTTAAAAAGTTATTTCACTTCAAAAACGCAAAATTCGCGGGAACGCCCACAATTCTTGGTAACTAATAGATCAATATTCTACGATACTTCCAGATATGCTGTAAAGTTGATATTTGGCATGTAGATAGCTGTAGTACCCAAACCGACGGGAAAATCGAAAACTGGAAATTTGTATCGGAAAAGTGGAAAATTTAACATTTTTTTGTTTTAAGACTAGTTCATCGCAAACTACCATGTAGAAATCGATATATATCATATATACCTATTAATTTTTATACCATATAGAAATAGACATTGCAATTTGAATACAGCAGTATGCGTTGATTTTAAAAGTTAAGCACATATTTTTACAATTAGTTTTTGGATGGGTGCCCAACACTGTGTGAATTTTTTTTATATACGCATTTGATGGTAATTTTGTAAAACATTAATTTATATTCTCATTTTATTTATATTTTAACTTTTTGATTATATTTTACATTGATACATTGATCAATTATTATTTATTACTAGCATTGCCCGTTGCAGCTTCGCCTGAAAAAATTTTTTAAGGCTCTTATAACCAAGCCCTTATGCTAGAATGATGCAGTTTTTTGTATTCGACGTGAAATTGCTTCAATCTGACGAGAAAAATCAGTAAACTACAATTTTATCAGTGCAACCCCTCGGAAAATTGGAAAAACATCCTCCAAAATTATGTTTTTCTGTTCTATAAATACTATAAAGTTTGAATTTTCACTAATCGACCCGAAATAACGTCAAAATTAACAGAATATTTTGAAAAATTTCATTACCTACATCGCAACCACACCGAAAATGGGAAAAACATCCCTAAAACTTACCTTTTTACTTCTATTCATGATAGAAAGATAGGTTTTTTTCCATCACAACCCTTCGAACTTGGTAAAAACACCCCTAAACCAACCTTTTTGTTCTATACATGCAACAAAATTACGTTTTTCAGTTCTATATATGATGAAATGATGGAATTTTCACCAATCGACCCGAAATAAAGTCAAGTTAACAGAGCACTTTCCTTACCTATAACGCAAACCTCCGAAAATGGGAAAAACACCCCTTAAACTGCCTTAAGGCATTTTGATCAGACTAAAAATATGACCGCTAGAGAGTGATTTATGTATTCTAAGGAAATTCGCTAAGTTGACGCAGTTCCTGCGCAACGAATTTTTTTTGTGACGTGGAGCCAACGGATCAAGTCTTACCTTGATCGCATTCCACCTCTTCCTCCCCAACGGGTCAAGTCATTTCTTCGAATCCGAGCTGCCAATCGCCGCATTATCTTTGTTATATATATCAAAACTATTGCATGCTGCGTTGCACGTTGTTCTGGAATATGATTGTTCAAAGACTGTTACGTTGATAATCAATTATCTGTAATAAACAATTAGTTTAGAAGTCATAATCGAAACAAATCAAGTAACATCTTATATATATATATATATATATATATATATATATATATATATGTACTAAATTTTATATAGTTATTTTAATAAAAAATATATCACTCTTATTTCACATTAATTTGTGGCGCTTTAATAAATGGCCTATGATCGATGAATATTATTGTCCATAATCCAATGTAAATAATTTACGGTTTCTTTTCAGTTTTCATTGGCAATAACACTGCTACAAAAATTTCTCGGAATACTATAAAAATTTTACTTTAAGAAAACTTATTACGTAATAAATTTCAACCAAATTTTTACTCACATTTAAACAATTTACCCCTAAATAATGTTTTACGTAGATTTATGTTATCAAAAATTATTATTATACGAAATGCCATAAAAATATTATATATATAAGTAAACTACCTTGAAGAAAACCGACAATATTAAATACTAATTCCTTTTTTCTGTGTTTTATATTAACAAATTAACTGATAGTCCCATATATATATATATATATATATATATATATATTTATATATATATATATATATATATATTTATATATATATACATATATATGTATATATATATATATATATATGTACATATATATATATATTTATATATATATATATATATATATATATATATATATATATATATAAATTATATGTATATATATGTATATATATATATATATATATATGAATATATATAAATTTTACAGATGGTGATTTTCGACATCTATAAGCTATGATCGATGGACATTTTTGCTACACTATAACGCTGAAAGTGCTAAGCGATTGTTACACCAGATAATAAATTATTTAATTCTTCATCATTACGAATTGCTATTTGTAAATGACGAGGTATAATACGAGTTTCTTTGTTATCATCAGGGGTAAATTGATTAAATATAAGAAAAAATTTGGTTGAAATGAATTGAAATGAAATAATGTCGTAAAATTTCTTTAGTATGTTTTTATTAAAATTTTATAATTAAAAATTTATTTATATAACGTGGTAAGTTTTAAAATATTTGAAATCAAAAAATACGCAGCAGCTGCTTCATCTTCGAGCGAATTTCCTTCAAATACATTAATCACTTTCTAGCGGTCACTATTTTATTTCCTTACAGGAAATTCGCTATACAACTTGCCGCGTTATATAAAATTTTAGAAACATACTACAAAAATTGTACTTAAAGAAAACTTATTACGTAATAAATTTCAACCAAATTTTTACTGACATTTAAATAATTAATTTACCCCTAATAAATGTTTTACGTAGATTTATGTTATAAAAAATTATAATTATATATATGTAGATATATATATATATATATATATATATATATATATAAAATTTACAGGTGGTGATTTTCGACATCTATTAGGTATGATCGATGGACATTTTGCTATACTATAAAGCTGAAAGTGAAGCTGACTGACTCAGGCTAGAAAGTTGCGGTTTTTGGCATTCGACTCGAACTTGTACTAAATTTTATATAGTTATTTTAATAAAAAATATATCACTCTTATTTCACATTAATTTGTGGCGTTTTAATAAAAGGTTAAAAAATGTTACATTGTAACAATACAATAAAACAATCAATGTTTTCTATTTGGAGTATTAAAACATACCGATATATTAAATTAGCTATTTTTTTTTAAATACTAAATGTCTATCTAATCAAAAAGGAGGCGGTAACCTTGTCAACAAATCAGATCGATATATGCTTCATATGTTATTTTAATTACAATTAAAATTGTTAAATTTTCCGTTTGTAAGAAAGGTAAGTTTTCGAGAAAATCTTAATAAAATAGTTGCTTCTTAATAAGTGATGATATGGGATAAAGGACCGAGCTATTTACAAAGAAAATAGATCCAGACTTCATATAATAGTTGCTCCTTAAAAAGTGATGATATAAAAGAAAGGAACGAGCTATTAACAAAGTAAATAGCTCTAGAGTTCAAATAATAGCTGTTATTTAAAAAGTGATGATATCCCATAAAGTTTCGAGCTATTTACAAGCTAAACAGCTCGGTAAGCTATTTATTAAAAAAATAAATGAGGGGTAAATTAATTAAGTGTAAGAAAAAATTTGGTTGAAATTTATGTCGTAAGTTTTCCCTTAGTATGTTTTTAAAATTTTATAACGCGGCAAGTTTTAAAATATTTGAAATCAGAAAAAATAACTAGCCGCGTTATATAAAATTTTAAAAACATGCTAAGGGAATACTTATGAAATAAATTTAAACCAAATTTTTTCTTACATTTAATCAATTTACCCCTCATTATTTTTTTTAGTTAATAGTTTACCGAGTTATTTACTTTGTAAATAGCTCGGCTCTTTAATGGGATATCATCACTTTTCAAAGAGAAACTATTCTCTGAAGTCTAGAGCTATTTACTTTGTAAATAGCTCGGTCCTTTCTTCCATATCATCAATTTTTAACAAGCAACTATTATATGAAGTCTAGAGCTATTTACTTTGTAAATAGCTCGGTCCTTACTCTCATATCATCACTTTTTAAGAAGGAACTATTACATTAAGGATTTTCCCGAAAACTCGGCCCTTTCTTACATTTATGTCTTTGGTCGGATAAAATTTACTTCCCATATTTCTACAATCTATAATATATATTATTCGAGAGAAGTCATGCGAAACTATGAAAGCAATTAGTCTATAAATTTATTAAGTTTATTTATTTATTATCCTCAAACTCCGTTTATTACAATTCTTTCAATAACGCCGCGTTGTTCAGATAACTAATTATTTTCGTTCGTCGTATTTTTTCCCATCGCGTAGTTAAATCATCTACGGTTAGTTTAAACTTACCTCTTTATTTTACTGTGTATGTTTTCAATGGAGTAAATATATTGAAGCTTTACATTTTTATTCGACCAGAATATTGAATCTTAACCAACATATAAATTTAATGTTATCGAAGATGGTATTTAACGTGAGGTGTTACTTGAGGCAAAAAGATACTTAACGCAAAGTGTTGCTCTACTCAAAGCGTTACTCTACAAGAAACGTAACTCTACACAAAGTGTTAATCAACACAAATCGTCCACTCTACAAAAAGCGTTACTCTACACAAAGCGTATTTCAACGCAAAACGTTACTCCACACAAAGCGTTACTTTACGTTTGGTGTTCATTTACGATAGGTGTTACTTTACTGGTAGTGTAACTTAACGCAAAACGTAATTAACGCGAAGTGTAAAAAAATTCTGCTAAATTGTGTGGTTACAATTGAAGAAAGAATTATTGCTTCAAAATACTGCGAAACTATTATGAAATGATATAAAATATTACGAAAAGTTGTTAAACTCTCACCGGTGACTTGGTCCCTGTTGGTAGCATATATACAGTAAATTTTTACCACAAAATGTATGTATATATATTTATATATGTATAGTATATGATAGTTTAGAATAATTTAGTTATAAGGGGGGGGGGGGTTTCATTATAGATAGTTTAGTTAGATTAGTACGGGAAATATATATATATAAATATATATATATAACCAATTTGTTTCAGTTCATATAAAATTTACTTCCCATATTTCTACAATCTATAATATATATTATTCGAGAGAAGTCATGCGAAACTATGAAAGCAATTTGTCTATTAATTTATTAAGCTTGTTTATTCATTATCCTCAAACTCTGTTTATTACAATTCTTTCAATAACGCCGCGTTGTTCAGATAACTAATTATTTTCGTTCGTTGTATTTTTTCCCATCGCGTAGTTAAATCATCTACGGTTAGTTTAAATTTACCTCTTTATTTTACTGTGTATGTTTTCAATGGAGTAAATATATTGAAGCTTTACGTTTTTATTTGACCAGAATATTGAATCTTAACCAACTCATAAATTTAATGTTATCGAAGATTGTATTTAACGCGAGGTGTTACTTGAGGCAAAAAGATACTTAACGCAAAGTGTTGCTCTACTCAAAGCGTTACTCTACAAGAAACGTTACTTTACACAAAGCGTTAATCAATACAAATCGTCCACTCTACAAAAAGCGTTACTCTACACAAAGCGTATTTCAACGCAAAACGTTACTCCACACAAAGCGTTACTTTACGTTTGGTGTTCCTTTACGATAGGTGTTACTTTACTCGTAGTGTAACTTAACGCAAATCGTAATTAACGCGAAGTGTAAAAAAATTCTGCTAAATTGTGTGGTTACAATTGAAGAAAGAATTATTGCTTCAAAATACGGCGAAACTATTATGAAATGATATAAAATATTACGAAAAGTTGTTAAGCTCTCACGGGTGACATGGTCCCGGTTGGAAGCATATATACAGTAAATGTATTACCACAAAATGTATGTATATATATTTATATATGTATAGTATATGATAGTTTAGAATAATTTAGTTATAAGGGGGGGGGGGGTTAGATTATAGATAGTTTAGTTAGATTAGTATGGGAAATATATATATATAAATATATATATATAACCAATTTGTTTCAGTTCATATAAAATTTACTTCCCATATTTCTACAATCTATAATATATATTATTCGAGAGAAGTCATGCGAAACTATGAAAGCAATTTGTCTATAAATTTATTAAGCTTATTTATTCATTATCCTCAAACTCCGTTTATTACAATTCTTTCAATAACGCCGCGTTGTTCAGATAACTAATTATTTTCGTCCGTCGTATTTTTTCCCATCGCGTGGTTAAATCATCTACGGTTAGTTTGAATTTACCATTTTATTTTACTGTGTATGTTTTCAATGGAGTAAATATATTGAAGCTTTACGTTTTTATTCGACCAGAATATTGAATCTTAACCAACTCATAAATTTAATGTTATCGAAGATGGTATTTAACGCGAGGTGTTGCTTGAGGCAAAAATATACTTAACGCAATGTGTTGCTCTACTCAAAGCGTTACTCTACAAGAAACGTAACTCTACGCAAAGCGTTAATCAACACAAATCGTCAACTCTACAAAAAGCGTTACTCTACACAAAGCGTATGTCAACGCAAAACGTTACTCCACACAAAGCGTTACTTTACGTTTGGTGTTCCTTTACGATAGGTGTTACTTTACTCGTATTGTAACTTAACGCAAAACGATATTAACGCGAAGTGTAAAAAAATTCTGCTTAATTGTGTGGTTACAATTGAAGAAAGAATTATTGCTTCAAAATACTGCGCAACTATTATGAAATGATATAAAATATTACGAAAAGTTGTTAAACTCTCACGGGTGACATGGTCCCTGTTGGTAGCATATATACAGTAAATTTATTACCACAAAATGTATGTATATATATTTATATATGTATAGTATATGATAGTTTAGAATAATTTAGTTATAAGGAGGTGGGGGGGGGTTAGATTATAGATAGTTTAGTTAGATTAGTATATGAAATATATATATATATATAAATATATATATATAACCAATTTGTTTCAGTTCATATAAAATTTACTTCCCATATTTCTACAATCTATAATATATATTATTCGAGAGAAGTCATGCGAAACTATGAAAGCAATTTGTCTATAAATTTATTAAGCTTATTTATTCATTATCCTCAAACTCCGTTTATTACAATTCTTTCAATAACGTCGCGTTGTTCAGATAACTAATTATTATCGTTGGTCGTATTTTTCCCATCGCGTAGTTAAATCATCTACGGTTAATATTTGTTTGTTTGTGTATACTTTCGTGTCCACATAACGTTGTTTGTCCAAATTCATTTCGAATACGTATGACAAACTGTAGAAGACTATAGCGTATACTCCGACAAATTTCATTGTCATTGAATTTTATTAATTAAATGAAATACTTATATGAAAAAATTAACTCGTCAACCAGGAATCGAACCTCGGGCCTCTGGATAACTAGTCCAGTGTGCATCCTCTACACCAAAGACGATTGTGATGTGACAGCCAACTTTTTCATATTATTCTAATTTTTATTTTATTTATTAGATAGTATTTACTTCTTTCTGAAGTGATTTGTTTATTAATATTTGTTTGTTTGTGTATACTTTCGTGTCCACACAACGTTGTTTGTCCAAATTCATTTCGAATACGTATGACAAACTGTAGAAGACTATAGCGTATACTCCGACAAATTTCATTGTCATTGAATTTTATTAATTAAATGAAATACTTATATGAAGAAATTAACTCGTCAACCAGGAATCGAACCTCGGGCCTCTGGATAACTAGTCCAGTGTGAATCCTCTACACCAAAGACGATTGTGATGTGACAGCCAACTTTTTCATATTATTCTAATTTTTATTTTATTTATTAGATAGTATTTACTTCTTTCTGAAGTGATTTGTTTATTAATATTTGTTTGTTTGTGTATACTTTCGTGTCCACATAACGTTGTTTGTCCAAATTCATTTCGAATACGTATGACAAACTGTAGAAGACTATAGCGAATACTCCGACAAATTTCATTGTCATTGAATTTTATTAATTAAATTAAATATTTATATGAAAAAATTAACTCGTCAACCAGGAATCGAACCTCAAGCCTCTGGATAACTAGTCCAGTGTGCATCCTCTACACCAAAGACGATTGTGATGTGACAGCCAACTTTTTCATATTATTCTAATTTTTATTTTATTTATTAGATAGTATTTACTTCTTTCTGAAGTGATTTGTTTATTAATATTTGTTTGTTTGTGTATACTTTCGTGTCCACATAACGTTGTAGTGTTACTTGAGGCAAAAAGATACTTAACGCAAAGTGTTGCTCTACTCAAAGCGTTACTCTACAAGAAACGTAACTCTACACAAAGCGTTAATCAACAAAAATCGTCCACTCTACAAAAAGCGTTACTCTACACAAAGCGTATTTCAACGCAAAACGTTACTCCACACAAAGCGTTACTTTACGATTTGTAACACCAATCGTAAAGTAACGCTTTGTGTGGAGTAACGTTTTGCGTTGAAATACGTTAGGTGTAACTTTTCTCGTAGCGTAACTTAACGCAAAACGTTATTAACGCGAAGTGTAAAAAACTTCTGCTAAATTGTGTGGTTACAATTGAAGAACGAATTATTGCTTCAAAATACTGCGAAATTATTATGAAAAGATACAAAATTTTACGAAAATTTGTTAAACTCTCACGGGTGACTTGGTCCCTGTTGTTAGCATATATACAGTAAATGTACTAGCACAAAATGTATGTATATATATTTATATATGTACAGTATATGATAGTTTAGAATAATTTAGTTATAAGGGGAAGGGGGGTCAGATTATAAATAGTTTAGTTGGATTAGTATGGGAAATATATATAAATATAAATATATTGAATCTTAACCAACTCATAAATTTAATCTTATCGTAGATGGTATTTAACGTGAGGTGTTACTTGAGGCAAAAAGATACTAACTAGATTAATAACCAGTTTTTTTGAGTGGATATAAAATTTACTTCCCATAATTGTACAATCGATTATATATATTATTTGTGAGAGTCTTGCGAAACTATGAAAGCAATTTTTCTTTTGATTTATAAATGCATTTTTTATGCATTTATAAATGGGTAGATTATAGATAGCCATTCATCAGAACAAGGAGGTTGGGAAACTGGGATAATTACCATGAAGCCCTTACCGAATACAAAAGTTCTCTGAAGAAAGTCAAAATGGACTCATGGAGGAAGCTCTGTGATGATGTTGAAAACACTTCTGAGGGAGCAAGACTCCATTGTATCCTGGCGAAGAAACCCACTGACACCATCGGGTCCCTTCGTTAACCCGATGGTGAGTATACTAACTCCACGAAGGATACAATCGAGACACTGCTCCGGATTCATTTCCCGTATTCGGTGGCAGTGGATGGTGAAAACCCTTCTCAAGAGCAGCTTATCCAGGGTCTCCCACCGATTGGCGAGGACTGGAAAAGAGCGGCGATTACCATTATGTGCTCAAAGATCGAATGGATAATAAACTAAAACTCAAAATGATTCATTATAACCTAGACTGTTCTAGTGTGGTGGCCAAAAGTTAAGCAGTTTACTGCGTGCAAAAAGCTGTCCAGGATCCAGAGACTGGCCTGTTTGTGCATCACTGGATCCATGAGCTGTACACCTACAACTGCCAAGCAAGTCATACTGGGGCTGCCTCCAAAGCATTGTAATAATAGCTAAAGCGAGATCCAGCGCCTATAGATTATCTTGCAATAACAACTAGATTAATAAAAATCAGGTTCGACATGCAAGTATCGTGGGAACATCAATTATCTCAGACACCGTCTTTGAAATGGACACAGATATGCTTCCCAAGATATACTCCTCAAAACCTTTCACTGTAGTATGTGATAGGGCCATGTGGTCGGAAGGAGAACCACCCTACCAAGGGAAACAAATCGTCTGGTATACAGACGGATCCAAAACTCAAAAAGAGACCGGGGTGGGAAGCTACGGTGAGAGACCTGGTGCAAACATAAGCCTCAACTTGGGGAAATATGCCACGGTCTTCCAAGCAGAAGTCTACGCCATACTGACTTGCGTCCGTGAGAACCTACGTAGAGACTACATAAACCAGAACGTATGTATTCTGTCGGACAGTCAAGCTGCTTTAAAAGCCTTATCTGGAATTGAGGTAACCTCAAGGTTAGTCTAGGATTGTCTGGAGGAACTTCTGAAACTGGCAAAACGGAACAATGATAAATTGATCTGGGTGCCGGATCACAGTGGTTATTGCCAACATATGGGGGAAGCGAGTCTCGTCAGACTGAGGTAGAAGGCGGAGCACAATGGACCATAAGGTCGAAGTACAATAGTTCTACCACGATAAAAATCAATCAATTAATCACAGGTGACATGGTCCCTGTTATTAGTATACATACAATGAATATACTACCATAAAATGTATGTATATACATTTATATATGTATAGAATATGATAGTTTAGTATAATTTAGTTATAAGGGGGAGGGGGTAGATTAAAGATAGTTCAGTTAGATTAGTATGGGATATATATATATATATATAACCAATTTGTTTGGGTTGATATAAAATTTACTTCAAATTACTCTACACAAAGCGATACCTTACGCTTGGAGTTATACTTAACTCGCGTGTAACTTGACTCAAAACGTAGTTAACTCGAAGTGTAAATAAATTCAGCTAAATAATGTGCTTACAATTGAAGAAACAATTATTGGTTCAAAATACTGTGAAACTTCAATGAAATGGTATACAATATTACGAAAAGTTTTAAACTCTCACACGTTACATGGTCCATTACGTTAGTATATATACAATGAACCTGTGCAAAAAATCTGATAAAAATTCATAAAAACAGAAGCTATGAAAAATTGAAAAAACTTATAAAATGTCATAAAACTATTTTCTCATAAAAGAACGGGGACAAAAAAATCTTTATCAGAATCTATAACAATTTGAAGTTAAAATTTGAAGTTATGGGAAGTTAGTTGAGTTCTCATAAAACATTTGTCTTGCAATTCCCATGAGTTTTTATATGGAAAGTTCAAGACAATCAAACATCAGTTTTGATGAGAATGAATCATATATTTCAAGCAGTATTCTTCAGTTTTCTATTCTCCTTTTATTAGGATTATTATTATTATTATTATGTAAATTATGTTTATTTAACTAATTTTAGTGCACCATACCAACCAACATTAATGTGAGAACAATGCAATGATTTGTATCACAATAACTACTTGTACAATCGTAGAACACCGTATTACGTAATCATTACCCCTTCGATCAGAAGATCAGTCAACCAATTAAATATTTACTTATAAATTATACTTATTAAACTTAATATATTAAAAAATATATAAATAAGGTCCAATCAGTGAACCTCAAGTAGAGAGATGTACGTTCGTTAGCGTAATACTGATAATTGGTGATAGGATGGTTTTGATTAAAAATACAACTTTTATTCTAACCATGCTTACGCCGAACTTGTTGATCGACTATTTACTATAATAATATATATAATTTTTTATAAAAGGAAAAAATCTATTACTGATTATTAAAAATATATATATATTATTTTATATTATTTTAACTCACAAATTTTTATACATTCTGAATATATATATATATATATATATATATATATATATATATATATATATATATATATATATATATATATAGGTGAGTTAAAAGTCATGGAGTTTTTTGAAAGGGTGGATAACGAATAAAATTCTAAGATGAGTCTTAGGATGTCTAAGTCCTAACTAAAAAAACAATTTCAAATGCCACCGTAAAATTTCATAGCAAGAAATCTAATAAAAATTGAATAATTCAGTTAATTAGATTTTTCGGAAAAAAAAATGATTCTGCTATAAAAACTCTACCGGATTTGAGATACATAATATTGACTCACTCTACGGTAGTGGTGGAGAGAGCTCGCTACCCTCACGTATCTATACTGCCGCTGCGTTTATCCCCCTCCGTTTTTTATTCCGTTAACGCGCCTCTCTAATTGGTTACTTTATTTAATTAATATCTAATTGACGGTGGGTCAGGTGTAAAAATGTCCAGGACTTTTCATCTTAGAATTTCATTCCCATCCGCCCTTTAAAAAACTTGACATGACTTTCAACTCAACTGTATATATTATATACATATATGTGTGATATGTGTTTGTCTGATATATATATACAGGGGATGTCCCGTAAGTAGTCGAGTTCCATAAGAGGGTAGGTAGAGAGTACGATTTGGGAACGAAAAATCATGAGACATTTTTTTATTAGACGCACCGTTAATTAATTATTAATTAATTAAGGAAATTAATTACTTTTGATTTAATTATCAATTTTTGGAAAAATTTTTTTGTTGAAATTATTCAAATTATAAATTACTTGAAAAATGCATTATTTAAATTTTTTTTTATTTTTTGAATAATGTAATAAATAAATTGTTTTAATAATAAATTTTAGAAAAATGCGCAAATTAAATTCGTTACTCCCCCTTCGTTACTCACCCCCTTGAGGACCCATTTCCAAAAAACTCGGAAACGCGTATTTTATGATGTATATCTAAAATCGAAATTTTTAGGTCTCTAACTTCAAAAAAATCGAAACTCCCTATTTTAAATGTCTTTTTCTTTATTTATTATAGCACGCGGGCACGGATACATAAAACAAAACCTTTTTATAGCCTATGTCACTCGGGAATAATGTACCAGTTAAACTTCGAGTTTATGTAAAAAAAAAAGTGTATAAATAAATAGAGTTATCAGTTTTTATTAGAAAATTCATTTTGGCAAATTCTATAAGTAGGCTATTGATTATGTCATATTGAAAGGAGCTAAGACGTTAACGGGTTTTTATTGCAGGTATCGGCCAATGGGTCACTTAAAAAGAAACAACCGCAGAGTGCTATTAAATTAGAGGGTGTGAAATTGGAGATAAGGGTGAAAATGCTTCCTTTTCAGTTTTATCAATATATCTCGCAAACAAAGCCAATTTTCGATATATTTATATGATAAATTCTTATAAAACCTGTATGAGAATGTTTTGCACTCTCATAGACATGTATGAGAACTTATAAGACCTCATAGAAACTTATAAATATTTTAAAAGTTTTTATCCGATTTTTTCCGCAGGGAATATACTACCACAAAATGTATGTATATATATTTATATATGTATCAAGGGCGTCACCAAGGGGGGCAGGTAGGGGGCGGTTTCCCCCACCTAGAGATTCAAACACAATGACTCATTGTTTTTGAATGAGATATATGAGCTGAATTCATCATTCGCAATATCGAAATTACTCCCGGCGCAAATGCAAACAATGTCAGTCGAAAATCTTACAGAAACTTGCGAAACTATCGCCCAGTTTTATGATTTACCTAACAAAAAATGAAATCCAACTGTGGCAGCGATTGTGGTATGATAAACCCAACCCAACAAATCTGACCGTTGATGTCCTAAAAGAGGCTAAAACCTTCTTTCCCAAAACGGGAAAAGCGTTGATAATTTTGATCGCTCTACCGTGCACAGCGTGTACGGTAGATCGATAGGAGACTAAAAACCTGGTTAAGAAGCACTATGAGGGAAAATCACCTCAATGGTCTGACCATGATGAGTGTGAACAGAAAAATTATTAATGAAAACTTACAAGACTTTCATAATAAAGTGGTCGAGAAGTTTACAAAAAAAACCCCGATGATTGTGTTTCAATTAATTTAAAAACAAAAAGAATCTCGCTCGACTACTTCATTATTAAAATCTTGTAATTGTCAATGTCCTATATTTTGTCCCAAATCCTTTTAATTCTATTATTCTAGTAAATATAATAACTAACTATAACAAATATAATAATATAATTACATGTGCTTTTGACTGTATTTAAAATTCATACTTTTCCCATCTTCCATATATCAACTTGCTGCCCACCCCCTTGGCCATCGGCTGGCGACGCCCTTGATATGTATAGTATATGACAGTGTAGTATAATTTAGTTATAAGGGGAGTGTGGGTTATAGATAGTTAAGTTATATTTAACCAGTATATATTTATTTATTTATATATAACCAGTCCAAGTGGCCGAGCGGTCTAACGCGTTATGTCTGCGTAGTATCCATACTTGGAAACTGGGAGGTTATGGGTTTGAATCCCGACATCGGCAGTTTGTCAATTATTAGGGAAAAAAGGGGGTGGATAATTGACTAAATTGACTAAACTGTCGGCGTATGGACAAGAACAAAGTAACCGGCTATGCTTGAGAAGGTTTTCTGCAGTATCCTTCACGAACTCCAGATGAATATCGGCCTAGTTCCTATCAGAATCGGCTGCAGCCGCATACCCTACCAATTCCTAGTCTATACACAAAAATTCCTTCCACTCACAAAGTGTAGCCTGTCCAGGGCTGCCTCTACAATCTATCTATCCAAATAAATATATATACTGGGCGAGTCAAAAGTCATGGAGTTTGATAAAAGGGTGGATAGGAGATGAAATTCTAAGATGAAAAGTCCTTGGACATTTTTGCACCAGACCCACCGTTAATTAAGTAAATAGTAAATTAGGTAACCAATTAGAGGAGCGCGTTAACGGAATAAGAAAGGGTTGGGAATGAACGTAGCGGCAGCAGAGACACGTGAGGGGAGCGAGCTCAATCCACCACTACCGTAGAGTGAGTCAATCTTTGGCGTTTCAAATCCGATACAGTATTTATAGTAAAGTTTTGAAAAATTTGGGAAAAAATTTACCATTTTTTATTCCGAAAATTAACTAAATTATTCAGTTTTTATATTAAATTTGAAATTATTATTTTAACTCCAGTAATTGTCTAAGTGCTAGGGCCCATTTAAGGTAACACTCTTATTATTATTTTTAACTCAAAATATTATTGAAAACAATTTTTCAGTAAAAACAACTCAAAAAAAATTAAATAATTGGGTGACTAAGTTTCTGTGTAAACCAAAAATTGATACAACATTTATTGAATGAAATTTCTTTGTAAGAAATCCAATAAAATTTTAATAATTCAGTTAATTTTTTGTTCCAAAATTTTTCAAAACTACTATAAAAGCCGGATTTGAAACGCAGAAGATTGACTCGCTATACGCTAGTGGTGGGGAGAGCTCGCTCCCCTCACGTATCTCTGCGGCCGCTTGGTTCATTCCCCACCATTTCTTATACCGTTAACACGCTTCTCTAATTGGTTAACTTTATTTAATTAATATCTAATTAACGGTGGGTCCGATGCAAAAATTTTCAAGGACTTTTCATCTTAGAATTTCATCCCTATCCATCTTTTCAAAAAACTCCATAACTTTTGACTCACCTGTATATATAACAAATTTCTTTGGGTTGATATAAAATTTACTTATATCAACCCAATAAAGTCCTTATATTTACCCATAATAGTTCATCGATTATATATTCGTGAGAATAATTCGTGAGAAGGCACACGAAATCATATGAAAGCAATTTTACTTTAAATTTATTAATGCACAATTTAGGCATTTGCCTCAAACTTCGTTTATCAGAAAACTAATTATTTCGGTTCGTCGCATTTATACCCATCGCGTAGTTAAATCAGCTACGATTACTTTAAATTTACCCCTTTATTTTACTATGTATGTTTTTCAAGATATAACTATTGAAACTGCGTTTTTATTCAACAGGAATATGTTATCGAAGACGGTACTTAATACCTCGCATCAAGTACTTGAGGCAAAAGCGTACACTCTAATGAGTAATGAGTAATCGACTGTTATAATGAATACGTAAACAGAATGTATCTAATTTTCGTACCTTAAATCCATTGTTTCCATGAGCGTAGAAATTGAAAGGGGTTTAAAAAAGGGAACGTTATACACCCATGAATTGATATGACCAAAATTTCCATATGAGTTGTATTTCGTATGATAAAACAATATCACCATACCACATTTTATCAAAATCGCACATTCAGTTCTAGTTAAAAATAAAAAAACTTTTAAAAACCGCAACTTTTATTGGGGCAAATTTAGCTCAATCGTCTTGTTTTAAGCCGTAGTGTATGTCGTAAAGACTGGTAAAGACCTTTTAATGCATTATTTAGGCATTTACCTCAAACTTAGTATATTACAATTCTTTCAACAACGCCGCGTAGTTCAGAAAACCTATTATTTCGGTTCGCCGTATTTATACTCGACACGTAGTTAAATCAGCTACGATTACATTAAATTTGCCCCTTTATTTAACTATGTATGTTTTTCAAGGTATAACTTTCGAATACAATGTCAGAGCTGATTCACCCATATAAATATATTCACAAAAAAATTTAATATTCTTACAAACCTTTAATATATTTACAAACTATTCGATTTTCTTATTCTTTTTTTCTATTAATTAAAAAGTTTTAATGCTTTTATTTATTTATTCAAAAAATATTAAGAGAATTCAATATTTTTACTTTTCTTGCACACATGATTTTATTTTTTTTGTAACTAATAAACAAGTATGTATATTTTTCTTATAATCAAACATATGACTAAAAACTCACGCACACTATCATCAAGTAAATAATAAAATACTACAGTGACTGTATTTTAAATTCTGGAAGTGTTGGTGCATCCTAGTGAAAAGTCACATTTTTCAAATTTAAAAGTAAATAGCTCGGAGAACTATTTACCAAGAAAATTAATGAGAGGTGAATTTTATTGATTAAATGTAAGAAAAAATTTCGTTGAAATTTATTTCGAAAGTTTTCCCTTAGTATGTTTTTAAAATTTTATAACTTAGCAAGTTTATTCTTTCCTTTGTTTCAAATATTTTAAAACATACTACGTTATAAAATTTTTAAAATATACTAAGAGAAAACTTGCGAAATAAATTTAAATTGTTCTTACATTAAATCAATTTAACATTAGCAAACGTTAACTAGGAAAGAATTTCTGAAAATTCACATTTAAAGGGGGAGAAATGGGGGGAGGGGTGTTGCTATACGCAAAGTATTACTCTACGCAAAGCGGCAATCAACACAAAGCGTTAATCAACACAAAGCGTCCACTCTAAGGAGTAAAGAGTAATCCACTTTTATAATGAATACGTATACAGAATGTATCTAAATTTCATACCTTATATACTTTGTTTCCATGAGCGTAGAAATTGGAGGGGGTTTAAAAAAGGGAACGTTATACACCCATGAATTGATATGACCAAAATTTCCATATGAGTTGTATTTCGTATGATAAAACAATATCACCATACCACATTTTATCAAAATCGCACAAGTAGTTCTAGTTAAAAATAAAAAAACTTTTAAAAACCGCAACTTTTATTGGGGCAAATTTAGCTCAATCGTCTTGTTTTAAGCCGTAGTGTATGTTGTAAAGGCTGGTAAAGACCTTTTAATGCATTATTTAGGCATTTACCTCAAACTTAGTATATTACAATTCTTTCAACAACGCCGCGTAGTTCAGAAAACCTATTATTTCGGTTCGCCGTATTTATACTCGACACGTAGTTAAATCAGCTACGATTACATTAAATTTGCCCCTTTATTTAACTATGTATGTTTTTCAAGGTATAACTTTCGAATACAATGTCAGAGCTGCTTCACCCATATAAATATATTCACAAAAAAATTTAATATATTTACAAACCTTTATTCGATTTTCTTATTCGTTTTTTCTATGAATTAAAAAGTTTTAATGCTTTTATTTATTTATTAAAAAAATATTAAGAGAATTCAATATTTTTACTTTTCTTGCTCACATGATTTTTTTGTAACTAATAAACAACTATGTATTTTTCATATAATCAAACATATGACAAAAAAAAACTCACGCACACTATCATCTAGTAAATAATAAAATACTACATTGACGGTATTTTTAATTCTGGAAGTGTTGGTGCACCCTAATGAAAAGTTATCGTATAACCAATTGAAGAACATTAAATTATGAATCGAATGAGTACAACAACTTTAGAATTCGGAAAAATAGTATAGTCGATGAAAAAGGACGACTTTTTCCAACTATTTTAAAAACGGAAACACGCCCCCCCCCACCCTACCCCGGAATGGAGAATTAAGATTTTTGTCGTTCGGCACTTGTCAATTACTCGTTATCCCGGTAAAACCCGGATAACGCAAGAGTTTCGAAGAAAGTGACGTTTTTAAAAAAATTTTGTTGCAATTGCCATCTAGCTTAAGGTTTTAGCTGTTTACTTTTTGTCAATAACAGCATATCCTGGAAAAATCTGGAAAACCACAGAGATACGGAGACAAATTATGTTGAATTCATTCCCATTTCATTTAAATTTTTAGTTAATAAAGTTATATTTATATCCAATATTTGTGCAGAAATTATTTAATAGATTTCTAGCATTGGACGGAAATCCCGACAACGATGTTAAACACAACTAAGCTACCCAACTAAAAACACTGTTATCCAACCTAAAAGAATTCTAACTATGGGAGGAGCAAAATAGCAGAGCAATTAAAACAAACCTAGAAAGAATGCTTGGCAAATTTTCACATTTTTCAAATTTAAAAGTAAATAGCTCGGTAAACTATTTACCAAGAAAATTAATGAGGGGTGAATTTTATTGATTAAATGTAAGAAAAAATTTGGTTGAAATATATTTCGAAAGTTTTCCCTTAGTATGTTTTTAAAATTTTATAACTTGGCAAGTTTATTCTTTCTTTTGTTTCAAATATTTGAAAACTTGCTACGTTATAAAATTTTAAAAACATACTTAGAGGAAACTTGCGAAATAAATTTCAACCAAATTTGTTCTTAAATTTAATCAATTTACCCATCATTAATTTTCTTGGTAAATAGTTTACCGAGAGGCTCTTTAATGGGATATCATCACTTTTTAAGGAGGAACTATTATATGCAGTGTCTCCCCGAAAACTCGGCCCTTATTAACATTTATGTTTTTGATCGGATTCTTAATTCCGGAAGTATTTGTGACAATGTTCATGTGTAAACGGCTTGCCTAAACCATAACCTAATTTCAACGGATTAGTAAATTAATGAACAAGTAAACAACAACAAAAATATTTTGTTATTAGCGAATTTCCTCCAAAAGACATGCAGCTAATGTTTTTGCACCAATGTTGGAATTTCGTATGAATTTCTTCAGATGTCCGTCGATCCTACCTATTAGATGTTAAAAATCACTATCGCTAAAATTTGTATATATTTATATATGTATATATATATATGTACTTTTTAAAATGTCTGTGGACTCTCTAGCGGTCACAGTTTTATTCCGATTGGAATGAAAATTGGTATTTGAGGCGCTTTTGGTATTCTAAAGGTTGAGTTCGTTAATGGGCAAAATCGGAAGAGGGGATAGGGGGTTTAGAAGGATGGGGAAACAAAATTTGAATATCTCCGTTAATATTTGAAAAATCGAAAAAATTTTCAGGAGTTAAATTGTAGGTACTAAGTTTAACTGTAATTTTGTTTCTTACACTAATATTTACAGAAATATTTACAATTAAAGATTGAAAGTTAAAATTCTAAATATCTCTGTTCACATTAGAGTTTGAGAAAAATGATCGAGTAATGAATTGATTTTTTTTGAAGCAAACTTGATTTTCTACTAATTTACTCCTTATACATTTTTCAATTATTCTAATATTTAGAGAGATATTTTATATTTAGTGTTTGTTAGGCACAAATACATGAAATATATTTTATTGTAAAAAACTTTAAAAAAAAGTTCAACTGACTTCAAAAAACACAAAAAGTCACTATATTAAAAAGCTAAAAATAACAATTTACAGATTTAATCCAAAAGACAATTCTTGTCCAAACCTATTACGTATAATTTAGTATATTAAGTTTGATCACGACTGTAACGCTTAAAAAATTGATCGTAGGCATGAATGTTTGGTATACGTGTTCATAAAATTTGGCCATTTCCGCATGTCCGTCTGTCTGTCTGTGGATACGATAACCCTAGAACAAAAAGAGATAACGAGCCGAAATGTGCTCTAGAGCAAAACAGTAAGGTCAAGTTCGTTAATGGGCAAAATCGGACAATATTTGGGCAAAAATATTTATCTTTGAAACTATTGGAAGGTGTTTCCCTTCGCTCGAGGGGGGGGGGGGGATACATATACATCTTTGAAACCGTAAGAGATTTGATTTTTTCGTAAAAAATTTGTTAACAAAAAATCTTCTTTTTAAAATAAATAAGTTTTGTTTGTAAAAGATTTCCATAAACTCAATACTATTCTCATAGTTTGTGATTATATGTTCCTCGGAAAGAATTGTTAACATTTCGAATACGCAGAATTGTTAAAAATTTAATCATTGATATACAACTCAGTATATACTGGGTATTCAAACATTTAAGTCAGTTAGTTGTTACATTACTTAACAGTCGAACATAGAATCTCCTTCTTTTTTTGGAGTTGGTTAAAATTTATGTTGTTTTGGTCATCTCCACAGAAACTCTAATTTTATAAGATGATAGATTGATTATTATCGGGGTAAAAACTATTGCACTTCGACCCTATGATCCATTGTGCTCCCCCTTCTACCTCAGTCTGACGAGACTCGCTTCTCCCATATGTTGGCAATAGCCTGGAGCTTGCTTATCAGGTCCTCCCGAAGGTTCATATATTCGGGGTGAGATGCACCGAATATCCTGTATCTGTAACCCAGAGGTTCGCAGTCAAAGATTATGTGGCTGGATGTTTCTTCCTCCTCGCCACACAATCTGCACACAATGGAGCCGTTATGGAGTCCCATTGTGTGCAGATGCTTCTGCATAGGATAATGCCCGGTAATGAACCCGGTAACCCTCCGCAGTTGCATCCTGTTCAGCCTCAGTGCATCGAAAGATAACCTCTTTGTTGCACTCTGAAGCAGTACCTTCCCGAGTTCTTGCCGCGGTACTTTTTCCCAGTGATCACGGTGTTTAGCATTTGACCACTCGTTGATCACTTGTTTACATACAGTATTTGGAATTCCTAAAATATGCTCTGGACCTATGAATGGCATTCCGACTCCCTTCTTTGCTAAGGTATCCGCTTTTTCATTTCCTTCGAAACCACTGTGTCCCGGCACCCAGATCAATTTAACATTGTTCCGTTTTGCCAGTTTCAGAAGTTCCTCCAGACAATACTTGACTACCCTTGACGTGACCTCAGTTCCAGACAAGGCTTTTAAAGCAGCTTGACTGTCCGACAGAATACATACGTTCTGGTTTATGTAGCCTCTACGTAGGTTCTCACGGACGCAAGCCAGCATGGCGTAAACTTCTGCTTGGCAGACCGTGGCATTTCCCCAAGTTGAGGCATATGTTTGCTTTTGGTCTCTCACCGAAGATTCCTGCCCCGGTCCCTTCTTCAGTTTTGAATCCGTCTGTATACCAGACGATTCCTTTCCTGAGGTAGGATTGTTCTCCATCAGACCACATGGCCTTATCACATACTACAGTGAAAGGTTTAGAGAAGGATTATGTAAGAAGTTAATAGTTAATAGTTATGAAGAAGTATATCTGTGCCCATTTCAAAGACGGGGTCTGAGTTGATGTTCCCCCAATACTTGCATGTCTAACCTGATTTTTATTAATCCAGTTGTTATTGCAAGACAATCTATAGGCGCTGAATGCTCAGCGGAGGCAGCCCCAGTATGACTTCCATGGCAGCTGTAGATGTACTGCTCATGGATCCAGTGATGCACAAGCAGGCCAGTCTCTGAATCCTGGACAGTTTTTTGCACGCATCTGCTTAACTTTTGGCCACCACACTAGAGCAGCATGGGTTATAATAGGCCTGACTACTGTTGTGTAGAGCCAGTCAATCATTTTGGGCTTTAGACCCCAGACTTTTCCACATGCTCTCTTGCAAAGCGCATGTGGAAAATTCTATAAGATAACTATAAAATTATTTTATTAAAATTTTGTTTTAATTTTGAAATGTCAATTTTGATTGTCGTTTCCATTGTAACTATAAACTATAATCGTTATACATCGTTCTATTTTGGCTTTTAATAAATTTAATTATGCAAATACTAAAGGCATATCTGATATTATATTTCATTTTGATCACACTAAAATTATGACCGCTAGAGAGTGATTTATGTATTCTAAGCAAATTCGCTAAGTTGACGCAGCTCCTGCGTAACGATTTTTTTAAAATTATTATTGGTAGAGTCAAATTTACTTCAAAAACGGTGTTTCAGGAAGGTTGCTCGGAACCGCAATTTTTTTTAAATCGATTCATCTTGACGTCCTGAATATGTCCCTAAATTTTTACGGTCTAACTCGTGACGAAACAGGATCTTAATTGAATTTGTTTATAACAAAAAAGCGACTTTTCTTGACATTTTTTTTAAAACTAAAAATTTTAAAAATGACAAATGAGCAGCCCATAAACATTAAAATCGGTTAATTAAAATTCGAGAAAAAAATTCCCAAACTTCGAAAAACGCAAAAATTTTAAATTAAAATAAAAAATCTAAAAATTAGTTCATTTTTTTTAAACAATGGCAAAGTATGCCTATATGTTAAAAATAATGTGCCAAATTTTAGATTCTCGTATAAATGTTCTATGATCATTTTCGTAAAAAATTTGTTTAGCTGCTCACGACATACAATTACGGAGCAAAAAAAAGAACACTTTTATAGGTTATATTCGACTCACAATTTCAGAGCAGAGCAGGTGTACTTTCTTAGGTTATATTCGACCGTTAATTACACTATTTTTGTACCCCCACTATTGCTCTACACACGTTTACCGGGAGGTTAAGCAGCCTTCTCGGTACTTTACGGACGGTATAAATTTACTTCCAGTTTAGGAGTCTAGGAGTCAGTTTGGAGTTTACCCGCCGAGTAGGCTACCATTATCTAGAGGGGCACTTTACCTAGAGGTTGGAAAACCCGCCCTTAGACACACAGGCACTGAGTGTGTGGCGCATGGTGTGCACACAACAAAGCACGCTTTGTTTTGGAAAGTGCGATAAATGAAACATATTATAAAATTATAAAATTTGCTTAAAAAACGCTTACTTAAATAACTTAAATTTATATATATATATATATATGTATATATATATATATATATATATATATATATATATATATATATATATATATATATATATATATATATATATGCCAAGTAAATTTATTTCCCATTTTGGTTTTTTGCCAGTTACATCATATGACCAAACAGAGTCGTAGCGGATAGTAAGTTTCGCGTTTTGGGCTACTTTTATTGGCCTCTATATAAATGGGCAGCGTTTCCTTCTGGAAGTGATTCTGTAACTAGAATCTGGTGAAAATACTAAATTTGAGCAGTTCTGTCGATTCCATAACTTTCATCATAGTGAAAATGTCAGCCATCTTACGGGTGTTTGTTCGACAAGGAATTTCTTAATGTATACGTGGATCCAAGAGAGAAAGGAAATAAGTAGAGAGAGAAAGAAATAATTGATGGCTTAAAACGACGCATGGTAATGTGTTTTGGAGTTATATTTCAAATTTTGTTCTTATTCCTAGAACATTTGTTTGTATTTTATAAATACGTATTTCGACTACAATGTAGTCATCATCAGTATGAATTAGCTAATCGTAACTATCTCTGGGATATGGATTCAAAGATATGTTGCTTGTTGCTAATTTGGTGCCTGTGACAATGTTCTAGGAATAGGGGCAAAATTTTAAACATAATTTCAAAAAACCTAGAGTTCTCTTTGATTATTTTAATAATCTTTATTGTTTTGGAGTTGTTTAGTTTCATGAACATTATAATCATTTGCTTTTGTTTTTCAGCCACATTCATGTTGACTGAAAATTAATATATATTATCTCTATGAAAATTAAACTATCTAGAGCACGGTAGTGTGACAGGCCGAGTATAAGGGGTTTTTTGCCTTCGCGCTTACAATACTATCACTACACAAAAAATCAGAGCCGATTTGACCTCAAAATATCTTCTGAACGAAAAGAGCTGTAGTGCTGGTTTTTCGAATATAAGTTATTTAGGGAATTATAAGAGTACGAGTTTATGCTTTTCGTTAAGAAATAAACGGTTAAAAAGTTATTTCGGTTCAAAAACCGTAAAATAGTGGGTACGCCCATAATTTTCATTAGATAGGATAAAAACGTAGGGCCTACATCAGATATCCTTTAAAGATGATATTTGGCATATAGTTAGGTCTAGTATCTAAGGCACAGGGAAAATTATGAAATCACGAAATTTATATCGGGAAATGGGAAAACTTTTGCTATTTTATTTTGATAAAATTAATATAGGAAATATTGCTCTGCCTATGATTGGTCCATATTTCTATATTTATAGTAAAATGTGAGCATATACCACTAGTGAGAGGTGTGTGCGATTTTTAAAACTTTGTTGCTCCATTTCCAGAAATGCAAGAAGGATGCGGTTTTTTGCATTCGACGCGAAATTTTTTTTACTTTAAATAAGAATCTTTGGAAAAAATTAATTTTCCCAACGGAACATATGGAAAATCAAAGATTAAATTTATGTGTTAAATTTATTGAAAACTAAATTTCTTAATATGTCTGTACACATTAGAGCTTGAGCAAAAATGATAAGGTGATGAATTGTAGCAAATTTGATTTCCTACAACTGTATTCCTTACATATTTTTCGATTGTTCTAATATTAAGAGAGAAATTTTATATTTTGTGTCTGTATATTTTTTATGTGAAAACCGATCTTATGTGCATTTTATGTGCAATATAATTGCTGTAATTTGATTGGTTCAGATAAATTCGTTTAATCTGAACCAATCAGCTTACAGCAATTGGATTGCACATAAGATGTACATAAAATCGGTTTTCATATAACAAATATATACAAACACAAAATATAAAATATCTCTCTTAATATTAGAACAATTTGAACAATTTGAACGCAAAAAATTACCTTTTTATTCCCAGTATACATAAATATACATGGTATATTAAGTTTTGTCCCGACTTTGTAACGTTTGAAAATATTAATCCTTGATATAAATGATTGTTCATAAAATGGCCCATTTTGGCTATTTCCGCATGTCCGTCCGTCTGTCTGTGGACGCAATAACTTAAGAACGAAAACAGATAAATAGCTAATTTGTGTGTGTGTGTTCTAAAACAAAAAAGTATGGTCAAATTCGATAATGGGCAATTTTTACTTTTAACCGAAAATCAGATTCACCCTTCTTCCATTTCGATGGTGATTTTTTGGCGCCGACTCAAAATTATTTAGGTTTCTACATTCGAATATGGCGGCCGCCGCAAACGGCGATTTAAAATTTCCAAATTCACCCCTATGATATGGGTATCAAATAAAAGGGCTTGATGACGTCTTTCTAAATCTAATATGGCGGCCGCCACAAATAGCGATTTTTAATTTCCACATTAACCCCTATGATATGGGTATCAAATAAAAGGGCTTGATGAACGAAACACAGTGTATAAAGTGACGTTATTCGAAATCCAATATGGCGGCCGCCGCAAATGGATATTTACAATTTCCACATTAACCACTATGGGTATATATATATATATATATATCACTCATCAGGCCTTTTCATTTGATCCCCATACCAAAGGGGTTTATGAGGAAATTATAAAACTCCATTTGCGGCGGCCGCCATATTGGATTTAAAATAACGTCACTTAATATACTGTGTTTCGCTCATCAAGCCCTTTCATTTGATACCCATATTATAGGGGTTTATGTGGAAATTATAAATCTCCATTTTCTGCGGCCGCCATATTGAATTAAGAATGACATCACTTTACTTATTGTGTTTTGCTCATCAAGTCCTTTTATTCGATACCCATATCATAGGGGTTAATTTGGAAATTGAAAATCGCCATTTGCGGCGGCCGCCATATTCGATTTAAGATGACATCCTATACTAATGTAGATATTTAAATAATTTTGAGTCGGCGCCAAAAAATCACCATCGAAATGGAAGAAGAGTGGATCTGATTTTCAGTTAAAAGTAAAAATTGCCCATTAATGAATTTGACCTTACTTTTTTGTTCTAGAACACACACACAAATTAGCTGTTTATCAGTTTTCGTTCTTGGGTTATTGCGTCCACAGACAGACGGACGGACATGCGGAAATAGCCGAAATGGGCCATTTTATAAAGAAGCATTTATATCAAGGATTAATATTTTCAAGCGTTACAAAGTCGGGACTAAACTTAATACACAATGTATATTTACATATACTGGGAATAAAAATGTAATTTTTGGTGTTCTTCCCCATTTTCTGAGTTGTTTCGTTTGAAAAATTAAAGTTTTCCAATTTTTCCCATAAATTTCAAGTTAAAACTGGTTGAATGCAAAAAAACCGATCCTAATCTTTTTTTTTTTTGATAAATTTGAAGAAATTTCTTTGTTGAAAAATTTTATCAAGTAGTGTTATCCCTTTGAAGTATTCATAAGTATTGATTACAATCTAACGTGCAAAATACATAATACATTTATAGTAAATATTACATTTATACTGAATGTGTCATCCAATCAGATAGTCCCCAACAAATATCAACGAATCAGAATGGACTATAACCAAATTTTTTTGTTTTTCCTCATTTTTGCGGATGTAGCGTTGGGCAAATTGAATTTTTTCGATCTACAAATAGGTTTAGAGATATCCAACGTCAAATGCAAAACTCGCATCCTTATAAAATGTCTGGAAATGCCTTATACTTACCACTTAAATTAAATTTTTGATTTTCCATATGTTCCGCTGGGAAAATTAAATTTTTCGAAAGATTTTTATTTAAGGTTTCAAAAATTCCGAGTCGAATGCAAATACCGCATCCTTCTACCATTTCTGGAAGTGGAGCAACAAAGTTTTAAAAAATCGTACACAAATGGTGTGTGTTACATTTTAGTAGTATAAATATAATATATATGGACCAATCATAGAGCAGCAATATTTCCTATGTTAAATTTATCAAAACAAAAATGCAAAAGTTTTCCATTTCCCGATATAAATTTCGTAGTTTGATAATTTTCCTTTCGGTTTGGTCACTATATCTAACTTTTATTATTTTTTTATTTTTGTCTGAAAGAAATTTTAGAACAAGGACAAGCAATAAAATAAATCCAAATTAATAATACTAGATTTAATTATACTTAATACTAATATATACATCTTATATAATAAATAACATACATCTTATATACTAAGTTAAAACTATTCTCACAATTAATGGTCTTGAATGGATTTCTGGTTTCTGCAAAAAAAAAACAGTTGGTTAAACAATGTCACATCGAGCATAAAGAAAGTAAGACTACACCAAAGAAGCTTGGGTACACAGTTTTGTTAGAATATTAATAAAGCACGACTTGATTAATTGACTAATAGAAGTCATTATACATTGAATCAAAATGATAAAACTAACACTAAATATATACAGTAAATATAAGTTTAATAAGTTTTTTTTTTCTAAGTTTTTAATCTTTGGCCACAAGAACATTTGGTATGGAAATGTAAATATCCGCAATAATTGTTACGTAAATTTTTCTAAGATTTAGTTTGTAGATTATAGATAGTTTAGTTAGATTAGTATGGGAAGTATATATATATATATATATATATATATATATATATATATATATAAATATATATATATATATATATATATATATATATATATATATATATATATATATATATATACATATATATATATATATATATATAAATATATATATATATAACATATTTGTTTGAGTTCATATAAAATTTACTTCCCATATTTCTACAATCTATTATATATATATAATTCGAGAGACGTCATGCGAAACTATGAAAGCAATTTGTCTATAAATTTATTAAGCTTATTTATTTATTATCCCCAAACTCCGTTTATTACAATTCTTTCAATAACGCCGCGTAGTTCAGATAACTAATTATTTTCGTTCGTCGTATTTATACCAATCGCGTAGTTAAATCATCTACGGTTAGTTTAAATTTACCTCTTTATTTTACTGTGTATGTTTTCAATGGAGTAAATATATTGAAGCTTTACGTTTTTATTCGACCAGAATATTGAATCTTAACCAACTCATAAATTTAATGTTATCGAAGATGGTATTTAACGCGAGGTGTAACTTGAGGCAAAAAGATACTTAACGCAAAGTGTTGCTCTACTCAAAGCGTTACTCTACAAGAAACGTAACTCTACACAAAGCGTTAATCAACACAAATCGTCCACTCTACAAAAAGCGTTACTCTACACAAAGCGTATTTAAACGCAAAACGTTACTCCACACAAAGCGTTACTTTACGTTTGGTGTTCCTTTACGATAGGTGTAACTTTACTCGTAGTGTAACTTAACGCAAAACGTAATTAACGCGAAGTGTAAAAAAATTCTGCTAAATTGTGTGGTTACAATTGAAGAAAGAATTATTGCTTCAAGATACAGCGAAACTGTTATGAAATAATATAAAATATTACGAAAAGTTGTTAAACTCTCACGGGTGACATGATCCCTGTTGGTAGCATATATACAGTAAATGTATTACCACAAAATGTATGTATATATATTTATATATGTATAGTATATGATAGTTTAGAATAATTTAGTTTTAAGGGGGGGGGGGGTAAGATTATAGATAGTTTAGTAAGATTAGTATGGGAAATACATATATATATAAATATATATATATAACCAATTTGTTTCAGTTCATATAAAATTTACTTCCCATATTTCTACAATCTATAATATATATTAATCGAGAGAAGTCATGCGAAACTATGAAAGCAATTTGTCTATAAATTTATTAAGCTTATTTATTAATAATCCTCAAACTCCGTTTATTACAATTCTTTCAATAACGCCGCGTTGTTCAGATAACTAATTATTTTCGTTCGTCGTATTTTTTCCCATCGCGTAGTTAAATCATCTACGGTTAGTTTAAATTTACCTCTTTATTTTACTGTGTATGTTTTCAATGGAGTAAATATATTGAAGCTTTACGTTTTTATTCGACCAGAATATTGAATCTTAACCAACTCATAAATTTAATGTTATCGAAGATGGTATTTAACGCGAGGAGTTACTTGAGGCGAAAAGATACTTAACGCAAAGTGTTGCTCTACTCAAAGCGTTACTCTAAAAGAAACGTAACTCTACACAAAGCGTTAATCAACACAAATCGTCCACTCTACAAAAAGCGTTACTCTACACAAAGCGTATTTCAACGCAAAACTTTACTCCACACAAATCGTTACTTTACGTTTGGTGTTCCTTTACGATAGGTGTTACTTTACTCGTAGTGTAACTTAACGCAAAACGTTATTAACGCGAAGTGTAAAAAAATTATGCTAAATTGTGTGGTTATAATTGAAGAAAGAATTATTGCTTCAAAATACAGCGAAACTATTATGAAATGATATAAAATATTACGAAAAGTTGTTAAACTCTCACGGGTGACATGGTCCCTGTTGGTAGCATATATACAGTAAATGTATTACCACAAAATGTATGTATATATATTTATATATGTATAGTATATGATAGTTTAGAATAATTTAGTTATAAGAGGGGGGGTTTAGATTATAGATAGTTTAGTTAGATTAGTATGGGAAATATATATATATAAATATATATATAACTAATTTGTTTCAGTTCATATAAAATTTACTTCCCATATTTCTACAATCTATAATATATATTATTCGAGAGAAGTCATGCGAAACTATGAAAGCAATTTGTCTATAAATTTATTAAGCTTATTTATTCATTATCCTCAAACTGCGTTTATTACAATTCTTTCAATAACGCCGCGTTGTTCAGATAACTAATTATTTTCGTTTGTCGTATTTTTTCCCATCGCGTAGTTAAATCATCTACGGTTAGTTTAAATTTACCTCTTTATTTTACTGTGTATGATTTCAATGGAGTAAATATATTGAAGCTTTACGTTTTTATTCGACCAGAATATTGAATCTTAACCAACTCATAAATTTAATGTTATCGAAGATGGTATTTAACGCGAGGTGTTACTTGAGGCAAAAAGATACTTGACGCAAAGTGTTGCTCTACTCAAAGCGTTACTCTACAAAAAACGTTACTCTACACAAAGCGTTAATCAACACAAATCGTCCACTCTACATAAAGCGTTACTCTACACAAAGCGTATTTCAACGCAAAACGTTACTCCACACAAAGCGTTACTTTACGTTTGGTGTTCCTTTACGATAGGTGTTACTTTACTCGTAGTGTAACTTAACGCAAATCGTAATTAACGCGAAGTGTAAAAAAATTCTGCTTAATTGTGTGGTTACAATTGAAGAAAGCATTGTTGCTTCAAAATACTGCGAAACTATTATGAAATGATATAAAATATTACGAAAAGTTGTTAAACTCTCACGGGTGACATGGTCCCTGTTGGTAGCATATATACAGTAAATGTATTACCACAAAATGTATGTATATATATTTATATATGTATAGTATATGATAGTTTAGAATAATTTAGTTATAAGAGGGGGGGTTTAGATTATAGATAGTTTAGTTAGATTAGTATGGGAAATATATATAGATAAATATATATATAACTAATTTGTTTCAGTTCATATAAAATTTACTTCCCATATTTCTACAATCTATAATATATATTATTCGAGAGAAGTCATGCGAAACTATGAAAGCAATTTGTCTATAAATTTATTAAGCTTATTTATTCATTATCCTCAAACTGTGTTTATTACAATTCTTTCAATAACGCCGCGTTGTTCAGATAACTAATTATTTTCGTTTGTCGTATTTTTTCCCATCGCGTAGTTAAATCATCTACGGTTAGTTTAAATTTACCTCTTTATTTTACTGTGTATGATTTTAATGGAGTAAATATATTGAAGCTTTACGTTTTTATTCGACCAGAATATTGAATCTTAACCAACTCATAAATTGAATGTTATCGAAGATGGTATTTAACGCGAGGTGTTACTTGAGGCAAAAAGATACTTGACGCAAAGTGTTGCTCTACTCAAAGCGTTACTCTACAAGAAACGTTACTCTACCCAAAGCGTTAATCAACACAAATCATCCACCCTACAAAAAGCGTTACTCTACACAAAGCGTATTTCAACGCAAAACGTTACTCCACACAAAGCGTTACTTAACGATTGGTGTTCCTTTACGATAGGTGTAACTTTACTCGTAGTGTAACTTAACGCAAATCGTAATTAACGCGAAGTGTAAAAAAATTCTGCTAAATTGTGTGGTTACAATTGAAAAAAGCATTATTGCTTCAAAATACTGCGAAACCATTATGAAATGATATAAAATATTACGAAAAGTTGTTAAACTCTCACGGGTGACATGGTCCCTGTTGGTAGCATATATACAGTAAATGTATTACCACAAAATGTATGTATATATATTTATATATGTATAGTATATGAAAGTTTAGAATAATTTAGTTATAAGAGGGGATGGGGTTAGATTACAGATAGTTTAGTTAGATTAGTATGGGAAATATATATATAAATATATATAGATATAACCAATTTGTTTCAGTTCATATAAAATTTACTTCCCATATTTCTACAATCTATTATATATATTATTCGAGAGAAGTCATGCGAAACTATGAAAGCAATTTGTCTATAAATTTATTAAGCTTATTTATTCATTATCTTCAAACTCCGTTTATTACAATACTTTCAATAACGCCGCGTTGTTCAGATAACTAATTATTTTCGTTTGTCGTATTTTTTCCCCTCGCGTAGTTAAATCATCTACGGTTAGTTTAAATTTACCTCTTAATTTTACTGTGTATGATTTCAATGGAGTAAATATATTGAAGCTTTACGTTTTTACTCGACCAGAATATTGAATCTTAACCTACTCATAAATTTAATGTTATCGAAGATGGTATTTAACGCGAGATGTTACTTGAGGCAAAAAGATACTTGACGCAAAGTGTTGCTCTACTCAAAGCGTTACTCTACAAGAAACGTTACTCTACACAAAGCGTTAATCAACACAAATCGTCCACTCTACAAAAAGCGTTACTCTACACAAAGCGTATTTCAACGCAAAACGTTACTCCACACAAAGCGTTACTTTACGTTTGGTGTTCCTTTACGATAGGTGTTACTTTACTCGTAGTGTAACTTAACGCAAATCGTAATTAACGCGAAGTGTAAAAAAATTCTGCCAAATTGTGTGGTTACAATTGAAGAAAGCATTATTGCTTCAAAACACTGCGAAACTATTATGAAATGATATAAAATATTACGAAAATTTGTTAAACTCTCACGGGTCACATGGTCCTTGTTGGTAGCATATATACAGTAAATGTATTACCACAAAATGAATGTATATATATTTATATATGTAAAGTATATGATAGTTTAGAATAACTTAGTTATAAGGGAGGGGGGGGGTTAGATTATAGATAGTTTAGTTAGATTAGTATGGGAAATATATATATATAAATATATATATATATATATAACCAATTTGTTTCAGTTCATATAAAATTTAACTTCCCATATTTCTACAATCTATAATATATATTATTCGAGAGAAGTCATGCGAAATTATGAAAGCAATTTGTCTATAAATTTATTAAGCTTATTTATTCATTATCCTCAAACTCCGTTTATTACAATTCTTTCAATAACGCCGCGTTGTTCAGATAACTAATTATTTTCTTTTGTCGTATTTTTTCCCATCGCGTAGTTAAATCATCTACGGTTAGTTTAAATTTACCTCTTTATTTTACTGTGTATGTTTTCAATGGAGTAAATATATTGAAGCTTTACGTTTTTATTCGACCAGAATATTGAATCTTAACCAACTCATAAATTTAATGTTATCGAAGATGGTATTTAAGGCGAGGTGTTACTTGAGGCAAAAAGATACTTAACGCAAAGTGTTGCTCTACTCAAAGCGTTACTCTACAAGAAACGTTACTCTACACAAAGCGTTTATCAATACAAATCGTCCACTCTACAAAAAACGTTACTCTACACAAAGCGTATTTCAACGCAAAACGTTACTCCACACAAAGCGTTACTTTACGTTTGGTGTTCCTTTACGAAAGGTGTTACTTTACTCGTAGTGTAACTTAACGCAAATCGTAATTAACGCGAAGTGTAAAAAAATTCTGCTAAATTGTGTGGTTACAATTGAAGAAAGCATTATTGCTTCAAAATACTGCGAAACTATTATGAAATGATATAAAATATTACGAAAAGTTGTAAATCTCTCACAGGTGACATATTCCCTGTTGGTAGCATATATACAGTAAATGTATTACCACAAAATGTATGTATATATATTTATATATGTATAGTATATGATAGTTTAGAATAATTTAGTTATAAGGGTGGGGGGGGGTTAGATTATAGATAGTTTAGTTAGATTAGTATGGGAAATATATATATATATAAATATATATATATAAATAATTTGTTTCAGTTCATATAAAATTTACTATCCATATTTCTACAATCTATAATATATATTATTCGAGAGAAGTCATGCAAAACTATGAAAGCAATTTGTCTATAAATTTATTAAGCTTATTTATTCATTATCCTCAAACTCCGTTTATTACAATTCTTTCAATAACGCCGCGTTGTTCAGATAAAAATTATTTTATTTTTTCCCATCGCGTAGTTAAATCATCTACGGTTAGTTTAAATTTACCTCTTTATTTTACTGTGTATGATTTCAATGGAGTAAATATATTGCAGCTTTACGTTTTTATTCGACCAGAATATTGAATCTTAACCAACTCATAAATTTAATGTTATCGAAGATGGTATTTAACGCGAGGTGTTACTTGACGCAAAGTGTTACTCTACTCAAAGCGTTTCTCTACAAGAGACGTTACTCTACACAAAGCGTTAATCAACACAAATCGTCCACTCTACAAAAAGCGTTACTCTACACAAAGCGTATTTCAACGCAAAACGTTACTCCACACAAAGCGTTACTTTACGGTTGGTGTTCCTTTACGATAGGTGTTACTTTACTCGTAGTGTAACTTAACGCAAATCGTAATTAACGCGAAGTGTAAAAAAATTCTGCTTAATTATGTGGTTACAATTGAAGAAAGCATTATTGCTTCAAAATACTACGAAACTATTATGAAATGATATAAAATATTACGAAAAGTTGTTAAACTCTCACGGGTGACATGGTCCCTGTTGGTAGCATATATACAGTAAATGTATTACCACAAAATGTATGTATATATATTTATATATGTATAGTATATGATAGTTTAGAATAATTTAGTTATAAGGGGGGGGGGGGGGTTAGATTATAGATAGTTTAGTTAGATTAGTATGGGAAATAAATATATATAAATATATATATATAACCAATTTGTTTCAGTTCATATAAAATTTACTTCCCATATTTCTACAATCTATAATATATATTATTCGAGAGAAGTCATGCGAAACTATGACAGCAATTTGTCTATACATTTTTTATGCTTATTTATTCATTATCCTCAAACTCCGTTTATTACAATTCTTTCAATAACGCCGCGTTGTTCAGATAACTAATTATTTTCTTTTGTCGTATTTTTTCCCATCGCGTAGTTAAATCATCTACGGTTAGTTTAAATTAACCTCTTTATTTTACTGTGTATGATTTCAATGGAGTAAATATATTGAAGCTTTACGTTTTTATTCGACCAGAATATTGAATCTTAACCAACTCATAAATTTAATGTTATCGAAGATGGTATTTAACGCGAGGTGATACTTGAGGCAAAAAGATACTTGAAGCAAAGTGTTGCTCTACTCAAAGCGTTACTCTACAAGAAACGTTACTCTACACAAAGCGTTAATCAAAACAAAACATCCACTCTACAAAAAGCGTTACTCTACACAAAGCGTATTTAAACGCAAAACGTTACTCCACACAAAGCGTTACTTTACGTTTGGTGTTCCTTTACGATAGGTGTTACTTTACTCGTAGTGTAACTTAACGCAAATCGTAATTAACGCGAAGTGTAAAAAAATTCTGCAAAATTGTGTGGTTACAATTGAAGAAAGCATTATTGCTTCAAAATACTACGAAACTATTATGAAATGATATAAAATATTACGAAAATTTGTTAAACTCTCACGGGTGACATGGTCCCTGTTGGTAGCATATATACAATAAATGTATTACCACAAAATGTATGTATATATATTTATATATGTATAGTATATGATAGTTTAGAATAATTTAGTTATAAGGGGGGGGGGGTTAGATTATAGATAGATTAGTTAGATTAGTATGGGAATTATATATATATAAATATATATATATATATATAAACAATTTGTTTCAGTTCATATAAAATTTACTTCCCATATTTCTACAATCTATAATATATATTATTCGAGAGAAGTCATGCGAAACTATGAAAGCAATTTGTCTATAAATTTATTAAGCTTATTTATTCATTATCCTCAAACTCCGTTTATTACAATTCTTTCAATAACGCCGCGTTGTTCAGATAACTAATTATTTTATTTTTTTCCCATCGCGTAGTTAAATCATCTACGGTTAGTTTAAATTTACCTCTTTATTTTACTGTGTATGATTTCAATGGACTAAATATATTGAAGCTTTACGTTTTTATTCGACCAGAATATTGAATCTTAACCAACTCATAAATTTAATGTTATCGAAGATGGTATTTAACGCGGGGTGTTACTTGAGACAAAAAGATACTTGACGCAAAGTGTTGCTCTACTCAAAGCGTTACTCTACAAGAAACGTTACTCTACACAAAGCGTTAATCAACACAAATCGTCCACTCTACAAAAAGCGTTACTCTACACAAAGCGTATTTCAACGCAAAACGTTACTCCACACAAAGCGTTACTTTACGTTTGGTGTTCCTTTACGATAGGTGTTACTTTACTCGTAGTGTAAATTAACGCAAATCGTAATTAACGCGAAGTGTAAAAAAATTTTGCTAAATTGTGTGGTTACAATTGAAGAAAGCATTATTGCTTCAAAATACTGCGAAACTATTATGAAATGATATAAAATATTACGAAAATTTGTTAAACTCTCACGGGTGACATGGTCCCTGTTGGTAGCATATATACAGTAAATGTATTACCACAAAATGTATGTATATATATTTATATATGTATAGTATATGATAGTTTAGAATAATTTAGTTATAAGAGGAGGGGGGGTTAGATTATAGATAGTTAAGTTAGATTAGTATGGGAAATATATATAAATATATATATATAACCAATTTGTTTCAGTTCATATAAAATTTACTTCCCATATTTCTACAATCTAAAATATATATTATTCGAGAGAAGTCATGCGAAACTATGAAAGCAATTTGTCTATAAATTTATTAAGCTTATTTATTCATTATCCTCAAACTCCGTTTATTACAATTCTTTCAATAACGCCGCGTTGTTCAGATAACTAATTATTTTATTTTTTTCCCATCGCGTAGTTAAATCATCTACGGTTAGTTTAAATTTACCTCTTTATTTTACTGTGTATGATTTCAATGAAGTAAATTTATTGAAGCTTTACGTTTTTATTCGACCAGAATATTGAATCTTAACCAACTCATAAATTTAATGTTATCGAAGATGGTATTTAACGCGAGGTGTTACTTGAGGCAAAAAGATACTTGACGCAAATTGAAGATGTTACAATTGAAGAAAGCATTTTTGCTTCAAAATACGACGAAACTATTATGAAAAGATATAAAATATTACGAAAAGTTGATAAACTCTCACGGGTGACATGGTCCCTGTTGGTAGCATATATACAGTAAATGTATTATCACAAAATGTATGTATATATATTTATATATGTATAGTATATGATAGTTTAGAATAATTTAGTTATAAGGGGGGGGGGGTTAGATTATAGATAGTTTAGTTAGATTAGTAAGGGAAATATATATATATAAATATATATATATAACCAATTTGTTTCAGTTCATATAAAATTTACTTCCCATATTTCAACAATCTATAATATATATTATTCGAGAGAAGTCATGCGAAACTATGAAAGCAATTTGTCTATAAATTTATTAAGCTTATTTATTCATTATCCTCAAAATCCGTTTATCACAATTCTTTCAATAACGCCGCGTTGTTCAGATAACTAATTATTTTCGTTTGTCGTATTTTTTCCAATCGCGTAGTTAAATCATCTACGGTTAGTGTAAATTTACCTCTTTATTTTACTGTGTATGATTTCAATGGAGTAAATATATTGAAGCTTTACGTTTTTATTCGACCAGAATATTGAATCTTAACCAACTCATAAATTTAATGTTATCGAAGATGGTATTTAACGCGAGGTGTTACTTGAGGCAAAAAGATACTTGACGCAAAGTGTTGCTCTACTCAAAGCGTTACTCTACAAGAAACGTTACTCAACACAAAGCGTTAATCAACACAAATCGTCCACTCTACAAAACGCGTTACTCTACACAAAGCGTATTGAAGTTTGATGTTTGTAAGTATGTGTATGTATGTATGGTTTTATATTAAATATTTTATTTATTTATTTACTATTGGAAATGCGTTTGAAAACAGACTGTATATAATATATATATATATATATATATATACTGTGTTGGCATGCTTTTCCAATAGAGAATCAATGTTAAATATTATTTATTACTAGCTGTCCGTCTGGTTACTGTATAAAGTAAGTCAGTACACATGTAATGGTTAAATAAGTTCATTGAATTCTTTCCTTTCGTATGTGAATCACAAACTCCCACTCTTAAATGACACACAAACAACCATACGCATACATGTGCATGGTATACATCATATTTCTACAATCTATAATATATATTATTCGAGAGAAGTCATGCGAAACTATGAAAGCAATTTGTCTATAAATTTATTAAGCCTATTTATTCATTATCCTCAAACTCCGTTTATTACAATTCTTTCAATAACGCCGCGTTGTTAAGATAACTAATTATTTTCGTTTGTCGTATTTTTTCCCATCGCGTAGTTAAATCATCTACGGTTAGTTTAAATTTACCTCTTTATTTTACTGTGTATGATTTCAATGGAGTAAATATATTGAAGCTTTACGTTTTTATTCGACCAGAATATTGAATCTTAACCAACTCATAAATATAATGTTATCGAAGATGGTATTTAACGCGAGGTGTTACTTGAGGCAAAAAGATACTTGACGCAAAGTGTTGCTCTACTCAAAGCGTTACTCTACAAGAAACGTTACTCTACACAAACCGTTAATCAACACAAATCGTCCACTCAACAAAAAGCGTTACTCTACACAAAGCGTATTTCAACGCAAAACGTTACTCCACACAAAGCGTTACTTTACGTTTGGTGTTCCTTTACGATAGGTAAAACTTTACTCGTAGTGTAACTTAACGCAAATCGTAATTAACGCGAAGTGTAAAAAAATTCTGCTAAATTGTGTGGTTACAATTGAAGAAAGCATTATTGCTTCAAAATACTGCGAAACTATTATGAAATGATATAAAATATTACGAAAAGTTGTTAAACTCTCACGGGTGACATGGTCCCTGTTGGTAGCATATATACAGTAAATGTATTACCACAAAATGTATGTATATATATTTATATATGTATAGTATATGATAATTTAGAATAATTTAGTTATAAGAGGGGGGGGGGTTAGATTATAGATAGTTTAGTTAGATTAGTATGGGAAATATAAATATATATAAATATATATATATATATATATATATAACCAATTTGTTTCAGTTCATATAAAATTTACTTCCCATATTTCTACAATCTATAATATATATTATTCGAGAGAAGTCATGCGAAATTATGAAAGCAATTTGTCTATAAATTAATTAAGCTTATTTATTCATTATCCTCAAACTCCGTTTATTACAATTCTTTCAATAACGCCGCGTTGTTCAGATAACTAATTATTTTATTTTTTCCCATCGCGTAGTTAAATCATCTACGGTTAGTTTAAATTTACCTCTTTATTTTACTGTGTATGATTTCAATGGAGTTAATATATTGAAGCTTTACGTTTTTATTCGACCAGAATATTGAATCTTAACCAACTCATAAATTTAATGTTATCGAAGATGGTATTTAACGCCAGGTGTTACTTGAGGCAAAAAGATACTTGACGCAAAGTGTAACTCTACTCAAAGCGTTACTCTACAAGAAACGTTACTCTACACAAAGCGTTAATCAACACAAATCGTCCACTCTACAAAAAGCGTTACTCTACACAAAGCGTATTTCAACGCAAAACGTTACTCCACACTAAGCGTTACTTTACGTTTGGTGTTCCTTTACGATAGGTGTTACTTTACTCGTAGTGTAAATTAACGCAAATCGTAATTAACGCGAAGTGTAAAAAAATTTTGCTAAATTGTGTGGTTACAATTGAAGAAAGCATTATTGCTTCAAAATACTGCGAAACTATTATGAAATGATATAAAATATTACGAAAATTTGTTAAACTCTCACGGGTGACATGGTCCCTGTTGGTAGCATATATACAGTAAATGTATTACCACAAAATGTATGTATATATATTTATATATGTATAGTATATGATAGTTTAGAATAATTTAGTTATAAGGGGGGGGGGGGTTAGATTATAGATAGTTTAGTTAGATTAGTATGGGAAATATATATATATATAAATATATATATATAACCAATTTGTTTCAGTTCATATAAAATTTACTTCCCATATTTCTACAATCTAAAATATATATTATTCGAGAGAAGTCATGCGAAACTATGAAAGCAATTTGTCTATAAATTTATTAAGCTTATTTATTCATTATCCTCAAACTCCGTTTATTACAATTCTTTCAATAACGCCGCGTTGTTCAGATAACTAATTATTTTATTTTTTTCCCATCGCGTAGTTAAATCATCTACGGTTAGTTTAAATTTACCTCTTTATTTTACTGTGTATGATTTCAATGAAGTAAATTTATTGAAGCTTTACGTTTTTATTCGACCAGAATATTGAATCTTAACCAACTCATAAATTTAATGTTATCGAAGATGGTATTTAACGCGAGGTGTTACTTGAGGCAAAAAGATACTTGACGCAAATTGAAGAAGTTACAATTGAAGAAAGCATTATTGCTTCAAAATACTACGAAACTATTATGAAAAGATATAAAATATTACGAAAAGTTGTTAAACTCTCACGGGTGACATGGTCCCTGTTGGTAGCATATATACAGTAAATGTATTACCACAAAATGTATGTATATATATTTATATATGTATAGTATATGATAGTTTAGAATAATTTAGTTATAAGGGGGGGGGGGTTAGATTATAGATAGTTTAGTTAGATTAGTAAGGGAAATATATATATATAAATATATATATATAACCAATTTGTTTCAGTTCATATAAAATTTACTTCCCATATTTCAACAATCTATAATATATATTATTCGAGAGAAGTCATGCGAAACTATGAAAGCAATTTGTCTATAAATTTATTAAGCTTATTTATTCATTATCCTCAAAATCCGTTTATCACAATTCTTTCAATAACGCCGCGTTGTTCAGATAACTAATTATTTTCGTTTGTCGTATTTTTTCCAATCGCGTAGTTAAATCATCTACGGTTAGTGTAAATTTACCTCTTTATTTTACTGTGTATGATTTCAATGGAGTAAATATATTGAAGCTTTACGTTTTTATTCGACCAGAATATTGAATCTTAACCAACTCATAAATTTAATGTTATCGAAGATGGTATTTAACGCGAGGTGTTACTTGAGGCAAAAAGATACTTGACGCAAAGTGTTGCTCTACTCAAAGCGTTACTCTACAAGAAACGTTACTCAACACAAAGCGTTAATCAACAAAAATCGTCCACTCTACAAAACGCGTTACTCTACACAAAGCGTATTGAAGTTTGATGTTTGTAAGTATGTGTATGTATGTATGGTTTTATATTAAATATTTTATTTATTTATTTACTATTGGAAATGCGTTTGAAAACAGACTGTATATAATATATATATATATATATATATATATACTGTGTTGGCATGCTTTTCCAATAGAGAATCAATGTTAAATATTATTTATTACTAGCTGTCCGTCTGGTTACTGTATAAAGTCAGTCAGTACACATGTAATGGTTAAATAAGTTCATTGAATTCTTTACTTTCGTATGTGAATCACAAACTCCCACTCTTAAATGACACACAAACAACCAAACGCATACATGTGCATGGTATACATCATATTTCTACAATCTATAATATATATTATTCGAGAGAAGTCATGCGAAACTATGAAAGCAATTTGTCTATAAATTTATTAAGCCTATTTATTCATTATCCTCAAACTCCGTTTATTACAATTCTTTCAATAACGCCGCGTTGTTAAGATAACTAATTATTTTCGTTTGTCGTATTTTTTCCCATCGCGTAGTTAAATCATCTACGGTTAGTTTAAATTTACCTCTTTATTTTACTGTGTATGATTTCAATGGAGTAAATATATTGAAGCTTTACGTTTTTATTCGACCAGAATATTGAATCTTAACCAACTCATAAATATAATGTTATCGAAGATGGTATTTAACGCGAGGTGTTACTTGAGGCAAAAAGATACTTGACGCAAAGTGTTGCTCTACTCAAAGCGTTACTCTACAAGAAACGTTACTCTACACAAACCGTTAATCAACACAAATCGTCCACTCAACAAAAAGCGTTACTCTACACAAAGCGTATTTCAACGCAAAACGTTACTCCACACAAAGCGTTACTTTACGTTTGGTGTTCCTTTACGATAGGTAAAACTTTACTCGTAGTGTAACTTAACGCAAATCGTAATTAACGCGAAGTGTAAAAAAATGCTGCTAAATTGTGTGGTTACAATTGAAGAAAGCATTATTGCTTCAAAACACTGCGAAACTATTATGAAATGATATAAAATATTACGAAAAGTTGTTAAACTCTCACGGGTGACATGGTCCCTGTTGGTAGCATATATACAGTAAATGTATTACCACAAAATGTTTGTATATATATTTATATATGTAAAGTATATGATAGTTTAGAATAATTTAGTTATAAGGGGGGGGGGGTTAGATTATAGATAGTTTAGTTAGATTAGTATGGGAAATATATATATATATATAAATATATATATATATAACCAATTTGTTTCAGTTCATATAAATTTTACTTCCCATATTTCTACAATCTATTATATATATAATTCGAGAGAAGTCATGCGAAACTATGAAAGCAATTTGTGTTTAAATTTATTAAGCTTATTTATTCAATATCCTCAAACTCCGTTATTACAATTTTTTCAATACCGCCGCGTTGTTCAGATAACTAATTATTATCGTTCGTCGTATTTATAACTATCGCGTAATTAAATCATCTACGGTTAGTTTAAATTTACCTCTTTATTTTACTGTGTATGTTTTCAAATGTGTAAATATATTGAAGCTTTACGTTTTTATTCGACCAGAATATTGAATCTTATCCAACTCATAAATTTAATGTTATCGAAGATGGTATTTAACGCGAGGTGTTACTTGAGGCAAAACGATACTTAACGCAAAGTGTTGCTCTACACAAAGCGATACTCTACAAGAAACGTTACTCTACACAAAGCGTTAATCAACACAAATCGTCCACTCTACGTAAAGCGTTACTCTACACAATGCGTATTTCAACGCAAAACGTTACTCCACGCAAAACGTTACTCCACACAAAGCATTACTTTACGATTGGTGTTACATTACGATAGGTGTAACTTTTCTCGTAGCGTAACTTAACGCAAAACTTTATTAACGCGAAGTGTAAAAAACTTCTGCTAAATTGTGTGGTTACAATTGAAGAACGAATTATTGCTTCAAAATACTGCGAAGTTATTATGAAAAGATACAAAATTTTACGAAAATTTGTTAAACTCTCACGGGTGACATGGTCCCTGTTGTTAGCATATATACAGTAAATGTACTAGCACAAAATGTATGTATATATATTTATATATGTACAGTATATGATAGTTTAGAATAATTTAGTTATAAGGGGAAGGGGGATCAGATTATAAATAGTTTAGTTGGATTAGTATGGGAAATATATATAAATATAAATATATTGAATCTTAACCAACTCATAAATTTAATCTTATCGTAGATGGTATTTAACGCGAGGTGTTACTTGAGGCAAAAAGATACTAACTAGATTAATAACCAGTTTTTTTGAGTGGATATAAAATTTACTTCCCATAATTGTACAATCGATTATATATATTATTTGTGAGAGTCTTGCGAAACTATGAAAGCAATTTTTCTTTTGATTTATAAATGCATTTTTTATGCATTTATAAATGGGTAGATTATAGATAGCCATTCATCAAAACAAGGAGGTTGGGAAACTGGGATAATTACCATGAAGCCCTTACCGAATACAAAAGTTCTCTGAAGAAAGTCAAAATGGACTCATGGAGGAAGCTCTGTCATGATGTTGAAAACACTTCTGAGGGAGCAAGACTCCATTGTATCCTGGCGAAGAAACCCACTGACACCATCGGGTCCCTTCGTTAACCCGATGGTGAGTATACTAACTCCACGAAGGATACAATCGAGACACTGCTCCGGATTCATTTCCCGTATTCGGTGGCAGTGGATGGTGAAAACCCTTCTCAAGAGCAGCTTATCCAGGGTCTCCCACCGATTGGCGAGGACTGGAAAAGAGCGGCGATTACCATTATGTGCTCAAAGATCGAATGGATAATAAACTAAAACTCAAAATGATTCATTATAACCTAGACTGTTCTAGTGTGGTGGCCAAAAGTTAAGCAGTTTACTGCGTGCAAAAAGCTGTCCAGGATCCAGAGACTGGCCTGTTTGTGCATCACTGGATCCATGAGCTGTACACCTACAACTGCCAAGCAAGTCATACTGGGGCTGCCTCCAAAGCATTGTAATAATAGCTAAAGCGAGATCCAGCGCCTATAGATTATCTTGCAATAACAACTAGATTAATAAAAATCAGGTTCGACATGCAAGTATCGTGGGAACATCAATTATCTCAGACACCGTCTTTGAAATGGACACAGATATGCTTCCCAAGATATACTCCTCAAAACCTTTCACTGTAGTATGTGATAGGGCCATGTGGTCGGAAGGAGAACCACCCTACCAAGGGAAACAAATCGTCTGGTATACAGACGGATCCAAAACTCAAAAAGAGACCGGGGTGGGAAGCTACGGTGAGAGACCTGGTGCAAACATAAGCCTCAACTTGGGGAAATATGCCACGGTCTTCCAAGCAGAAGTCTACGCCATACTGACTTGCGTCCGTGAGAACCTACGTAGAGACTACATAAACCAGAACGTATGTATTCTGTCGGACAGTCAAGCTGCTTTAAAAGCCTTATCTGGAATTGAGGTAACCTCAAGGTTAGTCTAGGATTGTCTGGAGGAACTTCTGAAACTGGCAAAACGGAACAATGATAAATTGATCTGGGTGCCGGATCACAGTGGTTATTGCCAACATATGGGGGAAGCGAGTCTCGTCAGACTGAGGTAGAAGGCGGAGCACAATGGACCATAAGGTCGAAGTACAATAGTTCTACCACGATAAAAATCAATCAATTAATCACAGGTGACATGGTCCCATTTATTAGTATACATACAATGAATATACTACCATAAAATGTATGTATATACATTTATATATGTATAGAATATGATAGTTTAGTATAATTTAGTTATAAGGGGGAGGGGGTAGATTAAAGATAGTTCAGTTAGATTAGTATGGGATATATATATATATATATATATATAACCAATTTGTTTGGGTTGATATAAAATTTACTTCAAATTACTCTACACAAAGCGATACCTTACGCTTGGAGTTATACTTAACTCGCGTGTAACTTGACTCAAAACGTAGTTAACTCGAAGTGTAAATAAATTCAGCTAAATAATGTGCTTACAATTGAAGAAACAATTATTGGTTCAAAATACTGTGAAACTTCAATGAAATGGTATACAATATTACGAAAAGTTTTAAACTCTCACACGTTACATGGTCCATTACGTTAGTATATATACAATGAACCCTGTGCAAAAAATCTGATAAAAATTCATAAAAACAGAAGCTATGAATAATTGAAAAAACTTATAAAATGTCATAAAACTATTTTCTCATAAAAGAACGGGGACAAAAAAATCTTTATCAGAATCTATAACAATTTGAAGTTAAAATTTGAAGTTATGGGAAGTTAGTTGAGTTCTCATAAAACATTTGTCTTGCAATTCCCATGAGTTTTTATATGGAAAGTTCAAGACAATCAAACATCAGTTTTGATGAGAATGAATCATATATTTCAAGCAGTATTCTTCAGTTTTCTATTCTCCTTTTATTAGGATTATTATTATTATTATTATGTAAATTATGTTTATTTAACTAATTTTAGTGCACCATACCAACCAACATTAATGTGAGAACAATGCAATGATTTGTATCACAATAACTACTTGTACAATCGTAGAACACCGTATTACGTAATCATTACCCCTTCGATCAGAAGATCAGTCAACCAATTAAATATTTACTTATAAATTATACTTATTAAACTTAATATATTAAAAAATATATAAATAAGGTCCAATCAGTGAACCTCAAGTAGAGAGATGTACGTTCGTTAGCGTAATACTGATAATTGGTGATAGGATGGTTTTGATTAAAAATACAACTTTTATTCTAACCATGCTTACGCCGAACTTGTTGATCGACTATTTACTATAATAATATATATAATTTTTTATAAAAGGAAAGAATCTATTACTGATTATTAAAAATATATATATATTATTTTATATTATTTTAACTCACAAATTTTTATACATTCTGAATATATATATATATATATATATATATATAGGTGAGTTAAAAGTCATGGAGTTTTTTGAAAGGGTGGATAACGAATAAAATTCTAAGATGAGTCTTAGGATGTCTAAGTCCTAACTAAAAAAACAATTTCAAATGCCACCGTAAAATTTCATAGCAAGAAATCTAATAAAAATTGAATAATTCAGTTAATTAGATTTTTCGGAAGAAAAAATGATTCTGCTATAAAAACTCTACCGGATTTGAGATACATAATATTGACTCACTCTACGGTAGTGGTGGAGAGAGCTCGCTACCCTCACGTATCTATACTGCCGCTGCGTTTATCCCCCTCCGTTTTTTATTCCGTTAACGCGCCTCTCTAATTGGTTACTTTATTTAATTAATATCTAATTGACGGTGGGTCAGGTGTAAAAATGTCCAGGACTTTTCATCTTAGAATTTCATTCCCATCCGCCCTTTAAAAAACTCGACATGACTTTCAACTCAACTGTATATATTATATACATATATGTGTGATATGTGTTTGTCTGATATATATATACAGGGGATGTCCCGTAAGTAGTCGAGTTCCATAAGAGGGTAGGTAGAGAGTACGATTTGGGAACGAAAAATCATGAGACATTTTTTTATTAGACGCACCGTTAATTAATTATTAATTAATTAAGGAAATTAATTACTTTTGATTTAATTATCAATTTTTGGAAAAATTTTTTTGTTGAAATTATTCAAATTATAAATTACTTGAAAAATGCATTATTTAAATTTTTTTTTATTTTTTGAATAATGTAATCAATAAATTGTTTTAATAATAAATTTTAGAAAAATGCGCAAATTAAATTCGTTACTCCCCCTTCGTTACTCACCCCCTTGAGGACCCATTTCCAAAAAACTCGGAAACGCGTATTTTATGATGTATATCTAAAATCGAAATTTTTAGGTCTCTAACTTCAAAAAAATCGAAACTCCCTATTTTAAATGTCTTTTTCTTTATTTATTATAGCACGTGGGCACGGATACATAAAACAAAACCTTTTTATAGCCTATGTCACTCGGGAATAATGTACCAGTTAAACTTCGAGTTTATGTAAAAAAAAAAAAAGTGTATAAATAAATAGAGTTATCAGTTTTTATTAGAAAATTCATTTTGGCAAATTCTATAAGTAGGCTATTGATTATGTCATATTGAAAGGAGCTAAGACGTTAACGGGTTTTTATTGCGGGTATCGGCCAATGGGTCACTTAAAAAGAAACAACCGCAGAGTGCTATTAAATTAGAGGGTGTGAAATTGGAGATAAGGGTGAAAATGCTTCCTTTTCAGTTTTATCAATATATCTCGCAAACAAAGCAAATTTTCGATATATTTATATGATAAATTCTTATAAAACCTGTATGAGAATGTTTTGCACTCTCATAGACATGTATGAGAACTTATAAGACCACATAGAAACTTATAAATATTTTATAAGTTTTTATCCGATTTTTTCCGCAGGGAATATACTACCACAAAATGTATGTATATATATTTATATATGTATCAAGGGCGTCACCAAGGGGGGCAGGTAGGGGGCGGTTTCCCCCACCTAGAGATTCAAACACAATGACTCATTGTTTTTGAATGAGATATATGAGCTGAATTCATCATTCGCAATATCGAAATTACACCCGGCGCAAATGCAAACAATGTCAGTCGAAAATCTTACAGAAACTTGCGAAACTATCGCCCAGTTTTATGATTTACCTAACAAAAAATGAAATCCAACTGTGGCAGCGATTGTGGTATGATAAACCCAACCCAACAAATCTGACCGTTGATGTCCTAAAAGAGGCTAAAACCTTCTTTCCCAAAACGGGAAAAGCGTTGATAATTTTGATCGCTTTACCGTGCACAGCGTGTACGGTAGATCGATCGTTTAGCAGCCTCAGGAGACTAAAAACCTGGTTAAGAAGCACTATGAGGGAAAATCACCTCAATGGTCTGACCATGATGAGTGTGCACAGAAAAATTATTAATGAAAACTTACAAGACTTTCGTAATAAAGTGGTCGAGAAGTTTACAAAAAAACCCCGATGATTGTGTTTCAATTAATTTAAAAACAAAAAGAATCTCACTCGACTACTTCATTATTAAAATCTTGTAATTGTCAATGTCCTATATTTTGTCCCAAATCCTTTTAATTCTATTATTCTAGTAAATATAATAACTAACTATATCAAATATAATAATATAATTACATGTGCTTTTGACTGTATTTAAAATTCATACTTTTCCCATCTTCCATATATCAACTTGCTGCCCACCCCCTTGGCCATCGGCTGGCGACGCCCTTGATGTGTATAGTATATGACAGTGTAGTATAATTTAGTTATAAGGGGAGTGTGGGTTATAGATAGTTAAGTTATATTTAACCAGTATATATTTATTTATTTATATATAACCAGTCCAAGTGGCCGAGCGGTCTAACGCGTTATGTCTGCGCAGTATCCATACTTGGAAACTGGGAGGTTATGGGTTTGAATCCCGACATCGGCAGTTTGTCAATTATTAGGGAAAAAAGGGGGTGGTTAATTGACTAAATTGACTAAACTGTCGGCGTATGGACAAGAACAAAGTAACCGGCTATGCTTGAGAAGGTTTTCTGCAGTATCCTTCACGAACTCCAGATGAATATCGGCATAGTTCCTATCAGAATCGGCTGCAGCCGCATACCCTACCAATTCCTAGTCTATACACAAAAATTCCTTCCACTCACAAAGTGTAGCCTGTCCAGGGCTGCCTCTACAATCTATCTATCCAAATAAATATATATACTGGGCGAGTCAAAAGTCATGGAGTTTGATAAAAGGGTGGATAGGGGATGAAATTCTAAGATGAAAAGTCCTTAGACATTTTTGCACCAGACCCACCGTTAATTAAGTAAATAGTAAATTAAGTAACCAATTAGAGGAGCGCGTTAACGGAATAAGAAAGGGTTGGGAATGAACGTAGCGGCAGGAGAGACACGTGAGGGGAGCGAGCTCAATCCACCACTACCGTAGAGTGAGTCAATCTTAGGCGTTTCAAATCCGATACAGTATTTATAGTAAAGTTTTGAAAAATTTGGGAAAAAATTTACCATTTTTTATTACGAAAATTAACTAAATTATTCAGTTTTTATATTAAATTTGAAATTATTATTTTAACTCCAGTAATTGTCTAAGTGCTAGGGCCCATTTAAGGTAACACTCTTATTATTATTTTTAACTCAAAATATTATTGAAAACAATTTTTCAGTAAAAACAACTCAAAAAAAATTAAATAATTGGGTGACTAAGTTTCTGTGTAAACCAAAAATTGATAAACATTTATTGAATGAAATTTCTTTGTAAGAAATCCAATAAAATTTTAATAATTCAGTTAATTTTTTGTTCCAAAATTTTTCAAAACTACTATAAAAGCCGGATTTGAAACGCAGAAGATTGACTCGCTATACGCTAGTGGTGGGGAGAGCTCGCTCCCCTCACGTATCTCTGCGGCCGCTTGGTTCATTCCCCACCATTTCTTATACCGTTAACACGCTTCTCTAATTGGTTAACTTTATTTAATTAATATCTAATTAACGGTGGGTCCGATGCAAAAATTTTCAAGGACTTTTCATCTTAGAATTTCATCCCTATCCATCTTTTCAAAAAACTCCATAACTTTTGACTCACCTGTATATATAACAAATTTCTTTGGGTTGATATAAAATTTACTTATATCAACCCAATAAAGTCCTTATATTTACCCATAATAGTTCATCGATTATATATTCGTGAGAATAATTCGTGAGAAGGCACACGAAATCATATGAAAGCAATTTTACTTTAAATTTATTAATGCACAATTTAGGCATTTGCCTCAAACTTCGTTTATCAGAAAACTAATTATTTCGGTTCGTCGCATTTATACCCATCGCGTAGTTAAATCAGCTACGATTACTATAAATTTACCACTTTATTTTACTATGTATGTTTTTCAAGATATAACTATTGAAACTGCGTTTTTATTCAACAGGAATATGTTATCGAAGACGGTACTTAATACCTCGCATTAAGTACTTGAGGCAAAAGCGTACACTCTAATGAGTAATGAGTAATCGACTGTTATAATGAATACGTAAACAGAATGTATCTAATTTTCGTACCTTAAATCCATTGTTTCCATGAGCGTAGAAATTGAAAGGGGTTTAAAAAAAGGAACGTTATACACCCATGAATTGATATGACCAAAATTTCCATATGAGTTGTATTTCGTATGATAAAACAATATCACCATACCACATTTTATCAAAATCGCACATTCAGTTCTAGTTAAAAATAAAAAAACTTTTAAAAACCGCAACTTTTATTGGGGCAAATTTAGCTCAATCGTCTTGTTTTAAGCCGTAGTGTATGTCGTAAAGGCTGGTAAAGACCTTTTAATGCATTATTTAGGCATTTACCTCAAACTTAGTATATTACAATTCTTTCAACAACGCCGCGTAGTTCAGAAAACCTATTATTTCGGTTCGCCGTATTTATACTCGACACGTAGTTAAATCAGCTACGATTACATTAAATTTGCCCCTTTATTTTACTATGTATGTTTTTCAAGGTATAACTTTCGAATACAATGTCAGAGCTGATTCACCCATATAAATATATTCACAAAAAAATTTAATATTCTTACAAACCTTTAATATATTTACAAACTATTCGATTTTCTTATTCTTTTTTTCTATTAATTAAAAAGTTTTAATGCTTTTATTTATTTATTCAAAAAATATTAAAAGAATTCAATATTTTTACTTTTCTTGCACACATGATTTTATTTTTTTTGTAACTAATAAACAAGTATGTATATTTTTCTTATAATCAAACATATGACTAAAAACTCACGCACACTATCATCAAGTAAATAATAAAATACTACAGTGACTGTATTTTAAATTCTGGAAGTGTTGGTGCATCCTAGTGAAAAGTCACATTTTTCAAATTTAAAAGTAAATAGCTCGGAGAACTATTTACCAAGAAAATTAATGAGAGGTGAATTTTATTGATTAAATGTAAGAAAAAATTTGGTTGAAATTTATTTCGAAAGTTTTCCCTGAGTATGTTTTTAAAATTTTATAACTTAGCAAGTTTATTCTTTCCTTTGTTTCAAATATTTTAAAACATACTACGTTATAAAATTTTTAAAATATACTAAGAGAAAACTTGCGAAATAAATTTAAATTGTTCTTACATTAAATCAATTTAACATTAGCAAACGTTAACTAGGAAAGAATTTCTGAAAATTCACATTTAAAGGGGGAGAAATGGGGGGAGGGGTGTTGCTATACGCAAAGTATTACTCTACGCAAAGCGGCAATCAAAAAAAATTTACCATTTTTTATTACGAAAATTAACTAAATTATTCAGTTTTTATATTAAATTTGAAATTATTATTTTAACTCCAGTAATTGTCTAAGTGCTAGGGCCCATTTAAGGTAACACTCTTATTATTATTTTTAACTCAAAATATTATTGAAAACAATTTTTCAGTAAAAACAACTCAAAAAAAATTAAATAATTGGGTGACTAAGTTTCTGTGTAAACCAAAAATTGATAAACATTTATTGAATGAAATTTCTTTGTAAGAAATCCAATAAAATTTTAATAATTCAGTTAATTTTTTGTTCCAAAATTTTTCAAAACTACTATAAAAGCCGGATTTGAAACGCAGAAGATTGACTCGCTATACGCTAGTGGTGGGGAGAGCTCGCTCCCCTCACGTATCTCTGCGGCCGCTTGGTTCATTCCCCACCATTTCTTATACCGTTAACACGCTTCTCTAATTGGTTAACTTTATTTAATTAATATCTAATTAACGGTGGGTCCGATGCAAAAATTTTCAAGGACTTTTCATCTTAGAATTTCATCCCTATCCATCTTTTCAAAAAACTCCATAACTTTTGACTCACCTGTATATATAACAAATTTCTTTGGGTTGATATAAAATTTACTTATATCAACCCAATAAAGTCCTTATATTTACCCATAATAGTTCATCGATTATATATTCGTGAGAATAATTCGTGAGAAGGCACACGAAATCATATGAAAGCAATTTTACTTTAAATTTATTAATGCACAATTTAGGCATTTGCCTCAAACTTCGTTTATCAGAAAACTAATTATTTCGGTTCGTCGCATTTATACCCATCGCGTAGTTAAATCAGCTACGATTACTATAAATTTACCACTTTATTTTACTATGTATGTTTTTCAAGATATAACTATTGAAACTGCGTTTTTATTCAACAGGAATATGTTATCGAAGACGGTACTTAATACCTCGCATTAAGTACTTGAGGCAAAAGCGTACACTCTAATGAGTAATGAGTAATCGACTGTTATAATGAATACGTAAACAGAATGTATCTAATTTTCGTACCTTAAATCCATTGTTTCCATGAGCGTAGAAATTGAAAGGGGTTTAAAAAAAGGAACGTTATACACCCATGAATTGATATGACCAAAATTTCCATATGAGTTGTATTTCGTATGATAAAACAATATCACCATACCACATTTTATCAAAATCGCACATTCAGTTCTAGTTAAAAATAAAAAAACTTTTAAAAACCGCAACTTTTATTGGGGCAAATTTAGCTCAATCGTCTTGTTTTAAGCCGTAGTGTATGTCGTAAAGGCTGGTAAAGACCTTTTAATGCATTATTTAGGCATTTACCTCAAACTTAGTATATTACAATTCTTTCAACAACGCCGCGTAGTTCAGAAAACCTATTATTTCGGTTCGCCGTATTTATACTCGACACGTAGTTAAATCAGCTACGATTACATTAAATTTGCCCCTTTATTTTACTATGTATGTTTTTCAAGGTATAACTTTCGAATACAATGTCAGAGCTGATTCACCCATATAAATATATTCACAAAAAAATTTAATATTCTTACAAACCTTTAATATATTTACAAACTATTCGATTTTCTTATTCTTTTTTTCTATTAATTAAAAAGTTTTAATGCTTTTATTTATTTATTCAAAAAATATTAAAAGAATTCAATATTTTTACTTTTCTTGCACACATGATTTTATTTTTTTTGTAACTAATAAACAAGTATGTATATTTTTCTTATAATCAAACATATGACTAAAAACTCACGCACACTATCATCAAGTAAATAATAAAATACTACAGTGACTGTATTTTAAATTCTGGAAGTGTTGGTGCATCCTAGTGAAAAGTCACATTTTTCAAATTTAAAAGTAAATAGCTCGGAGAACTATTTACCAAGAAAATTAATGAGAGGTGAATTTTATTGATTAAATGTAAGAAAAAATTTGGTTGAAATTTATTTCGAAAGTTTTCCCTGAGTATGTTTTTAAAATTTTATAACTTAGCAAGTTTATTCTTTCCTTTGTTTCAAATATTTTAAAACATACTACGTTATAAAATTTTTAAAATATACTAAGAGAAAACTTGCGAAATAAATTTAAATTGTTCTTACATTAAATCAATTTAACATTAGCAAACGTTAACTAGGAAAGAATTTCTGAAAATTCACATTTAAAGGGGGAGAAATGGGGGGAGGGGTGTTGCTATACGCAAAGTATTACTCTACGCAAAGCGGCAATCAACACAAAGCGTTAATCAACACAAAGCGTCCACTCTAAGGAGTAAAGAGTAATCCACTTTTATAATGAATACGTAAACAGAATGTATCTAAATTTCATACCTTATATACTTTGTTTCCATGAGCGTAGAAATTGGAGGGGGTTTAAAAAAAGGGAACGTTATACACCCATGAATTGATATGACCAAAATTTCCATATGAGTTGTATTTCGTATGATAAAACAATATCACCATACCACATTTTATCAAAATCGCACAATCAGTTCTAGTTAAAAATAAAAAAACTTTTAAAAACCGCAACTTTTATTGGGGCAAATTTAGCTCAATCGTCTTGTTTTAAGCCGTAGTGTATGTTGTAAAGGCTGGTAAAGACCTTTTAATGCATTATTTAGGCATTTACCTCAAACTTAGTATATTACAATTCTTTCAACAACGCCGCGTAGTTCAGAAAACCTATTATTTCGGTTCGCCGTATTTATACTCGACACGTAGTTAAATCAGCTACGATTACATTAAATTTGCCCCTTTATTTAACTATGTATGTTTTTCAAGGTATAACTTTCGAATACAATGTCAGAGCTGCTTCACCCATATAAATATATTCACAAAAAAATTTAATATATTTACAAACCTTTATTCGATTTTCTTATTCGTTTTTTCTATGAATTAAAAAGTTTTAATGCTTTTATTTATTTATTAAAAAAATATTAAGAGAATTCAATATTTTTACTTTTCTTGCTCACATGATTTTTTTGTAACTAATAAACAACTATGTATTTTTATTATTATTTTAATTTACCCCTTTATTTTACTATGTATGTTTTTCAAGATATAACTATTGAAACTGCGTTTTTATTCAACAGGAATATGTTATCGAAGACGGTACTTAATACCTCGCATTAAGTACTTGAGGCAAAAGCGTACACTCTAATGAGTAATGAGTAATCGACTGTTATAATGAATACGTAAACAGAATGTATCTAATTTTCGTACCTTAAATCCATTGTTTCCATGAGCGTAGAAATTGAAAGGGGTTTAAAAAAAGGAACGTTATACACCCATGAATTGATATGACCAAAATTTCCATATGAGTTGTATTTCGTATGATAAAACAATATCACCATACCACATTTTATCAAAATCGCACATTCAATTCTAGTTAAAAATAAAAAAACTTTTAAAAACCGCAACTTTTATTGGGGCAAATTTAGCTCAATCGTCTTGTTTTAAGCCGTAGTGTATGTCGTAAAGGCTGGTAAAGACCTTTTAATGCATTATTTAGGCATTTACCTCAAACTTAGTATATTACAATTCTTTCAACAACGCCGCGTAGTTCAGAAAACCTATTATTTCGGTTCGCCGTATTTATACTCGACACGTAGTTAAATCAGCTACGATTACATTAAATTTGCCCCTTTATTTTACTATGTATGTTTTTCAAGGTATAACTTTCGAATACAATGTCAGAGCTGATTCACCCATATAAATATATTCACAAAAAAATTTAATATTCTTACAAACCTTTAATATATTTACAAACTATTCGATTTTCTTATTCTTTTTTTCTATTAATTAAAAAGTTTTAATGCTTTTATTTATTTATTCAAAAAATATTAAGAGAATTCAATATTTTTACTTTTCTTGCACACATGATTTTTTTTTTTGTAACTAATAAACAAGTATGTATATTTTTCATATAATCAAACATATGACTAAAAACTCACGCACACTATCATCAAGTAAATAATAAAATACTACAGTGACTGTATTTTAAATTCTGGAAGTGTTGGTGCATCCTAGTGAAAAGTCACATTTTTCAAATTTAAAAGTAAATAGCTCGGAGAACTATTTACCAAGAAAATTAATGAGAGGTGAATTTTATTGATTAAATGTAAGAAAAAATTTGGTTGAAATTTATTTCGAAAGTTTTCCCTTAGTATGTTTTTAAAATTTGATAACTTAGCAAGTTTATTCTTTCCTTTGTTTCAAATATTTTAAAACATACTACGTTATAAAAATTTTAAAATATACTAAGAGAAAACTTGCGAAATAAATTTAAATTGTTCTTACATTAAATCAATTTAACATTAGCAAACGTTAACTAGGAAAGAATTTCTGAAAATTCACATTTAAAGGGGGAGAAATGGGGGGAGGGGTGTTGCTATACGCAAAGTATTACTCTACGCAAAGCGGCAATCAACACAAAGCGTTAATCAACACAAAGCGTCCACTCTAAGGAGTAAAGAGTAATCCACTTTTATAATGAATACGTAAACAGAATGTATCTAAATTTCATGACTTATATACTTTGTTTCCATGAGCGTAGAAATTGGAGGGGGTTTAAAAAAAGGGAACGTTATACACCCATGAATTGATATGACCAAAATTTCCATATGAGTTGTATTTCGTATGATAAAACAATATCACCATACCACATTTTATCAAAATCGCACAATCAGTTCTAGTTAAAAATAAAAAAACTTTTAAAAACCGCAACTTTTATTGGGGCAAATTTAGCTCAATCGTCTTGTTTTAAGCCGTAGTGTATGTTGTAAAGGCTGGTAAAGACCTTTTAATGCATTATTTAGGCATTTACCTCAAACTTAGTATATTACAATTCTTTCAACAACGCAGCGTAGTTCAGAAAACCTATTATTTCGGTTCGCCGTATTTATACTCGACACGTAGTTAAATCAGCTACGATTACATTAAATTTGCCCCTTTATTTAACTATGTATGTTTTTCAAGGTATAACTTTCGAATACAATGTCAGAGCTGCTTCACCCATATAAATATATTCACAAAAAAATTTAATATATTTACAAACCTTTATTCGATTTTCTTATTCGTTTTTTCTATGAATTAAAAAGTTTTAATGCTTTTATTTATTTATTAAAAAAATATTAAGAGAATTCAATATTTTTACTTTTCTTGCTCACATGATTTTTTTGTAACTAATAAACAACTATGTATTTTTCATATAATCAAACATATGACAAAAAAAAACTCACGCACACTATCATCTAGTAAATAATAAAATATTACATTGACGGTATTTTTAATTCTGGAAGTGTTGGTGCACCCTAATGAAAAGTTATCGTATAACCAATTGAAGAACAATAAATTATGAATCGAATGAGTACAACAACTTTAGAATTCGGAAAAATAGTATAGTCGATGAAAAAGGACGACTTTTTCCAACTATTTTAAAAACGGAAACACGCCCCCCCCCCACCCTACCCCGGAATGGAGAATTAAGATTTTGGTCGTTCGGCACTTGTCAATTACTCGTTATCCCGGTAAAACCCGGATAACGCAAGAGTTTCGAAGAAAGTGACGTTTTTAAAAAAATTTTGTTGCAATTGCCATCTAGCTTAAGGTTTTAGCTGTTTACTTTTTCTCAATAACAGCATATCCTGGAAAAATCTGGAAAACCACAGAGATACGGAGACAAATTATGTTGAATTCATTCCCATTTCATTTAAATTTTTAGTTAATAAAGTTATATTTATATCCAATATTTGTGCAGAAATTATTTAATAGATTTCTAGCATTGGACGGAAATCCCGACAACGATGTTAAACACAACTAAGCTACCCAACTAAAAACACTGTTATCCAACCTAAAAGAATTCTAACTATGGGAGGAGCAAAATAGCAGAGCAATTAAAACAAACCAAGAAAGAATGCTTGGCAAATTTTCACATTTTTCAAATTTAAAAGTAAATAGCTCGGTAAACTATTTACCAAGAAAATTAATGAGGGGTGAATTTTATTGATTAAATGTAAGAAAAAATTTTGTTGAAATATATTTCGAAAGTTTTCCCTTAGTATGTTTTTAAAATTTTATAACTTGGCAAGTTTATTCTTTCTTTTGTTTCAAATATTTGAAAACTTGCTACGTTATAAAATTTTAAAAACATACTTAGAGGAAACTTGCGAAATAAATTTCAACCAAATTTGTTCTTAAATTTAATCAATTTACCCATCATTAATTTTCTTGGTAAATAGTTTACCGAGAGGCTCTTTAATGGGATATCATCACTTTTTAAGGAGCAACTATTATATGCAGTATCTCCCCGAAAACTCGGCCCTTTTTAACATTTATGTTTTTGATCGGATTCTTAATTCCGGAAGTATTTGTGACAATGTTCATGTGTAAACGGCTTGCCTAAACCATAACCTAATTTCAACGGATTAGTAAATTAATGCACAAGTAAACAACAACAAAAATATTTTGTTATTAGCGAATTTCCTCCAAAAGACATGCAGCTAATGTTTTTGCACCAATGTTGGAATTTCGTATGAATTTCTTCAGATGTCCGTCGATCCTACCTATTAGATGTTAAAAATCACTATCGCTAAAATTTGTATATATTTATATATGTATATATATATATGTACTTTTTAAAATGTCTGTGGACTCTCTAGCGGTCACAGTTTTATTCCGATTGGAATGAAAATTGGTATTTGAGGCGCTTTTGGTATTCTAAAGGTTGAGTTCGTTAATGGGCAAAATCGGAAGAGGGGATAGGGGGTTTAGAAGGATGGGGAAACAAAATTTGAATATCTCCGTTAATATTTGAAAAATCGAAAAAATTTTCAGGAGTTAAATTGTAGGTACTAAGTTTAACTGTAATTTTGTTTCTTACACTAATATTTACAGAAATATTTACAATTAAAGATTGAAAGTTAAAATTCTAAATATCTCTGTTCACATTAGAGTTTGAGAAAAATGATCGAGTAATGAATTGATTTTTTTTGAAGCAAACTTGATTTTCTACTAATTTACTCCATATACATTTTTCAATTATTCTAATATTTAGAGAGATATTTTATATTTAGTGTTTGTTAGGCACAAATACATGAAATATATTTTATTGTAAAAAACTTTAAAAAAAAGTTCAACTGACTTCAAAAAACACAAAAAGTCACTATATTAAAAAGCTAAAAATAACAATTTACAGATTTAATCCAAAAGACAATTCTTGTCCAAACCTATTACGTATAATTTAGTATATTAAGTTTGATCACGACTGTAACGCTTAAAAAAATTGATCGTAGGCATGAATGTTTGGTATACGTGTTCATAAAATTTGGCCATTTCCGCATGTCCGTCTGTCTGTCTGTGGATACGATAACCCTAGAACAAAAAGAGATAACGAGCCGAAATGTGCTCTAGAGCAAAACAGTAAGGTCAAGTTCGTTAATGGGCAAAATCGGACAATATTTGGGCAAAAATATTTATCTTTGAAACTATTGGAAGGTGTTTCCCTTCGCTCGAGGGGGGGGGATACATATACATCTTTGAAACCGTAAGAGATTTGATTTTTTCGTAAAAAATTTGTTAACAAAAAATCTTCTTTTTAAAATAAATAAGTTTTGTTTGTAAAAGATTTCCATAAACTCAATAGTATTCTCATAGTTTGTGATTATATGTTCCTCGAAAAGAATTGTTAACATTTCGAATACGCAGAATTGTTAAAAATTTAATCATTGATATACAACTCAGTATATACTGGGTATTCAAACATTTAAGTCAGTTAGTTGTTACATTACTTAACAGTCGAACATAGAATCTCCTTCTTTTTTTGGAGTTGGTTAAAATTTATGTTGTTTTGGTCATCTCCACAGAAACTCTAATTTTATATGATGATTGATTGATTATTATCGGGGTAAAAACTATTGCACTTCGACCCTATGATCCATTGTGCTCCCCCTTCTACCTCAGTCTGACGAGACTCGCTTCTCCCATATGTTGGCAATAGCCTGGAGCTTGCTTATCAGGTCCTCCCGAAGGTTCATATATTCGGGGTGAGATGCACCGAATATCCTGTATCTGTAACCCAGAGGTTCGCAGTCAAAGATTATGTGGCTGGATGTTTCTTCCTCCTCGCCACACAATCTGCACACAATGGAGCCGTTATGGAGTCCCATTGTGTGCAGATGCTTCTGCATAGGATAATGCCCGGTAATGAACCCGGTAACCCTCCGCAGTTGCATCCTGTTCAGCCTCAGTGCATCGAAAGATAACCTCTTTGTTGCACTCTGAAGCAGTACCTTCCCGAGTTCTTGCCGCGGTACTTTTTCCCAGTGATCACGGTGTTTAGCATTTGACCACTCGTTGATCACTTGTTTACATACAGTATTTGGAATTCCTAAAATATGCTCTGGGCCTATGAATGTCATTCCGACTCCCTTCTTTGCTAAGGTATCCGCTTTTTCATTTCCTTCGAAACCACTGTGTCCCGGCACCCAGATCAATTTAACATTGTTCCGTTTTGCCAGTTTCAGAAGTTCCTCCAGACAATACTTGACTACCCTTGACGTGACCTCAGTTCCAGACAAGGCTTTTAAAGCAGCTTGACTGTCCGACAGAATACATACGTTCTGGTTTATGTAGCCTCTACGTAGGTTCTCACGGACGCAAGCCAGTATGGCGTAAACTTCTGCTTGGCAGACCGTGGCATTTCCCCAAGTTGAGGCATATGTTTGCTTTTAATCTCTCACCGAAGATTCCTGCCCCGGTCCCTTCTTCAGTTTTGAATCCGTCTGTATACCAGACGATTCCTTTCCTGAGGTAGGATTGTTCTCCATCCGACCACATGGCCTTATCACATACTACAGTGAAAGGTTTAGAGACGGATTATGTAAGGAGTTAATAGTTAATAGTTATGAAGAAGTATATCTGTGCCCATTTCAAAGACGGGGTCTGAGTTGATGTTCCCCCAATACTTGCATGTCTAACCTGATTTTTATTAATCCAGTTGTTATTGCAAGACAATCTATAGGCGCTGAATGCTCAGCGGAGGCAGCCCCAGTATGACTTCCATGGCAGCTGTAGATGTACTGCTCATGGATCCAGTGATGCACAAGCAGGCCAGTCTCTGAATCCTGGACAGTTTTTTGCACGCATCTGCTTAACTTTTGGCCACCACACTAGAGCAGCATGGGTTATAATAGGCCTGACTACTGTTGTGTAGAGCCAGTCAATCATTTTGGGCTTTAGACCCCAGACTTTTCCACATGCTCTCTTGCAAAGCGCATGTGGAAAATTCTATAAGATAACTATAAAATTATTTTATTAAAATTTTGTTTTAATTTTGAAATGTCAATTTTGATTGTCGTTTCCATTGTAACTATAAACTATAATCGTTATACATCGTTCTATTTTGGCTATTAATAAATTTAATTATGCAAATACTAAAGGCATATCTGATATTATATTTCATTTTGATCACACTAAAATTATGACCGCTAGAGAGTGATTTATGTATTCTAAGCAAATTCGCTAAGTTGACGCAGCTCCTGCGTAACGATTTTTTTAAAATTATTATTGGTAGAGTCAAATTTACTTCAAAAACGGTGTTTCAGGAAGGTTGCTCGGAACCGCAATTTTTTTTAAATCGATTCATCTTGACGTCCTGAATATGTCCCTAAATTTTTACGGTCTAACTCGTGACGAAACAGGATCTTAATTGAATTTGTTTATAACAAAAAAGCGACTTTTCTTGACATTTTTTTTAAAACTAAAAATTTTAAAAATGACAAATGAGCAGCCCATAAACATTAAAATCGGTTAATTAAAATTCGAGAAAAAAATTCCCAAACTTCGAAAAACGCAAAAATTTTAAATTAAAATAAAAAATCTAAAAATTAGTTCATTTTTTTTAAACTATGGCAAAGTATGCCTATATGTTAAAAATAATGTGCCAAATTTTAGATTCTCGTATAAATGTTCTATGATCATTTTCGTAAAAAATTTGTTTGGCTGCTCACGACATACAATTACGGAGCAAAAAAAAGAACACTTTTATAGGTTATATTCGACTCACAATTTCAGAGCAGAGCAGGTGTCCTTTCTTAGGTTATATTCGACCGTTAATTACACTATTTTTGTACCCCCACTATTGCTCTACACACGTTTACCGGGAGGTTAAGCAGCCTTCTCGGTACTTTACGGACGGTATAAATTTACTTCCAGTTTAGGAGTCTAGGAGTCAGTTTGGAGTTTACCCGCCGAGTAGGCTACCATTACCTAGAGGGGCACTTTACCTAGAGGTTGGAAAACCCGCCCTTAGACACACAGGCACTGAGTGTGTGGCGCATGGTGTGCACACAACAAAGCACGCTTTGTTTTGGAAAGTGCGATAAATGAAACATATTATAAAATTATAAAATTTGCTTAAAAAACGCTTACTTAAATTTATATATATATATATGTATATATATATATATATATATATATATATATATATATATGCCAAGTAAATTTATTTCCCATTTTGGTTTTTTGCCAGTTACATCATATGACCAAACAGAGTCGTAGCGGATAGTAAGTTTCGCGTTTTGGGCCACTTTCATTGGCCTCTATATAAATGGGCAGCGTTTCCTTCTGGGAGTTATTCTGTAACTAGAATCTGGTGAAAATACTAAATTTGAGCAGTTCTGTCGATTCCATAACTTTCATCATAGTGAAAATGTGAGCCATCTTACGGGAGTTTGTTCGACAAGGAATTTCTTAATGTATACGTGGATCCAAGAGAGAAAGGAAATAAGTAGAGAGAGAAAGAAATAATTGATGGCTTAAAACGACGCATGGTAATGTGTTTTGGAGTTATATTTCAAATTTTGCCCCTATTCCTAGAACATTTGTTTGTATTTTATAAATACGTATTTCGACTACAATGTAGTCATCATCAGTATGAATTAGCTAATCGTAACTATCTCTGGGATATGGATTCAAAGATATGTTGCTTGTTGCTAATTTGGTGCCTGTGACAATGTTCTAGGAATAGGGGCAAAATTTTAAACATAATTTCAAAAAACCTAGAGTTCTCTTTGATTATTTTAATAATCTTTATTGTTTTGGAGTTGTTTAGTTTCATGAACATTATAATCATTTGCTTTTGTTTTTCAGCCACATTCATGTTGACTGAAAATTAATATATATTATCTCTATGAAAATTAAACTATCTAGAGCACGGTAGTGCGACAGGCCGAGTATAAGGGGTTTTTTGCCTTCGCGCTTACAGTACTATCACTACACAAAAAATCAGAGCCGATTTGACCTCAAAATATCTTCTGAACGAAAAGAGCTATAGTGCTGGTTTTTCGAATATAAGTTATTTAGGGAATTATAAGAGTACGAGTTTATGCTTTTCGTTAAGAAATAAACGGTTAAAAAGTTATTTTGGTTCAAAAATCGTAAAATAGTGGGTACGCCCATAATTTTCATTAGACAGGATAAAAACGTAGGGCCTACATCAGATATCCTTTAAAGATGATATTTGGCATATAGTTAGGTCTAGTATCTAAGGCACAGGGAAAATTATGAAATCACGAAATTTATATCGGGAAATGGGAAAACTTTTGCTATTTTACTTTGATAAAATTAATATAGGAAATATTGCTCTGCCTATGATTGGTCCATATTTCTATATTTATAGTAAAATGTGAGCATATACCACTAGTGAGAGGTGTGTGCGATGTTTAAAACTTTATTGCTCCATTTCCAGAAATGCAAGAAGGATGCGGTTTTTTGTATTCGACGCGAAATTTTTTTTACTTTAAATAAGAATCTTTGGAAAAAATTAATTTTCCCAACGGAACATATGGAAAATCAAAGATTAAATTTATGTGTTAAATTTATTGAAAACTAAATTTCTTAATATGTCTGTACACATTAGAGCTTGAGCAAAAATGATAAGGTGATGAATTGTAGCAAATTTGATTTCCTACAACTGTATTCCTTACATATTTTTCGATTGTTCTAATATTAAGAGAGAAATTTTATATTTTGTGCCTGTATATTTTTTATATGAAAACCGATCTTATGTGCATTTTATGTGCAATATAATTGCTGTAATTTGATTGGTTCAGATAAATTCGTTTAATCTGAACCAATCAGCTTACAGCAATTGTATTGCACATAAGATGTACATAAAATCGGTTTTCATATAACAAATATATACAAACACAAAATATAAAATATCTCTCTTAATATTAGAACAATTTGAACAATTTGAACGCAAAAAATTCCCTTTTTATTCCCAGTATATATAAATATACATGGTATATTAAGTTTTGTCCCGACTTTGTAACGTTTGAAAATATTAATCCTTGATATAAATGATTGTTCATAAAATGGCCCATTTTGGCTATTTTCGCATGTCCGTCCGTCTGTCTGTGGACGCAATAACTTAAGAACGAAAACAGATAAATAGGTAATTTGTGTGTGTGTGTTCTAAAACAAAAAAGTATGGTCAAATTCGATAATGGGCAATTTTTACTTTTAACCGAAAATCAGATTCACCCTTCTTCCATTTCGATGGTGATTTTTTGGCGCCGACTCAAAATTATTTAGGTTTCTACATTCGAATATGGCGGCCGCCGCAAACGGCGATTTAAAATTTCCAAATTCACCCCTATGATATGGGTATCAAATAAAAGGGCTTGATGACGTCTTTCTAAATCTAATATGGCGGCCGCCACAAATAGCGATTTTTAATTTCCACATTAACCCCTATGATATGGGTATCAAATAAAAGGGCTTGATGAACGAAACACAGTGTATAAAGTGACGTTATTCGAAATCCAATATGGCGGCCGCCGCAAATGGATATTTACAATTTCCACATTAACCACTATGGGTATATATATATATATATATATATATATATAATAATGAATAATAATAATGGGGTTTAACCTCCGTTTCCGAGACACGATGGTCTATAACAGAGGCCACCCACATCATTATTTTTCATCCTTTATTTATTAATTTTTACATTACATTTTTATGATGTGAGTGGAGGATCGGGAATTCGTATGCAGACTAGGAATTGGAAGGTGTGCGGCTGCAGCCGACTTTGATAGGAACTATGCCGATATTCATCTGGAGTTCGTGAAGGGAAACTGCAGAAAAACTTCACAAGCATAGCCGGTTACTTCGTTCTTGTCCATACGCCGACAGTTTAGTCAATCAACCGCCCCATTAATTTTTTTTTTTTTTTTAAATTGACAAACTGCCGGTGTCGGGATTCGAACCCATAACCTCCCAGGTCCAAGTAGAAACAGCGCCTTAACAAGCGCGGCTACTTGGCTGGTATATATATATATATCACTCATCAGGCCTTTTCATTTGATCCCCATACCAAAGGGGTTTATGAGGAAATTATAAAACTCCATTTGCGGCGGCCGCCATATTGGATTTAAAATAACGTCACTTAATATACTGTGTTTCGCTCATCAAGCCCTTTCATTTGATACCCATATTATAGGGGTTTATGTGGAAATTATAAATCTCCATTTTCTGCGGCCGCCATATTGAATTAAGAATGACATCACTTTACTTATTGTGTTTTGCTCATCAAGTCCTTTTATTCGATACCCATATCATAGGGGTTAATTTGGAAATTGAAAATCGCCATTTGCGGCGGCCGCCATATTCGATTTAAGATGACATCCTATACTAATGTAGATATTTAAATAATTTTGAGTCGGCGCCAAAAAATCACCATCGAAATGGAAGAAGAGTGGATCTGATTTTCAGTTAAAAGTAAAAATTGCCCATTAATGAATTTGACCTTACTTTTTTGTTCTAGAACACACACACAAATTAGCTGTTTATCAGTTTTCGTTCTTGGGTTATTGCGTCCACAGACAGACGGACGGACATGCGGAAATAGCCGAAATGGGCCATTTTATAAAGAAGCATTTATATCAAGGATTAATATTTTCAAGCGTTACAAAGTCGGGACTAAACTTAATACACAATGTATATTTACATATACTGGGAATAAAAATGTAATTTTTGGTGTTCTTCCCCATTTTCTGAGTTGTTTCGTTTGAAAATTTAAAGTTTTCCAATTTTTCCCATAAATTTCAAGTTAAAACTGGTTGAATGCAAAAAAACCGATCCTAATCTTATTTTTTTTTGATAAATTTGAAGAAATTTCTTTGTTGAAAAATTTTATCAAGTAGTGTTATCCCTTTGAAGTATTCATAAGTAATGATTACAATCTAACGTGCAAAATACATAATACATTTATAGTAAATATTACATTTATACTGAATGTGTCATCCAATCAGATAGTCCCTAACAAATATCAACGAATCAGAATGGACTATAACCAAATTTTTTTGTTTTTCCTCATTTTTGCGGATGTTGCGTTGGGAAAATTGAATTTTTTCGATCTACAAATAGGTTTTGAGATATCCAACGTCGAATGCAAAAACTCGCATCCTTATAATATGTCTGGAAATGCCTTATACTTACCACTTAAATTAAATTTTTGATTTTCCATATGTTCCGCTGGGAAAATTAAATTTTTCGAAAGGTTTCAAAAATTCCGCGTCGAATGCAAAAAACCGCATCCTTCTACCATTTCTGGAAGTGGAGCAACAAAGTTTTAAAAAATCGTACACAAATGGTGTGTGTTACATTTTAGTAGTATAAATATAATATATATGGACCAATCATAGAGCAGCAATATTTCCTATGTTAAATTTATCAAAACAAAAATGCAAAAGTTTTCCATTTCCCGATATAAATTTCGTAGTTTGATAATTTTCCTTTCGGTTTGGTCACTATATCTAACTTTTATTATTTTTTTATTTTTGTCTGAAAGAAATTTTAGAACAAGGACAAGCAATAAAATAAATCCAAATTAATAATACTAGATTTAATTATACTTAATACTAATATATACATCTTATATAATAAATTACATACATCTTATATACTAAGTTAAAACTATTCTCACAATTAATGGTCTTGAATGGATTTCTGGTTTCTGCAAAAAAAAAACAGTTGGTTAAACAATGTCACATCGAGCATAAAGAAAGTAAGACTACACCAAAGAAGCTTGGGTACACAGTTTTGTTAGAATATTAATAAAGCACGACTTGATTAATTGACTAATAGAAGTCATATTACATTGAATCAAAATGATAAAACTAACACTCAAAGTTTAATAAGTTTTTTTTTTCTAAGTTTTTAATCTTTGGCCACAAGAACATTTGAAGTATGGAAATGTAAATATCCGCAATAATTGTTACGTAAATTTTTCTAAGATTTAGTTTGTAGATTATAGATAGTTTAGTTAGATTAGTATGGGAAGTATATATATATATATATATATATATATATATATATATATATATATATATATATATATATATATATATAATATATATATATAACATATTTGTTTGAGTTCATATAAAATTTACTTCCCATATTTCTACAATCTATTATATATATATAATTCGAGAGACGTCATGCGAAACTATGAAAGCAATTTGTCTATAAATTTATTAAGCTTATTTATTTATTATCCCCAAACTCCGTTTATTACAATTCTTTCAATAACGTCGCGTAGTTCAGATAACTAATTATTTTCGTTCGTCGTATTTATACCAATCGCGTAGTTAAATCATCTACGGTTAGTTTAAATTTACCTCTTTATTACTTGAGGCAAAAAGATACTTGACGCTAAGTGTTGCTCTACTCAAAGCGTTACTCTACAAGAAACGTTACTCTACACAAAGCGTTAATCAACACAAATCGTCAACTCTACAAAAAGCGTTACTCTACACAAAGCGTATTTCAACGCAAAACGTTACTCCACTCAAAGCGTTACTTTACGTTTGGTGTTCCTTTACGATAGGTTGAACTTTACTCGTAGTGTAACTTAACGCAAATCGTAATTAACGCGAAGTGTAAAACAATTCTGCTAAATTGTGTGATTACAATTGACGAAAGCATTATTGCTTCAAAATACTGCGAAACTATTATGAAATGATATAAAATATTACGAAAAGTTGTTAAACTCTCACGGGTGACATGGTCCCTGTTGGTAGCATATATACAGTAAATGTATTACCACAAAATATATGTATATATATTTATATATGTATAGTATATGATAGTTTAGAATAATTTAGTTATAAGGGGGGTGGGGTTAGATTATAGATAGTTTAGTTAGATTAGTAAGGGAAATATATATATATAAATATATATATTTAACCAATTTGTTTCAGTTCATATAAAATTTACTTCCCATATTTCAACAATCTATAATATATATTATTCGAGAGAAGTCATGCGAAACTATGAAAGCAATTTGTCTATAAATTTATTAAGCTTATTTAATCATTATCCTCAAACTCCGTTTATCACAATTCTTTCAATAACGCCGCGTTGTTCAGATAACTAATTATTTTCGTTTGTCGTATTTTTTCCCATCGCGTAGTTAAATCATCTACGGTTAGTGTAAATTTACCTCTTTATTTTACTGTGTATGATTTCAATGGAGTAAATATATTGAAGCTTTACGTTTTTATTCGACCAGAATATTGAATCTTAACCAACTCATAAATTTAATGTTATCGAAGATGGTATTTAACGCGAGGTGTTACTTGAGGCAAAAAGGTACTTGACGCAAAGTGTTGCTCTATTCAAAGCGTTACTCTACAAGAAACGTTACTCTACACAAAGCGTTAATCAACACAAATCGTCCACTCTACAAAAAGCGTTACTCTACACAAAGCGTATTTCAACGCAAAACGTTACTCCACACAAAGCGTTACTTTACGTTTGGTGTTCCTTTACGATAGGTGTTACTTTACTCGTAGTGTAACTTAACGCAAATCGTAATTAACGCGAAGTGATAAAAAAATTCTGCTAAATTGTGTGGTTACAATTGAAGAAGGCATTATCGCTTCAAAATACTGCGAAACTATTATGAAATGATATAAAATATTACGAAAAGTTGTTAAACTCTCATGGGTGACATGGTCCCTGTTGGTAGCATATATACAGTAAATGTATTACCACAAAATATATGTATATATATTTATATATGAATAATATGATAGTTTAGAATAATTTAGTTATAAGAGGGGGGGGGGGGTTAGATTATAGATAGTTTAGTTAGATTAGTATGGGAAATATATATATATAAATATATATATAACCAATTTGTTTCAGTTCATATAAAATTTACTTCCCATATTTCTACAATCTATAATATATATTATTCGAGAGAAGTCATGCGAAACTATGAAAGCAATTTGTCTATAAATTTATTAAGCTTATTTATTCATTATCCTCAAACTCCGTTTATTACAATTCTTTCAATAACGCCGCGTTGTTTAGATAAATAATTATTTTCGTTTGTCGTATTTTTTCCCATCGCGTAGTTAAATCATATACGGTTAGTTTAAATTTACCTCTTTATTTTACTGTGTATGATTTCAATGGAGTAAATATATTGAAGCTTTACGTTTTTATTCGACCAGAATATTGAATATTAACCAACTCATAAATTTAATGTTATCGAAGATGGTATTTAACACGAGGTGTTACTTGAGGCAAAAAGATACTTGACGCAAAGTGTTGCTCTACTCAAAGCGTTACTCTACAAGAAACGTTACTCTACACAAAGCGTTAATCAACACAAATCGTCCACTCTACAAAAAGCGTTACTCTACACAAAGCGTATTTCAACGCAAAACGTTACTCCACACAAAGCGTTACTTTACGTTTGGTGTTCCTTTACGATAGGTCTTACTTTACTCGTAGTGTAACTTAACGCAAATCGTAATTAACGCGAAGTGTAAAAAAATTCTGCTTAATTGATTGGTTACAATTGAAGAAAGCATTATTGCTTCAAAATACTGCGAAACTATTATGAAATGATATAAAATATTACGAAAAGTTGTTAAACTCTCACGGGTGACATGGTCCCTGTTGGTAGCATATATACAGTAAATGTATTACCACAAAATGTATGTATATATATTTATATATGTATAGTATATGATAGTTTAGAATAATTTAGTTATAAGGGGGAGGGGTTAGATTAGAGATAGTTTAGTTAGATTAGTATGGGAAATATATATATATAAATATATATATATATATATATATATAACCAATTTGTTTCAGTTCATATAAAATTTACTTCCCATATTTCTACAATGTATAATATATATTATTCGAGAGAAGTCATGCGAAACTATGAAAGCAATTTGTCTATAAATTTATTAAGCTTATTTATTCATTATTCTCAAACTCCGTTTATTACAATTCTTACAATAACGCCGCGTTGTTCAGATAACTAATTATTTTCGTTTGTCGTATTTTTTCCCATCGCGTAGTTAAATCATCTACGGTTAGTTTAAATTTACCTCTTTATTTTACTGTGTATGATTTCAATGGAGTAAATATATTGAAGCTTTACGTTTTTATTCGACCAGAATATTGAATCTTAACCAACTCATAAATTTAATGTTATCGAAGATGGTATTTAACGCGAGGTGTTACTTGAGGCAAAAAGATACTTGACGCAAAGTGTTGCTCTACTCAAAGCGTTACACAACAAGAAACGTTACTCTACACAAAGCGTTAATCAACACAAATCGTCCACTCTACAAAAAGCGTTACTCTACACAAAGCGTATTTCAACGCAAAACGCTACTACACATAAAGCGTTACTTTACGTTTGGTGTTCCTCTACGATAGGTGTTACTTTACTCGTAGTGTAACTTAACGCAAATCGTATTTAACGCGAAGTGTAAAACAATTCTGCTAAATTGTGAGGTTTCAATTGAAGAAAGCATTATTGCTCCAAAATACTGCGAAACTATTATGAAATGATATAAAATATTACGAAAAGTTGTTAAACTCTCACGGGTTACATGGTCCCTGTTGGTAGCATATATAAAGTAAATGTATTACCACAAAATGTATGTATATATATTTATATATGTATAGTATATGATAGTTTAGAATATTTTAGTTATAAGGTTGGGGGGGGGTTAGATTATAGATAGTTTAGTTAGATTAGTATGGGAAATATATATATATAAATATATATATATAACCAATTTGTTTCAGTTCATATAAAATTTACTTCCCATATTTCTACAATCTATAATATATATTATTCGAGAGAAGTCATGCGAAACTATGAAAGCAATTTGTCTATACATTTATTAAGCTTATTTATTCATTATCCTCAAACTCCGTTTATTACAATTCTTTCAATAACGCCGCGTTGTTCAGATAACTTATTATTTTCGTTTGTCGTATTTTTTCCCATCGCGTAGTTAAATCATCTACGGTTAGTTTAAATTTACCTCTTTATTTTACTGTATATGATTTCAATGGAGTAAATATATTGAAGCTTTACGTTTTTATTCGACCAGAATATTGAATCTTAACCAACTCATAAATTTAATGTTATCGAAGATGGTATTTAACGCGAGGTGTTACTTGAGGCAAAAAGATACTTGACGCAAAGTGTTGCTCTACTCAAAGCGTTACTCTACAAGAAACGTTACTCTACACAAAGCGTTAATCAACACAAATCGTCCACTCTACAAAAAGCGTTACTCTACACAAAGTGTATTTCAACGCAAAACGTTACTCCACTCAAAGCGTTACTTTACGTTTGGTGTTCCTTTACGATAGGTTGAACTTTACTCGTAGTGTAACTTAACGCAAATCGTAATTAACGCGAAGTGTAAAACAATTCTGCTAAATTGTGTGATTACAATTGACGAAAGCATTATTGCTTCAAAATACTGCGAAACTATTATGAAATGATATAAAATATTACGAAAATTTGTTAAACTCTCACGGGTGACATGGTCCCTGTTGGTAGCATATATACAGTAAATATATTACCACAAAATGTATGTATATATATTTATATATGTATAGTATTTGATAGTTAAGAATAATTTAGTTATAAGGGGAGGGGGAGTTAGATTATAGATAGTTTAGTTAGATTAGTATGGGAAATATATATATATATAAATATATATATATAACCAATTTGTTTCAGTTCATATAAAATTTACTTCCCATATTTCTACAATCTATAATATATATTATTCGAGAGAAGTCATGCGAAACTATGAAAGCAATTTGTCTATACATTTTTTATGCTTATTTATTCATTATCCTCAAACTCCGTTTATTACAATTCTTTCAATAACGCCGCGTTGTTCAGATAACTAATTATTTTCTTTTGTCGTATTTTTTCCCATCGCGTAGTTAAATCATCTACGGTTAGTTTAAATTAACCTCTTTATTTTACTGTGTATGATTTCAATGGAGTAAATATATTGAAGCTTTACGTTTTTATTCGACCAGAATATTGAATCTTAACCAACTCATAAATTTAATGTTATCGAAGATGGTATTTAACGCGAGGTGATACTTGAGGCAAAAAGATACTTGAAGCAAAGTGTTGCTCTACTCAAAGCGTTACTCTACAAGAAACGTTACTCTACACAAAGCGTTAATCAAAACAAATCATCCACTCTACAAAAAGCGTTACTCTACACAAAGCGTATTTAAACGCAAAACGTTACTCCACACAAAGCGTTACTTTACGTTTGGTGTTCCTTTACGATAGGTGTTACTTTACGCGTAGTGTAACTTAACGCAAATCGTAATTAACGCGAAGTGTAAAAAAATTCTGCTAAATTGTGTGGTTACAATTGAAGAAAGCATTATTGCTTCAAAATACTACGAAACTATTATGAAATGATAAAAATATTACGAAAATTTGTTAAACTCTCACGGGTGACATGGTCCCTGTTGGTAGCATATATACAATAAATGTATTACCACAAAATGTATGTATATATATTTATATATGTATAGTATATGATAGTTTAGAATAATTTAGTTATAAGGGGGGGGGGGGGGGGTCAGATTATAGATAGATTAGTTAGATTAGTATGGGAATTATATATATATAAATATATATATATATATAAACAATTTGTTTCAGTTCATATAAAATTTACTTCCCATATTTCTACAATCTATAATATATATTATTCGAGAGAAGTCATGCGAAACTATGAAAGCAATTTGTCTATAAATTTATTAAGCTTATTTATTCATTATCCTCAAACTCCGTTTATTACAATTCTTTCAATAACGCCGCGTTGTTCAGATAACTAATTATTTTCTATTGTCGTATTTTTTCCCATCGCGTAGTTAAATCATCTACGGTTAGTTTAAATTTACCTCTTTATTTTACTGTGTTTGTTTTCAATGGAGTAAATATATTGAAGCTTTACGTTTTTATTCGACCAGAATATTGAATCTTAACCAACTCATAAATTTAATGTTATCGAAGATGGTATTTTACGCGAGGTGTTACTTGAGGCAAAAAGATACTTAACGCAAAGTGTTGCTCTACTCAAAGCGTTACTCTACAAGAAACGTTACTCTACACAAAGCGTTATTCAACACAAATCGTCCACTCTACAAAAAACGTTACTCTACACAAAGCGTATTTCAACGCAAAACGTTACTCCACACAAAGCGTTACTTTACGTTTGGTGTTCCTTTACGATAGGTGTTACTTTACTCGTAGTGTAACTTAACGCAAATCGTAATTAACGCGAAGTGTAAAAAAATTCTGCTAAATTGTGTGGTTACAAATGAAAAAAGCATTATTGCTTCAAAATACAGCGAAACTATTATGAAATGATATAAAATATTACGAAAATTTGTTAAACTCTCACGGGTGACATGGTCACTGTTGGTAGCATATATACAGTAAATGTATTACCACAAAATGTATGTATATATATTTATATATGTATAGTATATGATAGTTTAGAATAATTTAGTTATAAGGGGGGGGGGGTTAGATTATAGATAGTTTAGTTAGATTAGTATGGGAAATATATATATATAAATATATATATATATAACCAATATGTTTCAGTTCAAATAAAATTTACTTCCCATATTTCTACAATCTATAATATATATTTTTCGAGAGAAGTCATGCGAAACTATGAAAGCAATTTGTCTATACATTTATTAAGCTTATTTATTCATTATCCTCAAACTCCGTTTATTACAATTCTTTCAATAACGCCGCGTTGTTCAGATAACTAATTACTTTCTTTTGTCGTATTTTTTCCCATCGAGTAGTTAAATCATCTACGGTTAGTTTAAATTTACCTCTTTATTTTACTGTGTATGATTTCAATGGAGTAAATATATTGAAGCTTTACGTTTTTATTCGACCAGAATATTGAATCTTAACCAACTCATAAATTTAATGTTATCGAAGATGGTATTTAACGCGAGGTGATACTTGAGGCAAAAAGATACTTGACGCAAAGTGTTGCTCTACTCAAAGCGTTACTCTACAAGAAACGTTACTCTACACAAAGCGTTAATCAACACAAATCATCCACTCTACAAAAAGCGTTACTCTACACAAAGCGTATTTAAACGCAAAACGTTACTCCACACAAAGCGTTACTTTACGTTTGGTGTTCCTTTACGATAAGTGTTACTTTATTCGTAGTGTAACTTAACGCAAATCGTAATTAACGCAAGTGTAAAAAAATTCTGCTAAATTGTGTGGTTACAATTGAAGAAAGCATTATTGCTTCAAAATACTGCGAAACTATTATGAAATGATATAAAATATTACGAAAATTTGTTAAACTCTCACGGGTGACATGGTCCCTGTTGGTAGCATATATACAGTAAATGTATTACCACAAAATGTATGTATATATATTTATATATGTATAGTATATGATAGTTTAGAAAAATAAAGTTATAAGGGGGGGGGGGGTAGATTATAAATAGTTTAGTTAGATTAGTATGGGAAATATATATATATATAAATATATATATATAACCAATTTGTTTCAGTTCATATAAAATTTACTTCCCATATTTCTACAATCTATAATATATATTATTCAAAAGAAGTCATGCGAAATTATGAAAGCAATTTGTCTATAAATTTATTAAGCTTATTTATTCATTATCCTCAAACTCCGTTTATTACAATTCTTTCAATAACGCCGCGTTGTTCAGATAACTAATTATTTTCTTTTGTCGTATTTTTTCCCATCGCGTAGTTAAATCATCTACGGTTAGTTTAAATTTACCTCTTTATTTTACTGTGTATCATTTCAATGGAGTAAATATATTGAAGCTTTACGTTTTTATTCGATCAGAATATTGAATCTTAACCACCTCATAAATTTAATGTTATCGAAGATGGTATTTAACGCGAGGTGTTACTTGAGGCAAAAAGATACTTGACGCAAAGTGTTGCTCTACTCAAAGCGTTACTCTACAAGAAACGTTACTCTACACAAAGCGTTAATCAACACAAATCGTCCACTCTACAAAAAACGTTACTCTACACAAAGCGTATTTCAACGCAAAACGTTACTCCACACAAAGCGTTACTTTACGTTTGGTATTCCTTTACGATAGGTGTTACTTTACTCGTAGTGTAACTTATCGCAAATCGTAATTAACGCGAAGTGTAAAAAAATTCTGCTAAATTGTGTGGTTACAATTGAAGAAAGCATTATTGCTTCCAAATACGATTAAACTTTTATGAAATGATATAAAATATTACGAAAAGTTGTTAAACTCTCACGAGTGACATGGTCCCTGTTGGTAGCATATATACAGTAAATGTATTACCACAAAATGTATGTATATATATTTATATATGTATAGTATATGATAGTTTAGAATAATTTAGTTATAAGGGGGGGGGGGTTAGATTATAGATAGTTTAGTTAGATTAGTATGGGAAATATATATATATATAAATATATATATATAACCAATTTGTTTCAGTTCATATAAAATTTACTTCCCATATTTCTACAATCTATAATATATATTATTCGAGAGAAGTCATGCGAAACTATGAAAGCAATTTGTCTATACATTTTTTATGCTTATTTATTCATTATCCTCAAACTCCGTTTATTACAATTCTTTCAATAACGCCGCGTTGTTCAGATAACTAATTATTTTCTTTTGTCGTATTTTTTCCCATCGCGTAGTTAAATCATCTACGGTTAGTTTAAATTAACCTCTTTATTTTACTGTGTATGATTTCAATGGAGTAAATATATTGAAGCTTTACGTTTTTATTCGACCAGAATATTGAATCTTAACCAACTCATAAATTTAATGTTATCGAAGATGGTATTTAACGTGAGGTGATACTTGAGGCAAAAAGATACTTGAAGCAAAGTGTTGCTCTACTCAAAGCGTTACTCTACAAGAAACGTTACTCTACACAAAGCGTTAATCAAAACAAATCATCCACTCTACAAAAAGCGTTACTCTACACAAAGCATATTTAAACGCAAAACGTTACTCCACACAAAGCGTTACTTTACGTTTGGTGTTCCTTTACGATAGGTGTTACTTTACTCGTTGTGTAACTTAACGCAAATCGTAATTAACGCGAAGTGTAAAAAAATTCTGCCAATTTGTAGGTTACAATTGAAGAAAGCATTATTGCTTCAAAATACTGCGAAACTATTATGAAATGATATAAAATATTACGAAAATTTGTTAAACTCTCACGGGTGACATGGTCCCTGTTGGTAGCATATATACAGTAGCATATATACAGTAAATGTATTACCACAAAATGTATGTATATATATTTATATATGTATAGTATATGATAGTTTAGAATAATTTAGTTATAAGGGGGGGGATAGATTATAGATAGTTTAGTTAGATTAGTATGGGAAATATATATATATATAAATATATATATATAACCAATTTGTTTCAGTTCATATAAAATTTACTTCCCATATTTCTACAATCTATAATATATATTATTCGAGAGAAGTCATGTGAAACTATGAAAGCAATTTGTCTATACATTTATTAAGCTTATTTATTCATTATCCTCAAACTCCGTTTATAACAATTCTTTCAATAACGCCGCGTTGTTCAGATAAATAATTATTTTATTTTTTCCCATCGCGTAGTTAAATCATCTACGGTAAGTTTAAATTTACCTCTTTATTTTACTGTGTATGATTTCAATGGAGTAAATATATTGAAGCTTTACGTTTTTATTCGACCAGAATATTGAATCTTAACCAACTCATAAATTTAATGTTATCGAAGATGGTATTTAACGCGAGGTGTTAGTTGAGGCATAAAGATACTTGACGCAAAGTGTTGCTCTACTCAAAGCGTTACTCTACAAGAAACGTTACTCTTAACAAAGCGTTAATCAACACAAATCGTCCACTCTACAAAAAACGTTACTCTACACAAAGCGTATTTCAACGCAAAACGTTACTCCACACAAAGCGTTACTTTACGTTTGGTGTTCCTTTACGATAGGTGTTACTTTACTCGTAGTGTAACTTAACGCAAATCGTAATTAACGCGAAGTGTAAAAAAATTCTGCCAAATTGTGTGGTTACAATTGAAGAAAGCATTATTGCTTCAAAACACTGCGAAACTATTATGAAATGATATAAAATATTACGAAAATTTGTTAAACTCTCACGGGTCACATGGTCCCTGTTGGTAGCATATATACAGTAAATGTATTACCACAAAATGTATGTATATATATTTATATATGTAAAGTATATGATAGTTTAGAATAACTTAGTTATAAGGGAGGGGGGGGTTAGATTATAGATAGTTTAGTTAGATTAGTATGGGAAATATATATATATAAATATATATATATATATATAACCAATTTGTTTCAGTTCATATAAAATTTAACTTCCCATATTTCTACAATCTATAATATATATTATTCGAGAGAAGTCATGCGAAATTATGAAAGCAATTTGTCTATAAATTTATTAAGCTTATTTATTCATTATCCTCAAACTCCGTTTATTACAATTCTTTCAATAACGCCGCGTTGTTCAGATAACTAATTATTTTCTTTTGTAGTATTTTTTCCCATCGCGTAGTTAAATCATCTACGGTTAGTTTAAATTTACCTCTTTATTTTACTGTGTATGTTTTCAATGGAGTAAATATATTGAAGCTTTACGTTTTTATTCGACCAGAATATTGAATCTTAACCAACTCATAAATTTAATGTTATCGAAGATGGTATTTAAGGCGAGGTGTTACTTGAGGCAAAAAGATACTTAACGCAAAGTGTTGCTCTACTCAAAGCGTTACTCTACAAGAAACGTTACTCTACACAAAGCGTTTATCAATACAAATCGTCCACTCTACAAAAAACGTTACTCTACACAAAGCGTATTTCAACGCAAAACGTTACTCCACACAAAGCGTTACTTTACGTTTGGTGTTCCTTTACGAAAGGTGTTACTTTACTCGTAGTGTAACTTAACGCAAATCGTAATTAACGCGAAGTGTAAAAAAATTCTGCTAAATTGTGTGGTTACAATTGAAGAAAGCATTATTGCTTCAAAATACTGCGAAACTATTATGAAATGATATAAAATATTACGAAAAGTTGTAAATCTCTCACGGGTGACATATTCCCTGTTGGTAGCATATATACAGTAAATGTATTACCACAAAATGTATGTATATATATTTATATATGTATAGTATATGATAGTTTAGAATAATTTTGTTATAAGGGGGGGGGGGTTAGATTATAGATAGTTTAGTTAGATTAGTATGGGAAATATATATATATATAAATATATATATATAAATAATTTGTTTCAGTTCATATAAAATTTACTTCCCATATTTCTACAATCTATAATATATATTATTCGAGAGAAGTCATGCAAAACTATGAAAGCAATTTGTCTATAAATTTATTAAGCTTATTTATTCATTATCCTCAAACTCCGTTTATTACAATTCTTTCAATAACGCCGCGTTGTTCAGATAAAAATTATTTTATTTTTTCCCATCGCGTAGTTAAATCATCTACGGTTAGTTTAAATTTACCTCTTTATTTTACTGTGTATGATTTCAATAGTGTAAATATATTGCAGCTTTACGTTTTTATTCGACCAGAATATTGAATCTTAACCAACTCATAAATTTAATGTTATCGAAGATGGTATTTAACGCGAGGTGTTACTTGACGCAAAGTGTTACTCTACTCAAAGCGTTACTCTACAAGAGACGTTACTCTACACAAAGCGTTAATCAACACAAATCGTCCACTCTACAAAAAGCGTTACTCTACACAAAGCGTATTTCAACGCAAAACGTTACTCCACACAAAGCGTTACTTTACGGTTGGTGTTCCTTTACGATAGGTGTTACTTTACTCGTAGTGTAACTTAACGCAAATCGTAATTAACGCGAAGTGTAAAAAAATTCTGCTAAATTATGTGGTTACAATTGAAGAAAGCATTATTGCTTCAAAATACTACGAAACTATTATGAAATGATATAAAATATTACGAAAAGTTGTTAAACTCTCACGGGTGACATGGTCCCTGTTGGTAGCATATATACAGTAAATGTATTACCACAAAATGTATGTATATATATTTATATATGTATAGTATATGATAGTTTAGAATAATTTAGTTATAAGGGGGGGGGTTAGATTATAGATAGTTTAGTTAGATTAGTATGGGAAATAAATATATATAAATATATATATATAACCAATTTGTTTCAGTTCATATAAAATTTACTTCCCATATTTCTACAATCTATAATATATATTATTCGAGAGAAGTCATGCGAAACTATGAAAGCAATTTGTCTATACATTTTTTATGCTTATTTATTCATTATCCTCAAACTCCGTTTATTACAATTCTTTCAATAACGCCGCGTTGTTCAGATAACTAATTATTTTCTTTTGTCGTATTTTTTCCCATCGCGTAGTTAAATCATCTACGGTTAGTTTAAATTAACCTCTTTATTTTACTGTGTATGATTTCAATGGAGTAAATATATTGAAGCTTTACGTTTTTATTCGACCAGAATATTGAATCTTAACCAACTCATAAATTTAATGTTATCGAAGATGGTATTTAACGCGAGGTGATACTTGAGGCAAAAAGATACTTGAAGCAAAGTGTTGCTCTACTCAAAGCGTTACTCTACAAGAATCGTTACTCTACACAAAGCGTTAATCAAAACAAATCATCCACTCTACAAAAAGCGTTACTCTACACAAAGCGTATTTAAACGCAAAACGTTACTCCACACAAAGCGTTACTTTACGTTTGGTGTTCCTTTACGATAGGTGTTACTTTACTCGTAGTGTAACTTAACGCAAATCGTAATTAACGCGAAGTGTAAAAAAATTCTGCTAAATTGTGTGGTTACAATTGAAGAAAGCATTATTGCTTCAAAATACTACGAAACTATTATGAAATGATATAAAATATTACGAAAATTTGTTAAACTCTCACGGGTGACATGGTCCCTGTTGGTAGCATATATACAATAAATGTATTACCACAAAATGTATGTATATATATTTATATATGTATAGTATATGATAGTTTAGAATAATTTAGTTATAAGGGGGGGGGGGGTTAGAATATAGATAGATTAGTTAGATTAGTATGGGAATTATATATATATAAATATATATATATATATATATAAACAATTTGTTTCAGTTCATATAAAATTTACTTCCCATATTTCTACAATCTATAATATATATTATTCGAGAGAAGTCATGCGAAACTATGAAAGCAATTTGTCTATAAATTTATTAAGCTTATTTATTCATTATCCTCAAACTCCGTTTATTACAATTCTTTCAATAACGCCGCGTTGTTCAGATAACTAATTATTTTCTATTGTCGTATTTTTTCCCATCGCGTAGTTAAATCATCTACGGTTAGTTTAAATTTACCTCTTTATTTTACTGTGTATGATTTCAATGGACTAAATATATTGAAGCTTTACGTTTTTATTCGACCAGAATATTGAATCTTAACCAACTCATAAATTTAATGTTATCGAAGATGGTATTTAACGCGGGGTGTTACTTGAGGCAAAAAGATACTTGACGCAAAGTGTTGCTCTACTCAAAGCGTTACTCTACAAGAAACGTTACTCTACACAAAGCGTTAATGAACACAAATCGTCCACTCTACAAAAAGCGTTACTCTACACAAAGCGTATTTCAACGCAAAACGTTACTCCACACAAAGCGTTACTTTACGTTTGGTGTTCCTTTACGATAGGTGTTACTTTACTCGTAGTGTAACTTAACGCAAATCGTAATTAACGCGAAGTGTAAAAAAATTTTGCTAAATTGTTTGGTTACAATTGAAGAAAGCATTATTGCTTCAAAATACAGCGAAACTATTATGAAATGATATAAAATATTACGAAAATTTGTTAAACTCTCACGGGTGACATGGTCACTGTTGGTAGCATATATACAGTAAATGTATTACCACAAAATGTATGTATATATATTTATATATGTATAGTATATGATAGTTTAGAATAATTTAGTTATAAGGGGGGGGGGGGTTAGATTATAGATAGTTTAGTTAGATTAGTATGGGAAATATATATATATAAATATATATATATAACCAATTTGTTTCAGTTCATATAAAATTTACTTCCCATATTTCTACAGTCTATAATATATATTATTCGAGAGAAGTCATGCGAAACTATGAAAGCAATTTGTCTATACATTTTTTAAGCTTATTTATTCATTATCCTCAAACTCCGTTTATTACAATTCTTTCAATAACGCCGCGTTGTTCAGATAACTAGTTATTTTCTTTTGTCGTATTTTTTCCCATCGCGTAGTTAAATCATCTACGGTTAGTTTAAATTTACCTCTTTATTTTACTGTGTATGATTTCAATGGACTAAATATATTGAAGCTTTACGTTTTTATTCGACCAGAATATTGAATCTTAACCAACTCATAAATTTAATGTTATCGAAGATGGTATTTAACGCGGGGTGTTACTTGAGACAAAAAGATACTTGACGCAAAGTGTTGCTCTACTCAAAGCGTTACTCTACAAGAAACGTTACTCTACACAAAGCGTAAATCAACACAAATCGTCCACTCTACAAAAAGCGTTACTCTACACAAAGCGTATTTCAACGCAAAACGTTACTCCACACAAAGCGTTACTTTACGTTTGGTGTTCCTTTACGATAGGTGTTACTTTACTCGTAGTGTAACTTAACGCAAATCGTAATTAACGCGAAGTGTAAAAAAATTCTGCTAAATTGTGTGGTTACAATTGAAGAAAGCATTATTGCTTCAAAATACTACGAAACTTTTATGAAATGATATAAAATATTACGAAAAGTTGTTAAACTCTCACGGGTGACATGGTCCCTGTTGGTAGCATATATAAAGTAAATGTATTACCACAAAATGTATGTATATATATTTATATATGTAAAGTATATGATAGTTTAGAATAATTTACTTATAAGTGGGGGGGGGGGTTAGATTATAGATAGTTTAGTTAGATTTGTATGGGAAATATATATATATATATATATATAAATATATATATATAACCAATTTGTTTCAGTTCATATAAAATTTACTTCCCATATTTCTACAATCTATAATATATATTATTCGAGAGAAGTCATGCGAAACTATGAAAGCAATTTGTCTATACATTTATTAAGCTTATTTATTCATTATCCTCAAACTCCGTTTATTACAATTCTTTCAATAACGCCGCGTTGTTCAGATAACTAATTATTTTATTTTTTCCCATCGCGTAGTTAAATCATCTACGGTTAGTTTAAATTTACCTCTTTATTTTACTGTGTATGATTTCAATGGAGTAAATATATTGAAGCTTTACGTTTTTATTCGACCAGAAAATTGAATCTTAACCAACTCATAAATTTAATGTTATCGAAGATGGTATTTAACGCGAGGTGTTACTTGAGGCAAAAAGATACTTGACGCAAAGTGTTGCTCTACTCAAAGCGTTACTCTACAAGAAACGTTACTCTACACAAAGCGTTAATCAACACAAATCATCCACTCTACAAAAAGCGTTACTCTACACAAAGCGTATTTAAACGCAAAACGTTACTCCACACAAAGCGTTACTTTACGTTTGGTGTTCCTTTACGATAGGTGTTACTTTACTCGTAGTGTAACTTAACGCAAATCGTAATTAACGCGAAGTGTAAAAAAATTCTGCTAAATTGTGTGGTTACAATTGAAGAAAGCATTATTGCTTCAAAATACTGCGAAACTATTATGAAATGATATAAAATATTACGAAAAGTTGTTAAACTCTCACGGGTGACATGGTCCCTGTTGGTAGCATGTATACAGTAAATGTATTACCACAAAATGTATGTATATATATTTATATACGTATAGTATTTGATAGTTTAGAATAATTTAGTTATAAGGGGGGGGGGTAAGGTTATAGATAGTTTAGTTAGATTAGTATGGGAAATATATATATATAAATATATATACATAACCAATTTGTTTCAGTTCATATAAAATTTACTTCCCATATTTCTACAATCTATAATATATATTATTCGAGAGAAGTCATGCGAAACTATGAAAGCAATTTGTCTATACATTTATTAAGCTTATTTTTTCATTATCCTCAAACTCCGTTTATTACAATTCTTTCAATAACGCCGCGTTGTTCAGATAACTAATTACATTCTTTTGTCGTATTTTTTCCCATCGCGTAGTTAAATCATCTACGGTAAGTTTAAATATACCTCTTTATTTTACTGTGTATGATTTCAATGGAGTAAATATATTGAAGCTTTACGTTTTTATTCGACCAGAATATTGAGTCTTAACCAACTCAAAAATTTAATGTTATCGAAGATGGTATTTAACGCGAGGTGTTACTTGAGGCAAAAAGATACTTGACGCAAAGTGTTGCTCTACTCAAAGCGTTACTCTACAAGAAACTTAACTCTACACAAAGCGTTAATCAACACAAATCGTCCACTCTACAAAAAGCGTTACTCTACACAAAGCGTATTACAACGCAAAACGTTACTCCACACAAAGCGTTACTTTACGTTTGGTGTTCCTTTACGATAGGTGTTACTTTACTCGTAGTGTAACTTAACGCAAATCGTAATTAACGCGAAGTGTAAAAAAATTCTGCTAAATTGTGTGGTTACAATTGAAGAAAGCATTATTGCTTCAAAATACTGCGAAACTATTATGAAATGATATAAAATATTACGAAAAGTTGTTAAACTCTCACGGGTGACATGGTCCCTGTTGGTAGCAGATACACAGTAAATATATTACCACAAAATGTATGTATATATATTTATATATGTATAGTATATGATAGTTTAGGATAATTTAGTTATAAGGGGGGGGGGGTAAGGTTATAGATAGTTTAGTTAGATTAGTATGGGAAATATATATATATAAATATATATATATATATAACCAATTTGTTTCAGTTCATATAAAATTTAACTTCCCATATTTCTACAATCTATAATATATATTATTCGAGAGAAGTCATGCGAAACTATGAAAGCAATTTGTCTATACATTTATTAAGCTTATTTATTCATTATCCTCAAACTCAATTTATTACAATTCTTTCAATAACGCCGCGTTGTTCAGATAACTAATTACTTTCTTTTGTCGTATTTTTTCCCATCGCGTAGTTAAATCATCTACGGTTAGTTTAAATTTACCTCTTTATTTTACTGTGTATGATTTCAATGGAGTAAATATATTGAAGCTTTACGTTTTTATTCGACCAGAATATTGAATCTTAACCAACTCATAAATTTAATGTTATCGAAGATGGTATTTAACGCGAGGTGTTACTTGAGGCAAAAAGATACTTGACGCAATGTGTTGCTCTACTCAAAGCGTTACTCTACACAAAGCGTTAATCAACACAAAGCATCCACTCTACAAAAAGCGTTACTCTACACAAAGCGTATTTAAACGCAAAACGTTACTCCACACAAAGCGTTACTTTACGTTTGGTGTTCCTTTACGATAGGTGTTACTTTACTCGTAGTGTAACTTAACGCAAATCGTAATTAACGCGAAGTGTAAAAATATTCTGCTAAATTGTGTGGTTACAATTGAAGAAAGCATTATTGCTTCAAAATACTGCGAAACTATTATGAAATGATATAAAATATTACGAAAATTTGTTAAACTCTCACGGGTGACATGGTCCCTGTTGGTAGCATATATACAGTAAATGTATTACCACAAAATGTATGTATATATATTTATTTATGTATAGTATAGGATAGTTTAGAATAATTTAGTTATAAGGAGGGGGGGGGGGTTAGATTATAGATAGTTTAGTTAGATTAGTATGGGAATTATATATATATATAAATATATATATATAACCAATTTGTTTCAGTTCATATAAAATTTACTTCCCATATTTCTACAATCTATAATATATATTATTCGAGAGAAGTCATGCGAAACTATGAAAGCAATTTGTCTATAAATTTATTAAGCTTATTTATTCATTATCCTCAAACTCCGTTTATTACAATTCTTTCAATAACGCCGCGTTGTTCAGATAACTAATTATTTTATTTTTTCCCATCGCGTAGTTAAATCATCTACGGTAAGTTTAAATTTACCTCTTTATTTTAGGGACCGTACCCATACTACGTGACCTATTTTTTAAGATTTTTCGACCCCTCAGTAATCATTTGTAGGTAGTATATGCCAAGACCCCGCCCCGCTCCCCCTTAAGTTTTTACGTAGTATTGATAAATATGATTTTTAATCATTTTGCAGGCAGAAAGTGAAACAAATAAAAATAATTTGGCTCATATTCGTCTGAGCCAAAATATTCATAGTTCAAAAAAGCGCGGTAAATTTCTCTCGGCGAAATCGACTACGTGACAAAAATCTAAGCCCCGCTCCCGTGACTGAGCGTATTATTTTAAAGACCCCCTCCCCCCCTAAACAGGTCACGTAGTATGGGTATGTTCCCTTACTGTGTATGATTTCAATGGAATAAATATATTGAAGCTTTACGTTTTTATTCGACCAGAATATTGAATCTTAACCAACTCATAAATTTAATGTTATCGAAGATGGTATTTAACGCGAGGTGTTACTTGAGGCATAAAGATACTTGACGCAAAGTGTTGCTCTACTCAAAGCGTTACTCTACAAGAAACGTTACTCTACACAAAGCGTTAATCAACACAAATCGTCTACTCTACAAAAAGCGTTACTCTACACAAAGCGTATTTCAACGCAAAACGTTACTCCACACAAAGCGTTACTTTACGTTTGGTGTTCCTTTACGATAGGTTTCACTTTACTCGTAGTGTAACTTAACGCAAATCGTAATTAACGCGAAGTGTAAAAAAATTCTGCCAAATTGTGTGGTTACAATTGAAGAAAGCATTATTGCTTCAAAACACTGCGAAACTATTATGAAATGATATAAAATATTACGAAAATTTGTTAAACTCTCACGGGTCACATGGTCCCTGTTGGTAGCATATATACAGTAAATGTATTACCACAAAATGTATGTATATATATTTATATATGTAAAGTATATGATAGTTTAGAATAACTTAGTTATAAGGGAGGGGGGGGGGTTAGATTATAGATAGTTTAGTTAGATTAGTATGGGAAATATATATATATAAATATATATATATATATATAACCAATTTGTTTCAGTTCATATAAAATTTAACTTCCCATATTTCTACAATCTATAATATATATTATTCGAGAGAAGTCATGCGAAATTATGAAAGCAATTTGTCTATAAATTTATTAAGCTTATTTATTCATTATCCTCAAACTCCGTTTATTACAATTCTTTCAATAACGCCGCGTTGTTCAGATAACTAATTATTTTCTTTTGTCGTATTTTTTCCCATCGCGTAGTTAAATCATCTACGGTTAGTTTAAATTTACCTCTTTATTTTACTGTGTATGTTTTCAATGGAGTAAATATATTGAAGCTTTACGTTTTTATTCGACCAGAATATTGAATCTTAACCAACTCATAAATTTAATGTTATCGAAGATGGTATTTAAGGCGAGGTGTTACTTGAGGCAAAAAGATACTTAACGCAAAGTGTTGCTCTACTCAAAGCGTTACTCTACAAGAAACGTTACTCTACACAAAGCGTTTATCAATACAAATCGTCCACTCTACAAAAAACGTTACTCTACACAAAGCGTATTTCAACGCAAAACGTTACTCCACACAAAGCGTTACTTTACGGTTGGTGTTCCTTTACGATAGGTGTTACTTTACTCGTAGTGTAACTTAACGCAAATCGTAATTAACGCGAAGTGTAAAAAAATTCTGCTAAATTGTGTGGTTACAATTGAAGAAAGCATTATTGCTTCAAAATACTACGAAACTATTATAAAATGATATAAAATATTACGAAAAGTTGTTAAACTCTCACGGGTGACATGGTCCCTGTTGGTAGCATATATACAGTAAATGTATTACCACAAAATGTATGTATATATATTTATATATGTATAGTATATGATAGTTTAGAATAATTTAGTTATAAGGGGGGGGATTAGATTATAGATAGTTTAGTTAGATTAGTATGGGAAATAAATATATATAAATATATATATATAACCAATTTGTTTCAGTTCATATAATATTTACTTCCCATATTTCTACAATCTATAATATATATTATTCGAGAGAAGTCATGCGAAACTATGAAAGCAATTTGTCTATAAATTTATTAAGCTTATTTATTCATTATCCTCAAACTTCGTTTATTACAATTCTTTCAATAACGCCGCGTTGTTCAGATAACAAATTACTTTCTTTTGTCGTATTTTTTCCCATCGCGTAGTTAAATCATCTACGGTTAGTTTAAATTTACCTCTTTATTTTACTGTGTATGATTTCAATGGAGTAAATATATTGAAGCTTTACGTTTTTATTCGACCAGAATATTGAATCTTAACCAACTCATAAATTTAATGTTATCGAAGATGGTAGTTAACGTGAGGTGTTACTTGAGGCAAAAAGATACTTGACGCAAAGTGTTGCTCTACTCAAAGCGTTACTCTACAAGAAACGTTACTCTACACAAAGCGTTAATCAACACAAATCATCCACTCTACAAAAAGCGTTACTCTACACTAAGCGTATTTAAACGCAAAACGTTACTCCACACAAAGCGTTACTTTACGTTTGGTGTTCCTTTACGATAGGTGTTACTTTACTCGTAGTGTAACTTAACGCAAATCGTAATTAACGCGAAGTGTAAAAAAATTCTGCTAAATTGTGTGGTTACAATTGAAGAAAGCATTATTGCTTCAAAATACTACGAAACTATTATGAAATGATATAAAATATTACGAAAATTTCTTAAACTATCACGGGTGACATGGTCCCTGTTGGTAGCATATATACAGTAAATGTATTACCACAAAATGTATGTATATATATTTATATATGTATAGTATATGATAATTTAGAATAATTTAGTTATAAGAGGGGGGGGGTTAGATTATAGATAGTTTAGTAAGATTAGTATGGGAACTATAAATATATATAAATATATATATATATATATATAACCAATTTGTTTCAGTTCATATAAAATTTACTTCCCATATTTCAACAATCTATAATATATATTATTCGAGAGAAGTCATGCGAAATTATGAAAGCAATTTGTCTATAAATTAATTAAGCTTATTTATTCATTATCCTCAAACTCCGTTTATTACAATTCTTTCAATAACGCCGCGTTGTTCAGATAACTAATTATTTTATTTTTTTCCCATCGCGTAGTTAAATCATCTACGGTTAGTTTAAATTTACCTCTTTATTTTACTGTGTATGATTTCAATGAAGTAAATTTATTGAAGCTTTACGTTTTTATTCGACCAGAATATTGAATCTTAACCAACTCATAAATTTAATGTTATCGAAGATGGTATTTAACGCGAGGTGTTACTTGAGGCAAAAAGATACTTGACGCAAATTGAAGAAGTTACAATTGAAGAAAGCATTATTGCTTCAAAATACTACGAAACTATTATGAAAAGATATAAAATATTACGAAAAGTTGTTAAACTCTCACGGGTGACATGGTCCCTGTTGGTAGCATATATACAGTAAATGTATTACCACAAAATGTATGTATATATATTTATATATGTATAGTATATGATAATTTAGAATAATTTAGTTATAAGAGGGGGGGGGGGGTTAGATTATAGATAGTTTAGTTAGATTAGTATGGGAAATATATATATATATAAATATATATATATAACCAATTTGTTTCAGTTCATATAAAATTTACTTCCCATATTTCTACAATCTAAAATATATATTATTCGAGAGAAGTCATGCGAAACTATGAAAGCAATTTGTCTATAAATTTATTAAGCTTATTTATTCATTATCCTCAAACTCCGTTTATTACAATTCTTTCAATAACGCCGCGTTGTTCAGATAACTAATTATTTTATTTTTTTCCCATCGCGTAGTTAAATCATCTACGGTTAGTTTAAATTTACCTCTTTATTTTACTGTGTATGATTTCAATGAAGTAAATTTATTGAAGCTTTACGTTTTTATTCGACCAGAATATTGAATCTTAACCAACTCATAAATTTAATGTTATCGAAGATGGTATTTAACGCGAGGTGTTACTTGAGGCAAAAAGATACTTGACGCAAATTGAAGAAGTTACAATTGAAGAAAGCATTATTGCTTCAAAATACTACGAAACTATTATGAAAAGATATAAAATATTACGAAAAGTTGTTAAACTCTCACGGGTGACATGGTCCCTGTTGGTAGCATATATACAGTAAATGTATTACCACAAAATGTATGTATATATATTTATATATGTATAGTATATGATAGTTTAGAATAATTTAGTTATAAGGGGGGGGGGGGTTAGATTATAGATAGGTTAGTTAGATTAGTAAGGGAAATATATATATATAAATATATATATATAACCAATTTGTTTCAGTTCATATAAAATTTACTTCCCATATTTCAACAATCTATAATATATATTATTCGAGAGAAGTCATGCGAAACTATGAAAGCAATTTGTCTATAAATTTATTAAGCTTATTTATTCATTATCCTCAAAATCCGTTTATCACAATTGTTTCAATAACGCCGCGTTGTTCAGATAACTAATTATTTTCGTTTGTCGTATTTTTTCCAATCGCGTAGTTAAATCATCTACGGTTAGTGTAAATTTACCTCTTTATTTTACTGTGTATGATTTCGATGGAGTAAATATATTGAAGCTTTACGTTTTTATTCGACCAGAATATTGAATCTTAACCAACTCATAAATTTAATGTTATCGAAGATGGTATTTAACGCGAGGTGTTACTTGAGGCAAAAAGATACTTGACGCAAAGTGTTGCTCTACTCAAAGCGTTACTCTACAAGAAACGTTACTCAACACAAAGCGTTAATCAACACAAATCGTCCACTCTACAAAACGCGTTACTCTACACAAAGCGTATTGAAGTTTGATGTTTGTAAGTATGTGTATGTATGTATGGTTTTATAGTAAATATTTTATTTATTTATTTACTATTGGAAATGCGTTTGAAAACAGACTGTATATAATATATATATATATATATATATATACTGTGTTGGCATGCTTTTCCAATAGAGAATCAATGTTAAATATTATTTATTACTAGCTGTCCGTCTGGTTACTGTATAAAGTCAGTCAGTACACATGTAATGGTTAAATAAGTTCATTGAATTCTTTACTTTCGTATGTGAATCACAAACTCCCACTCTTAAATGACACACAAACAACCATACGCATACATGTGCATGGTATACATCATATTTCTACAATCTATAATATATATTATTCGAGAGAAGTCATGCGAAACTATGAAAGCAATTTGTCTATAAATTTATTAAGCCTATTTATTCATTATCCTCAAACTCCGTTTATTACAATTCTTTCAATAACGCCGCGTTGTTAAGATAACTAATTATTTTCGTTTGTCGTATTTTTTCCCATCGCGTAGTTAAATCATCTACGGTTAGTTTAAATTTACCTCTTTATTTTACTGTGTATGATTTCAATGGAGTAAATATATTGAAGCTTTACGTTTTTATTCGACCAGAATATTGAATCTTAACCAACTCATAAATATAATGTTATCGAAGATGGTATTTAACGCGAGGTGTTACTTGAGGCAAAAAGATACTTGACGCAAAGTGTTGCTCTACTCAAAGCGTTACTCTACAAGAAACGTTACTCTACACAAACCGTTAATCAACACAAATCGTCCACTCAACAAAAAGCGTTACTCTACACAAAGCGTATTTCAACGCAAAACGTTACTCCACACAAAGCGTTACTTTACGTTTGGTGTTCCTTTACGATAGGTAAAACTTTACTCGTAGTGTAACTTAACGCAAATCGTAATTAACGCGAAGTGTAAAAAAATTCTGCTAAATTGTGTGGTTACAATTGAAGAAAGCATTATTGCTTCAAAATACTGCGAAACTATTATGAAATGATATAAAATATTACGAAAAGTTGTTAAACTCTCACGGGTGACATGGTCCCTGTTGGTAGCATATATACAGTAAATGTATTACCACAAAATGTATGTATATATATTTATATATGTATAGTATATGATAGTTTAGAATAATTTAATTATAAGGGTGGGGGGGGTTAGATTATAGATAGTTTAGTTAGATTAGTATGGGAAATATATATATATATATATAAATATATATATATATATATAACCAATTTGTTTCAGTTCATATAAAATTTACTTCCCATATTTCTACAATCTATAATATATATTATTCAAGAGAAGTCATGCGAAACTATGAAAGCAATTTGTCTATAAATTTATTAAGGTTATTTATTCATTATCCTCAAACTCCGTTTATCACAATTCTTTCAATAACGCCGCGTTGTTCAGATAACTAATTATTTTCGTTTGTCGTATTTTTTCCCATCGCGTAGTTAAATCATCTACAGTTAGTTTAAATTTACCTCTTTATTTTACTGTGTATGATTTCAATGGAGTAAATATATTGAAGCTTTACGTTTATATTCAAGATAACTTCATATTCAGATGAATATTATTTATATTCAGATAACTAATTATTTTCGTTGTCGTATTTTTTACCATCGCATAGTTAAATCATCTACGGTTAGTTTAAATTTCCCTCTTTATTTTACTGTGTATGATTTCAATGGAGTAAATATATTGAATATTTACGTTTTTATTCGACCAGAATATTGAATCTTAACCAACTCATAAATTTAATGTTATCGAAGATGGTATTTAACGCGAGGTGTTATTTGAGGCAAAAAGATACTTGACGCAAAGTGTTGCTCTACTCAAAGCGTTACTCTACAAGAAACGTTACTCTACACAAAGCGTTAATCAACACAAATCGCCCACTCTACAAAAAGCGTTACTCTACACAAAGCATATTTCAACGCAAAACGCTACTCCACACAAAGCGTTACTTAACGTTTGGTGTTCCTTTACGATAGGTGTTACTTTACTCGTAGTGTAACTTAACGCAAATCGTAATTAACGCGAAGTGTAAAAAAATTCTGCTAAATTGTGTGGTTACAATTGAAGAAAGCATTATTGCTTCAAAATACTGCGAAACTATTATGAAATGATATAAAATATTACGAAAAGTTGTTAAACTCTCACATTTGTCATGGTCCCTGTTGGTAGCATATATACAGTAAATGTATTACCACAAAATGTATGTATATATATTTATATATGTATAGTATATGATAGTTTTGAATAATTTAGTTATAAGGGGGGTGGGGGGTTAGATTATAGATAGTTTAGTTAGATTAGTATGGGAAATATATATATATATAAATATATATATATAACCAATTTGTTTCAGTTCATATAAAATTTACTTCCCATATTTCTACAATCTATAATATATATTATTCGAGAGAAGTCATGCGAAACTATGAAAGCAATTTGTCTATAAATTTATTAAGCTTATTTATTCATTAACCTCAAACTCCGTTTATTACAATTCTTTCATTAACGCCGCGATGTTCAGATAACTAATTATTTTCGTTTGTCGTATTTTTACCCATCGCGTAGTTAAATCATCTACGGTTAGTTTAAATTTACCTCTTTATTTTACTGTGTATGATTTCAATGGAGTAAATATATTGAACCTTTACGTTTTTACTCGACCAGAATATTGAATCTTAACCAACTCATAAATTTAATGTTATCGAAGATGGTATTTAACGCGAGGTGTTACTTGAGGCAAACAGATACTTGACGCAAAATGTTGCTCTACTCAAAGCGTTACTCTACAAGAAACGTTACTCTACACAAAGCGTTAATCAACACAAATCGTCCACTCTACAAAAAGCGTTACTCTACACAAAGCGTATTTCAACGCAAAACTTTACTCCACACAAAGCGTTACTTTACGTTTGGTGTTCCTTTACGATAGGTGTTACTTTACTCGTAGTGTAACTTAACGCAAATCGTAATTAACGCGAAGTGTAAAAAAATTCTGCTAAATTGTGTGGTTACAATTGAAGAAAGCATTATTGCTTCAAAATACTGCGAAACTATTATGAAATGATATAAAATATTACGAAAATATGTTAAACTCTCACGGGTGACATGGTCCCTGTTTGTAGCATATATACAGTAAATGTATTACCACAAAATGTATGTATATATATTTATATATGTATAGTATATGATAGTTTAGAATAATTTAGTTACAAGGAGGGGGGGGTTAGATTATAGATAGTTTAGTTAGATTAGTATGGGAAATATATATATATAAATATATATATATATAACCAATTTGATTCAGTTCATATAAAATTTACTTCCCATATTTCTACAATCTATAATATATATTATTCGAGATAAGTCATGCGAAACTATGAAAGCAATTTGTCTCTAAATTTATTAAGCTTATTTATTCATTATCCTCAAACTCCGTTTATTACAATTCTTTCAATAACGCCGCGTTGTTCAGATAACTAATTATTTTCGTTTGTCGTATTTTTACCCATCGCGTAGTTAAATCATCTACGGTTAGTTTAAATTTACCTCTTTATTTTACTGTGTATGATTTCAATGGAGTAAATATATTGAACCTTTACGTTTTTACTCGACCAGAATATTGAATCTTAACCAACTCATAATTTTAATGTTATCGAAGATGGTATTTAACGCGAGGTGTTACTTGAGGCAAACAGATACTTGACGCAAAGTGTTGCTCTACTCAAAGCGTTACTCTACAAGAAACGTTACTCTACACAAAGCGTTAATCAACACAAATCGTCCACTCTACAAAAAGCGTTACTCTACACAAAGCGTATTTCAACGCAAAACTTTACTCCACACAAAGCGTTACTTTACGTTTGGTGTTCCTTTACGATAGGTGTTACTTTACTCGTAGTGTAACTTAACGCAAATCATAATTAACGCGAAGTGTAAAAAAATTCTTCTAAATTGTGTGGTTACAATTGAAGAAAGCATTATTGGTTCAAAATACTGCGAAACTATTATGAAATGATATAAAATATAACGAAAATATGTTAAACTCTCACGGGTGACATGGTCCCTGTTGGTAGCATATATACAGTAAATGTATTACCACAAAATGTATGTATATATATTTATATATGTATAGTATATGATAGTTTAGAATAATTTAGTTACAAGGGGGGGGGGGTTAGATTATAGATAGTTTAGTTAGATTAGTATGGGAAATATATATATATAAATATATATATATATAACCAATTTGATTCAGTTCATATAAAATTTACTTCCCATATTTCTACAATCTATAATATATATTATTCGAGATAAGTCATGCGAAACTATGAAAGCAATTTGTCTCTAAATTTATTAAGCTTATTTATCCATTATCCTCAAACTCCGTTTATTACAATTCTTTCAATAACGCCGCGTTGTTCAGATAACTAATTATTTTCGTTTGTCGTATTTTTTCCCATCGCGTAGTTAAATCATCTACGGTTAGTTTAAATTTACCTCTTTATTTTACTGTGTATGATTTCAATGGAGTAAATATATTGAAGCTTTACGTTTTTATTCGACCAGAATATTGAATCTTAACCAACTCATAAATTTAATGTTATCGAAGATGGTATTTAACGCGAGGTGTTACTTGAGGCAAAAAGATACTTGACGCAAAGTGTTGCTCTACTCAAAGCGTTACTCTACAAGAAACGTTACTCTACACAAAGCGTTAATCAACACAAATCGTCCACTCTACAAAAAGCGTTACTCTACACAAAGCGTATTTCAACGCAAAACGTTACTCCACACAAAGCTTTACTTTACGTTTGGTGTTCCTTTACGATAGGTGTTACTTTACTCGTAGTGTAACTTAACGCAAATCGTAATTAACGCGAAGTGTAAAAAAATTCTGCTAAATTGTGTGGTTACAATTGAAGAAAGCATTATTGCTTCAAAATACTGCGAAACTATTATGAAATGATATAAAATATTACGAAAAATTGTTAAACTCTCACATTTGACATGGTCCCTGTTGGTAGCATATATACAGT